>CM075662.1:14275000-16675000 GCA_037954105.1 Canavalia gladiata | reverse complement strand
AATGTGTTATCTTCACCGTGGCCATTCGCAATGTGGGGTATGGATGTCATTGGACCAATTGAGCCCAAGGCTTCCAATGGGCACCGATTCATACTGGTGGCTATAGACTATTTCACCAAATGGGTGGAGGCGGCTTCTTTTGTCAGCGTAACCCGGGGCGTGGTAGTAAGATTCGTGAAAAGGGATTTAATTTTCCGATATGGGTTGCCAAACAAACTCATCACAGAAAACGACACCAACTTAAATAACAAGATGATGAAAGAGTTATGTGATCAATTCAAAATCCAGCATCATAATTCTTCCTCGTATCGACCAAAGGTGAATGGGGCAGTACAAGCAGCCAATAAAAATATCAAGAAGATTGTTCAGAATATGGTGCTGGCGTACCGAGACTGGCATGAAATGCTCCCCTACGCTCTTCATGCCTACCGTACTTCGATTCGTACGTCTACTAGGGCAACTCCATTCTCACTCGTATGCGGGATGGAAGTTGTCCTTCCCATTGAAGTAGAAATCCCTTCACTAAGGGTTTTAATGGAGGCGAAATTAGAAGAAGCATAATGGGTTCAAGCCCGAGTGGACCAATTAAACCTCATCGATGAGAAGAGGCTGACAGCAATGTGCCATGGGCAACTATACCAAAGGGGGATGAAGAAAGCATTTGAAAAGAAGGTTCACCCTCGGCAATTCCGAGAGGGCGATCTAGTACTCAAGAAAGTGTTGCCGATGCAGAAAGCATCACAAGGCAAATGGGCTCCGAATTACCATGGGCCGTACCTTGTTAAGAGAGTTTTCTCGGGAGGGGCTTTAATTTTGGCAAACATGGATGGAAAAGATCTGCCTAACCCAACCAATTCAGATGCTGTAAAAAAGTACTATGCCTAGGGATGCGAAAGAGGCAAATCAGAAAGAGCCCGCTAGGTCGAAAACTCGCAAGGGCAGCTTAGGCAAAAGTTAGGGCAAATCAGAAAAAGCCAGCTAGGTGGAAAACCTGCAACGGCGGCCTAGGCAAAAGTTAGGGTAAATCAGAAAAAGCCCGCTAGGTTGAAAATCCGCAAGGGCGGCCTAGGCAAAAGTTAGGGCAAATCAGAAAAAGCCCGCTAGGTTGAAAAACCGCAAGGGCGGCCTAGGAAAAAGTTAGGGCAAAGCAAAAAAAGCCCGCTAGGTTGAAAACCCGCAAGGGCGACCTAGGAAAAAGTTAGGGAAAATCGAAAAGTCCGCTAGGCTGAAAACCTGCAAGGGCGGCCTAGGCAAAAGTTAGGGCAAAACAGAAAAAGCCCACTAGGTTGAAAACCCACAAGGGCGGCCTAGGAAAAAGTTAGGGCAAAGTAGAAAAGTCCCGCTAGGTTGAAAACTCGCAAGGGCGACCTAAGCGAAATTTAGGGCAAATCAAAAAAGTCCGCCAGGTCGAAAACCCGCAAGGGGCGGTCTAAGCAGAAGTAGGGTAAAAATGGCAAGGAAGGCGGGACAAACTGACCAGACCCCTATCGAAACTGGGGCAAATCTATAAAAAGGGCGACAGATTTTAATCAGGAATGATTAGACCATGACAATACTGGGGCAAAGGGGCAATAAGGGAAATGATTTAGAGATAGTACGCACAAGTTCGGATCGACATTGGGGCAAATTTCGGTTTCTTAAGAGGCTGGATTATTGAGGTAGAAGACGTTGCGAAAATACAATACTAGCATGAGCTTCGGTCAAGACCCCATACCTCTCAAATTCCTGCCATCCGACGTTCTCTGATACATCAAATCCAACTACCCTTCTCAACTCTCATCTCTACCCAGTTTTTTAGTTGTGTCATCTTTGATCAGATATGTATATAAAATTTAGCATACGCTTATAAAATGGCAATTATTTATGTTGAGGCTATATTAAAGTCGCATTTTATTTGAGAACTTCTCCATGACTGACAATTCTCTAATAATCAAGGTGAGGCATTTGGTCAGCATAATCGCAGGTCAACCAAACTCGTAGACACGAAGCGAAAAAGAAGAACCTCAGAGTCTAGCTCGTTCTAAACTTAGAGAGTCGTGCTATAGAGAACCGGGGAAGCCCAAGTCTGCTACTAAAAAAGGGAATGTTTTCTTTCCAAAACTATCAAACAAACTCGAAAATTATGCCCTTACGTCCAGCCTACTCAGGCGTTGTATTTTAAATTCCTGCACCTTGGCTTATTTAGGCCCTTTCTAATTTCCCGCATCTTGGCTTATTCAAGCCCATCATGTTTAAATTCTTGGTCAGCATATTCAGGCGCTGCATTCTAATTTCCTGCATCTTGGCTTTTTCAGGCCCATCATGTTTAAATTCTTGCTCATCCTATTCAGGCGCTGCATTCTAATTTCCTGCATCTTGGCTTATTCAGGCCCATCATGTTTAAATTCTTGCTCAGCCTATTCAGGCGTTGCATTCTAATTTCCTGCATCTTGGCTTATTCAGGCCCATCATGTTTAAATTCCTGCCTAGCCTATTCAGGCGCTGCATTCTAATTTTCTGCATCTTGGCTTATTCAGGCCCATCATGTTTAAATTCCTGCCTAGCCTATTCCGGCGCTGCATTCTAATTTTCTGCATCTTGGCTTATTCAGGCCCATCATGTTTAAATTCCTGCCTAGCCTATTCAGGCGCTGCATTCTAATTTTCTGCATCTTGGCTTATTCAGGCCCATCATGTTTAAATTCCGGCCTAGCCTATTCAGGCGCTACATTCTAATTTCCTACATCTTGGCTTATTCAGGCCCATCATGTTTAAATTCCTACCTAGCCTATTCAGGCGCTGCATTCTAATTTTCTGCATCTCAGCTCATTCAGGCCCATCAAGTCTAAATTCCTGCCTAGCCTACTCAGGCGTTGCATTCTAATTTTCTACATCTCGACTCATTCAGGCCCATCATGTTTAAATTCCTGCCTAGCCTATTCAGGCGTTGCATTCTAATTTTCTGCATCTCGGCTCATTCAGGCCCATCATGTTTAAATTCCTGCCTAGCCTATTCAGGAGCTGCAGTCTAATTTTCTGCATCTTGGCTTATTCAGGCCCATCATGTTTAAATTCCTGCCTAGCCTATTCAGGCGCTGCATTCTAATTTTCTGCATCTTGGCTTATTCAGGCCCATCATGTTTAAATTCCTGCCTAGCCTATTCAGGCGCTGCATTCTAATTTTCTACATCTTGGCTTATTCAGGCCCATCATGTTTAAATTCCGGCCTAGCCTATTCAGGCGCTACATTCTAATTTCCTACATCTTGGCTTATTCAGGCCCATCATGTTTAAATTCCTGCCTAGCCTATTCAGGCGCTGCATTCTAATTTTCTACATCTTGGCTTATTCAGGCCCATCATGTTTAAATTCCTGCCTAGCCTATTCAGGCGTTGCATTCTAATTTTCTGCATCTCGGCTCATTCAGGCCCATCATGTTTAAATTCCTGGCTAGCCTATTCAGGAGCTGCAGTCTAATTTTCTGCATCTTGGCTTATTCAGGCCCATCATGTTTAAATTCCTGCCTAGCCTATTCAGGCGCTGCATTCTAATTTTCTACATCTTGGCTTATTCAGACCCACCACGTTTAAATTTCTGCTCATCCGGGCACTGCATTTTAAATTCCTGCATTCAACTTAATCAAATCAATCATGTTGAAATTCGTGTCTCCAACTATCACATCAGGAATCATATCATGCATTCTCACATCCTCGCCTATTGCGGCATACCCAGTAATTATTATGGGCCCAGTATACACAGGCCAAAATCATCGTAAAAAGTCAATCTTTCATTCAAAATAGTAAGAGTATATCTTGCCACACAATAGTGACAAAACAGGTAACATTCGTGAACTCCCACCTCGGACAAAATCTGCTCACGTCTTTACTCACTCCTAGCCGTGATAATATCGGAAAAGACATCCCTTATATTATCTGCTAGAAGATGAGTAAAGAAGGGAAAACTCTGAGCATCCTTTTTGTCCGAGTTGAGATAAACTAATTTATTAGGGGTAAATGATAAAGACAGCAAAACAGGGATGAAAGGTATACATAAGATAGAATAATAATAATGATAAGAAGGAAGGAAGAATAAAATAAATATATGAATAATAGGAAGGGAGCAATAATAATAAGAATAATGGAAAAGAGAAAAAATCAAAATAAAAGCAGAGATAACAAAAATAAAAAGATAGAACAAATAAGGTGTGACGAAAAATAAAAATAATAAAAAGTGATAATTATAATAAAAAGTGAGGAAAGAAAAAATGAAAAAGGGGGATGCTAAAGGTTAGTTAAATTAGTTAGAATCGTGGTTAGACAATAACCATGGTTTAGGATAAATAACCTTGGTTAAGAATAGATTATAAAAAGCAAAAAAAAAATTAAAAGAAAAAAAGGAAAGGGAAAACAGATTCGGGATTGCTCTGGAGGAGTTCTGTGCTCTCACTAAACGCACGTTCGCTGGAACCTGGGCAAAATCCAATGGCTTTGGCTCTCCCTTCACTCTGGTTCTCTCAATCTCGCCAAGCTTCTTCTCGGATTCTCTGCCTTCTCCTTGAAATTCTTGTCCAAATCCTTTACTCTTCTTCTGTTCCTGTTCTCGCGCGCGACTAAATTTTGTTCTGATTTCCAGTTGCGAGTTTGCTTTCGTTTAATCTCAGCAAGGAGGAATTTCTGATTCTTCATTTCACTCAGGTACAGTTCCTAATACTCTATTCAATTCTGCATGATTTGTGGTGTTTAGAGTGTTTGCTCTGGTTCCTCTATAGTTCCTACACATTAGGAGTGTGGAAATGCAGTTGATTAGATAGCTTCGAAAGGAATCTAGAACGAAAATAGGTTCATTATATTTTCTATGACTGGATGCCGATCGTGATTTGTTTCAAAAACTTAATTGTTCGTTGGTAGTCTGACCGCATGTAGTTGTTGTTATATGAGAAAATGAGATTGGTGATATTATCCTTTTCATGTGTAATTTTAAGATTTATTAGAAATGATGCTGAAATGTAGCTAGATTCTTGCAAATCCCTAGCATCGATATGTATAAACTGCTAAGTCACATGCCTTGGCTCACTAGTAAGGCCACAGTGACATTGAGTCTTAAATAATGAGCTGATTCTTGCCAAAGCCAAGCATGGATCATAGTTTGTTTTGAATGGAGTCAAAGATATGAATCAAAGGTTGAGAACCAGCTGGTTCATCAGGTTCTGCTCATAACAGCAGTCCTATTACCTCCAAGGTCAATTGCTTAGTAGATAATGGTCATAGATGTACACTCTGTTCCAAAACATGATCCAATACCACTAATCTTCAACTAAACTGTGGCTGGATCAGTTACATCATCACTTAGGCCCAGTGAGGTTCAGTGGTTACCAGCTTAGCAATAAGAGAACAAATTAGCATTCAGAAACTAAGTGCTAGCGCATGCACTAAGGTCTACCATCTCAATAATCAGGCCTATGAGGACCCAGACCACTCACATCGATTCTGTTTTACAGCACCCATACCTGCCAGTTTTGAATGCTTAACAGTAGGAAATCCAGCTAGAATTAGTGTAGCGTCCATAACATGAGGGGTATGAATAAGGCTAGGTATAAGAACATGGGGAAGCTTTACGAACTTGATGGAGATAGATATTGACACTGCATCCAGGTTCTGTCTTGTTTCTGGCCTGGGTTTAAAATGTGAGTCAAGCCAGTTGATCCGGGTTAGTCTAGGGATCTTTAGGGGTATAGTGGGCGTGATTGCTTGGTGCTCAAATCAGGATTCAGTACCCCTGATCTTTGACCAAGCTGCAACTGCACTAGCTCTCCCAACATTCAAGGTTGTCATGATATAGTGTTTTCTAACATAGAAGCAAATTGAAGAATCAGTCAGTTCTGATAGATTGGTCTGGTGCAGGCTGAGATAAATTAGGAACTGATAGGAAAGATCCTAGGCAGAATAACAGGAGGCCTTTGGTTCAGCATATATAGTGGCACAAGAGTAAAATAGGCTAAAGCAGAATGACCCCTGTCAGCCCTAAGTAGGGGAATAATTTGGTATACAAAAAGGGTTTAGGACTCACAAATCAAGGAAAAGCAACCTCCATGGTTGCTGTTAAGTATGCAACAGAATAAATTGAATCTACCTATGGGATTGTTGGCTCTCTAGAAAGTTATAGGAACTATCCTAGATACCAGGCCAGGCACATTGGTTTTGTTGTTTGAACAAAAGAGAGTGAATCAGGGAACTAATCCTAGGTCATCACATTGATTACACAGATCCTGCAGGAATTTGAATACTAGTCTTAGGCTAGTTTTAGCAAGAGATTGTGTTACATAAGCCTAAGGCTTGTCACAGCAATGAAAATAGGGGTGAATGAACAAAGGGAATATCAGCAGGTAGGTCTTCATGTCCCTAACCAGAATTCTGGCCAACTTTCGAGAATCTATTAGACCACTAGATTGGCAATCTACCCTGGGTTGTAACAAGGGTTTAACAGTAGCCTGTGCATGAAAGTTCACTATCTCGCACCTGGTTGGTTAAGTATGCTTAGGCTTAGCTTTAAGGTAGGCTGTTGGGAGTCCCCACTATCAAGGTCAGTCTAGTTTTGTTTAGTGATGATAGAATCCAGTTTCAAGGCCGGGAAGTCAGCACCTAACGAAGCAACCTGAAACATTCCACTGAATCTAGGCCTAGTTCCATCTTGATCAATAAGAGTGTATGAGGCCATTTGTTCTAAACTCTGCTCAGGTAGAGCCATTAGTCAAGATCAGGAGCCAAGGCAAACCAGAATGATAATCCCAGCCAAGCCAGTGTCAGACCGCTGGTCCTCTGCAAACCTGATCTTACCTCTGATTCCCCTGTCACTCGAATCCTCTACCTGTAGTTTGCAATAAGCGTTCCAGCTGCCCTTCATAAGGCAAGGGAAAATGTTGCAAAGATAAAAGGAGAGGTGAACTAGTGGAAGACGATAACTGATACCCTCCCTGGTGCCAGAGACACTAGTTTTAGGGGGCCAGGTAGAAGTTAAATCAGGTCTCTAACTCCAGGTTGCTGCGATATACCCTGAAACAGGTGTATAGCAGGTCCCTAAGAACCAAACTAGACCTGTAAAGGGAGAAAATAAGCCTGAGGAATTCAGTTTGAACAGACACCATACTGTGTCAGCGGTGAACCAAATCCATAAGGCAAACTAATCATATTTTGGGCCCAAATTATAAAACAAAAACAAATTGAAAAGGGGGCCAATATAAGGGAAATAAAATCCATTGACTAGACCATAACATAATCAAGAGGGGGGGCAGTCTCTGATTTATGTGGAAGCTCAGAGATTACCTTTGGGTAAATAAGATCAACAGTCAGCTCCAAGTCGAGTTAGGAGAAGCCACTGCAGGTTGTGCACTGTTCCAGTTACCTGGCCTTGTAAATCACGTTCTATTGACCGTATAAGCCCTCGCATAGGAACCATAGTGTTGGCAATTAGAAACCAAATCACAGTCCTTTCAACCTTAATGTTGCCTAAGTTCTAATTCCCTTAAGGATTTGGTCAGTTCTGACATAGATCCCCTGAGGATGGCTATCAGCTTAAGAATAAGCAGGATGGCTACATAGCCTTCTTTGCAGTAAGCGTCTAACTAAATGTGTTAGTTAGTTTCAACCAAGCAAGGGCCAAGGCCCCTATAGAAACTCAAGTCTGAAAAATGAAAAAAAGGGGTGTTTCTGCTCACGACCTGTTGAAAGAAGTGACTCTAGGTCCCATTTGCTGGCAAAATTGCAGAAGTCGAACTAACCTTGCCTAGAAAAAACCAAGTAGTCAAAGTCCAATCTGTCCTCTATCTCGGACAAACTGGTGACTTATGATCATATAGGCCCTGTTGAGTGCTGCTTTCTATTGTAGCTGGGTAGGACTTTGAGAGAACGACAAGACAGTGGACTCGATGCCTAGCATGCCTTATCAGGTACCAGATTGACCCAGCAAATCGAGTCGGAAAAACTTGAATAAGATTGTCAAGTCCACCCTCATGAAAGGTTATTGTTTTCATAGGGCTTCAGGTGTAGTTTAGATAGCAACCTTTTCGCCTACATCCGTTTAATAAGACTTGGATCAGAATTGAACCTAAAAGCGCACCTGAAATAGAACACGAATCAGAATAAGAAAAACACATGCAGGTTTTGATATGCGTGTATCTGTGTCAAATTTCCCTACATACCAAGGCCTATTCTAGTCTAAAAGCTGACCTAGGTAGTGAAACGAGAGCTGTACATATTTTAGTCAGAAGTTGCTCCTGCGACTCGCACATATATTAAGAGGAAGTCATATAAAGGGCAGTAGCTAGGACTGCGAATGATCTAAACTGTGAGTTGGCACACATAGTCTCAGGCCAATCTCTAAACCTGGTTAACTACTCTTATGACTTATACATGTATCGGCTAGGAGTCACTTAGGAATTATCAATGGTCAGCAGCTGAGACCGAAAATATCTTAGATTGTGAGCTTACACCATCAGGTCAGGGCCTGACTTTAGAGGGAAGATTAATAATTCCTTATCAAATTCAGAGCAAAAAGGGGAGTTCAGATCAAAATACTACTGTGATCACATAAGTATTGGAGCAACGCCTAAACACAGAATTAAGCCAAAGAGGTAGCACACCAATTACGGCCAAACCTCAGGGGTACAATAGCAGGCCGGGTTGCAGATTCTGCATTGTTGACCCTTAAGGTAAGTCATTCATAAAGGCAGGAGTTTCATTAGACGTGACCTAATCTCAAAGCAGATTAGCTGGTTTTTTTTACCCTACTCCAAGTTAGGCATAAGGCCATGTAAAACCTCAGCAATCCGTTACTGTCATGACAGCACCCGTTCTGATCACCAATTAATATCAGGCTATGATGCCTTTCCTGTTACGAGTAGCTCACCAAAACTAATCCAAAATCCCACAAAGTCGCGAAAACCAGATCCAAAAGGGGCAACAGGCGTTGTCATACTAACTGAAGGTCAAACACTCATTACAGGTCTCAAGTAGTTTCCCTCTATGATTTCAGCAGTCAGTGGTACCCGGTTAGACACGTTCAGTCTTGCATGCTAATATGAAAATTCGACCCAGGTCTATGTAAGATCTAGGCAAGATGGTCTGTTATTCAAATTCCAAAATATAATAATGGGGAAGCAGCGCTTGGTCCATGCTCCAGTATTGTCAATATCCCAAAGGCTAATATCTACATCAAACAATTTATGATTTTTGCAGCATTGGTGTGAGTTATCAGGGTGCTATTGAAAAAGGACTACATTTGATATTGAAAGATACCAAAATCTGTCGTAATGATAAAACCTCTTTCACTTTCTGCTAGGAGATTCGTCCAAACGAATTCTAACACGCACAGGCAACCTCCTTTACTGTTTTGTGTTAGAATTCGTGCAGGCTCAAGCGCGGCTTACAACGGTTTGAGCCTCGCACGGACGTTCTCCCGATGAAATTTTCGACTCATTCAAAATTTCCACCTTTTGTTTGGAGTTCTTCCAATAAACCTCTTTCACTTTCTGCTAGGAGATTCGTCCAAACGAATTCTAACACGCACAAGCAGCCTCCTCTGCTGTTTTGTGTTAGAATTCGTGCAAGCTCAAGCACGACCTACGACGGCTTGAGCCTCACACGGACGTTCTCCCGATGAAATTTTCGACTCATTCAAAATTTCCACCATTTGTTTGGCGTTCTTCCAATAAACCTCTTTCACTTTTCTGCTAGGAGATGCGTCCAAACGAATTCTAACACGCATAGGCAGCCTCCTCTGCTGTTTTGTGTTAGAATTCATGCAAGCTCAAGCGCGGCTTACGATGGCTTGAGCCTCGCATGGACGTTCTCCGATAAAACTTCCACATCACTCAAAACTTCTGCTTTTCGCTAGGAGATTCGTCCAAATGAACTCTAACACACTCAGGAAGCCTCCTTTGCTGTTTTGTGTTTGAATTCGTTCAAGCTCGAGCGCGGCTTACGAAGGCTTGAGCCTCGCACGGACGTTCTCCCGATGAAATTTTCCACTCATTCAAAATTTCCACCTTTTGTTTGGAGTTCTTCCAATAAATCTCTTTCATTTTCTGCTAGGAGATGCGTCCAAACGAATTCTAACATGCACAGGTAGCTTCCTCTGCTGTTTCGTGTTAGAATTCGTGCAAGCTCAAGTGCGACTTACGACGGCTTAAGTTTCGCATGGACACTCTCCCAATAGAATTTCTGCTTCATTCCCAACTTTCACTTTTTATCTGGAATTTTTCCATCAACCGCTTGTCATATCCAAAGCTCGGTGTATAGCGGTTTAGGCACACGAGCATGTGACCCCCAGTTTATCCAAAGTCATACTGACATCGCCTCCCTGTTCGGCCTTAAAAGAGATCAAGTCTCTTAACCAGAACTACGTAAGCCTTGAGTTTCCATTACACTGGAAAATACGTAGGAGCAGGATCGAGTCTTGTCAGACTAACCTTCATTAATCTATTTATTTTCACATTAATTAAGGGATCAAACATTTTCAAAATCACACACTCAGTTTAAGGGTACCGTTTTTCGGAACGGGCGAGTGTGGTGCCTAACACCTTCCCTACTCGTAACCGACTCCCGAACCTAAATCTCTTCCTCGAGTCAGGGTTTTTCCAAATCTTTTTCCCTTAAATAAAAATTTGGTGGGGACTCCACATAATTAACAATTCTATTTTCAAAATTTTAGCGAGTTCGTCGTCTCGTTGTAATTACGGTTGCAATAGTCATAATACCATCATCAAGCATCCCTAAGCATACAAATTACTGCCTTTTATTCCATAAAGCCTAAAACAAAGCATAAATTTGAAGCCAGTTGTCATCAATCTTTCCTTTTAGTGTTAATCCACGAATATCATTTGATTGGCTTAGGGGTTGCAGAATATGTTGGCACATTCCAAATTGGTGCATTACTCGGTTTGATTAATGCCACTTTATGATATGAAAGCAAAACTATGGAACAATTGCTGCCCAACAATCATGTCCATCTTTGCATGTCTCAAGCAACACGTAAATTATATTCGCATATGGTTGCCATTTAATCTACACAATAAAACAATACAATTATATTAATTTTTAATTTTCTCATATAATATTCAATCATTTTAAAAATAAATAACTTACATATTTTTATTTCATGGTTTAAAAAACATGCTTATAAAATTGAAAATCCTATCTAATTTTGTTAAAAGAATGTCTTCTGCACCTATAATGATCAATGTGTTAAACTAAAATTGAGATAAAATATTAAACTAAAATGAAATAATATGAAAATTATACCTAGCTTCATATGGAAGTGTAAAATCTGTTATCCCTGGATCAATGAGAGCAATAGGAGGAAATCTATCTCAAGACCATAATTATAAAAATGATGTAAATTTGCACATCTTTGTCTTATCGTAGATTGTCAACGTGCATAACTTAGTATACAAATAAGACAGAACAACTGATCTCCAACTATATTGACCACACTGATCGAAGTCAGCCAATAATGGTAGGTACCTAAGTGGAACCTTATTGCTGAAATGATCACAAAGAACTATTCCACCAATTAAATGAAGAATGTACATACAAACATATCTCTCCAGCTGAAATTGATTATCCAAATGGTCCTGTACATTGGAAAAATGTTGATTCAACTAAGTCATCTTGACAGAGGCTCCATGCAACTTAGTTTTGGATGGAGAAATTCCTAAAAGTTTCATCATAATCGGCCTCCACATACAAGCTGAAGTACTTTCAGTAACTAGAAGTCTATTTATTAGCATCCTAATCAAAACTATTACATCTTTAAGACTAATTGTATATTCCCCAAGTAGCATATGAAAGTTATGTGTTTTTAGGTTTAAACCTTTTAACTAAAGTTTTGATTAAATGAGGACCACTTTGAAAGAATTGAATTTGAGCAATCTATAAAAAAACTAGATCTCCTTAAATAATCAACAATCTGGTCTGGAATTTGTGGAATATTATCTTTTTCGTAGAATAACTTTATTTTTTGAATCCTTAAATCTCGATCCCAAGCTCCATTCCAATTTATTTCGATATATGAATGCTTTACAACAATGACGGATTATTCGGTCCCAATTTGATATAACAATTAGATTGTAACAAAGATGTCATTAAATTTCTCCTACAAATTATACATAATTAAAAACTTAATCATTAATAAATTAAAAAATCATAATTAATTAAATTATTTAATAATAACCAATAACATAATAACAATACTATTAAAATTATAATTAACAAAAAAATTAATTTTAAGATATACTAAATTATATTAAAATATAAAAAATTAAACATTTATATAATTACAATATAAAAAATATAAACATTAATTATGCATATTAAACATCATTCTTATAAAATATAATATAGATAAAAATTAATTTAACATTATAACAATAATACTATTTACATAAAAAATATATTTTAATTTTAAAATTAATATTTAAATAATTATACAAAATTGTAAACGTACTTGTTTACAATATAAAAGCTAGTAGATGTTAATAATATAAGAGAACCTAAATTAAAAATCTAGCCTTATAAATTCTGTAATATAATTTTATAATATTATTTATTTTTAAAAAGCTAATTAACATTTATCAATTAAAATTTATATATTATAAATTTTCTGTTATAACCTAATTAAATTTATAATTAATACACGTCCTTTTTATAAATTATTATTTTAAAAAATGTATAAAAATATATTTATTAACATATTATGACATTATTCTATATATCAAAATTTTATTTTAAACATAACTTAATATTAAATAAATTATAAAATTTATTATTTTATATTAATTTGTTAGTAACTAATTATTGTTTACTATAACAATTATATTTAATTTTAAAATACAATATCATTTACAATAAAAAATGTAAACATCATTTTTAAACACTAATTAGAATAATAAATAATAAATTACAAGCTTCTTTCAATTATTTTTATTAAATTACTATTACTATTATTATTATATTATAAAATAACAATTAACAAATATAAATATTAAACATAAATATTATCTTTTACACATTACAATATTATACATTTATCATAAATAATAATGAACAAAACTAATATTAATACACATAACAGTATACTCTAAACATAAACTAATTTAAACTAAATTATCAATTATTACAAATATAATTTATTTAATTTAAATATATTCATTAACAAATAAAAATAAACCACCAACAAAACAACAATTCAACTCCTTCTTTTCACTTTGTTAATTTTTTCTTTTTGGATATTTCACTCCTTATTTCTCTTTCAAATACGATTTCAACCTTTAATAATCACTTTCCAATTTTAATTTCTAAAGATCCACATTTAAAAACTTGCAGCTACTAATATAGTGGTCCTAACCTGTATTGTGATACATCTTTGAACAATCCCATAACCCTTACAATAGGTCATCCCAAGCATGCCTTTGACATTGACGTGATAGGAAAAGTGTGATGCATCTTGAAGCAGTTTCACAACTGACTTTGAAATGATGAAACAAGTGTGTGTGGTGCATCTTGAAATAGTCCCACATCTAAGATGCCACTGCCATGTTTGATATTGGTAGGATGGTGCATGATGGTACACCACACCTTGAGAAGCTGCCATAATTTGTATGATTTGTGTCTCACCTTGAAAAGCTTCCACAACTATGACTCACCTTTTACACATGTAACAATTAATACTACATAAATAAAATCTTTAAAAATAATTTCATTTTAGTATTTACTTTTAATTTTAATTTTAAAAAATCAAAATATCCATAATAAATTTGAACTAAATTGATTAGAAAAAAATTTAATTTTAGTTATAAAATATATATTTTATAATATTTTTAATTTTCCGTCATATTATCTATTGAATTTGTTTATTATATAAATTATTTGTAGGATAACTGATTAGTTATTGATGACTTGTCTCATGGTAGAGACATGGGAACAAACACTTGCTTCAATTGTGATCACATGTTATCCGTATACATCAGAGGGGTAAATGTATCCATTTATAGCTTAAATTTTTACAAGTGTTCATCTTAACATATTAATATTAGAGTCCCCATAGACCAAGATTCAAAATGTTTAGCATAAAATCTTTCATCACTTATACCTAGCTAGTTAGTTTAAGGAAAATAACATAACATTATAGTCTCCATTGGCAAAGATTCAAAATGTTTAGTATAAAATCATTCATTAAATTAAAACTAGCTAATTAGTTTAAGAAAAATAATACCCACACATCTTATCTTATTTTGGATATATTAAATGATCAAGAAGAGAAAGATAAAAATAAAAATAAAATATTATATATAATATGAAAAAATAAATACATATAAAAATTATAATAGAATATAAATATGGTTAAAATAATAATATGTTTATCATTTTTCTTATTTTATGTTTAGATAAAGTAATTTAAAATTTTTAAATTTTATTATTTAAATGATAATAATTTTTTTAAAAAAATATAATTTTTTATTAAATTATTTTTATGTTAAATAAAAAGAATTTCAAATGATTCTTATTTAAAAAAATATAAATTATTCTATTTTTTTAAAATTATTATTTATAATTCTCTTCTTAAATCATTTTTTTAATAATTACTATCTTTTATTTAAAAATTTTAAAATTTTAAAATTTCTCAACCCATTTAGATGGTTAATTTAATTCAAACTTTTAGATATTGAGACTTGCCTCGTATCAGAAATCTACTATAGCAGAGCACCTAGCTCTATTAGTATGGCTTCCAATACAGTTACTCCATCTTTCTCTGCGAGAAATAATTGTCTAACAGCGATTTCTAGCTTGGTTGTAACGGTTCTAGTTGCTCTCACTGTTCAAATCTTCTACTTCTCTCCCATAGACCCACTTGTGCTCGATATAGAACCTGCCTCTTCAATCAAGAACAACAAATTGCAGGTGAAAATTAGGTTAATACTTCCTCTATGTTCTTAAGTGTGGCGATAAGGGATTGAAATTTTATTTTAATTTTTGTTATATTAATTAATTGTTCCTCAACAGAATATCATTAAACTCGGAGAAGGAATTTTGAAGGAACCAGAAGATGTTTGTGTGGATAAAGAAGGGATTGTGTATACAGCAACACGAGATGGTTGGATTAAAAGATTGCGTAGGAATGGAAATTGGGAGAATTGGAAGCACATTGAGAGTGAAACTTTGCTAGGAATCACGGTCTCATTGTTTGTGATACTATCAAGGTAACACAAGCAAAAACTATCATACAAATGCCAAACCTTGTCTTTACCCGTATATGCTGAAAGATTGAAAACATTTTGCAGGGTTTGCTCAAGGTCACAGAAGAAGATGGTTTCAGTGTTCTGGTTTCAGAAGTAAATGGTTCCCAATTAAGGTTAGAGTCCCACACAAACAATTCATATGCAGATTGCTTTTATGTTTTGTTCTGTTCTTTTGTTCCTCCTACAGCAGGTTTATTATACACTTGCAAGGTTACCATTCTTAGGTATATCTTAAATGTGAAATTACGTTAAAAGTAGCTTGGCCAAGAGAACAAGATTTAGGTCAATTGTTTCTTACCAGAAGATGTTGTCAATGGTTCAATGGTCTCTACAGAGTCACCACTTCTTATCTTTTAAGTCCTTTTCAAACGTTTAAATCTCTAGCGTGACTCCCAAAATGAAAAAGACAAGAGGATTCGGTGCCTAACACGTGCGGTCACACGCTCGTAACCCGTAATAAACGCAATTGGCAAGAGGATACAATACAATCAGAAAATTGGCCAATGATCCGTACAAAGCCTAACAAGCTATGCCTAAGAAGCCCAGCACTGATACTAGAGCTACATTGGTTTTTTCGCCAATTAAGCTTAACTTATATGGTTTAACCAATGAATTGGAATATTTACTTTTAAACGTTTTAAAAGTTATGATAGATCACAGAGTATTGAAATTATAAAAGAAAATATTCTTAGATTTGTCGAAAAAATTAACGTTAATAAAAATAGTTTTTTGAAATTAAAGTAATCAGCTTATACCTCTGAAAAAAATATATAAAAAGATTTAATTATATAATATTATTTGAAAATATATTGGTATTTATTTATTTAATATTTATATATATTTAAATAATATATAAATTATCAAAATAAAATTATAAAATTAAGTATTTATTAATTTTTATTTTATATAAAATTTTATATGATAAAAAATTTTAAATTAACTATTGAATTGATAAATTTTGTATTTTATATAAAATTATTAAATTAATATAAATATTAAAATTTTACATTTTATTTCAATCGATTTTGACTCTTCGGAGTAATAAATCAAATTAATAGCACTATCGTTTTTTTTTTTTTTTCTGTTTCTTCCACCCGCGTGCTCTCTTCTTGTTTCTTTCTGCTTTGACATCCTGAAATTTTACATTAGATTTTTTGAATTTTGAAAAGAGTAAAAAAAAAACATGGGGTTTGTGGGCTTAGTGATTGCTAAACCTACAAGAGAAATTTTTGTGTCAACCAAATCCACCACGCAGCATTATGTACCATTCCATTCAATCAAATTCGGTTAACTCAATCTTTTAATTAATTAAATTTGGAAAGCTAAAATGTAAATCACAGTTATTCAAAAGAAGATTTTCTCTCTCACGATTTAATTGGTTAAAAGGTTGAATTGTCACGACATAATTGGATGATCTATATTCCTACTTGGTGAACCTGGTCTGCTAAAAAATTTCTCAAACCTAAAGTGAAAGTTCATGCCACATTTGTTCCCAGTGGTTGGGTCACATGATTGCAACACTCATCATATCCAAATTAAAGGGTCTCTCTTGGTGACCAGTTTAACAAAAGAAAAGTTGTAAAGATTGTTCTAAGTAGTAAGTTCATTTGAATATCACAATTTTATTGCTGCCAGTAGCTTTGAAACTCATAGGTTAATTCCATGAATTTTTCAAATGATCGAACCAGGTTTGCAGATGATGTGATAGAAGCATCAGATGGGAATATATATTTCAGTATTGCTAGTACTAAATTCGATCTTCAACATTGTTTTCTGGATTTTCTAGAGGCAAGACCTCATGGAAAACTTCTTAAGTACATTCCTACATCAAATGAAACAGTTATTATTCTCGATGATTTAACCTTTCCCAATGGTGTTGCACTCTCCAAGGACGAAGATTATCTTGTGACTTGTGAAACTTGGAAGTAAGTAAATTTCTTGATGAAATTTTCCTCTCTGCTCTCAGTTGAGTCTCTTGTTACCTGAATGCTCGAAAACAACACAACAGTGTTATTAAGTGATGAGTATAAAGAATACATATAGAGAATATATAGGTATAGAGGACATTACATATATATAGAGGATACATATACAAGTACATTGCTTTCTATTTTATCAACTTAACAAGTATTATCTAATATTAATTTTTTTGTAAATTAGATATAGGTGCCTGAGGCATTGGCTAAAAGGAGAAAACAAAGGCACAACAGATATTTTCATCGAAAATCTTCCTGGTGGACCTGATAACATCAATCTTGCTCCTGATGGGTCTTTCTGGATCGCTTTGGTTCATGTAATATTACTGTGAATTCTTGGCCACATAGACAGTGAAAGATTATTGCTTGACCATGTGCTCATTAAACTCAAGATCACATAAACTAACTGCCGCAAGGACTATTTTATCTTTTTCAATTACTTCTTTTAATGTGGCTTGAGTTTTTCATTAGTGCATATGCTAAACTAGCTTTAAGTATACCTGATGATTCAACTTAATACAACATGATGTTGAATTGGTTTTCTTCTATATTAATGCCGCAGTTGACTTCTGAAGGACTGGAGTTTGTACACTACTCCAAGATAACCAAGCACTTGCTTGCTTCATTTCCAAGACTATTTAAACTGGTCACTGGTGTAAAGAAGAAAGCAATGGTGGTGAATGTGGCAACCAATGGCAAGATAATCAGAAAGTTTGATGATGATGATGGGAAGGTGATTACTTTTGTGACTTCAGCTATGGAGTTTGAGGACCACCTTTACCTAGGTAGTCTTAATTCCAACTTTATAGGAAAATTACCATTGCATAGTGCATAGACCGGTGAAATTGTGCTCTCATTCAATAAAGAATGTGTCTCAACCTGGATCAAGCAAAAGAAGCATCTTCTAATATGTATGTATGATCTAGACCAAGCACATCTAGAACAATTTGTTTATATTGTCCCTATAATGTAGATTTGTTGGTCACTTTTTGTAAGCAGAACCTATAGTATTTCTAAATGCACCAAGAAAGATTGGAAGAGTTAAAATTGTTATATTCCCACAAACGGCACCTCCCAATTTCACCTTAATCTCATGAGATGAGAATCTCTTTGTGTTACCCCTGTCCATAATGAATTAAGGAAGAACTAACAAGTTGCTTGTGTGCAAAGGAGTATTTTTAAATGTGAATATAATTTATAAATAAAAATAAATCAAATATAATTAATGGTAAATATATTTATTATTAATAATAAATATTTTATTATATTAAATAGTAAAAATTAAATTAAATAAAAAAAATCTTAAAATTGAGAAAAAATTATGAAAACAAATTATTAGATTAAGATATTATTTTTTGTTGATATTATATATTAAAAATTAAAAATTAAAAAAATTAAATTTAGATTAACATTGATTAAAATTACATTAAAATTAAACTTTATATTATCCAATAATAAAGTTATCTTTAATTTCATATAATATATTAAATTTAAGTTTCAAATTAAAATAATATTAAAATAAAATTTAAAGATTAGTATTTAAAAAACTAAAATTTATAAATAAAAAATTAATAAAATATTCATAGGTCATATAACTGATTTAATAAAGATAATATATTAACTCTTAAGAAAATTTATTTAATGAGAAAGACTTGTATAATATGAAGATAAATTAAATATCTATATAAAAATAAATAATTATGTCATACTTTTAACATAAAAAATCTTTTGATTAAGAAAGGATTTTTTCGACTTAAAAAAATGATTTTTTTTATTAAGAAGGATGGTAAAGATTTGATTAAAGATATAGCATTAACATGAATAATAAGATGACTTAGAAGTTTTTTAATAGATTTTATACGGATAGATATTAGTATGTGATAATAGTTATGTAAATAAATACACATCACACATTTATACAAAGTAGGAAGTTTGATATTACATATGTTATCTTTTAATAATTAGTCGTTAGGTAGTTATTCTCTATGAAACCTATAAATAGACACAATTAGTTGTAAAAAAGGGAGACAATTTCAATAAAAAAAAAATCATGTTTTGTGTTCATTAGATTCCTTTGCAATTATCATCGCATCCTATAAAAGTTATTGAAGAATCTTGATAAGTATGAATCAGTCCTAATTGAAAGTAGAACTCCTGTTTCTTGTTTTTTTATACTTATATTTTTTTATTTTCTCGTTAATTTTTTTCCTTTATTTTTTTCGTTTATAGGTTCACTAACATATTCTAAATTAAAGAATTCTACATCAAGAGAGTATAAAACTAACCTTGAAGAGTCTTGGATAAATATGTGGTAATTAGTTGAATTAAAAGTTGAAATTTATTTTTCACATAAACAAATTAGCATGTTCACACCTCTCTAGCTCTACTTAAAATTAAATTTAGAGTCTTGGATAAATATGTGGTAATTAATTGAATCAAAAGTTGAAATTTATTTTTTACATAAACAAATTAGCATGTTCACACATCTCTAGCTCTACTTAAAATTAAATTTAATAAAATTTTCAATGCATGAGATTAAAAAATGGGACAAATCTATTCGCAAATAGAAATTCATCTTTAACTGTACAAAATCAAGAAGGAGAAAATAATAATGTCACAAATCTCAATCAAAAAAGTCCTAAAAATGATAATGTATTAGGCACTAATATTAAAAGCAAATGGCACAAAATCGATGTTGAATCCTGCATTGGCACTTTGTACAAACTGTCATACCCAAACAAGAATTAGGTCCTAGGTGATTTCTAATCCTTTGTATGGATTACCATTTGGATATACCCTTGGTATCATGCGACAACCAAATCCCACGACATTGATACCAGACTCCCAATCGAATTTAAATGCTAATATTCCTAGAGTAAATCCTCAAACATAAAGGGACATCACCATCTTATACTGTGTCAAGATATTAAATACTTGCTATATCATTCGTTAATAATGTCTTACAATTACTTAGAAAACAAATGGATGAGAGTAACATGATATGGTCAATAGACTCTCTTATCAAGTAATCATAATGTTTAACCCTCTTTTGGAAGTGACTAACCAAAATTGTTAGATTCTTGCTACCTAAATAGGTTGAATTTATGATACTTTTGGCATGCCACAAATTAAACATGTTAGAATGCCTGCAGAATCATTCAGTAACACAAATTAGGGGAATAATGGATACTAAGAAAAAAACCTTAACCAAGAAGGTAATTCTATACGAACAATAATGGATACTAAGAAAAAAACCTTAACCAAGAAAGTAATTCTATACGAATCAATATCCCTCGATTAGAAAATGGAAATTAAGGTCCTATGCATATAGTTAATAGAAATAAAAAAACAGATGCTATATACTTAATAATATTAGGCAAAAGATATTTCAAGGACTTCATAATATAACCATGTGGTCAAAGAAGTTTTAAATAGATATAGTTTTAACATAGGATATGCCAATTGTTCATTTTTACTTAAGCCTTCCCAAAAATAATCTTTTAAATAGAGATTTTTAGAGGATGGAAAATCCCTAAATTTACTAATTTTTTTTCAGAAAAAGAAGAATAAATGATGAAACATGTGATTAGATATATGACCAGAGGTAATTTAACTAATAATGAATATTTGAAAATAAAATTTCCCTTTCGTTACCAAAAAATACCTTTACATTATTCACAAACTTACCTTTGAATTTAATTCATTCATGAAATCAATTAGAGACATAATTTCATGAATATATATTTAGAGGAAAAACTAGAATTAGTCTAATGGATGTCATAAAAATAGAAGCAGAGAACATTGACGATTATTTAAAGTCGTTTTAGGCTCATGAAATCAAATATTTCATGTTAACCCTAAAATATGAATTAGTTCAAATGGAGGCCTAAGGATTAGAACTTTGAATTAGAAAAAAAATTAGTTAATTTCCATATGAGGGACATGTCTCAATTGGTAGAAAAGGTTAGGAAAATTGAGCTTTTAACTTAGAAAAATAAAATTTTAAAAAATGTGAAAATAGATTTCGTCAAGAATAGATATGGTTGAAACAAATCCCTTATCTAATAACGATGAGGAAGTTGATTTGGAAGTGTTAGATATTAATATAGCAAAATTAAAAAAAGTCTTCCGTTTGTTTGTAAGTCACTTACTCCTCAAAATAAGGATAAATTTGGTTGAAGAAAATATAATTTCAATATTTATAAAACTGACCTAACTTTTTATAGTTTATTTAAAGATGGACAATTAGATTTGAAAGGTGACCATAAGATTTTTTTAGAAGATCAATGTAAAAGAAGAAAATATTGTAAGTATCATAATATGTTTGGACATTGGACTAACAATTGCATTCATTTCTGAGACTTGATCTAAAAATTTATTCAAGAAGGAAGATTACACTTTGAAAAGAATAATCAAATGGCAACGAAGATTTACTTTGATCATCTTCAGCTCAAAGCTAACATGGTAGAACCATATGATATATGTATAATCGATGTTCATGCTTTTGACGATGTTAAGGAGGCCATCGACACAATCGTTCAAGATTTTGAGAAGGAATTTAGAGAGATTTTTCAAAGATTGAAGAATACTCGATCAAATTTTTGACCAAGGAAAAGGTTTTTGAGAAAGAAATCATTGCATCCTAGATGCAATGCCATCTTTAGTTAGGCTACTCCTAAAACCTTTCAAGATTTGAAGATGAAGAAGCATTATAAAAATGTTAAAACTTGAAGGATGCTTTCAATCAATAATAGGCCTAAAAACTCGTCAAGGTCAAAGACCCCTAGAAGTTAAGTGGGACCTAATAAAACATTCCTGCCACCTTAGAGGGTACTTCCCCATCAATGGATTCAAGCATCACCTTTTTGGTCGTATGATTAGCAGGTGGTTAACTTTAAAGGATCAGTAGGCCAAGTTTTTAATCAAACATTGGACAATTGATTAAGGGGGAACACCTTACCCCAATTAACTCGTACTTAGTTTCAACATGCTTTGAGAAATCGCAAGGCAACATATGAGACAACCTAAAGGGAGGTCGAAAAGTAGTTCAAAGCTACATATGCTAAAGTCTTGTAAAGCCGAAAGATAATTAGACAAAAGAAGCCTAAATTTTTAAGCCTAATAGGAATAGAAAAAATGTTGAAAAAAGACCCATGCCTTTGACTAAACATCAAGATGACTCGATGATAAGTAGTGTTCAAGTCAGGATTTCTTGATGAACTTCATGAGATATATGAGACAGTTTCTGTAACACCCACAATTTATAATGATAGACTCCATAAGTTATAAATATCTTTTAACAAGGAGTAAAAAAGAGATAAGAATAAAAGTTAAGAGAAATTAGAGAACTTTTAACAAATGATAAAAATACCCCAACATTGGGATGATACAAATAAATGTGTACGTAACTCGAAAGAAATTTTATAGGTTAGAATGCATCAATAATGGTTAGAAAGTTACAAGGAAAGATTAGAAACAAAGAAAAAACAAAAACACCATCGAAAACGTCCTTAGAGAACTTTGTTTCCTATAAGAGCTAAATTATTCCTGGAAAATAGTAAATGACATAAGAATAATTTGAAAAAGATCCATTAAGTGATATAAACATTGGGAGAATAGTCTGGAAAAATTTTGGAAATTTTTAGAAAATTACCAAAATGCCCTTAGAAGGTCGAGAGGCTAAGAAACTACGAAGCAAAGGCTCGAAACTTGAAGCTCATCCTTATGCACGAAATTCTCATGTGTTAAATGAGGAGATGCTTCACCCCATGAGTCATCAAAGCCATTATGACATGTAGGACAAAAAAATTTATGAGAAGAGATAAAATTAACCATGGTTAATCAAAGTAACTTTGATTAAGTCAAAATTTACCATGCTTAAGATAAATTAACCATGATTAATGTTAAATTAATCATGATTAGTGTTAAAGGATAATTATTTGCATTTAAAATTAATTTTAAAAATGAAAATTACATGTAAATGGACCAAAATGTTCTTAAATGGAAATTTAGTTCCCATTTGTCCCTAAGTGGCTAAATTAGCTATAGACCAAGGGGAAACTCATTTGTTTCATCAAAATTCTTCTAAACACTTGAGTAAGCTCTCTAAACTTACCCATAACTCCAACTTCTCTTAAAACATATAAACCTGCGCTAAGCTTAAACCTCGATCTTTGAAATTTTAGTTATAACAAGCCAAACAAATAAAGTCCCACCCCAAAGTAGAGCGAAAACAACTTCAAAAGACCCACCAAATCCTTATGTAAGTATTCAACAGGTAAGGTTGCTACCATAAACTTCTCTAAAGTTTTCTATTTATATCATTTGTATTTTTTCCTTCTCTTTATGGGTGGATCCTTCGCTAAATTCTATGAATCTCACTTGATTGAGTTCAAAATCACTTGATTGAGTTCAAAATTGTCATTGGTTGTTGAAAATGAGCATCAACAAGTTTTAGTGATTTTTGGAAGTTAAAAGAAAATTTTGATGGATTAAAGTTCTTCTTGAAACCTTTGAAAAAATTTAATTGGTTAAAATTTCTTAAAAGTAATTTTTAATAGCTTGGGAAGATTTAAGAGTTTTTGTTAAAATTTTTGAGATGCTGAAAGTAAGGGATGAATAGAACTTGGAGTAGATCTAGTGGATCTCCATTTGGTTGTCTTGAAAAAATGATTTCTTTATGGTTTTTATGATAAAAATTGTGAACTTTCTTATGTCTCCTCTTAAAAGCTTTAATCATGAACTTAGACTTTGGTAAAAGTTTAGATCTATACTCGTGTGATAATAATCCTAAAACAAAAAAAAAAAATTAAGTCCTAAAATTTACAAACTTAACTCTAAAATTGGATCTTAAAGTTAGTAAAAACCAGGGTGGACTTGTGAACTAAAAAGTTGAACAAGAAATTTAAAAACCTTCCATGATCATTGTAAACACCCATTTATGTTCGAGGCCCCCCCTTTTTTTAAATTAATTAGTAAATAAACTACAATAAGCATAGAAATAATTTAAACAGTAAATAAAAAGTAGAAAAATGGATAAATGAAAAACAGATAATGAGATAAATAAAAATACAAAAGGCAAAAAATAATAAATATGAAAAAATGAATATAAGAAAAATAAAAAATAAAATAAAAATGAAATATAAATCAATAAAATAGATATTAAGAGAAATAGAAAACAGAATTAACAAAAATTAATAAAAACAATAAAAAAAAGAGAAAAGAATAAAATCTTTTAAAACTAAATAGTAATAACAGAAAATTTTAAAAACAGAAAAGGAGAAACAAAAAATAAAAAAAATAAATATAGAAATTAAAAATAATAAAATCTGAAACTAATATTAAGAAATAGAAATTGAAAAATAACTAAAAAGTGGATAATAAAAATAAATAATAAATAATAATAATAATAATATATGTGCAAGATAAAAATAATAATAATAATAAACACATCTAAAGGAAAAATTTAACAAAAGGGAGAGAAAAACTGAAATAAATAAAAGAAATTCTGAAATTAAAGTAAAAAAACAGAAAATGAAAATAAGAACAAAAATAAATAAAATCAGAAAAATTAAAAGAATACAAAGTAATCAAAAATAAATGTGAAAATGAAAATATGAAAAGTAATAAAAAATATATAATAATAATAAATAAAAAGAAGAAACTAAAAGTAAAAAAAAAGTAGAAAAAAAAAGGAAAAAACAAATCAAAATATGATTAACATATAAAAGGAAAATCTAAAAAGATTAATAAAATCAGAAAAATAAAAAGGAAATCGAAAAACAGAAAAAAATAAAAACAAATAGTAAACAAAAAATAAAATAAAATAAAACAGAATAATTAAATTTTTGAAAAAAAAAACAGAAAATGTTTTTAAAACAGAAAATAAAAAAAAAGGAAAAACGAAAAGAAAAAACCTAACGAACCTAACGAACCGAACGAATCAACAGAAAAGAAATAACGAAAAAAGAAAGGGAGTGAGGGACGAAGAGAAAAAGGCTCCGGGGGCATTCGGTTAGGGGTTTTCTTTCAGAAAAAAGGCCCTGAGAACAAGGAAAAAAGCTCTGAGAACAAAAGAGGAGGAAGCTTAGGGGGAGAATTTTCATTCCTTGGCACGAGGAACTACAAAGATCCAGTAAATACCTTTCCCAGAGAGGTTTCGACGTCAAAAGGGGCACAAAGGTTCAAGGAGTTAATCAAGAAAGTCAGAAGGAGCTAACTCAGCCTAAGGAGAAGGGGATCCAATCTCAATTGAAGCTGCGAAAAGAGCTCATTAAATCGATTCTATCCAGGTCAGTACCTTTAGGGAAAGCATAGTAATTGTAACTGTTGTATGCCTTCCATGTTTTGCATCGTTAGGCAGGGTAGAGATGAGTAATCTGCAGTAGAATAAGCCTGAAATTTGTGACGTCCGTAAACAGTAATTAACGACTGCACGTATGGTACATTGTGATGGCTATAATCCGTTGAACCCTTGTTCTTGCACCTAAAGTCACAACCAAGCGTCAGGGAAGTCTAGGCAGCGTCTATAATCATTCATGTTGGTACCCACGCCAACCAAATAATGACAAGGACCCATAGTGGTGGAAAAGAATTGGTGTGAGTCAAGAACCCGAGGAGTAGCATAGTTGGCTCGGTCCTCACCACGAAGTAAATGGACCCATCTAATCTGGGGGGTAGTTCCTAATTTTTCCTGTTCCAGACGCTCCTATGCATACTGGTCAGGTTGAAGCACATTAGGTTGATGTTTTTGGCACGAGCGAGTAGCCCTTTCTCACACATGGAGAATCTGTGGCCATGTATGCATGTCTTCATCGCCTCTGGTTTAAATAGCATGAGAAAAATTCACGTTATGTCTCCTATGCCCAAGGGTCTCTCCATGCTGCATTAAGCGTACCAATTCCATCACCATGCGACTCTGCAAATAAGGGAGATATATGGCCCTAATAGTTCAATATCAAGTAAAGTTGATCATGAATTAGCAAGCTTGAGTCAAGAAAAGCAAGTCCATTTCCGTGCGTTCATGCAACCATAAAGGTACGCTCGAATGATCTTCTTGAGTCTATGGAGAGTTAGATGCCAATAGGGTTCCATTGGGTGGGGTGCAATCTCGTACAAAGCAGTGAATGTCGCTCATAGGCGATGCAAGTGCCATGCTAATCTTGGCTCAATGATTGGCATTATGGGGAGAGTTTGAACGCACCACTTCTTTGCGTAAGAATGAGACCTACCTGGTGCACGAACGCCATTCCTCTACCAGATGATAACCTATGGTTAGCATTCCCTGATCAGGGAAGTTGTTGGCCTGGGAATCCCACTTGACTACCATGCATGCATGCAGCAACTAATCTCCACTGTTGGATACAAGCAAGGCTGCTAGAGAGACATTCATGGGGGCTAGGAGTCATCTCTGCAGTGCATACTTTCTGATGGTCAAACGTCAAATGTGTTGTGCACCCATGGAAGAGTTCTCTTATGGTGTATGGTCCCTAACGTTCAATAGGTCTCTATGCTCTTTAGGCTTCTTACAATCTCCTAAGTGCTTCAATTATTCCTCAAGGGACACATTAGGTTGCTTGGAAAACATATGAAGGTCTCATAACTTCATGCATTGGCATAGTAGAATCCCACACTAATTGAGGAGTCAGAATCATGAGGCATTTGGTTCAAGGTTTGCTGAGGTTGCCCGCGCTTGTAGATACCAGTTTGCATGCATCCCTTTGTCACTCCAGCTAGATAAAGGAGTCATTTCTGTTGATCACACTCAAGATGTATGATCGCGTACCCACCTGGTTCGAGGCTGCTACTGTAGCAGCAAGAGTCTGAATGTGCATGAACTCAGCTCTATCAATGTGCAACTAGATGGCAGAACATTAGAGCAACGAGGGTTTGTCCTATTCTATACACAACAAGAGGTACCCAGCACCCCACATTTTGGTAGAAGGTATGCCTCCACTGATGGAGACGTTCGGAATGGAGTTATCCACACCACCATTGATTAGTGGATGGCCATGTAAGTTCATGCAAAAGCATGCACCATGAACAGACATTGATTCCAAATAATGGCCAACACTACATGGCACCAGTGGGAACACATCTCATAGCCAATTATAATGATTAGAGGCTGGGATTGGCCTTAAGACCCTCACACCAAAATACATGTGAAAAGCCAACAAGGTAAGACAATGCGAAGTAGAAGTGAAGAAGTGGGCCCATCCCTTGTGCACGTAAATGGCATGTGGGAAATGTGGTAATGACTCATCATATGAGTCATCAC
Source organism: Canavalia gladiata (assembly GCA_037954105.1). Taxonomy (NCBI): domain Eukaryota; kingdom Viridiplantae; phylum Streptophyta; class Magnoliopsida; order Fabales; family Fabaceae; genus Canavalia; species Canavalia gladiata. The sequence continues at coordinate 16,647,482 of CM075662.1, read as the reverse complement.
TCCATTAATATCATAAAAGACTAAAATAATAAAGAAGAGAGATGAAATTAACCATAGTTAAAGTAAATTAACATTGTTTAATTAAAATTAACCATGCTTAAAATAAGTTAATCTTGATTAGTTATAAATTTATATAATTAGCATTAAAATAATCCTAAAATGATAATCCCTTGCATTTACATTTTTTAGAAAATAGAAATTATATGCAAATTTACCAAAATGCCCTTTAGTAGAAATTTAATTCCCATATGCCCTAAAGAGCACGAAATTGATTTAAGTGCTAAGGAGGTTAATTTTCTTCATATTACATCTTATAAGCACTTAGAAAAACCCTCTAAACTCTCTTTAAACTCAAACTACTTCTAAAATCCAAAAATTTACACTAAGCTTAAACTTCCATCTTTGAAGTTTAAGTTAAATCAAGACAAATACACCAAGTCTTACCATCAACACTAAAAGATCTTGTGTGGACCATCAAGGAGGAGGAAAAGTATCCATAAATATCCACCAAAACCATTACAAAAGTATTCAACAAGTAGGATTTTACCATATGTTTTTCTAAGCTTTAAATCTTGTATGTATGGTTTGATTTTCTTTTTTTTGGCTGGATCTCTCTCTAAGATATGTGGATCCTTTTTATTTGAGTTTGTTGGATTTCAAAACTGTCCTTGATGGTTAAATATAAGCATGAAAATTTTTTTAGTGATTTTTGGAAATTAAAGAGAAGTTTTGAGGGATTAAAGTGCTTCTATCAACCTTAGGTATGTAAGAAAAGTCATTGCAAGAAAAGAGAGGTTCAAAAGGCATGCCAATAATGTAAATTTCTGTAAATAATTGGATGGAAGCATCCCAGTTATTAATAAGTACTAGTATGTTAAATTATGTTTAATATATGTATTGTAATGTGTCGCTAATATGTACGTAAATGTGGTATGTAAATTATGGTGGTAATAAAGTGTATGCAAAGACTGTAGTGCCTAAGAATATTTGAACATGTAAGTGGACTGTATAATTATGTGATGTTATATGTTATGGTGAATAGATTATGTTTAATTTTTTTTTTACTATGGATTAAAGATAAATGGAGTAAAGAAATGATACGTAATTATAATATTCTATATGTGCGCAAGAATGTCTAGTAAGTTAATTATTGTCACGTACGTTGTATCGACAAGGCTTGTATTTTATAACAAATAGTTTTTTTAAAAAAAAATTATCGTATTTTCTCTAATAAGTATTTTATAAAGATTTCTGCATCATAAGATAAACAACTAATAATACAATCGAATGAACTGTTTAAGCATAAAATTAGTATTCATTTTTAGGGTGTTTAAGAAAGGAACCTTGCTCTCTAGCTCGGAGAGGAGGAAAGGGAGAAGAGAGAATTTTCTCTCAAACACTCACAAAATTTTAAATGATTCATAAAATGATGAAAATGATTCACATGGTGCCTTTATATAAGGATTTTTGGTGCCTAAAGGAGGAAGGAGCTTCGGTATATTTGGAGCCATATGGGAAAGGGAATTTGGGCTTGAGTTTGAGCTCAATAGAAGTCTCCACTTTCACCCTTCATGTAAGCCCATAATTGGGTCAAGAAAGGCCCAAGAAGCTAGCAGAAGAGTATAGAGAAACTAGGTTCAAGCTTATACAAATTGGTTCCACTAAATCCTATTCTAAGATATGGAGAACCATAGGAAGGTGGGGGCCTAAGGAAGATCTTCTTTTCAGTTCAGCAAGGCTTTCACCTTGTCTTGCAACTTCCTTACTCGTGTCTTTGTGATGGGCCAATCCTTGTCCCAGTGATGTCTCAGTAGTGATGCTCTAAGAAGTGATCTTTGCATTAAATCAGAATTCAAATTTTAAGATTGTTAAGGAATAATCCCCACTAGCAATGCCAAAAAAATTTTACGTGCAAAACATTAGTGTAAACTCTTTGATAAGCTTTACCCACAAACAAGTATACTTATGGTGTAGACAGAAGGTATTTAAGACCCCCCAGTATTTATCTCACAAAGACTATGCCAACAATATGTAAGAGAAGTTTGAATTCAAACTTATGAGCTCATCAAAAGAGGGTTATATGTGTGCGTGTTTAAAATCAAAATGTTTCTAAAAGAAAAGATGGTAAATAAAAGAACATAATGCAAGTTATGGAAGTCCCATATCCCCTAGTGACTTTACTTACTTTTACCCTCAATTATCCCTAACAATTGCTAATGACCTACTCTAAGAATATTACTACCCAACGATCATACAATAGTAATAATCTTTTCCTTAAATACTACCCCCAATGATCATGCAAGGAAGATAAATAAGAGAAGCATAAAGTATAGGAGATTGTCAGCTATCGATTAAGAAATTAACTCATTAAGAACATAAGATTCTTATTGATCTTCCAAAATCCTTAGATTTTGTTACCTTATAGTTTCATCAATCAGGAGATGGTATAATCGCATATCCCTAATCAACTTATAAATTAACAAAAATGGATAATTTATATTAATCGATTAAGCATAATAAGGCAACAAAATTGGACAACCAAAATATCACTGTTCAACAACGTAATGGCACAATAATTATTTATGGGGAAAACTAGAGTTTAATCAACTACATGACAAGATTCACCAAATCTCTATGAATTGGAGATTAGTTACACATAATAAAAATTAACCCAAAAACATCCATAACATAATCATAAATAAGAGATACAAAATCGTGTTGCTAGCAAAGCTAGCAATCAACACTGCGGTTGCACCATGAAAGAATTCCTTCCATCAAGATCCTATAAGAGGACAATGGAGAACCAAGAATGGATAGGATAGACATGGAGGATAGAGGAAAGGTAGAGTTTACGTTCTTATGTGTAGTGTTGTATGTGGTGTGTTTCTAGGCTTTGTTAGGAACCTCCCTTTTATAGGTATGGATTAAAGTTTTGACTATTGTGGACTAGGTTGACCTATCTGCTTCCCCAGTTGTTGCAGCCACTCTAGGTCATGTAAAATGCTGTTAGGGATGACTAAGATCTTCTCTGTATCACTAAGGCTATCATGGTTGCTTGTCTAACACTTACCAATCTTGGCATGGATGTGCATACTCATTTTGCACGAGTGTGTTGTGTCTAGTTAGCACGATCGTGGTAAGGTTTAGACGACTGTGCTAGATGGCCCAGTCTGTTGTGGGGCATGTTGTATAACACCTTAAAAATAAATATTGATTTTACGCTTAAGTTGTTCATTCGGTTCCATTATTAGTTTGTTATCTCATGATGTGTAACTCTTTAGAAAATACTTGTATAGAAAATATGGTAAATTTTTTTTTAAACTATTTGTTATAAATTATGAGTCTCATCGATAAAACGTATGTAGCGATAACTAAAATTACTAGATGTGTCTTATGCACGTACAGAATAATAAAAATATGTAATGCTTATGATGTTCCATTTGTTTCTTAATTTACCATAGGCAATTAAACATAACTTGATCACACAACACATAACATCACACAATTTTACAATCCATCTTTTGTGTCCATCACAGTCTTTGGCACTTAGGCCCTACATATACATATTACACACTTTAATACACATACTAGATTTTCGTAATTACCTTCTATACATCCTATATATATATATATATATATATATATATATATATATATATATATAAGTTAGCTTGCTACTACATATTAATAGTTAGGATGCTTGCATCAAATTATTTATAATATTGGTGTGACGTAAATCTTCAAGAGAGATAATGTCTCACATCTGCTTGAAGTACATGAATTTTTACCATCATGAATAGCGTCTGGGGTGTTTGGGAAGAAAATGAAAAGAGAAGGAGTGAGAAACTAGGTTTCTCAGTAGGTTTTCTACTTTATTTTTAGTGTCATCGCTTTTATCCCAGCTACTTCAATTTATTAGAAAAATCATGACGTGCAAATAAAATTGCTTTTAGTCTTTTAAAAACAACCTACTGAAGTAGGTTACTTTTATATAGAAACAAACACATCGTCTAGGCATATATCTATCTTAAATTCATAAGTCTAGGATCACAATAAAGATATTATTTGACCTATAGATTATCCTATGTCTTAGACTTTATCTCAGTCATTTCTTTACTCTACACTTTGGCAAATTATGAATCCAGTCTCATAACTTTGGGTAAAATATTTAAGCATAGGCATACATTAAAATTGTCAAACAATATCTTCGCATTGTCTCTACATTCACCTCCTACTATTAAGGATATGAACTTATTCCTAGGTGGTCGTCACCACCTTATAAGGTATGAAGAACTTGTTGTTGTCATGGTAGAAGAATTTTTTGAGCATCTATGTCTCCTAGGAGAACCCTTTTGCCTTCTCTTTAGTAGAGCTCTAGGCGCCTTCTAGAATATGATGTGCAGAAGACACATAGAGAGTAGCTTAACATTTTCACATAAGTTTGCTTTAGTGATCCCTTAAATCCTTTAGGTTCCTTTTAATGGCTTCCAAAATATTTATGCATGCAAACAATTTCCAGCCAATATGGTATGCACACATATATCTCAACATCTATCTCATCATTATCGCAACCGTAATTCCGACGAGACGACGAACTCGCTAAAATTTAAAAATAATCTGAAAATAATTTGATTGATTGTGGAGTCGCCACCAAATTTTTGTTTAAGGGAAAAAGATTTGGAAAAACCCTGACTCAAGGATGAGATTCGAAGTTCGGGAGTCGGTTACGAGTAGGGAAGGTGTTAGGCACCCCACTCGCCTGTTCCAAGGAACAGTACCCTTAAACTGAGTGTGTGATTATTTGAAAATAGTTTGATCCCTTAATTAATTTGAAAATAAATAGGTTGATGGAGGTTAGCCTGACAGGACTTGATCCTGCTCCTACGTATTCCCCGGTGCAATGGGAAATTCAAGGCTTACGTAGTTCTGGTTTTAAGAGACTTGATCTTTTGAAGAAGTAGAGGGGTGATTTGAGGATATGATTGATTTTTGAATAGACTAAAATTGCGTACTTGCATAACCCAAACCGTCGTAGGCCGTGAGTGAGTTTGCACGAATTATAACGCGGAACAGCAGAGAAGGCTGCCTGTTCGTATTAGAATCCGTTGTACGAATCTTAGAGATTTAAAATAGATATTTGAAATAGACGTTTTCTAACAGAGTTAGTAAATAGACATTTTCTAAAATTTATGCTTGCAAAATCCAAATCGTCGTAAGCCGTATTTGGAATCTACATGAATTTAAAACACAGAACAGCAGAGAAGGCTGCCTGTTCGTGTTAAAATCCGATTGCACACATTTTAGAAAATTAAAACAGATATTTTGAAATAGACATTTTTTTAAGTAGAGTTAGTGAACAATGATTTTCTAAAATTGCGTGCTCGCAAAATTCAAATCGTCGTAAGCCGCATTTGAATCCGCACAAATTAAAACACAGAACAGCAGGGAAGGCTGCCTGTTCGTGTTAAAATCCGATTGCACACATTTTAGAAAATTAAAACAGATGTTTTTACAAAGTTAGTGAAGATAATGTTTCAAAAAAAACGATTGGATTTAATTTAATAGTTACAGAACCAAAATTGGGCTTGACCCAAATTAAATGATAATGGAAGAAAATAATTGAGTTTAAGTGAAAAGAGGGGCTTGGGCTGGACCCATGTCAAAATTGAATTTGATTTCAAGAAAAGGAAAAAGATCGGGCTTGACCCAAAGAATTGATTAAAGAAAAGAATTAGGCTTGACCCAAATTAAGCAAAATTCAACTTTAAAGAAATGATTTAGAATTAAAGAAAAAGAAGTGAGTTTGACCCAAGTGAAGGAAAAATGGATCGAGATTAAAAGAATTGGACTTGAATTAGACTTGATTTAACATAAACTTGACTTGATTTAAAGTTAAGGAAAGGAATTGCGAACATGCTTCAGTAATCAAGTGATAGAAATTTCATTTCAAATCCAAATTAGATAAATAATATCATTCTGGAAACTAGAGAGAAATACAAAGAAAACGCAACAAAAATCATCAAAATCGGAGATCATTTGATCAACTAAAAACAAAAACGAAAAACAGAGATGAAAATCAACCTCAAGAACACACAAGTTTTTGGCGCCAAAATTTGAATTCAAATCTCAGAATTTTTAGAAAATATTTTTGGTAGATATGAAAAATAAAAACCAATCAACTGAAATATATGGATCATAATAATCAAACAAAACAAGTTTGACATAAATCCAATCAGAAATGAGCAAGATATGCACAAATCAAGCAAGCTAGGTCAATTCGCGACCCAAGATGAACATGCTTCGGTAATCAAGTGATAAAAATTTCATTTCAGATCCAAATTGAACAAATAATATCATTCCAAAAACTAGAGAGAAATACAAAGAAAACGAAACAAAAATCACAAAAATCGGAGATCATTTGACCGATTAAAAATTAAAACGAAAACAGACAAGAAAATGAACCTCAAGAACATACAAGTTTTGGGCGCCAAAATTTGAATTCGAATCTCAGAATTTTTGGAAAATATTTTTGGTAGATCTGAAAAATCAAAACCGATAAATTGAAATATATGGATCATAAGAATCAATCAAAACAAGTTTGACATCAATCCAATCAGAAATGAGCAAGATATGCACAAATCAAACAAGCTAGGTCAATTCGCGCCCCAGGATGAACATGCTTCGGTAATCAAGTGATAAAAATTTCATTTCAGATCCAAATTGGACAAAGAATATTATTCCAGAAACTAGAGAGAAAGACGAAGAAAACGAAATAAAAATCACCAAAATCGGAGATCATTTGACCGATTAAAAATTAAAACGAAAACAGACACAAGAATGAACTCGGAAATCCGAGAAGAAGCAAGAAACTTAAGAGGGATAAAATTCGGACCTAACCTCCATTGGAAGGTGATGAAGAGCTGATTCTATGGAGGCCAAGGGCTGAATTGAAGGTCAGAGAGTCTCCTAGGTCCTCCCCTCAAAGGTTCTGAAAATCCCCTTCTAAGACTCCAAGTTCTCCTCCTCCCCAGAATTTCCAAAAATGAGAAAAAGCCCCCTTTTTTCTTTTCTTGTTTGTAGGTATATATAGACACATCCCTTCTTGGCAAGGGTGAAGCTCTTTCAAAGAGCCAAAAGCCAGCCTCCTCTCTCTTAGCAAGGGCCAAGTTCTTTCAAAGGGCCAAAAGCCACCCCTTTCTAGGAGCCAAAAGTCAACCCCTTTGATTTCAAAATTTTTGTTCCCTATTTTGATTTTTCAGCTTTTTCTTTTTTTCAATTTTCATTTTTTTTACCTTTTTCATTTTTTTATTTTTATTTTTTTTTCTATTTATTTATTTATCATTTTTACTTATTCTTTAATTTCCCTTTTATTTTTATTATTTTTTTTATTTTTTATTTTTTGCTTTCTGTTTTCTGTATTTTCTGCTTTCTGTTTTTTCTGTTTTCTGTTTTACATCTTTTCAAATTTTTAATTAACTTAACTTTTGGTTAATTTTAATGATTGGGGGTCTCGGACATAATTGAGTGTTTACAGTTTGCCCCTTTTTACTCATTTTCCTACCAGATAATGTGAGAAATGATTCTCTGAATTATCGTAATAGGAAGTGAGTAAAGATGTGAACACATTATGTCCGAGGCAGGCCTTGAAGAAGTCCGACAAACAGAAGGAGCCTTGAACTTGAAATTGAACCTCATGGATGCCTGGAGGAGGATGATTGAATGACCTTATCGACTTCATGTATCGATAAGGTTTAAATATGCGAGGCTTAGTTGTATAACCTAACTAAGCTAAGTGGAATGAATGAATGCCTGTTAGGACTGGCGTGGAATTCAATGGGATGGCTTGTTAGGACAAGCAAAATGAAATGAAAATGGCCTGTTAAAACAGGAAAAGCAGAAAAGAAATGGCCCGTTACAACGGGCTCAGTAGAGTGAAAACGACCTATTTTAAGACAGGAAAACATGCAAGAACTAAAATGTAAGATATGTACAAGGTGGCCTGACAGCATAGGCCGAGGTATCTATCTAAGTTGGAGGCCTAACATCATAGGCCTAGATGTGGAAAAACGAACTTGGTGAGGCCGGACATCGTAGGCCCAAAAGCAGAAAAGTAAACCTGAGGAGGCCTGACAACATAGGCCAAGGATGTGGAAAAGTAAACTTGATGAGGCCTGACAACATAGGCTAAGGTGCAGAAAAGCAAACTTGAGGAAGGCCTAAATAGGCCAGGATGCAAAAAAGTAAACGTGCTGGGGCCTAAATAGGTCAAGATGCAGAAAGTAAATGTGCTTGGGCCAGAATAGGCCACGGTGCAGAAAAGTAAACGTGCTAGGGCCTAATAGGCCGGGATGCAGAAAAGTAAACGTGCTGGGGCCTAAATAGGCCAGGATGCAGAAAGTAAATGCGCTTGGGCCTGAATAGGCCACTGTGCAGAAAAGTAAACGTGCTGGGGCCTGAATAGGCCAGGATGCAGAAAGTAAATGTGCTTGGGCCTAAATAGGCCACGGTGCGAAAAAGTAAAAGTGTTAGGGCCTGAATAGGCCGGGATGCAGAAAAGTAAACGTGCTGGGGCCTAAATAGGCCAGGATGCAGAAAGTAAATGCGCTTGGGCCTGAATAGGCCAGGATGCAGAAAGTAAATATAAGGGCATCCCGTTATTGACGGGAAGGAATGTAGAAAGGGGGTCCCGTTGTTGCCGGGAAGAATGCAGGAAAATTAAACATGCTTGATATCCCGTTGTTGCCGGGAAAATGCAAGAAATTAAACATGCTTGATGTCCTGTTGTTGACAGGAAAATAGCAAGAAATTAAACATGCTTGATGTCCTGTTGTTGACAGGAAAATAGACATGAGGTCCCGCTGTTGCCGGGAAGATGCAAATGATGACATCCTGCTGTTGCCAGGATAAATGCAAACCTACTTGACAGGTGACAGAAAAATAGACATGCTTGAAGTCCTGTTGTTGACAGGAGAATGCAAATGAAGTCCCGCTGTTGCCGGGAAGATGCAAATGATGACATCCTGCTGTTGCCAGGATAAATGCAAACCTGCTTGACAGGTGACAGAAAAATAGACATGCTTGAAGTCCTGTTGCTGACAGGAGAATGCAAATGAAGTCCCGCTGTTGCCGGGAAGATGCAAATGATGACATCCTGCTGTTGCCAGGATAAATGCAAACCTGCTTGACAGGTGACAGAAAAATAGACATGCTTGAAGTCCTGTTGTTGACAGGAGAATGCAAATGAAGTCCCGCTGTTGCCGGGAAGATGCAAATGATGACATCCTGCTGTTGCCAGGATAAATGCAAACCTGCTTGACAGGTGACAGAAAAATAGACATGCTTGAAGTCCTGTTGTTGATAGGAGAATGCAAATGAAGTCCTGCTGTTGCCGGGAAGAAGCAAATGATGACATCCTGCTGTTGCCAGGATAAATGCAAACCTGCTTGACAGGTGACAGAAAAATAGACATGCTTTAAGTCCTATTGTTGACAGGAGAATGCAAATGAAGTCCCGTTGTTGCCTGGAAGATGCAAATGATGACATCCTGCTGTTGCCAAGATAAATGCAAACCTGCTTGACAGGTGACAGAAAAATAGACATGCTTGAAGTCGTGTTGTTGACAGGAGAATGCAAATGAAGTCCCGCTATTGCCGGGATGATGCAAATGATGACATCCTGCTGTTGCCAGGATAAATGCAAACCTGCTTGACAGGTGACAGAAAAATAGACATGCTTGAAGTCCTGTTGTTGACAGGAGAATGCAAATGAAGTCCCGCTGTTGCCGGGAAGATGCAAATGATGACATCCTGCTGTTGCCAGGATAAATGCAAACCTGCTTGACAGGTGACAGAAAAATAGACATGCTTGAAGTCCTGTTGTTGACAGGAGAATGCAAATGAAGTCCCGCTGTTGCAGGGAAAATGCAAATGATGACATCCTGCTGTTGCCAGGATAAATGCAAACCTGCTTGACAGGTGACAGAAGATTAAATATGCCTGAAATTCTGTTGTTGACAGGAGGATGCAAGCCTGCTTGACAGGCAAAGGAAATGAAAGATGAAAGAGGCCTGTTAAGACAGGCAACAAAGAAAGGATCCTGTTGTTGAAAGGAAAGATGCAAACCTGGTAGAGAGGCAAAGGGGAATGAAAGAAGCCTGTTAAGATAGGTAAAATGAATGACGAAAACTATCTTGCTAAGACAGGATGAATGTAGATGGACTCTTGATAAAAAAAATAAGCCTGCTAGACAGGAAAAAGGAAAGATAAAAGCCTGTTAAGACAGGCAAAAACAAAAAGATCCTGTTGTTGACAGGAAAGATGCGAGCCTGCTAGACAGGCAAAGGAAAAGTAAAGTGATCTATACGAACTTGAAAGAATGGCCTGTTGGGGCAGGAAAAGCATGAATGACCTATTAATAGAGGCAAAGGAAAAAAGACAAGAATCTATTAGGATAGGTATCGAAGGAAAGCCCTGTTGTTGACAGGACAAAAATGAGTCTGTGAAGACAGGCGGGAATCATGCGGAGGTCCTGTTGTTGACAGGGTGGAATGAAGATAGATACTTGATAATTATTTTCTTGAAAATACTTGAGATACCATTTTACCCCAGTTTAGAGGATTCTTGATAATTGATGGATGTCTTGATTTGAAGGGATTTTAGGCAAGTGTTTGCCCCAGTTTAAGCCTCGATGAGATTGAAGATGAGCTTGACTTGAGTTTTTCTAGGCAACTTTGCACTATTGAACTTGATTGGAGTTGAGGAATTGAGCATTGCCTCAACTTGGATTTTCTTGGGCAAATGTTTGCCCCAGTTTGAACTTGACTGAAAATTTAAGGATGACCTCAGTTTGAAATTTGGTGGGCCAGTGTTTGCCCTTGTTTGAACTTGATTCAAAATTTTTCGACTGTCTCGATTTGAATTATCTGGGTGAATGTCTCCCTCTGTTATGAAATTTTTGGAATTGAGGATCGCCTCAACTTAAATTTCTAGGCAAAAGTTTGCCCCAACTTTGTTCTTGAATTCAAATCTTTCTTGGAAAAATGTTTGCCCCAGTTTGGACTTGATCCAGAATCTGAGAATGACCTTAATTTGAACTTTTGTGGGCAAGTGTTTGCCCCTGTTTGAACTTGATTTTGAGAGTGACCTCAAATTGAATTGTGTGGGCTAGCATTTGCCCCAGTTTGATTTTTCTAACGTTGAGGAATCGAGGATTGCCTCAACTTGAATTTTCTGGGCAAGTGTTTTCCCCAATTTTGTTCTTGGTTCAGAATTTGAGGATGACCTCAAATTAAATTTTAATGGGCAGGCGCTTGCCCCACTTTGAGCTTGACTCCGAATTCGAGGATGACCTCAAATTGAATTTTTGTGTGGGCAAGTATTTGCCCTAGTTTGGAAGTCTTTTAATTATGATCAACTCGAGCAATTTTACTCAGGTCTTAATTAGTTTTTGAAAGATGAGTTATGAAATGCTTGAATGACAAAATGCTTCTTACGATGTTTGAATGAATGAAAAAGAATATGGTGTTTGTGATGCTTGGATGCATGCAGAAATGATGTGGGGTTCTTATTTTGATGCTTTGAAATAGTTATATGATGAAACAGATGCTCTAGGATAAATGCAAACTATGAAATGAAAATGTTCTTGTTTCTCTTGATTTTTGATTTTTGTGACACATCCTTCCTCGACAACTCCATAGTGGGTGTGAAAAGAATCAAGAGTCAGGACAAGTTGGATTGACTCAACTACGAAGTTTTCTTGGTCAATTCTGTAAATTTGCTTTTGTCAGGATCTTTGAGGCCCAACAATGGTCAGTATTATTGAATAAGACACTCCTTACGTCTTGATGGCGTTGTGGCTGGTAGGAAGATGAATCTTTGGGAAACAATCCTATTGTGTTGCAACGGTCGAGGATTCATCCGACTTGTCATGACTTTTCAAAATTAATCCCTTTTTAATTCTTTTTACGTTTTTCATGTTTCCTTGTGGCACATGCATTTTGAGGTGTGCAAAGTGATGCTGGATGGTCAGAAGAAGGAGATAAAGAATTTTGAGGTTGTATGTTTTAAGGTGGTGTACTTGAAAGGAAAAGGATGATGAAAGGGGTGGGTTCGATTGCCCAAATGGCACCTTTTGATGAAAAATGCCAATGCTGCTTTTCATAATCTTAATTGTCAAATTAGCCAAACTTTTGAGAAATGGAAAAATTTTTCCCTAGTTTTAAGAAGATATAAGGTGCAGAATATCGTGTTGTCTTGGAATTCCTAGTTTGACCTTAATTTTTGCCTGGGTTGTTCTTTTGAGTTTTCAACCCAGCAGGTCTTTTGTATTGCCCTAACTTTTGCCTAGGTTGCCCTTACGGGTTTTCGACCTAGCGGGCTCTTGATTGTGCCCTAACTTTTGCCTAGGTCGTTCTTGAGGATTGTCGACCTAGCGGGCTTTTTTACTCAATTGTGCCCTAACTTTTGCCTAGGCCATTTTTGAGGGTTGTCGACCTAGCGGGCTTTTTTACTCAATTGTGCCCTAACTTTTTCCTAGGCCGTTTTTGAGGGTTGTCGACCTAGCGGGCTTCTGCTTGATTGTGCCCTAGCTTTTGCCTAGGCCGTCCTTTGAGGGTTTTCGCCCTAGCGGGCCTTCTGCTCTATTGTGCCCTAACTTTTGCCTAGGTCTTCTTTGATGGTTGACCTAACGGGCTTCTTTTTTATTATGCCCTAACTCTTGTCTAGGTCGTCTTTTATTGTTGACCTAGCGGGCTTCCGTTTGATTGTGCCCTAACTTTTGCCTAAGCCGCCCTTTAAGGGTTTTCGACCTAGCGGGCTTCTGTTTAATTGTACCCTAACTTTTTCCTAGGCCTTCCTTTGAGGGTTTTCGCCCTAGCGGGCCTTCTGCTTGATTGTGCCCTAACTTTTGCCTAGGTCTTCTTTGATGGTTGACCTAGCGGGCTTCTGTTTGATTATGCCCTAACTCTTGCCTAGGTCGTCTTTTATTGTTGACCTAGCGGGCTTCCGTTTGATTGTGCCCTAACTTTTTCCTAGGCCGCCCTTTGAGGGTTTTCGACCTAGCGGGCTTCTATTTAATTGTGCCCTAACTTTTGCCTAGGCCTCCCTTTAAGGGTTTTCGACCTAGCAGGCTCTTGATTTTGGTTGTGCCCTAACTTTTGCCTGGATTATTTTTGGCTTTTAACCCAGCGGGCTTCTCTTCTTCTTGAATTTTATGTTTTGACCTTGATTTTTGCTGGATTATTTAAGGCTTCCAATTCAGCAAATCTTTTCTTGGATCCCTAATTTTTCCTGGATTTAAACTTGGTTCCAGCGGGATATTTTTTCTTTGAGTGGCGATGTAGAATCCCTGGTTGTTTATTCTGCTTCCTCATTGGGTTTTTCTCTTTTAGCTTGATTAATTCGACGTTCAAGATTACTTATTACAGCACTGACATCCTCACCAATTGGTATTTATTGTTTTGGTGTAGGAATAAGAAATAGGTTGAGTGATGAAAAGGATGATAAATTCTAGAAGTAAAGTCAAAATGTAAAGCACGTGCTCAAGAAACATGAAAATGTAACTTTTGTATTATTCATTGAGATTTGTTTACAAAAGATTGATTTTGAAAAGTACGACAATTTTGGATGAGTATCCTCGATAGCTTGATTTGTACAATGCAACTTGTCGTGTTTCTCCCATCTTTTCAGCTGGTCGATGGGCTCGTGATTTGGCAACAGATTGTTTTTTGTATTAGGAGCAAGCCTCCCGAAATCCAGCCATTTCGCATCGATTAGGCTTTTTACCTTTCGTTTCAAAGCTAGGCAATCCTCTGTAGAATGGCCGATGAACCCTGCATGGTAATCGCATCTGGCGTTAGCATCGTACCATTTAGGATATGGTGACTCTTGAGGTTTCAGAGGATAAGGAGCAACCAGCGAGTTTTGGATCAGCCAAGGTAGTAGCTCAGTGTAAGAGATTGGGATAGGGTCAAATTGGACGGGCTTCCTCTCCTTTTTCTAGCTTTGGTTGGCATTTTGGCTCATGGCTTGTGTTTGGGTCGTATATGGTGTTGGAGGTCGAACTTGTGTCGGATGGTTGTAAGTAGGAGGGTATGGTGTTTGGTATGTAGCTGCAATGTAAGGATATGGTAAGTAAGGTGTGTATGGTGTATATGGTGGTGGTTGAAAGCCAGCTGGACCATACTGTGCCATTTGAGGAATGTATTGGCCTTGACCAGAAGCCACATTGTAGGTTTCACCTGCCTTTTTCTTCCCAGATCCACTGGAAGCGTTGACTACGCCTGCGGACCTTTGCATGATCTTTCCACGGCGCATGCCACCTTCAATCCTTTCTCCAATGATGACGACATCGGAGAAGCTAGAAGTCACACTTCCAATCATCTTGTCATAGAAAGGATTTTGGAGTGTGTCCACGAACATGTTGACAATCTCTTTTTCGGATAAAGGAGGTTGTACCTGAGCAGCTAACTCCCTCCATCTTTGAGCGTACTGCTTGAAGGTTTCTTCTTCTTTCTTGGCTATATTCTGGAGCTGAGTCCGATCAGGGGCCATCTCCGTATTGTACTGATACTGCTTTGTGAAAGCCTCGGCAAGGTCTCTCCATGAACGGATGCGTGTCCGCTCCAGTTGAGTGTACCAGTTTGCAGCTGCCCCTGTTAAGCTGTCTTGAAAGAAATGGATGAGCAGCTTCTCATTGTAGGTACATGCAGACATCTTCCTGCAGTACATAATCAGGTGTTTCTTTGGACAGCTGGTTCCTTAATATTTCTCAAATTCAGGAACCTTAAATTTTGGAGGGATGACCACGTCTGGAACCAAGCCCAAATCAGCTGCATTTTTGGCTTCATAAGCGCTTCCCTCGATCGCTCGGATTCTATCTTCTAGGATTCTCCACTTTTCAGTATCCTCATTTGAAGGATGGCTTGGGTGTTCCTCTAGCATATGGTGAGCTTGAGAAAATGGTATGTACATAGGGTGAGGCCCTTGGGTGAACATAGGATTTGTTCCCCCAACAGCCGTTTGGTATGCTTGTGGAATGGTGTTTGGCGGTAGGTTATGTGTTTGGGTTTGTGTTTGAGCTTGTGTTTGGGGTAGTGTATGTGTATGGTGGTGAGGAAACCCATAATAAACCCCTTCGGTGGGTGGAGGCATGGTTAATGCTGAAGGGTTTTGTGGAGTGAACCCGGGAGGATATGACAGGTCATTTGGTTCTCCCGGTAGAGATTCCCTTGTCTCTTTTTGTTTGGATGATTGGATGGCCTCCATCAGCTTGGCCATCTGTTCCTTTAGAGATTTGACCTCATTTTTCAGTTCCTCGTTTTGTCTCTCCAACTCATCCATGATTCTTGATTTGGAACGGGTTCTATAAGGATGCTGAGAAAGTTTTCTGTCTTCAATTTTTAATCTTTCTGTTAAATTAAAAATTAAGTTTTGAGAAACAATGTGAATGCCAAAATCAATGAATGATAAAAATGTTAATGCTTCAGTGAATATTAAAATGAGGGAGGTGGGGATAATTTTCAAAATTGATGATAAACTTATTTAACAAATGGATGAATGCAATGTTGGATGCACAAATAATTAGAGGTTTGAAAGTTGATCATTTTGAATGATCTTTATTTATTTTGGCTTCTTTTTGGATTCTTAGTAATTTTGGTACTTTTTAGTTTTTCTAAAACAAAAAATCTTTTGGTTTTGCTAGAATTTCCCTAGTTTTCTTTCAAACCTAAAAGCATTTTTTGTTTTCAATTTCCTTTTTCTTCTTTTTTTTTTTGGATTTTCCATAATCTGTTTATTTTAGTAATTTAATTTTTCTATTTCTTTTTCAAATGTTCTAACTCTCCTCGACTTTTGGATTTGTATATGTTTATGTTCCAAAATCTTAATTTGAATTGGTTTAGGCAAAAATTTGCCCCAGTTTCACATATTAGTATAAGAAATTATTTTTTTGAATTTTCTTTAATTTTTTGATTTCATTTGTCAAATCTGTTTATTTTCTTCCTTTTTTAGTTTCCAATTTTCTTTGGCTTTTTTTTTCTAATCTAAATCAATTTCAAATCTTAATATTTTGTGTTTTTTCCCAAAATAAATATGTTTTTGCCCCCTTTTTTTTGTGTCATATGTGAGGTGATGTGACATAGATCTAAGGTCTTTTTAATATATGCTTCTCACACAGCGTAGTTTGTAATCCTGGAGGTTATGATGGTCACTAGAGCCAAGTTCTAATTCCTAGTGCTTGCTACAACCGTAAGAAGGCTACCAGTTGCAGGGCACTAAGAAAAAGACGCACTCTAGTTGGGGTTTTCGTGATAGTCAAACGGGACGTGCATCCCAAGTGACACCACTAGACCCCTCTAGTCCTAGGTTTTCACTCGGACCCGGGTGTAGGGCCCCACTCATGTTATGCATATAGGACTAGAATGTATAGAATAACCTGCAATTTGAAACACAATAGATATATGTCTTCTACCCTAGGGTGAGAAACATACAAACTTGAATTATCATGAATATAAGAAATAAATAACAACATGTGAATAAATAGAAAATGGATCAACATGCATTTATACACTCAATTTGAAACAGGGTTTGACTCTCTAAAAGTCCCCAGTGGAGTCGCCATCTGTCGCAACCGTAATTCCGACGAGACGACGAACTCGCTAAAATTTGAAAATAATTTGAAAATAATTTGATTGATTGTGGAGTCGCCACCAAATTTTTGTTTAAGGGAAAAAGATTTGGAAAAACCCTGACTCAAGGATGAGATTCGAAGTTCGGGAGTCGGTTACGAGTAGGGAAGGTGTTAGGCACCCCACTCGCCTGTTCCAAAGAACAGTACCCTTAAACTGAGTGTGTGATTATTTGAAAATAGTTTGATCCCTTAATTAATTTGAAAATAAATAGGTTGATGGAGGTTAGCCTGACAGGACTTGATCCTGCTCCTACGTATTCCCCGGTGCAATGGGAAATTCAAGGCTTACGTAGTTCTGGTTTTAAGAGACTTGATCTTTTGAAGAAGTAAAGGGGTGATTTGAGGATAGGATTGATTTTTGAATAGACTAAAATTGCGTACTTGCATAACCCAAACCGTCGTAGGCCGTGAGTGAGTTTGCACGAATTATAACGCGGAACAGCAGAGAAGGCTACCTGTTCGTATTAGAATCCGTTGTACGAATCTTAGAGATTTAAAATAGATATTTGAAATAGACGTTTTCTAACAGAGTTAGTAAATAGAGATTTTCTAAAATTTATGCTTGCAAAATCCAAATCGTCGTAAGCCGTATTTGGAATCTACACAAATTTAAAACACAGAACAGCAGAGAAGGCTACCTGTTCGTGTTAAAATCCAATTGCACACAATTTAGAAAATTAAAACAGATATTTTGAAATAGACATTTTTTTTTAGTAGAGTTAGTGAACAAAGATTTTCTAAAATTGCGTGCTCGCAAAATTCAAATCATCGTAAGCCGCATTTGAATCCGCACAAATTAAAACACAGAACAGCAGGGAAGGCTGCCTGTTCGTGTTAAAATTCGATTGCACACATTTTAGAAAATTAAAACAGATGTTTTTACAGAGTTAGTGAAGATAATGTTTCAAAAAAAAACGATTGGATTTAATTTAATAGTTACAGAACCAAAATTGGGCTTGACCCAAATTAAAAGATAATGGAAGAAAATAATTGAGTTTAAGTGAAAAGAGGGGCTTGGGCTGGACCCATGTCAAAATTGAATTTGATTTCAAGAAAAGGAAAAAGATCGGGCTTGACCCAAAGAATTGATTAAAGAAAAGAATTAGGCTTGACCCAAATTAAGCAAAATCCAACTTTAAAGAAATGATTTAGAATTAAAGAAAAAGAAGTGAGTTTGACCCAAGTGAAGGAAAATTGGACCGAGATTAAAAGAATTGGACTTGAATTAGACTTGATTTAACATAAACTTGACTTGATTTGAAGTTAAGGAAAGGAATTGCGAACATGCTTCAATAATCAAGTGATAGAAATTTCATTTCAAATCCAAATTAGATAAATAATATCATTCTGGAAACTAGAGAGAAATACAAAGAAAACGAAACAAAAATCATCAAAATCGGAGATCATTTGATCAATTAAAAACAAAAACGAAAAACAGAGATGAAAATCAACCTCAAGAACACACAAGTTTTTGGCGCCAAAATTTGAATTCAAATCTCAGAATTTTTAGAAAATATTTTTGGTAGATATGAAAAATCAAAACCAATCAATTGAAATATATGGATCATAATAATCAAACAAAACAAGTTTGACATAAATCCAATCAGAAATGAGCAAGATATGCACAAATCAAGCAAGCTAGGTCAATTCACGACCCAAGATGAACATGCTTCGGTAATGAAGTGATAAAAATTTCATTTCAGATCCAAATTGAACAAATAATATCATTCCAAAAACTAGAGAGAAATACGAAGAAAACAAAACAAAAATCACCAAAATCGGAGATCATTTGACCGATTAAAAATTAAAACGAAAACAGACAAGAAAATGAACCTCAAGAACATACAAGTTTTTGGCGCCAAAATTTGAATTCGAATCTCAGAATTTTTAGAAAATATTTTTGGTAGATCTGAAAAATAAAAACAGATGAATTGAAAGATATGGATCATAAGAATCAAACAAAACAAGTTTGACATCAATCCAATCAGAAATGAGCAAGATATGCACAAATCAAACAAGCTAGGTCAATTTGCGCCCCAGGATGAACATGCTTCGGTAATCAAGTGATAAAAATTTCATTTCAGATCCAAATTGGACAAAGAATATCATTCCAGAAACTAGAGAGAAAGACGAAGAAAACGAATCAAAAATCACCAAAATCTGAGATCATTTGACCAATTAAAAATTTAAACAAAAACAGACACGAGAATGAACTCGGGAATCCGAGAAGAAGCAAGAAACTTAAGAGGGATAAAATTCGGACCTAACCTCCATTGGAAGGTGATGAAGAGCTGATTCTATGGAGGCCAAGGGCTGAATTGAAGGTCAAAGAGTCTCCTAGGTCCTCCCCTCAAAGGTTCTGAAAATCCCCTTCTAAGACTCCAAGTTCTCCTCCTCCCCAGAATTTCCAAAAATGAGAAAAAGCCCCCTTTTTTCTTTTCTTGTTTTTAGGTATATATAGACACATCCCTTCTTGGCAAGGGTGAAGCTCTTTCAAAGAGCCAAAAGCCAGCCTCCTCTCTCTTAGCAAGGGCCAAGTCCTTTCAAAGGGCCAAAAGCCACCCCTTTTTAGGAGCCAAAAGCCAACCCCGTAGATTTCAAAATTTTTGTTCCCTATTTTGATTTTTCAGCTTTTTCTTTTTTTCAATTTTCATTTTTTTTACCTTTTTTGTTTTTTATTTTTATTTTTTTTTCTATTTATTTATTTATCATTTTTACTTATTCTTTAATTTCCCTTTTATTTTTATTATTTTTTTTATTTTTTATTTTTTGCTTTCTGTTTTCTGTATTTTCTGCTTTCTGTTTTTTCTGTTTTCTGTTTTACATCTTTTCAAATTTTTAATTAACTTAACTTTTGGTTAATTTTAATGATTGGGGGCCTCGGACATAATTGAGTGTTTACAATCATCAATCATAAATACTTCTCATACATAACATCATCCTTTCCTTACTTATAAGCATTCAGCATTTCAACTTACATAAGCAGTGTGCACTCATGAAATCATTATAAGTTGACTGGTAAATCACATAACATCATTGCATGTTGAAGTACATGACTAACTTATTTATCTCTTTAACTTTTGAGGTGGCATCACTCAAGGGACTTAATTCTCTCAACCTTCTAAATTGCTCTCCAACCTTTTCTTTTCTCAAAGTTACATTCAATACATGAGATTTTTACAACTTATAAGTTTACTCTAGGTGGCCGAATGGTAACTTTTAAGTTTTTATTCTTTGTTCTCATCAATTGTTCAAGTCTTATGCATGTCCTATTTATACTAAATTCAAATATTAAGTTTTAACAAATTCTTAACTTGTTTAAAACATTTTAGTTAAACATGGCCGAATGGCTTTCTATGTTTTGTGAAGCTTCTTTTAAACTTTTAATTCTTCATTTAACATTATAAGGCTTCTTAAGATACCTAAAACAAGATTTCAAACACTTTTTTTTCTTATTTAACATAGAGCGGTCGAATGTAAATCCTGTCTCTAAGGCCTTCTAGTTTATTTTCCTTGACTTATAAGTTGATTTTTACCTATTGAAGACTAGTTTATTAGTTTCTATCTAACTTAGGAATCTTTAAAACTTTTTCTCCTTCCTTAGGTCATGACTGAATGACTTAACTTAACTTCCAACTTCATGTTGTATTTCTAAATACCAATGTTTTACATGCTTAGGTTTAGGATTAAATTATGATGACTTCTTGACTTCCTTTTTACTACCTTAGTGATTATGTCCAAATGACTCTTTAAGCTTTTTATAATATAACACCCTAATTATAAGTATCAATTTTACACTTAAGTCGTTCATTTGGTTCCATTATTAGTTTGTTATCTTATGATACGAATTTTTTTCAGAAAATACTTATACGAAAATATGGTAAATTTTTTTTTTTAAAATTGTTTGATATAAACTACAAGTCTCATCGATAAAACGTATGTGGTGGTAAAATAAATCGTTAGACGAATATTACCTGTGTTTAAAATGTTAAGGGTATAAATTGCTTGTATTATTCTTTATGATTCTTAATTTTCATGTAATCAATAACATAAATTGAACAGGGAATACATATCTTAACATAATTATACATACCATTTCATACATCACATAAATCTTAAGCCCATGCCCTTATCATACAAATTTTATAAACCATAATTTACACCCTTGATACTACAACTATTATACATTTTTCAAATTAACATATCATACTATAGAACACTAATACTTACACTAGGATGCTTGCATCAAACTATGTACAATACGTACATTATTGGTATGTCTTCAAACTTCTTTGGTTCCTTAGTGAAACTGGGAGACCCACGAAGCTTTATGGTCTATTGATGGAAATGGTCTATCCACATGTTTGGATCTAACGACATGTACATTCCATCCAGCATCTCTTAGTAGGCTTGAAAGGGGTAAGACATCGGTTACAAAGAGCTTCCCAGTGAGGACTAAATATGTGACAGATTATGGTAGTGGGATGGGGTCTGTATAGGTCAGTTTCCCCTTTGGAGGAAGAGGAATCTATTAAAGGAGCCACCCACTACCTCTGGTTAACAGGTGGGTTGGGAAAACTCTATTAGGATGAAAAGCCTCTAGGGGTATAGCAAATCCGGTGGTCGAGAAGTTTGGGCTTAAAACTTCCATAATAAACAAATGCCTAAAAGAGAAGTAAATGCGAACATTGGCTTATATCGTGATCAGTAATTTGTGGGAGTTCACAATATAATAAACATTACTAATGTCGATGAATACTAATGTCGTCACAAAAATATTGTTGTTGTCTAGGAAGAAATGAATACTAATGTCGTCACAAAAATATTGTTGTTGTCTAGGAAGAAAGTGAAAGAAATAGGGCTGAGAAACTTATAATTTTATATTTTAGAATTAATTCTAAATTATGCAACCTTATCCTCTAAAATTAACCATAGTTTAATTAACCTTACCAATGTTGGTTTTAATTTAAGCATAATTTATTTTGACATAATCATGGTTAAAATAACTTAATTATGATTAATTTTCTCTCTTCACATTAATATTTTTTTATCTTTTACTGAATGAATACATGAATAACTCATCTCTTCATTAATGATATATTTATTATCTTATCAAATCATCTAAAAAAATATACTTAAAAATAAGCACATATTATGGGTTCTACAAGTAATTCATATTCTACGCAAGCAATGAGAAGGACATTTTGATCATTTTAATAAAATTTTCTAAAAAACTTTCTAAATTTTATTCCTAAAGTTTATATTACTTAATTAGGCCTTTTCAATTTATTTCTAAATCATCTAGTTGTTTTCTAAATTAGTTTAGTATTTACAAGAAAATACTAAACTAATTTAAGAGCATATTTTTGTACTTTTAATTTTTAACTTTTTAAAATTATTTTGTAAAATAATTTTTAAAAACTATTTTAAAAATAAGTGAATAGAAATATTTGGAAAAAAATAGGATAGTACATAAGAAAATATGAATAATAAAATTAAAAATTAAAATAATTTAAAATTGTTTAAATTTTTAATTTTAAAAAGTAAAAAAACTAATTGTTTTTTAAAACAGTTTTAAACATTTCATTCATTGAATAACTTTTTTAATTTTCAAACAAAAAAACTATTTTACAAAGTAGAAAGCAAGCAAGCCTTAAAATTTATTTGTTTTAAATATCAACCTTGGATTCAATTTTCACACAGGTTGGTATACTTCACTTTTTATTATGTGGAATTAGTTTATGCAATTTACCAAGCACTTATTCAATATCACATTGAGAAACAACTTTTCATTAAATTTGGTCATCAAAGATACTATCTAACATTTTTTTTTCTTTCTTTCAAAATAAGTCATGTATTGTGAATACCAAAAAATTAAAGAAAGACAGAGAAAAATAAAAAATTGTTTTAATACTTGATTTTGATACCTGTGCATTGTGCTTTAATGATGTTTTAATTATTACTGATGTCAATGCTAATGTGAATCACGGATAACACCGTACCCAAATTGCAAATGGATCGCCTTAATTTCTAAATTATAATAAGCGTGGTATTGACAATTTTTTACATAAAATTCTGTTTACGTTCTTACAAGTTTTAAGTTTTCAATTTTAAATTAAATATAAAAATAAAATATGTTGAGTTAAAATAATTTTGATTTAATTTTTAATATAATTTTGAAATAATTTTAATTTAATGTTTAAATTAAAATAAGAGATTTTTTTATTAATATTATTATTATTATTATTTTAATACTTAAAATTAAAATAAAATATGCAATCCACTTCAGTTTATATGTAGCAGAGTTGCCATTAAAATACCATTAAAATAAACGACATTACGCAAGATGTCATTCGATTACAATTATTTCCTTTTCCATCACTGAAAAGGTAAACGATTGGTTAGACTTTTTTTCGGAAGCATCCATCACTACTTGGGACCAATTACAACATTTGTTCTTGATGCAATACTTTCCACAGCCAATGAAGTCCAAGATCATAATTGAAATTATCAACTTCACTCAGTACGAGAATGAGCCTTTGTACGAGGCTTGGGATAGATTTCAGAACCTTCTCAGGAGGCGCCCACATCATGGCTACCAAATACCTCATCTTCTGCAGATCTTTTACAATAGTCTTTCCTATGCTAATAAAGTTATTATAGATGTAGCATCTGGTGGGGTATCATACATATTCCTCCTGAGGACATATGGATAATCATAGGAAACTTAGCTGCTAATAGCAACCAATGGAGGTCTGCCGATAGACATGTACGGAAGAAGAATTCCCAACCAGTAGGAATGTATCAAGTTGATCATACTGCTATGATAGTTAGACAATTAGAGGCCTTAAATAAAAAGATGGAGACACTTATGCAAGCACAGACACAACATATCTTGTCTATCCAAACTCCAGTTGCATTTGAGTTTAACTCATGTAATCTCTGTGAATCCATAAGTCATGATAATGAAGGATGCATGGGTGAAGCTAATATTCCAACAAAATGAGGAGGCTAACTGTGTGGGAAACACTTATAACCCCATCTGGAAAAATCACCCTAACCTATCTTGGGGAGGGCATCAAGGTAATAATTATACTAACAATGCTCAATATGTTTATAGATTCTCTCACGCACAGAACCATGAAGGCTATAGGCAAGAAAGGAATGAGCCAGCATTTTTAGAATCCCGAGTCCAGAATATGGAAACCCAGTTTCAGAATATAGAGAATCAATTGGGATAACTCACTAACCTTTTGGCCAAACAAGCATGTGGGACTTTACCTAGCGAGCCTGAGGTGAACTCAAGGGAGGAAGCTAATGCGGTTACTCTTAAGAGCCAGAAAGAACTGGAGATTCATGTGGCAAAAAGAATGAAAAGAAGCACGTGGTTACTGATGACCACCAACAGGTTACTAATGACCTTTTAACCCCTATGGATGAAAACTCAAAAGAAGTTTAAGATGGAGGTAATAAATTCGATAGTATAAAGGGCCATGGAATCTGTAAGCCTAAACCATCAGTTGAAGAACCTCTAGTGCTTGAACCCAAACCTCTTTCCTTAAATCTAAAGTATGCATTTCTACCTCCTACCTTTTCTCTTTCTATTATTATTTCTTCTAAGTCTTATAGGAACAATGAAAGAGAAATTGCGAAAGGTCTTGTGGGAAAATAAAGAAGTCTTTAGATGGTCTACTCATGACATGAAATGCATAAGTCTTACACTCTGCGCCCATGAGATTCTTATAGGGGAAGAATGTGAACCAAATATGCAACCACAAAGGAGGTTTGATCCAAACCTTAAAGATGAACTTTGGATTAAAATGCACAAAAATTCAAGGTTCCATAAACAGGAAAAAAATAGGACATCCTAAACACTTTCGGAAACGTGAGTCGAAAAATAGGTAAGATATTATTAATTGATAACTCACAGTTCCATGTATTTCCAGAAAAACTTAAGTTTAGGGGGAGCGGCCCTTACAAGGTGAACAAAGCATTCCCATATGGAGTGATGAACTTTGTCACATAAAACAAGGAAACCTTGAAAGAAATGAAGGTTAAGAAACGTATCAATGTGTTATTGGATCCTAAGGTAGCCACCCGTGGTTGTGCTTAGGCACTGGTAACGGTACGTCAAGCTCATGACGGAAAACAAGCGCTTTCAGGAGGCAACCTGGTTTTCAATAAATTAATATGATTAGTTATTTTAGGATATTATGTAATTTTTATTCCTTTATGTATTTGTATAATTCAAAAAAAAAATTCTTCTTTCTTTCTCTCACACATGGATGTATGGAACCTATTTTTAGGATGCATTGTTATTGTCTTCTACCTTTAACGTGTATGTTTAGTGTGATAAGGTTAATCCAATGCAATAGGACTTCTTCTCCACCCATTAACATCCACCATGAAAAATATTGAGGGTATAGACAGTTCCTTCTCCCTCCTCGGTGCTACTTTTTCAGGAAAATTCTCTTTTACTCTTCACTACAACATATATGTACGTGTATACAAGAGCTTAAATTTGAGGAGGGAGACTCTCTCCCTCCTATTCATTTATCAAAATTTCTTATCCTTCCTCTTCTTTTGTTTCTTCTATCTATTGTGGTAATTAATTTTTCCAGTGAATTAAGAGAATGGTAGAAGATTAAGTTTGAGGAGGGATACCTCCTTCCTCATGATTTCTAAAAAATTTTGTTCCTTGTGATATCCTTATATGCTTGATTGTTTGGAATGCTAGTGAATTTAGGGTTTAGGGATCTCTAATATTTTGTGGCAAACATTAATTGGATCTAATGAGGACATGAGAACTTTTGATGAAAATAATTGATAATTAGTCATGTTCCTTGTTATCTTGTTTCATATTCGAACAACTATAGTGAGAATTGGACCTAATTGAGGTTGCACACAACCTCTCTTGTTGTGAGTGATTTTCCTTCGACTTGTACACTCTAAAATTTGCCTTGTAACCTTGTCAAGGCTTATGTAAGTTGATTGCATAATAAGAAAATGATAAAGACAAATTAGGTTTCTTTGATTGTAACCAGACTTAGATTTAGTGCCCCTTTGAGCTTAACACCTTGAAAATTATATTCTTTGGTGCCCTTAATTAATTGTGATAATTTCAAGTACCCTTAAATTATAACTAAAGCAAAATAAATGCTTGGAAAAGTACAAGTGAAAAAAAAATTCAAAAAAATAATAAAAATAAGATAAAAATAAAAATTATCAAATCATGAAACCCAAGAAAATCTGCTTAAAGTTTAAGGGTAAAACTTAGTAAAAATATAATAAAAGGAAAACCTTAATGTTTCTTCCTTCTTATATCATACCTAATTATATAATTCACTTGGCCATGTTACAACCTTGATGAAGCTCTTTTGATTCTTGTGTGCAATTTGACTCTAAATGGAGATTTGAGGTTTATAGGCTACAGTTGTGAGGAGTAGAGTGCTAATGATCTATATCCATATACATTTGAGAGATGGTGAGAAGAGTGACCACATCTTTGTGTGACACTTGATTTCAAGGAAGTAAGGTTCTAATTGGATTATTATTAATTGCTCTCATGATGGTAATTATACTTGGTTTTTGCATGCTTAATATGTGAGGTTTCTAGATTCTATACTTGTTATATTCCCATTCCTTAGGATATTGCTTGAGCACAAGCAATGTTTAAGTTTGAGGATGTGATAAACGACCATTCTGTTGATTTATTTGCGAAAAATTAGTTATAATTACAATATAATTTATGATTATTTAATTGTAATTCTACCTAGTTTTCCTTATTTTTATAGGAATGGTCACGCAAGCTAAGAATTCGAAAATAGGCAATTTTTGGACTAAAAAGAGGGTAAAAGAAGCATAAGACATCTATTGCGACAATGACACGTCAGCTCTACGGTGCTGAAAGATCACGTAGATTAGTTGCGATGGCTAAGGAAGCGGTTAGGTCAACCTCGGTCACCACATTGAAACCCTAATCCACGCCTATAAAAGGGAGGCTCTACTACACCCTATGACACCGTCCTAGACTCCAAAGGCCACACCACCACTCTCCGGGACGTAAGCCTATCACTACCCCGGAGACACGTCATTCCATTCTCATGTCGCCATACCACTCTCTGGGACGTAGGCCTATCACTACCCTGGAGACACGTCATTTCATTCTCATGTCTCTTTTAGTATCCTGCCGAAGAATTTTAGAGGCAGAAGTTCTTCACAATGCGAGTTGCAATGTCCTATTGCTAGTCTTTCTGACACTACGATTTTGTCATTCTCTTGTAGAATTAGGATTATGGATTGTTCTATGTGATTAGTATGTTTTTATTTGTCTTATCTCTGTGTGTAACTAATTCCTAAATCAGGGGGTTTTGGTGAAACTTACAATGTAACCAAATGATTGCGTATTTCTATTCAATTGTGTTTTCCTTATTATGCATAATTAATTAATTAATAAGAATTAATTTCTAAGTTAATTAGGGGATAGACGATCGTACCATTGCCTAATTAACGGAACTATAAGATAAACTGAATCTAAGGATTTTGGAGGATCAATCGGAATCCTTGATTTCTAATCAGTTATTAATTTAACAAATCTGCATGCTCTTTGTGCTTTTCTTAATTATATAACTTCCATGATCATTGGGGATAGTAACTTGGGGGAAAGAATATTGTTATTGCATGATCATAGTAATAGAATGAGAACGGATGGTTAGCAATTGACTCAAATCATTCATGAGATACTTGGGGTGAAACTGGATAAAATTATAAGAGAAACCAAAGTCTCATGCCTCTTCATAGTTAAACTCGTATTCGTGTCCTTTTATCTTTAAATCAAAGATTAGGATTTAATATTTTTCAAGAGTGTTAAAACAGTCTATGTGGGAACGATATCAAGGGTTTTAAATACCTTTTTCTATACCGACAGGTGCATTTGCCCGAAACTTTGTACACACAGTAAACGCACAACAATAATCCCACATATTATTGCCCCTTTAATATTCATATGATGGTGCATTTTGAGAAGATGACATAATTTGTATGATTTGTATCTCATCTTAAAAAAATTTCACAACTATGATTTATTTTTTACAAACCTAACAATTAATACTACATACTAAGTAAATAAAATTTTTAAAAATAATTATATTTTAGTATTTATTTTTAATTTTAATTTCAAAAATCAAAATACCCATAATAAATTTAAACTAAATTAAGTAGAAAAATCTAAATTTAGTTTTGAAATATATATTTATATAAAAATTTTATTTTTCCCTTATATTATCCATTATATTTTTTATTATATAAATTATTTGTATGATAACTAATTAGTTATTGATGACTTGTCTCATGGTAGAGACATCGAAACAAACGCTTACTTCAATTCTGACCACATGTTGATATACATCCCTCACTTGGTTCAATTGTAACCACATGTTATCCGTATACATCATAGGGTAAATGTATCCATCTATAACTTAAAATTGTACAAATGTTCGTCTTAACATAATATTAGATTCTCTATAATAAAATGGCCAAAATTCAAAATGTTTAGTATAAAATCATTCATCACATTATACCTAGCTAGTTAGTTTAAGGAAAATAACATAATATTAGAGTTTCCATAATAAAGTGGCGAAGATTCAAAATATTTATTATAAAATCATTCATCACATTAAAACTAGCTAATTAGTTTAAGGAAAATAATACCCACACATCTTATCTTATTTTGGGTATATTAAATGATAAAGAAGAGAAAGATAAAAATAAATATAAAATATTATATATGATTTAAAAAAATAAATACATATAAAAATTATAATAGAATATAAATATGGTTAGAATAATAATATGTTTATCATTTTTCTTATTTTATGTTTAGATAAAGTAATTTAAAATTCCTAAATTTTATGTATTTAAATGATAAGAATTTGTTAAAAAAGATATAATTTTTTATTAAATTATTTTTATGTTAAATAAAAAGAATTTCAAATAATTTTTATTTTAAAAAAATCTAAAATCTTATATTATTCTATTTTTTCAAATTATTATTTATAATTCTTTTCTTAAATCGTTTTTTTAATAATTACTATTTTTTATTTAAAAAATTAAATTTTTTTAATTTCTCAATGCATTTAGATGGTTAATTTAATTCAAGCTTTTAGATATTGAGACTTGCCTCGTATCAGAAATCTACTATAGCAGAGCGCCTAGCTCTATTAGTATGGCTTCCAATACGGTTACTCCATCTTTCTCTGCGAGAAATAATTGTCTAACAGCGATTTCTAGCTTGGTTGTAACGGTTCTAGTTGCTCTCACTGTTCAAATCTTCTACTTCTCTCCCATAGACCCACTTGTGCTCGATATAAAACCTGCCTCTTCGATCAAAAACAACAAATTACAGGTGAAAATTAAGTTAATACTTCCTCTATGTTCTTAACTGTGGCGATAAGGAATTGATATTTTATTTTAATTTTTGTTATATTAATTAATTGTTTCCTCAACAGAATATCATTAAAATCGGAGAAGGAATTTTGAAGGAACCAGAAGATGTTTGTGTGGATAAAGAAGGGATTGTGTATACAGCAACACGAGATGGTTGGATTAAAAGATTGCGTAGGAATGGAAATTGGGAGAATTGGAAGCACATAGAGAGTGAAACTTTGCTAGGAATCACAACCGCTAAAGGAGGTGGTCTCATTGTCTGTGATACTACCAGGGTAACACAGGCAAACTTTCACGTATGTAGAAATTCAAAGGTTATCTTAACAGTAAATGTTAAAGATTGAAAATATTTTTGCAGGGTTTGTTCAAGGTTACAGAAAAAGATGGTTTCAGTTCTCTGGTTTCCGAAGTAAATGGTTCTCAATTAAGGTTAGAATCTGAAATGCTTGCTTTGTGTTTTGTTCACAGTAGGTTTATTATTCACTTGCAAGGTAAGAGAAAGGAAAGAAAAAAAATAATGTAAATAAAAATAAATAAATTATTTGGATAGATAAAAATAAAAAAAAATAAAAAAATTCTATTTTCTTATTTTGATGGATAAGAAAAAAGAAAAAAAAAATATATTAATAGTATAAATTTTATTTTATATAAATTTATAAAAATAAAATTTAACTTTAATTTTTTTTTTAATTTTTTATATAATTTTTTTAAATATATAAAAATTTTAACAATTTAACATAAAAAAAAATTCTCCATCCACTTTTTCATCTAAATAGGAATTAATTTGTATGTGATCGTATGAAAAATGTTTTTTTCTTCTTGCTTTTATGGACAAACAAACATTTAAAAATGTTTACATACTCCTCTTTTCTTCATTCTTTTTTCTTCTTCCTTGTGAAATTACATTAATGGTTTATTTGGTTGAGAGAAGGAGGGAGAAAGAAAGAGTTGATATGTAAAAGTTTTTTGCTATTGTTTTGCATGGATAAAGATGAAAATAAGTCGAATCGAGTTACACTTTGAGTACTTAAGTTTATCATGTTTAAAAAATTTTGAAGCCCTAATTTGGGCCTACTAGTAACCTATCATAAATTTTTGTTGTTGTCAAAGTTAGGCTTGTTTGAACTACAAGCCTGTTTAAAAGTTTACATTACAAAAAAAATTAATAAATAAGTTTAAAACATATATAAATAATTGATTAAAAAAGTCAACAAACTTAAAACCAAAAACATCATTTAAATATATCTAAGTTTGTATATATATAAATTATTTAAAAGGTTTCCAAACTAAACTATGTAATTGAGAGTATCTATATTGAAAACTAAATACAAATACAGTAACATATAAAAAAATGTAATGCACGTACGTATGTATATATCGTTATACAAGTTTAGATACACGTAAAAATTAAAGTAAAATATAGAATTTTTATTCTAAAATTAAAGTAACATCCACAATCCTTAAGTAATGTGTCACATATAATATATCTTTATTGTTCAAGATCGCCTCAAAGACTAAAAGTTGAGCAGAGGTAGACCACATGAATAATATCTTGCTTAAAATAAAGAATATATGGAACGAAACTCTGAAATCATATGATAGATGAAGATAATATAGGAGGATTCTATTTTAAAAATTAAAAGAAAATTATCAAGGGTTCCTTTTATTTGAAATTAAAAATTAAAAATTTTAATTTTTAATAAATTATGTAATATATAAATATAATATATTAAAATAAATATAAATATAATACATAAAGATAAATAGACTCTTGAATAGGATTATCATATTTTTTTATAAAGCTTAAGTTTGTTTATCTAAGAAGGCTTTTTAACAAGTCTACCTTATCTATTTATTACAAAGTCGAACCAAGTTAGACTTTAAACAAGTCGAGTTATAAGTCTATGTAGACTACCTAACTTATTTCCATCCTAATGGAAATGGGAGTAAGGAAATATTTTTTGTAGGTCTCACCTAAATTTTAATCCCCTTCCAATAATAGAGCTGTCAAATTGGTCCATAACCCATGAGCCTAAGTTTTGACCCAATATTATGTAGCTTACTTAAAAGTAGAGTTTTTTTAAACCTTAACCCACATAATCCTCAGTTTGAGTGAGCTTAGTGTGGGTTAGCCTTAGGACCTGATCTAACTTTATTTTGTAATTTGTCTCAAAGAATAATTTTTAAATTCAAATTTATGTAACCTCCAAATTAAATGGAATGAGTGTGGACTAACTCAATTGACCCTGTTTTATAATTCTTTAGTTTGTAACTCATTTAAAAGTAATATTTTTTATACCTTAACCTACATAACACTACAAAAAAATAGACTTTTCCGATGGATATTGTGTTATGGTTGTATAAACCTACATAAAATATATTAAATTTTGAGGGTCATACCATTTAAACCTTCGCTAAAGTACCTTCTAACAGATAATTTCTAAAAAATAAAGATTCATTAGAAAAAAAATCTAGTGAAGGTTAAAACTGTCACTATCTATCCTTTAAAACCGTTACTAAATGAAATTTTCTTTTTAATGGTAACCTTCAAATTAAGTGGGATAAATATAAGCTAACTCATTTGACTTTATCTTATAACCTTCTATTTTATAAGTAATTTATAAGTATGAATTTTTAAATCCTAACCCACGTAACTTTTAAATTAAGTGGAATGAATGTAAGTTAGTTCATCTATCCTTACCTTATAACCTTTTATGTTGTAGCTCGTCTAAAAATAGGAATTTTAAACTCTAATCTATATAATTATCAAATTAAGTAGGACGAATGTGGAGTAACTCATATAATTCTAGTTTATAATTAATATTTAACTCTTTTTTTTTATAAAATTTCATCATTTCTCTTAATTTTTTCTCTGATTTCTTTATTCTTTTTCTTTAAATATTCTCTTCAATTTTTTATTGTACTAAAGTATTGTTTAATTTTTTTTAATTTTCTATTTTTTTCTAAATATTTTTCATTTATCTCTAGAATATTATCCCTATCTAATTTTTTTTCTTAAGTTTTTTTTTAATTTTTGTGTACTTTTATCTTTTTTATTTATTTTTCAATATATTTATCTCTCTATCTTTAAAATGATCTTTTCTCCATATTTTTTTCTCCTCCTCTCTCTAAATTTTCTTATTCATTTTAATTTTTCATTACTATTTTATTTAAAGAGAGAAAAATAAAGTAGAGAAGGAAAAAAATTCTAGAAAAAATAAAAAAATTTAAAAATTTTGAAAAAAAAAATTAAGTCCATAGGCTAACCCTAACCCAAAGGGTTTGATGGACTTTATAACGTAAGCTTTTCTAGGTTTGTGAGTTATTTTGACCCTAACTCTAACTCATATGGGTTAAAGTTAGGTTGTGTTGAATGAGTCAAATTGACACCTTGGCCAACAGAAATAATTTTTATCAAAGAACAACTTCAAGTTAAAACAATCTTTAGACAAAGATATCAAGTACCAAAATTTCTAAATGGGCAGAAGATAAGGTAGAGAATATAATCATGTAAGTTAGGAAGTTAAACATAAGCATGATGATATAAGAGAACTTGTTAAAGAGAATCAAAGTAAACGTCCACCTATATCAAATATAGCATCTTGGTTGATAGAGAGAATCCAAGTAAACATCTACCTATATCAAATATAAAATCTTGGATGAATCAAATTGTTAAAGATAGATTGATTTTATAACATTAGTAATTGTTCTCCTTTAATAAACTTGTTTTAATCTTTCACATATAATTCTGTGAGTAATATTTTTTAAGACTATAAATTATGCAATAAAATTAGTTTAAATGTTGATATAATTTTATAATAATTTATTTTTTATTTTAATAATTAAATTTTATGTTAAAATTTTACAGCAAAATATAATAATTTGAGTTAATAATTTAATTTTTATAAATTTAATTTATTGTCAAATATTAATGGACTTGAATTTAGTTAATATTTAACTAGAAAGCTATTTGAAATTACAAAAATTCGAAAAATAGATAATACTTTTATATGAAAATTACTGCCAACTTTTTTAAAATTTAAGCTATATAACTTGATTTGACCTATAATATTAAAAATAAAAATTTAATATCTATTTTATTATATCTGAAAAAATAAATTATAAAATATAATTAATTTAAATATTAGTATATTTTAATAATAATTCATCTTTATTATTTTGAAGTTAACAAAAAAAAATTAAGTTAATGTCAACTTAATTGAATTTACAATATAATTTCATTTTTATAAATTTAACTTAATTTTAAATATATATTTATTAATATACTTAATCTTTTAAATATTTAATTTATCAAGTAATTTAAAATTATTAAAATTCAGAAAATGCATAATATTTTTATATAAAATATTTACTGTTAAACTAATTGAAATTTATAATATAATTTAATATTAAAAATTTTAAAATTAATTATACTATAACATTAAAATATTAAAAAATAATAAGTATTTAATATTTCAATAATAAGATTATATTGTTAATTTTAAATTAAAATGAATAAATTTTATTATTAAAATAATAAAAATAAATTAAATTAATATAGTTTAAATTTATCAATAATTGTTTGTTCAATAGTTATTATAAAGATTAATTTATAAATTATAATTTTAAAAATTATATAAATATATTAAAATAGATAAAATTATTAATTATAATTTAATAACATTAATTATACATATAATAAATAATATAAATATATATTGAGATGTGATAGGAAGGTATAAATATATTGACAGCATTAATCATATTCTGAAATTTAAAAAGGTATAAAGAAAAAGAAAAATGAGATATCAGGCTATTAGTAACTTATACTTGTGAGTCATTTATTTTATCCAATAATTGGATATGACATGATATCAATGGTTCAGTTTTCCACAAGTCACAATTTCCTTCGGAAGTCCCATCCAAATGGTTAAGGTCTTCTATTATCCCAATAGAAAAAGACAAGGGGATATCGTGTTCGTGCATGTGGTTTGAGTCAGACACACACATGACTCCTAAGTCGTATCAGAAACGTCAAGAGGAGAGAAACATTGTGCAATTAATATTCACATAAAATTGGCCAATGTAAACGTACAAGCACCAGGCCAAAGTCATTTAGTCTAATTTGACAAGACGTGTCTAGATGCAGTTGTTGCTGCAAATAAAGGAATCTTTATTTGTTGAAACTATCAAAGATGGTGCCATTTAGGATGCGTACAAGAATAATTCTTCCAATTTTTCTTTTCAGCTAACTATTTACACACACAAAGTTAAAATACATATTTCACTTATATATATATTAATAAAAATTATTTATATTTAAGTATAGGTTATTAAATTTTTTTTTATTTTTTTAAAATTATCAATTGTTTAGATAAAAAATATAAATAAATAAATAATACTATTTATATACAAGAAAGAATGAAAAGAAAAGTATAATTTAGATATATTTTATTAAATTAAAAACATTTTTTATTTAAAGAAAAAAAGAAAAGGAATGTAAATTTTACCTTATATAAAAATCATCTTTTTAATTTAAAAATATCA
This sequence comes from Canavalia gladiata, assembly GCA_037954105.1. Classification (NCBI taxonomy): domain Eukaryota; kingdom Viridiplantae; phylum Streptophyta; class Magnoliopsida; order Fabales; family Fabaceae; genus Canavalia; species Canavalia gladiata. Next base: position 16,612,805 of record CM075662.1, on the reverse strand, counting down.
TGATATAATTATACACTGATATTATTTTTTTATTTATCTAAACATGTCGATTGTGTTTTGTTTTTGTATTTTTACTAAATCAAATAAAATACCTTTTCTTGTCTTATTTTTATTTTATCTTTTCATTTTATTTATTATTAATTTATGCCTCTCCCAATAGAATGTAATAATTTTTATTAGAAAAAATAAAACTTTACTTAATCATCATTAATAAGTTAATAATTAGCTAATAAAAAATTATATTAGTGGGATATTGATATGAAATAAAAAATTAAAATATATATTTTTGTTATCTATAAAAATAATCCTAATTATCATATATTCCAATAATATTTTTTCTTTAATATAAACATTTTTTTATATATTTATTCTTATCAAATTATATTTACATTTTTATCTTATTTTTTTAATTTATATATATTTTTTCACCTTATTTTACCTTTTATAAATGTATCAATAATTTTGTTTTACGATAAATTTTCATTAGTTTTTTTTCAAGTCAAATTATTTGAAAGAAATTATGAGTGTACATTTTAAATGAAATGTATTGAGATAAAAAAAAGAAAAAATGATATGTTAGAATAAAAAATATTAAAATAAAATTAATATTAGAATGTATGATAATCATTTAAAAAAACTACAGGAATAACCTAAACCAAAAATGGAAGACGAGGCGACCTACTTTCCATATGGTTGGGCTATATAATTGCAATGCACGTCATATCTAAAGGACCACTTGTGATGAGTTTAACATAAAATAAACTTTTTAAAAAGAAAATAATATACCTGTTTCAATTAAGTAGTAAGGTTTATTTGAATATCACAATTTTGTTGCAACTAATAGCTATAAACCACATAGGCCAATGTTACTAATTTTTGTTATGATTGAACCAGATTTGTAGATGATGCGGTAGAAACATCAGAGGGGATTTTATATTTTAGTGTTGCCACTAATAAATTTGATTTTCAAAATTGGTATCTGGATGTGCTAGAGGCAAGGCCTCATGGCCAGCTTCTCAAGTACGATCCCAATACAAATGAGACTGTTATTGTCCTTGATGATTTGGCCTTTGCCAATGGCGTTGCCCTCTCCAAAGACGAGGATTATCTTATCGTTTGTGAAACTTGGAAGTAAGTAATTTTCTTGATACACTTTTCCTTTGTTCTCCCTTATCATTTATAGGTTTCAAAACAATGCAACCTCGTGATTTTTATTTATTTTAAAGAACACATTTACATAGAGAAAATATATTTGTTAGTAAACTTTTTTCCCCAAAAGTAACAAGTGTAAAGTATATAGGTATGAAAAAACATTATTATTATTATTATTATTATTATTATTATTATTATTATTATTATTATTATTATTATTATTATTATTATTATTATTATTATTATTATTGGTTCACTTTCTTTCAGCTTAACAACTTTTTAATACACTTCTAATTTCTTTTTTTAAAAAATAGATATAGGTGTATAAGGCACTGGCTAAAGGGATCAAACAAAGGCACAACAGATACTTTTATTGACAACCTTCCTGGAGGACCTGATAACATCAATCTTGCTCCTGATGGATCTTTTTGGATTGCCTTACTTCAGGTAATACTAATTTGAATTCTTGACTGCATGAACAATGAATTATTACTTGACTAAATGTTCATTATACTTAAGGTGACAGAAAATAAACTTTAGCCAGCCACTATTTTATCTTTTTCAATGTATCATGAATTGTTTAATCCATGGTGCATATGCTAAATTAATAGATCTAAGTAGTATACTTGAGGATTCAAACTAATATGACATAATGTTGAATTTTTACTTCAACATTGATGCCACAGCTGACTTCTGAAGGATTGGAGTTTGTGCACTATTCCAAGATAACCAAACACCTACTTGCTTCATTTCCAAGGTTAATTAACTTGGTCAATGGTGTAAAAAAGAAAGCAATTGTCGTGAATGTAGCACCCAATGGTAAGATAATTAGAAAGTTTGATGATGATGATGGGAAGATGATTACTTTTGTGACTTCAGCTATGGAGTTTGAGGGCCACCTTTACTTAGGTAATCTTAATTCCAACTTTATTGGGAAATTACCACTGCATAATGCATAGACCATTGATGTTCAACTCTCATTGAATAAGGGATTTGTGTCTTTCCTTGCATCCCGGCAATACAAGCATCTTGTGATATGTGTGATGTAGACTACGCACATCTAGCTTGGTGAATTAATATTGTCCCAATTATGTAAATTTATTATTCATTCTTGTTTGTTAAAGAACTAAAATTCGATCATTGATTGGATGAAAGAAAGGAAAAGTTAAGTGTTTTGGAAAATAAGTGAGACCGTTAATGAAATGACACCATCACTATACAGAAGTATTTATAAAGAATTTATAGGACTTCTAAATTGAAAAAAGAATAGACGTAAAAATGGTAATATTTCCACATACAATACCTCCTAATTTCACTTCAACTCAAATGAGATGTGAAAATTGTGAAGCTCTTTCTAATATCCCTTGCATAATGAAGTATAGAAGAAATAATAAGTTGTTTGTGCATATTGTGCTTGTACTTTTAAATTTAAATAGAATTTATAAATAAAAATAAAATTAGAGAGAATATAATATATAATTTTATTATTAACAAATAATATAATATTATATTAAATAATAGTAAATAAAAAGATAAAACTCTTAATATTAAGAAAAAATTATGAAGATAAATTATTAAAATTAAGACATTAAATTTATTGATATAATTTTTTGAAATTTTAAAATTAAGATTGATTAAGATTATAATAATATTAAAAATTATTTTATTAAAATTAAAAAATCTACAATTTGATATGCTGTGTTAAGATTTAAAATTTAATTTAAAATAGTATTTATAAGAAAAACTATAAAAAATAATATTTAAATATTTAAAATAAAAAAAATTACATGATTAATAGAAATGAAAATAAATTCTAAAAATATTTTCATTTTAAAAAATGATTCAATACTTGTTTGGGAAAATATTATTTTAGAAATAATTGTTTATTTTTCAAAAATTTCAGTCAAAAAATGACAAAAATAAACAATTATTTTTTAGAAAAATGAGCTGAATTAAACATACTTAAATATCACCAAGCATATGAATTGACTAATAGAAGGCTGATCAAGTTTAATAACTCATTACAAGTTCAAATTTTAAATGTGCAGTTGTGCTGAATACTCATGTAGAAACTTTTGTCCACACTGATTTTACGATTAAAACATAATTTCATTTTCATAATGATTTTACTTGGATAAAAAAATCATCTATATAAAATATGTATATGATTTTTTTTATTTTTTTATTTATTAAAAATTTAGATATATAAATATTTTTATTAGAATGTTGTTAGAGATAAAAATAGATTAAATCAGACTTTAAATGTTTAACTCTAATTTTTTAAAAATTTTGAAATTTAAACTTGTTAACTTCATAGATTTTCTTTATTGTCAATACCAGATTTATTTTAAAAATCTACCAAACCTATAAATTTACTTAAAAAGATACAAAATAAAAAATATAATAAAAAGATTTAAAACATATATAAATGATTGATTAAAAATGTTAGTAAGCTTAAAGTTTACAAGATAAAAATATTATTAAATAGATATAAAATATATATATATATATAAATTATTTAATATAACATCCTAAAAATGAATACCGATTTTACGCTTAAATCGTTTATTTGTTATCTCATTATGCGAAATTTGTTTTAGAAAATACTTGTATGAAAATACGTTAATTTTTTTTTTTAAACAATTTGATATAAACTACAAGCCTCACCACTAAAATATATGTAGCGATAAACTAAATTGTTAGACAAATTATATTCATGTTTAAAACATTAAGAACTTTAATTACTCATGTTATTCTTTTCATTAATTATTTTCATGTAAATAGTTAATCAGGTTGAGCATATAACATACATATTACAACGTAACTATACATACCATTTCAATACAATACATAAGTCTTAGGTCCGCAGATCTTATTATACAATTAATGAAAAGTTAGCTTAATACTACATAACAATAGTTAGGATGTTTGCATCCAATTATTTTCAACATCAGCATGATGTACATCTTCTTCTAGAGAGAGTGCCTCATGTCCGCTTCAAGTATGTGAATTGCTACCATAACAAACAACGTCTAAGGTGTTTGGAATGAAAGTCGAATGAAGTAGGGGTGAGAAACTAAAATTCTCAATAAGCTTTCTACTCTATTCTAATGTCATCACCTAATCTCAACCACTTTAGTTGATTTTAGAAATCATTTCATGTGTATAAGATTACTTTTAAATTCTTTGAAACATTCTTCTAAAGTGAGTAATTTTTATTTTCAAAAACATCTTATTGCTTAAACATACATTCATCTAAACATCATAAGCTTGGGATCATAAATAAGATATTATTTGACATACATATTATTTTATGTCTTATATGTTATTCTTTGTCATTCTCTAGCCCATTCTTTGGTAGAATCATAAATTTGGTCCCACAAATTAAGGGAAAATATTTAGACATAGATATGCATTAAAATTTGTCAAATAATATCTTTTCATCGACTAGACCCCTACCTTCTATTTAATTAAGGATATGAGCTCATTCCGGGGTGATTGTCACCAGCTTCTAAGATTTTGAAGAAACATAAGTCTTCACAATAGAAAGATTTTTGGAACAACCTTTGACTCCAAGAAGCAATCTTTGAATTTTCTTTAATAGCGCTTCAAGGCCCCTCTAGAATCTAGTGTGCATACGACACAAAGGGAGTAAGTTACATCTTCACATAAGTTTGCTTTAGTGATCCCTTAAACTCTTTAGGTTCATTTTAGTAGCTTCCAGATAATTATGCATGCTCAAACAAATTTTCCAACCAATATGGAATGCACATATAGGTTTCAGATCAACATAAACCAATTTCATACATAATCATCATTTCTTCCTCATTCATGAGCATTCACAATTAATAATACAAGTTGACTGATACATCACATAACATTGTATCCCAAATACAAGTCCAAACAATTTTCTAAATTTGATTTCTAATGTTGAATCACTCAAGGAACTTATTCCACTTAACCTTCTAAGTAAGTTACATCTCATCCTTTCCTTTTCTCAAGTTTATATTTGTTCATTAAGATTTTTTACATCTTAGAATATTAATCTAGGTGGCCAAATGGCACCTTTTTAAGTTCTTTACTCTTTGTGTTCTCTTTTGTTCAAGTCTTATGCATGTCCTAATTTATTCTAAGTTCAAGTATTAAGTATTTATAAATTTTTACTTATTTAGGATATTTTTTTTTATTAAACATGGTTGAATGGTAACTTCTACCTTTAATCTACTTTCTTTTAAACTTTTGATTCTTCTTATAACATTCTAAGACTTCTTAAGTTATAAAAATTATGATTTTTAAACTTCTTTTCTCTTTATTAACCTAGAATGGCCGAATATAAACTCTAGGATCCTAATTTCTTCTAATTCATTTCCTTCCTTTTAATAAGTTAATTTAGGGTATTTGAAGTCTTACTCATTCATTTGAATCCAACTTAGAAACTTTTAGAACTTCCTTCTCATTAAGGTATGCCATGACCGAATTACTTAGTGAACTTCTAACTTCATGTTTAAGTCCTAACCTTCCTTCTTAATCATGCTTCTAATAAATCTTTGAAATATGTTACCTTGTGTTTTCCTTTTTAATACCATAATAATTAGGTCTAATTGACACTTAAACCTTTAAAATATCTTTTATTCTAGGCCAAATAATATCTACTTAAGGCAAGTAGAAATTAATTAATCTTCTAGGTCAATTTATTCCTAAATGGCCGAATGACCTACTTCCTTAAATCCTACCTTTCATATACTTTATTTTTTTCTTAAATGTTTAGGATCATTATTTTGGCCTAGTTAATGATTGAAAGTCATTCTTAGTTAATTTAAACATGGTAGCCAAATTCCAACCTCCTACACTTAGGTTTCCACAATTTCCTTCTTAACCCTAAGATCATTTGCCTAAAAAAATCAATAGGTCTCTTTATCCATCTTAAAACTTTTTCATACTTTAAAATCATTTTATTCACATGAAAAAGGTGCTTAATTAAACTTAATTGGAAATTAAAACCTCTTTTAGGTTAATTAACCACTAAGTGGCCAAATGCCACTCTTCTATGTTTAAGGTTTCCTTCTTTTAACCCTAATTGACTTACGTTGACCACTTCTTAACCCCAAATGACCTAAGTTGACCATTACTTGGGGACCAAGTTTAGAGTTTAGAATTAACTTAGTATAAGGTAATTTTAAGTTCTTTTTACCCAAAACATAATGGAATAGCCGATTTTTTACATTTATCCTTGCTTAAGTTATGGTAAATTTTCTAGTTACTTATTTTAAGCTTCCTTGAGATTTTTACCACTTAGTAATTTTTTGGATTTTACAATAAATTTATCTAGGCCATATATTATGAAACTTAACCTTTTAAATATTGATTAAACCTCCAATTAAATTTTTTACTTTATCGTAACCGTAATTACAACGAAATGATGAATTCACCAAATTTTAGAAATAATTATTATTATTGATTGTGGAGCCGCCACCAAATTTTATTTTAAGGGAAAAAATTTGGAAAAACCCTTACTTGAGGAAGAATCTAGGTTCGGGAGTTGGTTACGAATAGGGAAGGTATTAGGCACCCTACTCGTCCGTTCCGAAGAATGGTACCCTAAAACTGAGCGTGTTATTTTGATATTATTGAAAACTGTTTAAAATAGAAATAAATAGATTTGTATGAAAGTAGCCTGACAAGACTTGATCTTGCTTCTACGTATTCCCCGGTGCAATGGGAAATTCAAGGCTATGTAGTTCTGGTTTTGAAGACTTGATCTTCAAAGGTAAAAGAATTTGAAAGACAATTTTAAAAGCATCCTTGGTATTCTTGAATAACCCTTTAGTCCACATATGCACAGGGTCCTAGACAAATGAAGGCTGCACTGGAACCCATATGATTCCCTAAATGTTAAACAGTAGAGTATGCCATCAGTTTGCATTTAGAGCTCATTGTGTGAGACTTAGAACGATGTTTTCTGGAATCCCTTATTTTTAAAAGTTTTTTAGGGTCCACATATGCACAGGGTCCTAGACAATAAGGTTGCACTGAGACCCATATGAATCTCTAAATATCAAACAGCAGAGTATGCCACCAGTTCACACTTAGAGCTCATTGCGTGAGACTTAAAATTATTAAAATGATATTTCTGGATTATTTTATTGTTTAAAAGGTTTTCCAGGGTCCACATATGCACAAGGTACAAGACAACTAAGGTTGCACTAGGACTCATATGAATTTCCAAAATATTGAACAGCAAAGCATGCCACCAGTTCACACTTAGAGCTCATTTCATGAGATCCAGGATTATATATATAAAAAAATATCGGGATGTATCTATAGTTTTGAAAGAATAGAAATGAAGATAATTTAATCGAGGCTTGAAATATTATCTTAAATCGAGAAATACCATTGACTTATATTGGCATTCCATTTATCATGCATAGGATTTGACTGTTTGTAGACATTCCATTTATAAAGCCCAAGATTAAAAATAAGTTAGATTTACCGAGGATTAGATTTTAGTTTAACTTCCCAAAATAAAAAGTTATTTTTATTATACTTAAGGTTATTAAAAGTTCATTCACTTAGGGAATCATTGGCCAGTTATATAAGTTTTGCCACTTAATTTGCCCATTTATGGGCCAAGTGGAATTAGTTTTGCACTTAGGGGTATTTTGGTAATTTTGTCTAGATTTTTCCTATTGTCCAAAATAAATCATAATTCAAGGAATTATCCTTTTTAAGTTTATATTAGTGTTAATTAGGTTGGTTTTACCTCTAATTATGATTAACTTAGCCTAAACATGCTTTACTTTTAATTAACCAAGTTTAATTAATCTTAACCATGGTTAAAGGAATTTTTTTACTATTCACTTTTGTCTTGTTGTGGAAGACTTGGTTGACTTGAGTTTGGTGACTCATCACCATTTTTGTGCATATTTTTGTGGGGCCCACTATTTGCTTGCTTATCACATTATCTTGCCTCCCGACCTTCCAGGGGCATTTTTGTAATTTTATATTGCCGAAAAATTTTTCAAATTATTCCTTTGATATTTTTAAGACTTTTTGGTTTGTTCCCATGTTAATCTAAGGTGATTTACTATTTTTGTGGGAACTTATTAGCTTTGTGCAAAAAGTATAGCTCCTAAGGCATTTTGGTCATTTTCGAGTTTTCCGAAGGGCGTTTTCGTCCCTTCTCAGGTTTCAAAATTTTTCTCACTACCTTTAACCATCCATGATGTTTTATAATCCCTTTAGGATGTCTTTTACTTGTATTTCCATTTCTCTTGCTTATTATTTGAGTTGCTTAGGTACAAGGGTATTTTTATCATTTGCATCATACTTACTAATTTCTCTTCTTTTGCCTTCTAATTCCACCTAGTTTCATTCTAAGAGTTATTGGTAGCTTCAAACATTTATCATAGAAAAATTGGGATGTTATATTTAAAAGGTTTGCTAGCTTAAAGTCTTATATGAAAATATATTTTAATATTTTTTAAGTTGTAAAACTTGTCAATCCAACTCTTATTAGTACCACTTGTACAAAAAATAAATCAAAATTATCTAAAAAACAATGATCCAAAATATTATTTTAAATGCAAGTAACACTATAACTTGTATTACATATACAATAAATCCTAATATACAAAATAAAAATATGCAAATAAATATCATATTACTATATTATTTGTAATAACATAACAAATTTGATAAAGACTTAACATGCATGCAATACACATGCTCATATATACAAGTTTAGACATTCATAAAAATTAAAGTGAAATATAGAGCACTTATTCTAAAATTAAATTAATGTACACCACACTTATAATAAACATTTAATAATTTCACAACTATCTAATTTGGAATATTACACGAGATGATGTGTCACATATGAAATACCTTTCTTGCACAAGATCACCTCAAAGAATAGGGGTTAGGTGAAGGAAAATCACACGTATCTTGCTTAAAATTGGGAAAGTGAAGTATAAAGCTCTGAAACTATGGAGGTAGACGAAGATGATAAAGGAGGGTTATATAATACCCAAAATTTTCCATGATAAACTGTATAACTCATGAGTTAATATTTTCAAGAGGAAAAGTAAAACTAGAAATTGAAATTTAGAAAAATTAGTTTTGAGAAATGATGAAAATACCCTTAAGCTAAGATAACAGTAGATAAATATAGGCAGCTTAGTACAAACGTAGAAAATATTCAAGAAATTTAAAAGTCACTAATAATTACTAAAATATCACTGAAGAAACTAGTAACAAATAAAAGATGGAAACTTTGTAGAAAACACTTAGAACACTTATAAAGAACCCTAGTTTCTAGTAAAAGCTAAATTGCCCTAGAAAACAAGTAAATGACCAAAAATGAAGTGAGAAGGAATAATTAAGTAGTAGAAGCTTCAGAAATGAGGTGTAGAAACTTTTCTGGAAAATTTTGAAAAATGATCAAAATGCTCCTGATAGCTCGGACAAGCTAGAAACTGCTAGTAAAAGCACACAACCCATGCTTATCTTTGAGCACAAGTTTCTAGAGAGAATAATGAGAAGATAAGCATGCCATTATGAAGAGGGTGGGTCATTTGAGCTTTAAACCATTAGAGGACAAAAGCCTTAATAAGGATAAAGAAAGTAATCATGCTTAAATTAATTTAACCAAGGTTAGGTTATATATGACCGTTGTTAGGTTAACTAATCATGATTAACCTTAGAATATAAGGTTGCAGGGTTTATAATTAATTTTAAAAAAGTAAAATTTTAATGAAATGACCATTTCACCATTAGTTAAAAATTTATTTTCTAAGTAACCGTAGTGGCTGAATTTTTGTCAAGGGGAAAATCCATCTCCATTTTTTCATAAACACCCATTCAAACACTTATCAAAGCTTTTCAAGGTTAATCTTACATCTCCAAAATTTTCTAAACCAAGAACTAGTCAAGTTTAGGCTTTCAATCTTAAAGCTTAAGCTAGAAAATAAGTAAAGAAAAAAGTCCTTCATCCTTCTTTAAGGGTTTTTATTTTGGGACCACCAAGAAGGTAAAGCATCATCACAAAATCCATCGAACACTTATCCTAACCTTCAACAAGTAGGATATTCCATCCTTAAAATTTTCTAACTACTCTTGTTAAGTATTCTTGCTTACTCTTCTTCATCTTTGTGGATATTTTGTCTAAACTCCAAGATCTAAATTACTTTATTATTTATTTGTTTAAAATTGACCTACTCTCTTAAAATAAGTGTTTCTATTTAAATAAATTTTAAGAGTCCAAAATGAAGTTTTAACAGTTTAAAGTTCTTATTGGAATTCCTTAAACATTTTAATCAGTTAAATCTTCTTATAAATGATTTTTTAAAAGTTTAGGGTAAATTTGAGAAGCTATATATAAGTATTGTAAATACTCTCATGTGATGATGAATTATAGATTTGAAAAGATCTTGAAAGTTTGGTCTTATTTGGCTTAAAATCTCTATGTGTTGTCATATCTCTCCTAAAAGTTCAAGCTTGTTACTTTTCTCATGCTAAGTTAAAATTTTTAACTTTAAAACTTAAAAATCATAGATCTGAAATTTTATTGACATAAACCTAGAAATTTAAGATTAAAACACAAAAGTAAAATTTTAAAAGTTAGAGATTGGACCTTTATGACAAAAAGGTGAAGAAAGGGACTTGTGACTTAAAAGTGGGAGGAAATTCTCCAAATTTTACCCAAGGACAAAGACAATGACTAAGGAAAATACTTTGAAGGGTTTGATTGACTTGAACCAAGATGAAAAACTTATTAAGTTCCTTGAGTATAGATCTAAGAGTAAAGTTGGTGAGAGTTTGTAAAAATGGCGTCTTGGTGAAAAATAGGTTATTCACCATGACCTTACCATGGAGAATAAAAAGGTTTAAAATCTACAATTCATGATGATTATTAACCTCCACAAGTGTTAACATAAAGATCCACACATAAAGTTAGGAAAAATTAATTAAGGAACCATGGAGAGCAGATGTAGCCATTCAGACATAGCTCTAAAATTAGAGGAGTAAAGGTTGAAAAATTTTCTAGAATTAATTAGTTAAATCTTCTAATATAAGATCTTAAGAAAAATAAGCTTTTAGGGCAAGAAATATAAATTTAGTGACCTCTAAAGCTTATATCGGCCATTCATCCATTCCATAAAGAAAGGTATATTAGAGCTACAAATTTTAGTGACTAACTAGTATAAGAAATTAATCCAAAAACTCCAAGAATAAAACTTCTAGGAACAAGAAAATATAGGGTATAAATATCTAAAAGATCTTAGGGACATTAAGAAAAACCTAAATCCAAAGGTAATTGAACTATTTCCCTTAACATTTAACTTAGATATTGACTATGAAGCCTAAGTAAGATAAACACAAATTAATGAAATTTAAAGAGGGTAATTGGCCAAGGAGGCTTGGAGTTTGACAAACAAGAATTGGAAAACAAACCCTTGAGAAAAAAGAAAGATTAAGAGGACCTAGAAGGAATAATTGGTATAAGTTTCTCTTGAGAAACTTATTATGAAATATCGCTACTGTAATTACAACGAGACGACGAACTCGCTAAAATTTTGAAAAGAATTTATTTGTTATATGGAGTTGCCACCAAATTTTTTATTTAAGGGAAAAAGATTTGGAAAAACCCTAACTCGAGGATGAGATTTAGGTTTGGGAGTCGGTTACAAGTAGGGAATGTGTTAAGCACCCTACTTTCCCATTCCGAAGAACGGTACCCTTAAACAGAGTGTGTGATTTTTGAAAATTGTTTGATCCTTTAATTAATGTGAAAATAAATAGGTTGCTGGAGGTTAGCCTGACAAGATTTGATCCTGCTCCTACATATTCCCCAGTGCGATGGGAAACTCAAGACTTACGTAGTTTTGGTTCCAGGAGACTTGATCTCTCAAGGGCGCTAAAAAAAACAGAGTGTTTTGGATATTTTGAAGAGAATCCTTAGTCCACATATGCACAGGATCCAAGGCAACAAGGGCTGCACTAGGATTCATATGATTTTTAAACTCCGAGCAGTAGGGTATGCTACCAGTTCGTACCTAGAATTCATTGCGTGAGACTAGGAATTATTTAGAACATATTTTAAAATTTGATTTTTGCATGCGTTCTTGAACCCACATATGCACAGAGCTAAAGGCAAACGAGGGTTGCACTGCGACTCATATGACTCTTCGAACATTGAAAGACAGGGTATGCTGCACTTTCAACTTCGAAGGTCATTGCGTGAGACCTAGGATTATTTAAAGCTTTGAACACTTTTGGAAAAAGTAGTTTTGAGGAGAGATTGAAAAAGGGAGATCTTTGACCCACATGCACAAAGTCGGAGGCAAATGAAGGCTGCATTGCGACTCATATGACTCTCCGAACAATGAAAGACAGAGTATGCTGCACTTTCAACTTCGAAGCTTATTGCGTGAGATCTAGGATCATTTGAGAAGAGCTCTGAAAAGAATTTGGACCTAAAAATGACAAAGGCAAAAATAAAAGAGAGTCGGGCTTGACTTAATATTAAAAGGATTTGGAAAAATGAAAAGACTTGGGCTTGACCCTTACATTATGAAAAGGTATTGGGTTTAACCCGTATTAAAGGAAACTTGATTTCAAATTGAAGAAAGAAATTGGAATTGGACTTAACTCAAAAATTTAATAGGGGAAATCGAGATTTGGCCCAAATTTAAAAGGATGGATTTAGTTTCAAATTAAAGGAGATTGGGCTTGACCCAAATTAATTAAAAAAATTGATTTGATTTCTAAAAGGAAAAGTTGGACTGGACCCAAGTAAAAAGGGTGTTGTTGTTATTCATTTGATAATTTAACCATCCAATTTTATTAAGGTTTATCCCTTTAGCATGACCTTATTGAAATATGCAGGCCCCATCTTGGTCCAATTTACGATCAGTACGGCTGCTCAACTTGAGGATCAGTTGGGCCCCAACTCACAATCCATGCGGCTGCCCAACTTGAGGAGAAACTGACCCAATAGAATTTGATCCGAATTGAGAGGGGTACAATTGAAAATTCGCATATGGCTTAATTTTAGAAACCCTCCAAATCAGTGTGGTTTTGGCCCATGCATTAAGCTTTGGATTTAACATGTGTAGTGCTGCGTGGAGACCACCTCATTCTTAAAGAATAATTTATTGGGTGGGTCCCACATTAATTGAATTTGGCCTTTTTGCATGATCTTACTAATGACATACGTGCATGGTGCTGAATCTCAACAATTTTCCATTTGACTTTGGCATCTGATCTACAAAGCTTTAGATGTCTTGGGCACTTGGATGCATAATCCAAGCAAGGGAGAATGTTTCTTCCTCAAGTTATCTCGAATCATTCCATAAGCCTTTTCCACATAAACTATAGGCTATTGTTTGGAAAGCAGGGCGAGGTACTTCGCTTCAACTTGTCTGGATATATCTACTCCACCATTCATGCTATCATTAATTAAGACATCATCGACTCCTAGTGGAGCTCCATGGAAAATTTTGTGTCGTCCTCCCAAACAGAGCTGCTGATGATGAGCACCGGCGTTGAGGATCCATTCCAACAGCATTACTTGCCTTGAAGGTGCATTGGAATAACAACCAAAATATAGAGCCAGTGGATAACCAATACACCAAGACGTTGTTGTTTTTCTGGTCTCAATTGCATGTCCAATAGTTTGGATCATACGATTGGAAATGCTAGTATGTTCAACTTCCAATGATCTCTGTTGCAAGAGGCATTCGTATGTCATACAAGCAGCAATTGGTCTATTCCTAGCAAAACCTAGGTGTTGTGCTACACATCTAATGGGTAACTCTTGGTTCTCTTGTTGTTTCTCATTTAGTGACATCCGGGGTTCATCATCCTTTTTCGAGTATCCCCTGTGGCTCGTCGATGACCTATGCATATCCAAAGCTGTCTTTGCATCCCCTGCAATATGTCCACTGTCTGTTTTCTGAATAACTAATCTAGAGCATCCCGAAAGTAGCTTAATAGGTGCCATGGACATAGCTTGTTGCCGCAGAACCTGATTCTCTGATTCTAAATTAGTAACCTTCTCTCCTGGCCTTGTCAAGGATTCTTGGAGCCGACAAGCCTTTTTCTCTCTCATTCAAAATGTTTATTATTATAGAGGTCCTGACATTAATCGAACTATCGTGGTGATCATCCCTTCCAACCGAGAAGAAAATGTTTGAGCATTTCAAGAACCAGGACCGTAAAGTCGGTCTCGGTATTTGCCCTTAAATGCTTGTCTTCAAAAGGTGGTTTAGGTGCTTTCACTTTAACAGTTCAGTGCTTGCCCTCAAAAATCGTTCTTTGGTGCAGGTATCGATTCCCATGCAGCATCAATGACCATCATATTGCATTGTTGATAGAGCAAGCCTATAGGACTTCAATTAGAAGGTCTGTAGAAAATGTTGAGGTTTCATCCAAACGCCAGAAGACACATCCGCCAGACATTCATGTTATTTTGGTGCTTTCAGGGTACTGCACCAGCTTTGGTTTGACTACCAACTTTTCAATCAAAGGGAGATTGATATCAGATTCTTGTCATAATATCTCCAGAACTTAGTTCCTAGATTGTTGTAGACCATGTTTGCTATAGGTGAGTGAACGATGACCATCAAGTAGGCCAACATAGTCTCTGAGCACTGGATTGCATTGTGTGCCCATTTATTTTGGCCACCTTACCAAGACGCTGCTAGCTCCCTGGTTTTTCCTCTATGGTCAATAACAGAGAATCTTATCTATATATTTAATGACTTCTTGTGAAGACAGCATTCAGAATCAAGGTGTAGAACGTGACATGTTTGTGATAATGATCCATGTTTACACTCATCATAACGACATCAACATTTCAGATCCAAAGACAAGTTCTCTAAGTATTGATATACACGAGCTACAGAGATGGATTAACAGTTGGCAATCTACCATATGCACGACGCCATTGCCTGTCATGATAGTATCACAAACCTTAATACCATTGGGCCCAACCTATAGTATTTTATTAATCCAAAACCATTTGAGTGGTATTTCATTCGAAGGATATCATTGGAACCAATGAAGTTGAATCGAGTCTATACAAAGCTACGCCTGATAGCTCTTTTGTGGCAAAATCTCCACTCCACGGCCTAAGATGTTATCACTATTACTGGAGAAGAACAGTCTCAGTGTCTCCACAAGCTTCACGAGTAACTAAGAAATCGGCCGTGATGAACACGTTGCACAAGAGATCAGACTAATATGACCTTATGGTTGATTCAGGAATCTTCGTTGACTCATAACCTGGTTTTGCAGAATTCTCTTTGTCTTGTTCAAGGATCAATCATTTCAATTATATATTATGCTCATGCAGAAGGGAGATTCAGTCTTATTATTGCATAATTTTTGCTGTGATCGAACCACATCAGAATTCACAATTTTCATAAATCATTTATATATATTATGCTCATGCAGGGGGAGATTCATTCTTATTATCGTATGATTTCCGCAGTGATCGAGCCATATCAGAATTCGCAATTTTCATTTACACTAACGACTGGTTTTGGGCTACGATGCATTCAAAAGAGGAGCCAATGATTCATTCATATACTTAACAGAGAGATGATACCAACTAACCTGTGAATGTGATCTTTCCTTCGACTGATGCTAGGATGAAGTCAATTCATAGGAGCACGGCGCTTCTTCCTTTTGCGGCCATAAAGTTGTTGGAGGATGCTCAATCAAGAAAACCAGTTGCTCGCTTTCCCTGTTTGGTTGAGTCCGGTAGATTTGTGATGGAAACTTTTCAAGAAACACGAATGTCCTTCCTTCTTTTAGCTGCTATTTGAGGATTGTCAATAACTATGCGGATTCTTCTTTGTGAAAATGAAGCTCAAGAATCCAGAAAACGTCCATGACTCTCCAAAATCAGATCCATGCTCGAAGAAGATCAAGATCCAGAGATCCCCCGTCACTACCTTAGAGGAACAGGGAGAGGTTAAGGAGATCATAGAGCCCGCCAATGAAGATTCGAGAGTCCCCTTTTCTATTTGCCAAAGTTCTCTTTTTATTTCCCCAAAAAAAGATCCAAATTTTTGGCGGGCATTTTTTTACTTTTTTTTCTTTTTTCTTTTCTTCTATATTTTTTTAATGTTTCTATTATTATTTATTTACTTTTCTTTTTATTTGTATTTTGTTTTTCAATGCATTTTTATTTTTCCTTTGTTTTTATATTTTTATTTATTTTTTCTTTTTTCTTTTTTCCTTTTTCTTGCTTATTTATTTAATTTGAATTGACTTGTAACTAACCTAACTAACTCTTTAACTAACTTCCGATCTTCCTAACTAAAATCTTTTTCCTCCTCTTCCTTTTCTTTCATTGTGATTACTATTTTTTGTTTTTTGTTATTATTTGTATTTATTTTATTATTTACTTTATTAGATATATTTTGTTTTCTTTTTCTTTTTAATTGTGTTTCCATTTTCTAATTTTCCTGTGTTTTTGTTTATTACTTTTATTTTGACTTCTACTTTTTCTTTAAATTAAGGATGGAGTCTCAGACATAATTGGATGTTCACATGAAACACAAAAAATGTAGACAGTTTGGATAATTTTAAAAAGTGTGCATGTTATCCTAAATTTAATAATTATGCTCAAGTTAATATTTTACTAAGAAAACAAAATTTTCAATAATTATTACTGTCTAGTTATCATGATGATTTTGGCGCATTTATTTATGTGCAAGTGTGCTAAGTTCTCTCTTGAATGATGCAAAGAATTGATATAAATTTATGGTTCTATATGTTGATGAATTATGTGAGAATTGAATGATTTGGATGTTATATGTACATACCATACTGTTGGATATTTAACAAGCATGTTATTTTGAAGACTTAAAATGGAGCCTAATAAATCAAGATGTCACTAAAGAAGAACCTTATGTGAAAATTTAATACTACTCATACATACTTTGGATCACTTTTTTTCATATAAAATATCTTTGAAATAAATCTCATGCATTCTTTATATCATTTTCTCATCATAATATAGACATTGTCTAACTCTTACTCGTTTTATGCCTTAATCATTATCATTCTTATTTTTTAGCCACCCTCTCAGTGACAATTTCGTTTAAGACATAACATTAACAATTTAATCAAACAATATTTTCCACTTGTCTACTACTCCACCTTTTGATCTTGGATATGAGCTGATTCTGAATGATCGTCACCCTCAAAAGTTCGGAAGGCCTATGACTTCTCCACAAAAGGATATATTTGAAGCCCTATGGATTCACCATAGAAGGTTATGTACCTTTTTATTTTCATAGAAGGACCTATCATCTTTTGAGTATGCACAAGTCCTAGACGTAACATAGTAGGAGTAGAGTTAATTTTTCACATAAGGTTATTCTTTAGTGATCTCTTGACTTATTAGGTTCCATTTTAAGTTTTCATGATAGGATGCATGCTAAATATTCATCCAAAAGGCTATGCACATATAGCACCCAATTCATCCATTTAATATCAAATCATAGAACCATATAAACATACACAAGTCATTATGTCATCCAAGAGACCACACAATTCATTACATCACTCAAGAGAGCACATAGCACATTTACACATATAAACACATGCTCCAGCTTCACCATGATAAATAGGGCATTAATAGTTACCCAAAGGTTTGCTTTCTTAGTAAAAATGTTTACTTAAGCATGGTCCTTAAATTTTGGACAGCATGCATATTTCTTATAAAATTGCTAAGTTGTTCTCATTCTTTGTGTTTTATGAGAAACCTATCATGGAAACTTAGTCCACTCATCCTTCTAAGTTTCCTCTCAACCTTTCATTTTCTCAAAGATTTTGTTGACGTTCTTCTTATATTTAATTTTATGGTGGCCTAATAACCATTATGCCTCTTAAGTAGGTATGAATCTTATTTAACCAATCTTAATCCTCCTTTGCATAATGATCATTTTCTAATATGTTCGTCTAAACCTTATACCCACTTTTGTTTCTCAAAATTTATTCCTAGGAAAGATACACACATAAACTTTTCCCATTGAAATCTTATCACGCCTAATTCTTTCTCCTTAGGCCGAATGTCTTTGTGAGCTTCAAAGAGGTTGTTGTTCATATTCTCTGCCCTTGTGGCCAATATGTTAAAATTAAATCTTATTAAGAGTGAACCTTTGGTACTTTACCTAATGAACTACTTTACTAATATTCTTACAAGTGTATGTCAAAGTCCATGTCGTGTCTCCCTAAACTATGTCCACTTACTCAAACTTCTCTTAAATCTCCTTAAACATTCAAACCAACCTACTTTTCCCATTTATTGCCTAAGTGACTAAACCTACATCCCTTAGTCCTATGTTGTTATGGTTCAATTTTTCTTCCCTTAGAATGTGATTTACACTAGTTAGGACTTAGCTTATTAATTCACCTAACCTTAACTATTTTTGTAACCTTTCTTCCTTTTTGAAGAGTGTGGCCGAATTTCCCATCATCCTCTCTACACACTATTATTAATTTCAAAAATCACCACCTTAAGCTTGTTTAGGTTTATTCTTAAGTTCTAAAAAATTTTTAACACGTTTTCACCTATTTTAACCAATATGGCTGAGTGGTTACTCCACCATCTCCAAATCTCTTTCCAATTTACAATTCCTTCCTTATACTTGATTAGGCTCCTCTTTACACCTTAATTAAAATTTTAAACTCATGTTTTCCTAATTATTTAGAAGGCGGCTAAATCTATTAGGAGACCAAAATAAGGGTCATTTTCTCAATTTCTCCTCACTTGGCATTTGTGTTATGGATTTTAGTGCTTGTTATATCACATGTCCTTATATCTATCATGGTTTATTCTTACTCCATAGCTTTGGTCATGGTCATGAAAGGTCTTAAGTGACTTGTTCAACTTTTGGTCCAAAATTCCACCTTTGCTCTTACTAGTTTTTAAGTCCAAGTCCAAGTTAAATTTATAGTTTTTAGTCTTTTAAGATCATTAACTTATTAGTACAGATCTGGACTTTTATCAAGGTCCAAAATAAAAATTAAAGCTTTTAAGAAGAGGTATAAACAAACTTCCAACTTTGAACACAAAGATCTTAAAGAAAGCATTTTTCAAGGAAAACAAGTGTAGATCTACTAGGTCTACTCCAAGATATATCCATCCCTCATTTTATAACTTAAACAAATTTTCTCACAAACTCTCAAATATTTCCCAAAGCATAAATTTTTTTTTTATAAAATTGTAACCGATTAAATTTCTCCAAAGGTTGCTAGAAGCACTTTAATCCATCGAAACTCTTCTTTAACTTTCAAAATCACTAAAAACCTGGTGATGCTCACTTTTAACCATCAAGGGAAGTTTTAATCTCCAACAAACTCAAGAAAAATGGATCCATATATATTAGAGAGAGATCCACCAAAAAAATAAAATAAAATCATAAATATAAGATTAAAAGCTTAGGAAAACATAAGGTAAAGGCCATACTTGTTGAAGACTTTTATGATGGTTTTGGTGGATCTTTAATGTTGATCTTCCTCCTCTTTTATGGTCCACACAAGATCTTGTAATGATGGTTGTGGGGCTTGGTGGGCTTGTCTTGATTTAACTCAAACCTCAAAGATGGAAGTTTAAGCTTAGTGTAAATTTTAATGTTTTGAGAAAAGTTGGAGTTTTGGGTGAGTTTAGAGAGCTCGCGCAAGTGTTTAGAAGAGTGTTAATGGAGAAAATGAGCCCCCTTTGGTGATCCTAAGCAGTTTCATCCACATAGGACATGTGGGAATTAAATTCCCACTTAAGGGAATTTTGGTCCATTTTCATATGATTTCCATTTTCTCAAATAAATGTAAATGTAAAGAGTTATCCTTTTAAGATTATTTTAATGCTAATCATTTTGAATTTGTCAATAATCAATATTAGCTTATTCTAAGCATGGTTAATTTTAAATAATTAAGGTTAATTTACTTTAATTATGGTTAGTTTTATCTCTCCTATTTAATATTTTTGTCCTATACGACATAATGAAGTGATGACTTATATGGTGAGTCACCACCTCGTTTTCTACATGTTTATTTTCGTGTTCAAGGGATGGGGCCCACTTCTTGTCCCCTGCTTCGCATTTTCTTGCCTTACCAGTCTTCCAGGGCATTTTGGTAAGTTTTTTGAGAATTTCCTAAGAAGTTCCCAAATTATTCCTTCAATGTTTCTAACACTTATTAGTTTGTTCCCAAATCATTCTTATGTCATGTGTCATTTTTTCTAGGAACATTTTAACTTTTATTGAAGACAACTTTCTAAGGGCATTTCAGGCATTTTCAAAGTTTTCTTTTGGCTTTTTTGTATTTTCTTTATTTCTATTATGTTCTTATGAATTTTAACCATCATTGATGAATTCTAATCCTTTAGAACGTCTTTTAACCTTATTTTTGTGTTTCTTGCACATTTATTTATGTTATTCTAGTGTAGGGGCTTTGTTGTTATTTGTTAAAAATTTTCTAATTTCTTTGACTTTTGTTCTTATTTCTACTTTATTTCTTACTAGAAGATATTTGTAGCCTAGAGAGTCCATTATGAGAAATTATGGATGTAACATCCAAAATTTCTTGCTTGAGGTGCATGACTAAGAAATCAATGATTATAAAAGTTTCCCTTGAAAACTCTAAGAGAATTAGAGAAATTTTAGTAAATGACAAAAATGTCCCTACACTAGAATAACCCAAATAATGTGCAGGAAAAATATAAAACAAAAGGTAAAATAAATTATATGGGATTATAAAATATTAAGGATGATTGAAATGTCATGAGAAAAGATTAGTAACAAAGAGGGCAAAAAAACCCTCAAAATTTCCCAAAATGTCCAAAACATCCTTAGAAAGTTCTTCTTTCTGCAGAAGGGCTAAATTGTTCACAGAAAAATATCAAATGATATTAGAATAACTCAGAATTAACTAATAAGTGTTAGAAATATTAGGGGAACAAGTTGGGAATCTCTTGGGTAATGCTGAGAAAAGTTACGAAAATACTCTTAGAAGGTTGGGAGATCAAGGAAATGTGAAGCGGATGCCCTACGTGGGTCCTACATTACTTGCATGAAAATTCCATATGCAAAATATGGTGGTGGCTCACCATATGATGCATTACCCTATTGTAAACACTCAATTATGTCCGAAGCCCCATTTTTAAAATTAATTAGTGATTAAACCATAATTTAAATAATAAGTAAGTATTAAGATTAATAAACAGAAAGCAGAAAAACAAATAGATAGAAAGCAGAAAAACAAATAAACAGAAAACAAAAACAAAAACTATAAATAAAGCAAAAGAACAAAATACAAAAAGAGAAAATATTGAACTAAAAATGTAAAAAAAAGAAGAAGATAAAACCAAGTAATAAGAATAAATAAATAAATAAAAATAGAAAAAAAGAAAAAAGAATAGAATCAGAAAAGCAAAAGAATAGAGAAAGAAAAAAGGAAAAATTCTCCTATGTGGAAAAGAAGTCCCACATTGGATAAGAAAGAATTCTTTAATCCATCCTCCTTCTATATAAGGAGAGGTCCTTCACCAAAATGAGGGGGGAAGAGGAGTACTTGGAGTCTTAGAGGGGATTTTCAGAATTTTTGAAGGGAGGACCTAGGAGACTCTCTACCTCTCTGCCTTCAATTGAGCCCTTGGCCTCCATGGAAACAGTTCTTGATCACCTTCCAATGGAGGTTAGATCCGACTTTTATTCTGCTTAAGTTTCTTGCTTCTTCTCGGATTTCCAAGTTCATTTTCGTCTTTGTTTTTCATTTTCAATTTTCATCGGTCAAATGATCTCCGACTTTGATGATTTCTATTGCGTTCTCTTTTTCCTTCTCTCTAGTTTCTGGAATGATATTATTTGTCTAATTTGTATCTGAAATGAAATTTCTATCGCTTGATTACCGAAGCATGTTCATCTTGGTTCACAAATGAACCTAGCTTGTTTGATTTGTGCATAACTTGCTCATTTCTGGTTGGATTTCTGTCAAACTTATTTTGTTTGATTTCTATGACCCATATCTTTCAATTTATTGGTTTCAATTTTTCAGATCTACCAAAAAATATTTTCTAAAAATTCTGAGATTTGAATCCAAATTTTGGCGCCAAAATCTCTTGTGTTCTTGAGGTTCATCTTCGTCTCTATTTTTATTTTCGTTTTTAATCAGTTAATTGATCTCCGATTTCGGTGATTTCTGTTGTTTTCTCTTTGTATTTCTCTCTAGTTTCTGGAATGATATTATTTGTTAAATTTGGATCTAAAATAAAATTTCTATCGCTTGATTATTGAAGCATGTTCGCAATTCTCTTCTCAATTTCAAATGAAGTCAAGTTTATGTTAAATCAAGTCCAATTGAAGCCCAAAATTCAAATCAAGTTTATTTTGTGTTAAATAAAGTCCCAATCAAGCCTCCACATTCCCCTTTATTTCAATCAAGCCCAATTCATTTCCTATCATTATTGTCTTCAAATTAAAATGTTTTGGGGAATCGCAAGTCTCACACAATGAACTCTAAATGGGAAGCTGGCGATTTTCACTGCTGTTCGATATTTAGATATTCATATAGGCCCCAGTGCAGCCTTAGTTTCCTCAGAAATTGTGCATATATGGACTAAAAGTTCCTCCTAAATAATAAAACCTTTCAAAAATATTTTTGGGAATCGTTAGTCTCACGTGATGAACTTTAAATGGGAAACTGGCTGTTTTCACTACTGTTTGATATTTAGAGATTCATATAGGCCCCAGTGCAGCCTTAGCTACCTTGGACCTTGTGCATATGTGGACTAAAAGTTCCTCCTAAAACAATAAAACCTTTCAAAAATATTTTTTCAAATCGCTAGTCTCATGCGATGAGCTCTAAATGGGAAACGGACGGTTTTCACTGTTGTTCGATATTTAGAGATTCATATAGGCCTTATTGCAACCTTAGTTACCTTGAACCTTGTGCATATGTGGACTAAAAGTTCCTATCATAACAACAAAACCTTTCAAAAATATTTTTGGGAATCGTTAGTCTCACGCGATGAGTTCTAAATGGGAAACTAGCGGTTTTCACTGCTGTTCGCTATTTAGAGATTCATATAGGCCCCAGTGCAGCCTTAGTTGCCTCGGACCTTGTGCATATGTGGGCTAAAAGTTCCTCTTAAACCTTTTTTCTTTCTTTTCAAAAATTTTCTTCTGAATCTTTTACCTTTAAAGGTCAAGCCTTCACAAACCAGAACTACGTAAGCCTTGAGTTTCCCATTGCACCAGGGAATACGTACGAGAAGGATCAAGTCCTGTCAGGCTATCTTCCATCAATGTATTTATTTTCACTCTAATTAAAGGTATCAAACAATTTTCAAATAAATCACACACTCAGTTTAAGGGTACCGTTCTTCGGAACGAGCGAGTAGGGTGCATAACACATTCCCTACTTGTAACCGACTCCTAAACCTAAATCTCTTCCTCAAGTTAGGGTTTTTACAAATCTTTTCCCTTAAATAAAAATTTGGTGGCTGCTTCACATAATAAATTAAAATTCTATTTTAAAATTTTAGCGAGTTTGTCGTCTTGTCGTAATTACGGTTGCGACACCTATTTATTACATAAAAGACAAAAATCATAAATATAAAGATTCCTTTCACCATGGTTAAAGTTAATTAACATTGTTTAATTAAAATTAACAATGCTTATGGTAAGTTAAACTTGATTAGTGGCAAACTCAGCATGATTAGCACTAATCTAATATTAAAATGATAATTCCTCATATTTTGAATTATTTTAGAAATAGAAATTACATGTAAAATTTCTAAAATACCCTTAAATGGAAATTAATCCCTAAGTTAAAAGAATTCAATAAAGTAATGGGGAGACTCACTTGCAGGATTTTTTTTAACCCGTAAACACTTTTGCTTTATTTGGTTGGGGGAAAACGAGAAGGAAGGAAAGGGGAGGAAGGAACCAATTTTCGCAAGCCCCACTAGATTTTATTCCCCCTCTCGAATTTGGTGAGAAAATAGGGGAAAGAATCTTGCATTTTTGTTTTTTTAGTTTTTAATTGATAAAATTATATATTTTTAAAGTTAAATTTTATGCTACTAATATTTTTTTTTCTTTTTCTTTTTCACTCATCCAAAGAATAGAAGTCCTTCTCCTCCCTCCTATTTTAACTTATTTAAACAACTAATTTTTTCTTCTTATTTTTACTCTCTTTCTTTCCCTTCTCTTTCTTTCCTTTCCATTTATTTCCTTTCTATTTCCCACATGATCCAAACAAAGCATTAGACATTTTCTCTAAACTCTCCCAAAGTTGAATCTAATCCAAAAACCTCCCAAAATTTTCCTTAAGCCTAAGCTTCCATCTTTGAAGTTTAAGCTAAAATCAACATCTAATCAGCAAGCCCCACCACCACTGCTAAGAGCACTTTGTGGACAACCAAGAGGGGACCAAGATTAGCCATCACAGCCCAACAAAAACCCCACATCAAGTCTTCATCAAGTAGGATTTTACTACTTTGTCTTTTAAGCTTTAAATCTTAATTTCCATGGTTTGTTTTCTTCTTTTTGTGGATCCTTTCCCCAAGTTCCATAGATCTCATTTTGTTTGAACTCATGAGAGCTAAAAACTTCCTTTCAATGGTTAAATATGAGCATAATTTATTTTTAGTGATTTTTGAAACTTAAAGTGAAGTTTTGATGGATTATAGTGCTTCTAGCCACCTTGCAAGCAATTTAATTGGTTAAAATTTCTAAAAAAATAATTTTGATTCTTTGGGCAGATTTGAGAGGTCATGATGAAATTTTTTTAAGTTTTCATGGTATGATATGAATGGATCATGGATTAGATCCAATGGATCTACATTAATTTGTCTTGAAAAATTACTACCTTGAATATTTTTATGCTTAAAGCTTGAAACTTGATGATTTTTTTAATATTATGGACTTGTGTGGTAAGATGTCTAGATCTGAACCCATGAACTAAAATACTTAAAAGCCTATGAAAAAATAAACAATAAGTTCCATAAGCTTAATTTGGACATAGATCTAAAATGTACTAAGAGAAAGTTGAAATTTTGGGACCAAAAAAGGAACAAGCTTCACAAGACACTGTGAATACCAAATTCTTTCTAAGGTATTAAAAAAAACAAAAAAATATATAAAAAATAAAAATAAAAATAAAAATAAAATAAGAGGGAAATAAGTCTTACATCTAATAAAATTATAAATCCAAAAAAACTTTGAAAGTCCCACATCGAAAGAGTGAGACTCCTACACTCTCTAATTATCTTATATATGGAACACAAGCCCTAGATCGGATAGGGGGACTTCTTCAATCTCTCATCCTTCTATATTAGGAGACGTCCTTCACAATAATATGGGCAAGGGATTTGAATTGTCAGCTTATGTTTGGGAAAGAATAAATGCATAAGCTCATATAGCCCTCATTTTAAGAGGGAAGTTTGCGGATCACTTTGCAATTTTGCCTAGGTAAGTGTAGCTAACTTTGTTTATTATTATTATTATTATTATTATTATTATTTTACTGTTTATTACTTTATTCTCTTTATATTTATTATTATTTTTTATTTTTTATTTTATTGTTTATCATTCTATCCTCTTTATATTTATTTTTTTAGTTTAGATTTATTATTATTATTATTATTATTAAAAAGGGAATTAAAAAAATAAACTTTTAGTGTGTACAATGATCAAGTGGGTTTAATTGAGTAGTAGATCTACCTTTTATCTTGTTTGGAATATAAGAATTTATTGAGTAGCCATGTGCTAACTTAAATTTTGTAAAGAGTAAACTTGTTTCTTCTTAAATTACTCATCCTAAAGAATTTAAAAATACTTTCCTTCTCAAAAAATTTAAAAAATAAAATAAACAAACTTTTTTAAATTTAAATTTTAATATTTTTAATCATCTTTTAAAAAGAATTTTGTTTCAAAAATATTTATAAATTTCTAAATCTCACATAAATAGCTCTAAATACGAACAAGAAGCATACCCTACCGTTCAATATTTAGAAATCATATAGGTCCGAGTACAACCCTTGTTTGTCTTGAATCCTGTGCATATGTGCATTAAGATTTTTTTAAAAAATATTCAAAACACTTCCAAATTGTTCCTCAATTCAGTATAAATCTTATTTTTTTTCAGATATCTTCAAAGATTAAGTCTTCAACCAAAACTATATTGCCTTGAGTTTTCCATTGCACCAAGGAATGCATAGGAGCAGGATTGAGTCCTGTCAAGCTATTTTCATAAACCTATTTCTATTATATTTAAAAGATCAAACAATTTTTAAAATATCAAGATCATACACTCAATTTATGGATACCGTTATTTGGAACAAGGGAGTAGGGTGCTAATACCTTCCCTATTCATAATCGACTCCCCAACCTAGAACTCCTCCTTTGTTAGGGTTTTTTCTCTAAATATTTTCTCTTTAAAATAAAAATTTGATGACGACTCCATGACTTCATAATTTCTTTCTAAATTTTTAACAAACTCATCATTTCGTTGTAATTACAATTGCGACAGATGTCACTCCACTGGGGATTTTAGAGAGTTAAACCCTATTTACAGTTGAGTGTGTATTTTATGATTGATCCTTTTCTATTTATTTTTTATTTAGTGTATAACCTTATGATAGAAGATTTTTTTCTTTTTGTATGTGTGTGTATATATATATATGTTGCAATTTTCTTCATTTGCAAGAAATATACCTATCAGCAGCTATAAAGGTTTGTATGCCCTCCGTATACATTGCACTTATACATGCATAACATGAGTGGGGCCCTACACTAGGGTTTGAGTGAAATCCAGAATTAGAGGGGTTTAGTGGTGTCACTTTGGATGCACATCCTATTTTCAGAACATATTTATCTCTTCCCCAATATATCCCTACTGCAAAATATCTTATCTTCTTTCATACATTTATCATAATGCAGATCTAAAAATAACCTGCCTAATGTTGACCATGCTAGTATGATGTCAAATAATTTTGGTTGTCTTGTTAACTAGGTTGATGAAGAAACAAAGTATGATTGTGAACCTTCCGAGGAATTGCTCAAGTTGATAAAGTGTGAATCTAAATAGATACAACCCCACAAAGAATCTATTGAGTTAATAAATCTGGGAACCGATGAGAACAAAGAAAGAAGTAAAAATAGGCACCTTTATTACGGGGAGTAATCTTTCTTGATTAATGTCACTTCTACATGACTATAGTGATGTTTTTGCCTGGTCTTATCAAGATATGTTGGGGCTCGATACTTCTATTGTAGAACACAGACTACCTCTAAAACCTAAATGCCCACTGGTTAAGCAGAAACTAAGAAGAATGAAACCTAAAATGTCTCTGAAGGTTAGGGAAGAAGTGAGAAAACAATTCGAATCACAGTATCAAAATATCTGCAATGGGTTGCCAATAGAGTGCCAGTCCCTAAAAAGATGGGAAGGTTCAAATTTGCGTGGACTATCGAGATTTGAATAGAGCCCGTCCTAGCGATGACTTTCCCCTGCTACATATTTATGTGCTAGTTGATATTGGAAGGATCTCCTTAATCCAATAAATTCATACGCTGTTAAAAGATACTATGCTTAATCATAAAAAAATTTAGGGTAATCTAAACTCGCTAGATCGAAAACCCACAAGGACATTCTAGGAAAAAGTTAGGCAAATAAAAAGCCCACCAAAAACCCACAAGGGCGATCTAGGTAAAAGTTAGGGAAAATAAAATGCTCGCTAGATCCAAAACTTGGAAGGACGATATAGGAAAAAGTTAGGGTAAATAAAAATATCGCTAGACCAAAAACCTACAAGGGTGATCTAGGAAAAAGTTGGGGCTAAAAAGAAGCCTACTAGGTTGAAAACCTACAAGGGCGATCTAGGAAAAAGTTAGGACAAATAAAAAGCTCGCTAGATCAAAAACTTGGAAGGGCAATGTAGGAAAAAGTTAGGGCAAATAAAGAGCTCACTAGATCGAAAACCCGCAAGGGTGATCTAGGCAAAAGTTAGGGTGAAAGAAAGCTCGCTAGGTCAAAAACTCACAAGGGAAATCTAGTCAAAAGATAGGGCAAACAAAAATCTCGCTAGATCGAAAACTTGCAAGGGAGATCTAGGAAAAAGTTAAGGAAAACAAAAATCCTGTTAGGTCAAAAACCTGCAAGGGAGATTTAGGAAAAAGTTAGGGCAAGCAAAAAGAGCTAAGACATCATCAGGATTCATATTGAGATTCATAACACCATGATGAGACAATCTTCAAGAATGTCGTAGTCCCGAGTGCTATACTAAGGAAAATTTTAAAGGCAGAAGGATAGGTTCAAAATCAATTAGGTCAAGATATGGGAAACTACTAGGAAAAATTTAAAGACAGAGAGAATAATGAAAAGTCAATCAGGTCAAGATTGGGCAGATACTAGGGAAAAAGTCTGTTTCTTAAGAAGCTTGGTTAATGAGTCAGGAGATATTGTTGAAATACGATACTTGCATTGTTCACTTTATAGGCACAAGACCACCAAAAACCTGTCACTTGTAATCAAACATTTTTCCCTTATCCAATTTGACACATCATTCGTTGTTTTTAACTCTATCCTTTTATTGTTCAATTGTGTTTTCCTATTCAAATATATGTACAAAATAGGATATTCGATTACAAATATGGCAATTACTCATGCTAAGACTGTTTTGTTAAGTCATGATAGGTTCGAAAAATTTTGAAAATGGTTAGAGATATCTTAGAGATCAAAGTTAACCTTCTCCCGTAGATCACAATAACAATGGCCAAATCACTGGATAAGCCATAAACAGAAGACGAGCCACTGATCTTAGCTCATTCTAAAGGAAGCTCAAGAAGTGTTGCTGTAGGTAAGCATGGAAGTGCCTTCAAACAAACAAATTAAGATTAAATAGCCCTCACTTAGGTCATTCCTATCAGCAATAATATTTCATTGATAAAAACTTGTTCGCAAAAATAGCATTTTAATTCCTTGCATTTTGGCCTATCGCACAAGGCTCTGCATGCTTAAATTTTGTTAGCCTATCGCATCAGGCTTTGCAATTTAATTTTTTACACCTTGTCCTATCACACAAGGTCCTGCATGTTTAAATTTCTGTTAGCCTATAACATCAAGCTCTACATTTTAATTCCTTGCATTTTGGCCTATCATATAAGCCCTGCATGCTTAAATTTTGTCAGCCTATCACATCAGGCTTTACATTTTAATTTCTTGCACCTTGGCCTATCACACAAGGCCCTAAATGTTTAAATTTTGTCAGCCTATCACATTAGGCTCTACATTTTAATTTCTTGCACCTTGACCTATCACATAAGGTCCTACCTGTTTAAATTTTTGTCAGCCTATAAAATCAAGCTCTACATTTTAAGTTCTTGCATTTCGGCCTATCACATAAGGCCTTGCATGTTTAAATTTTATCTGCCTATCACATCAGGCTTTACGTTTTAATTTCTTGCACCTTAGCCTATCAAACAAGGCCCAACATGTTTAAATTTTGTTAGCTTATCACATCAAGCCCTGTATTTTAATTTCTTGTATCTTGGCCTATCAAATAAGGCTCTGCATATTTAAATTTTTTCAGCCTATCACATAATGCTCTGCATTTTAAATCTTTGCATGTCAACCTATCATATAAGGCCCAACACGTTTAAGTTTCGTGCCTATCACATTAGGCTCCACATTTTAATTTCTTGCACCTTGGCGTATCACACAAGGCCTTATATGTTTGACTTTTGTAAGCCTATCATATCAGGCTCTGCATTTTAATTCCTTGCACTTCGACCTATCACATAAGGCCTTGCATGCTTAAATTTTGTCAAGCCTATCACATCAGACTCTGCATTATAAGATTAAAACCTAAATGGTGTGAATTAACTCTTAAGAGAAGAAAAATTGAACTAAAATGTTCTAGAACCAAGAGATGTGCATTTGATCACTTTTGGGAAATTAAGAAAAAGTAAATTTAAATTTTTGATAATGGTGTATTAAGAACCATCATTAGGTAAATAGGAAGAATGAAATGTACAAGAAAGATACGGAAGTGGCTAGGTTGATGATTCGGTCATAGTAGCCAAAATTTATGAAATCAGGTAAAAATCATAACTAAAACTTATACTAGATTCAAGGATTCATAAGTTGCTAATTAAGAAGGATCCATGGAGTGGTGAGGAGGAAATTAACCATTCAGCCATGACCTTTAGGAGTAGAAGAGAAGCCTTAAAATTAGCCGAACTTGGTAAAGACTTATGACATAAACTCTAAGTAGAAGGATTCATCAATTTAAGTTAAGTAAAGATGAAATATGATGCCTTAGAATCTAGCAATGGCATTTGGCCACATCATGATTAATTAAGGAAGAATAAGTTTGAAATCTTGATTAAGGTTAATTAAGACCCTTAGTAAGTAAATAAGAAGACGTAAAAATGTAAGAAAGGTTTAAGAATGGAGAAGTCTTAGAAGAATTCAAAGCTTGGTAATGTTTAATGGTGTAATCCTTAATAAAAATCATCTTCTAAGTTAAAGAAAAGATAACTAGAATGCCTTAGGACTCTTGTGTGGACATTTAGCCATCTTAAGTTATGTTAAAGGGAGATGAGTTTAAAATATTAACAATATGTAATAAGGATGCTCACCATGTAAAAGAAATGGATTAAGAGTTTAAAAGAAGCTTGGCAATGGCATGGATACCATTCAGCCGTGGGTGATCAAATGGATACAAGAAGTTAAAATCCTGCTAACACATAACCCTTAAACCTAACTTAATTATGTAATGCATAAGACATGCAAATGGAAGTACATAAAGAGTAAATAACTGAAGAGCTGCCATTTGTCCACCTAGGGGAAAACTTCTAAGTTTCATGAAAATATGTGAAACAACTTGGCCCATGTGAAAAGGAAAGGTTGAGAGATAACTTAGAAGGTTGAGTGGAATAAGCTCCCATGAATGATTCATCATAAAATGTTATGAATTAAACAAGTTGGACATGTGTGAGAATATATGATTATGTTTCCAAGAAAAATGAGAGCATAAATAATTCTTAATTTAGAATACAATTATATGCTTGAGAATGTTTAGTCAACTTGTGTACTGATTTATGAATGCATAAAGTCTAATGTGAGATGAATGATGATTATTTGTGAATGTGTAAAGAATGATGTTATGTGTGATGATCATGTGTGATTGATGTTGTGAATATGTGTATTACATATTGTGTTGGTTATTGATTAAGCATGCATGATTATCTGGAAGCTTTCTAAAATGAATCGAATTGATTAAAGGATCACTAAAGAAAGAACTTATGTGAAGAGTTAATATACTCTTATGTACCTTGTGCACATCTAGAGGGAAACAGAGTCCTGCTGAACACAAGACAAAAAAAGTTCTCTTAGGAGACAAAAAGGTTCTCCACAAATCTTTCTATTATGAAGTGTTAGGTCTTTTATATTTAAGATGGTGACGACTATCTAAGAATGAGCTCATATCCTTAAAAATAGAAGATAGAGTAGTAGAGCCAATGAAAATATATTGTTTGACTAACTAATACTTGTATGCTTATGTCTTAAAATTTCACCAATAGAGTGAAATAGAGAAGAGGAGAGAAGAAAAGAGTTATATTGAGATATAGAAGAAAAAATAGTCAATTAATATTCGTGTTGTGATCCTAAGAGTTATAATGTTCAAGTAATTTATATGCTCATTTGAGATGGTATTGTTTAACTAATATTATTGCATGGCTATGTCTTAAAATTTCACCAAGAGAGTGAAATAGAGAAGAGAGAGTTATATTGAGACATAGAGGAGATAATAGTCAA
This sequence comes from Canavalia gladiata, assembly GCA_037954105.1. NCBI lineage: Eukaryota > Viridiplantae > Streptophyta > Magnoliopsida > Fabales > Fabaceae > Canavalia > Canavalia gladiata. Next base: position 16,580,807 of record CM075662.1, on the reverse strand, counting down.
ACCATGCTTATTATGTGCTTCTAAGGATTTATTATGTTTAAGCAATTTATGTGCTTAATTTGATGATGCTATTTAACTAATATGAATGTATGTCCATGTCTTAATTATCACTAAAAATCTGATAGAGATTAAATGAGAATTTATATAAGATGTAGAATAAATGAGAATTAAATGTGACAGAGATTAAATGAGAATTTACGACGAGACGACGAACTCGCTAAAATTTTTGAAATGAATTAATTTGATTAATTATGTGGAGTCGCCACCAAACTTTATTTAAGAGAAAAGATTTGGAAAAAACCCTGACTCGAGGATGAGATTTAGGTTCGGGAGTCGGTTACGAGTGGGGAAGGTGTTAGGCACCCCACTCGCCCATTCCGAAGAACGGTACCCTTTGACTGAATGTGTGACTTCTTTGAAAATCGTTTGATCCCTTTAATTAGAGTGAAAATAAATAACTTGATGGAGGTTAGCCTGACAGGACTTGATCTTGCTCCTACATATTCCCCGATGCAATGGGAAACTCAAGGCTTACGTAGTTCTGGTTGTTTGAAGGCTTGACCTTCGTAAGGGCGTTTAGAAGGAACGTGATATTTTGAAAAGAGGTTTATCTTTGAAAGGACCTCTAGTTCACTCATGCACAAGGTCCGAGGCGGCTAAGGCAGCACGGGGGCCCATACGAACTACTAAACGTCGAACAGCAGGTGGACCGCCAGTTTCCCGTTTAGAGCCAGTTGCGTGAGACCAAAGATCCCAAAACATTTGAAAAAGAGCTTTATTTTTAAAAGGACCTTTAGTCCACTCATGCACAAGGTCCGAGGCGGCTAAGGCAGCACGGGGTTCCATACGAACTACTAAACGTTAAACAGCAGGTGGACCGCTAGTTTCCCGTTTTGAGCCCGTTGCGTGAGACCAAAGATCTCAAAACATTTCAAAAAAGAAATTTATTTTTGAATATAATAATGATAAGAAAAGGAATGACTTGATATGAAAAAGGAATTTGTTTTGAAGTGAATTTGATTTTGGGTTTTAGGGAATGAACCTTGACTTGATCAAGGATGAGCTTGACTCGGACTTGATAATTTTGAGGAAAAGCATTTGAAGTTGATTTGGAAATTTGAGAGGAGGGGGGATTAAACTCAAAGTTTGATTTAATCTTATTTGAAGAAAAGAGTCGAAAAGGAGAATTTATTTTGAATATTGGGCAAAGAATTTGATTTTTGAAGAAAATTTTGTTTGAAATTTGGGGAAGCACAGGGGTTTAATTGGGAGTACGGGAAGTATGGGTTTAAATTTGAATTATGGGAAATTTCGGGGTAAAATTAGAATTATGTAAAGTTTGGGGTTTAAATTAGAAATTACATGAAGTTTGGGGGTCAATTTGCAATTACGCAAAGTTTGGGGTCAATTTGCAATTATGAGAAGTTTAGGGGTCAATTTGCAATTATGAGAAGTTTGGGGGCTGATTTGCAATTGGGGAAAGTGTAGGGGTCATATGAGAATGATGGAAAATTTGGAGGTTAAATTACAATTATGGAAAGTTTGGGGGTTGAATTACAATTATGGAAAGTTTGGGGTCAGTTTTGAATTATGGAAGTTTTTGAGGGTTAAATTAGAGATTTAAAGAGTTTATGGGCTGATTTGCGATAATCGAAAGTATTGGGAAGAATGGTAGTGAATGGAAAGTACAGGGCTTATTCGCAATGCCGTGGTTCGGCCATGCTTGGACTTGAAGGTCGTCGGCGGTGCGGGATGGCGTCTTTTCCGGCGTGCCCTTGGACGTCTCATTTTTTGAAGCGAACAAGCTCGCTAGAGCCATGCTATCGGGGCTCTCGGCCACGGAAGACTTCCTGTCATCGGACCTCACTGCTAACATCTCGCTGACGAGATTCTGGCGAATTCCTATCAGTTGGGGAAGCTTACTATCCTGCCTCTCTACCAGCACAAGTCGCGCGACTCCGTCCGATTCTTCGTCGGCAATTCCCGGGTCTGGAAACACCTCAACTCCGGGGGGATGGCTTCTCCTTCGTGATGCAACAACGCTTGGGAGCAAAAACAGGGGGGTCCTAATTCTCTGACGCCATGAAGAAACCTTCGTCGAATTGATTTCTCCAGGTTTGTGCAACAGGGAGGTCCATGGTCACCTGCGACCTTCACGCTCCGGCTCCGAAAAAAAAAGGACGTTTACAGCCGCAAATACTTCATCGTGATCCTAGCCCCGCACAACTACCCGATTCTTAACGCTCTTCGAGGAGGAATGGTCGGGTCCTGATTCACGAGCCACTCCGCAATCGTAGGCGTAGTTCATTATCTCGCCAGATTACTCCACCGTTGTGCCCCTGTCTTGGTTCGGCCGATTTTCAGGTTTGGTGAGGTCCTCTATTCTGCACTATAATGGAGTCTCTAGTGCCATGCCGAGCTCGTGTTCAGCTGGAACTCCGAATCGAAGGATCAAGATTTCAATCGATTCTTTGGTTTTTCGCTAGGTTTTTTCATCTCCGAGCTAATCCGAAACGATTTTAAAATAGATTCATGTACTCATACAGTAATCATCAACTAATGATCGGAGCATTTTATATAAATTGCAATGTCTGACCCGAGGTCCTAACTACACATCTCACTCGCCGAACAAGATAAATGAATGTTCAATCGAATCACGGAAGTTTCCAGCCATATACTCAGCAATCTAATTCTACTCTTATATGGTTACCGAAAGCATTCAAGAGATGGAGCAATCTAGATTCCTAAACCAGCAGTGCTCAAGCGGCGACAAGAAGAAGGAACTAACCTTTGCAACGCGAAGAACCTCCACTCTTCGTGCGGAACTAGTCTCGATTTACAGCAGCAGCACCTTTGGTTCGCCAGAGATTTAATCGGCCACCGCGGGGAGTGAGAAGCCAGCAGTCGCGCACGGAGATCTTCGAGACACTCCTGGAAGTTGCGGGAGCAATCTTTCAAGAAGCTTTGAGAGAGAGAAAAATCCCCAAAAAAGGACCTTTCTCCCAATGCGCCCCTGGCTTTTTATATTGTTTTTCCTCTCTCTGCCCTCCTTTCATTGAGCCTCTTTTTTTTTTCCATTTCCGAAATTGGGTTTTCTCTTTTTCCAAAACTCGTTTTTTACTTTTCGAAATTTTTTTCGTTCCTTGCTTCTCCTATTTTGATTTGGTTTATTATTTGTTTGCTTCTATTTTTTTGACTTATTATTTATTTACTTATATTATTTATTATTATTATTATTATTATTATTATTATTATTATTATTTCTCCTTTTTTCTTCTTTTTTATTTTTCTTATTATTTTTTTTATTATTATATTTTTTAGTACCTTTTTTTTGTTTCAGATTTTTATTTATTTATTTTTACTACAGATTTTTAAAAGAAAATTTTATTATTATTTACCTCTCTCTCTCTTTTCTTTCATTTCTTTATTTTTCTTTTCTTCTTTTTTCCTTCTTTTTCTTTTATTATTTTTTTCTGTATCATATTCATTTCTTCTAATATTTTTTTTTTATTTCAGATTTTATTATTTTTATTTTTATTTTATTTTACCCTTTTTCTCTTCTTTTTTTGTTAGTTTCTTTTTGTGATCTCTTAATTTTTCTATTCCGTTTGCTTTTTATGCTTTCCTTATCGTTTTCTTCTTCTATTTGTCTGTCTTTATTTTTGTTTGTTTTTTATCTTTTTATTGATTGTTAGACTTTTTGGATTTTCTATTCTATTTTCTTATTATTTTTATTTTTAGTCGTTTGGCTGTTTTTTCCTTATCTCCCCCTTTTTTTAATCTGTTTTTCTGCTTTAATCCTTAATTATTTACATTAATTTTGAAAATGAGGCCTCAGACATAATTGGGTGTTTACAGTTTTCCCCTCTTTACTCGTTTTCCTATCAGATAATATGAGAAGTAATTCTCCAAATTATCATGGTAGGAAGTGAGTAAAGACGTGAACACATTATGTCCGAGGCAAGCTTTGAAAATGCCCAACAAGCATGGGAAGCCTTGGGTTTGGAGTCGGGTGCTTCAAACGGGTGACTTCTGAGCGACCTTGCCGGCTTCTCGTGTTGAACCGGCGGGGTTTGGATGTACAAGGCTTGATCGCATGACCTAATTAGGCCGTGAATGCTATTGAACGGCTGGCATGGAGACAAAGAAGCGAAGTGACCTGCTCAAGACAAAAGAGCTTGCAAGAGCTAACATATGAGGTATGTACAAGGTGGCCTGATGACATAAGCCAAAGTGTTGAAATTTAAACATGCAAAGGCCTGAAAACATAGGCCGAAGTGCAAGAATTTAAAATGCAAGGCCTGACATCATAGGCTGAAGGTGCAGAAAAATAAACTTGATGAGGCTTGACAACATAGGCCAAAGGTGCAGGAATTTAAACATGCAAAGGCTTGACATCGTAGGCTGAAATGCAGGAAATTAAAATGCAAGGCCTGACATCTTAGGCTGAAGAACAACAATTTAAACATGCAAAGGCTTGACAACATAGGCCGAAGTGCTGAAAGTTAAACATACAGAGGCCTGACATCATAGGCTGAGGTGCAGGGAATTAAAATGCAAGGGCCTGACATCATAGGTCGAAGGTGCAGGAATTTAAACATGCAAAGGCCTAACAACATAGGTCGAAGTGCAGAAATGTAAACATGCATGGCCCGACAACATAGGCCGAAGTGCAGGAAACTAAAATGCAAGGCCTGACATCGTAGGCCAGAGTGCTGAAATTTAAACATGCGTGGCCTGACAACATAGGCCGAAGTGATGGAATTTAAAATGCAAGGCCTGACATCATAGGCCAGAGTGCGGAAATTTAAACATGTGTGGCCTGACAAGATAGGCCGAAGTGCGGGAATTTAAACATGCAATGCCTGACAACATAGGCCGAAGTGCGGGAATTTAAACATGCAAGGCCTGACATCATAGGCCGAAGTGCGGGAATTTAAACATGCAAGGCCTGACATCATAGGCCGAAGTGCGGGAAGTTAAACATGCAAGGCCTGACATCATAGGCCGAAATGCGAAAAATTAAACATGCAAGGCCTGACATCATAGGCCGAGGTGCAAGAATTTAAACATGCAAGGCTTGACATCATAGGCCGAAGTGCGGGAAGTTAAACATGTAAGGCCTGGCATCATAGGCTGGGGTGCTGAAAAGTAAAATGCAAGGCCTGACATCATAAGCCAAGGTGCAGGAATTTAAAATGAAAGGCCTGACATCATAGGCCGAGGTGCAGAAATGAAAAGGCCTGACAACATAGGCCGGGATGCTGAAAAGTAAAATGCAAGGCTTGACATCATAGGCTGAGGTGCAGGAATTTAAAATGCACGGGTGGCCTACTAGTAGGCTTGGATGGGAAACTTTGCGATTTTTGCTTGTAGACTTCGACTTCCCGACTTTCTTTCAGCACTGACCGTGTTCTTCGGAGTGAGCTAGATTCCGTGAGCTGCTCACTTCCTTACGGGCGTATCTTTTGTGCGTGCCATTCTTTTAAGTGATAAGATTTTTGATTAGTAAGAACTTGCATCACGGAATGGTAATTGTCATTCAAAACTTAAGTAATTGCCTTTTGCATATACATTTTGACAAAAGAAAATACAGTTGCATATGGTCGGGAATTCCCAAGATGGTTAAAATGATGTAGGGTGTTTCATGACTGGATGTCGGGCGGCATGATATGGATTGGTGGGATGCCTTTGAGACGATTAGTGCTAGTACTGTACTTTGACGACGTCTTCATGTCTTGCCAACCCTGCTTCTGGAAAGAAAAATTTTGCCCCAATTAATTTTATTTGCCCCAGACCGATCTTGAACCTTTCGTTTTAACCATAACCGAACTTGATTCTGTTCTCTGCTTTTTCAGAACCCCGGATACTCGCTAATTTTTCCCAGTATAAGGCCCAGACCGTCACTTAGTCACTGATTTACCCCAATATGGACGAAAGCTGATTGTCATTCTTTTCCATCTTTGGCCATGCTCTCTTTTTATTAAGGAGAACGATTCTTTCCTTTATTCACCTTGTTGGTGCTGCCTCACCCAGCTTCTGATTTTCTTTCTGCATTACCCTAACCTTTGCCTAGGTCGCCCTTGCGGGTTTTTGACCTAGCGGGCCTCTTTCTGCTTTAATTGTCCTAACTTTTGCCTAGGTCGCCCTTGCGGGTTTTCGACCCAGCGGGCCTTTTCCCATTTGAATTGCCCTAACTTTTGCCTAGGCCGCCTTTGCGAGTTTTCGACCTAGCGGGCCTTTTTCTGTTTGAATTGCCCTAACTTTTGCCTAGGCCGTCCTTGTGGGTTTTCGACCTAGCGGACCTTTTTCTGTTTGAATTGCCGTAACTTTTTCCTAGGCCGCCCTTGCGGGTTTTCGACCTAGTGGGCCTCTTTCTATTTGAATTGCCCTAACTTTTGCCTAGGCTGCCCTTACGGGTTTTCGACCTAGCGGGCTTTTCTTTTAAGCATAATATCTCTTTACGACGTTTGAATTGATAGGGTTAGGCAAATCCTTCCCATCCATGTCTGCCAAGATGAAGGCACCTCTAGAGAAAGCCTTCTTAACTACATACAGTCCTTGGTAATTCGGAGCCCATTTTCCATGTAGCGCTTTCTGCATTGGCAGCAACTTTTTGATCACTAAATCACTCTCCTAGAACTCCCGAGGATGCACCTTCGTATCGAATGCCTTCTTCATTCTCCTTTGGTATAGCTGGCCATGGCATATCGCTGCTAGCCTTTTCTCATCTACTAGGTTCAATTGGTCCATCTGGGTTCGGACCCATTCAGCCTCTTCTAGTTTAACATCCATCAGAACTCTCAATGAAGGAATCTCGACTTTGATAGGGAGTACGACTTCCATCCCATACACTAGTGAGAATGGTGTTTCCCCAGTAGAAGTACGGACAGAGGTCCGATATGCATGTAATGCATAAGGGAGCATTTCATGCCCCTCTCTGTATGAGAGAACCATTTTCTGGATGATCTTTTTTATATTCTTGTTGGCTGCTTTGACTGCTCCATTCATTTTCAGTCGATAAGGAGACGAATTATAATGTTGGATCTTGAATTGGTCGCATAACTCTTTCATCATCTTATTATTCAAATTGGAGCTGTTGTCCGTGATGAGTCTACTAGGCAATCCGTATCGACAAATCAGTTCTCTCTTCACGAATTTGACCACCACATTGCGAGTCACACTAGCATATGAGGCGGCCTCGACCCATTTGGTAAAGTAGTCAATGGCAACCAATATGAAGCGGTGTCCATTGGACGTTTTAGGCTTGATCGGGCCGATGACATCCATCCCCCACATAGTGAATGGACAGGGTGATGACAACACATTCAACGACGTTACCGGCATGTGGACATTGTCCGCATACACTTGGCATTTGTGGCAAGTCTTGACGTGTTTGTAACAATCGGTCTCCAGAGTTAGCCAATAATATCCGGCTCTGAGAATCTTCCTCGCCATCGCATGTCCGTTGGCGTGGGCACCGAAAGACTCTTCATGAACTTCTTTCAAAATTTTGTTGGCTTCAGCTGCATCCACGCACCTGAGCAGAACCATATCGTGATTCCTTTTATACAAGATTTCCCCATTAAGGAAGAAACTTGTAGCTAATCTTCGTAGGGTTCTTTTTTCATTCTCCGATGCATTGGCAGGATATTCTTTACTCTTCAAGAACTGCCGGATGTTGTGATACCAGGGCTTCCCATTTGGTTCCACCTCCACCGCTTGACAAAATGCAGGTCTGGGGCGGTGTTGTATGCGAATGAGAGGCGTGTCCTCTTTTCGACTAATTTCGAACATGGACGACAAAGTGGCTAGGGCATCAGCCAACTGATTATCCTCCCGGGGTATATGAGAAAAGGTAACCTCTTCAAAATGCTCCAGTAATTCTTGGAGCCGGGCCTGGTAGGGCACTAGTTTTGCATCTCTGGTCTCCCACTCCCCTTTAACTTGGTGGATGACCAAGGCTGAATCCCCAAAGACGACTAGGCGCTTCACATTAGCTTCGATTGCAGCTTGGATCCCTAAAATGCAAGCTTCATATTCTGCCACATTATTTGCGCAATCGAAGGTTGGTCGGGCGGTAATAGGTATATATTGTTTTTCTGGGGAAATCAGTATAACTCCTACACCATGGGCTATCATATTGGACGCGCCATCAAACAACATTATCCATTTTTCTCCCTCTGCCTTCTCTTCTTCATTAAAGATTGGCATCTGTCGCAACCGTAATTCCGACGAGACGACAAACTCGCTAAGAATTGAAATAGAATTTATTTGTATTATATGGAGTCGCCACCAAATTTTTATTTAAGGGAAAAAGTTTGGAAAAAACCCTGACTCAAGGATGAGATATAGGTTCAGGAGTTGGTTACGAGTGGGGAAGGTGTTAGGCACCCCACTCGCCCGTTCCAAAGAATGGTACCCTTAAAATGAGTGTGTGATTTTTAAAAATGTTTGATCCCTTAATTAATGTGAAATAAATAACTTGATGGAGGTTAGCCTGATAGGACTTGATCCTGCTCCTACGTATTCCCCGGTGCAATGGGAAACTCAAGGCTTACGTAGTTCTGGTTTTGATTTGAAGGCTTGACCTTCGAAGGTGTTTGAATTTAAATGTGAACAAGTTTTATTTGAAGATATTTTGAGGGTGCACTCCCAATCCACCTATGCACAGGGCCCAAGACAACTATGGCTGCACTTGGACCTATACGGACCTCTAAACAACGAACAGCAGAAAAAGCTACCAGTTAGTTTTTAGGGCCTGTTGCGTGAGATTGAGGAATGCAAAAATGATATTTTTATTTATTGAAAAATGGAGGGCAATCCCAATCCACATATGCACATGGCCTAAGACAACTACGACTGCACTTGGATCCACACGGACCTCTAAACAACGAACAACAGAAAAAGCTACCAGTTCGTTTTCAAGGCCCGTTGCGTGAGATTAAGGAATGCGAAATAAGATTTTTATAAAGAGTTCTTTCGATTTGTAACTATTGGAGGTGTGCGGGGCTAAAGCGGACTTTTCGAGAAGTTTAGGGGTCAAACTATAATTTTTGGAAATTGAGGGGTCAAACTGCAATTTTGGGAAACTGAGGGGCCAAACTGCAATTCTGGAAATTTACATGGCTTTGCATGGCTTGTGGCTCATTTGGCTTGGGAGGCTAAGAATGGCTTGGGAGTAATGGCTCGTGGCTAACGGCGTGTGGAGTGCGGCTCATGGCTTCGTCCAACTGGCTCGTGACTTAGGCATTTTAAAAGGAGAATTGCTCCCCCTAGGATTTGAACCTGCATCCCGAGAGTTTGAATGCCTTGAATTAATTTTAAAGCTTGTTTAAGCCATGACAGGATTTTGAAATTAAAACTATGGCCAACAAGGATCGAACTGGAGGCAAAGGAGGTAACGAGCGACACACTCAACCACTTGAGCTGGCCCATCCTTATGATATTTAGCCCATTAACTTTGTACATGTCTATTAGGTAGGCATGCATGTGACTTAAACACCATACTTAAGGTACATACAGGGCCATGCATAGCTGCTTGGGGGTTGAGCCACTAGGTGCCCAATACTAAACTTCCATATATGTTATACGACATTCGTACAGGACGTGACGAGCGCAGATCATGGGAGAGGAATTTCCTACACCATTTCCAACGCCCATTAAGAAATCCTCATCATCATCAAATTCTAATCCAGCGATTTCTTGGTCAACGTCATCTTTAGGATCAGCAGCGTCTATTCGACCTTTTTCCACTCACTAGCCATGACTCAATTGATCGTAGAAGGCTTGCTTTTGCCAAACGGTATACGACAAGGATAAAAGCTCATGAATGTGACTCATGTGGGGCTTCCTTCTCAGCAGCGATTGCAGGCGAATCTTTGTACGAATATTCATCATCCAAGTCTTGTATATTGCCAAAGGCAAATGAGTAGTCACAGGTATGTGTTGCAGTGCTGAAATATGGCCTTTAACCAAGCCCAAGAGTCTGTGTCACATTTTCATTTGCATATTTGTAAAGAGTAATCAGGTTTGTGATATATAAACGACCAAACGGTTTGCCATGGCGTATAGCTGCTCAATGGCACGATGGGGGTACTCGATTCCGGCTTCACCTAACTTCCTCCAACCATGGTTCTTGGTGCCTTAGCTCTTTGATCCTTCTGTGTATAGCTGGCTACTTAGGATCATACACGGTCTACCTTAACGACTTGACGACAACTGGGTACCGCATGGGTAGTTTCATGGCTCAAGGAGGGCCTACAATTTGTTTGCAAAAATTCTAAAGCAGATCGGCCTTAAGACCTTTATTTCAGCGCAGTAGGACCAGGACTTTCCAGTTATAAAGGCCATATTATGAGGTAATTGTGTTAAGACACAACTCCTCCGCACCTATTCCTTTAATTTTGCTCTTTTAACACCACTCAATGCTTGATATTGGCAAAGGAAAACAACGTACCCGTTAAGACTCATAAGCTGGGATCATCAATCTTTTTGAGCATGCCAGCAACTTCAATATGTTCGTGTTTATGACGAGCCGAGCTTATCCATAGCAACACAGGTCTTTCCCCAGTGAAGTAACATCACCCTCATTAACCAAAGTGCAATCAGATATATCCAGCTTTAAAAAGGGGGGAAAGGTAAAGACAAAACTAGCATCTTCGAAGACGATGCCGAATGCTCTACTCTTTTCCACTGGAGTATGTTTGTATGGAGCATCAAGTCAGCTAAATTCGTGCGCATTGCTTTTATGAATAGCTGCATATCACCAAATATTGAATCGAAGTTTCCAAATATTATTCCATTTTCTTTGCATGATAGGTTTATCTCATTATGGCTACATGAAAGGGGGGAATCAAATTCTAACCTGAGCAGTGGTATGGTTATGGTTCAGTTTATTATACTTACATATATTGTATGTGAAGTGCAAACTTTAAAAGGTTACATGCAACCATCCTCCATTGCCATGCACATGGTAATCGATAGGAGCCTCAAGACTGGGTGAATAGATCAACACCGTTGCTAGAAACAGAGACAAAAGATTTCCCGTAGAATTCAAATTTTGTTAGGGAAGATTTCACAAGTTCTTTTCAGGAGCATTAGGAATACAAGAACAGGGACCATCAACATGCAAACAATAATCCTATATCGCTCTGTTACAGCTTTATTCATGAATTACCGAAGCATACAGTAATGATTGATAATTGCTACAATTTAGGTTTACCTGGAAATCTCACAAAGTACTTGTATGATTCTTCTTCTTCTTCGGATGGATTGTGCTGATCCTTGGGGAAATCAAATCCTCTTCTCTTCACGCAACAATTGGGGAGCTCGAAGGGAGAGAATTCGATCCAAAAATCCAAGGAGAAGTTTTGGAAAATGTTCTGAAACCATCTCCAAAAGCTAAGCGAAAATCGATCCCCCCTTTTCAAGTTCCCTTCTTTTCCTCTCTTTTTTTTCTGCTCGCCAATCTTCCCGCCCCCCTTTTCCTATTCTGTTGGCTCTTTTATGTTCTTTAGAGTTTTTCAGAAACCCATAGCACTGGGCAAGAGCCAGGCTCCCTCAAAGGGCCAAAAGCCAAGCCCTTTCAAGGTTCCCAAAAGCCAACCTTTCCACTTTTCTTTTCTTTTTCTTTTTAATTAATTTATGTATTTTGGTTTTTATTCTCTATTATATTTTGATTTTTTTATTATATTTTGGATTTTCGTTACATTTTGTATTTTTTAATTTTGCTATTGTATCTATTTCTTTTTCCTTTTTCCTTTTTTCTTTTATTTTTTTAATTATTATTATTTTGATTTTTATTGTATTTTTCTGTCCTTTTTCTAATTTTCTTTCTTTTTATTTTTTGTTTTTTTTCCTTTTTTTATTGTTTATTGGATTTTTCATCACTCCACTCTTTATTTTTGTCGCAACCGTAATTTCGACGAGACGACAACTCGCTAAAACTTTGAAATGATTTTATTTTTATTGTGTGTGGAGTCGCCACCAAATTTTTATTTCAGGGAAAAATTTGGAAAAACCCTAATTTGAGGATGAGATTCGAAGTTCGGGAGTCGATTACGAGTGGGGAAGGTGTTAGGCACCCCACTCGCCCGTTCCGAAGAACGGTACCCTTAAACTGAGTGTGTGGTTAATTGAAAATTGTTTGATCTCTTTTATTAAAGTGAAAATAAATACTTGATGGAGGTTAGCCTAACAGGACTTGATCCTGCTCCTATGTATTCCCCGGTGCAATGGGAAACTCAAGGCTTACGTAGTTCTAGTTTGTGAAGGCTTGACCTTCGAACAGTGCTTGAGAAAAGAGTATTTTAGAGATTTCGTTTTTTGAGAATGTTTTATCTTTGGGAGGGATCTTTGGTCCACTCATGCACAAGGCCCGAGGCGGCTAAGGCAACACGGAGGCCTATACGAACTACTAAATTTTGAACAACAGGTGAACCTGCAAATGATATTGATTCTTGAGGAAAAAGAAAACTTGAATTGGAGAGAAGAATTTTAGGAATTAAGGAAATTCCTGAGGGTAGTGTAGTATTTTGGCATAGCAGGGACATTCAATTGCAATTTTGAAGATTTAGGGGATTCGATTGCAATAATGGCAAGATGTCCTTTTTGAAACAGCTTAATTAATGGGATGCAAAAGTGTAGGGTGTGGGGCTCGAAGTGAAGGCAGCGGGTTTGCGAGCCAAACCTTTAGCCACTTGAACCAACTTGCGTTGGTGATCTATATTCGGCATGACCCATATGTATAATGAGCGGGTCTCCTCCATCTTGAGTAGAATACACTAGTGGACCCCTCCTTTATTCGTTTTCGTTTACGTTGCATAGGGTTATGTCCCACATACAGCTGCATGGGTTTTGTGGGACCTTAGGCGGTGTACTCACCAATTGATCAAGTTGTTGGCTAGGTTTAAATTGGGGCTTAAGACCCAACAAGGTGCCTGCAACTGTGATAAACTATCCATATATTTTGGGGTACACGATCCGGGTACGAGCTACATATGCCATGTGCTCTTTGTAGTATACAAGCTCTTGGGGCTGGTTTCGAGCTATGTACAAAAGGCCCCAAATACACCGACCATAACACTAAGTTTATCAGGCGTAGATGCTATTCTATGGCCTGTAGAACAGAATCTAGCTGGGACCATCTTAACCATCGATGTATAAACTTCTCATCATACCAAACAACGACCATAGCATTAATAATCATATACAGAGCAACAGAGTTCGAAATTTCGAGATTCCATAAACTTCTTCAAGGGCATTAATCAATTGATGTGGAGATTTGAAAGACTATATCAAGCAAATGGTTGCTGTTTTGAGTGTATATGATTCACGGTGACCAGAGAACCCTTTAGAGAACAATTCGTCGGACTTAGCTTGCAGAACAGTTGAAACCAATGCATCAACCCCCTACGGCGAAGCTCCAAACGTTTCCTTGAATGCATTTCATGCATGTACCCTGTGTTAAAATTCTGGAACCCCGTATTGTAGATACTGTAGTCCTAAAGGCCCCGTGAGTCTTCTTATAATGCACATAATTCTTCCTTGCTAGGATCACATAAAGCTGAGAGGCCCTGTAGCGTATCCATTTGCCAGAATCTACATGACTTTGCTGTCTAGCAGAAATTAGGAGTAACTTCCATGATTGGAATCTGCATGGCTTTCATACATTTTGAGTTGGCTTCGTTGTGTTCACCATGAACGCTGAACCAAACAGTGCATGTGTCTAATATGATATTTACCTATGCTGCCTGCCATGAGTCGTAGCTTAAAGTTTACTAACTCGTGATCTACCCTAAGAATGTCCAGAAACTGAGGTACACCGTATCAACCGACACAGACTAGGGACAACATGAATCAGTGGCATTTGGATCGGGAATTTGGGTATTGAAAATGTGGAAAATCACCATGTGCTGCGTCAGAATTTGATTGCATTTGAAGAACATGCAAACGACATTTGGGACCTCTGTACGGCCTTGCATACCTGATCCAGGTGCAACTTCATACCAGGAAAAGGTTGGATTCCATGAAGGCACTTTCACATCATGATAAGTTGGGAGGCTGTGTGCAAATTCTTTACTATGGAGGACTTCATGCCTAATCATTATCTTGACCAAAACTTGCTTTATCTCCAAAGGGGGTTGCATGGCCTATACATGGTATTTTCTTGTTACCGATGTGCCCTGAGACTTGCTATAGACACACATCTGTTTCAACAAGATTGGGTAGAGGACAATGTATAGCGTTATCATACAAGAATGTGAACCCTCTCCGGCTTGGTAAAGTTGTATTAATTTACTTAATCACACATCAACTTCATCATGATATGCTTCCCAACAAGACCCAGCAATCACCACAATAGAATGAATGCAGCGTATGTATATTAAAATTTAATGCCTTTCAGATTTTTCACTACCAGCCAAGATGTACTCATCAATTAAGCCAAAAAAAATATTGAAAAGATTATGCTGATATAAAATGCTGAGAACCAAAACATAGACTGACCTGGATAGGGTGAAAATTGAGTAATACAAGAACTTTCCTCGGATATAGGATCTGATCCTTTAGAGATTAGCCCATTGTCAAAGACGATTTGAGCTTGCTGAATTTTTGGAGAATCCTGGAGCAGCCAAAGGGACTCCGATTCTAGGAGAAAACTTGGAAATCTTGTGGCTATGTGCTACCTCCTCTAATCTTTGGTGGCGTCCTTCTTGATTTCCCAAGAGAATCCCCTCTCTGTTGCTTATGATTCGGCACCTCCCAGGGCCACTTATGACCCTCCTCCCTTGAGATGAAGCTCCCTCTGGTGAACCTTCCTCCTCCTCTGACAATAGAGCTTCTTTCTTCCTTGAAGTGGCCTCCTCTTTTAGACTGAAAAATCCAGTCTCCCTTAGCCTCGAGCCAACCCCTTCTCTTCTTTTCTCCTTCAATTAATCTGTTATTCCTGTTTTTCAGTTAGTTTTTTTTTTGCCAAAACTTTCTCAGCTCTCTTTCTCCCAATTTCCCTAAAAGCGAGTAAGAGCCTAAAGACCAACTCCTCAAAACCTCTCTGATACTCTTTTATAATCTCCAGAAACCTCACCCCTCTTTCTGATTTTTTTTTAATTTCAATCCTTATTTTGTCTTTTTCTGCTTTACGTTTTCTAATTTCTGATTTAAAGTTTTTAGATTTTTCGATTTTGTTTTCTTTATTTATTGTTATTTTCTTTCTCACTATTTTTAATTTTTTGATTTTACAATTTTCCTTTAATTTCCAGCTTTTAATTATTTTTCAGATTTTTGATTTATTATTTTCATATTTTAGAATTTCCTTTTTTTTTCATTTCCAGATTTTATCTTTCTTTATTAAAATTTTTTTATTTTTGCTTAATCTTTACTTTTCAGTTTTTTCTTTTTGTTTTTTTTTGTAAATTTTTCTGATTTTACTTATTTTTAATTTTTCCTTTTTTTTATTTATCTTAAATTCAAATATTATTTTATTTTTTTAATAATTTTTAAATTTCTTTTCTTTTTCCAAATTTTAATATCTTATTTATTTTTCATATTTTGTTTTCAATTTTATTTATTTTGTTCCCCTTTTTTATTTATCTTAAATTCAGATTTTTTTTATTTTTTTTTATTATTATTTTTTTGTTTTTTTTCTATTTTAATTTTTGTTTATTTGTGATTTTTACTTTTCTTCTATTTTCATTGTTTAATTACATTTCTTTATGTATTTTGAATTTCTTGGGATTTTTACTTTAGGTTTATCCACTAATTGACTTAAGATGGGCCTCAGACATAATTGAGTGTTTACAATTTTCCATATGTTCTCATTATTTATTTTTCCTTTTAATCTCCATTTAATTTTCTATTTTCGCCCCCCTTTTTTTAATTCTATTTTTTCCTTATTATTATTTTTTCTATATTTTTCCTTCTTGTTATTTTTCCTTTTATTTATCTTCTGCTTCTTTTATTTTTCCTTTTTTAATTTCCTGTTTTATTATTTTTATTATTTTTGAATTATTTTCTATTCCTTTAATTTTCTTATTATCTTCTGTTTTCTTTTGTTTGTTTCTCTGCTTTCTCTGCTTTTCTTAATTATTTAAATAAATGAAAAATGAGGCCTCAGACATAATTGAGTGTTTACACCATCAAGTCCTCATCAGGAAATTCCGGCTGCATAGCCTGGTAGTCTTCTAGGGGCTGTTGGGCCAAATATTCGACGAGCGCACTGCCTTTGGCAGACTTTTGCGTCACGTACAGGATATCATATTCCGAAAGTATTACTTGCCATGTGGTATGACTCAACATGTACTGCCTTAGGCGATGCACCAGCCATGCCAAAGCGCAGCATGTTCGCTCCAAGAGGGAATATCTGACTTTGCAGCTCGTAAACTTCTTGCTCAGATAGTATATTGCCTGCTCCTTCTTCCCAGATTCATCATGTTGACCGAGCACACAACCCATCGATTGGTCTATCACCATAAGGTACAGGATTAAAGGTCTTTTAGGAACTGGCGGTACCAGGGCTGGCGGGTTCTGTAGATATAATTTGATCTTCTCAAAAGCCTCTTGGCAATCCTCATCCTAACTTAGGGGTTGATTCTTACGCAAGAGCTTAAAGATCGGCTCGCAGGTAGCTGTCAACTGAAAGATAAATCGGGAGATGTAGTTGAGCCTTCCCAAGAAGCCACGGATCTATTTTTCAGTCTTTGGAGTTGACATATCTATGATTGCACGAGCTTTGTCGGGATCAACCTCAATACCCCTTTCACTGACAATGAAGCCCAGTAGCTTCCCTGATTTTACCTCGAAAGTACATTTGGCCAGGTTCAGCTGCAGCTTGAACTTCTAGAGTCTCTCGAACAACTTTCGGAGGTCTGTGAGATGGTCGTCTTTTGTCCGGGATTTGGCAATCACGTCATCTACGTATACTTCTATCTCTTTATGAATCATATCATGGAACAATGTTACCGTAGCCTTTTGATAGGTTGCCCCAGCATTTTTCAGTCTGAAGGGCATCACTCTGTAACAGAAAGTTCCCCAGGCTGTAATAAAAGTGGTCTTTTCCCTATCCTCTTTGGCCCTTTTGATCTAATTATAGCCTGAGAAACCATCCATGAATGAAAAATAAGAGAACTGTGTAGTGTTATCGACCAGCACGTCGATGTAGGGGAGCAGAAAGTCATCTTTTGGGCTGGCTCGATTGAGATCTCTGTAATCTACACACATCCAGACTTTTCCATCCTTCTTGGGGACTGGTACTATATTGGCGACCCACTCCGGGTAATTCGCGACAGCTAAGAAGCCGGCGTCAAACTGTTTTTTCACCTCCTCCCGGATTTTCAGGGATATTTCCGGTTTCATCCTCCTTAGCTTCTATTTGACTGGTAAACAGCCGGCTTTCATAGGCAGCTTGTGCTCTACTATAGAGGTATCCAAGCCTGGCATGTCTTGATAAGACCAGACGAAGATATCACTATAGTCTTGTAAGAATGAGACTAATCGCTCACGATTGTCTCCAGTGATAAGCGTGCCTATCTTGACCTCTCTCTTGTTTTCCTCGATCCCCAAATTCATCAGATCCACGGGTTCCTGATGGGGCTCAATGATTTTGGATTCTCGTTCCACCAATCTCAACATCTCGTCGGTGGGTTCGCACTCAAATTCTGCCTCCTCATCGGCCGGATTGACAATACAATTGAAATCGCCTGATACAATACTAGCACTGTCGTCGCAAGGCGGTTTTGGGTCGGATCTGCGAATTAGGGTATGAGAAAAAAGAATAAGATATGTATATTTAGCAGAGGGAATAGGGGGAGAAGAGGGAAGATTTTTGGAAAATGCAACTGTATTTATCATTTATCAAAACAAGTATATACAAAAATGTTTATGTTTTGCAACAGAATTTTGCTATGACAATTACAGAATTACATTTGAACTAAACTAAAAGTCAGAGGCAGATAAAAAATTTCCCAATTGTTCAGTTCTTTCCCGGGAGGACAGGCCGTCACCAGATCTCCAATGTCTGCTGTCCTCT
This sequence comes from Canavalia gladiata, assembly GCA_037954105.1. Classification (NCBI taxonomy): domain Eukaryota; kingdom Viridiplantae; phylum Streptophyta; class Magnoliopsida; order Fabales; family Fabaceae; genus Canavalia; species Canavalia gladiata. The sequence goes on along the minus strand of CM075662.1, from coordinate 16,562,782 downwards.
CTCCATCTATGGCCGCGACCATGCTAGGGTGTTCGAAGCCAGCACTTCGGAAACTTTGTGAAATATGGGGCCTTGCCCAATCGGGGCCTAAACACCTTGTCTTCTTCGGTGGGCTTGTACCCCAACCCGTACCGTCGTCCGTTCTTGTTTAGTGCCAACGACTGAGACAAGCCACCAATGTTTTGCCCCAGTTTGTCACCAGGCTTGAACCCGTTCTTCAACATCACCTGGGCCATCATCATTAGGGCTTTAGGGGGCCGCCTTTGGTCAACCACTTCTCCCTCCTTGATAGTGGTAACATTAGCGACTTCCAAGGCTTGGAAATGTGTTTCCAAAGCCTCTTCAGCGGCCTCTATGTATGGAGGATTGGTGGGTTTATTGACCAAATAGTCTTCCTCAGCCGAGACGATAATTAGTCGATCATCTATGATAAATTTCAATTTCTGGTGCAAAGTCGAAGGGACTACTTTAGCGGCGTGAATCCAGAGCCTCCCTAACAAGCAACTGTAGGCCGGCTGGATGTCCATAATCTGGAAGGTTATGTTGAAGATGATTGGGCCGATTTGGACCGGCAGTTCAACTTCCCCAATGACCTCCCTCCTTTATCCATCGAAAAGCCCTTACTACCATAGGGCTTGGCTTTGTGTGGACCCCCTCGTGCGGCAATTTAGACAACATCAGTTGAGGCATCACATTTAGAGAAGAGCCATTATCCACCAGAACTTTGGCTAGGATGTGGTCCATGCACTTCACCGAGATATGTAACGCCTTGTTATGCCCTACCCCTTCGTCTGGAATTTTGCGGTCGACAAAGGTGCGGAAATTATTGGCAGTAACGTTGCTGGTGATTCCCTCAAATTTATCCACCGATATATTGTGGACCACATGGGCCTCATTTAGTATCTTCATCAATACCTTCCGGTGGGGCTTGGAATTCATCATGAGTGCCACCAATGAAATTTTAGCGGGTATGCAATTGCGCTGTTCAATCACCATGTACTCGCTTTGCCTGATTATTTTTCAGAAATTCACAGACGTCTTCTTCGGAGACGGGTTTTTTCAATCATTTTTCTTCCTGCTGTCTATTGACTTCAGGCTCAGGACCCGCCAATATTGTCTCGCCGCAAGGTGGTTTTCTTCTTTCCTCGATAGGAGTGTAGATGCGACTGCTCCTGGTCATGCCTCTGACCCCAACTATATTTACCACGTTAGGGGTTGAGTTAATTGGCGCTTCCGGCCTTTGATCTTTCTCCACTTTATCGCTGGATACCTCCACATCATACTTCCACGGCACCGCTTTGTCGCTTTAGTATGGGAAAGGCCCGGGGACCTTTATTACAAAAGGTCTCATCCCTTTTGGTGTTGGCGGGGCTGGCATTTCAGTGTACCGAATGACCAGTGGTCTGGGATGTCCCAAAAGAGATTCATTGACCATGTAGACCTCCCCTTCCGCCTTAATGTAATTCATTGAGGGCCCCGGTCCCCCATGATTCGGCACTGGATTGTTCCCCATGCTCGGTGCATCCTTTTCGAAATTAAGCCATTTGGTATTGATTAGCTTTTGGACCCGATGTTTCAAGGCCAAACAATTTTCCATGGAATTTCCTGCTATTCCAGCGTGATACTCGCATTTCGCCTCAGGATTGTACCACTTCAAGTATGTGGGTTCTAGTGGCTTCATAGGACATAGTGCAATTAGTAAATTTTGAATTAATCGAGGTAACAGTTCCGAGTAACTCATCGGAATGGGGTCGAATTGCACTATTTTTTTTTGGTTGTTTGTTTTTTGTGGAGGTGGGTTAGAGTTGGTGTTTGGGGTCCATGGTCTTGGAGGTTGTTGAGGGAATGTTGGTTGTGGAGGAAAAGCCGGTTGTTGAGGAAATGTTTGTGGGGGTGGAGTCATGAATGGAGGGTTTGGTTGGAATGGAGTAGGTGGGTTGTAGGCTGGTTGATAGAAAGGTTGGGTCGCGGCCACCATATGCGGGGGTGCTTGGAACTGAGGTTGATATGGTACTTGGTAGCTGGAGGAGATGACGGTTGGGTTGTGGCTGCTCTGTTGGGGTCAGTTGAGACATGGTGAGTTTCAGCTTCTTTCTTTTTCCACGAGCCATTTGCCGGTTTCTTCTCGTTTGTACTACCAGCAGAACTGTGTACAATCCTTCCTCGGCGCAAGCCGCTTTCTATGCGCTCTCCGATCAGTACCATGTCGGAGAAGTTAACGGACACATTACCCACCATTTTATTGTAGAAGGGAGCAGGGAGGGTATCCATGAAAGTGCTGATCATTTCTCGGTCCAACAGGGGTGGTTGGACTTGAGCGGCTAGTTCCCTCCACCGCTGAGCATATTCTTTGAAGGACTCATTCTTCCTCTTCACCATGTTCTGCAGCTGAGTCCGGTCAGGAGCCATCTCCATGTTGTACTTATATTGCTTGAGGAAGTCGTCAGCCAAATCCTTCCAGGTGCGGATGTGTGACCTTTCCAACTAGGTATACCAACTGGCCGCTGCACCAACCAGACTGTCCTGAAAACAGTGGATGAGCAGTTTGTCATTGTAAGAGTGGGAGGCCATTTTCCGGAAATACATCGTCAGGTGACTCCTTGGACAGTCGGTTCCTTTGTATTTCTCGAACTCAGGGGTTTTAAACTTGGGGGGTATGATAACGTCTAGCACGAGGCAAAGGTCAAAAGCCTCTACAGTTTCATACTGTCGCAACCGTAATTCCGACGAGACGACGGACTTGCTAAAATTTCAAAATAAAATTATCTTTGGTTAAGTGGAGCTGCCACCAAATTTTTATTTAAGGGAAAGTACTTGGAAAAAACCCTGACTCAAGGAAGAGATTTAGGTTCGGGAGTCGGTTACGAGTGGGGAAGGTGTTAGGCACCCCACTCGCCTGTTCCAAAGAACGATACCCTTAAACTAAGTGTGTGATCTATTTGAAAACTGTTTTGATCCCTTTAATTAGAAAATAAATAACTTGATGGAGGTTAGCCTGATAGGACTTGATCCTGCTCCTACGTATTCCCCGATGCAATGGGAAACTCAAGACTTACGTAGTTCTGGTTTGTGAAGGCTTGACCTTCAGAGGTGTTTAAAAGGAAAAATGACATTTTCAAAAGGTTTTCAGTTTTGAAAGGACCTTTAGCCCACTCATGCACAAGACCCGAGGCGGCTACGGCAGCACGGGGCCTATATGGACTACTAAACGTTGAACAGCAGGTGAACCGCCAGTTCCTCGTTTAAAGCCCATTGCGTGAGACCAAGAATCCCAAGTATATTGGAAAAAAGGAGCTTTTATTTTTTGAAGAGACCTTTAGTCCACTCATGCACAAGACCCAAGGCGGCTACGGCAGCACGGGGGCCTATACGGACTACTAAACGTTGAACAGCAGGTGAACCGCTAGTTCCTCGTTTAGAGCCCATTGCGTGAGACCAAGAATCCCAAAAATATTGGAAAAATGAGCTTTTATTTTTGGAAGAGACCTTTAGTCCACTCATGCACAAGACCCGAGGCGGCTACGGCAGCAGGGGACCTATACGGACTACTAAACGTTGAACAGCAGGTAAACCGTCAGTTCCTTGTTTAGAGCCCATTGCGTGAGACCAAGAATCCCAAAAATATTTAAAAGGAATTTTATTTTTTGAAAGAGGGTTAAAAGAGAGCATTTATTTTCACTCTTAGTCCAAGAGCTTGATTCTTGAAAGGGAAGAAATTTTATTTGAATTTCGGGGGAGCACGGGGAGTACAATTGGAATTGCGTAAAACTTAGGGTTTTAATTGTCATTATGGGAAATTTTGGGTTATTATCTTTTATTATGGAAAATTTTGGGTTATTACTTTTATTATGGAAATTTTTGGGTTATTATTGTTATTATGGGAAATTTTTGCGTTATTGGCAATGATAGAATTTTGAGGGGCTTAGATGCAATTATGGAAGTGTAGAGGGCTAAGGTGTAAATTTGGAGAATTAGGGGGGCAGTTCTGTGATGTTTGGAATTTTGAGGGCAATTCTGTAATTTTTGGAATTTTGGGGGCAATTCTGTGATTTTTGGAATTTTGAGGGTAATTCTGTGATTTTTGGAATTTTGGGGGCAATTCTGTAATTTTTGGAATTTTGGGGGCAATTCTGTGATTTTTGGAATTTTTGAAGGGCCATATGGACATTTTGCCTAGGTGAAGGGTAGGATGATCATTTCTGGGAAGGTGAGGGGCAGAATGGACAGTTTGGATAGGTGAGGGACAAAATGGTCGTTTCTGGAAAGTTTAGGGGCAGATTTGGTATTTGGCAATTTGGGGCTTATTTGGTATTTTTGGAAAGTTTAGGGGTAGATGGCTTGATCGATTTCTTCATAAAAAGGGGAATAGCCAGTAAGGGGGCTCGAACCTGGGGTCACGAGGTCGAGGATCATAGGTGGTGCCACTGGACCACGCTCGTGATCAAGAATTCAGCACTGTTATTTTTACTTAAGGCACACCTGAGGGGAGTATAGGATTTAATGTAAATTAGCAAAATGTGCAGGGATTGGGAATCGAACAGAAGACTTGGCGATTGAAGAGCACGCTATTAACCATGAAGCTGGGCTCCTGTTTTGATCATCAAATTCCCAGCGTCTATTTTGAATTGGGAGAGGCTGCACCAGTGACATTCACCTGAACCTGATTGCATGCTGCTCCCCACATGATTGTCAAAAGACCTTTCTATCTTTCCTGGAATTCGAGGTAAATCTATGTCCCTGGTTCATGCGGATTGCCCATGACCCTTACCAGACTTGGCATCCCTACACAATGAAACCTCGACCTACAAATAGTATTTTGAGCCCTAGAGTCCAAACGTGTGAATCCTCCACTACTGGTTTCACCAATATCTGCATTTTTGCTTCTAATTGAGGCAAGTTTCCATCATCGAGGGCACTAACTCATGTGGCCATGAACAGATGTATTATCGTAGGCACTCCTTATTATCATGGGAAACAAGATGAATATCTACTATGTTCGAGACTAAGCCTTCTACTTGCCACAATGTGTCAATGTCACTTGAGAGTTGTACCAATGAGGTCAAAATAGAGTGGTATACTTTGCATGGCTCGTTTAGAAACCAACAACTGAGTATGACTAGGATGGTGTCATTAACTTTGCATGGCTCACTTTTAATGGGTTGGTAAGTATACTTCATAGGAGCACCTAGCATGGCCTTTGCTGGTTGTGTACGTACCTGGTGCCCTTGGCCCAAATCAGAACTCCCATGGCGCACGTGACCTTCTATTGACGTCGTTAGGAGGTGGGGATTGGTTCTACATCTGGATAGGATGTTGGGATTAGAGTTGAGACCCCTTTTGAGGATACAAGTGCATGGTATGTCGAGGGACTCCCAGTTGAAAATTCTAGCAAGGCGTAGGTTGAGGATAAGAGTGACGACCTGTCTGGATGAACTTGAGATTGAGGAACAAGGTACTTCTAATTTCTGGGCTTTCAAGACTCAAGTTCTAGGCTACTATTCAGTGACCTTCCCTCTCTTGATATAGATTCGAATGAGGTAATTGGTATCATAGCGAAGGAGCATTGGAGGCGAGGGTTTGACAAAAGGCCAAAAGAGAGTGATTTGCATAGCTAAGGCCCACTTCTCTCGGCTTTAGTATCTTAATGTAAAGGATTGGAAACTCTGGTCATTGACTCAACACCACTTCTTAAGCTTAAATCCTTCGAGTGAGGCGCACTAATGGCTAACGGAATGACAGCCAGGTTACACGATTGGATCATAATTAGGCTTGGGACGTTTACGATGTAATGCTCTTGCAGTGTTGGGAAGATCTATAAGGTTATACAGACCCTGAACCTCACCTATTATGCCTAAGTCAGAATCACCGTGCATGTATTCTTGGAACAGAGTGTCATCATCTCCTCATATTTGGAGTATTTTACATTTCGATCAAGATACAAACAGAAACTGTGATTATTGCTTAAAACTTTACGTCTCTATATGATCTTGTGTAAATCAAATGCATCAAACAATCGCTAGTAAACAGATAACTCACAGATGCCTTTACAATATCGATACAAATATTTGCAAATAATGAAAGCAACTATATTGATCTAGTGCATCCATGAAAATGATCTTGAACCTACCAAGAATAGGAAGTCTTATCTGGAATTGAGCTCTTTGTTGTATTCCCGAATCTGCCACCCTAGAGAAGCATAAGAGTAAATTTCCAGTGCCTTTTGTGCTTCAAGAGTGCTGCTATCTCCTCTCTATGACATGAAGTTTCTTCGCCTTTTGATTAGGCTTCCATCAAAGCACGCTGGACCAAGAGGTACCCCCCACCCAAAATCTAAAAAAAAAGCTTCTTCTTTTGTGTATCTCCTTTTATAACTTTTAGAGCCTTCCCTCTTTTCCCCAGAGGTCACCCCTTCTTGCTTGCAAGGGCCAAGCCCCTTTTTTAGGAGCCAAGAGCCAACCTCTCCCTTCTTGTCAAAAGCCATCTCCTCCAGGAGCCAAAGGTCACCTCCTCCAACCCCCTTTTCTTTTTTTATTTTATTTAATTTTTCTTTTAATTTTCCTTTAATCATTTTTTATTTTTTCGTTTAATTTTTTAATTTTGTTTTTATTATTTATTTTCTTGTTTTACTTTCAGATTTTTTTTCTTCATTTTCATTTTTTAATTACCTTTTTTTACTACTATTTACCTCTTTTTTTATTCATTTATTTATTTTCTAATTTCTAAAAAACAGATTTTGTTTTTATTCAATTTTATTTATTTATTCTTTATTTATTTTTTAATTTCAGTTTTTCTGTTTTTTATTACTTTTTATTTATTTCATTTTTACTTTTTAATTTCTTTTTCGTTCTTTTTTTTCGTTTTTTATTATTTTTTGGCTCTTTCTTTTTATTTTTAGATTTTCTCTTTTATTTCCATTTTCTTATTTTTTTTCTCTCCTCTTCTTTTTACTTTTTTTCTCCTTTCAATTTCAGACTTTGTTTTTATTATTTTCATTATTATTCTTCTTATCTGTTTCTGTTTGCCTGTCTTTCTACTTTCTGTATAGTTTTTGTTTTGTTTGTTCGTTTTTCTGCTTTCTGCTTACTTATTTTTGTTGTTTTAATTTAGTATTGGTTTCTTGATTAATAAAGATTTTTTGTTTTTCATTCCCTTTTTTTCAATTTTCATTTTGTGTTTTTATTTCTTTTTTTTCTTTTTTGTTAAATTTTGATTTTGTTTTTTTTATTCGATTAGTCATTTATTTTTCAGATTTCCCCCCTTTTGTATTTTTCTATTCTTCTTTTCCTTTTATTTATTTATTATTTTTGATTTATTTTCTCGATTAATTTTTACAATTGGGGCCTCGGACATAATTGAGTGTTTACACATACCCACCCCCTTCGATAGCCCTGACCCTTTCTTCTAGGTGTTGCCATCTCCCTCCGAAGTGGGCCTCTTGATCAGCTGGCCTTGGCCATGGTTCATTTAGAGGTTGGCCGGTATGGTGAGGTACGACGTGTAGTCCCTCAGGTCTTGTAGCATGACCGTAGGGATGTGGTTGGTGAGGGTTTGCTGGGTGGATGGTGACCAGGACTGAGTATATAGGGTCCTCACTGACGGTCGTATTCATATAGGTGTAGTCAGGGTTGACATGAGACGGGTATGTGGTTGGCTGATTAATGTGAGGAGGGAAAGATGTGTTTATGTGTGTGGGGAATGCGAAGGAAGTGTTTGTGTTGTAAGGGTAGGGTGGTGGATTCATATGTGTTGGGTATGAGTGTGATGGATAGCTGGTGGTGTTGTTAGGAGGAAGGTATGTTGGTGGGTTAAGATGGTGAGGATGAGTGGTAGGGTTTGTGTGTGGAGGCCCAGTAGGGGGTTTGGATGATATTGGTGAGTGGTAGAGATGTGGAGCAGAAGTGCATTAGGTCTTTCAGCAGTAGAAACCCCTTAAGAACCTGGCCCAAAAGGAGGTTCGTAGCCTGCTGGCATCCCATAGGGCCACTCTTGTTCAGCGACCGCCTGAAGCGGCATTGATGCAGCGGCAGCCCCCGGTGCCTCAGTCCCCGAAGGTCCCTCTGTGCCCTTCTCCAACAGCTTCATCAGTTTGGCGACCTGATCTTTCAGCTCGGCCACCTCGTTTCTCAGTTCCTCGTTTTGAATCTCTAGCTCACTCATGATTTTCGTCCTTGATCCAGTGCTATAGGAATGCCAGGGAAGTCGTAAGTCCGCTATCTTTGTTATCTGCGCAAAGTTAAATTAATTAATTAATTGATTAGAAAAACAAACTTTGGGTCTACCATAAATATGGGGGAACTAGAATCTCGCTTGAACGTCGTTTGTCAATTGATCGCATCTTTTGTGCTTCGAGCATGAGATGGAAATTAATATGGAATCATGTGCAGAGAGGAAGTCGTTTTATTCAATCAGAGACAAGGTTTATTTCACACTTTGTTCTTCTTGCTGGGCTAATACAACATACTTTTTCATTCTTAAAACTAAGTCTTTACAAAACTGAATGAAAATTTCAACTTCAGGAAGGGTGTGGAGTGGATGTAACGACGCCTCTGCCTTCTTAAGCAGTTGTGGTACTTCTTCTATCTCTGTGTTTGCTAGGCTAGCCAACTTCTCAAAACACTTGGTCCAGTGGTCGGCCGTGTCCTTATACCACTTGTTTTCATCTTGTATGTCGCTTATGCCTGTAAACACCCAATTATGTCTGAGGCCTCCAATCATAAAATTAATCAAGAAATTAATACTAATTTAAAATAATAAACAAAAAGAAAATAAATAGAAAAATAGAAAACAGAATAAACAAACAAACAGAGAAACAAATAATAATAAAAATATATATAATAAATAATGAGAAAATTAGAAAAGAAAATTAAACAAACAAATAAAAAAAATATTAATAAAAGTAAAACACCAATATATATATTTATTGCTCGTCTACCTAAGGTTATATAGAGAATAAACAAACCAATAAATCACAGAAAGATAAGCAGATAAATAAATCATGCAATGAATAAATCGTGCAAATAAACAGAGAAGGGATCAAAACAAAACACACTCAATTTCGTTAGGCTTGACTCTCTAAAGTCCCCAGTGGAGTCGCCATCTGTCGCAACAGTAATTATGACGAGACGACGAACTCGCTAAATTTTTTGAAGGTGTACCCTTTGACTGAGTGTGTGACTTCTTTGAAAATCGTTTGATCCCTTTAATTAGAGTGAAAATAAATAACTTGATGGAGGTTAGCCTGACAGGACTTGATCCTGCTCCTACGTATTCCCCGGTGCAATGGGAAACTTAAGGCTTACGTAGTTCTGGTTGTTTGAAGGCTTGACCTTCGTAAGGGCGTTTAGAAGGAACGTGATATTTTGAAAAGAGGTTTATTATTGAAAGGACCTTTAGTCCACTCATGCACAAGGTCTGAGGTGGCTAAGGCAACACGAGGGCCCATACGAACTATTAAACGTTGAATAACAGGTGGACCGCCAGTTCCCCATTTAGAGCCCGTTGCGTGAGATCAAAGATCCCAAAACATTTGAAAAAGAGCTTTAATTTTTAAAGGACCTTTAGTCCACTCATGCACAAGGCCCGAGGCGGCTAAGGCAGCATGGGGACCCATACAAGCTACTAAACGTCGAACAGCAGGTGAACCGCCAGTTCCCCGTTTACAACTACAAATGTTATATCGATAAGGCTCACAATTTATATTAAAGTGTTTGTTTTAAAAAAAATTTACCATATTTTCTCTAACAATTATTTTTTAAAGAATCTGTATCATGAGATAATAGCCTAATAATGGAACCAAATTTACGAATTAAACGTAAAAACAATATTCATTGTTAGGGTGTTATAATGGATGTTACAGTAGGTCCTTCCTTGGTGGAATTATAGGTCATCACTAATCCCTCCATGATGAATCCATAGGTTTTCATTAATTATGATGGTGACAACCATCTCAAGTGAGCTCATCTCTTATGAATAGAAGGTAGAGTAGTAGGCAAGCGGAAGCTATTATTTGACTAAATTATGAATAATATGCCTTAAATGAATCTGCCACTGAGATGATGACAAGAGAAAAAGAATGATTATGACTTAGACATAAGATAAGTACGAGCCAAATAATATTTATGTTATGATAAGAAACTGACGTAAAGAATGCATGAGATTTTTGTCTATTTACAATTAGGGATAAAAATGAATAAGGTCATCCAACAGGGGTCTATGACTCAACTTGTTTAAAACCTATCTTGACTTGGCTTGTTTAATAAATAGGCAAGTTTAGTCTTGTTAAAAAACTCTTTTAGATAAAAAAAAAAGTTAGACTTTGGCTTATCAAAAAGCCCTTTTAGCCTAATCAGGGTCTGTTTATCTTTTTATATATTTATATTTATTATATTATATTTATATAATATTAATATATTTACATAATTGTTAAAAATTAAAATTTTTAATTTTTAATTTTAAATAAAAGGAACCCTAAATTTGTAAAACTCTCTAATGTTTATTATAAGAGTTGCATACACTAATTTAATTTTAAAATAAGTGCTTTATATTTTACTTTAATTTTTATGTGTATCTAAATTTGTATATATGTGCATGCGTGCTATGTGTGTGTGCTGTGTGCATGCGTTATATTTTTTTGCATATGTTATTGTATTTGTATATAGTTAGTGTTTAATGTACATGCTTTAAAATTATGTAGTTAAGCTTACAAACCTTTATCTTTTTGGTTTTAAGGTTTCTTTCTTTTTAATTATACATTTATATAAGCTTTAAACCTATTTATTGGCCTTTTTTTTTTGTATTGTAGGCTTTTAAACAAATTTATAAGCCTTGTAGGCTTTAAAATAGGCTAGACCTTGACAACAAAAAAACCTATAACAGGTAACAAGCTCAAGCTTAGGCCTCAAAATTTTAAACAGGTCAAGCTTGAACACTCAAAGCCTAGCTTGACTTGGCCTATTTGCATCCCTATATGCATGCGTTATATTTTTCTGTATATGTTATTGTATTTTCTATATAGTTAGTGTTTAGTATACATGCTCTAAAATTTTATAGTTACGCTTACAAACCTTTTATCTTGTTGGCTTTAAGGTTTATTCCTTTTTAATCAATCATTTATATAGGCTTTAAACCTATTTATTGGCTTTTTTGTATTGTAGGCTTTAAAACTGGATAGTTCTTGATATCAAAAAATCCTATAATAGGTAATAGGCCCAGACTCAGGCCTCCAAATTTTAAACAGGTCAAACTTGAACACTCAAAGCCAATCTCAACTTGGGCTATTTGTATCCCTATGTACAATTTTATGAAAAAGAGATTCAGAGCATGTATGAAATATATGCTGGTGTTAAATTTATTTCGATCGTTATAAAAAAGGATTCACTTCAGATAAGTACTATTTAAAGAGCAATAATTGAACTTGTATGTTTGTCACCTTTTTCTTAATAAACTAAAATGACTGGGTTAGAAATGATGTCACCTTTTTGAAGTGTTCAAAGTAAGGGATGGATAGATCTTGGAGTAGATCTAGTAAATCTACATTTGTTTGTCTTGAAAAACTGCTTTCTTTAAGTTATTTGTGTTCAATATTGGAAGCTTGTTTATATCTTTTCTTAAAAGCTTTAATCTTAAAGTTGGACTTTGATAAAAATCTAGATCTAGACTCATATGTTAATTATCTTAAGAGATTAAAAATTTATGTCATAAAAACTATAAACTTAACTTAGACTTAGAGTTAAAAACTATTAAGAAGAAAGGTGAAATTTTGGGCCAAAAATTGAACAAAGCACTTAAGACCTTCCACGACCTTGACCAAAGCTATGGATCTAAGAAAATATGATGTGCCAAGAGTTAAACTTCATGACACAAAGGCTAAGTGACAATAAATTGGGAAAAGGAACCTTGGTTTGGTTACCTAGAGAATCTGGCCATCTTGTACATAAATAAGGAAACTTGGGTTTAAAATTTCAATCAAGCTGTAAAGAGAAGCATAATCAAGTATGAGAAAGAAATTATAAATTTGGAAAATACTAGGAGATTGGTAGATAACCATTCAGCCATGTTGTTTTAAAAGCGGTGATAATAAGTTAAAACTTTGTTAGAACTTAAGAATGAACCAAAACATGCTTAAGGTGATGATTAGAAATTAATTATGGAGTATAGAAGAGATGATGCGTAATTTGTCTATACTCATTAGATAAGGAGGAAGGTTATAATAATTTCTAAAGTTGGTGTGAATTAATAGCCTAAGTCCTAACTAGTGTAAATCACCTTTTAAGGGAAGAAAAATTGAACCATAATACCTTATGACTAAGGAATGTTGGTTTGGCCACTTAGGAAATAGGAAAAATAGGTTAGTTTAGATATTTAAAGTAATTAAATAAGACATGAGTAAGAAATTTTAAATTCATGAACAAGGAGGCAAGCGACTAGGTTCATTAGTGGGTCAAACTTAATTAGCAAGTTATTAGTCAAAAAGTACAAAATTTTTAACATTTAAACTTGAATTAAGTTAGAATAAAACATTTAAATTAATAAACACAAAGAGTAAAACAGTCCATTTGACCCATTAGATTAGGAATTCAAATTTCATAATCTTACACTAAAACCTTTAACAAAAGAACTTAACCTTTGAGAAAAGGAAAGGTTGATACATAACATAGAATGATGAGTGGACTAAGATCCTATGAGAGATTTATCATAAATCTCATGAATAATGCAAGATGAACAAGCTCTAAGAGGAAGCTTACATGTTTTCCAAGAAAGTAACATCAAGCTTAATTAAAGAAGTCTTGATTAGAAGATTAGTTTATAATATGGAAATAATATGGTTGTAAGCCTTATGAGTACACAAAAATGAATTTAAAGTGTATAACTAATACTCTTAATTGTTTAGAAAGTGAAGTTCTACATGAAGTTCATGTATGGATGATAATGTGAAAATAGTTTGAAAATAGAAAGTATATGTGCATGGGATATTGGTTGGATTGTTTAAGCAAGCATGTTATTTGAAAGCTCTTGAAAGGTACCTAATTAATTAAGTGATTACTAAAAAAACAATTTATGTGAAAAGTTAATACTACTCTTGAAGTGCCTTGGGTACATTTAAAAGGCGAAAGGTATTTCTAAGGTGGAGAAAAAATGGTTCTCCAAAAATCTTCTTTTATGGAGCAAAAGGTTTTTAATGTTTATGATGGTGATGATCATCAAGGAATGAGCTCATATCCTTAGAATAGAAGGTAGAGTAGTAGAGTCAATGAAAAGATATTGTTTGACTAAGTAGTATTATGCCTATGTCTTAGATTATCACTAAGAGAGTGATCGAGAAATGAAAAGAATCATGTTAAGAAATGAATGAAATGATAGTAAAATAATATTTATGTTGTGATCCCAAAGATATATGAGACTTATGTAATTTAGACTATTTTACTTGTATAATTAATTAGAAACTAATTCTTCTTTATGTAAAATAAAATCCACTTTAGCTAAAGTTTTCTAAAGATTAAAAATTAACTTGTATGCATATCATGTTTTCTAATAAATTGAAGTGACTGGGTTGAAAGTATAATCACTAACCCTAGGGTAAAATCCTACTGAGAAACTTATTTTCTTACCCCTCTCCCACCATTTTCTTCCTAGACTCCAATAATGCCATTCATGGAGGAGATGATGTTTGTAGTAATGACAACACAAACTAGGTGGTTGGAGCTTCGAAACCATCATAGTTGGATCACTACTAGGAAATATTTTCTCACCTAATAATGTATATTTTGTAATATAGCTGGATGACTGTACTTTAATTATTTAGTATTTAGTTTTGTATCACAGTATATGTGATGTATATATATGGTAGTAGTAGCTGTATATGTGTTACTAGATGTGTAAAGTCATAGATGCCTTAACTTAACTTAACTAAGTATGCATAAATATGGACTATATAACTATAAAGTTTGAATAATTTTTGACATGTCTGTATTTATGATAACTTGTAATTCTACTCATTAGAGAGAAGTATAGAATGTTAAAAGCAACATAGACAGTTAATTAATTAAACATGATCGAGAACGTTTGTTTATTTATTTTCCAATACAACGGTTATTTCAATGAGACTTGCATTTTTTACCAATATGTTTTAAAAAAATTATATTTTCACTAATAATAATCTCTAAAAATTGTATATCATGAAATAACAGTCTAATAATAAAATCATGTGTACGACTTAAGCATAAAAAAAAACTTCATTTTAGAGTGTTACAAATTTGTCTCTTATGTACATGGAAGTTTAAATAAGTTAGATCAGTAAATTTATGAAGAACATATCGTTCTTTCATATACATGAAATTTTAAATGAATTAAATTATACAAATTCATCAAGAATAAAATACGCATCATAATTGAAAAATTACTTATAGAAATATTTACTCATTCCTTATTAACTAGGTCAATCTTTGATGACTTTTATAATATCTTTGTATAAAAAAATAAAGAGTATAACACCCTAAAAACAAATACCGATTTCACGCTTAAGTCGATCATTCAGTTCCATTTTTAGTTTGTTATCTCATGATGCAAAATTCATTTTAGAAAATACTTATATGAAAAATGCGGTAATTTTTTTTTTAAAACTGTTTGATATAAACTACGAGCCTCGTCGATGAAACTTGCGAAGCGGTAAGATACATTGTTAAGCGGATTTCTACATACGTTTAAAACCTTAGGAATACTATGCGTTCACATTTTTCTTTTCGTTTATCATTTGCTTATAATAAATAAACAAGATTCAAGCATAACATACACATCATACAATAATTATACATAACAAATCTTACAAACCAGAAGTCTTAGGCCCGTGAGCCTTATCATATAGTTATTACAAATCGTAAACTTACAACTATTATACAATATATACATAAGTTAGCTAATACTACATATTATTAGTTAGGATGCTCGCATCCAATTATTTTTTACATTAGTGCGATGTACACCTCCCAGAGAGAGTGTCTCACGTCTGCTTCAAGTATGTGAACTGCTACCATAATGAACAACATCTAAGGTGTCTGGGAAGAAAGTGGAAAGAAGTAGAAATGAGAAACTAAGTTTCTCAGTAGGCTATCAACTTAGTTCTAATGTCATCACTTTGGTCCCAACCACTTCAGTTTATTTCAGAAATCATTTCTTACATAAACGGTTACTTTTAATTCTTTGAAAACATTTCTCTGAAGTGGATCAATTTTATTCAAAACATACGACTTAGTGTCTCACCATACATTCTTCTTAACATTCATAACTTTGGGATTACAAATAAGATATCATTTGACATACAATTATTCTATGTCTTAAACTTTGTTCTTTACTACTTTTCTTTGTCTTTATCATTTCTTTGTCCAACCTTTGGGACACTTTATGAATCTAGTTTCACCACCTTTAGGAGAAAACAATTAGACATAGACATGTATTAAATTTGTCAAAAAATATCTTCTCATTGACTCTACTCCCACCTCCTACTAAAAATTAAGGATATGAGCTTATTCCTAGGTGATCGTCACCACCACATAAGGGGTGAAGGACTCAATGCCTTCACAGTAGAAGGATTTTTGGAGAAATCTTTGGCTCCTAGAAGCAACCTTTGGCTTCAAGAAGCAACCTTTGACTTCTCTTCAGTAGAGCTTTTTAGGGCCCTCTGGATACTAGTGTGCACAAGGCAAAAAGAGAGTAGTTTTACATTTTCACATAACGTTTGCTTTAGTGATCCCTTAATCTTTTTAAGTTCATTTTAGTAGCTTCCAGATAATTATGCATGCTCAAACAAATTTCCAACCAATATGGAATGCACATATAGGCTTCGAATTTTCATCTCAGTCATCAACATAAACCAATCTCATACATGATCATCATTCTTTCTCATTCATGAGCATCCATCATTTATTCATTCATAAATAGTGAGCATTCATAACTAATAATGCAATTTTATTGGTAAATCACATAGCATAATGTCACATTTACACAACCAATCCAATGCCTCAATTCGATTTGATGTTGAAATCACACAAGGGACTTACATCACTCATCCTTCTAAGTTACCTCTCATCATTTCCTTTTCTCAAATTTATATTTGTTCATTAAGATTTTACGTCTTAGCATCTTAATCTAGGTGGTCGAATGACACTTTTCAAGATCTTTACTCTTTGTGTTCTCTTTTGTTCAAGTCTTATGCTTGTCCTGATTATTCTAAGTTCAAGTATTAAGTATTTACAAACTTTTATTTATTTAGGATATTTTAAGTAAACATAGTGAAATGGTAATTTGTACCTTTGTCTACATTCTTTTAAACTTTTAATTCTTCTTATAACATTCTAATATTTCTTGAGTTATACACATTAAGATTTTTAAACTTCTTTTCTCTTTATAAACCTAGAATGGCCAAATTTAAGCTCTAGGATCCTAATTTCTTCTAATTTATTTCCTCTCTTCAAATAAGTTAATTTAGATTATATGAAGTCTAACTCCTTCATTTGAATCAACTTAGATAATTTTATAACTTCTTCTCATTAAGGTATGCTATGATCAAATTACTTAGTGAACTTCTAAATTTAAGTTTAAGTTATATCCATCCTTCTTAATCATGCCTCTAATAAACCTCTAAAATATGTTACCTTATGTTCTCCTTTTTACTACCTTAATAATTAGGTCTAATTGACTCTTAACTTTTAAAGTCTCTTTTATTCTAAACCAAATAATATCTAAGTAGAATTTAATTAACCTTCTAGGTCACTTTATTCCTAAATGGTCGAATGACCTACTTCCTCAAATCCCACTTTTCATACTCCTTGAATATATTTTTCTTACATATTTAGGATCATTATTTGGGTCTAGTTAAGGATTGAAACTCCTTCTTAGTTAATTTAAAACATGGTAGCCGAATTCCAACCTCCTAGACTTAGGTTTCCATAATTTCCTTCTTCACCATAGGATCATTTGCCTTAAAAATTAATAGGTCTCTTTACCCTCCTTAAAAATTTTTCATACTTTAATTTCATCCTATTTACATAGAAATGGTCCTTAATTAACCCTAATTGAAAATTAAAACCTCCTTTAAGTTAATTAACTACTAAGTGGTCGAATGCCACTCTTTTAGGTTTAGGGTTTCCTTCTTCCTAGCCCTAGTTGACTTAAGTTGACCATTTCTTAACCCTAGTTGACCTTTAATTAAGGACCAATTTTAAACTTTATAATTGACATATTATATGGCAATCTTAAGTCTTTTTACCCAAAATTTAATGGCATGGCCGAATTTGACATTTACCCTTGCTTAAGTTATGGTAAATACCCTAGTTACCCATTTTAAGCTTATTTGGAAATTTTACCACTTAGTAATTTTGAGATTTTTCCCTAATATTACCTAGGCCATAAATTCTAAAACTTAACCTTTTAAATATTGATTAAACCTCCAAATAAGTTATTTACTTGTTGAAAATACTTGATTTTTTCTTAATCACATTTTAAGCCCATTTTTTCCAAAATCTCTCTAGGGTGGCTGAACGCACTCCTAGAGGTTTTTAACTCATTTTTTTTTGTTTAAATTTGTTTAAAGGTTGATTTAGTTCATTTAAAACCTTATTTCAAAGCTAAAGTTACTTAGAAAAAATTTAACGAAATTAAAGCTTGCTTAGGAGTTGTGGCCAAAAGCCTTCCTTGGTTAGCTAAGGTAATATCTTCAAACCTTCCATCTCACACCACCTTGGTTCAGTTGTGTTAGGCTTGTGCAGCCTCTCTTGCCTCTGGTCCATGCTTATTTCATCCATGTTTTGATGCTTAAGTGCTGGCCATGATGAGTCTAGGGTGCCATACAAGGATTTTAGCCACTTTTGGCTACAAATTACATCATTTGCTTGGTAGCTTTCTAACTAATGTCCAAAGGAAACCTTTGGAACTTATTACAAAACTTTATTCCACCTCTTAACATGCATAATTAGAGGTGAAGATCCAGCAGAGTTCATACGAAAGTCATCACACAAGAAAATCACAAGGTTAAAACTTAAGCATAAAAACAAGCATGAAAATAACAACATAGTATATTTTTCCAAGCCACAAAGAGTATATTTTCATGATCTACTCCAAGATCCACAAATCCTCTTTCAAATAAGCTTCAAAAACCTTTCTCATTAGAGCATAAAACTGATCAAATCTTCAAAAATAATTTTAAAACAAAACCTACTGATTAAATTTCTTCTAAGTGCCTTAGAAGCACTTTTAACCGAACAAACTTTGTTTTTCTTTTCAAAAATCACTAAAAATGGGTGGGGTTGATTTTGAACGGTTAAAATACAATTTTAAATTCTCAAAAGTGAAAAAAAGAAGAAGACAAACAGATCTTGGAGAAAAGATGCATGAAAGAAAACAAACACATCATAAAAAAATAAGTTAAAAGCATAAAAAGACAAGTAGAAAGATCCTACTTGTTGAAGACCTTCTTAGTGTTTTTGTGGGCTTTAAAGGCTGCCTTGGGTCCCCTCTGGTCTGCTCTAGATGTGGACAAAGGATGGTGGTGGGGCTTAAGTGTTTATAGCTTTAATATGGCTTAAGTCTTAAAGATGAAGACTTAGGCTTAAAGTGTAAGTTTTTGGAGTTATGGCAAGCTTGGAGAGAATGGAGAGGATTTTGATGAGTTTCTAAGCTGAAAAATATGAAGCAAATGGGATCCCAAGGGTCCCAAAAAATTTCGGACTCTTATGGGACAAGTGGAATTAGTTTTGCACTTAGGGGTATTTTGGTAATTTTGCCTAGATTTTTCCTATTTTCCAAAATAAATCAAAATTCAAGGAATTATCATTTTAGGCTTAGATTAGTGTTAATTAGGCTGATATTTCCTCTAATTATGATTAATTTACCCTAAGCATGCTTTACTTTTAATTAACCAAGGTTAGTTAGTCTTAACCATGGTTAAAGTAGCCTTTTTACTATTCACTTTTGTCTTTTTGTGGAAGACTTGGTTGACTTTATTTTGGTGACTCATCACCACCTTTCCAGCTGTTGCATTTCGTGAACATGGGTGTGGGGCCCACTCTTGGCATGCTTATCACCTTATCTTGCCCTCCCGGCCTTCCAGGGGCGTTTTCGTAATTTTTCTCAGCATTGTCGGAAAATTTCCCAAATTATTCCTTTGATCTTTCTTGGACTTTTTGGTTTGTTCCCATGCTAATCTAAGGCCGTTTTCTATTTTTATGGGAACTCACTAGCTTTGTGCAAAAAGTATTGCTCCTAGGGGCATTTTGGTCATTTTTAGGGTTTTCGAAGGGCATTTTTGTTCCTTCTCAGGTTTCTAAATTTTTTCTCATTACTTTTAACCATACATGATGTTTATAATCCCTTTAGAATGTCTTATACTTGTATTTCTATTATTCTCGCTTATTATTTGAGCTGCCCAAATATAAGGGTATTTTTGTCATTTGCACCAAACTTCTTAATTTCTCTGCTTTTGATTTCTAATTTCACCTAATTTTATTTTAGAAACTATTTGTAGTCTCAAACATTTATTATAGAAAAATTAGGATGTTACAAAAAAAAATTAGAATGTTACAAAGAGATATAAAATAAGATAATTAAGGAAAGTACTAATCAATATATTTAAAAGTAAAAAATATTAAAAATATTAAATATACAATATTGTAATTTTTAACATATTACAATATTTTCAATGAAAATGTTTTATTGTTTTTTAAACAATGTACTTAGGATATTTATTTATTCTATAATATAAATAATGAAATAGAATAAGATAAAAAAAAAATACCGTGTAAAAAAAGTTATAAAAGTATATGACAAGTACTTACATTCTGAGTTGACTGATTAATAAGAAGGGAAGATCTTGGTGAGTGAATTTATATTAAAGTATGAAGGAAATTTTGTACAACCAACAATCATCGAGATTGTTCCTCATCTTTCTTTAATTAAAGACGAATTGTTTAGTCCAACTTTATATATTGTGAAATTTTAGGTAGCGTATTATCTAATATCTTTTGGAGGTTAGTTTATATTGGAGTTTACAATTTTATTTACCTAGACGTTGGAATAAAAAATTTCTTTTGAACAAATTAATTATGAAATTCAAAGATTAAGTGGATCTATCTTTACAAAAAGAACTTAAGCTATATTCAAATGCATCGAATAATTATTTATATAAATACTACTTTTTATGTTATTCTTTTGAAATTATTTGGAAAAGAGAGAACAGGATAACACAACTTATTTTATTCTATTTTATTTGAGATTTGTTTGATGAATAAAAAAGGATATCACGATATATAAGATCTAAAAAAAATAAGATATAATTTATTTTTTTTATTTTTTTCATCCAAATAATAAATTGAATAATATTTTATTATTATTTGATATATATATATATATATATGATGAATTGAATAATAAAAAAATATGATATAAATTATATTTAAATAAAATAATTATCTATTTATCAAAATTGGATATAAATTTATTAAATAAATTTTAATTTAATATTTATAAATTTTTAGTAAAAATAAATAAAATATTAAAAATATGATATCGCACCTTTAATTAGAAAATTAGAAAAAAAAAGTTAGTACATGAGTAAAAACAAATCAAGCATAAAACATAAAGATGAAGTAAGATAACAAATAAAATTATAATAATAATAATATTATTATTATTATTATTATTTTATTATATAATATTATCAATATTATTTTTTATACTATTATTATTATTAAAAATAGGAAAACATATATGTTATCATATCCTATTACTCTTTAACTCATGCTTGTCATAAGATAAAAATTACACTATGATAGGATAGGATAATAGATTTATCGTATCATATTTTTATTGATTAAATATATATTGAAGATAAAATATGATAGAAAAATTATTTTATATTCTTCTCCTATCTTAACCTCTAAATGAGTAGAAGATGTTCGATTAGAAATCATAAGGATAAAAAAACTTACTTACTTTTTTTCTTGTCTGTAGTGCATCTTTAACATTAATAATGAAAAATATGAGGCTGAGCATATGGAGAGAGGCAAGAAAAGAATTGAGAAATCTGAATATTATCATTTTATTATAGAAAGAAGTGCATACATATTTATATAAGAAAGAGATTAACAAAATACCATTAAATAATACAAACTAACTTTTTAATTAATTATTAACTATTTAACTATTTATATTTATCTATTATTCCTTACTTTCTATAAATATATTTTTAATTGAGATCACATTGAGTTTGGAGCAGAATTCATGAAACAAAGAAAAAAGATATATATATATATATATATATATATATATATAGTAAAAGAGTATGCAATTTGATGCATGGCAGGATTATGATATACTCAAACCCGAGAGCTCAATAATGTTCACAAACAAAAGGAAGATAAAGTTTAAAATGCTTGGCCATATATGTAGAATAGAATTAGATATTAACATAGTTGCACTAAGATTATTACATTGGAGAGAAGGAGGAACTAAAGGAAAGGAAATATAAAGTTTAGAGAGTATGGATTTCAACTAAATGAGTTCAATAATGGCTAAAGTTATGCTGTGATATTTAGCTTTGATGCTAGATTGAGATACAAATGATTAATTTTTGGTAAGCCAATAAATTTCATTATCACCAAGAAAGATGTATATTCCAGAAGTGAATTTGTGGTCATCTATTTCTGAGCCCCAATCAAAATCAAAGTAGGCATATAAGCTAAGGTGTGAGGAGAGCTTAAGGCGTAGTCCATGATGAGAAGTTTCATGTATATAGTGTAGGGTTCTTTTGATAGTTTCCAGTAAGAATCCATAGGATTATGCATAAATTAAGCTTTGTTGACACAATATGAAATATTTGGCCTAGTGAAGGTAACATATTGAAGATCACCCACAATAGATCTATAAAGAGATGGATCAAAGAAGGAGGAAACTTATGAGGCAGAGAGTTTAGTCCTGTAGTCATGGTGTAAGGGTTTGTTTGCTCTCTTGCATATTCGTCTTGAGAAGAAGATCATATACTTAGGCTGAGTTAGGAGAAGACCACCATCAGGGATTTTAGCAGATTCAACACCAAGAAAGTAATGTAGATGACGTAAATCTTTTAAGGGAAACATTAAATTCAAGTCATTTATTAAGGAAGTAGTGACATAAGAGGAGGTGTTAGTGATTATTATGCCATCTACATAGACCAATAGAAGGTTGTATGAATATGTGCGATGCAGTATAATAGTGAAGGATCACATTTGGAAGAAGAAAGCCAGTATGACTAAGAGTGAAATTGAGTTTATTAACCCATGTGTGTGGGACCTATTTTAAGCCATAAAAAATTATGTAATCAGTAAACAAAATGGGAAGAGATATGAATAAAGCTTGAGGGATATTGCATGTATAATTCTTTAGTTAAGTTCCCATTAAGAAAAGCATCGTTGAAATCAAAAGATGAATGGGCCAACCTCGGGTAAGAGTAATAGTGAATACAGTTCTTGATAAACTGTCATTCGATCAATTAATCTGCAGAAATTTAGGCATAATTATTACATGATTCATGATTATTCATTCGTAATTATATTTGATTTCTCTTTCTTTTTTCAAAATGGTCATATAAAGTAAATAATAAGAAAATAGGCAAATTTTGAGACTAAAAAGAGGACAAAAAGGGCGTAAAAAGAAAAAAAAAAGTAGTAGAAGGACAAAACTATCCCCTCGACGTGCCCCACAATGGACTAGGCTTCCAACATGGTTATGCTAATGAAAGTAGCATGCTTGAGCAGAATAAGTAAGCATGATTGTGCCAATTTTGAGCATGGTCGTGCTAAGACTAGGAAGCAACAGAAGAGAGCCACGCCAGCCATAATGGTGTTATAGATGACTAGAGTGGCCACAAAAACTAAGGGAAAAATTAGGACAACCTAGTCCATGACAAATGAAACCTTAATCAATGCATATAAAAGGAAGGCTTCATCTTAGGAGACGAACACACACCATATATAACCATCTCGAATCGTTAACACCTTTATACTCTAAGCATAAGCCTACCTTTCCCCCACTCTCCACTTCTAGCACTTCCATTCTCGGTTCCTCCTGTGGTGTCCTTCTATAGGATCTTGGTGGAAGAAATTCCTTCATAGTGCAGTCATAAAGTTGATTGTTGGCTTTGCTAGCAATCCGTTTTTGTATCTCTTATCTTAGGACAACTAGGTTATGGATGTTTTTGGGTTAATTTTTATCATGTGTAACTAATCCTCAATTCATGAGGCTTTGGTGAATCTTGTGATGTAATTGCTTGAAACCTAGTTTTTTCCCATGAATAATTATATGCCATTATGTTATAAACGATTATTTTCTTATCCAACTATGTTGCCTTATTATACTTAATCCATTAATAGGAATTGGCCACTTTTGTTGATCTATGAGTTAGTTGGAAGGTAGGCGATCGTACCATTCCCTGATTAATGAAACTATAAGGTAACTAAATCTAAGGCTTTTGGAGGATCAATCGGAATCCTAGGCTTCTAAGCAGTTAATTTCTTAAATTTTAGTTGACAACATCCTATACTTTATACTTATCTTATTTATCTACCTTGAATGATCATTTGGGGTAGTATTTAAGAAAAAGATGATTACTATTGCATGATCGTTGAGTAGTAATAGCCTTAGAGTAGGTGACTAGTAATTTTTGTTCTAATTCATATTAGGAGAAGTTAGGGATAAAAGTAAGTGATGTCACAAAGGAATCCATTGTCCCATGTTCTTCCATAACTTGCACCATGTTCTTTTTTTTTTTCCATCTTTTAAAAACTTATTTTTATATTAAAGTTATACGTGCACAACCCTTTTTTAGTGTGCTCAAAAGTTAAGATTCAAACTTCTCTTATGGATTATTCGTATCATCTTTGTGGGATTGATATTAGAGCTCTTAAATATCGCCTTTCTACATTGATGGGTATACTTGCCCATGACAAAACTTGGCAAAGAGTTTACACTCACGTTTTACACACAAGTTTTTGGTGTTGTTGCTGAGGACTGTTGCCAACAGCCTTTGAAGTTTGAATTCTGATTGCTTGAGACTTGTATATTTATAATTTGTTTTTAATTTATTCTACTATATATAGTTTCTTTTAAAATATAAAAAATCTAATTTACTCTTGCATAGTATTATGTTTGTTTATGCTAACGTACTCTCAAGTCTCCAACTTGTAGTTTAACCTTGAAATAGAAAGGACAACTAAACGGTTGAGGCGAGAAACCAGAGCAAGGGAAGATGACTATGCAAAAACGAGGAACATTTCTAGATTATGCTAACGTATTCAACATGACTATGCCCCTGATTGCATGATCATTCCATATTATAGAGCTCTACTTAATTTAATCAAGCATGACTATGTTCATTTATGCACGATCGTGTTAATATTTTTGGACCAATTTTGAATATTTTATTTTCTAGAAAAATGCCTCCACGTATGCAGAAGAGAAGTTGAGCATCCACCTCTATTGAGGCTAACCCACCCTAGGGATTGGCCTACCACATTGTGACATAGGGGATTACCGGCATGCAATCCTACTTGGATGGATTACTAAGCTTCTCCTTCATCCCAACTTGCAGTTTGGAGTTAGAATCCTTGTAGCTGCTAGGCATTGAGGATCATGTTACAAGTTACTTGGATAGGATGGGGTGGACTGTAGTTTCTTTCATACAGGAGCCCGTTTACAAGGAACTTACTCTAGAATTCCTGACTTCCCTCATTTGATACCTCTTGAAAGATGACATGAAACATATGTTGTACACTACCAGATTAGCGATCATCAATTCTAGGAGACTATTGTTGACTTCAACATTGCTTTGGGGTTTGAGACACTCCAAGGAATTCTCATCCCAAAGTACCTAGAAGCGCTCATCGACCTAACAAATGAGTGTGTTGAGGGGTTGTTTTGGTTTGAGATCACGAGATCGTGCTCTTACAATCGTTATGTCTCAAAGTCCATTGTCATTTGAGACTCGTTCCTGTACATTATCTACCAATGGTTATCCCTCAGGATCTTCACTAGAACAACAACACTGGGTTGTTTTGATGATCTATCTACTCTATTTGTGGGGATTTTCCAAATGATTCTTCATCATGTCCTACCAAGGGATTTTCCAGAGGCAACAGATAAAGGATAGGCGCTACATTCGTATTGGATCCTACATCACAATCCTCTACTATCATCATAAGTCTTTCCTTTGAGAGAAGTATTGGATCAACTAATCACATTGATCAGTATCAACACATGGTTGCACATGAGGGTGATCCTACAAGGGATCCACGACACTTATACCTTTACACCTCAATAACAACCATAGTAACAGTAAGAGCCACTACAGTGGCATCGGCAGGTGGTAAAGGAGGACGTGGACGTCGATCTGGGTGAGGAATACCCCCATGTCCATTCCCTCTTCGACCGCCTTGACCATCTACAACTGTAGGTGGATAGTATCTACGATCGCTTGGATGCATAAGTCATCACACACTAGGCATTAACAATTTCAAAGGATGAAACCTTTGCAAGGATGGACACCCAGTTCACCATGCCACTCCAATTACTACATGGCTAGATGGCCATCCACCACCTTAGTGAATTATTTATATTTTCATTTTATTTTACTTTCTCTTAGAATTTTATTTTAGGATTATTAGATAGTTTAACTTCGATGTATTCTTATTTTTTTCTTTGTGTACAAAACTTGACTTTTACTACAGTGTTATTATTATTAATAATATATGATTCTTTGACTCTAAAACATGTGTTTAGTATGAGTAGGTTAACTTAAGTTTAAGAACTTCTTTCCCAATCGTTGGCACCCAATGGGAAAAATAAATTGAGTATAGTGCCTTCTGTCGAAATGGTTGGGCTTAGGTCTGCATAGTCGTGTCAGAAAACTTGATCCACTACGAGGGGAATTTTTTTTCCTTTTCTAATCCTTTGTCTTTTATGCCTTCTCTTTGCTCGAATGTTGATTCATGCAAAAACAAGAAAAATTAGGTCGAATTATAAGTGAATAAGCATTAATCATGCAATGATTATACCTAAATTATTGTAGATAAATTGACAGAATGGTTGTTTATCACATATCATGAGAGATGTTACATTTTTTAAGGACATGCTTATATATTTTGCTAGATGCATGACCTAATCGAGCATGCCAAAGGGTAAAAACAAAATTTTTATTACAATTAGAAGACAAGTAAGTAGAAACTAGACCAACTTCACATCTTGAACTAGTTGTAATGAGATTGTCAAACAAATATAGGCCATTCCTAAATTTTATTGGAGAAAGGTCTCCTTGGTAACCTGACATTTAAAAGGACATTTGTGAAAGTGAAATTCAAAGAACACACAATTTTCTTGGGAAAACTAAGTAACACTTAGTAAAATTTTGCATACTCCACGAACATGTAAAAGGAAATTTGAACCAATTCTTAACCATTATAAGGAACTTTCATTTGAAGACATGATAGATTAAATATCATATGATTTGATGCACTAGAATTAAAATACCAAGCAGGACCGACAACTATGGAAGGAGTAGCTAAAAATCCCTTAGCATCAATATTGTTTACAAAGGACTAGAATGCTTATTGAGCATTTGACTTTTGGTTCCAATAGGGTATGGAAGACTTTGATTATATCTATGATAGAAATCCAAAGAAACATGTCCTATCTTGCCACAAAGTTATTTCGTAGGTCAATTATCTCTATTTCTTCCTCCTTTTGAGTGTCTTTTATTAAATCTCCCTCTGTTGAAAAATCTACCACCTCCTCGATTAGAATTGGGATAACATCTGCTACTTTCTTGATGAAAGTTATTAAATTTTTCACCTCCACCAGTATTTGAGTTTCCCTCTTATTTGATTATGATTATGATTATGAGTAACATAATTTTCCTATATTCACCCAAATAATTTAGATCTTCAAGACTTTTCTATGCATTCTTCTTCAGCGAAGAATAATCCTTCCAATTCATTAATTGAGTAGGGATATGTCCTAAACATAGCCAAGGTGAGAAAAGATTCATATTCCTTACCAAGACTATCAAGAATTACTTCTATGGGGTTTTCAAGAGTGATTGGATTTCCAATTATAGATAATGGGTCAACAAGTTTTTGAACCTCTAATTGATATGCACCAACAGAAAAAGATAATTTCTTATATTCTATAATTAAATCTTCAATTATTTTATTTTATCTCACGTCTTGGAAGTAAAGATAGTTTAGAGCTTATTCCATAACTCCAAAGAGGTAAGACAATTAATCAGTTGATTGTGTATAGCTTCGGACATTGAAGATAAAAACCATGATTGTATTAGCTAATCTTTTTGCTCCCAGAATGTTGAATCAATAGATTCTGATGTTTCTTTTTATTGTGTATAAATCATGTGTGTCAAGTTTTACCCACAGATAAGTGCACTTGTTAGTGTAGAATGAGTATTTAAGACCCCTCCATATCATTTCCACAAGAGCTATTTCAATAATCCTTAAAAGACGATTGAATCCTAACTTTTGAGCTCACTAAGAAAAGAATTTTTTTAGAAATATTGTTAAAATAAGAGTAAAAAGTGAAAATTAAGATTAGGAAATTTAAAGGTAAAAGAAAACAAGTACGAATTCAATTATGGGAAGATATGAGAGTTTGGAGAATTTACCCAATTTTGACCCTTAAACTCCCATATGAACCATTGAAAATCAATTTCTAACCATCTATTATAATTATATTACTACTCAATGATTATAAAATTGTAATATTCTTTCCCCCAAATACTACCCCAATGGTCATGCAAGGCATATAAAACAAGCATAAAGAATATTTGGACCTGTAGGATTCTAACTGATCTTCCAAAACCTTTAGACTCATGTTACTTTATAATTTCATTAATTAGGCAGTGGTGTAGTTTCCTATCCGCCAACTAACTTAGAACTCAACAAGAGTGACTAGATTTATCAATTAATTAGGGATAATAAAGCAAAAAAATTGAATAAGAACACATAATCATTCATAAAAGAGAAAAGAGGTTCAACATAAGTTCTAGCAAAGCCCTATGATTTGAGGATTAGTTACACATAATAAAGTAAGAAAAGAAAAATAATTCTAATCCAACAAAATAATTCATATTCCTAATCCTAAGAGAGGGATGATAAAATCATAGTGCTAACAAGGCTAACAATAAGGCGTTGTAATTCATGCTATAAAAGAGATCTTGCCTCCAAGATCATATAAGAGAATGTCAAAAGAAGGATGTAAAATAGGAGTGAAGAGGGTAATAGTGTCAAATGGTGTGAGGTGTTTCTTTTTTCATAACCTATCTTTCTTTCTCTACCACGAACCAAATTGACCTAAATTATATTTTATGTATTTAGGGTTTCTCTAGGTAATTTACCATGTCGTTAGAGCTGAATTAGGTAGTCATTTGCATCAATTAGGGTTGGCACGATCATGCTCAGGTTTGCACAATCTTATCAAAAAATATAGGACATTGTAAAGTCATGTTCCAGGTTGGCATGAGTGTGCTCATCTACACAGCCATGTCAGAATTTTATGGATGTTATAAGGGTGTGCTTGAGTATAACATAGTCGTGTTGGCTTCCTTTAGGAACATTTTGATCCTCTCATTGATCCTTTATCTTTTTTTCCTTTTATTAGCCCAAAATAGACCTAGTTTCAGATTTTGTACTTGTATGACCATTCTTGAAAGAAATAAGCAAAATTAGTTGAAAATATAATTAAATATGCAAGAGTTATATCATAATTATAACTAATTTCCTATAGATAAATCAACAAAATAACTGTTTATCACTTTTTAGAGAGATATTCTTAGAGTCGATGACCTTTGATTGTTGTTAAGGCCTGATGCTGCCATGGAAAGTAGTATTCTTTAGAGAGTTTGAAGGAAATTGGGCTTCAAAAAGTATGACTCACAGTTCGTGTAGGAACTGTGGTGTTAGCCATGGATTAGAACTTAAGCTTTGATACCATGAAAGGTATCAAACTAAGCATACAAAGAGATGCAAGAAGATAATTGAGAAGTCTAAATATTATCACTTGATTATACAAAAAGGGTGCATACACATTTATACAAAAGAGCCATTAATAGAATACAAACTAACTTTGTAACTAATTATTAACCACTTAATTAACAATAGTTACTTCTTATTCCTTACAAATAAAAATATTTTAAATACATATATATATTTTTATAAAAATGTTATATAAAATTCTTTAAAAAATATTTTAATTATTTTATAAAATATAATTTATTTTTTATAATTATTTTTAAATTATTAGAAAAATATTTTAATATTTAAGTGTAAAAAATTTAAAATAGTTATAATTTAATATTAATTATATATGAAATTTTTGTAGTATTTATTTATATATTTATTAAAAATTTAGAAAATAAAATTAAAAAATAATTTAATTTTTTTTATTAATTTTGGTAAAAAATAATTTTTTATTTTAATTATATTTAATATTCTATCTTATCATTATTTATTCATATCAAATGTTAGATATGATAAAATTTTGTTATTTGATTAGTATCATGGTGTGTATGAATAAAAATAAGTTGAGTTAAACTTGGTTCAACTCGATTTAATTCGATAAGAATTTATTTAACTTAACGTTTGGCTCGAGTAATGTGACCCTTTTTCTTTAGCTTGATTTAATTTGGTTTGGCTCGAGTAATGTGACCCTTTTTCTTTAGCTTCATTTAATTTGATTTAATCTCGTGAAGAATTCAATTCAATTCATTAGCTCAATTTATATTAACTAAAGTCAAAATAACTTTGATTTTGGCCAGTTAAAATTGTAAATTTACGAGTAGCTTTTAGGCGGAATAGTTGTATAATTTAAAATTAAATAGCTTCATAAAATAATATATTATGATTAAGTTATATATTTTATCTATTTTTTATAGAAAATGAAATTGATTTAAAGTTAATTATATGAATTTAGTTTTGATATACAACAAGTTGATTAATGTACTAAATGAATCATTATACATAACTCAAGTTCAACTTATTTATTTAATGAGCTCAATTTTTAACTCGAGTTTAGTTCATTTGATTCATAAATCAAGCTCAACAAATCATTGACTAAGTTGAGTCTTGAACTAATTTCAAGTTGATTCAATTTATTACCAACACTGTTGATACACATTAAATGTAGGATATGATAGGATAACAGTCTATCCTATATTTTATCACATTTTTATCTAACTCTTATATCCTCTGTGAAATGGATCCTTGATCTTAGGTATTGTGTTAGCCTTATATATACTAATCAAGAACCAACTAAACCCCCTTATAAGATTTTCTAATGGAGTAATAACTTTTTTGTTTCTAAAAAATTAAAATTAGTCATATTAATTAATCTTAAAAAATAAAAATCACCATTTTAGTTTCTATGAGCTAAATAATTAGTTAGTTTAATCCTTAAAAGATAAAAAAAATAGATATTTTAACCTTTACAAAAGAACTAAAATGATGTTTTATTTTTCAAAGACAATAATGGTGATTTTATATATCAAGATTAATACGACCAATTCTTAATTTTAAAAAAATTATAATAACTATTATGCTTTTCTAGATTTTATAGTTGCATATTTTTTTCATGTTCATTAATTTTTAAAATATCAAAATCATCATTTTTTCCACTAAATATAAATATTTAATCATTTGGATATTAAAAGATAAAAAATGACCATTTTAATTTTTATAAAGAGATTAAATTAACCTTTTTTATCTTTTAGTAGAAATAATAGTAATTTTATCTTTTAAAAACTTATTACATTTATCTTTAATTTTTCAAGAACTATAAAATAATTATTCATCATTTTGTAATGATTTATAGTCACATAAATAATAAGTTTTCATATTTCTAAATGCAAATATGATGCAAGCTACAAGAGAGTGAGTGTGGTATAATGAGTAAATTTTAATATAATTTTTATTTTATCTTATCATTATTTATTATATTAAATATTAGATAGGATAATATCATATTATTTAATTCACTTCACTACTATTTCGTGTACATAAAATGTAACGTAAGATGTTATAAAATAGGATAGAATAATAATCTATCTTATTTAGATCATGCCTTTATTAAACTCTTAGATTTTATCTTATCCTATCCTATTTTTATTCATCTCTTATATGAATAAATAAAATAAAAATAATTTTTGTAATCCTTAATTTTTTGACAATTTTTGCATGTGATGTCTAAATAATTAATTGTTTTAAAAATAGAATAATTCTATTACAAATATCTACAATATTTTTAAAAGTTTATTTTTTCTTTCAATTGTATCATTTTTGGATTTATGTTGTAAAAAAAGAAAATAGAGAGTGCTAGATGCAGAATACTATCTTAATAATATTTTAGCAAAACAGATGTACATTTATATAAACAATGTGAGTATCTACCAACCTATTGTGCATATTAGATGTAGCTAATCTATTCTCAAGATAGTTACAATAGATATAGCACAGTTACAACTATTATAACCGAAAGATAATGATAGAGTAGAAGTTGCTTGCGATATGTAAATGTCTTGTACCTCTAATACCCCTACAAGCTAGAGAGTGAAAGATATCCACTAGTCCAAGCTTGGAAAGAAAGAATGAAAGTATCCGATCGTAGAATGCCTTGGTAAAAATATCAACAAGTTGGAGATGAGAAGATATAGGCAGCAACTTCATAAGGACAAAGTAAAGCTTTTGTCAAACAATGTGACAATCTATCTCCAAGTGTTTTGTTTGTTCATGAAATAAGAGATTAGAAGTGTTATGGATCATACTTTGATTATCGCAATATGAAGTGGCAAGACAACAATAGTGGATGTTAAAATCAAAGAGGAGGTATAAGAGCCATTGTAACTCACACGTCGTAGTTGCTAAGGCTCGATACTCCGCTTCTAAGAAGGAACAAGCAACTATTGATTACTTTTTGGATCACCGTGAGATTAAATAATTTTTTGCAAACGAAATAGAAACATGTAATTGATCAACAAGTATCTGAACATCCTCCCCAATCACCATTACTATAACCTAAAAGTTGTAGTTAAAAGGTTCATGGGAAAAATAAGCCAAAACTTGGACAACCTTTTAGATAGCAAAGAACACAAATGGTTGCTTGGAAATGTTTAAGAGTAGGTTTATTCATAAACTTAGTTGTTGTGTTGAAAACGTGATATCAGGCCATCTGTTAGTAAGATAAAGTAATCACCCAACTAATTGTGAATAAGATTATTCATTTGAATAGGCATCACAATGTCGCAACCGTAATTCCGACGAGACGACGAACTCGCTAAAATTTGTAAATAGATTTTGATTGATTATGTGTGGAGTCGCCACCAAATTTTTATTTAAGGGAAAATACTTGGAAAAAAACCCTCACTCGAGGAAGAGATTTAGTTTCGGGAGTCTGTTACGAGTGGGGAAGGTGTTAGGCACCCCACTCGCCTGTTCCGAAGAACGGTACCCTTAAACTGAGTGTGTGATTTTTGAAAATTGTTTGATCCCTTAATTAATATGAAAATAAATAGACTAATGGAGGTTAGCCTGACAGGAGTTGATCCTGCTCCTACGTATTCCCCGGTGCAATGGGAAACTCAAGACTTACGTAGTTCTGGTTTGAAGGCTTGACCTTCGGAAGGGCTTCAGAAGGAATATGATATTTTACAAAAGGGTTTCATTTTTTGGGGGAACCTTCAGTCCACTCATACACAAGGTCCGAGGCAGCTAAGGCTGCACGGGGGCCTATACGAGCCTCTAAACATCGAACAACAGTGTAGATCGCCAGTTTCCCGTTTAGAGTTCGTCGCGTGAGACCATAGATCCCAAAGCATTTTGAAAAGAATTTTATTTCTTTGAAGGAACTTTCAGTCCATTCATGC
Organism: Canavalia gladiata; assembly: GCA_037954105.1. Taxonomy (NCBI): domain Eukaryota; kingdom Viridiplantae; phylum Streptophyta; class Magnoliopsida; order Fabales; family Fabaceae; genus Canavalia; species Canavalia gladiata. The sequence continues at coordinate 16,529,844 of CM075662.1, read as the reverse complement.
ATAAGGTTCAAGGCAGCTAAGGCTGCAAGGGGGCCTATACAAGCCTCTAAACATCGAACAACAGTGTATACCCTCAGTTTCCCGTTTAGAGTTCGTCGTGTGAGATCGTACATCCCAAAGCATTTTGAAAAGAATTTTATTTCTTTGAAGGAACTTTCAGTCCAGTCATGCACAAGGTCCGAGGCAGCTAAGGCTCTACGGGGGCCTATACGAACCTCTCAACATCAAACAACAGTGTAGACCGCCAGTTTCCCGTTTAGAGTTCGCCGCGTGAGACCGTAGATCCCAAAGCATTTTGAAAAGAATTTTATTTTTTTCAAGGAACTTTCAGTCCACTCATGCACAAGATCCGAGGCAGCTAAGGCTGCACGAGGGCCTATACGAACCGCTTAACATCGAACAGTAGTGTAGATCGCCAATTTCTCGTTTAGAGTTCGCCGCGTGAGACCGTAGATCCCGAAGTATTTCGAAAAGAATTTTATTTTTAGAGGAACTTTCGCCGATAAAATTAAATTGATCTTCATTTTAAAATACAAGAGAATGTGGGGGCTTGATTGGAATAATGGGGCTGTGAGGCTGGATGGGAATAACAAGGAACATAGAGGACATTTTGGAACATTGAGATATACGGGGGTTAGATTGGCAGAATGACACTACAGGGGAATGTTGGAATATTAAGAAGAATACAAGGGTCAGATCTGGATAATGAGGAGTGTGGGAATTGAGGGAGTCTAGGGGTTAAGCTAGAATAATAAGAAGTGTGGGGGTTAATTTGGAATATTGGGAAATGCAGGGGTCCAATTCGAATAATAAGAAGTACGGGGGCTAATTTGGAATATTGGAAAATGTAGGGGCCTGAATGCAATATCAGGAAGTGTAGGGCCTGCTTGCAATATCAGGAATGTAAGGGCTGGAATGTAGAGATTAAATCTGAATAAATGGTTGAAAGCCTTAAAAGTTCCGTGCAAGGGGCTCGAAGTGAGGGTGACGGGATTGCAAGCCAGGTGCTCAACCACTTGAGCCATCCTGCCCTTATGGTCTATGCTTTGTTTGGTCAATATATGTGTATACTGGGTGAGGTTATTTCGTTCTTTCAAATGAGCTTTGTTCGTGGGTCCCATATCTACTTTTGGTCAGCCTCTTTTAGAAGTGTACGTTCATGGGGTTAGGGGTACTGGAATATGAAACCTAAAGGCACACAACAGCAACAATGCCTCTCACTTATACATGTGACACAATCTCGATTGTGCATTTTCAACTCTAGCCCATGACCCTTCAAATGCTCCCCTGGGAAAGAAATACCTCCGCCATGCTTTGCCACCTTGTTCGAAAGAGTATTGTCTTAACAGTTAGTGATTTTGCAGCGGGTTTGATTGGCTCGAACTGCACTGGACCACGCAGGGTTCATGCATAGGTAGCGCTACCCATATTTCAATCTAATCTTTCCTCTCCTTGAACCCCGAGAGACCGAGATATCATTATCAACGATACACAAAATGCGTTCAGTATTGTGCTATGCCAAATCTCTTATGTTGGCAGAAGAGTAGGCTAAGGTACCAATCTCTTATGAAACAATTTAGGGAAATGGATGCTTTGCAACTCCATACACATATGGTTCTTTAGGAAGGATAAGGCTGAGGATTCCTACTATCTAGTTGTTTTGTCCTCATCACCTAAGAAAACTGCCAAGCCTCTTTTAGAGCAGTACAACACGAGAACCCTCCCTAGTAGTCTCGAATAGTTTCGTGGTTAAGTGCAGCATCAGAATCCAATAGCGATAAGAACGGTTCCAAGGCATGAACAGGATCCATTACATAGGATTAATCAAAAATCCTGCTCCTCAAGTTGATTTTAAACGGATAAAAGCTTGAATATTAGATGCATTAAGATAACAAGAGCTATAAGCCCAAATGGACTTGAACCGCAGGCTGCTCTGCTCGCGATTGTAGCACCCTTCCCTGACTTTTATCAACGATCCATCCTCTATCAATGGCTGACGAAGTAGAGAGGCAGGTGGAAAAGCAGTCTCACACTTTGTTGCAATCACCTTCCAAGGTATTTGTTATCCCTTGTTCTACGCTTGGTTCTGCCCTCCCATCCGTTAGTTCAGCACACGACCGAACGCTCATTGGAAGGGAGTACACTATAAGGTCGTGTATGATATACTTTAGGCCTCCATCTCTTGTCCACCTCCGTACCAAGATTTCCTGTGATAGACGTACAAGGAGATATCCTCTCACCAACGCCTCGACACCTCCCTTCGATCCGAATGTGCGCTCGGTGCCAGGGCTAGGTCCGCAACCACTGTGATATACGATTCCTATTGGATTACTATGATCCTCGAGGCGTTTGGGTTTGAGACAAACGGTTTGATTGTCGAGCAGTTCTAGCCACGAATCTGGGAAAATTTCCTTGTGAGATTCGTTCGCTATTCTAATAGAGGAATCAGCACTCATACCTTTTAATCAATTCATGCAGAGAATGTACAAATATTCTTAATTGATCTGGCTCTACCTTAGGCGAAATTCTTCTTCAGATCGCATTGATTGAACACAGAATTACTATGAACTTAACATCATCGATTATGCTTGCAATTTTCGCTCAGTTATATAATTGAACACATATTCAACTCCATCATGTAATCCATTTCAGGCATAAACAACATAAGCATTCGTATACAATTTAGTCTAATCAATGGGGCAAAGAATGAAGCTTACCTGTGTGCGACTAACGCGAATGGGAGATCTTCGCCGCAATTGGTCTGATCAATCCTCTTCCCCAAGGCGGAGCGAATCGTGCAAACTAGGGAGTTGAACGTCGTGATCTTCCAAGAACGCTTTCAGAGGATTCTTCCTCCAAGTCCTTCATTATTTTTCCGATCCCTATCTTCCAACCCCTTTTTTGGCTCCTCCTTCCTATATTTATAGTGTCAATCCACTGCCAAACTCATGCTAACGAATTGGCCACTTCCCCACTAAAACCTCCGGTTCTCTCCCTTCCCGTATCATTCTTTTATTATTTCTTTTTCCTTTTGATTTTCTCCCTTTCTATTATGATTTTTGTTTTTCCTTTTTTGTTATATTTTCATTCGCTATACTTATTTCACTTGCTTTATTTTTGTTATTTTTCTTATTACTTTTCATTTCATTTTTTTTATTTTTTTATTTTTTATTTTATTTTTTATTTTTTTTATTTTTTTATTTCTTCTCTTTTTTCTAATTTTATTATTTTTGTTTTAATTATCCTTGTTATTTCATTCTTTAATTATGCTTACTTTTATATTATTGGTCATCATATTATCCCTATTCTATTTTTATTCTTTTTCATATATATTTTATTTATTTTTATGATTATTCTTCATTTTTCCTTTTTCTATTTTTCTTCTTACTTTTCTCCTCTTTTTTAGATTCATTTTTCATATCCTATTCGCTATTTATTTTCTTCAATTTTTGTAATTTTTATTTGTTGTTCTCTGTTTAATTATTCTTCTGCTTCTGTTTATTTGTTTTTCGGCTTTCTGCCTATATAATTTAGTATTGGTCTCTTGATTACTTTTACAATTGGGGTCTCGAACATAATGGAGTGTTTACAGTTTGTCCCTCTTTACTTATTTTCCTGCCAGATAATGTGAGAAATAATCCTCTGAATTATCCTGGTAAGAAATGAGTAAAGACGTGAACACATTATGTCCGAGGCGATCTTTGAAGATGTCCGAAGAGCACGAGAAGCTTTGAGCTTGAAGATGGATGTCTGGGAGATGGTGGTTTCTCCGGCCTCATATGCTAAACCGACAGGGTTTGAAAATGCAAGGCTTGATCGCGTAGCCCAATTAGGCTATGAATGCTGCTGAAGTGCAGGCGAAGTGGGGTGAAAGGGTCTGTTTGAGACCGGAAAGCGTGCGGGAACTAAAATGTAAGGTATGTACATGGTGGCCTGACAACATAGGCCAAGGCACGAAAAAGTAAAATTGCGGACGCCTGACAACATAGGCCAAGATGCAAAAAAGTAAACTTGATGGTGACCTAACAACATAGGCCATGGTGCAGAAATTTAAACTTGATGGTGGCCTGACAACATAGGCCAAGATGTAGAAATGTAAAATGCAAGGCCTGAAACATAGGCTGAAGCGCTGAAAATTTAAACATGCAAGGCCTGACACCATAGGGCTGAGTGCTAAAATTTAAACATGCAAGGCCTGACAACATAGGCTGAAGTGCAGGAAATTAATATGCAAGGCCTGATATCATAGGTCGGAGTGCTGAAATTCAAACATGCAAGGCCTGACAACATAGGCCGAAGTGTAGGAAATTAAAATGCAAGGCCTGACATCATAGGTCGGAGTGCTGAAATTCAAACATGCAAGGCCTGACAACATAGGCCGAAGTGTAGGAAATTAAAATGCAAGGCCTGACATCATAGGCCAAAGTGCTGAAATTTAAAAACGCAAGGCCTGACAAGATAGGATGAAGTGCAGGAAATCAAAATGCAAGGCCTGACATCATAGGCCGAAGTGCTGAAATTTAAACATGCAAGGCCGGACAACATAGGCTAAAGTGCAAGAAATTAAAATGCAAGGCCTGACATCATAGGCCGCAGTGCTGAAATTTAAACATGTAAGGCCTGACAACATAGGCCGAAGTGCAGGAAATTAAAATGCAAGGCCTGACATCATAGGTCGGAGTGCTAAAATTTAAAGATGCGAGGCCTGACAACATAGGCCGAAGTGCAGGAAATCAAAATTCAAGGCCTTACATCATAGGCCGGAGTGATAAAATTTAAACATGCAAGGCTTGATAACATAGGCCGAAGTGCAAGAAATTAAAATGCAAGGCCTGACATCATAGGTTGGAGTAACAAAATTTAAACATGCAAGGCCTGACAACATAGGCCAAAGTGCAGGAAATTAAAATGCAAGGCCTGACATCATAGGTCGGAGTGCTGAAATTGAAACATGCAAGGCCTGACCTCATAGGCCGAAGTGCAGGAAATTAAAATGCAAGGCCTGACATCATAGGCTGGAGTGCTGAAATTTAAATATGCAAGGCCTGACAACATAGGCCGAGGTGCAGGAAATTAAAATGGAAGGCCTGACATCTTAGGTTGGTGTGTTGAAATTTAAACATGCAAGGCCTGCTAGCATAGGCCAAAGTGCAGGAAATTAAAATGCAAGGCTTGACATCGTAGGTCGGAGTGATGAAATTTAAACTTGCAAGGCCTGACTTCATGGGCCGAAGTGTAGGAAATTAAAATGCAAGGCCTGACATCATAGGCTGGAGTGCTGAAATTTATATATGGAAGGCCTGACAACATAGGCCGAAGTGCAGGAAATTAAAATGCAAGGCCTGACATCGTAGGCGGGAGTGCTAAAATTTAAACATGCAAGGCCTGACAACATAGGTCGAAGTGCAGGAAATCGAAATGCAAGGTCTGACATCATAGGCCAGAGTGTTGAAATTTAAACATGCAAGGCTTGACAACATAGGCTGAAGTGCAGGAAATTAAACATGCAAGGCCTGACCTCATAGGTCGAAGTACAGAAATCAAAGTGCAAGGCCTGACATCATAGGTCGGAGTGCAGGAAATTAAACATGCAAGGTCTGACCTCATAAGCCGAAGTTTAGAAATTTAAAATGCAAGGGGTAGCTTACTAGTATGCTTAGGAGAGAAAACTACATGTTTTTATTTGCATACTTTGACTTCCTGGCTTTCTTCTAGCACTGACCGTGATCTTCAGAGTGAGCTAATTTATGTGATTTGCTTTCTTCCTCTTTTACTTTATAGAAGTGTCTTTTGCGCATGCCATTCTTCTAAGATATTTCGAACTAGCCCTGATTTTTGAACAACATTAGTAACAGTAATTTTCATTCAAAATTCATATGCTTGCATTTTGCATATACATTTTGACAAAAGAAAATACAGTTTCATATGGTATAAAGTTCAATAAAATGGTCAGAATGATGTGGGGTATTTTGTAGCTGGGTATCTGGTTCAAGAAAATACAGTTGCATATGGGAATATGATTTTGGTTTGTTGGATTCCTTTGAGACGATTAGTGCTAGTATTGTACTTCGGCGACGTCTTCTGTCTTGTAAACCCTGCTTTTGAAGAAGCGAAATTTACCCCAGTTTATACGACGTGCCCTTGACAAGTCTAGAACCTTTCATTTTAATCACCGTCCTGATTCCGTTCTCCGTTCTTCCGTAACCCCGGATACTCGCTTATTTTGCCCCAGTATAATGCCTGGATCATTATCTGGCCACTGATTTACCCCAGTATGACCGGGAGCCAACTGTCACTCTTTTCGTTCTTTGGCTATGGTTTTTTTTAAGGAAAATAACTTTTTCTTTGTTCACCCTATCGAAGTCGTTTTAACAAATTTCGAACTTGCCTTTTGCCTTGCCCTGACGTTTTCCTAGGCCGCCCTTGCTGGTTTTCGAACTAGTGCGCTTCTTTCTGTTTGAATTGCCCTAAATTTTTCCTGTGTCGCCCTTGCGGGTTTCGACCTAGCGGGTCTTTTATGCTTGAATTGCCCTAACTTTTGCCTAGGCCGCCCTTGCAGGTTTTCGACCTAGTGGGCTTTTTGCCTGAATTTCCCTAACGTTTTCCTAGGCCGCCCTTGCGGGTTTTCAACCTAGCGGGCCTTTCTGTCTAAATTGCCCTAACTTTTTCCTAGGCCGCCCTTGCGGGTTTTCGACCTAGCAGGCCTTCTCGTATGAATTGCTCTAACTTTTTTTTAGGCCGCCCCTCGGATTCTTAACCTAGTGGGCTTTTTCTAAAATGCCCTAACTTTTGCCTAGGCCGCCCTTGCGGGCTTTTGACCTAGCAGGCCTTTTTGTTAAGCATAATATCTTTTCACAGCATCTGAATTGATAGGGTTAGGCAAGTCTCTCCCATCCATGTCTGCTGAGATCAAAGCGCCTCTGGAGAAAGCTTTCTTAACTACATAAGGCCCTTGGTAATTCGGAGCCCATTTCCGTGCAACGCTTTCTGCATCGGCAATAACCTTTTGATCACCAAATCACCCTCTTGAAATTTCTGAGGATGCACCTTTTTATTGAATGCCTTCTTCATTCTCCTTTGGTATAGTTGGTCGTGACATATGGCCATCAGCCTTTTCTCGTCGATCAGGTTCAATTGGTCCATCTGGGCTTGGACCCATTCGGCCTCTTCTAGTTTGACCTCCATCAAGACCATCAATGAAGGGATCTCTACTTCGACTGGGAGTACAGCTTCCATTCCATACACGAGGAAGAAGGAGTTGCCCCAGTAGAAGTACGAATGGAGGTCCGATATGCGTGCAATGCATAAGGGAGCATTTCGTGCCATTCTCTATATGAGAGCACCATCTTTTGGATCATTTTCTTGATATTTTTATTGGCCGCACAACTCTTTCATCATTTTATTATTTAGGTTAGAGCCATTATCTGTGATAAGTTTATTGGGTAATCCGTAATGGTAGATCAATTCCCTCTTCGCGAATTTGACCACCACATTGCGAGTCACGTTTGCATATGAGGCGGCCTCGACCCATTTAGTAAAGTAGTCGATGGCAACCAATATGAAACGATGTCCATTGGACGTTTTAGGCTCAATTGGACCAATGACATCCATCCCCCACATAGCGAATGGCCATGGCCACGAAAGCACATTCAAGGAAGTTACCGGCACGTTGATGTTGTCTGCGTATACTTGGCATTTATGGCAAGTCTTGATGTGTTTATGGCAATCGGTTTCCATGGTTAACCAATAATACCCGGCTTTAAGAATTTTCCTCGCCATTGCGTGTCCGTTGGCGTGAGCACCGAAGGACCCTTCATGAACTTCCTTCAAGATTTTGTTGGCCTCTGCTACGTCTATGCACCTAAGCAGAACCATATCGTGATTCCTTTTATACAAGGTTTCTCTATTGAGGAAGAAATTCATAGCTAATCTTCGTAAGGTCCTTTTGTCATTTTCCGACGCATTGGCAGGATATTCTCTATACTTCAAGATGTCGGATATCATGATACCATGGTTTCCCATCTGGTTCTACCTCCACTGATTGACAGAATACTGGTCTAGGGCGATGTTGAATATGGATGAGAGGCATGTCCTCTTCTCGTCCAATTTCGAACATAGACGACAAAGTGGCTAGGGCATCAACCAACTGATTGTCTTCACGAGGTATATGAGAAAAGGTAACCTCTTCAAAGTGCTCCAGTAATTCTTTGAGATGGCTTGATAGGGCATTAGCTTCGCATCTCTAGTCTCCCACTCTCCTTTGACCTGATGGATGACCAAGGTTGAATCACCGAAGACTTCCAAACGCTTCACATTAGCTTCAATCGTAGCTTGAATCCCTAAGATATAAGCTTCATATTCTACCACATTATTGGTGCAATCGAAAGCCAACCTGGCCGTAATAGGTATATATTGTTTATCCGGAGATATCAGTATGACTCCTATACCATGGCCCATCATGTTGGAGGCACCGTCAAATAACATTATCCATTTTTCTTCCTTTGTCTTTTCTTCTTCACTGAATACTGCCATCAAACCCTCATCAGGAAATTCTGGCTGCATAGCCTGGTAATCTTCTAGGGGCTATTGGGCCAAATATTCGGCGAGCGCACTATCTTTGACGGACTTCTGCATCACATACAGGATATCATATTTTGAAAGTATTACTTGCCATTTTGCGATTCGTCCTGACAATGCAGGCTTCTCGAAGATATACTTTATCGGATCCATCCTGGATATTAGCCACGTGGTGTGACTCAGCATATATTATCGTAAACGGTGCACCGCCCATGCCAAAGCACAACATGTTCGCTCCAAGAGAGAATATATGGCTTCGCAATTCGTGAACTTCTTGCTTAAATAGTATATGGCCTGCTCCTTCTTCCCAAATTCGTCATGTAGACCGAGCACACAACCCATCGACTGGTCCGTCACTATTAGGTACAGGATTAAAGGCCTTCCAGGGACTGGCGGTACCAGGACCGGCGGGTTTTGTAAATATAGCTTGATCTTTTCAAAAGCTTCTTGACAATCCTCATCCCAGCTCGTAGGTTGATTCTTGCGCAAGAGCTTAAAGATCGGCTTGCATGTAGCCGTCAACTAGAAGATAAATCGGGAGATGTAATTGAGCCTTCCCAAGAAGCCTTGGATCTCCTTTTCAGTCTTCGGAGCTGGCATGTTTATGATGGCCCAGGCTTTATTGGGGTCGACCTCGATTCCCCTTTCACTCACAATGAAACCCAACAGCTTCCCTGATTTTACTCCGAAAGTACATTTGGTCGGGTTCAACCGTAGCTTAAACTTCCGAAGTCTCTTGAACAACTTTTGGACATCAATGAGGTGGTCGTTTTCTATCCGGGATTTAGCAATCATGTCATCTACGTAGACTTCTATCTCCTTGTGAATCATGTCATGGAATAGTGTTACCATAGCCCTTTGATAGGTTTCCCCAGTGTTTTTCAGTCCGAAGGGCATAACTTTGTAACAGAAGGTTCCCCAGGTCATGATGAAAGTGGTCTTTTCCCTATCATCTTCGGCCATTTTGATCTGATTATAGCCTGAGAAGCCATCCATGAATGAAAAGTAGGAGAACTGCGCAGTGTTATCGACCAGCACGTCGATGTCGGGGAGCGGAAAATCATCTTTCGGGCTGGCTAGCTCGATTGAGATCCCTATAGTCTACGCACATCTGGACTTTACCATCCTTCTTGGGGACCAGTACTATATTCGCTACCCACTCCGGGTAATTTGCGACAGCCAAGAAGCCGACATCAAACTGCCTTTTCACTTCTTCCCTGATTTTCAAAGACATTTCGGGCTTCATCCTTCTTAACTTCTGTTTGACTGGTAAACACCCGACTTTCATAGGTAGCTTGTGCTCTATTGTAGAGGTATCCAAGCTTGGCATGTCTTGATAAGATCAGGAGAAGATGTCGCTATAGTACTTGTAGGAGTGAGATCAATTGCTCACGATTGTCTCCAGTGATAAACGTGCCTATCTTCACTTCTTTCTTATTTTCTTTGGTCCCTAAATTTATCAAATCGATGGGCTCCTTATGAGGTTCAATTATTTTAGATTCGCGTTCCACCAGTCTCAACATCTCTTCGGTGGGTTCGCATTCAAATTCTGCCTCCTCATCGACATGATTGACAATACAATTGAAATCGCCTTATACAATACTAGCACTATCGTCGCAAGACGATTTTTTATCGGATCTACAAATTGGGGGTATGAGAAAAGAATAAGATGTATATTTTGTAGAGGGAAATATATTAGGGAAAGAAGAGGGAAGATTTTTGGATAATGCAACTGTATTTATCATTTATCAAAAAAGTATGTACAAAATGTTTATGTTTTGAAACTGAATTTTGTCATGACAATTACAAAATTACATTTGAACTAAATCAAAAGTCAGAGGTAGTTCAATAATTTCCCAATTGTTCAGTTCTTGTCCAGGGGGACAGGCCGTCACCAGATCTCCAATATTTGTCGTCCTCTCTCTGTCTACGGTCGCAACCATGCCAGGATCTTCGAATCTGGCACTTCGAAAACTTTGAGAAATGTGGCACAGAGGGACCTTGCCGAACCGGGGCCTGACCGCCTTATCTTCTTCTATAGGCTTATATCCCAACCTATACCGTCGTCTGTTCTTGTTCACCGACAACGGCTGAGACAAACCACCGTTATTTTGCCCTAGTTTATCACCGGGCCTGAACCCATTTTTCAACATTACCCGGGCCATCATCATTAGAGCTTTGGGGGGCCGCCTTTGGTCAACCACCTCTCTCCCCCTAATGGTAGTAACATTAGCAACTTCCAAGGCTTGGAAATGAGTTTCCAAAGCCTCTTCAGCAGCCTCAATATATGGAGGATTGGTGGGTTTGCTGACCAAATAGTCTTCCTTCGTTGAGACGATAATCAGCCTATTGTCTATGATGAATTTCAATTTCTGGTGCAAAGTCGAAGGGATTGCTTTGGCGGTGTGAATCCAAGGCCTCCTTAACAGGAAACTGTAGGCCGGCTGGATGTCCATTATCTGGAAGGTTATGTTGAAGACAACTGGGCCAATTTGGACTGGTAGTTCCACTTCACCAATGACCTCCCTCCTTGATCCATCAAAAGCCCTTACAACCATGGAACTTGGCTTGATATGGACTCCTTCATGTGGCAGCTTGGACAACGTCAGCTGAGGCATCACATTCAAAGATCAACCATTATCTACCAAGACTCTGGCTAGAATATGGTCCATACATTTCACCGAGATATGTAATGCCTTGTTATGCCCTACCCTTTCATCTGGAATTTCGCGGTCGGCGAAGGTGAGGAAATTATTAGCATTAATATTGCTGGCAATTCCTTCAAATTTATCCACTGATATATTATGGACCACATGGGCCTTGTTCAGTACCTTTAGCAATACCTTCCGGTGGGGTTCGGAATTCATCATGAGTGCCAACAATGAAATTTTAGCGGGTATGCGGTTAAGCTGCTCAATCACTGTATACTCCTTTTGCCTGATCATTTTTAGAAATTCACAGGAATCTTCTTCAGAGACGGGTTTCTTTAATTCCTTTTCCTCTTGCCGTCTACTGGCTTCTGGATCAGGACCTGCCAATATTGCCTCGCCACAAGGCGGTTTTCTCCTTTCCTCGATAGGAGTGTAAATGTGATCGTTCCTAGTCATACCTCCGACCCCAGTTATGTTTACCACGTCGAGGGTTGAGTTAACCGAAGCCTTCGGCCTTTGTTCCTCCTCTATTTTACCACCGGATGCCTCCACATCATATTTCCAAGGCACCGCTTTGTTTCTTTGGTATGGGAAAGGCCCAGGGACTTTTATTATGAAGGTCTCATCCCTTTTGGTGTTGGCAGGACTGGTGTTTCGGTGTACCGGATAATCAACGGCTTGGGGTGCCCTGGAAGAGATTCATTGACCATGTGCACTTCCCCCTCTATTTCGATGCAATTCATCGAGGGCCCCAGTGCCCCGTGGTTTGGCAGTGGGTTGCTCCCCACGCTTGGTGCATCTTTTTCGAAATTAAGCCACTTTGCATTGATTAACTTCTGGACCCGATGTTTCAAGGCTAGATAATTTTCTGTAGAATGCCCCACTATTCCTGCATGATACTCAAATTTAGCCTCAAGATTGTACCATTTAGGGTATGGGGGTTCCAACTGCTTCATGGGACATAGTGCAATCAGTGAATTTTGAATTAATCAGGGTAACAATTCCGAGTAACTCATTGGGATAGGGTCGAATTGCACTACTTTCCTTGGGTTGTTGTTTGTTTTTTGTTGAGGTGGGTTAGGGTTTGTGTTTTGGTTCCATGGCTTCGGTGGTTGTTGTTAGGGGAATGTTTGCGGAGGTGGAGCCATAAAGTGAGTGTTTGGCTGAAACGGATTAGGTGGGTTGTAGGTTGGTTGGTATGTAGGTTGGGCTACGACCACCATATGCGGGTGTGCTGGTAATTGTGGCTGATATGGTGTTTGGTAGCAAGGTGGTGCGATGGATGGTTGGTATGTAGGTTGGGTTGCGGCTGATCTATTGGGGTCAGCTGAGACATAGTGAGTTTCAGCTTCTTTCTTTTTCCAAGAGTTGTTTGCTGGCTTCTTCACATTCACACTACCAGCAGGATTGTGTACAATCCTTCCTCGGCGTAGGCAACTCTTAATGCGTTCTCCGATTAGTACCATATCGGAGAAGTTAGCGGACACACTGCCCACCATCTTATCGTAAAAGGGGGCAGGGAGGGTCTCCATGAATGTACTAATCATTTCTCGGTCCAACAAGGGTGGTTGGACTTGAGCGGCTAGTTCCCTCCACCGCTGAGCATACTCCTTGAAGGACTCATTCTCCTTCTTGACCATATTTTGCAATTGGGTCCAGTCGGCGGGCATTTCGATGTTGTACTTGTATTGCTTTAGGAAGGCATCCGCCAAGTCCTTCCAGGTGTGAATGTAAGACCTCTCCAGCTAGGTATACCAACTGGTCGCTGCCCCAGTCAAACTGTCTTGAAAGCAGTGAATGAGCAGCTTGTCATTGTGTGAGTGAGAGGCCATCTTTCAACAATACATCGTTAAATGGCTCCTTGGGCAACCGACTCCTCGATACTTTTCAAATTTCGGAGTCTTGAACTTGGGAGGTATGACAACGTCGGGCACGAGGCAGAGCTCAGAAGCTTCCACCGTTCCATATCCACTCCCTTCAACGGCTCTGACCCTCTCTTCTAAGTATTGCCATCTTCCACCGAAGTGGGCTTCTTGATCAGCTGGCTTTGGCCATGGTTCGTTCAGAGGTTGGTCGGTATGGTGGGGTAAGGTGTGTGGTCCCTCGGGGTCTAGTAGCATGACCGTAGGGATATGGTTGATGAGGGTTTGCTGGGTGAGTGGTGACAGGGACAGAGTATGTAGGGTCTTAGGTGATGGTTGTGTTCATGTGTGTGTAGTCAGGGTTGACGTTATGTGGGTATGTGGTTGGCGGATTAATGTGAGGAGGGAAAGATGGGTTAATGTGTGTGGGGAAGGCAGAGGAAGTGTTTGTGTTGTAAGGGTAGGGCGGTGAGTTCATATATGTTGGGTGTGAGTGTGGTGGATAACCAGTAGTATTGGTGGGAGGAAGGTAAGTTAATGGGTTAAGATGGTGAGGATGAGTGGTAGGGTTTGTGTGTGAAGGCCCAGTAGGGGGATTTGGATGATATTGGTGAGTGGTAGGGTTTATATGGAGCGGAAGTGCATTAAGGTTTTCACCAGCACAAATCCTTTGAGAACCTGGCCCATAAGGAGGTTCACAGCCAGGTGGTAGCCCATATGGCCACTCTTGGTCGATAACAGTTTGGAGGGGCATCGATGCAGTGGTTGCCCCAGGTGCTTCAGTTCTCGAAAGTTCCTATGTACCTTTCTCTAGCAGCTTCATGAGTTTGGCGACCTGGTCCTTCAGTTCGGCCACCTCATTTCTGAGCTCCTCGTTTTGCGTCTCTAGCTCACTCATGATTTTTGTCTTTGATCGAGTGCTATATGAATGCCGGGGAAGTCGTAAGTCTGCTATCTTTGTTATCTGAAAAAAGGTTAAATTAATTAATTAATGATTAGGAAAAAAAACTTTGGGTATATAATAAATACGGAGGGACCAGAATCTCGTTGAACATCATTTGTCGATCGAGTGCACTTTTCGTGTTCCGAGCATGAGATGGAAATTAATATGGAATCATATGCAGAGAGGAACCTATTTTATTCAAACAGACAAGGTTTAGTTTACATCTTGTTCTTCTTGCATGGCTAATACAACATACTTATTCATCCTTAAGACCAAGTCTTTACAAAACTGAATAAAAGTTTCGACTTCAGGCGAGGTGTGGAGTGGGTGCAGCGATGTTTCTGCCTTTTTAAGCAGCTGTGGTACTTCTTCGATCGCCGTGTTTGCTAGGCTGGCCAACCTCTCGAAACATTTGGTCCAATGATCGGCCTTGTCTTTATACCACTTATTTTCATCTTGTATGTCGCTTATGCCCCTTTGTTGCATTCGTATGACCTTGATGACCTTTCATTTTTCTTCGTTCACCTCATTCTGCCATGCTATGAGTGGGCCCTCGATCTGCTTCTTCATGTCTTCTACTCATTGCAGCAGGTCGTTCCTTTCTTCTATCACGTAGTCTGCCTCCACTCGGACCCTATTCTCCGCGGCTAGGATCTGATTTTTCTCCTCCCTAATCGTATGGATCTTAGCTCTCATCTGCTCTAAGGCGCTCCTCAGTAGACGGTTTTCTTGGAGTGCAACGTCCCTCTCTTGGACTCGCATTCCGAGCTCTTTGTTAGCTGCTTGCAGGTTTAGATGAACCCGGGAAACATGTTCGCGTTCACCTTTCTGTTGTTCTCGGATGTTTTCTATAACGGTCTCATTCACCTAGCTTTCTCTTTTTAATGCAGTGCATTCTTGTTGTGCCTTCAAGAGTTCTTCCTCCAACTGGCTGTTCTTCTCAGTCATGTCCTCTAATTTTTCCTTCAAATTTTTCATAGCCTTATCTTCGAATATCGTGGGTGGAGGTTGACTTCCAACAGGGATGATTGAAGGTCTGAACAATAGCTTGATTTGCTGCACTCTATCCCTGACCCACTGTTTATACTCTTCTTTGGAGGCGCAGCTTCAGATTCCCAACTCTTTTCCTTTGCGAGTGATATTCTCCCAAGCTTCTCGGACCTTTCGGAGACTCTCGGCGAAATCTCCTTCATATTTTAGGAAGAAAGGGGTCACTTGCTCACCTGATGGTGGTGACTTGATGGGATAAGCTAGCTGCCTTTGCCCCAGTATCGGATTGTAGTTGATACAACCCTTAGCTCCCATGAATGGTACATTTGGGAACCCCTTGCAATGATAGATGACACTCATTCTCTGTTGCCACGAAGGTTTCCATCTAATCTGTTCTTCAGTCAGGCCGGCAAAATGAGTCAACCATTCTTCATTGCTCATGGACTTTATCTGGTAGCACAGTAAATCCGATATGGGACATTGTATCTTTACATTCCTTTTGAAGATGTGGGCGGTTATCCATACATATAGCATTGGCAAACAACAGATCAGCCTTGTTCTTTTCTTCTCGTGGCAAAAGTTTAGCGTACTGCAGACATCTGCCAACAAAGTTATGACAGGGTTTTCAACTTTGTTCCTCCTGGCCAAGAATATATTGATCACATTTAAATCAACAAAGTCCTCCATGTAAGGAAAAAGCACTAGCCCGTAGATGGTGAGAGCTAGTACGTCTATGTACACGGCGCACTGGCTGCTGCTGGCCAGGTGTTGCATATATTCCTCCAAGAACTCCCTGGTGAACCCTTTGATTAGACTCTTTGTTTGGTAACCTGTCAGACAGTCTCCAGACTGTAGACCTAGAGCCTGCGCGACAACTTGGAAGGTAGAGTGATGTTCCAAGTGATGATACGGCCTACACCCCTCCAATGGCAGATCCAGAATCTGTTCGAACTCCTCTAAGGTAGGAGCCAACTGGAAATCTGAGAAGGTGAAGCATCGGAGGGGAGGATCGTAGTATTGCACCATAGTCGTGAGGGCCCCTTCTTGTACCTGGACCTTAAGTAATTTCAGTATGTTGCCATATTTCTTGCTGAATGACATCTGTTGGATGCTTAACAGCTTGTTCCCAAACATTTCCAAGCTTGTAAGGTCTATCACCTTGACCCCAATACGTCTCATTTTCTTCAACTGCCCGGATTCCATATTAATTTCCATTTCACCTCCTTTTTTGACAGTTGCTGAGATCTGGTCCCTTAAAGGAAGAAAGGAAAAAGGAAAACAGAGTAAACATGTTAGACTCTGGATAAACAAAGCTAATGCATGATGCATAAAGAATTAAAGCAATAAATATGGTTACGTCTCTTTTTTTTTTATCACCGGATTTTCTTTCCCTTTTTTTTCTCTCTTTTTCTTTTTCCTTTTCTCTATACATTTCTTTTCTATCTTTTAATTCTTTTCTTTCTTTTTTCTGCTCCTTCCCCTTATTTTTTCTATCCTCTTTTCTTTTTTCTCCTTCTATTTCCTCTCTCTTATTATTTTTCTTTCCTTCCCTTTTTAGCTCGCTTCTTTTCTCTCTTTTCCATCTTTTCGATTTTCTTTTCTCTTGCCATTTGGCCCTTCCTTTCTTTTTCTTTTCACTTCTTCTCTCTCTTTTGTTTTAAGACTCCTATCACTTACCAATTGCAGATAAATAAAATGCTTACAAAACAGATGTCGTGTAATTAGAGTGTGCCCTCCTCATACCTTAGTGAGGTAATCTATCCTATGGGTCTAGGGCTTTTAATGCATGAATCTCTCAAAGGTGGTTTGTAATCCTAAGGTGTAGAGGTCAATAGAGCCAAGTTCCAGTCCATAATGCTTGCCACAACAATAGAAGTAGCCACTAGTTGCGGGGTATTATGAATAGGATGCATTCTAGTTGAAATTTTCGTGATAGTCACACAGGACGTAGGCCCCACCACTAGATCCCTCTAATCCTAGGCAGCACTCAGACCCGGGTATAGGGCCCCACTCATGATAAAATGCATATGTAATTTGTGGAGGGCACATCAATTTGGGATACCTGCAATTGGGGAAATCGCACAGGTATATACAGTAATTTATCGTTCGTCTACCCTAGGGTTATACAGAAAATAAACATACAAACAACAAATAGATAAACAAATGAATAAATCGTACAAATAAACAAGAAATGAATCGTTCAAATAAACAGGAAAGGGATCAATATGACACACTCAATTAAACGGGTTAGACTCTCTAAAGTCCCCAATCGAGTCGCCATCTGCCGTAATCGTAATTCCGACGAGACGACGAACTCGCTAAAATTTGAAAATAGAGTTTGATTGATTATGTGTAGAGTCGCCACCAAATTTTTATTTAAGGGAAAATACTTGAAAAAAACCCTGACTCGAGGAAGAGATTTAGGTTCGGGAGTCAGTTACGAGTGGGGAAGGTGTTAGGCACCCCACTAGCCCGTTCCGAAGAACGGTACCCTTAAATTGAGTGTGGGATTTTTGAAAATTGTTTGATCCCTTAATTAATGTGAAAATAAATAGACTGGTGGAGGTTAGCCTGAACTTTATCCTACTCCTACGTATTCCCCGGTGCAATGGGAAACTCAAGGCTTATGTAGTTCTGGTTTGAAGGCTTGACCTTCGGAAGGGCTTTAGAAGGAATATAATATTTTAGAAAGGGTTTCACTTTTTGGGGGAACCTTCAGTCCACTCATGCAAAAGGTCCAAGGCAACTAAGGCTGCACGAGGCCTGTACGAACCTCTAAACATCGAACAACAGTGTAGGCTGCCAGTTTCCCGTTTAGAGTTCGTCACGTGAGACCGTAGATCCCAAAGCATTTTGAAAAGAATTTTATTTATTATTATTTTTTTTAAGGAACTTTCAGTCCACTCATGCACAAGGTCCGAGGTAGCTAAGGCTGCATAGGGGCCTATGCGAGCCTCTAAACATCGAATAGCAGTATAGACCACCAGGTTCCAGTTTTGAGTTCATCGCGTGAGACCGTAGATCCCAAAGCATTTTGAAAAGAATTTTATTTCTTTGAAGGAACTTTCAGTCCACTCATGCACAAGGTCCGAGGCAGCTAAGGTTGTACGAGGGTCTATACGAACCTCTAAACATCGAACAGCAGTGTATACCGCTAGTTTCCTGTTTAGAGTTCGCCGCGTGAGACCGTAGATCCCAAAGCATTTCGAAAAGAATTTTATTTTTAGGAGGAACTTTCGGCGATAAAATTAAATTGATCTTGATTTTAAAATACAAGAGAATGCGGGGGCTTGATTGGAATAATGGGGCTATGAGGTTGGATGGGCTATGAGGTTGGATGGGAATAACAAGGAATATAGAGGCCATTTTGGAACATCGGGATATACAGGGGTTAGATCAACATAATGACACTTTAGGGGAATGTTGGAATATTAAGAAGTATGGGGGTTAATTTAGGAATATTGGGAAATGCAGGGGTCCAATTCGAATAATAAGAAGTATCAGGGCTAATTTGGAATATTGGAAAGTGTAGGGGCCTGAATGTAATATCGGGAAGTGTAGGGGCTTGCATGCAATATCAGGAATGTAAGGGCTGGAATGTAGAGATTAAATCTGAATAAATGGTGGAAAGCCTCAAAAGTGCTGTGCAAGGGGCTCAAAGTGAGGGTGACAGGATTGCAAGCTAGGCGCTCAACCACTTGAGCCATCCTGCCTTATGGTCTATGCTTCGTTTGGTCAATATATGTGTATACTGGGTGGGGTCAGCCTCTTTTGGAAGTGTACGTGCATGGGGTTAGGGGTACCGGAATATGAAACCTAAAGGCACACAACAACAATGACGCCTCTCATTGATGCCATCTCGACTGTGCATTTTCAGCTCTAGCCCATGACCCTTCAAATGCTCCCCTGGGAAAGAAATACCTCCACCATGCTTTGCCACCCTGTCCGGAAGAGTATTGTCTTAATAGTTAGCGATTTTGCAACGGGTTTGATTGGCTCGAACGGCACAGCACCACGCAGGGTCCATGCATAGGTAGCACTACCCATATTTCATTCTAATCTTTCCTCTCCTTGAACCCCGAGAGACCGAGATATCATTATCAACGATACACAGAATGCATTCAGTATTGTGCTATGCAAAATCTCTTATGTTGGCAGAAGTGTAGGCTAAGGTAAACAATCTATGATGAAACAATTTAGGGAAATGGATGCTCTGTAACTCCATACACATATGGTTCTTTGGGAAGGATAAGGTTGAGGATTCCTACTATCTAGTCATTCTGTCCCCATCACCTAAGCAAACTGCCAAGCCTCTTTCAGAGCAGTACAACACGAGAACCCTCCCTGGTAGTCTCGAATAGCTTCGTGGTTAAGTGCAGCATCAGAATCCAGTAGCGATAAGAACAGTTCCGAGGCATGAACAAGCTCCATTACATAGGATAAATCAAAACTCCTGCTCCTCAAGTTGATTTTAAACGGATAAAATCTCGAATATTAGATGCATTAAGATAACAAGAGCTATAAGCCCAAATGGACTTGAACCGCAGGGTGCTCTGCTCACGATTCTAACCCCCTTCCCTGACTTTTATCAACGATCCATCCTCTATCAATGGCTGACGAAGTAGAGAGGCAGGTGGAAAAGCAGTCTCACACTTTGTTGCAATCACCTTCCATGGTATTTGTTATCCCCTGTTCAACGCTCGGTTTTTCCCTCTCAGCCGTTAGTTCCACTCACGACCGAACGCTCATCGGAAGGGTGTACACCATAAGGTCGTGTATGATATACTTTAGTCATCCATCTCTTCTCCACCTCCATACCAAGATTTCCTGTGATAGACGTACAAGGAGATATCCTCTCACCAACGCCTCGATGCCTCCCTTCGATCCGAACGTGCGCTCGATGCCAGGGCTAGGTCCGCAACCACCGTGATATACGATTCCTATTGGATTACTATGATCCTCGAGGCATTTGGGTTTGAGACAAACGGTTTGATTGTCGAGCAGTTCTAGCCACGAATCAGGGGAAATTTCCTTGTGAAATTCGTTTGCTATTCTAATAGAGGAATCAACACTCATACCTTTACATCGATTCATGCAGAGAATGTACAGGTATTACTATGAATTTAACATCATTGATTATGCTTGCAATTTTCACTCAGTTATATAATCGAACACATATTCAACTCCATCTTGTAATCCATTTCAGGCATAAACAGCATAAGCATTCGTATACAATTTAGTCTAATCAATGGCGCAAAGAATGGAGCTTACTTGTGTGCGACTAACGCAAATGGGAGATCTTCGCCGCAATTGGTCTGATCAATCCTCTTCCCTAAGGCGGAGCGAATCGTGCAAACTAGGGAGTTGAATGCCGTAATCTTCCAAGAACGCCAAGAATGCTTTCAGAGGATTCTTCCTCCAAGTCCTTCGTTCTTTTTCCGATCCCTATCTTCCAACCCCTTTTTTGGCTCCTTCTTCCTATATTTATAGTGTCAATCCACTGCCAAACTCATGCTAACAAATTGGCCACTTCCCCACTAAAACCTCCGGTTCTCTCCCTTCCCGTATCATTCTTT
This sequence comes from Canavalia gladiata, assembly GCA_037954105.1. Classification (NCBI taxonomy): domain Eukaryota; kingdom Viridiplantae; phylum Streptophyta; class Magnoliopsida; order Fabales; family Fabaceae; genus Canavalia; species Canavalia gladiata. The sequence continues at coordinate 16,509,245 of CM075662.1, read as the reverse complement.
TATTATTTCTTTTCTTTCCTTTTGATTTTCTCCCTTTCTATTATGATTTTTGTTTTTCCCTTTTTGTTATATTTTCATTCGCTATACTTATTTCGCTTACTTTATTTTTGTTATTTTTCTTATTACTATTCATTTTATTTTTTATTTTTTATTTTTTTTATTTTTTTATTTCTTCTCTTTTTTCTAATTTTCTTATTTTTGTGTTAATTATCCTTGTTATTTCATTCTTTAATTCTTCTTACTTTTATATTATTGGTCATCATATTATCCCTATTCTATTTTTATTCTTTTTCATATATATTTTATTTATTTATATGATTATTCTTCATTTTTCCTTTTTCTATTTTTCTTTTTACTTTTCTCCTCTTTTTTAGATTCAGTTTTCATATCCTATTCGCTATTTATTTTCTTTAATTTTTGTAATTTTTATTTGTTGTTCTGTGTTTAATTATTCTTCTGCTTCTGTTTATTTGTTTTTCGGCTTTCTACCTATATAATTTAGTATTGGTCTCTTGATTACTTTTACAATTGGGGTCTCGAACATAATGGAGTGTTTACAGTTTGCCCCCCTTTACCCATTTTCCTGCTAGATAATGTGAGAAATAATCTTCTGAATTATCCTGGTAGGAAATGAGTAAAGACGTGAACACATTATGTCCAAGGCGATCTTTGAAGGTGTCCGAAGAGCATGAGAAGGTTTGAGCTTGAAGATGGATGCCTAGGAGATGGTGGTTTCTCCGGCTTCATATGCTAAACCGACAGGATTTGAACATGCAAGGCTTGATCGCGTAGCCCAATTAGGCTATGAATGCTGCTGAAGTGCAGGCGAAGTGGGGTGCAAAGGGTCTGTTTGAGACCGGAAAGCGTGCGGGAACTAAAATGTAAGGTATGTACACGGTGGCTTGAAAACATAGGCCAAGGCACGAAAAGGTAAACATGCGGAGGCCTAAAAACATAGCCAAGATGCAAAAAAGTAAACTTGATGGTGACCTGACAACATAGGCCATGGTGCAGAAATTTAAACTTGATGGTGGCCTGACAACATAGACCAAGATGTAGAAATGTAAAATGCAGGGCCTGAAACATAGGCTGAAGTGCTGAAAATTTAAACATGCAAGGCCTGACACCAAAGGCCGGAGTGTTGAAATTTAAACATGCAAGGCCTAACAACATAGGCTGAAGTACAGGAAATTGAGATGCAAGGCCTAACATCATAGGTCGGAGTGTTGAAATTTAAACATGCAAGGCCTAACAATATAGGCTGAAGTGCAGGAAAATAAAATGCAAGGCCTGACATCATAGGCTGGAATGCTGAAATTTAAACATGCAAGGCCTGACAACATAGGCCGAAGTGCAGGAAATTAAAATGCAAGGCCTGAGATCATAGGCCGGGGTGCTGAAATTTAAACATGCAAGGCCTGACAACATAGGCCGAAGTGAAGGAAATTAAAATGCATGGCCTGACATCATAGGCCGGAGTGCTGAAATTTAAACATGCAAGGCCTGACAACATAGGCCGAAGTGCAGGAAATTAAAATGGAAGGCCTGCCATCATAAGCCAAAGTGCTGAAATTTAAACATGCAAGGCCTGACAACATAGGCTGAAGTGCAGGAAATTAAAATGCAAGGCCTAACATCATAGGCCGGAGTGCTGAAATTTAAACATGCGAGGCCTAATAACATAGGCCGAAGTGTAGGAAATTAAAATGCAAGGCCTGACATCATAGGCCGAAGTGATGAAATATAAACATACAAGGCCTGAAACCATAGGCCGAAGTGCAGGAAATTAAAATGCAAGGCCTGACATCATAGGCCGGAGTGACGAAATTTAAACATGCAAGGCCTGACAACATAGGCCGCAGTGCAGGAAATTAAAATGCAAGGCCTTGAATCATAGGCCGGAGTGCTGAAATTTAAACATGCAAGGCCTGACCTCATAGGGCGAAGTGCAGGAAATTAAAATGCAAGGCCTGACATCATACGCTGGAGTGCTTAAATTTAAACATGCAAGGCCTTACAACATAGGCTGAAGTGCAGGAAATTAAAATGTAAGGCATAACATCATAGGCTGGAGTGCTAAAATTTAAACATGCAAGGCCTGACCTCATAGGCCGAAGTGCAGGAAATTGAAATGCAAGGTCTGACATCATAGGCCAGAGTGCTGAAATTTAAATATGCAAGGCTTGACAACATAGGCCGAAGTGCAGGAAATTAAACATGCAAGGCCTGACCTCATAGGCCGAAGTTCAAAAATTAAAATGCAAGGCATCACATCATAGGTCGGAGTGCTGAAAATTAAGCATGGAAGGCCTGACCTCATAGGCGGAAGTACAGAAATTAAAATGCAAGGCCTGACATCATAGGTCGAAGTGCTGAAAATTAAACATGCAAGGTCTGACCTCATGCTAACGAATTGGCCACTTCCCCACTAAAACCTCTGGTTCTCTCCCTTCCCGTATCATTCTTTTATTATTTCTTTTCTTTCCTTTTGATTTTCTCCCTTTCTATTATGATTTTTGTTTTTCCCTTTTTGTTATATTTTCATTCGCTATACTTATTTCGCTTGCTTTATTTTTGCTATTTTTCTTATTACTATTCATTTTATTTTTATTTTTAATTTTTTTTAATTTTTTTTATTTCTTCTCTTTTTTCTAATTTTCTAATTTTTGTTTTAATTATCCTTGTTATTTCATTCTTCTGCTTATTTTTATATTATCAGTCATCATATTATCCTATTCTAGTTGTATTATTTTTCATATATATTTTATTTATTTTTCTTATTATTCTTCATTTTTCCTTTTTCTATTTTTCTTTTTACTTTTATCCTATTTTTCGGATTAAGTTTTCATATCCTATTCGTTATTTATTTTCTTTAATTTTTGTAACTTTTATTTGTTGTTCTCTATTTAATTATTCTTCTGCTTCTGTTTATTTATTTTTCGGCTTTCTGCCTATATAATTTAGTATTGGTCTCTTAATTAATTTTACAATTGGGGTCTTAGACATAATGGAGTGTTTACATACCATCATCATTGTGCAATCAAATATAAGTATCGAGGGGGGTCTTTGATGGTTTAAAAGCCACTAAGCTTGTTTCATTGAGAATTTCTAGGCAATATTTTTGCTGCAGAGGGATATGCCCTTTGAGCTCTGAGTTATTCCCATACCTAAAAAGAATTTTAAGATTCCAAGGTCCTTGATACCAAAAGCTTGATAAATTTTATTTTTAAGAAAGGTAAATTCATCAAGGCAAGTCCCTACAAGAAACATATCATCAATGCATATAAGCAAGATAGTAAAATTGATCCCATTACTTTTAATAAACATCGAATGATCGAATTGTGCATGATGGTAACCATAGGTAATTAGGAACATTGCTAATTTATCATGCTAGCATTGACTAACTTGTTTCAACCTATAGAGAGATTTTTGTAAGCATGGGCCTTTTGCCACAAGGTGGGCCATGTTTCCATTAATCCATTTGTTATTCTTTTAATCTTGAAGATCCATCTGTTATCAACTAGAGTTATATTATTAGGACTTGTGAATATAGTCCACATATTATTCCTTTTTAGTGGTCAAGTTCCTTTTGCATGGCTTCCTTACAATGGTCTAAAAGAGTAGCCTCTTTGTAAGAACAAGGTTCACAATCTTGATCAACAATGTTGCAACCGTAATTACAACGAGACAACAAACTCGCTAAAATTTGAAAAGAATCTTATTTTGATTATGTGGAGTCGCCACCAAATTTTTATTTAAGGGAAAAATATTTGGAAAAACCCTAACTCAAGGATGAGATTTAGGTTCAGGAGTCGGTTACAAGTAGGGAAGGTGTTAGGCACCTCACTCGCCTGTTCCAAAGAACAGTACCCTTAAACTGAGTGTGTGATTATTTGAAAATTGTTTGATCCCTTAATTAATGTGAAAATAAATAGGTTGATGGAGCTTAGTCTGACAGGACTGGAACCCGCTCCTACGTATTCCCCGGTGCAATGGGAAACTCAAGGCTTACGCAGTTCTGCTTTGTGAAGACTTGACCTTCGAATTGCTTGAAAAGGAAAGAAGTGTTTTGAAAAGAGTTTTATTTTTTTCGAGGAACCTTCAGTCCACTCATGCACAAGGTCCGAGGCAGCTAGGGCTGCACGGGGGCCTATACGAACCTCTAAACATCGAACAACAGTGAAGACCGCCAGTTTCCTGCTTAGAATTCATCGCGTGAGACTATAGATCTCAAAGCATTTTGAAAAGGGTACTATTTTTGGAGGAGCTTTTAGTCCACTCATGCACAAGGTCCGAGGCAGCTAGGGCTACACGGGGGCCTATACGAACCCCTAAACATCGAACAACAGTGAAAACCACTAGTTTCTCGTTTAGAGTTGGTCGCGTGAGACTATAGATCCCAAAACATTTTGAAAGAGCTTTTTATTTTTTTAGGAACCTTTTGTCCACTCATGCACAAGGTCCGAGACAGCTAGGGCTGCACGGGGGCCTATACGAACCTCTAAGCATGGAACAACAGTGAAAACCGCCAATTTCCCGTTTAGAGTTCGTCACGTGAGACCAATGATTCCCAAAACATTTTGAGAAGTTTTATTTTGAAGATCATAACGACAATAAACATGAATTGATCTAGATTTTAGAGTAAAAGAGAATGTGGAGACTTGATTGGAATAATGAGGATTATGGGGGCTAAACTAGAAATTTTGAGAAGTACATGGGTTTAATTGGAAATTAGGGGAGTATAGGGGCTTAATTGTAATTTTTGGATATTTAGGGGCTTGATTGGAGTTAGGAAAAATGCAAGGGCTTGACTGTAACTACGGGAAGTGCAGGGATCTAATTACGATAATATGAGGTATAGGGTCTGGATTGGAATTAAGAGAATAAGGGAGTTAAATTAGACTAATGAGGAATGTAAGGGCTAAATTTGGGATAATGAGAACTATTGGGGTCAGGTCAGAATATTAAGGAATGTAGGGGCCAATTTGAGATATATGGAAGTGTAGGGTTAGATTGAGATAACCAGAAGTTAAATTGGGATATTGGTGGGACTAATGTGCTGCACAGGGGGCTCAAAACCAAGGTTGCAAGACGTGCACTCCGACCACTTGAGCCATCTGACCTTTATGGCCTACATTCCATTTGCTTCGCATATATGTATATGTGGTAAGGTTATCATTTGCTACAAATGGTGTTTACCCGCAGGCCCCACGCTGCTTTCAATTTTCCCCCTTTTGCATGCCTCTGCTAGTTTATACGTGCATGGTAACAGTGGCCTGAATCAGAATTCCCACGGCACATGTGATCTTCTACTAACGTCGTTAGTGGGTGGGTTCATTCCTTCATCGATTCTGATACCCATATACACGAACCAACGCTAAAGTCATACCAGGCTCTTGATCCCTGTACCCATGCAAAAATCAACCATACTCAGGTGCCTCTTATATGGCTGCCCGACGAGTCTACTCACTTGATATAGGATCAGGCTTGTTGAACATCGGGTGACGACTACAGTAGTAACTTGAGCATGGGCATCTCTCCTAGACGATCAACGGTCCCGATAAGGCCATTGTACAGCGTGGAGAAAGTGGCATGCCAAATTTGGGTATCCATGACATGAACCCCAAAAGGACATGGAATATCAGGTGCACCACAGAGGCAATAGAGACGGAAGAATGGAAGAATCATAACCCTAATCCTCATGTGCAGTACAGCTCATTGTGCACAATTCAGGTAAGTCCAAATCTGCATGACATTGCTGCCATTTTATATAAAGTTCAATATTAGTTCCAACTATTTGCTGATTTGAACAACTTGTAAACCCCAGGACCAATCCCTAAGCATGACACCAACTGCAGCCATTTTTGTCTCGATTTGGAAGCCCAATTTTAGTGTTCAGTCTTCTAGAATGAAACACGCATATGTTCATGGATAGAAAACATCCAAATCAACTTAGTAGATCCCCTTCCTGCACTCAACTCATTCGACCACGAGCACACTCCAAAAGCTGATCTTGCCTTGCTCCTTGCTGGTAGATAACATCAAGACTCCATTAGCTTACACCTATTCTTGCTGGTATGACCACCTGATACAAAACTACTTGTTCACCCAAAATCATTTTGGTCCGACATCGGCCCTTGGTTCTCTTAAGATTCACTCGCAGCTTTGCACCCTACCCATGGCAGCCAAACTGCATTACTTTTATGCAACCTTTCCCTGCTGTTTAGCCTACAAAGCCAACTTGTAAGAGGTCGATTTATATCACGTCGCTCGCATGAAGGAGCATGGTGTAATCAGGGTGATCCACAGCAGAATGCTTGTCGCGGCAACCCCCTTTGTCTGCGAGTGACTCATTACTGGGCTAACCAATTAATGGCATATTCGGTTTGCATTGGGGTTCTTCACCAGGATGCTACTTCCATAAGCAGAGGTCACGTAGGCAGTGCATGTCGCTGAGATATCCACATTTCTACCAATGTAACCTTGTACATGATCCATGTACTCCATTCTGCATGAACGATTACTATCTAATATCAAACATGTAGGTGTGTTTTGTATCCTGAAACACTCATGTAAATTGCCTCACAGCATCTGCAGCTCTTTAGAACCGTCTTTCAGCTTCTCCAAGGGTCTGGGTAGTTTGTGCTGAATGCAAGCAATACCACCACGAGTGGCATCATTGAGGGAACCTGGAGTGCTTTCTATCGCTGATTATTGACCGATTTTTAGTGGTATATCGAAGAGGGGAAGCCATGATAAGGTCTAGCAATCAACCATCAGTTTGGAGGTATCAAGCTCTTACATATGGTATCTGCTAAACTGTATCTTGCTCATGGTGAAGAGATTCAGGATTATGGAGCCTTCCTCCACATCACTAGCAGTGAGAGCATAGCACCTTTAACCAATTAATTTTACTAGGGAATCTCACTAGTTCACTGCATACGTTGGTATTATCGGTCTTTTGTCTCCTCAACAACCAAGATCGTGGTTCATTTCCACTATTTTTACCACCTTCATACGATTTGAACCTTAGCAAGGAGTGAGTTCTTGATCTAGCCATCTTACAGCAGATGGAGGTGGTTCAGTAACTTTCGGACTCATATATGACTTTAAATATGCAACGGAGCACTCAATAAACCAAGAGCAATACCATCAACGCTAACCATATGATCAGAGCTAACATACCGAATGAATGCTTCAAGAAACAAGGTCTGTCTGCTCATCTTTGCAACCTCCCAATGCATGCAGGCAGTTCAAAAATCCCATAGCATCACGCATGATTTCCAGAACTTATTTAACATTTCTACTACATCCAGCCAAGGTATGTGCAATATGATTTATACATCCATTGATGAAGTGATGACAAAATATATTAAAGACTGAACTAAACTTATATTTCTCTACACAATTCGGCCTCTAAAATAGGATGCATGTGCAGAGATGCAGACATGGAAGTAACAAGGATTCTATGGTTTCAATCACGAAGTGCATGAATGGAAAACAAACCTGACAGATTTAGACGCAAAACTCCTTCTCTCCACTTGCCAAGGTTAGCCCTTCTTTATGCTTTGTCTCCCTTCCTTTGAGAAACCACGCGCTCCATTTCGCTCGCACCTTCGTTTTCCCCAAGCCTCTGGAAATGTCTTGGCTCCCTCTCTCCAAGCAGAACTCCCACAGAGATAGAGAAGAAGAAGAAGAAGAAGAAGAAGAAAAAGAAGACGAAAAAGAAAAAAAAAGGAGAAGAAGGCCTTCTCTATTAGCCAAAAGTTTGTAAAAAAAGCCCTTGCGCAAAAAAAATATCTTCCTCTTTTATATTGATTTTAAAATTCCCGCATATTCCTCTTTCTATTTTGAAAAATTTGTTTTTTTGTTTTTTCTGTTTTTCTGCTTTTATTTATTAATTCTCTTTTGTTTTCCTTCTTTTTTGTTTTTATTTTTCTTCTTTTTTTCCTTTTTTGTATTTTTGTTTTCTATTTTTATTATTTTTCTGCTTTTTATTTACTTTTTTCATTTTCATTAATTCTGTTTTTATTCCAACGATTTTTTTTTTGTTTTATTTTAGTTTTTATTTTATTTTATTTCTTTTTATTTTTTATTTTATTTTTTATTATTTTTTCTTATTTATGTTTTTGATTTCATTATTATTATTTTTCCTTTTATTTTTGTCTTATTTTATTTTATTTTTTCATTTTTATTTTGTTTGTTTAATTTTCTCTTCCTTTCATATTTTTTTTGTTCTAATTAATTTATCTATTATTTATTTTCATTTTCTGTTTTAATATTTTTCTGTTTTTATTTCTTTTATCTTTTCTTTATTTATTTATTATTACTTTATTGTATTATTTTTTATTATTTTTATTTCAAATTTTATGTTTTACTTATTTTTAATTATATTTATTCCTATTCTTTCAATTTTTATTTCATCATCATTTTCTCCCTTTTTTTTTCTGTTTTCATTTCTTTCTTCATTTTTATTTGATTTTCGCCTTCTGTTTTTGTTATTCTGCTATTTTGTTTATTGATTATTTATTTTTTAAATTAGTATTGGTTTCTTGATTAATTTTAATCAATTGGGGGCCTCAGACATAATTGAGTGTTTACAAAACACCAGTAAGAAACAAATGATAGGCATTAAATATTTTCTCATAGCTAACGAAGGAAGAGATTAGATACTTAGCAGTCTTATTGATACTAATACAATAATAATCATTTAAGTAACAAGGTGGCTGGAATTTGCATAAGGTTCTTTTGGGCAGAACACTAGAAGAAGTGCCATTGGAGGTAGACGTCCAACACCTTGATCCATCATCCAAAGGTATGCTTTGTGAGATATTACTTGAGTATCCTACATCATGCTCAATGATATTAAGAACATCAAATTCTTATTGGAGGTTATTAAATTCTCTAGGTCGTGGCCCAGATTGAAGAGGCATGGTAGGTACATCCTTATGATTAGGGCTCATTACTATTGTTATGTCGAAGTAGGAACAATCAAGATCTTTATTTTGATGCAATCATTCTTTCTCATTTATGTCTTGAAAAGGAAAGATCCTTTCATGAAAGATGATGTGCCTAGAAATTGTTATTTCAAATGATCGAATTTCAACCATGATAAAGCCTTTCGTTCCTGGTTGGTACACTAGAAAATCATAACGAGTGGCCCTTGCATCAAATTTACTTCAATGATTCTCCATCAAGAATCAAGATTGGTACTTGGTTAATCATGTAAGATGCATGAAGGATTGCATAGGTCCAAAAACATATAGGCACATTAGAATGGATCATCAAAGCTCTAGGAACGTTAAGTATATGTTGATGTTTCCTCTCAACTCTCCCATTTTGTTGGGGTTTCTATATAGGTAGTTTGGTGGTAAATCCTTTTTGAAGTGTAGTATTTCGACATAAGAAACTTGGCTCTATTATCACTCTTAATGGCTTTAATACATGCTTCAAATTAAATTTCAATCACTTGGACAAAATTTTTAATTTGATAACTAACTTCAAATTTGTTTTTGAACAATACAAACCCCAAGTATCATATATGATCATCTAATATGGTAAGGAAATACTCATGACCATGTATAGAAACTGTTGAAAATGGACCCCATATGTCCAAGTGAATCAATTCATATTTAGTTTTAGCATTAGTAGTGCTTGTAGAAAAAGGAAAATTCCTTCGTTTTTCTAAATGACACACATCACAGTAGGTACATTTATTATCTCTAATATATGGATATTTCTTCTACAATAGTTCCAATCTTTTGTTCGACAAGTTCCCTAAGCGATAATGCCACAAATTTAGGTGTTGAAAAATAACATTCACAATTGGAAAATGCTTATCTTTGGTGGTCTTGACTAGCAAGATGGTATAAGTTGTTCATGAATCTAGCTAAACCAATTATCCTGTTGCACTTCTCGTTATAAATCACACAGCTCCCATCATGTAAAATAAAGGAACACCTCGAAAGTAAGCATAACTTGGAAATAGGAATTAGATTGAAAGAAAATTCCAGCAAAATACAATGTATTCTCGAGTATTAAATATGGTGAAAACTAAATTGTTCCTAAGTACCTAGTAATAACAATATTTCCATTGGGAAGTTTGATGTGTAAAGGTTCTATTTTTACATAGGAATTAAACCATTTGAGAGAAGAACAAATATGATTTGCTGTTTTTGAATCAAGTATCCATGTTTGCTGAAAAATATTATACTCACAAGATAAAGTAAGGTTCTCACCTAGATCAAGTTCCTTTCCTTTATTAGATTTTCAATGATGCACCACAACCTGGTTAGTTGAATGACTAGAGTTCGACAATTCTAACTGTTTCAAGAGGTTAAGCATACTTTTGCATTGATCTACGGTTAACATTGGAAAAATGCTTTCTTCCTTCTCATAGCTTACATCCTCATCAATATACTTTTCTTTACTCTCCTATTATTTACTAATACATTTCCTTTGAACTTAGAGCTTGATGGATAACCATGCTTCTTATAACAAACTTCTATAGTATGACCTTTCTTTCCATAATATGTGCACAACCTTGTCTTGTTTCCAAATTTTTATTCCAAAAGTTATCTTTTCCTCAGCCAAAATTCTTTCATCCTTCTATAACATTAATACTTATCTTCTTTTTATCCAAAAAACATTTCCAATTTTCCTTTCACATTGCAAAATCATGGAGAATGTTTTGTTCAGGGTTGGCAGTGGCTCCATAAGGAGATTTCTAACCTAACACCAGAATATTTTCCGTTGAGAACAATAAGAAAATAGATCACATAGTCTTTCCATCTAAATAACTTCATGCTTCTCATAGTCAAGCGGGTACACTATATTGAACACGTACAGTGGGGAATTGGCCTGTAATTTTCAATTTCTTCCCATTGTATCTTCAAATCTTTGAAATAATCAGTTGCATAAAGTGCTCCTTATCTCAAAGAGTAATTTCTTGTTGTAATTCAGATACTCAAACCAAATCACCTTGAGAAAACCTTTCTTTCAAGTCAACCAATACATCAATAGAATTATCTATGTACATTATGATTTCCATAATATATGTGATAAAAAGCTTACCAACCATGAATAATATTGTGCACCTTTCCCAAGCTTTATAAATTGGAACAAATGAAGTAGGAATCAGGATCGAACCATCCAAGAACTTGAACTTGTTCTTAGATATCAGTCCTCACTACATAGTTCTTGACCACGACAGTGGTTTCTCCTTATTAAAAATGATGATACTAGAGAAGTAGATGGATTTTCATTGATTAAAAAACTAAGGGCTGATTTGATTTTGTGTGGGATATGAGTTATGTGGACTTTGGTTCTTATTTCCTTCATTGAAGGACTTGGTTGAACCATGAGAGTTTATCACCATGAGTATGGTTGTAACAGAGCTTTGATGGTCAGAGCTCTCATACCATAATGCAATTTGGACTTAAGCAGTACAGAAAGAAAATAGAGAATGCTAGATGTAGAATATTGTCTTAATAATATTTTAGCAGAACATGTTGGAAAAAGGTAGACACTGCACTATGGAAGAACCACTGCTTTGACAGTAAAATTCTGGCAGACCTCTAGTGTAAACTGATTTCGATATTGCTCACCAAGACTAACATAGCGGCACATAAATGACCATGCACTCAGAACCTATGTGTACTGGAGTCTTAGACAAGATTGTCAAGAACTAGGAAAAAAGTAAAAAGTGAGTAAAAAAGCTAAGAGATGAGTGCAAAATTCTTAGAGGCTTGCATTATGTATAGCATAGAAGGGATGTTGCATCCGACCAAAAAATACTATAGCGTTCAATGGTTCAATATCCTATGAATAGAAAATAATTACTTGACAGCTAATAGATATACAACTATCAAATATTAATCATCTAGCACTCAAATAGTAATGGCATAGTGGCTAGAAAATAAAGGCCAATTAAAATTACAACGAACTATCATATAATGATATAGAACAAATTATTATCGCAAATTATTATCACTTGTTAGCCATTTACCAACAACCTCCATTAATGGCTTTGCAACTGATAGGAAAATTCTGGGCTAATAAGGTTACTTTTGTGCTTAAGTGTAAATTTTTTGATTAACACACATTTAAGTGAGATAACAAGTTTATCAAATAAATGAAATACTCTTGAACTTAGTTAAACTAGGCTGAAACGCCCACTACTCACACTATAACATTGAAGCAAAGACTCTGTTATAAAGTTTTGAATTAATCCCATTCTTAAATGTTTCACGTGAGTATTTTAAAAAGATTATTTAACCTTTCATAAAAGGCAACCTTTACCTTCTCACTTATGTGTTTATTCACATAGTTATCACAAGCATTGAGTATGTCTCAAAAACACCTTTTATATTTGTGACCACTTTCCTATATAATCCTTTAGTAAAAGGATTAGTAAATTTTTCTTTTCTTTTTCCACTTTCTGCACATTAAAAAAATTGCACCATTTAATCAATCACTTAACATCATATATGTCTATGTATATATATATACATCTTCCCCATTGTAAACATCATTTTCAACTACTCCAATTGTTGATTCTGAATCATGATGAAGTGATGGTGCATGTATTTGCTATAGAGGTATCCCTACTAATAGACTTTATAACCATTATGCTTCTTAACTCTCCTTCTCAAGAGTAATAAATTTATATTTCATGATTAATCAAGTCATACAAGTTATTTTTGTATCTTTTAAAGAAACAACACCTTCATCTTGAGTTAAAACATACTCATTGATGAAACTTACCTCATTATTATTCAAAACTAAATTATCATTTCAAAATCTTTAAAACACCAATAAAAATCTAGGAAAATGCAAACTATAATTCATAATACCTTTTAATTATTTAAAAGGATGATATAAAATATTCTAACACTCATCATTGGATATATAAGTATAACAACAGAATATGCTCACATCCAGGTCTAGTGTAATTCATTAAAAACACAACACAACAAATAATTTTTGCATATCTATAAACACCCCATTATGTCTGGGGCCCCCATTTTTAAAATTAATTAGTAAATAAACAATAATTTAAATAACAAATAAAAATAAATAAGCAAAATGATAACAAATAAAAAATAAAAAGAAAAGAAAAATGAAAAAGGTAACAAAAATAATAAAAGAGAAGGATTAGATAAAAAAAGTATAATAATCATAAAAAAACAGAAATTGGAAAAATAATAAAAAACAAAAACATAAACAGAAAATAAAAATTAAGAGAAAACAAAAAAAATATAAAACTGAAAAATAATGAAAAAAAAAAGAAAATAAAATAAGAAAAAAAATAAAAAAAATAAAAAAAATAAAGAAAAAACCAAAAACAGAAAAATAAAAATAGAAAATTAAAAACAATAAATAACTGAATAACTAAAAATTAAAAAACTAATAACAAAAAATAACGAAAAAAACATATTAAAACTGAAAAAATAAACAAAAAGAAGAAAAAAAAAAGATTGGTGCATGCATGAATGAAAAAAGGGGGGGTTTTCTTTGTGGACGAATCTTCAGAATCTCATTTCCCCCGAATACTCAACTTCTCAAGGTTTTAGAAGACTTCTTCTTCTTCCCGGAGGAGGTCTTCTTGAATGGAATCTCCTCTGCGGTTCCAAGAGGAGGGTTGAGACGAACGCCATCACTGCAAGCAAAGAAGGAAGCCCCTCTCATCCATGAATCCTCTCCACAGTTTTCATTATCTTGAAACCGTATTCTACTTCATCCTTAGCTGGAGGCATGTTTTAGGGGAACCATCTTCACTACTGCGGAAGAGGACGAAATCATAAAGCCTGAGGATCGAGGCACAAAGTTCTCGGCAAGATTACAAAAATCGAAATGCTCAATATTTGGATTCATCTTCAATCTTTGCACTATGAAACCAATGGCACAATGCATAGTGTGGTTATCAGAGATGGGATGGTGGAATATTTGGATTTGAAGGCCCATCTTATGCCTTAGAGCTTAGTGGAGCTCCATTAATTCTTTCAGGCTCACCTACACGTAGGGATCTACTGTTGGAGTTTGAGGAAGCCTGACCCTACCATTCTTGCTCCTGGACCTTCCTTGAAGCGCGGAAAGGGTCTACAACTTTGGAAATGTTTTACCAAGCACTAGAAATAGCAATGCTTGGCTCTAAATCTGGAGGATCAACCCAAAAGAACAAAAAGCGGAAGCCTATTTCTCTGGAGCATCAAGATTTTCCTCACAGACATATAACTGAGAGCTCGTCACACCAGGTGATATTAATGTTTTCCATTAAGTAGAACCATAGCATATGAAATTAATTCTAAAATGAATGTGGATCTTTCTAGCTTTAAAACTGCTTGATCCTCCCTCGAAACAGCATGCAAAATCTTTTATAGATCTAAGGATCGAGCTTTGTCATTTTTCACTAGATCTTGAGGATGATGATCCATAACCTTTAGGCTTTTTTCACCTCATCAATCTCAGTTTCAACCTTGCTAGATTAATAAATTGAATTTATGATAATTACTTATTGGTGGGTGATCAAACGGTGCTTTCTTCGAGTATATAGTTGTGATAGGTTGAGTGATATGTGCATGGATATTGCCATTAGTTTGTTGTGGTCTTGCATGGAGGAAGAAGATAAATCACAGGCACGGAACGATAGGTTAATCAGGTCATAGTAGGTATTACTCAGTGACTCAAGTCGTAAAGTCACATATCATAACCTATTCTTGTTTCTGATCAAAAGAAGGAAAGATATATGGAATTGATGCATTTTCCGGAGCTGCAGTTATGGCTTTGAACATACCACCAGGGGATCATGTTCTGGATATGTATGCTGGTCCTAGTGCTAAGCTTTGTATGATACTAGACCTTCTTGGTTGTTCGGGTTTTGTTACTAAAGTAGATGTTGCAAGGCATCATTAGGCAGCATGTAGAACAACGCTGCAAAAATATGCACTTGGTGATCGGTGTTGGCTTTCTGTTGCTGATGGAACAACTTCAATTATTCTTGGCAGATTTCATTCTAACCTTTGAAACAGGTGAGTTTGGATTGGAAGAAACTGGGGATTTGTTCAAGGAGTGGACATCTAGGAGACCATGGAAGGAGAGGAAAATGGCAAAGAAAAGTGGTACTGCACAATTGGTGTCCAAGCCTCACCCACCTGAACTCATATATTATGGACCACATTCTGGAGTTGTTGGTCTTACTACAAGAGAATTATATATGACTCTATCTAATGATGAGATTGCAAACCATGGCTTTAACAAGGTCCTTGTGGATGAAGAGTGCACTCATGATGGTTCAGTTAAACATATTCAAAAGTTTGAACAGTGGGGATGGGGAACTTTTCAAGATCGTGTACTAGATGCTGATAGGACTGATAACTTGCACGCTCTTCAACTGGATCTTCTCACAGTTGAAGGGTCACTTGTCTACAGCACTTGCAGCTTAACTGTTGCTCAGAATGAAGATATGGTGGAACAGTTCTTAAAGGAAAATGAAATTGCTGGTAGGATCATCCTACTACAACTTATTTCCAGAGTGAGAGTTTTGTCTTTTGCAAAAGTCTGGCGTAGCTTAGTTATAGGAGGAATTAAAAAATAATATAATTTCTATCATTATTAAAGAATGCTCTTTTGCACAAATCATAAGAGAATATGTGGGGTCTAAGCAAGACATGACTAAACATGAGGGGCTGTCCTTGCATGGCATAGATACGTACCAGAAAGCGGGTGCCCGAGGTAGCATGCATGCACGATCTTTAATCTTGAAAACGGCACATGAGGGAGCATGGGACACAGCTCATATGATTTTCCTAGATTTTAATCAAAGTAAACATTGTGAAGTTCAAGACTAGAATGAAAGCATGGCTGGGTGGTTTGCTAGTTGCACATACCCTCCAGATTCGTGTTCAATCCCTGCGTGCAACCTTTTTTATTTTCCCTCATATCCTGTTCTAAACAGTGGCATCTAATGTATAATGCGTCGTGCAACTTGGGGCTGTTATATCCCCTTTTCTATTGGGCCTTGTGCTTTACAATCAGGTCATATGGACCATGAAAGGAGCCAGAAACAACTTCCTTGCAATTCGGTTGCACCAACTCAAATTAAGGAATTTAACATGATAACACCTAAGCAATTTTCTTCAAAAAATCAATCCTTTTTTCCTTAAAACTTGGGTGAAATCTAGTTCTTCCTGTTATGGTGATCAAATCCTTTTTAATTTAGGCCAACCCCAATTCCTTTCTCAAATTCAAATCAAGTTCATTTTATTTTAAACCAAGTCCACCTCAATTTCAAATCAAGTCAAGTTTATTTTAAATCAAGTCCAATTCGTTTTATCAAAATTAAGTCAAGATTATTTTATTTTTTTTAGGTCCAATTCTTTTCCTCAAATTCAAGTTTATTTTATTTTAAATCAAGTCCAATTCTTTTCAAATCAAGTTTATTTTATTTTAAATCAAGTCCATTTATAATTCTAAGTCTCACGCGATGAGCTCTAAATAAGAACCGACGGTTTCACTGCTGTTCGATATTTAGAGATTCATATGGGTCCCAATGCAGCCTTAGCTGTCTTGGACCCTGTGCATATGTGGACCAAGAATCCTTTTTAAATAATTTTAGAAAAATCTCGTTTTAGAATCTCAAGTCCCACACGATGGGCTCTAAATAAAAGCCGGTGGTCTCAAGTCCTATGCATATGTGGACTAAGGATTTTCTTTAAAAAGAATTTTCAAAATACTCTTCAAACCAGAACTATGTAGCCTTGAGTTTCCCATTACACTAGGGAATACGTAGGAGCAGGATCAAGTCCTGTCAAGCTATTTTCATACAAACCTATTTATTTCTATTTTATTTAAAGGGATCAAACAGTTTTCAAAAATATTAAAGTCACACACTCAGTTTAAGGGTACCGTTCTTCGGAACAGGCGAGTAGGGTGCCTAACACCTTCCCTATTCGTAACCGACTCCCGAACCAAGAATTTCTTCCTCAAGTTAGGGTTTTTCCAAATGTTTTCCCTTTAAAAAATAAAATGTGGTGCCGACTCCACTAATCAATTAAATTATCTTTGTAAAATATTTAGCGAGTTCGTCGTCTTGTCGTAATTACGGTTGTGATAGATGGCGACTCCACTAGGACTTTAGAGAGTCAAGCTCATTTTCAATTGAGTGTGTATTGTATTGATCCCTTTTCTGTTTACTTGTCTATTATTTATCTATTTATTTATTTGTTTGTTTATTCGTTGTGCAACCCTAGGATAGACGAATAATAAATTGCTTTATGTATACTTGTCGGGATTTCCCCAATTGCAGGTTTCCCAATTATTATGCCTTCCACATATTACATATATGCATTCATCTCATGAGTAGGGCCCTATACACGGGTCTGAGTACAACCTAGGATAGAGGGGTCTAGTGGTGTCACTTCGGATGTACGTCTTGTTTGACTATCATGAAAACCCCAGCTAGAGTGCGTCCTATTCATATGCCCTGCAACTAGTGGCTTATTCTATTGTTGTAGCAAGCATTATGAACTGGAACCTGGCTCTAGTAACCTCTTACACCTCAGGACTATTGACCACCTTCGAGAGGTTCATGCATTAAAGGTCATAGACCCTTAGGATAGGTGACCTACATAGGAGGCAAGGAGGGCACACACCCCTTTCATGATACAAGACTCATATATTGCTCACAGGCATTTGAACCAAATCATCCGAAATGGCAAAGGGGAGATGAAATCTGAAAGTTGGGAAGATACAGAAAATCAAGAAAGAAAATAAACGAAAAAAAATGTATAAACAAAAATTAGAAAGAAAAATCAAATAAAAAGAATAAAATTAAGAAAAATCGAAATAGAAGGAGAAAGATAAAAATTTCTAGGAAAAATGAGAAATATTTTTTGAAAATATTGAAAATATAAAAAGATTCAAAAAGAGAGAATTCGCAAGAAAATCTAAAGAATGTTTTTAGAAAATTTTAGCAAAACTAAAAGATTTTCAATAAAACCAAAGGTTTTTCTAGAAAATTAAAAAATACCAAAAGTTAATAAAAACATAAAATTGCTAAAAATAAAAGACAAATAAATAAAGCAACACTCAATTATTTGCATTTCAACATTACACTCATTCATTCATTAAATAAATTTATCATTGAAAAAGATATTTTGAAAACCATCCCATACTTTTTTATGGAAACATCGACATTTTTATCATTCATTGATTTTGGCTTTCACATTTTTCTAAAGTTTAATTTTTAATTTAACAAAAAGATTGAAGAAAGACAACTTTCTCGACATCCTTAGAGAACTCGGTCAAAATCAAGAATCATGATAAGTTGGAAAGACAAAATGAGGAATTGAGAAATGAGGTCCAAACATTAAAGGATCAAGTGGCCAAATTAATGGAGGCCATCCAACTGTCAAAACAGAAAGAGGTGAGGTCTCTTTCAAAAGAAACAATCGACCCATCATACCCTCCTGGCTATGGTCCGCAAAACTCTTTACCATCAACCATGCCTCCACAAACCAAAGGGGTTCATTATGGGTTCCCTCATGGGCAAGCACCCTTCATGAGACAAACATAAACCCAAACACTAACCTACCTTCAAACCCCACAGAAATTCCTTATATTAGTCCAACCACCACCTCACAAGCTTACTAAAAAGCTACCAGGAGGATGAACCCTATATTCACCCAAGGACCTTATCTTATACACATATCACCTCTTTATCCTCACAACCATCCTTTTGATTAAAGTATGGAGAAATGGAAAACCCTCGAAAGAAGGATCCGGAAAATAGAAGGAAGTGCATATGATGTTAGAGATGCATCTCACTTATGTTTGGTCTCGGACGTGGTCATTCCTCCTAAATTCAAGGTTCCTGAATTCGAAAAATATCAAGGAACTAGCTGTCCAAGGAATCACTTGACCATGTACTGCAGGAGGATGTTCGCCTGTACTCGCGATGATAAGCTACTCGTCCACTTCTTTCAAGATAGCTTAACCGGGGTAGCTGCAAATTGGTACACTCAATTAGAACTGACATAATATCCGCTCATGGAGGGATCTAGCTGATGCCTTTCTGAAACAGTACAAGTACAGCTGGAGATGTCTCCTGACAGAACTCAACTTCAGAATATGGCTAAGAAAGAAAATGAGACCTTCAAACAATATGCTCAATGATGGCGCGAGTTAGCTGCTCAAGTGCAACCTCCTTTATCCAAAAAAGAACTGGTTAGCATATTCATTGACACACTCCAAGATCCTTTCTTTGGCAAGATGATCGGTAGCATGACCGCTAGCTTCTCTAGTAATGTTATCATTGGAGAAAGGATCGAAGGTGGAATGCGCCGTGGAAAGATAGCGCACAAGTCTACAGAGACAATTAACGCTTCCACTAGATCTGGGAAAAAGAAGATAGGAGAAACTTATAATGTAACTTTTGGTCAAAGGCCAATATACACCTCATATGGTATCTTATGACTTTCAAGCACCACCTTATACAACATATCCTTACATCACCACCACCTACTAAAGACCCTACCATCCAACTTACAACTATCCTATGCATATTCAACCACCAACACCATACACGGCCCAAACACAAGCCATAAGCCGAAATCATAACCAAAACCAAAAGAAAGAGAAGAAACCTGTCCAATTTGACCCTATTCCAATAACCTACACTGAGATGCTACCTCACTTAATCCAAAGCTCTCTGGTCGCTCCTTAACCCTTAAAACCTCAGGAACCACTATATCCTAAATGATATGACGCAAACGCCAAATACAACTACCATGCGGGGTTCATTGGCCATTCAACCGAAAATTGCCAAGTTTTGAAGCATAAGGGCAAAGCCTGATTGACGCTAAATGGTTGGATTTTGACAAGTTTGCTCTTAATGTGGGAAATAATCCACTGCCAAATCACGAGAACCCATCAGCCAGCTGAAGGAGATTGGGAGATTGGGCGGTGTAATGATTCCTTGTAAAGAGCCAGGTCAAAACTATCGAGGAAAGTCATCCAGGATTTTTCATACTTTTCAGAATTAATCTTTTGTAAATAAATCTCAATGACAAATAAAAAATTTACATTTTTCATGTTTCTTGAGCATGTACCTTACCGTGTTAACTTCACTTCTTGAATTTTCCATTCTTTTGATCATTTAACCTGCTCATCCTATCTCTAAACAATAAAAACCTGATGGTGACAATGTTAATGTTGTAATAATTAATTTTGAACATCTTATTAATCAAAAGAGAAAAATCAAGTGAGGGAACAGAATAAGCAAGGTCTAAACCAAAGATTCCAAAAAGACCATCCATTGTGGTTCCAAATCAAGAAATATCTTGTCAAATAACAAATATCCCGCTAGATCGAAAGTTCAAATCCAGGAAAAATTTAGGGATGTGAAATAAGTACGCTGAATTGAAAGTCAAAATAATCAAAGCAGGACCCAATAGAAGATCCGACCAGGAAAAAAAAAATCCGCTGGATTAAAGTCAAAGAAATAATCCAGGCAAGATTAGGGACAAAATCCACAAAATTCAAGAAAGAAAAAGAAAAGAAACCTGCTGGATTAAAGTCAAAGAAATAATCCAGGCAAAACCAGGGTCAAAGTTCAAAAAAAATAAATCGACAAAGTCGTAATCAGAAAAGGTCTTGTTGGATTAAAATTGTAAAAACAATTCAGGCGAAATTAGGATCAAAACAAAAGCCCGCTAGGTCAGAAATCCTCGAAGGGCAGCCTAGGCAAACCCTCAAAGGGCAGTCTAGGCAAACCCTCAAAGGGTAGCCTAAGCAAAAGTTAGGGCAGTCACAAATGAAAACCCTGATAGGTCGAAAACCTGCAAAGGCGACCTAGGAAAAAGTTAGGGCAAACAAAAGACCTGTTGGGTTGAAAACGCAAAGGAACAACCCAGACAAAAGTTAAAGTCAACCAAGAATCCAAGTACAAGCTGACCTTTCTGCACTTCATGTCTTCTAAAACTGGGGCAAAAAAATTGTCATTTCTCAAAATTTGATTAATTTGACAATCAAAATTATGCAAAGCAGCATTGACATTTTTCATCAAAAGGTGCCATTTGGGCAATCAAACCCATATCTTTCATCTTTCCCTCCAAATACACTATCCTAATACCTCACATGCAAAACTCTCCATTGGTTATCCAAGATCACTTTGCACACCTCAAAGTTACACATGCCAAAAAGAAATGTGAAAAATGTAAAATAAAAAAATTAATTTTGAAAAGGCATGACAAATCGGATGAATCCTCTATCATCACATCACGGCGTGACTGTTTCCCAAAGAGTCATCCTCCTGCCAGCCATAACGCCGCTAAGACAAAGGAGTGTGCCTTATTCAATAATGTTGACCACTGTTGGGTCTCAAAGATGTCAAAAAAATAAAATTTCAAGACTGACCAAGAAGCCAAGAAACAGAGTTAGTCCAGCTTATCCTGAATCTTGGTCCCCCTTATACCAACTAGAAGGTTGTCAAGAAAGGAAAAATGTCGGAGAAAAATAAAAAAATAGAATCATAAAGTTTTTCATCCCATAGCATTCATTTCATGGTATTCAACTAAATATCATTTCAAGCATCAAAAAATAATAAATAAGTTAAAACATCCTGTCCTCTTACACTCATTCAAGCATCACAATAAGCATCCTGTCATTCGAGCATCACATAATTCATTTTTCAAAACTAATTAAGACCAGGGAAAATTTCCCGAATCAATCATACATGAAAAAGATTTCTAAAAATCTCAAAACTGGGGCAAACGCTTGCCTAGAAACTTCGAAATGAGGCAATTCTTAATTTCAAATCAAGATTCAAACTAGGGTAAACACCTACCTAGAAAAATTCAAGTTGAGGCAATCCTCAATTTCAAAAAAAAGAAGAAAATCCAAAATAGGGAAAACGCTTGCCCAGAAACTTTAAATTGAGGCAATTCTCAATTTCACATCAAGACTCAAACTGGGGCAAACATCTGCCCAGAAAAATTCAAGTTGAGGCAATCCTCATCTCCAAATCAAGATTTAAATTGGGCCAAACATTTTCTTAGAGGAATTCAAGTTGAGGCAATCCTCAATTTAAAAAAAAAAACAGGAAGAAAATTCAAAATGGGTCAAACATTTGCCCATAAAACTTCAAATTGAGGCAATCCTCAATTTCAAATCAAGATTCAAACTGGGGTAAACGCTTGCCCAGAAAAATTTAAATTGAAACAATCCTCAATTCCAAATCAAGATTTAAATCGGGGCAAACATCTGCCTAGAGGAATTCAAGTTAAGGGAATCCTTAATTTCAAAAATCTAAATTGGGGTAAAATTGTTTGCCCAAGTTTCTTCAAAAGAAAATAATTATCAATTTCTTAAAACCCTTCAAGTTCAAGGCAAAATCAGCAAGTTATTTAAAATAATTCAAGATAAACAATTTTCAAATAATGTTGTTCAAAACAACTAATTCCTTCTCACCTGTTCAAACATCAGGCAATCAACCTGCATTCCCGAGATGCATCATATCATTTTCGACACCTGTCCTAATAGGTCATTTCTTCTTTTCCTATCTTAACAGGCCATCCTTCCCAGTTAGTGTATATCATTTTCATTTCATTTCGATTTTCGACGGTGCCTGTCTCAACAGGTTTCTTTTCCTTGCCTGTCTTAACAGGCCATCTCTGCATTACCTGCCTCAACAGTTTTCCTTTCATTTCCTGTCTTAACAAGACTCCTTTCATTTCATTTTCTCTATCTTAACAGGTCATTCTTTCCCACTCCAGCATGTTTAATTTTCTGCACCTTGGCCTATGTTGTTAGGCCTCCAACATATTTACTTTTCTGCACTTTGGCCTATGTTGTTAAGCCTCTAGCATGTTTACTTTTCTCCACCTTGGCCTGTCTTTTTAGGCCTCCAGCACGTTCAAATTTCTGCATCTTGGCCTATGTTTTCAGGCCTCTAGCACGTTTATATTTCTGCATCTTGGCCTATGTTGTCAGGCCTCCATAACGTTTAAATTTCTGCATCCCGGCCTATGATTAGGCCTTGCATGTTTAAATTCCCGCATCACTGGCCTACGTTGTTAGGCCTTGCATTTTAATTTTCAACACTCTGGCCTTTGATGTCAGGCCTTGCATGTTTAATTTTCATCACTCCGGCCTTTGGTGTCAAGCCTTGCATTTTAATTTTCAGCACTCCGGCCTATGATGTCAGGCCTTTCATGTTTAATGTTCAGCACTTCAGCCTATGTTGTCAGGCCTTGCATTTTAATTTTCAGCCCTTTGGCCTATGATGTTAGGCCTTGCATGTTTAATTTTCATCACTCCGGCCTACGGTGTCAGGCCTTACATTTTAATTTTTAGCACTCCGGCCTATGATGTCAGGCCTTGCATGTTTAATTTTCAGCACTTCAGCCTATATTGTCAGGCCTTGCATTTTAATTTTTCGCATCTCCAGCCTATGTTGACAGGCCTTGCATTTTAATTTTCAGCCTTCCAACCTATGATGTCAGGCCTTGCATGTTTAATTTTCAGCACTCCGGCCTTGCATGTTTAAATTCCCGCATCTCTGGCTTATGTTGTCAGGCCTTACATTTTAATTTTCAGCACTCTTGCCTATGATGTCAGGCCTTATATTGTATGTAAGTTGTAAGTTAATAGCAAATAAAATTTGTAAGTTGATTAATCAAATATAAATAGCACAATAATATTACCATAATTTAGCAAAAATTTTAATCTTATATTGTATGGTATGATATTTTAGCAAAAAAGTAGTCAATAAGAACAAATCTCAATAACAATATAGAATATAACATAATAAGATATTTATTTTATTTTACTTTTAAAAAAATTTCCTCATTATTACCACAAAACAAAGTATATAAGATTACAAAAATTTTTAACATAAAATATTTTCTTATAGAATATCTCTTATGTTCTTCTCTAATTTTGAAACCATCAATTTAAGATATCCTATGAATTAATTATAATGTCTCTATGTAAACACTCACATATGTCCAGGCCCCTTTTTAAATAAACTAAATAATAAATAAATAAACAGAAAACAAAAAAAATAGAAAAACAAGAAACAAAAAAAGGAAAAAATATATATAAAATAAATAAGCAAAATTTAACAAAAAAAGAAATAAAAACAGAAAATAAAAAAATAAAATGAATAAATAAAAGCATAATACCAAAATAGAAAAATTTAACAAAAGAAAAAGAAATAAAAACAAAAAAGCAAAAAATAAACAAAAAGAAAAAAGCGGGAATTTTCAAAAACGAAAAAAGGGGCATAAAAAGGAAGATGCTTTATAAAAAGGGGGGGGAGGAGGCTCATTTTGAAAAATTTTGGAAAAATAGCGAGAGGCTTTTCTCTCTTGGCCTCTCCTGGCTTTCCTAAAAGAAAACTCTTCTCCGCTAGCACCTACGAGGGAGATTCTCCAGATTGAAGGTGGCAATTTCTCAAGTTCTCAGAGCGTTGCAGGACAATTCTTGGATCCATCGTCTTCTATTCCATTCGGCTCCAGCATCTAAGTCTCAAGCCTCAATTGCGATCGAGAGAAATCTCCCGTGCAATCCTGTGAAGGTTAGCGTTCTTACTTCATCACGATATCGTAGGCAGTGCAATTTGGAATTGACTTGCTTAATCGAAAGCTAGAAGACAATAGGTAATGAACAAGAATTTTAAGCAAGAATGACATATACTGGAACAGTTCGAATGAGAAAGAAAAAATGTTTTATAATTGTGAATTTTAATAACCAATGTTGCTTGATATCCATCGCTACTAACAAAGTCTATGGTAAGAGTAAACACGATCCCTATGCTTGAATCTGATTTCTGCACGGATCCACTTGAAGATCTGTATCTGTGAGTGAGCTAGATCAGTTTAAGAAATGGAGATCGGGTACATGATTCCATTCACTGTGAGAATGGAGAATTCTTAGCAACTTCATGCATGCATCCGTTCATATGTTTCAAAATCGGTATCGAACATGAGATAGTGAACTCTTGGCAACTACATGCATGCATCTGTTTATAAGTTTTCAAAGTATGCATCGAATATGAGATAGTGAATTCTTGGCAACTACATGCATGCATTTGCTTACATGTTTTTGATTCTGCATCGAGCATGGAATTCAATACTGAAAATTGAGGTGAGTACGAAGGAAGGCCATCGTAGTTAACTCCTGCTGGCGTAGGGATGAGTGTAATGGACCTTTCAAAGAGCTCCCATTTAGGAATTACCAATACTGTTGATCACCTAGTTGACCATGTCCTCTGTTCTGCTACATCGACATACGAAGCGGCCAAGGATCCACCACCGCAGGAACTACGCTGAGACCAAACGATTCCAGCTTTTGAGAACTTCGTAGCCATTCTGCTTGCATGAGGAGGCATGAGTCATAGTGAAGGGACCAGATGGTAGTCCCCATTTTCGGATGTAAATAAGGTAGTGAGATAGATATTCAGGTGGCCGGAGATTATCTTTGCAGTGCATGTTACATGAAAGACGATAGCCCAAATATGTCACGAATCCCTGAAGATACCTCCCTTAACTAGAAGTAAAATGATGATCCTAGTGAAGCCAGCAGCGGTGGATACGGATGGTGGGATAGGTTTTTGGTTGCTTCAGACGGAGATACCACCATGCCTAGCTATGACCGAAGTATCATATTGTGTTCATTCCGTTCGTGCAAACTACACAAGGTTCAAAAGGTGATGATGAAGAACTCGAAATGGATTCGGTATCAGATTCTCACCATCTGGTGTCACCAACTTTGGCTGGAGCCATTGATAGCTCTCATAAGCCATGGATACCAGCTCATGTTGTTTCTATAGAATTGAACTTCATGGAGAGTTACACCCCTCAAGGCTCAAGCATGAACGCTAGCCTGCGGTTACCAAGAGTCCCCACAAAATGATGTATGTTAACACGACATGGAACAGAGGCGGATATATTGGCAAGCTTAGAGTTTTGTTTGAAACCGGTTGGCAGCTAAAGTCACTTGAGAGAATGCAGACTACAATGGGTCCAATGTCGGTAATGACGTATATCCAAAGGGATGGTTGATACGAAGCAAGGATGGCCTTATTTACGACAAAACAGGTCAAAGAAGGTTGCGGAAGGCAGGGGTTGCTCTGAACCTGGGTACAAAATCTCTAATTTTGAGGAACCTTTTGATGTGGTTATCCATTTAGAAGAGGATCCAAAAGCACCGCTTCCATAAACAAGAGAGATGTAGATCTTCCACAATCAGACACGTTCACTGATTTCTACCTCCATTATTTCAAGAATCAAACACAAGAAGAACAGAACAGCAGCTCCTTTCAAATCACCATACTCACAGAGGGTCCTGCATATTCTTAGCAAACCCCACGCTTAGAAGTCTAGACCCCATGTTTGTGCTGCTAGATATAATCGTGCATGGCTTTCACTAAAAGTTGCATAATGGGCCTGCCATTCTAATTTAGGCCTCTCCATTACGCCACGCACTGCCACACAACTTGGCTTTATGATGAATATGTTGGAAACAAGCCATGCAGAAGCCATGGGTATAGAATATGTCTTACAATTGGCAGCTCACAGAGGGCCCGCAGATGACACTAAGCCCGCTAAGCATGCTTCCATTAGATCAACACTACCAAATGATCAGATCCTGTTTCCAGCATTCAATTGGCAAAATTCCTGGGGCTGTGTGGTCAAGCGAGTTAAGGGAAAGAAGCCCTCATGCAGGACTCATGCGGATTCTACGTGCCCTGAAATATTAGTTGTTTAAAATGGATCATAAGTAATATATACCTAACCAGGCACTTAGCCTAGCGGTTGGAGTGTTACTGGACCTCCAACCACCTGGGTTCGAGTCCCAGCCTGCCAGTTTTGTTGATTTAATTTATACCCCATACAGCTCTTAAGTCTTTTAAGTTAAAGTGAAAGCGTTAAATACACAACCAAGAGCATAGCCCAGTGACGTTGCTTGCACTACATGACTTCTGGGGCACGAGTTCGAGCCCCCTGGAACCCACTTTATTTTTGAATAAAGCAAGATCTTAGGCAAGTCGTAAGCCACTCGAGCCAAGCCACCAAGCCGAGGAGCCAAATAAGCCATCGAAGCCACCTGTTAAGCTCACAAGTCATAAACCGCTCGAGCCAAGCCGAGGAGCCGAATAAGCCACAAGCCACCAGCAAAGGCCCCCATATTTCCACATATTAGTATTAGCCACCCCACACTTCCAGTGATCACAATTGGGCCCTTGCTAAACTTTCCAAAATTACAATTAGGCCCCCTAGCTTCCCAAAATTATAAATTAAATCCCTTGAATTCCTCCAAGTTCCCAATAAGCTCCCATATCCTCTTTTACTCCAAATCACGCCCGACTCTTCTTATCATTGGTCACCCTCAACAAAATAAAATCCGTTTTGCATTTCCTAATCTCACGCGACGAACTCTATGCACGAACTGGTAGCTTTTTCTGTTGTTTGATGCTTAAAGATTCATATGAGTCCAAGTGCAGCCGTAGTTGGCTTGGGCCCTGTGCATATGTGGATTAGGAATGCCCCTTTTCACAAAATAAAAAATGTTTTGCACTTCTTAATCTCACACGGCGAGCCCTAAGCATGAACTGATACCTTTTTCTATTGTTCGATGTTTAAGGATCCGTATGGGCCCAAGTGCAGTCGTAGTTGTCTTGGACCCTGTGCATATGTGGATTAGGAATGCCCTTCTTAAATAAATAAAAATTCATTTTGCAATTCCTAAAGTCTCACGCGACGAACCTTAAGCACGAACTGGTAGTTTTTTCTGCTATTCGATGTTTAGGAATTCGTATGGATCCCAATGCAGCCGTAGTTGTCTTGGATCCTGTGGATATATGGAACAAGGATTCTCCTTAAAATATTTCTAAAACACTCTACCCATCTTCAAATATTCTTTTTCAAGCAACTCTGAAGGTCAAGCCTTCGAGCACCATTCATTTTGAAATACTCCTATTCAAACGCCTTCGGAGGTCAAGCCTTCAACACCAGAACTACGTAAGCCTTGAGTTTTCCATTGCATCGGGGAATACGTAGGAGCAGGATCAAGTCCTGTCAGGCTAACCTCCCTCAATCTATTTATTTTCACTCTAGTTAAAGGGATCAAACTATTTTCGATAAATCACACACTCAGTTTAAGGTTACCGTTCTTCGGAACGGGCAAGTGGGGTGCCTAATACCTTCCCCACTCATAACTGACTCCCAAACCTACATCTCATCCTCAAGTTAGGGTTTTTCCAAATCTTTTTCCCTTAAATAAAAATTTGGTGGCGACTCCACATCATCAATTAAATTCAATTTTAAAACTTTAGCGAGTTCGTCTTCTCGTTGGAATTACGGTTGCGACACTCTATAGGCAACTAAAGTAAATTGTAATGATTAAATTATACTTAACATCTATTGTAAACAAAAATAAATAAGCATATATTATGAAAAAAAATTAAACTCAGCTAGGTACACTTGTCGACAATGATATTGTTAATTAATTCTATTAAAAAATATAATCATATATCTTTTCAGTTACTTACCTTTGATAATATTATTATAGAGGGTCCTATTTAATTATGTTTTTGATTTTTTTTTCTATGTGCTTATCCAAATTCAATTATTTTCAATCTTGAAATTTTATTTTCAAGTCCAACAAGAATATTATACCAAACATAATGATTTTAATCATCTTTATGGTTATGATTAATCATAAAAAAATTATTGCAAATAATATCAATTGAAGAATTAGGAATTTCATCATAAGACTAATATGTTTTTAAATATTTTAATATTAGGAAAAAATATCTTTCCAAATACCAATAACATAGTCCCATATTCATTATTCAACATATTAATCTTATAACATAAAAGTTACAGCCAAACAAGTTTGAACTAAAACCTTAAATTTGTAACATCTTCCTTAGGCACCTTATTACCCCTACTTGAGTTACAGGCATGAGTTAGCATCAAACATAATTACTTTTTTTATTTTTTTAAGAATTCCAATTTGAATTCTTTATATGTTATCGCTATTATTTATAATAAC
Organism: Canavalia gladiata; assembly: GCA_037954105.1. Classification (NCBI taxonomy): domain Eukaryota; kingdom Viridiplantae; phylum Streptophyta; class Magnoliopsida; order Fabales; family Fabaceae; genus Canavalia; species Canavalia gladiata. The sequence goes on along the minus strand of CM075662.1, from coordinate 16,480,187 downwards.
TTCTTCCAAATGAGTGTAGCTTAAACTTAAGAAAAAAAAATCACATAATCAATGATATCATTATTAGAATATTACTTCATGATGTAGAATCCTTTTAAGAAATTATTTATACTGAAAATACGGTAAAAATTTTTGCGACACTTATTGCTATTAGAGATGTGAGCTGATTTTATTTGACGGATTTCATGACACTTATTACTACATCAAGTAAATGGAAAAGTTAAAAGCCCATGTATGTTTATTAGTAATATTGTACATTCATATATTCGCACGTACTTAAATAACATTACTTTTATAGATATTATTATTATATAGTCCCATAAGTTTCAAAAAAACTAGTACAAGGGCATCTGTCGTAACCATAATTACAACGAGACGACGAACTCACTAAAAATTTGAAAAAGAATTTTAATTTGATTATGTGGAGCCACTACCAAATTTTATTTCAAGGGAAAATATTTGGAAAACCCCTAACTTGAGGGAGAATTTAGGTTCGGGAGTCGGTTACGAATAGGGAAGGTGTTAGGCACCCTACTCTCCCATTTCGAAGAACGGCACCCTTAAACTGAGTGTGTGATTTTGATATTTTTGAAAAAAATTTGATCCCTTTAGTTTAGAATAAAAATAAATATGTTTGTGTAAAAATAGTCTGACAGGACTTGACCCTACTCCTACATATTCCCTTGTGCAATGGGAAACTTAAGGCTACGTAGTTTTGATTTTGAAGACTTGATCTTCAAAAGTAAAAAGAATTTGAAAGATGATTTTAAAAGCATTTTCGATATTTTGGAAGAATCGTTAGTCCACATATGCACAGAGTCCAAGACAACTAAGGCTGCATTGGAACCCATATGGATCTCTAAATATCGAACAACAGAGAAAGCCACCAGTTAGTATTTAGAGCCCATCGCGTGAGACTTGGGATTCCAAAACGATGTTTTTCTAAAATATTTTATTATTTACAAGGCATTCTTAGTCCACATATGCACAGGGTCCAAGACAACTAAGGCTGCACTGGGATTCGTATAAATCTCTAAATATCGAACAACAGAAAAAGCTACCAATCATACTTAGAGCTTATTGCGTGAGACCTAGAATTGTAAAAGAAAACAAATTTAATTTGTGAAACGAAAAAATAAATAGGGATTGGGCTTGACCCAAAGTTAAAGGAAACTTGATTTCAAATTGATTAAAAAGAAAATTAAAAATAGGCTAGACCAATATTGAAAAGAAACTTAATTTCAAAGATAAGAAGAAAATTGGGTTTGACCCAATGTAAAAAACTTGATTTCAATTTAAAGAGGATTAGGCATGGCCTAAAAATTGGATTTTTGAGATTATAAGAGACAGAACTTGATCCAAATTAAAATGAAATTGGGTTTGACCCAAATTAAAAAAGGAATTGATTTGGTGTTAAATAAATAAAATAGAAAAATTTAGTTTGACCCAATTAATTATTTTTGTTCAAGAATGGTGTCAATATTAATTATCTAGTGAGGCCCATTTTGTATGAGCATGGCCCAATTAGCATGGTTCAATAAAGAACTTGAAATCTGTGGATCCCTGGAAAGCATTGATAGTATTTTGGCCCACTTTAGGATGTGGCCCACTGATCATAACAACATGTTGCTGCCCAATAAGTATAGATTGGTACGCAATGGAACTATGGCAACCTGGCCTAATGGAAGATGTTGACAATTTTGGTCCATTTTTTGATGTGCGACCCAATTACTTGATTGGATCTGCAGGGCCCTGATTGGGGAATTGCTCGAATGGCCCTTGAGGGACTCGAATTGAGAAGGTGGGTGGCCCACTATTCATGCGCTGTATCCAATTGTAGCTTTGTAATCATGGCCCAAATGTGACTAGCCTGGTCATGTATGCTCAAGGATAGTGGCAATTGTCGCAACCGTAATTATGACGAGACGATGAACTCGCTAAATTTTTTAAATAATTTTATTTGATTAAGTGGAGTCGCTACCAAATTTTTATTTAAGGGAAAATACTGGGAAAAACCCTAACTTGAGCATGAGATTCGAAGTTCGGGAGTCGGTTACGAGTGGGGAAGGTGTTAGGACCCCACTTGCCCGTTCCGAAGAACGGTACCCTTAAACTGAGTGTGTGATTTTTTTTTTTTGAAAATTGTTTGATTCCTTTAATTATAATGAAAATAAATAGATTGATGGAGATTAGCCTGACAGGACTTGATCATGCTCCTATGTATTCCCTGGTGCAATGGATAGAGTGTTTTGAAAATGTTTTAAGGAGAATCCTTAATCCACATATGCACAGGATCCAAGACAACTATGGCTGCACTAGGATCCATATGAATTCCTAAGCATCGAACAGCAGAAAAAGCTACAAATTCGTGCTTAGGGTTCATTGTGTGAGACCTAGAATTGTTTTAATAGACTTGACTAAAAATGAAGAAAAGGGAAGAACATAAATGGGCTTGAACTAAAATAAACTTGATTTTGAAAACAGAGGAGAATGAATAATAAAACAACTTGTTTTCAAAATTTTAAAATGATCCTGATGAAATTTGAAGAAAACTTGACTTGAGCTTGAATTGATCTAGAGTGAACTTGATTTAAAGGGAACTCGATTGAAAATTTCAAGAAAAGGAATTAAATTTAACTTGAAATGAATTTTGATTAAAACTTAAGGGAAAGAATTGAATTTCAAAGTGTGCGTTTAAATTGATATTTGAGGAAGATTATTAAATTTTGACCTGAAATGAGACTTGAGAGAAATATTTAAATTGGATTTGAGTTAAAATGAATTTCTATTTAAGATTTAATGAATGAGTTAAATTGGCTTTAAACCAAAATGAATTTTATAGGTTTGAATCAAAATGATCCTTTATGAATTAAAATGATTTTTTATTTGAAACTTTGATGAAAAGAATTACAATTTGGAGAAAAGGAATCTAAATTAAATTTGAATTCGGTCAAAGATTAAATTAATTAGACAAATAAAAAAGGGGTTAGCCTTATTTAAGAAGTGGTTACCATGTAAATTTATGGATGGCTCTATTTAGATTAGCCTTATTTTGGCTGGCTCACATGGCTTACTGGCTGGCTCGTATAGCTTACTGGCTCACTTGGCTTGTGAGGTACACGTGATGGGAATTGTTTCAAAAAGGAGAAATTGAGCTCCAGGGGCTTCGAACTCGTGACCTAGGACCTGTGAACGACATCTCTAGCCACTGGGACACTCCAAGTATTGGTTGTAGTTTTGTACCATTGCACATATATGAGGGGTCCAGATTTGACTACCTTTTATAAGAAAAAAGATACAAGGGATTTGAACCCCTATTGTGGGAGTTAAGGGCAGTAACCCTTGCCACTGGGCCAATCTCATAGTTGTGTTACTTAACGTCTCAAATTAAAATAGAACGCTCTCTCATGAACGTGAGAATGAGCTAGCATACTGCATGGGAGCCCCTCTTGTATCACGTAAAACTCAAAGCCAATTTCAGTATATGCTTACACCCCTTCATTGAAATTCCAATATGATAATAGATTGATATTTTTATGGATCCCTCCATGTGTATTATGCCTTTAGCCAATCAGGAGCAACCGCTGGTCCTTCTTAAGCTATACAGAAACGACCTCTCCACATAGAACCCTGATGGATAACATCTCAATATTATGGCCCTGAAATGTTTAACAGAGTATGGACGGGAGTGCATGTAACCGTAGGCATCAAAGCAAACGCCAACTCTTTGCCCTTCTTCTTCTGGTCGTGACCCACTGCCTGCCAACCTCCTTTTTCGTGCATGCACCGAGCTTACAAGAATTGCCAATGTGTATACTATTCCCATGCAGTTTGAGGGGAATCAACCAACAAGAAACAACGGCCTGGCTGTGGAGATTAAGAGAATGTCGAAGGGGTCTCTGAGTTTTCCTAACCAACCATGTCAAAGCCACAACCTATTGCATGGATCATTTCGCTTAGGGTGGCTTTATCATCCACGATCTTAAGTAAGTGCAAGGCCGCCTGTTTGACGCCTGGTCATTCCTTCCACTTTGCAACATCTCTTTTCAGACTTGCTCTATTCATGTTAAGCTCGATACAACATTTAGAGCAGCAGAGGGTCCATCCGATTTTTCTTTAACAATTTTCGACCTAATCTGTCACTTATAAGAATCTGCATGGCCTCTATATGAGGTGTGATTTGAAGTGTTTGAGGCACCCCATTATTTCCCGTCAGTGAGTGAACAAGAACCGAGCATGATCCAAAGCTACAGAACCAGAGCATGACGTGATATTCATAAGGATTATGGACTCCCTAAGCAGTGTCTGAATATGCTCATAGATGATATAACTGAAGCAAGGAGCAGGACCTTAAAGGCTTCCACGAATCCTTTTATCTTTGTCATCATTCTCTCATGCGAGATTAAAACTCCAGATTTTGTTTTCTTTTTGTGCTTATTTTCGGCCTGAATCTTGATTTAGCACAATTAGGTCCAGCCAAATAGGACTAGCAATTGGTACGCCAACTCTCCCTAGAACTAGAGCCTCGTATGGGAAGCCTATTCCTCATATTCATGTACCAAACCAGTGCGATTCATATATATGTAACAAATCTAAATCCAGCTTTACGAAGGTGCTAAGATTTTAGTATCAAATCAAAGTGTGTTTCTTATGTCTACATCAACTCGATTCAACTCAACGAGCATACATGGAAATTATAAAACCAGTTTTAGGTAAGAAATCAAATTCTTGAATTTATTTTGGACAAATTTCTTCTGCATGTTCACACAGCGACACGACTAAGTTCAAACGCATACATAGCAGTTATAGATCTGGCTTTAACCAAGAGATTATGATCTTGAATTCAATTTTTCCATTATCTATGCTTAAAAGGTAAGTAACACTAACCTGAAATCGCAAAGTACCACCTGATCGGTCAAAACGAATCCACAGGAAATGGAACGAATCTTGAATCTCCTCCAGAACGCTGTGAGAAACTGAATTCGAGTTCACCTCTTCTTTCCTCTTGGCCAGGATCCAGAGAGCGGTAGAGAAGTTCCAATTAAACTGCCAAAAAAAAAAATTCCCCCCCCCCAAAATGGTCTTTTCCCCTATTTATAGAGATCTTTCAAAGATTTCTTAATTTCTTTCGTTCCCCCACATCCATGCTCCTCCTTTTTCTTTTTTTCTTTTTCGTTTTTCATTTAATTTTAAATTCTTTCTTTTATTATTTTTTACTTCTGTTTTTAAATTTCAGTTTTCTCTTCCTTTTTTTCTTTTTATAGATTCTGTTTTTTATTTCTAATTTTAACTTTTTTTTTAAATTTTTTTTAGTTTTGTTTTTCTGTTTTTAATTATTATTTCTATATTCTTTTTTTATTATTATTATATTTTTTATTTTATGATTTTATTTTTTATTATCTTTAGTTTTTGTTTCTTTTTGTAATTTTACCATTTTCCAGTTTTTTCTTTTTAATGTTTTATTATTTTAGTTATTTATTTATTTGTTTGTTTATTTTTCATGTTATTTGTTTTTTCTTCATTTTTATTTTATTTATTTTTAGCTTTATTTATTTTTATTTATTCTGTTTTTATATATATATATATATATATATATATATATATATTTCTATTTTCTTTTCTATTTGTTTCATATATAACTTTCCCCAGTTTTTTTTCTATTTTCTGTTTTTACTTCTTATGTTTATTATTTAAATTGTAGTTTATTCACTAATTAATTTTAAAAATGGGATCTTGGACATAATCGAGTTTTTTTTCTATTTTCTGTTTTCTGTTTTGACTTCTTATGTTTATTATTTAAATTGTAGTTTATTCACTAATTAATTTTAAAAATGGGATCTTGGACATAATCGAGTGTTTACAAATGACATGTTAAAAGGAAAAGACCCCAAGCGGGATTCGAACACGAGGTGCTGCAGTGAGATGTAACAGGCTAACCATTGGGCTACACCTCCAACTAAGTTTTAATGCTCCTTCTCTTAATTAAAGCAAGAGTGAATTGGTCCCTGGAGGTGCATGAAATTTGACTTGCATGCACTGCCTAAACATCTTTTAGCCATAGCATGTATTTCTAAGGTCCTGAGGATCAGGTAGTGTGCTACCGGTGGTCAACAACAAATCAACTCATTTAACCATCAAATGGCATTTGACAGCATCAGACTCCATACAAAGACTTGATCGGAGTGTCTACTTATGCCTCTTGCCATCACTTGTTCGGCCAAGAATTAATGTAAGTTTTGAAATAATATAATTCGGGTTAACAATGTGGCAAGCTTGGGTAATTTTAATTTGATTCCATAGCCACTGGTGTAGAGGCAAGAGGCGTCAACTTTCTCTGCAGCAACCTAGGCCATCATAGAATTCTTTTCAGAAATTCGACACTATCAGGCCTACATGATTAGCTCAAACATGATCAGATGCCAAGTACCCAGATTGTATGGTGGTGCAGTACTTGATTTCCAAGTAATTCCCTGTCATCATGCTGGAATACTATGGGCAGTTACAAGGTACCCCAATAAAACATCCCTTAGGGACAACAACAAATCGGTCAGCAAGTCCTCTCTGAAGAAGAATCACTGTCTTGAGTTTAATGCTTAAGCTTCGGAAGAGGAAATGTAATTATTATGTATCATGTTCTCGGTTTTAATAATAATTCCTCACTCAATGTGAATATCTTTGGCAGTCGAAGAACGTTCTGACAGAATTTGATATTCCCAATCAAGACTATACAATCCACATATCAAACGAGAATAAAAGAGACAAGGACAAAGATATAGTTCCCTAACACTGGTATTTTCATAATAGAAATGGTCCTGAATCAACAGCATTCTCAACCTTTCTTCACAGTCACATGCAGTAACACAGGAAGCGTACCAATGGATTACAATCAATGCTGAGGGAGGGCACGAACAATCTTAGCGAAGAGCAGCTGAAAAATCTAAATTCTTCCATGAATTGCATCTCTATGGCTCAACAATGATGCTCCTTCGTCAATACACCTAGTTTTATTACTGGTGGACGAAGCTACCTCCCTAATATTATCTAGTGCTCAAATCAACATCGTAAGAATATAGATTGAATGCATAGATATTGCTACCTAGGAATCAAATAATCTTTTACAAGCTAGAATTTCTCAATCTTCATCATGAGCACAAATCACAATTACCAACCGATATTCTTGATCTATGATTCTTTACCATTGATCTGATTTATTAAGGTGTAGATTATCACGCTTAACAAACAACAACAAATAGATGCACACCAAAGCAATTAATTCTGCAATTTTGCAAGGAATTCCTACTATCATTCCGAAGATTTACTTATTATTTTTTTGAATGAAGATAAACAAATTTAGAGAGTGGCTCAATGAGAAATTCATGCAAACTTCACTTGGTGGACGAGTTCTTCCTGGAAGCCGAGCTCTCTCTGGAAAGTTCAATCTTGGTTCTCTCTGGAAATTGATCCTATTAACCGATTAGAAATTTTGAGGATTCTAAGTGTGAGAGAGTTCTTTGAATTGAGGTGGTTCTGGGAGCTTCGCATTAAAGGATTTTTTTTCAGATTGGAGCCAGCCCCCCCCCCCGATCTCTGTCTCCTTTTTATTTGACATTTTGGCGAGATCCTCCTTTGCTCTTTTTTTTCCCTCTTTCTTCTATTTTTATTTTCTTTTTTTTTATTATTTTGTTTTGTTTCCAAATTCTGTTTTCAGTTTTATTTTTCTTTTTTTTTCATTCTTTTTTCAGCTTTTTTATTTCTTCTTTTTAGTATTTTTATTTTCTTTATTTATTTTTTATTTTGGTGTTTTTATTTCTATTTTTTTATTTGCTGTTTTTATTTATTATTTTTCTTTTGTAACTTTTCTTTATTTTCATTTGATTCTTTTTCTTTCTCTTTCCTTTTTAGTATTTTATCTTTGTTTTTTGTTATTTCTTTTATTTCATTACTTTATATCATTTTTATTTTATTCTTTTGGCTATTTTGATTTTCTCTCCTTCTCTCCCTTTTTATTTTTGTTATTTTAAATTTTTTTTTCTATTATTTCTTACTATTTTCTCTTTTCTTAATCTTTCCTTTTTCTTATTTATTTATTATTTAAATTATTATTTATTTACTAATTAAATTTAAAAATGGAGCCTCGGACATAATTGGGTGTTCACAGCATCAAAACCCTTCCATACATCCCATATATGTATTATACAACTATTTTACATAATACATATCTATCATACATATTACATGGTTATTTATAGAAATATACATTATCTATGTGAGATGGAAACTCCTATAAAAATCTTCAAACGTATGGACCCTTAAGCCCCAATCATAGGCTCTTGTTTAACGTATAGTAAGCATCCTCCTTGTACTCCTAGTAGGCATGAAGTGGATACAATATCGGAAAAAGAGAATCTCCTTGGGATAACTATACGTGCAAAGAGTTATAGTAATTTGAAGGAGTTAATGGGTCACTCTCCCCTTCAATTAAAGAGGTCTCTTACATATGAGAAACCAAAGGGACTTGGTAGCCTGGTGGTAGAGGTACCACAAGGTCCACTATGGAAAACTTTATGCTCGGAACAATAGAAACAAATAGTTGCCTATATGAGAAGTAGACATGCATATTTGCTTACACCGTGATTAATAGTATATGAGCATTTACCACCTAATTCGCGTTATTAATATCTACGAACACCGCCATTGTGGAAAACGACATGGTCGGGGTTTGGGATAGAAAATGATGGTAGGGGTGAGAAACAAAGTTTCTCAGTAGGTTTCTATCCTAAACTAGTGTCAACGTTTTCATCCCAGCCACTTCAGTTTATTAAAGAAAAGGTGACATGCTTATAAGTTCACTTTTAATTTTAAGAGAGTTCTTTGGCTGAAGTGGTTTATTTTTAGCAATAATAAACAATTCTTATTCAAGCATACATTTCTGTCATACCTTAGATCATTCTTTTATAGAGATATTCATAAACATACATTTCATACATTCTTGATATCACAATTTCATCACATCATAGATATTATTTGACCTTTGTTTCATTCATGCATTAATCATAATTCATTCTCATTTCTTTATCACCCTTTTAGTGATAATCTTCAATTTAAGCATATCATGCAAAATTTAGTCAAATAATATCTTTTTACTGGTTCTACTATTCTACCTTCTATTATTAGGATATGAGCTCATTCCTTGATGGTCCTGACTGTCATAATTATTAAAAACCTAGTGCTTCATAATAAAAGGATTTTTGGAAGATCTACATCTTTTCACAGAAGGACGCCTTGTCCTTCTAAATGTGCACTAGTGACTACTGCACATTTAAGAGTAGCATTAAATTTTTACATAAGCTCTTCCTTTTTCAAATCTTTTAGATAACATGCATGCTCAAGCAATCCAGCCAATATGGTATGCACATATAGCATCCAATCCATTTAATTCTCACATATTTCATTATATAAACCATCATAAATCACATCACTTTTGTAAATTATTCAAGAGAGTATTTACTATACCTTATGCAAGAATCTACATACTCAAGAATAAACATAATAAGGTAGCATAATTATTTAACAAGAAACCTATCTCTTAATAAAAAAATTTTAATTATGCTTGATACCAAGTTTTTGGATAGCATGTAACCTTTCTCTAAAATTTGTCTATTTTTTTCATCTTTTGAATTTTATAAGAAATTTCTCATGGGAACTCATTTCACTTATCCTTCTAAGTTATCTCTCAACCTTTCATTTTCTCAAAAGTTAGGTTTTCTTACTTTTTTTATTTTAAGTCTTTGAATGATGAAACTTAGTGTAGTTGGATGAATGACCTATTTTAGGTTAACATACTTTTTGTTCATCAATTTAGGTATTTTATGTACAATCACCTTATTCCAAGTTTTAGTTAGAGTAATTTATGCTTTTTTAATTAATCTAACAAGCTAATTTGAATTACTAATTTGATTTATTTTTTTTGTTTCCTTGCATATGAAACCAAATCTATTTACTTATACTCCTCTTAGAAATATTTAAACATCCAAAGTATTCAAACTAAAGCTTGTTAACCACTTTTATGAAATTTCTCCATCCTTAGATGAATAGTATCTTATTGTTCCAAAGGCTTTATGGTCAATTTATCTTATTTTTGAAAGGTGATTTTTGTGAGTTTATTACTTAGATTATTAGGTTAATTCAACTTGAAAATATTTTAAAGTTTTCTCCTTAATTATCATGTCTTTGCTGAATGGTCACCTAAGTTATTAAGATCCTTTAATTAAACTTTTAATCACCTCCTTGTGTTTGGTTGGACTCCTTTTTATGCCTTAATAAAATTTTAAACTCTTATTTCCTTAAATCATCAAGCTTGATCGAATGGTCTCCTTGGCCACACAAGGGTTCATTTTACCAATTTTTCTCCTTTAACTTGTAAATCTTTGATTTTATCACTAATTACACACTTTGCTCTTAGATCCACCAAATTTTATCATTGGTACATGATCTTGATCATGATTGTGAGAAATTTGAAGTGTCTTCTTCACCTTCTAAGTCCATAATTTCAATCTTTGTCTCATAGTCACAAAGGTCCAATTTTTTAAGTCAAGTTTTAACTTTTGTGACTTAAATTTTAGAACCCTTTTGATTTATGACTATATTGGTCCAAATCTAAGCTTTGTAAAGATTCAACTCCAAGGTTAAAACTTTTTCATAAAAATGTTAACCAGCTTGCAACTTTAAGGAAAAAAGGCATAACATCATTTTCAAGACAAACAAGTGAAGATCCATAAGATTTACTCTAAGCTCTAGTATATCCTCCACTTGAGCATCTTCCAACATTTAAACAAAAGCTCTTAAATCTTCCCAAGATGCTTGAAAATCAATTTTAAAATATTTTAACCGATTAAATTGTTCTAAAAGCACCAAGGAGCACCTTAATCCATTAAAAGTCCCTCTTGGCCTTTGAAAAGAATCACTAAAAACTTGATGATACTTATTTTAGAAAACTAGGACAATTTTGAATAAGAATATTCTCAAGAAAGTTGGATTCATAGAGTTTAGAGAGATCCACAAAAAAAATAATAAAAATAGGCCAAAAGCACTTAGTAAGAGACTTAGAAAAATTTTAAAGGTAGAGATCCCTATTTGTTGAAGACTAGGAAAAGAACTTGATAAATTCTTAAGATAATGCTACACTCTGCTGGTGGTCTACATGGATCCTTTATGGAAAGTGGTGGGGTTCTGCTTTCTTACTTAAATCAAAGTTCAAGATTTAAAGCTGTAAAATTAACTTGGTTGAACTTGGTTCAAGGATTCTTCAAGGTGAGAGCTTTGTTGGTCTTGAGTGAGTGTTTAGAGAAGTGTTTTTAAAGAAAATAAGGCCTCATTTTTCCTTAAACAAATTTGATCACTTATAGTTAAATAGGAATTAAATTCATAAGTAAAAGCATTTTTTTCATTCACATGTAATTTCTCCTTTTAAATTTAATTAAAAAATATGGATAATTATCTTTTAAGTTTAATCATGGTTTATTTAATCTAATTGTAGTTAGTTTTAACTCAACTATGATTACTTTTATCTCTTCCTATAAATATTTTTATGTTTTATGTCATTCTAACCAGATAGTTTATGATGGCTAGTAATCCTCATGTTAATTCATGTGGAACTTCATGTACATAGATAAACTCTAAGTTATAAATATGTACTTGACAACTTTTGACTGTGTTGGACTCCAAGGATATTTTAGTTATTTTTTTAAAAATTTTCAAAAAATTTTCTATACTACTTTCTTGATGTTTGTAATCCTTACTAATTCATTCGTGAATTGTTTCCGAATCGTTTACTATTTTTTGGCAACAGTTTAGCCTTTACATAAGTTAGGACTCCTCTAAGGATGTTTTGAGAATTTTCAATGACGTTTTCGTTATATCTCCATCTCTAATTTTTTTTTATAATAATCTAACCTTTATTGATAAGTTCTAATTCTCTAAAAGATTTTCTAACTTTTTATTTTGAGTTACTTACGAATTATTTAATATTACTTCAATATAAAAATATTTTCGTCATTTTACCAAAATAAAATTTATTTCTCTAAATTTTTATTTTATCATAAAAATTTTAAATGTTAATTATAATTTCTTATCTTAATCTATTTCTCTCATTTAAAAAAATAATATTTTTTTGTTAGAATATAATTTTTTATTATAAAATATTGTATCATTATTTTTTTATTATTTAAAATATCCTTATTTTCAAAAATATCAATTGTGTTTTTATGATAATATATTTTTTTACCTTATATTTGATATATATATATATAAAGGTGCACAAAAACGAGGAGATTAGGAGTCCACGCTGCTTAAATGTAGCATATAACTATTTTTTGTTATTATAATTTAATTTTCGATTATTATATATATATATATAACTGTTTTCTCATGAGTTAATATACTAATATTTCTTTCTAGTTATGTTTCATAAGTCATTCAGAAAAGATTGATGTATCTTGGAAGTTCATGTCATAAGCACATGAATCTTTGAAAGTAATGTTATCACACGTCTTAACTTATGAGTCATCAAATTTTTTCAACAATTTCAAGCATTTGTTCTTTTGAGAGATTATTTGAGAAATTACTATTAAATTTCAAACTAAAGCATATCATCCCTCATAAGTACTTTTAAACTTCGAATTTCTGTTTTTATAGAATTTGATGATCTAGGCATCTCATTTTTTATCATTTTTTATACTTAGATTTGTTAATTAATAATTTTTGTTTGCAAATTCATCCTAATTTCATTTTCACATATTGCTTTGCAATTTGGTGTCAAGTTTGAACAATTCTCCAGAATATTTTATTTATTTATTTATTTTTACGAGTTTCCATCATGCTTTCGAGGTATGTGATTAATCTTGATTTGATGTATTCATGTTGCACCTTTTTGTATAAATTATGTCATTGTGAAATGTAAATATAGAGGTTTATTTTCCTTTAATTTGCTAAATATTACTCCTAATGGCACGTGAGAATTAGTTGTTTCTCTTGTGAAAAGTATTGAGTTACTATGACAATATGGTAAACTAATCATCTTTCTCTGTTAGTGTTTGTGTAATCAGTCATTTATAAGTTTATATACTTCTTTAACATTTTCTTATGAAAAAAAAAAAGGTTCTAAATTAGGAAGATGAAAGCAATTTTTCTGTTGTTATGGATACTATGATCTGAGTTTGAGTTTGTATGATAAATGTAAATGTAAGATGAGTGCTTGGATAATCTATGGTTAATTGTCTTTTACTGACATGTAAGATATCATATCAAAACTTTAAAGAGCTTTCTTTAAAAAAAGAAATTTCTTTTTTTAAAAATTAATATGTATTGATGGAAGTTAAAAGATAACTAGCATAAAGTTGTGATCATAAATTTTCATTATGCACCTTCCATATCTTTTAAAAAATTATTTTCTTAGATCATCCTTTTTGTAGTGTATTTATTGTCTTTCTTTACTTCTATTGTATTTGTGATGGCTACATGAATAATCTTCCAATAATTTGATTACAATTTGATTATGTAATGATGCACTATTATACTTCATGTTTTATGTTGCCACATGTAGTACACCCTAAAGATTTAATATATAGTCAAGGTCATGCCATATAAATTTGCATGTATTAAGAGATCGCAGATATTTCACTAAGTTGTTGTTATCCATTTTCCAATTATAAATGCTACTTGAAATTTAATTTAAGCCATTTTTATTTACATTAACTGGAGAATTATTATTTGATGGTTTTATTTTGGCATAAGGTCATATATACTACCAATGTTAATGTTTTTTATATTTAATTTGTTGGATATATGTAAAATAGAGTTTGAAGTGAATGATTATGATGTTATATTTTTAAAATATTTGACATGATTATTATTTTATTATGACGTTGGAAATGAATATTTTAAATTTGAAACAAAATGTTATGACTATTAAAATGATTTTGGAGTCATTAAGATATTCTCACGCGTATGATGAAATATTTATGCTTTGACAAGTTATTCTTATAAAGTATAAATTATATTATTATGTTCTAAGTTTGAATAAGATCACATATATCATATGATAATAAAATAGAGTTCTTAGTGAATAATTATTACTTTATGCGATTTATACTTTATGTAGTAAAGATAAATTCTATATTTACATAATTTGTGATTTTTAGAATGTTATATAAACTAAATTTTATCCATACCAAAATTTAGATGAAAGGTGTGATAAGTATTTTTAGATCATAAAGAAAGTGATAGAATAATAATATCACAAAATTATAATATTGTAAAATTTTTTTTGAGAAATTTGAATATCTTATAATCATATTATTGATAATCTCTTATGATGCTGACATTCAATGAAATAAATTATATCAATGATTTGTTTAGTATGCCCAAATTATTAAAAAATTCATTATTAATAAAAATACTTTGAACTTGTTACAAAATATTTTATTGTGCCTTTAATATTTTAACATATTTGAGAGATACCATTAATTATGGAATGAAATTTTTTCATTATATTAAAATAATATAGTAATGATAAATAAATTAAAAGTGAATTTATTTTAAGCTTGAAAGAGATATCGTGATTTGGATTATCCAAATATATGATAAACTACATTATGAAGATCGAGTTATTATTTATTTACTTGAAAGAGAATTTAAAGATGAGTATTAAGAAATTTATTACTAAATATTTTATAAAGAAAAACTTATATTTCTTGTATGTGTAATTGTTATTGCTAAGAAGCAACTGTTAAAATTAATTAATAAATATAACTCGAGATATATTGTATACATTAAAAATTTTGTGAAATAATTAATGATATGATCATGTGATGTGAAAAAAAAAATATTAATTTGACCATATTTTTTATGAAGTAAAAGCTTAGTAAATGATATCAACAGAAATAAGATTTTAACCAAAATAAAATAAATCCAACCTTTGTGATTAGAGACCCATGAAGAAGGTTCATATGGGTAACAAGATATTATTGATCATTCTAACACGGTTAATATTCTTATTCTTAAGTGTTAAGCTACATTGAATGAGAGGTTAATTTTAATTTTTTTTTTATTGACTATCATATTCCTTATAGATGATGCATGAAATGTAGAATACACCTGAAGCACCTGAAGTCACTTATATGAATGTCAAGTGGGATTACTTGTATAAGAATGAGACAGTCTTTAGTGCACTCATTATTCAACCAAGCCTGCATGACTTATTTGCACAAAACAAGCGAAAACGATAATAACTGTGGGTGTGTAATGTAACATGTTAGTATCTAACTTACACCAAAGTATTTTTGATTCATAGAAATCTTGTTTCATCAAAATACTGTCAATTAATTTTATTTATTTTGGGTCTCCTTCATAGTCTAAAAATTATCATACATTTTTACACTCATTATGTAAATCCAGCAAAACATTCTTTTATACTTTATTTTATTGAAAATTTTTAAAATCTTTTAAAATATATAGGAGATTTTTGTAAAATTTAGATATTTCAAAATATTTTAAATCTAATAATTATTATTAATTTTATTATTTTAAGTTTAAATATTTAAATTAATTTATTATTATCATTATAATTTTAAGATATTTAAAGTTTATTATAAATTATTTTAAATTTAATTTATAAATTAATTATTTATTTATCTATTAAAGATTTATTATGATTTTATTTGTTAACCATTGAAAAATTATTATAACTTTATTTTTTATTATTATAAAATTAATTTTTAATAATTATAGTTTTAATTTTTAATCATTGCTCACACCTAAATTTTTTATATATACAATTATTTTTTTAGATTGAGATACTAATATTATTTACTAATTCTACTTTTAATTATTTAAAATAAATTATTACATCATAAAAAATTACATTATAACTACATCAATTCTTTAAAATAATACTATCATGCATCTTAATGTCATCAAACTTTTTTAACATAAACAAAGTTTCAAATTTTGAAAAAAAAAAAAAAAAAGTGGATTAGACAAGTTCTTTTAAAATACTCCTCGCCCTGTGGTCTTAAGTAAATACCGGCACGGGGATTTTTTGTTTTTTTAAAATAAAAGACTATAAAATTTTTAAAATTAGTTATTAGTTATTTAGCATTATTCATAATAAAAAACCAAACTATTATAAATCTTACCTGAGCAACGGTCACTGATTTCACTTTATACTAATTTATTTTAAATTTTAATTTATACTTATATTTAACTTAATTAATAACCCATGCGCCTCAACTATTAAGATAATAACATTGCTCCGTGACTCTTCCCACATATGAAAATGATAAAAGGGTACAGTTCAATGATTAAAGTATGAGTATAAGCTATGAGTATCGTAAAATGATATAAAAGGTCGGTTGTTCTTTGGATATTATTTTAAATTTTTAAATATATTAATTAGATTCTTGAATTTATAAATTATTTTAATTACGACTATTAGGTTTTAAAAAAGGTTTGATTTTGTTAAGTATAGAAACTTCTTAATTCAAAACTTTAAATAGTTCAACGTCAGATTTTAAAATTATTTAATAGATCTTGAAATTATTTAAAAAAATTAAATAAATCTCTATACAAGACAGCAGAACTCTAATAAAATTTTAACGAAGGATTCAATTATGAATGACGTATTACGTTGTATTATACTTGTTGTAACATTTAAAAAAATATTATAAAAATATAAAAAATATTATTTATTAATTTTAGTAACATTTTAAAAATATAATATTATTAATATTATTTAAAAAATATTACAAAAATATAAAAAAAAATATTACTTATCAATTTTAGTAATATTTTTAAGAAGGATGGCATTAGATATATGTTGCAAAAAGTATAATTTATAATAGTGATGGAATATTATATTTGAAAGAAATCTAATAAAATACTAATCAACAATTCAAATTTAAAATGTTTAATTACAAAAAATTTTTAAAAAATTTTGAAATAATTCGAAAAAAGGATTAGTTTAACTTTTCATGGATAAGTTTCCTAGTACAATCTCATGACGGGTAAAATTATTATTGTTATCTATGATTTTACTTTTTGCTACTAATTTTGCATTGTCGAAAAGGATGAAAATTGTATTATATCATTTTGTGAAACTTAAAATTTAAGTAATTTTTAATTAATTATTATATTTTTATATATAGTGTAATTTATCTGTTTATATATTTTAATTAATAGTTAATATTTATTTTTAAAAATTAAAACTAAAAAATAATAATTCAACAAACTACATCTGAATATAAACAAATGTATGTTAGTATGCATTGATAATATATATTCTTTCTTAATTTATATTATTTTTCTCATATTTCACTTTTTTTTAATTGAATGAGATCTATATTATCCTTAAAAAGTGTCATTTTTTATGATATTTCCGGCAATCATATTTTTTTTTTAATGCCTACCGATCAAATAATTTAAACCCTTTTATTATATTTTTTATTAATTATCCTGTTTATTAAATATAAAAGGTATTAATATTTTTTTAATTTTATTTAAAATTAATAAGAGAATGATATTGCTAGTCTTTATCCATCACTTTTTAATAAAAAAAAAAGTAAGGATAATGAAAATTTTAAAAAATGTGAATTTATATACAACATAAAGAAAAAAAAACTGAGATATAACACTGATGTTATCTTATTTTAAGATTTGTTTTATATCAAGTTAACATCTATTATTTTTAGAAATATATTATTTCTATTATATATTTATATAATAAGTTAATTTATATATTTTTTTAATATTTTTCTTAATCATATCACCTATTATGTTTCACATTTTCTATTTATTTTCTTTTTTTTAGTAAAATTTTAATAAATTATTACTATTATTATTATTATTATCGGATGTGAACCATAACTTGAATATCATGATAAAGTTTCATAGGTTGCAAACGAGAAACTTCTAGAGAGTTCAAATTGTTGAAATTGTTGTAAAAAATTGTGTATTTCAAAATAGTTTTAAATATTTAAATTAATATTATTAATTTAATTTTAAATATTTAAATTTATTTAAATAATTATCATTAATAATTTTAAGATATTTAGATTATTTTAAATTTAAATTATGAATTAATTTTTTTAATTATTCATTAATAGTTATTATGTTTTAAAAGTTGATCGTTGAGAAATTATTACGGCTTTATTTTTTGCTGTTTTGAATTTAATTTCTGACCGGAATTCAATTTCTAGCCATATTGGTTGCCCTAAAAATCTTCTATATATACCACTATTTTTGTTGGATTAAATAGAGATGAAATTTCTTACTAGTTTTGTTCCTGAATATTCAGAAGGGACTGTTGTATCCTATGGGATTACGCCACATGCGGACAATCACAGGCCTCAGCCTACCAAACATCATCAAACTTCTCCAACAATCTTCAAAATTCTACAACAATTTCAAGGATTTAACCCATAATATTTTCTTTACAATGAATTAGATTTTTCTTCTCCTTTTATATAAAAAAATATATACCTTTTCTTTAATTCTTACCTGTTACACTATTTTTCCTTTTTGCAAGATTCAGATATTTTGCTTAAAAGTTCAGCTCTACCTATGAATTATGGAATAGGTCTGTTGTCCAGGGATGCAGAGAAGGAAAATAAGAAAATGAAAATTTTTAAAAATAATAATAATAAAAATCAACCTTCTTTTCAAATTCTCCACATTTTGTTCTACTAAAGATTTATCATCACTATTATTATTATTTTAATTTGATTCTACGATTTATCTTTTTGAATTCTGATTAAGATTAATCTTGCTAAAATTTCATAATTGTTATGATGACTAATTTTTGTACAGAGATTGTTTTTTTGCTAGTTATGATGATTGGATTTTGATCTGGGATAAGTACCACTGTGTACGACTTTCCTTGGAATTTAATTGGGGTTCAGAAATCGGAACGTAGTTTATCCCCAATCTTTTATGGAATTCCCTCTCCTTCTTTGCTCTTATTAGTCATAATTTTTGTGTTTGATTTAATGATTAGATCGGTTGAAATTGGAATGTTATACAATTGCGGTATTTGTTGTTGAAAGTTTGCATGATATCTAATTTAAATTTCAATAGTAAAATGCCGTGTTTGGGCAAATGAGTGCTTGTTTTTTTATCTTGAATGTTGAGAACATGCAAAAAAAAAAAAAACTGTTGGATTGATAACGCTGTATAAGATTGTTATTTGTTTTATATGTCAATTTTTATTTTATTAATTCCTACTTGATATTTGATATATATAAAAATAATCAAATGTGATGTGTACAAATACTAGTTGTTGCAATAAAATTGATTTTGTTGAGTATATTTAAATTATTAAAAAAGTGATATTATTGAAAATATTTTGAGCTTGTTGCAACAGATTTAAAATATTCAAGAGATATCATTAATTATGGTATGAAAAGTTTTCCATTATATTAAAATAATATGGTGCTGATAAAATTGATTTGTACGAGAATAAATCAAAATTTGATTTATTTTAATCAAGATATTGTGATTTGGATTATTCAAATATATAATAAAATATATTATAGAGACCAAATCATTATTTTTGATTTGGGAGAATTAAAGAATGTGTACTAAGAAAAATTCTTAGTAAATACTGAAAAGAATAAATTATGTTTATTGTAAGCATATTCATGATTATCAAGGAGCAATAGTGAAAATTAATTGTTATATATAAATCGAGATATGATCATAATGATCACTAAATAATTAGTGATCCTAATTAACGCGAAGTCAAAATTAATTTGACCTTATTTCTTATTTCTCACAAAGCAAAAGCTTAGTGAATGACATCGAGGGGAATAAAGTTTTAATCGAAATAAAATCAACAATAATAGGAACCCAACCTTTGTGATTGGAGATCCATGAAGAAGGTTTATATGGGTAATAACAAATTATTCTTGGGCTTTCTAGCACTGTTTATTCTTTGTTCCTATGGTGTGAAAAGTGTTAGGCTGCATTGAATGAGAGGTTAATTCTAAAATGTTTAATGACTATCATATTCCTTATGGGTGGTGTATGAAATGCAGAATACACTTGATGAAGTCATATGAGTGTCAAGTGGGGCCGCTTCTATGAGATTGAGGCACAATCTCTGCAGCACTCATGAATCGACCAGGCACGCGCATGGCCTATTTGCGCAAAACCGGCGAAAACAGAAAGAATCGTGGGTGTAATGTGACATATAATGGCCTATTTGCGCAAAACCGGCGAAAACGGAAAGAATCGTGGGTGTAATGTGACATATAAACTTCTATCTTACAACCAAGTGTTTTTGGTTCATAGAAGCTATGCTTCGTCAAGCAGTGTTAGTTAAGTTTATTTGTCTATGGTCTGGTTCATAGTACAAAAACACAGGATCTAATGCATTTACACTTGTGTTAACCCAATACAATCTTTCTTTTAATTTATTTTATTTTTAAATCTTTTTGAAATAGTGGGGGATTGTTGTAAAAATTATGTATTTAAAAATAGTTTTAAATATTCAAATTAATATTATTAATTTAATTTTAAATTTTTGAATTAATTTAAATAATTATCATTAATAATTTTAAGATATTTAGATTATTTTAAATTTAAATTATGAATCAATTGTTTTAATCATCGATTAATGGTTATTATGTTTTAAAAGTTTATCGTTAATTTTTGACCGGAATTCAATTTCTAATCATAATGGATGCCCTACAAATCTTTTATATATACCATTATTTTTGTTGGGTTAAATAGAGATGAAATTTCTTGCTAGTTCTGTTCCTGAATATTAAGAATGGGTTGTTGTATCCCAAAGGATTACGCCACGGACTGACGGACAAATCCTATAGGGCATTGCAATCACATGTCTTAACCTACGAAACAATCTTCAAAATTGTACAACATAAAATACTCTTCGATCATTTTAGTTTACAAGTTGTAGAGGTCATGGAGCATATTCCACTTCAGCAAGCGAGCAAGAGACAATATCTTATTTCTTGGTTTTCTCAAAAATTGATGAGTGCACTAGAAAAGTAAACCAACTTGTGGAGGAATATCGTGTTAGTGGAAACCAACCTAATTTGAATCACACCATGCATATAGTGTCAAGTTGTTATCCATACGCAACAAGATTCCTGTCTAGGTTCCTTTTTAAATAATGAATCACCTATAAAGCGCATCATCCCTATGTTCTTGCTTTGTTTGATGCATGAACCATGGAAATGTATGAACACAATGAGGCAACTCAAGTCCAACAAAACATTGATAGATAAATGACCAACCAGTTATCTACACTGCTTTGGATTTTGAAGAAAAGGTTTGTCAACTACAGTTAAATGGTGATTTTACTCCAGGGGTATAAAAACTAGTTTGTCCCTAAGTAACTCAATTTCACCAATAATATCTAAGACACACTTCCTTAAACAAAGATAAATACTTGCATGGGATCGTGACACTTTAACTCCAAAAGTCTACCAAAATCCTTCATATGAAACCATTCATAGGGTATATCTTGAAATGTACAATAACTTCATGATCATTTCCAACCACAACCAAGTCATCCATGTATAATAGAAGGATAATGTAAACTCCCAACTTCTGCATCATGTACAATTAGTAGTCTAATAAAGATTGTGGGAATCATAGGTCTTGAGTGATGAGGAAGCTTCACAAATCAGCATCTAGGTTCTTCTTGAGTCCATACAAGGAATTTTTAAGTTACACACCATCCTTAGTTTAGAAACATTAAAACCAAGTGGTGGCTTCATAAAAATGTCTTCCTCCAAGTATTTTTGCAAAAAGACATTATAGACATCCATTTAATGTAGCTCCTATTTGCTTACAACTTCCACAGTTAGCACCACTTGCATCGTCCCCATTTTGCAATAAAAACGAAGATCTTGTTATAATTAATCCCTTCCACCTTATGATTTTCAAGAATAATCAAGTTTTGTACCTCTCCATTGTTATATTAAACTTTCGTTTGACCTTGTAGACCCATTTGCATCCTAGGGCCTTTTTCTCAGAGGGAAGCAGTATTATCATCCATATGTTTGATTATTTTCAAGGGAAAAGACCTCATTTTTCATGGCCTTCTGCCATTGGTGATCTTTTACTGCTTTGTTATAGGTTACTGACTCCTTTCCTATTCAAGAGCTGCAAGAAACACATACATTCCAATAAAATGTAATCATAATTCACATATCATGTAATAGGATAAGGAGTAACTGAGGATGAGATTAGTGAATGTTAATAACTAGATAAGCTCGATGTCTGGATGGTGTGGGCGATATAATCATGCAATCTAAAACGGAAGGTTTCTTGGTTTTACATCCTCGTTCCATTTTTTCATCCTCTCATTCAACACTTGATATTTTTTGTGTGTCTCGAGGTGATATCTCTATGTGTTTATGTTTTTCTTCTTGTGTTTTGGTTGCTTCAACAACAACCCCGTTGTAAGTAGTGTTGGACAAATCTTATTTAAAGCATGCATTCGACTATTCATTTTTGTCCATGCAAATTGAAATGTTTACCTCCCTTCCAAGGCATTAGATATAAGAAGTTAGATATAGTCTCTTATTAGTTTGTTACAATTTGTTACTCAATTATTAGTTAGTTTGATGATGGGTATAAATGAGAATATTTGTATTACTTCTATCATACTTTTATAATAAATGTACACTATGCTTTTGGCTTTTTATATCTCTTTCCTTCATTTTCATGTACCTCATTCCCTTCTATCATGGAAGTTTTGAAAACTAGAATAGTATAAGAGTTCCAAAGAAATTCATCATCCATTTCATAAGCTCCTTCATCTCCTCCATCTTTGCTAAGTGGTCTTGTTCTATCTTAAGTTATCTCCTCATTTCTTTCTTCTCACCCATAGTTTGTAATTTAGGCTAAATTTTCTTGAAATTTTCAAATTTAATGTAATTTTAAGAAACTTTGAACTTGGATTATATATATATATATATATATATATATATATATATATATTCATTGTTGCAATAATTTTAAAATTTTTAAAATTTTGTTTTTAATTTCTTTTAATTTTCATCCCTTTAATTTTTAGTAGAATAGCGATATTAAATTTTTGAGTTGTAATCTTATTTAGAATTAATTAGTTTATAATTTAGGTTGAATTTTTTAATAATTTTATTTGTAATTTTTATGCATATTTTAAAAACATTGGATTATGTAGATCTCTTGATGATCCTATTTTAATTTAATTATCTAAGTAACAATACGTGTATATTTATATGTATACATACATATAATTATTCGTCTTTGTAATTATTTTAAAATTTTTATTTTTAATTTATGAATGAATTGTTACTTTTATTTTTTTTACTTTGTCAACGTGTTTTATTTTTATTTTTGACTTAAAAAAATTAGGTCATTAGTCTTTTACTTTGTCATTTATGTTTCACATTAATCCTTAGGATCAATTTTCATAAACAATGTATTGATTTTTATTGTTAAATGTCATGTTGGACGTCCAAATATGCCTAAAAAATATTGTATAATATATTAAGGACATCTCCACCTCATTCAACTTAATGTACCTATTCTCATATTCATTCTTGTTTCCATGGTGCTAGTAAATAAATCTCCAAACGCTTCATCTTTACTACCACAACTTCTTTGATCCTTCTTGATTGACCTTTAAGGTATATCTGAACTAACATCGTGATATTTAACACCACAGATCAACATTTCATTTATTAAAATTGATCCTAGGGACTAATGTGAAACACAAATGATAAATTAAGGAACTAACAGTCTAATTGTTTTAGGTCAAAGATAAAAATGAAACATGTTAACAAAGTAAAAGACAAAAATAACAGTTTACTCTTAATAATTTATTTTACTTTTCATCACTTGTAATTTTTAGGAGGAATGATTCGTGGCCATAGATAGTACCCACACCCATATACATCCCAAAATTTGGAATGACAATTGATTACCAAATTTTGGTAATCAATTACCCAAAAAAATGATGGTTAACAAGGTAAAAAATGATGGTTAACTCAGTTGTGTGTGTGGTAAGTAATTGATAACTAAAAATAATCAATTACATATGAAATGAGTTGTAATCAATTTCCAAAATTGTGTAATCGATTATATGTAATTACGGTAATCAATTATTTACCACATATGTAACTGGGTTAACTACCACTTTTTACACTGTTAACCACAACCTTTTTGGTAATCTATTACCAAAATTTGATAATCAATTACCATCCGAAATTTTAGAATGTATATGAGTGTGAATATTGTATCTATGATCGCAAATTATTTCTCAATTTTTATTAGTGAAATAGGTGTAATAAAATTTTAAGTTGGAATCTTATTTAGGATTATTTAACTTTGTAATTTAGGTTAAATTTTCTTGTAGTTTTTTTCTTTTTTTATTTTTCATGTGATTTTTAAAATCTTTGAACTTTGGATCTTGTGGACCCTTGGTTGGTTCTATTTTTAATTCAACTCAACTAGGTAACAACAAGTATACATACATGCATACATGCATACATATTCATTCATACACACGTATATATTGGCATTTATTGTTACAATCATTTTAAAATTCTTATAATTTTTATTTTTAATTTCTTATAATTTTCACTTGTAATTTTTAATGGTAAAACAATTTAGTAGGATTTTGAGTAATAATTTTATTTACAACATTTAATTTGTAATTTTTTTGTAATTTCCTTTTTTTTAATTTTTGCATAATTTTTAGAGATTTTGAACTTTGTGAAGCCTTTGATTGGTCCTACTTTAACATCTAGGTAACAACATCTATACATGTATATGCATACATATACATTTATACACATATACAACCATTCATCTTTAGAATCATTTTGAAATTTTTATAATTTTTTTTTATAATTTTCATGTTACTTTTAGAGATTTTGGACTTTAAGAATCTCTTGGTTAGTCTTATTTTTAATTCAACCTTCTAAATAATAACACATACACATATATACACATACATGCATGCATATACATTTATACATATATACAAACATTCATGCATTAACGTACATGGATGTAGACATATCCATGCATATTGATGCATAATACAAATATTCAAGCATGTATATAAACATACATACGTTTTAGGATCTATGGGTTAGTGTTTTAGGATTTATGTGTGTCTTGGATTTAGGGGTTGGATTTTAGGATTTTACGACTTTAGAATTGAGGTACAAACATACAATGAACTCATATATAAGTAGTGCACACAAAGTTTAATTTTTAAACTTGAAATTTTTTTTGCTAACTTAAGTATCAATTCTTCTGTTCTTTTACTCAAAGTTAAAGGAGTAAGATAGTTAAGAGGCGAAGGTAAAAGGTAAAGATTCATACCCATATTCAGAAAACTATATATATAGACACATGCATACATACATATTCATACATTCATACAAATATTCATGTATACATGTATCTTAGAAATTAAGGGTTATGGATTTGAAATTTATTAAAATTTCAAGGTTTACGATTTTTGTTAAAATATAATATATAGGGGTATAAATAGTTCAAAATTTATAATTTTAAGTAAATGTTGAACTATAAAAAAGGATTGCCACCATCTAGATAGAAGCATACATAATTTTTAATTTTATATTTTAATTTTTTTTTACTAGCTTAAGTATTGAAGTATCTTTCACAAATACATACTTCTATTTAGAGTTAAAAGAGCAAGATTATTTAAAAAATAATAATTAAAATAAAAAATTCATATTAAAATTTAAGGAACACACATACATCCTGCAAAAACTTTCATACATGCATCCATATATATCCATACTACTTTGAAAAATTAAAGTTGCTCTTAGCATTTAACCGTTGATGCAGGACTATTTTCTTAATGCTTACAAACTTTCTCATTTTCAATATTACATACTGTTAATATACATATCTATTTTTTAATGAAGTTTACTTATTATAATAAAATAAATTAATTTCACTAAAATACCTCTAATTATAAATGCTGGTGAATGATGAAAGTTAATATATATATATATATATATATATATATCTAATTTTTGAAGTAATACTAGAGTTCATATAGCGATCAATTAGTAGCAACCATTTCTACCAAATAAGGATACTAGAAGAAAAATATAAATATTTTTTATATTCTAAAATGACATTTTAAGATATAAAAAGTACTAAAATAACATTTAAAATAAGCCCGAAGGAGTATCACTCAGACAAGGTTTTGCTCCAACATAAACACTGCATCAACGGAGCTTAGAGCGCTCAAATGGAATTTTTACATATTATTCTTATAAGAAAAAGATGAAAATGATTCAAAAAGGGTGATATTTGTTTTACAAAATCCAAAGTTGGCGCTTCACACATCGCAACAAAAATTGAAACTCATTGATAGTAGCTACAAGAATCGATCTACTGCATCCTCATCTTCTTTTCGACTCTTGATGAATGTTTTTTTCTGTCATTTAATTGGTCCCCTTTTGCTTTCCTACTATTTACGAATTCAGAAAAGGATGGTATTTGTGGCAACTTGGTATTAAAAGAACTTTCCATTGGCACAACACACGGGGAAGTTTCTGATCTAGCATTGCCTGAGAGTTCATTGCTAGTATCTTCTTTTGCACAAGGATCTAAATCCGGTGGTGGTGTAGGGAGCTCTTCAGCTTCAGACAAGACATTGGTTGAGGTGGAAGCATTAATTGCAGAAAGTCGGTTCTTCAGATCGATAGAACTTGCAGTTGTCAGCCACCTTACAGTACTTGCAATTTGTGAATAATAGAATGATTTGCCAGCCTTGCCATATTTATTGTAGCATTCCTCTTCAAGGAAAGATACTGATGTTTCTACTTCAATCCTGAATAAAATGTTTTAAATTAAGAAATAAGGTAATAGCCCACATCCCAACCATCATTGCTGCTTTTAGTTGTTAATGGTGTACCAAACACAAGCTAATAAATAAGAACTTGGAACTAGAGAACTGCTTTGGCTGTGATATAATTTAGAGGTGATATTTATCATCATCACCACCACCACCATTAATTATATTACAGCCAAAGATTTCCTTTTGGTGCTTAAATAATTCACCTATGCCACAGTAATGATGTGAGCTTTGAACAAGGTGCTATTGCATGTCAAATAAGTTGCACAATAGTTATAGCAAGAACATGTTCAGAGATTGACTAGATGGTTTTTGTGATGTGACAGGAGTGAGGGGTTATAGAAGAAAGAACGGAAGGAAGAAGGATGCTAAGCATACTTGAAGTTGTCAAGCCGTTGCTGAGCCTGTTTTAGAGCATTGTGTAACCTTTGCCTGCTTGATTCTCGCATTGTATCAGAAATAGCATTTCTGTCAACTTTGTTGCTCTGTAAATCAAATTAGAGAAGTGGGTATGCAGAGAAAAAAGGGGGAGGGGTAACAAATTCAGCTGTATTGATCATAACAGTACTGAAACTGAACAAAGAATATAAATAAGCAGGGACTAAGAAAAGAACTGTTCTGCCTTCCCAGGGCAGATTGCTTATCATAACAATTTCCATTCTGGTACCTAAATGTTCTAACGACGGATTGGAAATAGTATGAGGCATGGGGAGAAATGGAGAATATATGTTTTTGAGCTAACAATATGGATATAAATATGTAATCCATACAAGATAAACCTGTCTTTCAGAGTTCTCATTTCGATAGAAGTTTTCTTCTGCTCGTTGCAACAAAGCAAGCTTTTCATTTATTCCCAATCTGGATTGAAGCTTTGACCGGGTCAGGTTGTTGACAACCTCATTACCATCTGCCAAGAAAAATTCATCCATGTGAATGAATAGTCTAATAAGCACTCCTTCACCTCAAGAGTAAAAACACAGGCAACCAAAATAAATTTGGTCCCACCATCTGAGTCAGATATATCTTCATCTAATCCACTTGCTTCCTGATCCCGATTCCAGAATTCAGATAATTGTTCTCCATCAATTGCATCAGTAGAACTGAAAAATGGAAGTTGCAGAAAAATCAGAAACCAGGCATCATTTACTAGGGTTAGTTAATATAGTACAAGGCAATCACCACAAACCAAATATAAGATACCCAAGGAATAACCATAAAGTGCTACTAACAAGAAATCAGACCACAAAATCCTCATGTTGGAAACTAGTCAATTATTTTAAGTTTCATCGTTTTCTTTACCTTATATTTTTTATGGTTTTGGGTCTATAAATGAGGGGAGAATCACATGGTAAGTCCTACAAAACCACATGCCTCATGGCATGACCTTGAGCCAAAGGCTGTCTTAAAAATTCCAGCTTTATAGCCATATATGATATTTTATGTCAATTAGGCTAATAAAACTATTCATAGTATGCTTGTGGTACCTACCATTTTTATAAATTTATTATATCACAAAGTCTGCAGTTCGTGTATACCCAATCTGTTTTTTGTTTATCAACTTTCTGTTCAACCTTCCTAATGCATACAGATATTTTTACACATGAATAGCACCTGGTGATAAAAACTCGAGAAGAACCATTTCTCTGGCGTAGAGAACAAGCAGTTGTGAGATCCTCCAAATATCTTGCAATTAAGTTTGGATGCCTGCAAGCATCACATGTTTTTCCACATAGTGATGCAGTTACCTGCTTTGAACAAAGTCAGTTAAATATCCACTTGGGTCAATAAGAAGCACACCGCATATTACCTATATATTTCATTACCTGCTCTCCAAAACTCTCGAGAATCCTTTTTCTACGACACCCTGATCCTTCACAATATTCAATCATCTACATATTTACAAATAGATTTCATTACTTAACTACATGATTGTTTAGTGCATTGAAACTGTATTAAGAAACGGCATATAGAGATTTGGATGTCACCTGATTGAAAGCAATCAGGGACTTTCTGGATGATTCTTCTTGCAGACTAGATGATTGTAGCTTCTTGCTCCCTGAGTTTCTTAATATAAATTCCTGATACACATTATAATTTGAGAAAACAAGTCTAATAAGAAAAACAAGATCAAAGTATCAAGTAAGCCAACCATTCTTCTGCGATCATCTATGCCATAGTACAACAGACTCGTAGATGGCAATTGGTCACGACCTGCTCTGCCTGACTCTTGATAGAATGCTTCCATTGACTTAGGAATATTGAAGTGGCACACAATTCTTACATCCTTTCTATCAATACCCTGGTAAATTTTATCTTAAGCTATTAGTAGCAAATCACAAGAGTGTAATAAGAATTACAATATTAGAAGTCCACATAGAAGTTCAAATCAAACTAATAGAAAATTACCACTTACCATTCTGAATGAAGACCAAAGGCTCAGTAACTATACGCAACAGCTCCATGCCGAGTACAGGAAGCAAAGAAATGAATACATCACAGTCTCAAATAAATCAAAGTTCTCATATTAAAAATATAAAAAGTTGTGAATAGACTTATATATGTTTGCTCAGTTTTCTACCCACATTTTTTTATTCATTACACTTTGCTGTTGTGCTATACTTCTACAAGTGCAGAGTAATATACCAAGTAATTAGAGAAAACAATAATGCACAGTTTAACATAGCTCAGCCACATATCAACAGAAGAGAATAATCTACCATCAAAATAAAATTACAGTATGTCTATGGGCACTCTCAAGCCTCAACATCCTCTACCCCACAACTCCTCATAAATAACACAACATTTCCAAACCTCTCAATGTACGCCTTCTCAAACCTCAATGTATCTGGTAATAAGAAACCACGAGATACAGATTCAAGTCATGCTCTTACCTACTACCTCCCTCAAAGCACATTCTTGTTCTCATCCTTAAAATCATTGCATTGAACAACAGATTTTTGTTGAATTTAGGGGAAGATTTAAGATGAAGTTGCTAAATTGAGAAGAGCCTATTTTAGAGAATCTAAAGAATGAAAATAGTTTCCTATTCAGTACTTTGATTATGCAAACATCAATGTATATGGGCACCCTATAGACTTTGTTGGTACTATTTCCAAGGCAAATAGATATGCATGGGTGCTACTTCCTAAATAGTAATTCCGAAGAAAACTGAATGCATTTATCATATGATGCACGAACTCAATCAACATGTGATACATAAACTACATGTTAATCTAATAATTTTCATCAATTTTAAAACAGTTAATTATTAATTATTAATAAATTTAAAACAATTAATAAACAGGGTCTATAATAAAAAAAATTAATTATAATAGTTTATATATTGTAATCTATCAACATATTAATTTTCAATCTCTATACTACCCGAATCACCTTTTGACAACAGAATGATGTGTCAAATGCATGGTTATTAATAGCATGCAATTATGCTGTTATTGTGGAATCATGGCCATCAGCCACTACAAAAATCCCATCACAGAGCATTGTGGATAGGTGGATATTGCGCCCACTGTCATGCCAGAAATCATGGCAATTCACTGCTGTAGCAACCACTACCACACCATATTCATTTTACCTTGGTGCATGCTACTTAATACAAACATGAAAAGGGAAAAGTGAAAAACATACCCAAAAGCAACAGTGGCAACAACAACTTTTATCTTAGAAGAAATCCAATCATCTAACACAGAAGTTCGCATTTTATTATTCAATCCTGCATGGTAAGCTGAAAAGACCCAAAATAATGAGTATTATATCAATTGATAGTTGTAGAATTTGCGAAGGCAGCAAACATTGTTATTACCAGCACAGGAAATGCCACTTTGGGATAGATGAGCTGACAAGTCATCACACATTGAACGTTCAAGGCAGTAAACTATTGCACAGACGTCTCCCATAGATTTGAGTGTATTAGATAAATTAGTGTAAGCATCATCCAATAGATCTTTGTATCTAACTGTATCATAAAGAAATCAAGTCAGATTTGTTTGAATTTATAAAGTAGCCACATTTTTCATGTAAAATCAAAATCTAGAGCAATTCACCAATAAAACTCTTGCACTAACTGGAATGCTCAAAATAGCCCTAAATTTACTGATTTGGAATTGCAAGGATTTTCTCAACAATATTGATACTTGCGTCCTATCTATTTTTCATGTAAAATCCTTTAATAAATAAATAGAGATTAGCATCCAATTCTTTTTCTTTCTTATCTCCTCTTTTTCATTGTGTCTTTATCATCATACACAAGGTAGCAGACAAACATTTATGTAGTGAATGGATTGATTTATTATTTATGTGCATCCCATACAAGTGAAACAGGACAGTGTTGTTTCTCTATTACTAACAAGCAAATTATGGCATACAAGTATGGTGAAACTCAAAGCTGAATTGATTTATAGCTGTGAATCATACGGGAAAGCAGGACTGACCTTCATAATATATATTAGGACGATTAAAAGAAGACTTAAGTATTAATGGATTTTTCATTTGCAAGGACTCAAGTACATCCTTCTGAACCCTGCAAAAAACAAATAATCAAGGAATCAATGCCACAATGTGATTCTCCTTTCCCTCCCCTAAATGAATAAAAAATTGAGATCAGAGTGAAGGAGAATGCCTGTGCCAAAAATAATACATGGAATGTGCAATGATCATTGTGGTAAACAGAGCAGATTTTGTATATGAATATATTTAAAGCCCATACTAGCAAAGAATAAGTTGACAGTTCCATAACAAAAAATCTTTTCATGATACAAAAAAATACCAAGCTGCTACATCAACATCATCATCCATACCACCTATAGAGAATAACAATTGCAGAACTTTGACAATTGGCAAATTATTGTTCAAAAGGAGTAGATAAGGTTGCAGAAGCATAGGCTTGAGTATGAAATGAATTAATGTATACAATTAAAATGTACCGAATAAAAAGGCTAATTTTATCAAAGAAAACAAATTAGGAAGACTCACTTAGGCACAGCAGTAGCAGTCAGAGCTAATATTGGTACATCTGGTAGGTGGCTTCTCAAAGATGAAAGCTTACGGTAGCTAGGTCTGTTCCCAAATAAAGAAAAGGAAAATTTGTATATCACGAGAATAAATTCTAATCCATGTGTATATAAGGGAAACTAAACACATGATCCCAAGAACCCAATTAAAACTTCAGATGCTAGATAAAGAAAACTCAAGAAGGCAAAGATAACAAACATGCAATAGAATTCAGTTGGACTTATTTGAAATCAAGTCCTACCAAAATTAATGTCATACGTTTAGGCATTAGGATAAAAGGAAAACATAAGAATATATACAAGTGAACGAGAAAAGGAGGGGACTAAATCTAATTAGGCACGGTACTAGGGAAATATTATTATTAACCATATAACATTTTCATCACCCAAGCAGAACATATAGATCCTATAATATAATCATGAACGAATTCCAACATGACAAACTGTAACAGCTTGGAACAGAATGTATAACAAACCTAAAATCGTGACCCCAACTTGAGATGCAATGCGCCTAGAAATTTTGCAGAAGTAAAATTATTAAGAAAGCAAGATAATTTCAGGAGAAACAGAAATTTGAAATCATCTTCCTGGTTCACACCTCATCTATGGCAATGAGACTTAGCAACCCCCTGGCATAAATTTTTGTCAGCTTTGACATAAACCCTGTTGTTGCTATCAACTCTGGAGTCACATATAGCAGCCTTGTAGAAGGTTTTCCAGAATGAAGGTCCTCATAAATCTTAAAAGATAAAATAGAGAAATCATTTTCCTGAATCAATAACACTAACAAACAAGTGAGGAATTGATTACACATACATACAAATGAAGTTGGCATGTATCTTTCCCTTCCCCCAAACAAAACGAAAAGAAAAAAAAAATTATAATAGAAGGCCAGGCCAATAACATCAGGATATAGGGATAAGAAATCCAGGAATTTTAGCGGTATCATTGAG
Source organism: Canavalia gladiata (assembly GCA_037954105.1). Classification (NCBI taxonomy): domain Eukaryota; kingdom Viridiplantae; phylum Streptophyta; class Magnoliopsida; order Fabales; family Fabaceae; genus Canavalia; species Canavalia gladiata. Next base: position 16,447,287 of record CM075662.1, on the reverse strand, counting down.
AAGCTTGAATTTACTAGACAAAATATCCTTTTAAATTCATATAATACCAAACTAACTCCATAACTAACTCCATATAAACCCCAGGATCAAAGAAAATAGTATAGTGATTATTGTAATTATTATATTATCTAAACTTCTATTTCACATTGATATATGTTTATATATATTATAGGCAATAAAGAGGGTGAGCCTTGGCACCAAGATAAGGTTGAGGTGACAAGTTCAAATCTTGATTTGAACACAGTCTCGCTGCTTACAGGGTGAGGCAGTTTACATCTACCCTTCCTAGACCCTGCTAGTTGGGGAGTGTTGTGCATTGGGTCACCCATCATCAAATATATCAGCATTCTAACAATTCACCTTTACTTTTGCATCTGTTGTTTTTGTTGAGGAGAGAAATTCTGCAGCAATTCCTTTCTCCTTTAGTGCCATTACTTGGTTTTCCTAACTTGCACAGAAAGAAAAATGAGCCAAAACAAACTCTTAACTCAGAAAGTCAACATGTCGGCTAAAGCAACAAATTCAACAAAAAAGATGCCTACCATTAGGGCTGTTAGCAAGACAAAAGTCAGAAATCACAGCAGTGTCCTAGCATGCAAAACCAAGAGAATTATCAAGCAGCATTAAGCTCGGCCAAAGACACAAACCCTATGAAAGAAGAACATGATTCACCTATTAAAGGACAAACAACAAGCACAATTCCTGTCTTTGCCAATGCAGGGATCTGATAACACATCGACTTGCCTCCTCCAGTTGGCATAAGACAAAAACAATCTTTCCCTGCAGCCAAAAAATACAAACTAATCCCAAAAAATTCGAAAAATCCAACTTAAATTACCACAGTTTGATCAAATAGTCACTTCTCTTTTCCTATTTCAAAAAACACTAGTTAAAATCGTTACTTATCTCTCAACAACAGTTCTCTACCAGTATGTTTGGAAATTAAAGTTTCGGAGAGAAAGGATGGAGAGGGCAAAATATTATTTTCTAGGAAACATTCTCTAATTTAATACTTTTTTTGAATCAAATAAATAGAATAATATATTATTATAAACTTTACGTATTAATAATTTATTTATTTTTATAAATATTAACTTTCTTAATTTAAAAATAAAATATTTACCTTCCTCTCTTTTCCTCTTCAAAACTCAACTCTCACCCATATCCTTAAGACACTAATTACTACATAATACTAAGAAAATTATCAGAATTCCATTTTCCTATGCTTCTAGAAACGAAAAGGTAAAATGCACCTGAGAGCACAGCCTGAATAGCGTCCAATTGCATGCCCCTAAAATCAGGGTACCCGAAATGCCACCTTAGAAGCTTCACCAACGCTTCCTTGCTGCACAGTACCTTCCTCTTCTTGTTCGCATTGGCGTCATTCAGTGGCAATGGCGACTTCTTCTGCATTTCGATTCCTTCAAACGTGCCAAAACAAAGGTTTCTAAATAAATTCATCAACAGAGGAATTTGAGGATAAAATTACTTGAATGTGTATGGAAAGAGGAATTGAAAGTGCGCACCTTTGATCGAAGGGTTTGCGAATTACTCAGTGCAGAGCCGTTCCCGGGTTTTTATTTTACCACACTTGCGAGAAAATGAAATTGCACGTTGAGTGAATTATGTGGGGCTTTTGCATTTTGTTCGGAAGAAGAAAATATAAAGAGAAAATGGAAAAAAAAAATAATGGATAAATTTAAGTTGTTTCACATAGGATAAATGTGAAAAAATAAAATAAAAGAGCAAAGGCAAATGCATAATACTATTACGCTGTGCACGTAATTTATGTGAAAAAATTTATTAAGAGTTAAAGGAAATGTATAATACTATTATGCTGTTCATTTAATATAGGAATATTTTTAAAATTAGATAAAATATATAAATAAAAATAATAAATATTTTTATTATTGATAAAAATATTTATTAGTAATAATAAAAAATTATATTATATTATATTATATTATATTATGTCAATAAAAGTTAAATAAATAGAAATTAAAAAATTGTTAAAATATAATATCAAAATTTTATTGATTTGATATATTAAAATTTAAATTCTAATTATAATTATAATAATTTTTTATTTAATTTGTATAAAACAAAAAAATATCTTCAAACACTAAAAAAATATTGAAGGGTTTTATTTTTAACGATTATAAAAAATTAACACAAAAATATAATTTTTAACAATTTATATTAATTACTACAAAAATATTTTTAAAAAGTAATTGTTTCAGAAATAATCCATATTTTATCTTTCCAAACTTCTCCGACTAACCCCTTTTCACTCTATTTCGTTCATTTAGAAACTATTTTCACTTTTTTCTATTGAGTTAGAATTATAAGCTTCAGAACGTATTCACCTTTCATTGACGTTGCAAATTTTTAAAGTCTAATTTTTTTTTTTAATAGTTTCTCTTCCATTGATACACATTATAGGATTTTTTTATTTTTATTGAACATTCTTTGAAAATTTTTTCCTAGCACATTTGAATTTGAAAAGCTTCATTTTTTTAATTTTCATTAGCTTTAAAATTGTTTATAGTGGTGATCGTGGTGCCAGCTCCTCTTTCTTAAGATGTGTTTCAATTCTAGATTTAAATAGTGTAACTTTTGGTTGAAGTGTAGATCTATCCTTTCAGGATTAAACAACATATGCTTTTCTTTCTTTATTTTTTCTCTTTATTTATTTATTTATTTTTAATAACTTGAATGAACCTTTCCTTATCTCTTAGTTAGTTTCTTTTTTGGTAACTTTTTTCTTATATAATATACATATAACTTTGAGAAATATTCATAAAGTTAAATTGCAAATTAATGTTATTTAAAAGGATGGATTATATTATACCGTATAATATTTATATATAAGAATAAATATTTTTGTTGGACTCATGTAATGGTGTATAGAATTGTATTGTATCTGGACTTTGGTTTAGTAAATATCAAACAAATTATTTGGTTTGATGAGTTCCACCTTTCCAAGACAATAGTAAGTTTTTTATTTTTTTTTATTATATTAGGGGATATGCAATTTGTTGTGGCACTGCATTCGTTGTTTAGCGTCAAGGTTGGATATGTATAGTAGGTTCACTAATAAATAATAATAATACAAGGTGAGGATGAAAAAAAAACATGGTTTAAAATTTAGACAGTTTTCATTTTGTTTCTAAGTTGATGTAGGATAGGAAAAATAGGTGAATAAGAAAATAAAAAAATTTAATAGAGGAAGTTAAATTAATAAGTGGGTTTGTTGCGAGGAAAATCACATGGCCGTATGTGGTTCAAGCTTTAGCTTATAAGTTCAAGTTTGCTTGTTAGCTTGAATTTTGAAGCCCATAACATAAATTAAAAATTAATATATTTGATTTTATTTGATTGAATTTTAAAATTCATAAATTAAATTAAAATATTTGAAATATGATAGTAATAATAAAGAGATTATTATACACCATGTCTATAATGATAATATAAGTTAGGTCTTAAGTTGAAAAGGAAAATAATAATAATATTATAATATATTTTATTTTAATTTTCTGAAAGGAAGAGAAAGTATGATTATTTTTTATATTTCTATGCTTAGGATTATGATGATAATTTTAAATGCCATTAAAAAGAATAAGAAAAAGAATTTTGTGTTTAATCACCTTCCCGAGTATTCTTTGGTCTTTAAGCTTTGATTCAAGTATAACTTGTCTCCATTTCCATCTTTAATACAACCAATATGTTATTCATATGAATTTTAATGGTGGATACTTTTGTCGTGTAAAAGCTTTTGTAAGTGCTTTGTTGTTGCAACATTCTCTTCATTTTCAGAAACATTAAATTAACAATTTTGATGAATTTGTTTAATTAGTTGATAAATTGATATTGTTTAATTAGTTGACAAATTGATAAAAAGAAAAGCCAATACTGCATATTGTATGCGATTTCTAGTGATTAGTAAGATTTTACCCTCTCTGTCCTTTTTAATTCAATTGTGATTGATTTGGCTGTCTTGGTTTATATATGGTCTTAAAATTGATTTATTTTTATATTTAAGGTTGATTTTATGCTATACTTGGTGGAACGTATGGAAACCATTTATATTATATTAAACCATTCCTATATATAAACCAACACCTAAATTCCAAAAATTATGCGCAAGTTATCTTGTCAAGATATTTGTTTGAAATGTTTATGATTTCATTGAGCATGAATAATTTCAAATTATCTATTTTCAGGAGTAATAATCGGGGTTGTTGAGTATAACCATGCAGAGAAAGGAGAATTTGTCATAGCGATTAGATGAAATTATTGTAGGAGAGGATGAGGGATCAGAGATGTAAGTTAAAAGAGGTTCTAATAATGATTCCCAATTGTTGCTGTCTAATAATTAGGACCGTATGGGTTTGGGTTCATAGTATTTTTGCTTACTATTTGTGGCATACATGTGAATGTTACCTATTAATTTATGTAAATAATCAATTATGTTTAAATTCCATTTTTAAATTAATTAGTAAAGAAATCATAATTTAAATATTAAGATTAAAAATAAAAAACAAACAGAAAAAATAAATAAATAAACAAAATAAAAAGAAAACAAATAAGCAAAAAAATATAATAATAATAATCTAAAAATAATAAAATTGAGAAAAAGCAAAAAAAAAAAAAAGAGGTATATATAAGGGGAGGGACACTTGGAGTCTTAGGGGGATTTTTAGATTTTTTCTAAGAGGAACATCTAAGAGACTCTCTACTTCTGCATCCAATTCAGCATCTCCTTGGCCTCCATTGAACCAGTTCTTCATCACCTTTCAAGGTGCTATCAAGTGGCATTCAGGAATAACGATGGAGGTCAGATCCAGCTTTTATTTCGCTTAATTTTCTTGCTCCTTTTTGGATTTCCGAGTTCATCTTCGTCTCTGTTTTTCATTTTCATTTTTTATCGATCAAATGATCTTCGATTTTGGTGATTTTTGTTGCATTCTCTTCGTCTTTCTCTGTAGTTTCTGGAATAATATAATTTGTCTAATTTGGATCTGAAATGAAATTTATATTTCCTGATTACCGAAACATGTTCGTCCTGATGCACAAACGAACCTAGCTTGTTTGATTTGTGCATAACTTGCTCATTTCTGGTTTGATTTTGTCAAATTTATTTTGTTTGATTACTATGATCCATATCTTTCAATTTTTTGGTTTTAATTTTTCAGATCTACCAAAAAATATTTTCGAAAAGTTCTGAGATTTGAATTCAAATTTTGGCGCCAAATTCTCTTATGTTCTTGAGGTTCATCTTCATCTCTATTTTTCGTTTTCATTTTTTATCAGTCAAATGATCTATGATTTTGGTTATTTTTGTTGCGTTCTCTTCATATATCTCTCTAAATTCTGGAATGATATTATTTGTCTAATTTAGATCTGAAATGAAATTTCTATCGCCTGATTACCGAAGCATGTTCGTCTTGTACACAAATGAATCTAGCTTGTTTGATTTGTGCATAACTTGCTCATTTATAGTTTTATTTTTGTTAAAATTGTTTTTTTTTATTCCTATGATCCATATCTTTTAATTTTTTGGTTTTAATTTTTCATATCTACCAAAAAATATTTTCGAAAAATTTTGAGATTTGAATTCAAATTTTGGTACCAAATTCTCTTGTGTTCTTAAGGTTCATCTTCACCTATGTTCTTTGTTTTCATTTTTGATCAGTCAAATGATCTCTGATTTTGGTGATTTTTATTGCATTCTTTTTTTCTTTCTCTCTAGTTTCTAGAATGATATTATTTTCCTAATTTGGATCTGAAATGAAATTTCTATCACCTGATTACCGAAGCATGTTCGTCTTGGTGCACAAATGAACCTAGCTTGTTTGATTTGTGCATAACTTGCTCATTTCTGGTTTGAATTTTGTCAAAATTGTTTTGTTTGATTCTTATGATCTATATCTTTAAATTGGCTAGTTTCAAATAAATTTTATTTTATTTTAAATTAATTCAAATTCTTTTCCTCAATTTCAAATCAAGTCAAGTTTATTTTAAATCAAGTCCAATTCTTTTCATCAAATTCAAACCAAGTTTATTTCATTTTAAATCAAGTCCAATTCTTTTCATCAAATTCAAATCAAGTTTATTTTATTTTAAATCAAGTCCATTTATAATACTAAGTCTCCCACGATGAGCTCTAAAAGAGAACTGACGGTTTCACTGCTGTTCGATATTTAGATATTCATATGGGTCCCAGTACAACCGTAGTTGTCTTAAACCCTATGCATATGTGGACTAAGAACCCTTCGAAAATAATAAAACTTTTTGGGAATCTCAAATCTCACGCAATGAGTTCTAAAAAAGAACTGGTCGTTTCACTGTTGTTCGGCTTTTAGAGATTCATATGGGTCCTAGTATAGCCTCAGTTGTCTTGGACCTTGTGCATATGAGGACTAGGGATTTCTCCTAAATAGTAAAATATTTCAAAAAATATCCTTTTGGGAATTCCGAGTCTCACACGATGAGTTCTATATAAGAACTGGCGGTTTCACTATTGTTCGATATTTAGAAACTCATATAGGTCCCAGTACAACCTCAGTTGTCTTGGACCCTGTGCATATGAGGATTAGGGATTTCTCCTAAATAGTAAAATACCTCAAAAAAACATCCTTTTGGGAATTCCGAGTCTCACACAATGATTTCTAAATAAGAACTGGCAGTTTCACTGCTGTTTGATATTTAGAAACTCATATGGGTCCCAGTATAGCCTCAGTTGTCTCGGACTCTGCATATGTGAACTGAGAATCCCTCTTAAATAACAAAATACTTCAAAAAACATCCTTTTGGGAATTCCGAGTCTCACGCGATGAGTTCTAAATAAGAACTGGTGGTTTCACTGTTGTTCAATATTTAGAAACTCATATGGGTCCCAGTACAGCCTCAGTTGTCTCGGACTTTGTGCATATGTGGACTAAGAATCCCTCTTAAATAACAAAATACTTCAAAAAACATCTTTTTGGGAATTTCGAGTCTCATGTGATGAACTCTAAATAGGAACTGGAGGTTTCATTGCTATTCGATATTTAGAGATTCGTATGGGTCCCAGTGTAGCCGTAGTTGTCTTGGACCCTGTGCATATGTGGACTAGGAATCATTTTGAAATAATTTCAGAAAAACCTCGTTTTGGAATCCCAAGTCTCACGCGATGGACTCTAAAATAGGAACTGGCAGTTTCACTGCTGTTCGATGTTTAGAGATTCTTATGGATCTTAGTGCAACCCTCATTTGCCTTGGATCCTGTGCATATGTGGACTAAGGATTTTCTTTAAAATATTATCAAAATACTCTGTTCTTTTTTCAAGCACCTCTGAAGGTCAAGCCTTCAAACTAGAACTACGTAAGCCTTGAGTTTCCCATTGCACCAGAAAATACGTAGGAATAGGATCAAGTCCTGTCAGGCTATCTTCCACCAACCTATTTATTTTCATTCTAAACTAAAGGGATCAAATAGTTTTCGAAAACAGCAAAAATCGCACACTCAGTTTAAGGGTACCGTTCTTCGGAATGGGCAAGTAGGATGCCTAACACCTTTCCTACTCATAACCGACTCCCGAACCTAGATTCTTCCTCAAGTTAGGGTTTTCCCAAACTTTTTCCCTTAAATAAAAATTTGGTGGCGGCTCCACAATTCATTATAAATTTCTTTTTAAATATTTAGCAAGTTCGTTGTGTCATCGTAATTACGGTTACGACAATTTAGTGTGAGTATATAGTAATTCTTGCTGGTCTCTTAATGTCATATTGTGATAGAGTTGTAAACTATGATCATCTAAGAACAAAATGCTCCTTAAATAACTAGAGCTAGACAAAATGTAGTTTCATATGCTATTTTAACCAAAGTTGTTAATTTTCTTCCATCAACTATCATTCTATTTTCTATATTTCTCCTTAATTCATGTTCTAATTTATGTACCCTTAATATTTGATCTTGTTGAATCGTGTAGTTTGATTTATGTATAAAGTATGTGTGTTACAGATGAAATTTTAAAATATTTGGTTTAGAATATCTGAAATTGACTTTGAGATTTTGATTGATGTAAGGGATTGTAATTGTGTTGGACTAGTAGAAGAGTAGTATTCAAATCCATTTCATCAAGTATATTAGACAAATGAAATTCTTCCACTATCACCAATATAGAAAGCCATGGTTTAGCGTTCACTAAGGAGCAAGAACCCATATTGCAATTGAAGCTCTCTTTGAGTATTTCTGATGAAACCATTTCAAACTGTTTTCTTCCTATACCTATGAGTCCATCAATCCATGTTAAGCTTGACCTAATCATTCATCATAGTTCTTTGGATTAATTGTAATTCCATCCATCCATCCATCAATAATTTGGATTAATTGTAATTTTTTTCCTCTCTCTGCTCCGTATCTCTTACATATATTGATGTCTTATATATACTTTATCCATTTTTAGTTCATGAACAAATATATATTCTTGTTTCATGTATGCTTGTACTAACATAATCAAACTGCGTGTGTATATTTTATGAACATAGTAAAGACCATTATTTAATGTAGTCCTTATGGTCTTTACCACTTGAGATGTAAAAACCATTGTTACTTAGCATTTGGAAAATTTTTAATATGTAGTATCCCTTTTGTGCTTACTACTATGCAATACTAGTACAAGTTCAAAACATAATTCCTCTACAATTTCAATCATTCCACAAAAATATCAACTGTAGGAACAAAGTGTGCTGGAGTGCCTTGTATTTTCTTAACATTCTTACTTGTCATTATTTTGATTTGCATCACTAAGAGTGAAGGCTTAAAGAGGATCTCCTCGACTTTAATATGTTGAAAATCACCTTAGAAGCATTAAGAAAGGAACTCTTACTATTGTTCTTAAGTGAGTCTTCTTAATTAACTTTCTTTAATAAAATTAGTCTTTTTATTTGGTACATTTTAATTATGAACATTAATATATGTCATACTCAAGCATGTTTTTTTTCAACCTTATCTATTCTTTTTTAACAATAATTTATCATTATCTCATTTTAGTATATTATTAAGCTAGCTAGTTTTTTTTTAAAATGATGAAATTGTATTTGAAATGATGATATTGTATGCTTACATTTTTTTAAATGTAGTTGAATGGTCGTAACAATGGATAAATCATGGATTGATATGTCGTGAAACACGAATGAATATCTAGATGGGTTGGATAACTTTTTAGATTTTGCATTTGAAAATGGATCAATTAATGACACAATTAGGTGTCCTTGTCCTAAATGTCGCTTTAACAAATGAGAAACTAGAGATAATGTTCGAGACCATTTAATTTGCAAGGAATTCTCAAAAAATTATAAAGTTTGGATATGACATGGTTAAAAGTATGAAGAGATTATATCAGAAGAAATTGAAGTAAGGGATAAGGCAATGCAAGAAACAAATGCAGTTTTGGATATGATAAATGATGCCTTTAGGGTTAACAGAGACCATTTTATGGAATCTACCACTTCAGATGAACCATTAGAGCCTATAAACACCATTTCTACAAAAGGACATAGAGACATTGATGATTTGCTTAAAGATGGTAATGAAGAATTGTATAAAGGGTGTCACAAATATTCAAATTTATTTTTTTGTTAAGGTTGTACCATATAAAGTGCTTGTGTAGTGTGACTGACAAAGCAATGATGCTAATTTTGGAGTTATTTAAAGATGCCTTTAAATATGCAAAAATTCCTACTTCTTTTTACGAGGCAAAGAAGGTGATCCACAAACTTGGGTTGAATTGTACTAATATAGATATGTGAAAAAATAATTGCATATTGTATTGGAGAGAAGATGAAAGAGTGGATATTTGCAAACATTGTGAAAAGTCTAGGTGGAAAACAAAAGATAAGGGTAAAAAGAAAGTACCGGTAAAGGTTTTACGTTACTTTCCATTGAAACCAAGATTGTAAAGACTATTTGCATGTTCTAAAATTGCAAAGTCCATGAGATAGCATGCATTAGAGAGTAACCTAGATGGATTATTAAGGCATCCAAGGGATGGTGAAGCATGGAAAAAATTTGACCGAATTCACCCTGGATTTGCTTCTGAATCTCAAAATGTTTGCCTTAGCTTAGCTACCAATGGTTTTAATCCTTATGGAACCATGAGTAATAACTATAGCATATGGCTAGTGATTCTAATTCCATACAATCATCCTCCTTGGAAGTGCATAAGGAAAACTTCTCTCATTCTTTCTATGATCGTCCCCAATAAATGAATGCCTAGTAAAAATATAGATGTGTACCTACAACCTTTATTCAAAGAGTTAAATGAGTTATGGAGTGAGGGTGTGCATACTTATGATTCATCCTTGAATGATGTGTTTAGAATGCAAGCAACTCTTATGTGGACAATTAGTGACTTCCTTGGGCTCAGTGCTTTATCTGGGTGGAACACTCATAGTGGTTATGCTTGCTCATCTTGTAATTTTTGGTATAGTCCCTTGTCGATTGGATTATAATAAAAATGGTGTTTTATGGCTCATCGAAAATTTTTAGAGAGGATCCATAAATTTAGATTGATGAAGAAATACTTTGATGGAACCATTGAAAAAAGGAGGCAACCATTATTATTATCTAGGTCTGAAATTTTAAAACAACTTGATGCAATCAATTTAACTATTGAAAGAAATGTTAAGTTAAGTAGTAGAATGAAATGAGCCCGTGTAGAAGATAAAGTAAAGCAATAGAAAAAAAAGCATCTTATTTGATCTTCCTTATTGGAAGGATAATCTGTTACGTCATAATCTTGATGTTATGCATATTGAGAAGAATGTTTGTGATAATGTATTGTATACATTTCTTAAAGATGATAAATCAAAAGATCACCTCCAAGCTCGTCAAGATTTAAAACATATGGCCATAAAAAAATATCTTTGGCCAAATGAAAATGGAAAATATCTTCCTTTATTGTTTACAATGACAAAAGAAGCAAGGAAGATATTTCTCACTATGCTAAAGAATGTAAAGATGCCAGATGGTTACTCAAGTAATATTTATCGGTGCATTGATGATTAAACTACCAAGATATTTGGGTTGAAGAATCATGATTGCCACATCCTTATGCAACATTTACTTTCATTAGCTATACGTAATATATTGCGTGATGGGATAACTTCAGTGTTGGTGGAGTTTTTCTCATTTTTCAAAGAGTTATGTTGTAAAAAATTAAATATTAGCCCCCATCATTCTTCATAGTAATGGTCCGTTTAACTTGTCATCTAGTTGAAGAAGTGAGATTAGGAGGACTAGTGCATTACCGATGGATGTATCCAACTGAGACGTAAATATTTTTTTCTTATGTTTAAGTCATTTACATCTTTATGTAAATTTATTTTTATGATTATAGGGAGTTAGGTCATTTGAAGTCCTTCATACAAAATAAAGCACAACCAAAAGGTTCTATAAGTGAAGCTTATTGAGTCAAGGATGAATAGAGGTCAACGTGTTGATGATCTTCCTAATGATAATGATATTTCTCAAATGTCTTCCATCTATCCTTAATTTGGTATATTGATTGGAAATTCTTCAACTTACACTCTTACACCACTAGAGAAACTACAAGCATATTGATATTTGCTAGTAAACTGTCCAAAAGTCAAGTCGTATATTGAGTAAGTGTCTAAATATATTATATATGATATGATAAATATATAAATATATTAACATGTTACTTTTTTCTTTCAGTGAATTTAGAACATCCATTAAGAGGAGAGCAAGAAGTCGAAGACCTTCAGCTACTGAGATAGAAAAAATAGTTACTAAAGAATTTGAGATTTGGCTTCTAAATAAGGTGAGTGAAATAATAATTTTATATTAATAGTTTAATAAAATTTTGTGATTAACATAATTCTTTAATTAGGTCACAAATCCAGACATTACATATTTAGTGCTTAATGACATAAAGTATTTAGCTAGAGGCCCAATGTCAGTTGCAAGAAAATATACTGAATATAACATTAATGGATTCAAGTTTAGAACCATGGGACAAGATGAAGGTCTAAAAACTCAAAATAATGGAGTGTTTTTAACTTCAAGTACATCATGTGTTACAAGTAATATTGATGTAAATCCGATGCAAGCAGGTTTTCCATACTATGGAAGTTGGAAGATATACTTGAACTTAACTACTATGATTTTTTAAGAGTTGCACTTTTTAAGTGTGAATGGGAAAATACTACTACACATGAAAAAGGATTTAGAAAAGATGCTTGGTAGTTTACCTCAGCAAATTTTTCTTGATGTATTCACATTGGTTAACAAGAAGAGCATGATCCTTTTATTGAAGCTTCACAAGCACAAAATGGTGTATTATGTTGATGATGAGGTAAGTAAAGGATGAAGTGTGGTTGTACATATGATGCTAAGGGATTTGTATGATACGGAAGAAGTTGGAGAAGATGTTACATGCGAAAGGGAGGCATACCATGAACAAGACTTAAGTAATTTATTTTTAAATGAAGTTGAAAGGAGGGTAGTTGCTTTTCCACTGCCTCGCTTTAGCCTATCAAATGACACTATTATACGTTGACTATGTGGCATCTCAAATACACATTGTTTTGTCAATTGAATCTTATTTATATTTTCTTGTTCATTTATCAAAATAAAACATATCTTGCTTGTGTAATAACATTTCTCAAATAACTAATACTTAGTATTTATTTATTTTTTATCTTGCTTGTATAATAAATTTCTCATATTGTAGGAGTTGTGTCAAAAAAATGTTGAGGCTAGAAAAACTGAAAAATCCCACATACTGGTGGGTCTAAACTATTGTCTAGGAAACATTATCAAATGGTAAGTAATCTATGATCTATTATTGGTATTAGTGGATAGTTAATTTTATTTTTCATTTAAAATTATATGGCCAGGTAAGTTAGGGAGTAGAGCTTGGACGTGACGTGGGTCAAGGTGAAGTAGACATTGCAACGCATAAGAGAAAAGATGGATCCTATGTAAATGAGGAGGTGAGGTCTATTGAGGTATGTTACGTTTGATCCTTTATTGGATCACATGATGCATATTGTGGAATTCACATTTAGCTAACATGTGTGCTTGTATTTTTTTTTTGTTAAAAATAATTTTTACTAAAATATTTTGACTACGTAGGAGAAGGTGACCCAAGAAATAAGTCAAAGTGCTGATTTTGCTGAAATTTCTGCTAATGATGCTTTTGTTAAAGTATTGGGAAAAGATCATCCTGGACATGTATGATGCTTGGGCTTAGAAGGTATTCATAGTGTTGCATTTCCATCCACTACAAGATTTAGTGGTGTATGTTACAATCACTCAAGTTCTAGTTCAGCTGAAAATTCTCAATTAAAAGAGGTTATTGCTTTGAAAACCAAGTTAGCTTTATTTGAGAAAAATGTTAAAATATTACAAAATGTGATGCTTGCATATATACAAATGAAGGAGGGACACATTCCTGTGGAATTAGATGCATTGTTTAGTACTTCTACTAATCTAGTGGCAATAATTTCAAATATTATTTACATTTTCTTGATGTTTAATATTGATATATCTCCTTTTCATTAAGCTAATGTGATATAGTAATTTCATTTTTTACATGATGAAGTGAGCAGGCAAGATATGACCATACCATAAGAAGGATCTTCATTAGCTAGTAATCGTCGTTAGAAATATGTAGGTGCATTAAATCTTAAACTTTTTGAAATTTTTGGTACAAATAGAAACTATAAATATGTTAACTTTCTAATGTAAATGACTAAGTCAAAACTATGAATATACTATTATACCTATGTAGTTTTCTATACATTGATTGATATACTTAGCCATTGACATATAAAAATTATTATTGACTACATTGGCTGGTATTTTGGAAATTGATTACACTGGATTCCTTGTTCTTCCTTTGAATCATATGTGCCATTTTAGTTTTTCACAATATAGGGAAGGAAATGATTGAAAAAAAAGAGGAAGGATAAATGATAAATTTTAAGTGGTAGTAATTTTGCTTTTGGTTGATATGGATAATTTTGGATGTTATTGTTATAAGCATATCCAATGCTATGCTATGTATGCATATCCAACTTATGTTAAGTGTTTGAAGTAAATCATTATTTCATTACATTTTTGGGATAAGAATTGTGATGACCTCATAAATTAGATGTTATTGAATTGTTTTGAAGTAGAAGATTGGAAATGAGTAATCTAGTGCTAAAAGTCATTTTAAGGAGAGATGTGGTTTGCCAATTAACATATATTTTTTAATGTTGTAAAACTAACAAACATAATAGCAGAAGCTTAGATAAATTGTTGATTGTGTTGGACGATGTTGTTTTGAGTATTTTAAAAAATTATTGCTGCACACATATTTCAATAAAATGCTTTTGTTACTTATTTTATAAATGTATTTATCAAATCCTATATGTTTTAATAATTATGTTAAATATATATATATATATATATATATATAAGTTTGGATCTTTCAACATTTTAATTTTAATTTTTTTTAAGGATAATTTAAAATATTTTTAAAATATATATTTTGTATTGAAAAATGATAGTATCAGCCTTCAAAAGTATATAGAAAAAAACATGAAAAAAAGATAAATGATGAAAGATATGTATATATTGTTAAATAAAAGTTTCTGGCATTTAAAAATTGCCACTAAGATCTTAAACCCAAAATAAAATTTACGATAGTCTTTTTGCATTTCTAGCAGATAGAAACCGCTGGTAAAATTTATTCATTGTTTTCGATGGTTCTGGGAACAATTAACCAAAAATTATCATAAATCATTTGTGACACTTGGAAAAGTAGCGTTTTTTAAAAATGTTGGTAACAATATTTGTGGCGGTTAAAAACCGTCAGAAAATGCATTTATTATTGCCACAAATCACGAATTTTCTTATAGTAAACTTTATTATAATCTATGTATAAATTCAAAATTTAAATTAAATTAAAATTTTAAAGAATAAAAAATTTAAAATAATAAACACTTCACATTAAAAAAAAGTTGTGTAAGAAAAAGAATGATTAAAAAATAATCTTCATTACTCTAATTTAATATTTAAAGATTGATATTTTTAATAAATAATTATATTTTAAAAAATGAATTGAGTTGACTAATATAATTTAATATCAATCTTGTATTTCTCATTTTATTGAAATAATATAAATATTATTTTAAACTATTAAAAATATGTTATTTAATGAAATCAAATATTTATTTATCCAATAATATATATATGTATATATAATTTAAATTATTCTTTTAAAATCAATCATGACTTACCTTTCTATAAAATATTAAAAAATTATGATCACAATCTTAAAATTGTCATAATTTCATCGTAAATAAAACTGTGGTTTTAAATTTATGTTAACCTTGTATTTGAAATCCTAAATAAAAGGTATTGGTTAAATGGAGTATAAAATATTGGGAAATACATGTTGTTCTCCTTGTACTTTATTTATTTAATTATTATATCCAAGTACGTATAAATAATTGTTTAATTATTATTTCTTTTCTATTTTATTGATTTATGTTTTATATTTTTTTAAGGTATAAAAAATAACAAAATAATACCAATAAAATATAAAAAACTAAATATTTCTAACATGATGATTTATATTCAATTAGATTATAACTATATTTTTTTTTATTTTTTAATTATAAAAAATTAGTGTAAAATTATTTAGTGTTTACTTAGCGTATATTTTTTATGATAATATATATATATATATATATATATAATATAATATGAAAGAATTAACTTTCTTTAAAAGTAATTTACGTTAAAATTATTTTGCTTATTTTTAATAACTTTTTTAAATTATTATATTTTATCAACATAATTGTTAAACTAATATATTTTATTATGTAAATCAATTTGCATAAAATTTAGAAAGAATGTTCAAAGAAAGTGGAAAACAAAAGAACATGAGTGCGAGTTACGGAAAATCATGGGACTCTGGATCCCTGTGTGACTTTACTTACTTTTACCCCGAATTTTTCTTATGAACAAATTAGAACATCAACTGCTAACCACCAACTGTGGTATTATTACTATCCAATAATCATGTAAGGTAGATAAGTAAAAGAAGTATAAAATATGTTAGACTATTAAATTTTGTTAGGTAATTAACTGATTAGAAACATAGGATTCTGATGGATCTTTCAAAATCCTTAGATTTAGTTACGTTATAGTTCCATTAATCGAGAGATGGTACGATCACCTATCTTTAACCAACTTATAAATTAACAAGACTAGCTAATTCCTATTAATGAATTATGCATAGTAAGGCAGCACAATTAGATAAGAAAATGTCATCATTCGTAACGGTAACACATAATCATTCATAGAAAAAAAAATGGGGTTCAAGGAATTGCATCACAAGTTTCACCAAATTCCCATGAATTGGAAATTAGTTACACATGATAAAGATTAACCTAAAATATTCATAACCTGGTCTTAAGATAAAAAAGACAAAACCCGTTTGCTAACTTGCTAGCAATCCACTCTGCAATTGCATCGTAAAGAGATTTCTCCTACCAAAATCCTACGAGAGGACACCAAAGGAAGAACTAGGAATAGAGGGAAACGTCTCTGCATAGTGAAAGACATGTCCCCTGGAGATTGAATGGTATGGCTCTTGGAGCCTAAAGTGGTGTTTTGGATGTCTCTTTTCTCTAAGGTGAAGCCTCCCTTTTACAAACATGAATTAGGGCTTTAGCTATCGCAGATCGAGTTGACCTAGCACTTCTTCAAGCGTCGTAATTGCTCTTCGTTAGGGTTGACTTGTATCTTCTTTGCATCACTAGGATTGACGTGACTTATTTCTAGTGCCTCCCAGGTTTGGCACAGTCGTACCCATTATTTGACATAATCATGCTCACTATTCTACCCAAGCGTGCTACCTTCTATTAACACGGTTGTGCTTAGGTTTGCATGATCATGTCGGAAAACTTGGTTCATTATGAGGGTGTGCTGCTTTTAGCATAACTGTGCTAGCTCTTTGTGAGAAGAATTTTTGTCCTTATGTTTCTCCATCTTTTTATGCCCTTTTTGCCCAAAAATCTCTTATTTTTTGACTCTCTGCATACGTGACCATTCTTGCAAAAATAAAAAATAATAGATAGAATTATAAGTGAATAAGCATTAATCATGCCCTAATTATGCCTAAATTCACAGATAAATTGACAAAATGGTAGTTTATCACAATCCTCAAACTTAAACATTGCTTTCCCCCAAGCAATAACCCAAGGAATGAGAATACAACAAGTATAAAATCCAAAAATCTTATATATATATATATATATATATATGTGTGTGTGTGTGTGTGTGTGTGTGTGTGTATAACAAACAATCATAGTTACCATCATGGAAACATTCAACAATAATCCAATTATGGTCTTTTCATTTCCTAAAATCAAGTGTCACATATAGACGATATCACCCAGCTTACCATCTCTCATGTGTTTAAATTCTTTGAATAGTTCTATATACCTGTAGACTTTTTAGTTCATTTATTTGGGTTCTCTGAATTTTACACTTTATTTTCTCAAGTTCATTTTACTTTTCCTTTTCCTTCCTTATTTTTCTTTCATTTTTCTTTTTCTTAATCACTTATTTATCCCTAAGTATTTATTTTTGCTTTCGTCCAAGGAAAACAACTTTCAATCTTTTAAGATCAAAGGGGCATTAAGTGATTTTATAAATCCGTGTTCATTTATTAAAACCTAATTTGCCTTTATCATTTTCCTATTACACAATCAACTTATAAAATCTTTGACAAGTTCGTAAGGCAGGTTCCAGATCACTCAATAGAAAGAGAAAGAGGTTGGGTACAAACTCCATTTGGATCAATCCTTTACTTAAGATTACTCTAGTGTGAAACAAGATGACAAGGAACATGACTAATTTACATTAAAAGTCTCTATTTCCTTATTAAGTTCAATTAGTGTATGTCACAAAAATTAAGAATTTTTCAAACCTAAAACCAACCAACAATCCATAAAACAGGGATTATTGCAAGGTACAAGCATTCATAGAAAAACCAAGGAGAGGCATCTCTCCTCAAACTTAATCATATACCACCTTGATTGAAAATGATTATTTACTAAGGTGGATCTTGTAAAAAAAAAAAAAACAAGAGAAAAGGTATGTGATTTTTCGAAAAGATATTTTAGGAGGGAGAGGGTCTCCCTCCTCAAACTTAAACATTTACACACACAAACATAAAAACATAAGGTGGAGAAGGAAGATAAATGAGACTTCTCTGAAGAGGATAAAGATGGTCTCCTTTCTCAAACTTGGAGATCAGCAAATCCCTCAATGTGTTCCCTGTTGAATGTTAAGAATTGAGAAATAAGTCCTTATACTTTTAGGTTTTTTCTTCTCACGTTAACGTACATGTTTGAGAATCGTATGTTAAGAAGAATCGTAACAATATTTGTACAATGAGAGTCAAGTTTTGTACAAAAAGAGATAAAAAAGAAATACATCAAAATGTTAAATTATTAAAAATAAAGTTGGGTAAGAAAATATATACAAGAGTTAGTCATTGAGGCGATAGATAGACCATCTAGCTCTACAGTAACCATAGCATGATCATGTTAGAATTTGGCACAGCCTACAAAGTACTGAGCATAACCGTGCAACAGGGGCATGGCCTTACAACATGGATACTCTTTCCAACACAATTATGCTAACAGGGGCATGGTCGTGTTTCACCTTTGGTGCAACCATGCAAACTAGGTGCATTACCTTGTAGTGAAGATTTTTTTTCCAATACAGTCATGCTAATTTGGGCACGGTCATGTTCGATGCACTACCCCATTTTTTTTTCTTAAAACATAATAATTAAAATCAAATCATCCTATAGATAAAAAGATAGGTTTCCTCTAGAAAGTGCTTATTCAACATCATGAGCTTGATGTACCTACATGCAATGGCTAATCGGAACCATAAGTGGCTACCTTAGGATCCAACTTTATATCGATGCTCTCCTTAGATGCGTCTTCCTCACAATGCTTGGCTTTTTGCCTAATTTTCTTGAAGGGGTCCATCTTACTGTAGTGGAGCATCTCATTTACTTTATAATGTCATTCCCTAAAAAATCCAAGATTGTAAGTTGTAAAAAGATAAATTTTTACCTATTTAGAACTTATGTTTACAGATGTGCTTGAGGTGTCTTATTTTTGTTTCTTTTTTTTACAAAGCCTTGAGCTCTTATATGTCTTTATTCTAGATTATTCCTACACAAGATGAAGATTTAGAGATATTTGTAGGGAATTAATAAAATTACAAGGAGAAAGAATATTTGGATATTTTAGTGAGCTTGTAACTCTAAACACCATTTACTCATTATGACACCTTAGATTGAGATTTCCTTGTTGAACATCAATCATATCTTTCCCAACGGTTAGGAAGGGTCTTTCCAAGATTATCTCTTCATCTTCTTCCATATTACGCACAATGAAATCTATAGGAAAGATAAATTTGTCCACCTTCGCTAATACGCCCGCCATTATTCCTCTTGAATAGGTCATGGTTCGATTTGCAAGATCCAAAGAAATAGTGGTAGGTTTGAGCTCATTTATACCCAACCTTCTAAAAATAGACAGTGGTATTAGATAAACATTAATGCCTAATTCACACAAATCTTTATCAAAATAAGAATCATCAATAGTGCAAGGTATAGTGAAACTCCCTAGATCCTCAAGCATTGTTGGTAGTATCTAGAGGAGAATAATTGAGCACTCCTTGTTGAGCTTGATAGTTATGTATTCCTCAAACTTTTTTTTGTTCCCAAAATTTTCTTCAAGAATTTTGTGTACTTTGACATTTGAGATATGGCCTCCATAGATGGGATATTAATCTTTAGGTGCTTTAGAATGTTTAAGAACTTGTCAAACTAAGGATAATTCATGTTGGCCTTTAACCTTTAAAGAAAAGGTATTCTAGGCTGAAAAAGCTCCACATGAGGTTTCTTGGGAGCCTTTTCTATAGTTTTCTCAGCCTTCTTCCTCTTCTCTTTTGGGATCCCACCCATAGGGGTTAAGAGATCATTAATAACCTTCTAGTGGTCGCTAGTAACCATGTTCTCCTTCTCCTTTCTCACAAACATCTTTAACTTTTTCCTACGTCGTAAAGTGGTCACCTTGGCTTGCTCTTTTGAGTTTACCTCATGTTGGTTAGGCAATTTCCTTAGTGTTTGTTGTCCAAGGATGTTAAGTATCTGCACCAACTAGTCCTCCATGTTTTGAATCTAAGATATTTGTCTCCATATTTTGACATTGAGCTTGTGTGCTTTGGATTTTGGATTCTGCAAAAGTTGGTCCATTCCTTCCTTGGTTATATCCTCTAGGATTTTATACATAATAGGGCATGTATACACTACGAACACTATTCGGAAAATTATTACCTTGACAACCTCCCCAACTGGGGAGATTCTCTTAGATGATGTTGTGGGTGTTTCCATGTAGTTGGCCTCCTGATCGTGTTGATCCATATGAGCTTCAATTACATATCCTTCATTGCCGTGACTCATAGAGCTATAGAACTCACATGGGGTCAGCCCGAGTACAACTGGGATTCGGGTAGGTTGTCCTTACATCAATGCTTCTAACTTTTTGTCTAAGGTCTCCATCTGATATCCTAAAGTAGTTGTATGATCAATGTTGTGTGTTTAATGTGTGTATAAAGTTTTACCTACGGAAAAATGCACTTGTCACTGTAGAAAGGGAACCCTTAATATCATTTCCATGAATATTATTTCAACAATCCTTAAAAGAATTATTGAATCCTAAATTTTGAGCTCATTAGTAAAGAGTTTTGTTTGAAAATGTTTTAAATAAATATAGAAAAGGAAAAACATGAGTAGGAAATTTAAAGGCAAAAGAGTACAGGCAGGAATTCAATTATGGAAAGGCATGAGACTTTGGTCGCCTTTATAACTTTATCATATTTCACCCCAACTCTCTTATGAATGATTTAAAGTCAATTACTAACCCTTCGTTCTCATTCTATTACTATCCAATGATCATTAATAACAACATTTTTTCCCTTAAGTTACTATCCCCAATGACCATGCAAAGTATATAATTAAGAGAAGCATAAAGAACATTTATATTTGTTAAATTAATAACCGATTAGAAATTAAGGATTTCAATTGATCCTCTAAAATTCTTAGATTCAATTTACCTTATAGTTTTGTTAATTAGGCAATGGTATGATTGTCTATCCCCTAATTAACTTAGAAATCAACAAGAGTAGCTAATTCTCACAAACTAATTTAGCATAATAAGAAAAAAACAATTGAATAGAAACATATAATCATTCATAAAAGAGAAAAAAAAGATTCAATTGGTTATATCATATGTTTCGCCAAAGCCCCATAACTTGGGGATTAGTTACACATAGAGAGAAAAGGTAAACAAGACCATACTAATATAAAAAAAAAAGTCATAATCCTAATTTTAAAAAAAGAATAACAAAACCATAGTGTCGAAAAGGTTGGAAATAGGATGTTGCAACTCGCATTGTAAAAGAGATTTTGCCTCCAAGATCCTATGGGAGGATACTAGAAGAAAGATGGAGTGAAAAGGTTACTCGAGTATCTCGAGGTGTGTCTTCGAGATATGAAGGGGTGGTCTTTGGGATAGTGAGAGGTTTGTCTCCCAGAGAGTGGTGTGGCCTTTGGGGTCTAGAGTGGTGTGTCATATAGTGTGGCAGAACCTCCCTTTTATAAGCATGAATTAAGGTTTCAGTGTTATAGACCGAACTTGATCTAGTTGCTTCCTTAGTCTTCGCAGCCATTCTAAGTCATCTTGCAACATTGTAGGGTTGATTGAGATGCCTCCTATGTTATTAGGGATTATGTGGTATTATTGAACTAACTTCCTTGTCTTTTTATGCTTCTTTTGCCCTCTTTTCGACCAAAATTTTCCTATTTTTGGATTCTGTTCTTACGTGACCATTCCTGCAAAAATAAAGAAAATTAAGTAGAATTGTAATTAAATAATCATAAATTATTTCATAATTATAACTAATTTTCCACAGATAAATCAACAAAATTATGGTTTATCACATACTCAAAATTAAACATTACTTGTCCTTAAGCAATATCCCAAGGAATGAGAATGTAGCAAGTATATAATCTAGGAACCTCATAGAGTAAACATGCAACAATCAAGTATAATTACCATTATGGAAACAATTAATAATAATCCAATTAGATTCTTATTTCCTTGAGATTGATGCCACATATAGAGGGATCACTCTTCTCACAATCTCTCAAATGTTTGAGGGTATAGATCATTAGCGCTCTACTCATCAAAACTGTGCACTACATAGGCTTTCCTATAAACCTCAAATCTCCATTAAAAGTCAAATCACACACAAGAATCAAAAGGTCTTTGTCAAGGTTGTGATGTGGCTAAGGAAATTATATAATTAGGTAGTGTATATGAAGGAAGAAATCATAAAGGTTTTGTTTTCATTATATCTTCAATAACTTTATCCTTAAACTTTAAGCATATTTTCTTAGGTTTCATAAATTTATAACTTTTATTTTCTCAATCTTTCAAACTGATTTTTTCATCTTTCTTTTTTTTCCCCAATGACTTGTACTTCCTCACATATTTATTTTGCTTGAGTTATAATCTAAGGGTACCTAAAATTACAACCATTAATTGAAAGGCATCAAAGAATGTAACTTTTAATTTGTTAAGCTCAAATGAGGCACCAAATGGTATTCTAAGTTTGAGTCCAATCAAAGAAGACTAATTTGTTGTTATCATTTTCTTGTTATGTCATCAACTTATACAAGCTTTAACAAGGTTACAAGGCAAGTTCTAGAGTAAACAAGTCAGAAGAGAATCACTCAACAAAGAGAGAGAGGTTGGGTGCAACCTTGATTAGGTTTAATCCTCACTATAGCTACTGTAATGTGAGACAAAATGACAAGAAACATAACTAATTATCAATTATTTTTGTTAAAAGTTTTCATGTTCTTATTAGATTTAGTTAGCACCTACCACAAAATATTAGAGATTTTTAAATCCTAAATCCACTAGCATTCCAACAGTTAAGCATATAGGGATATCATAAGGTACAAACACTTTTAGAAAAGAAAAAATGAGGAAAGAGGTATCCCTCCTTAAAAATTAATCTTCTACCATTCTCTTAATTCAATTGGAAAAGTTATTTACCACGGTGGAAAGCAAGACAAAATAAAAGGAGGGATAAGAAATTTTGAGAAATAAACAGGAGGAAGAATGTTTTCCCACTCAATCTTAAGTTCATGTATACATGCATAAATATGTTATAGTAGAGAGTAAAATTTGTCTTCCTTGAAAGATAGCACCAAGGAGTGAGAAGGTATCCTTCCTCAAACTTAGAGGCCATCAATACCGTCAATGCATTCTTTATTGGATGTTAATGATGGGAAAAGAAGACATGTCACATTGGGTTAACCTACTCACACTCAACATATATGTTAGAGGAAAAATATAATAATAATACGTCCTAAAAATAAGTTTTGTACATCCATGTAAAAAAAGTAAAAATATACAAATACATAAGAGAATAAGAATTATCTAATGTCCTAAAATAATTAATCATAATATTTTATTGAAGAACATGTTTCCTAAAAGCGCTTGTTTTACATCACAAGCTTGACATATCTTCACACATTAATTAAGCCCACCCATTGACTTAGCATAACCACTAATGGCTACCTTAGGATCCAACAGTGTAACATCCTCTATTTTATGTTTAAGTTGTATTCGCAACTTCATTATAAGATTGTTATTTCATGATGCAGAATTGTTTTAGAAATCATTGATATTAAAAATACGGAAAAAAATTTCTTTTAAAAATTTTATTAAAAATACAAGCCTCGTCGTAGTAAATGTCGTAACAGAAAATAAACAATTGAGCGATGTCACTCCCATCTTAACTCACTTTGATTTCTTAATATAAAACACAATAATATATACAAAACTCGCTTCAAATTATTTAAACAGTCATTAATAATTATTACAGGTCCTTAAGTCCAGAAGTTATTATCAGAGTATTAGTCCCCTTCCATACGTCACATACTTTAATTATACAAATATTTCACACCTAACTACTACTACCATATCTACATAATATACAACATATTATAAATCTACATATTACTTATTTATATTACAGTTATCCATGACTATCATACAAAATATATATTATTCGGTAAGACACAAGCTTCACTTCTACAAAGTCCACATAACGCTTTAGTAGTAGGGGTCACGATGCTCCTGCCACAAACTCTTATCTAGGGTATAAAAGGTTCCATCTCCCATCTCCTAGAAAGCCTGAAATGGGTATGACCTGGGATAAAGGGAACTACCCTACGACGACCATAGATGGGAAGAACTACGGTAGTGAGATGGCATCTAAGGGTCACTCTCCCCTTTAGATAAAAAAAAAGACTTCCATTGGTGCAGCTGGGGGCGTCTGATAACTAGGTGGCAGAAGAAAAGACACGTTCGGATGAAAGGCCTCTAAAGGTATGGCGAATTCCATTGTAGAGAAATTTGAGCTCATTACTACAAACACGAAGAGGTGGCCTAAAGAAAAATAGACCTTCACATTGGCTTGGAAGGTGATAGCTAACCCGTGAGTGTTAGCGGACCAATTAATATTATTAAGCTCAATGAACACTACTGTTATCACGAAAGAAATTTGCGGCATCTGGAAAGAAAGAGGTGGAAGAGGGGTGAAAAACTTAATTTCTCAGTAGAATTCTACCCTATAGTGAGTTTCTTAAGAAACATGACATGCATGTAGGTTCATTTTTAATTTTTATAAAATATTTAACTGAAGTGGATTTTTTTTATAGAAGTAGGAACAAACTTTTCACATAAGTTCTTTCTTAAATGATCCCTTAGCTAATTAGATTCCTTTTTAAAACTTTTAGTTAACATGCATGAAAAATCTAACCAATATGTCATGCACGAACAATCTAACAAATATGTCATGCACATATAGCTTCTAATCTAAACTACCTTCACATTTATCATCCACAGATAAACATCATATAACACATCACTTTTGTAAACAATCAAGAGTATAATTCATACACTTTTCATTCATATTTGTGTACTGTAAACACTCAATTATGTCCGAGGCCCCCAACCATTAAAATTAATCAAGAAACCCACACTAATTTAAATAATAAATAAACAAACAAAACAAAAGTAAAAGAAAAATATAAAAATATAAAAAGGAATGAAAGAAGATAAATAAAGGAAAATGAAATAAGACAAAACAAAGTTATGGGAAAATAAAAAATAAATTGAAATACAAAAATAATAAATAGAAAAAGTACAAAAAAAACTAAAAAAGGTTTGAAAAAATAAATAAATAAATAAACAGAAAATAGAAAATTTTAAAAATAATAATAAATATGAAATTAAAAATAAATAAAAGCAAAAATAGTAGTAACAATTTTTTTTACTGAATTAAAAACAGATTTTTTTAAAAAAAAAATTGAAATAAAAACAGAATTTTAAAAAATTGAAATAAAAATAGAAAATAATGGATAAATTAATTAGAAAAGGAAAAAGCATAAAATGTGAAAATATAATAAAAAAGGAAATGAAAAAGGAAAAAAGATAAATAAGGAAAAATAAAAGAAAAATAAAAAATAAAAAATTAAAGAAGAAAAATAAAAAAAAGATGAACAAAAAACAATAAATAAAAAAAAAACAGAATAAACAAAAATTAATAAAAACAAAAATTAGAAAATTGAAAAATAGTAATAGCAAAAATTTTAAAACAAAAAAAATAATAAAAAAAACTTTAATAATTAATAATAAAAATAAAAAACAGATTTTAAAATTAAAAATAAAAAATAACCGAATTAAAATAGAAAAAGACTGAAACAAAAAAAAATAAATATAAAAAAAATAAAATAAGAAAAAGGAGAAAAAATAATAAATAGAAAATAGGAAAATTAAAAAATAAATATATCAGAAACAAGAAATAGAAAATTCAAGAAAAGTAAAAATCAGAAAAACGAATTTAAAAAAAAAGGGAAGTACCAAAGAAAAGAAAGAAAATGAAAAAAGTGAAAAAAGTTTGCATGCATATGGGTGCGCATGGGTAAGGAACCCTTTTTGGAGTCTGGGCAGGGGGAATATCGTGGCTCTTCTTGGTCACGAGAGAATGAGGAAGGGAAGGCAGCTCAAAGGAGATTTTTGCTTTAAGCAAAAAGGAGCATAGAAGAGAAGGAGGAAGGGGAGGCAGCTCAAAGGAGATTTTTTCTTTAAGCAAAAAGGAGCATAGAAGAAAAGAGGAGGGGGATCCCTAGTTTCGGTTTTCTCTTTTTTGGAGGTGCGAGAATTCTACTTGGAGGGAAGAACAGAGGAGGCTTGATCATCTTCAGTAGCAGTGACAACAAAAAGCATCCTGACCTCATCAATCTGGAGTGGATTCTTGACTCTGTTGAAAACCTTCGATCGGGTCATAAGGAACTAGCATCTTTTCTTGGAGCTTGGAGGATGAATCGTAGAAGCTCATAGCCTTTCCTTCCAAGAACTCTAAGTAATATTGCGATCTTCCCCATTTGATTGTATGAATGTGATTCTCGGAAAATATGCATGCTGATCGCATCGGTTAGGGTTAATCCATACATATCTGTAGTGTGTTAGAATAGGGAGCCTATCATCATATAATAAGATTAAGGATCCATCGTTTTTCAAAAGAAAAAGAGAAAGCCTTCTTGAGGCCCGTCGGTCGTCTAGCAAGCACTAGCATCCCCCTACTTGATACTTTGGGAGGGAGTGTCGGTGTATGAAAGGCATCATCACCAAGTCAAGTGACATGCGATCATTTTGAACTCTCAAGAATCCTAGGCTAGGGCTTTGGAACACTCTTAGTTATGACATCGCTGGACCTAGAGATCGTGAAGGCATAGGAAGAGCGTAAGAGGATGGGGCAGCAACTCGCCTCCTTTGCTTCTGTCACCTTCGACATAGATCTCTACGGCGGAAACGACAAGGACTCCCACCTCACCTTTATCCCAGCCAACGAGGACGATGACAACATTGGCGCCATGGACAACGAGGTTGTTTGTCACTCACGAAAGACATGCCAGACACCACTCCGGGGCGGTGGGATGCAACGCCGATGCCGGGGAGAGTGATCGACGCAACACCAGGGAGAAGGAATAGGTCGAATGAGACCCCAACATATGGTAGATTGGTAGATTCTGATGCAACTCCTGCAAGGGCTTATACACTCGGTGTTACTCCTATTGGTGGTGTTGAATTAACCGCTACAACCCTTGGGGCTTTGCACGGTGCTATTACCCCGAAATAGTATAATTTATTGAGGTAGGAAAGGGCTATTGAAGAGAGGAATCGCCCCTTGACTGATGAGGAGCTTGATGCTATGTTCCGTCAGGAAGGGTACAAGATTTTGGGAACCTCCTGTTTCCTATGTGCCTATTAGAACTCCTGCAAGGAAGCTTCTTGCCACCCCTACTCCTCTCGGAACTCCTCTTTACCAAATTCCTAAAGCGAATCGTGACCAGCAATTCGATGTTCCCAAGGGAGCACCAGGTGGCTTGCCGTTCATGAAACCTGAAGATTACTAGTACTTCGGGGCACTGTTGAATGAAGGGAATGAAGAGGGGCAGTCTCTTAATGAGAAAAAGAAGTGGAAGATCACGAAATTTCTGCTTAAAGTGAAGAATGGAACTCCCCCTACAAAGGATGACGACATTGAGGCAGCTTACTGTTAAAGCTCATGAGTTTGGTGTTGGCCCTCTGTTTAACCAGGCCAAGCCATGCGAGCAGCCATATCGAATTGCAAAGAAACCCCACGTAGTCCACATGCAAGGTACACGTGCATGTCCAGGAAAATAGGCTTAAATTTAATTTGAAGCCTTAGGTTCATAACCAAAAGGCTTAGCGCAATGGCTCAAGGGTAGCTCACCATTCTTCCCTGCCCTGGGTTCGAGTTCCAGCCGTGACCCTTTTAAAAAAATAAACACCTTTTGTTTATATTGCAAAAATTGGCCACGACACTACCAGAATAGGTATAAGTGAATAGGGGGCCAAGTCAGGTCACTATGACTAACCCAGGTAAGTTTTCAAACAATTCTATGCAAAAGTATGTACATAAGTCTTCAAACTTTGCATGCTAATAAATGAGCACGGAGGCAAATGTCACTTATAGTAGTTAAGTTGCATAATATAATTCATAAGCCCAAGCAGGCCAAGTGGTTAGGCTGATGGCATGACGAGTCCTTGCTCCTGGTTTCGAGCCCTGCGCACGACCCTTTTTAAATCCAACTGCCCATTAAATTGAGGGGACTACTAACGAGGCCCATTGCTTTAGGATTCACTAATAGCAATTAAGCCCTGACTCATCATATAGTTAAAGCAGTGTAGGTTTACAACTGACCCTTGGGCATGGCTAAGTGGCTGGGAGCGTTGTCAGCATATTATGCGTCCTGGGTTCGATTCCATGGAGAGGCATTTTCCTTTTAAATCCTCTCCCAAGCACCCATACTTCTCCCAGTGAATTAATAATAGGGAGTGGGCCAAATTGGATACAATCTCAAATTAAATCCGATTTATTTCTTTTTTCAATCTTAATCCTTTTATTTAAATTAATCAAGCCTAAAAAATTTTTCTTTCTTAAAATTCAAATAAATTCTTTATGTTTAAATCAAATCATTGTTCTCAAGTTTTCATTCCAATTAATTCAAATTAAACTTAAGCATTTCCCCAAGTTTAATTCAACTTAAAAATTATTAGTCAAATTAAACTCATTCTAATCCGAACTTAAGCCAATTTCAATTCTTCAAGTCCAAGTCTAGCTCCTTTTTTAATCAAGTCAATCTCCTAAATCAAAATTAATTCTTTTCTCCAAATTTCAATATAAATTCATTTTTATTAATTAAAATTGGCCCTTAAACTTTCTGAAATTATAATTTGGCCCCTAAACTTCTAGAAATTATAAATTAGCCCCAACCAAAAATATTTTTTCTCTTTTGTTTTGTTTTAAATCGAATTCCCTTTTTTCTTTTCTTCAAACTAATTTTAATTCATTCCTTTAAATAAATCAAATTCTTTTTCCAAACCAATTTTAATCCTTCAATTCAAATAATCCCGAACCTTCTCTTAAATCAAGTTCAATTTCTTTTAAATTCTCCATACTAAAATCAAGTTTAATTTTCCATAAGATTTCAAGTCCACTATTTCATTTCAACCCATTCCTTCTCTCAAAATTTTCAAATCAAGTCTAAATCTTTACCAAATGTCAATCAAATCTAATTCCGTTCCAATCAAGATCAGTTTGTTTTCAATCAAACTCAGACCTCTTCTCAATTATTTTCAAATTAAATCCTTTGGTTCTAGGTCTCAAGCAATGGATCCTAGGAACGAACTGGTAGCTTTTTCTACAGTTCACTGCCTAGAAATTCATATGGGTCCCAAGTGCAGCCGTAGTTGTCTTGAACCCTGTGCATATATGGACTGAGGATCCTTTTGTAAAATTTCAAGAAAAACTTCATTTTAAAGTCCCTAAAGTCTCACGCAATGAACCCTAAGCACGAACTGGTAGTTTTTTCTGCTGTTCGGGGTTTAGGAATTCGTATGAATCCCAGTGCAGTTGTAGTTGTCTTGGATCCTGTGCATATGTGGACTAAGGATTCTCCTTAAGATACTTTCAAAACATTCTAGCCATTTTCAAATATTCCTTTTCAAACACCCCGAAGGTCAAGCCTTCAGGTGCGTTTTTCAAACACTCCTTTTCAAGTATCTCTGAAGGTCAAACCTTCACAAACAAGAACTACGTAAGCCTTGAGTTTCCCATTGCACCGGGGAATACGTAGGAGCAGGATCAAGTCCTGTCAGGCTAACCTCCATCAAGTATTTATTTTCACTCTAATTAAAGGGATCAAACAACTTTCAAATAATCACACACTTAGTTTAAGGGTACTGTTCTTCGAAACAGACGAGTGGGGTGCCTAACACCTTCCCCACTCGTAACCGACTCCCGAACCTAAAATCTCATCCTGGAGTTAGGGCTTTTTCCAAATATTTTTTCCTTAAATAAAAATTTGGTAGCGACTCCAATACATAAATAAAATTAATTTTCAAAAATTTTAGCGAGTTCGTCGTCTCGTCGGAATTACAATTGCGATAGATGGCGACTCCACTGGGGACCTTAGAGAGTCAAGCCCGTTTCAATTGAGTGTGTTTGTTTCGATCCCTTTCCTGTTTATTTGCATGATTCCTTTCTTGTTTATTTGCGCGATTTATTCAGTTATCTATCTATTGTTGTTTGTTTATTCTCTGTATAACCCTAGGATAGACAAACAATAAACTGCTATATATCTGTACAATTTCCCCAATTGCAGGTATCCCAAATATTTGTGTGCCCTCCACACGTCTTGCATACATTCATCTCATGAGTGGGGCCCTATACCCGGATCTGAGTGCAACCTAGGATAGAGGGATCTAGTGGTGTCACTTTGGGGCTTACGTCCTGTTTGACTATCACGAAAATCCCAGTTAGAGTGCGTCCTATTTGTAATGCCCTACAACTGGTAGCTTTCTCTGCTGTTGTGGCAAGCATTACAGACTGGAACTTGGCTCTAGTAACCTCTTATACCTCAGGATTACTAACCACCTTTGAAAGGTTCATGCATTAAGGCCATAGACCCTTAGGATAGGTAACCCACATACGAGGTAAGGAGGGCACACACCCCTTTCATGGTACATGGCTCACATGCTAGTCACATGGCTTAAGTTAACAAAATTATCCAAAGCGCTAAAGGGGAGTCGAGATATGAAATTGGGGAAAAACAGAAAATCAAAAAGAAAATCAAGGAAAATTGTATAAACGAAAGTTGAAAAAACAAAAACCAAATCAAGATAAAAATCAAGAAAAACCAAAATAGAAGGAAAGTTCCTAGGAAAAAACTAGAAAACTAATTTTCGAAAATACTGAAAAATAAAAAAGATTCAAAACAAGAGAATGGTTTACCCAAATAATTACCAAGTCTCTTTTAAAATGTTGATTCTTTTCTTCCACATGATTAAGGTCCTTATTACACCTTAATCAAAATTTTAAACTCAAGTCCTCTTAATCAAGGGAGAGTGGTTGAATTCACTCCTTATCCAAGCAAAGGTATTTTTCTCAATTTCTTCTCACTTGACCTTTGTGTTATGATTTTTATAACTTGTTACATTGCATGCTTTTGGGTTTATCAATATTTGTCCATACTCCATAGCTTTGGTTATGATCATGGAGGGTCTTAAGTGACTTATTCCGCTTTTAGTCCATAAGTCCACCTTTGCTCTTACTAGTTTTAAGCTCTAAGTTTTGAGTTAAGTTTGCAAGTTTTGTGACTTAACCTTTTTAATATTTTAGGATTATTATCACATGGGTCCAAATCTAGACTTTTATCATTGTCTAAGTTCAAGATTAAAGCTTTTAAGAGAAGACATAAACAAGCTTACAATTTTGAACATAAAGATCATAAAGAAAGCATTTTTCAAAACAACCAAGTGGAGATCTACTAGATCTACTCCAAGATCTATCCATCCCTTACTTTGAGCATCTAAAAAATTTTCATAAAAACTTTCAAATCTGCCCAAACTTCAAAAAAAATCATTTTTAAGAAAATTTATCCGATTAACTTGCTTCAAAGGTTACAAGTACTTTAATCCATCAAAATTCCCTTTTAACTTCCAAAAATCACTAAAAAGTTGGTAATGCTCAGTTTTAAACTCCATCAAAGTCAAGCAAGTGGGATCCATAGAACATAGAGAGAGATCTAGCATAAAGAGAAGAAAACAAGCCATAAACAAATAATTACAAGCTTAAAAAAAGTGTATGATAAAGACCCTATTTGTTGAAGAATTTTATAAAGATTTGATGGGTCTTTCGAAGCTGGTTCCCTCCTCCTTGGTGGCCCACACAAAAGCTCCTAGTGATGGTGGTGGGGCTTTATTGGTTTGTCTTGTTATAACCTAAACTTTAAAGATGGAAGTTCAAGTTTAGTGTAGATTTTGGTGTTTTGAGAGATGTTGGAATTTTGGGTGAGTTTAGAGAATTTGCTTAAGTGTTTAGAAGGTTGATAATGAAGCAAATGAACCTCCCCTTGACCTATAGCAAATTCGGCCACTTTAGGGCATTTGAGAATTAAATTCCCACATAAGGTAATTTTGGTCCATTTACATATAATTTCCATTTTCCAAATTAAGTGTAAATATAAGGAATTATCATTTAAGAAGTCATAATAGACTTGAAGAGCACCATTAGGATTTGGCAATGCTAACACTAGAGTTATGGTCAACCGCTCTTTCATTTATAGGAAACTTCCTTCACACTCAGGAGTCCATATGAAAGAAATATTCTTTCTAGCGAGATTGGTGAGGGGTAGGGCTATTTGGTAAAACGCTTGGATAAACCTATGGTAATATCCAACTAACCCTAGAAAACTTCTTATTTCCATCACCGAGGTTGGTCTTTCCTACTTGGTAACAACCTCTATTTTACTAGGGTCAACAAATACTCCCCTTTATGACACTACATGGTCTAAGAAGTTTACTTCCACCATCCAAAATTCACACTTAGACAATTTGGCATACAATTCCTTACTCTTAAGGATCTCTAGGATAATTTTAAGTTGTTCCTCATGCTCCTCTCTTGTTCGAGAATAGACGAGGATATCATCTATGAATATGAATACGACTAAAAATTTATCCAAGTATGGTCTAAAAATTATGTTCATGTAATCCATGAAAACCGCAGAAGCATTAGTCAGTCCAAACGTCATGACTATGAATTCATAATGACCATAATAGGTTCTAAAGGTTGTCTTAGGCATATCTTCGTCTCTCACTCTAATATGATGGTATCCTGATCTCAAATTAATATTTGAGAACACTATAGGTCCTCTTAATTGTTATAGTAGATCATATATCCTAGGTAGTGGATACTTATTCTTAATGGTCACCTTGTTTACCTATTTGTGATCCATGCACAACCATACACCCATCTTTCTTGTTCATAAACAACACTGGAGCTCCCCATGGTGACACACCTGGCCGCACAAACTTCTTAGCTAGAAGCTCCTCTAACTAGACTTAGCTAATTCCACTGGTGACATTCTATAAAGAGCTATAGATATGGGTTTGGTTTTGGGTACTAAATCTATTGAGAATTCAGTTTCTCTTATGGGAAGAAATTAAGGTATATCATCAGGAAATACCTCAGGATACTCTCTTACTACAGGGATTTCTTCAATTATTTGCTCCTTTTCAATCTCACTAATTAAAAGGAGAACGTATCCTTTCCTTTCACTCTTATTACTGCCTAAACTATTCAAAAGAAGTTCTACAATTTGAATAGAATCATTAACAATAGGAGCAAAATCAATAGACTTATTTAGGTGGTCAATATATACATGATTCTTAGAGAGCTAATCCATTCTTAAGATTACATCTAATCCAGCCAAAGGCAAATGGATAAAATCATATTCAAATACTCTATAAAGTAAAAAGAAAGTACAATTTAAACAATATAAATAAGTCTTTTTATGCAGTCATGAGAAATAAATGAATGCGTTGCACCAAAGTCATACAATACATTTAAAGTTTGGTTGTTTAAGAGACACCTACCTTTCGTGAGATCGACAGAGAGATTTACTTCTTTAGCTTTCAGAGTAAAGACTCTTCCTTAATGTTATGGTTTGTTGGGAAAGACTGATGTCCTCTCCATGCAATTTTTTTCAAAGTGGCCCATCTTGCCAAAAGTATAGCAGACATTTTGACCCCACACAGGATATCTCCATGAATTTCCCTTTATTTCTTGGATTGTGGACTGCCGGGTGGTCTTTGGGAATTAGAAGATTGCCATTGAGGTCTCTTCCCCTTCTATCCATTCTGGGGAAAAGGTCACTTAGTGAACTTTGGCTTGAACTAGGTTCTCTAAGGCGCCATCCTCCTTTCAAATGCCTCAACCTTGGCAGTAGCTAACTTCCTATTGTATTCTTCACTCAATCGGCTTTTGTTAGCTAATCAAGCAAAGTCTTGGATCTCCATAGGACCGACAACTGCAAGGGGGTATTCCCTTAGTCTTTCTTGGTACCTCTTACCCTTCCAAGTCTCATCTAGATGTCTCTAATAGAAAGTTGAGTATTTATAGAGCTGTTCAAATCTCACTATGTACTCTACCACCAACATACTTCCTTGTTGAAGATGAAGGAACTCAGCTTCCTACGTATCCCATATCAACTATGGAAAATACTTCTCATAAAAGGCCTCCTTGAACACTTCCCAGGTGATGGGATTCCTAATGGCCTCTAATACTCTTCTAGCTCTCATCCACTGGAACTCAGTGTTAGGTTCCATTTTATAGACATCATAAATTACCTTTTGCTCCTTATTGCAATTTATGATTGCAAATATTTTCTCCATAGCCTTGATCCATTCATCGGCCTTATCAGGGTTCAGGGCTCCCCAAAAGCTTAGTGGGTTCACCTTCCAAAACTATACGAACCTGTGAAAGTTAGGGCTTACTGTGAATGTGTTTGCAATACCCCCATTGTTCTCCAATTACTTGTCCATGCAGTCCATTATACCTTGCATGACCGTCGTCATGTCTCTCAAAGTGGTGCTCAAATCCCCTAGAGCTTTTGGGGTTTCTACATTTCTAGTGCAGCCTCTACCACAACTCTATCATTGATTCTTGAACACACATGCGCAGAAATTGAGGTGATCAGACTCAATACTGAAATCAAGCATATTAACAACCAATCTTAGAAATCATAAGGAAGTTATGCACTCAAATTACTAACTGGATTCAAAGCATGACTTATAATTCTAATGTAGAGAACATACATATGCTCTAGAAGCATAGTTAGACCATCATTGTGCTCCTTAAGGATGAACCGCTCTGATATCAAAATGTAACACCTTAAATTTGAAGCTCATTTTACACTTAAGTTGTATTCACATTTTCATTATTAGATTATTGCTCCATGATGCATAATCATTTTAGAAATTACTAATATTTAAAATATAGGAAAATTTTTCTTTTAACTTTTTTTAAAATGCGAGCCTCATCGTAGTAAATGTTGTAATGAAAAATACACACTCGAGAGAGGTCACTCACATCTTAACTTACTATGATTGCTTAAAATAAAATAGAATAATGCATACAGAACTCACTTCATATTATTTAAACAGTCATTAATAATTATTATAGGTCCTTAATTCTAGAAGTTATTGCTTGGGTGTAACACCCACAATTTCTCATAATGAACTCTTTAAGTTACAAATATCATCTAGTATGAAATAAAGCCAAAATAAGAACAAAAACAAAGGAAATTAGAGAATTTATAGCAAACAATAAAAATGATCTTGCACTAGGATAACACAAACAAATGTGCAAGAAACCCAAAACAAAATTTAAAAGACATTCTATGGGATTAGAACCAATCAATGATGGTTAAAATGTAATAATAAAATAATAGAAATAAAGAGAGGACGAAAAAGTAATTAGAAACCTCCAAAAATGCTCGAACCGCCCATAGAAAGCTTTATCCTCTATAAGGGCTAAATTGTTCATGGAAAAATGACATAATAATGATTCAGGATTGAACTAATAAGTGTTAGAAACATCGAAGGAACAATTTGGGAACCTTCGGGAAAATTCTTAGAAAAATTTCCAAAGTGCCTTTGGAAGGTCGGTAGGGTAAGAAAATGTGAAATAGGAGCCGGGAAGTGGGCTCCACCCATTGAGCATGAAAATGAACATATGGAAAATGAGTTGCTGACTTACCCTATGAGTCATCATTTTATTAATGCCATACACGACAAAAATATTTGATGGGAGAGATAAAATTAACTATGCATGGTTAAAGTAAATTAACCTTGATTAATTAAAATTAATCATGCTTAGAATAAACTAATCTTGATTAGTGACAAATTCAAAATAATTAGTGTTAAACTAATCTAAAGGATAATTTCTTACATTTATATTTGTTTTAGAAAATGAAAATTATATGCAAATGTATCAAAATGCCCTTAAGTGGAAAATTAATTTCCAAATAGTACCTAAATGGACGAATGGAATCTTAACCATGGAGGGCTCATTTTCTTCATTATACACCTTCTAAAAACTTAGGAAAATTCTATAAACTCTCTCTAAACTCAAACTACTCTCAAAACACCAAAATACACACTAAGCTTAAACTTCCATCTTTGAAGTTTAGGTTAAAATAAAATCAAACCCAGCAAGCCCCACCACCATCACTAGGAGATCTTGTGTGGACCACTAAGAAGCAAGGAGATCAACCTTAAAGACCCACTAAACCTTCATAAAAGTCTTCAACAAGTAAGGTCTTTACCATCTATTTTCTATGGTTTTAATCATACATTTATGGTTTGATTTTCTTCTCTTTTTGGTGGATCTCTCTCTAAGCTCTATGGATCCCTTTTCCTTTAATTTTTTTGTGATCAAAACTTCCCTTGATGGTTAAAAATGAGCATCACCAAGTTTAAGTGATTTTTAAAAGTTAAAGGAGAGTTTTCATGGATTAAAGTGCTTTAACAACCTTTGGAGCAATTTAATCGATCAAAATTTCTTAAAATTTATTTATCATGCTTTGAGCCAGATTTGAGAGTTTGTGAGAAAATTTTGAAGTGGTCAAAGTAAAGGATGGATAGATCTTGGAGTGGATCTAGTACATATAAACTTGTTTGTCTTGACTTTCTCTAAGATCTTTATGTCGAAAGTTGGAAGCTTTTCTATGTCTTTTCTTAAAAGCTTTAATCTTGAAGTTGGACTACGATAAAATTCTAGATATGGACTCATATGTTAAATATCTTAAAAGAATAAAAATATATCATAAATACTATAAACATAACTTGAACTTGGACTTAGAAACTAGTAAAAGCAAAGGTGGAATTTTGGACCAAAAGTTGAACAAGTCACTTAAGATGTTCCATGACCATGACCAAAGCTATGGAGTAAGAATAAATCATGAATGGATCTAAGAACATATGATGTATCAAGTGCTAAAGTTCATGACACAAAGGTCAAGTGGCAATAAATTAAGAAAAGGACTCTTGTTTTGGTCACCTAGAGCTTTCAGCCATGTTGTACATAAATAAGGAAACTCGGGTTTAAAATTTTAATTAAGATGTAAAGAAGAGTATAATTAAGTGTAAGAAAGGAATTATGAATTTGGAAAATACTTGGAAATGGTTGGATAACCATTTGACCATGTTGATTAAAAGTGGTGAAAATAAGTTAAAACCTTGTTAGAACTTAAGAATGAACCTAAATATGCTTAAGGTGGTGATTAGAAATTAATTATAGAGTATAGAGAGGATGATGTGCATTTGACCATACTCATTATACAAGGAGGAAAAGCTATAAAAATTTCTAAGGTTGGTATGAATTAATAGCCTGAGTCCTAGCTAATGTAAATCACCTTTTAAGGGAAGAAAAATTGAACCATAATACCTTAGGACTAAAGGATGTAGATTCGACCAGCTAGGAGACCATAGGGGCAATCTTCTAATGCCCAAAGACCATCTGCCAATCCGCAATGCAAGAAATGCAAGAATAGGCATGGATATAGACCTTGCTTATGGGGTCAAAATGTTTGCTATACCTCTGGCAAGATGGGACACTTTCCTAAGAATTGCACGGAGAGGACATCAGCCTCTCTTAACATACCATAGGATCAAGGAAGAGTCTTTATCCTGAATGTTGAGGAAAAAAAATTGCTCCACCGATCTCATGAGAGGTAGATGTCTCTTGAGCGACTAAACTTTAAATGTATTGTATGACTTTGGTGTCATGCATTCATTTATTTCTCATGACTATGTGAAAAGATTGAGATTATCTATGTTTAAACTCCCATATCATTTGTTGATTTTTACTCCTACTAGTAAATCGATAAAAACTTGTCTAATTTTTTTAAAATGACCATTAAGAATAAATATCCACTACCTAGGATAGATGATCTACTGGACCAAATGAAAGGAGTTGTAATGTTCTCAAACATTGATTTGAGATCAGGATACCACCAAATTAGAGTGAGAGATGAAGATATCCCTAAGACAGCCTTTAGAACTCGTTATGGCCATTATTAGTTCACTGTCATGTTATTTGGACTGACTAATGCTCCTGAAATTTTCATGGACTATATGAATCAAATTTTTATATCTTACCTGGATAAGTTTGTAGTATAGATGATATCCTCGTCTACTCCCACATAAGAGAGGACTATGAAGAACACCTTAGAATTTTTCTAGAGGTCCTTAAGAGTAAGGAATTGTATGCCAAGTTGTCTAAGTGTGAATTCTAGATGGGACAAGTGAAGTTCTTGGGCTATATAGTGTCACAAGGGGGAGTGTATTCGACCTTAGTAAAATAAAGGTTGTTACTAAGTGGGAAAGGCTAACCCTTGACTAAACTCACCAAGAAGAACACTTCTTTTTTATGGACCCCTGAGTGTGAGAGAAGCTTCCAAAAGTTAAAAGAACGTTTGATCAAAACCCTAGGGTTAGTGTTGCTAGATCCCAATGATTCTTTTAAGCTCTATTATGATGCCTCAAGTAGAGGTATTGGCTATGTGCTCATGCAAGAAA
Source organism: Canavalia gladiata (assembly GCA_037954105.1). NCBI lineage: Eukaryota > Viridiplantae > Streptophyta > Magnoliopsida > Fabales > Fabaceae > Canavalia > Canavalia gladiata. Next base: position 16,408,602 of record CM075662.1, on the reverse strand, counting down.
GAAAGATAGTGGCATATGCCTCTAACCAGTTAAAAACTCATGAAACCAATTATCCTACCAATGACCTAGAATTTGCAACAATAGTGTGTACCCTTAAGATGTGGAGGCATTATTTTTTATAGGGTAAGGTTTGAGGTATTTTATGATCATAAGAGCTTGAAGTATTTGTTTGATCAGAAAGAATTAAACATGAGGAAACATAGGTGGATGGAGTTCTTAAAGGATTATGATTTTGGATTGAACTACCACCCTGGAAAGGCCAATGTGGTAGTTGATGTGTTGAGCAAATAAACGTTACATGCCCCTTGGTTAATGGTGAAAGAGATGAATCTTATAAGGACCTTTAGAGACATGAACCTATGAGTAGCTGTAATGGAAAGGAGACCAATGGAAAGTGACTAGTGATTTTAAAGGGGAAGTAAGAAAAGCTCGAGAAAAAAATACAGAATTCAAAAAGTGGATTGCTACAATAAAAGAAATGAGATGGGAGAAATAATCCTAGACCGAGATGGATTGTGGAGGTATCAGGGGCATATCTATGTGCCTACTGTAGAAGACCTATGTAGGATAATCTTAAAGAAGCCTATAAAAGGAATTTTACTGTACACTCAGGAACCACCAAGATAATCAAAACTTAAAAAAGCAATTCAATGAATAGAGTATAGTAAGAACAATAAAGTATAGTAAGAACATTTAATTTAATGTACTTGCATTCAATGAATAAAAGTTTAACAGACTAATGCTTTATTAGTCTAAATAACATCTACAACTCCAATTAGAATAATTATGAAACAAATTGACAAACATGAAAAAAATAGAAATTCATAAATTTTTATACTACTCATACTCTTTTCTCTAGCTTTCTCATTAATAAAAGAACCATCCTTTCTCTTATGTGCAATAAAATACATTTCTCGTCTACTATATCTTGCTCCAATTTCAATTTCCTGAATTAAGCATGATATTAGTTATACTATAAGAGAAAACTTTATATTTAAGGCTTTAAATATGATAAAAATGTTGATTCATAAGCTATACCAACTCATGCTTCCTTCTAGCAATTGACTTTGAGTCAAGTGTGTGACGTATGGTTTACTTCTATCTATTTGTGGTGACATTTTGCAGATATTGCCTATATAAAAAAGTAGTGAATCATACATATATTAAGAAATTTATCAATAGATGACTTTTTACCATTGTTTTTTGACTTTGTTGATATTCTAGAAAAGAGACTCATTGATCTATTAAGATGCGATCTAGATGTAACTTATGATTTTGTTCCCAAGTAGCACCTTCAACAACAAACTCCCTGTATAATCTACATCAATTATCTCTCCAACATTTGCTGATTTTAGACATGATGTGATCTTTCTGTTCTCCATCATTGACTTGAAACTTTTCCTACAAAACAAATTAAAGAATTAAAATATAGAGTACACTGTTCACATGAAAATATATTCATTGAATTAGAATTGATACCTTAATAACACTATTCCAAAAATGTTCCTTATAGGTGGACGAAGGATTATTCAAAAATATTTAAAATGCTTTTAAAATCATCTTTCAAATTCTTTTTACCTCTGAAGGTCAAGCCTTCAAACCAGAACTATGTAGACTTGAATTTTCAATTGCACTAGGAAATACGTAGGAGTAGGATCAAGTCCTGTTTTCCCATTCTACTACTCTATTTAAAGGGATCAAATAGTTTTCAAAAATATCAAAATCACATACTCAGTTGAAGGTACCATTTGGAACGGGCGAGTAGGGTGCCTAATACTTTCCTTACTCGTAACCGACTCTTGAACCTAGATTTCTTCCTCAATTCAGGGTTTTTCCAAACGTTTTTCCTTAAAATAAAATTTGGTGGTGGCTCCACTCATCAATCAATCAAATTTCTTTTTAATTTTTTTGACAAGTTCGTCATTTCGTTATAATTACGATTATGATAGATCCTCTAAAATTTTAAAAAATAAAAATAAGGGTTAAATTTTATTCTAATACTGTGAGGTCCAATAAACCTAGTTGTATGAGGTTTCATAAACCTAACAACTCTATAACTAGATCCTCTGCTGCTGGAACCTCTTATGTTTACGGGATTAAGCTTAATCAAATTCTATTAAAAACCCTCCATGGTAATTGGGTGGGTGTGCCTTTTAAACTAAAAAGAAATAGTGTGGATGCAGGAGGTGAGCGAGATAGGAACAAAGGCTGATGCGCTGGTGTTATTTATTTTGACAATGAAAATGAGTTTCTATCAATTTATCTTGGAATAATGATCGGGTGTATCTGACTTAAACTACAATGCATATGTCATTTTCGTTTATTTTGTGTTGGGATAAAATAAAGGAAAAAAATTAAAGATGATATTTGGTGAATTATTTTATAAATCTAATTGAATCAAATATTGTTAATATATTTTTTATTTTTAACTAATATTTTAAAAATTTAAAAAGAATAAATTTTATTGTTAATATTTTTTATTTTTTATTTCTAAAATATTAAAAGACTTATTTTAAATTAAAAGAATAGGTTTGGATGTTTCTTTTGAAAAAAAAAGGTTAATTTATTGAAATTTTTTACTATCTTATTTAAAATTTTTCTATTATAATTATTATATATCTATATTAAAGTAATAAAATTTGATATAGTAAAAAAAAATTCAAACAAAAGGTACTGTTAACAATTTTCATATATCTAGACGCATGTTACCATAAAATTATATAAGAACTATTTTAAAAAAATTCAAAAGTTTTAGAAACTAACATCAATTATATTTTTAAATATTTTTAAACGGTTAATAAAGGATAAAATAGACAAATAAAAAATAAAAAAGTTAAAAGTTAAAATTTTTAAAAAATTAGTATATAATCATTACTTTTTTTTGTCATGAACATTATTTTTCTGAAAATAATTACATGATTTTAAATTTTTTTATTTTACTAAGGATAAGTCGAAATATGTTCAAATTCAAAAAGATGAAATTAATATTTTCATTATTTTATTTTATTTTATTTTATTTTAATAAGCATGGATAAAATATATATTTGATTTTTTAATTTATATAACTTTAAATTCCCGCTGTGTTACTTCCCTCTGTGCTCACACCCCTAGGAGAAGGATGCAGCTGATCCAGTGTATTTGTTTGCTGAGAAAGTCCTAAAGATGCCAACATGTGTCTAAACTCCACTCTAAAGATTTTGCTCAATTTTCCCTTGTAATTTTCCTACAAGCTCCTCATTAATCTTCTATCTCATCTCCTCTCTAATGGCATCCAACTTCTCCCTTGACAAAATTCCTTTCCCATACATTAGCCTAACAGAAGGTAAACTAAAATATGGTCATATCCCCACACCTTGTCCAACAACACGGTCCAGTGTATTTGTTTGCTGAGAAAGTCCTAAAGATGCCAACATGTGTCTAAACTCCACTCTAAAGATTTTGCTCAATTTTCCCTTGTAATTTTCCTACAAGCTCCTCATTAATCTTCTATCTCATCTCCTCTCTAATGGCATCCAACTTCTCCCTTGACAAAATTCCTTTCCCATACATTAGCCTAACAGAAGGTAAACTAAAATATGGTCATATCCCCACACCTTGTCCAACAACACGGACATGACCTAGATGCTCTAGTTGCCCAATAATAGTAGTGAGGATATTATCCTGTCCTTGGGAATAAAGGCTCCCTGAGAGATTTGTTCAACTAAAGAATCCTACAAAATATGTGAATCATAATGTTAACAATGTCTTATTTGATATTATAAATAGAAAAATATTTTTGACTTAATTATTTACAATCCTCTCAAATACAGGTCGAGATGGGTTGGAGGTATACTCTCCATAAGATCTCTATCGTGCTCTTTTCCATTTCTCATAGTGATTAGATGAAGATGAAGGAGAAACCATATTAGACGAGTTTGGCTTAGAGAATGTTTGTCGTTCTCTCTACTTCTACTACAAAATCATTTCCTCTAAAACTCATAACCCCCACGAGACAATTTATGAGGATAAAGGTTCTTTGTAGCAATTTGTTGTCCCTTTGTTCTATTCTCATATTTTGATATGTCAAGATAATTAAAAAAATCATTTTTGTAAAGTGAAATAATATGATATAGAAACTAATTTAGATTAACTTACAAGAAAGGCAGGATCTTATCTACCTTGAACAAATGCTTTCCAGGTATCATCATCAAGAAATTGATATTCCTCGCATTGAGAAACATCATTTAATGGCCCATAAATATATTTACTTGTAAGATAAGTCTTGAGCCCCCTCCAACATTTACCCGTAAAAGAAAGTCATTTCCTCCTGAGTAAGTCAGTATTGGGTACATCATAAGTAAGCTAAACGACACAAAGAGAAAAGTTAGTAAATTAAAATTGTAACACCCAAAATTTCTTATGAAAGACTCCCTAGGTTACAAATACCCTTTAGCAAGAAATAAAGCAGAAATAAGAACAAAAGTTAGAGAAATTGGAGAATTTTTAGCAAATGACGAAAATGCTCCTCCACTAGGCTGATACAAATAAATGTGCAAGAAATTAAAAAAAATTAAAAGAAATTCTAAAGGTTTATAATCTATCAATGATGGTTAGAAAGTGACTAGAAAATAATAGAAACAAAGAGAGGACAAAAACACCATAAAAAATGCCTATAAATATCCAAAATGTCCTTAAAAACTCTATCTTCTATAAAAACTGAACTGTTACTAGAAAAATAGAAAATGACATAAGAATAATTTAGAAACAAACTAATAAGTGTTGAAATATTGAAAGATAAATTTGGAAACTTTTTGGAAATTTCTTAGAAAATTACCAAAATACCCCTAGAAGGTCGATAGGGTAAGAAAAATATGAAGTAGAATCCGGAAAGTGGGTCCTACCCATTGAACACGAATTTGACTTGTGGAAGGTGGTAACTCACCCCATGAGTCATCACATTATTAATGACATGTAGGACAAAAACATTTAGGAGAAGAGATAAAATTAACCATGGTTAAAGTAAAATAACCTTGATTAAGTAAAATTAGTCATGCTTAGAATAAGTTAATCTTGATTAGTGATAAATTCAAATTGATTATTTTTAAGATAATCCTAGAGGATAATTCCTTACATTTACATTTATTTAGAAAAATAAAATTGTGTAAATGAATCAAAATGCCCTTCAATGGAAAATTAATTCCTAAACTGACCCTGTGAACACCCAATTATGTCCAAACCCTCATGTTAAATCAATCTGTAAATAAGCAATAATTTATGTAATAAATAAGAAGGCCGAAAATAGAAAATTGGAAATAAAACGGAAGAAGAATAAGAAAAAATAAAATTAAATAAAAGTAAAGGAGAAGCAACAAAATAGTAAATAAATAAACAAACTGAAAATAAATAACAGATATAAATAGAACAAAGAGAAAAGGAAATAATAATAATAATAATAATAATAATAATAATAATAATGAAAATAAAATAAAATAAAGGGAAAAGATTTAGGGAAAGAGATTTAAAGAAAATAAAAATAAAAACTGAAAAGAAGCAAAAGCAAAACAAAAATAATAAAAAGGCTGAAACAAAAAGGAAGAACGGAAAATTAAAAGAAAATATAGAGAAAAACTAGAAAGGGGAGTGGGAAGAAAAGGACAAAAAAGGCAAAAATAGAGAGGAGAGAGGGAAGAGGGGATAAAGGATAATGGAAAGGGAAAAAGGAAAAAAAGGAGAGGTTATAACAAGAAAAGGAGAAGGAGGAGGGGGCATTTTTTTTAGAGGACTCTAAGCTTTTTTAGGCTTAAAAAAAACTCTACTCCATCCTGGTGGGGAAAGCTCACAAGCGGCGATAGCAGGGAGTACGCATCAACTACACAAGGCTTAGTAGGTCACTACGATCTTCACCTTTAGGTCGCATAGGTTAGTCATAACTTTCTTATTGCTTTTGAATCAAATGTTGATAAGGCCTTATTCATTTATATACGAATCGGAAAACCGTGTGTGAATTGACGTGTGCGTCGACGAACTTGTGATGTCGGTGTTGCGAAAATGTGGATAGTCAAAGACTGATTGTGTATAGTTTTCGCGAGCTCCCTTTTTTTATTTATCTGTGTTCAATGGTAAATCTGGTCCATCGATCGATTCAACTTCGATTCATGATACCCGTGAGTCACCTTTCTAATTTGAACATAGAATGGTGGCTTAATAAAATCCCTTCCCTGCATTCTGGATCCGCTTTAATTCCCTTGACTTCTCTGATTTGGAAATCATAATCTGTTGACATTGATCAGAATACATTGCGTAGCCAAGACGTAAATCGCATATTACAATGAGTAAGATTGCTCCGCATCACGACCATTGCAATATACTTGTTTATTCCTCTATACATGCTTGATGTCCCTTTCTTACTACATATCTGTACTATTTGTACTTGCTGGGGGCTGAACTTGGTAGAACCAATCTTTGAGAAAGGAGGTTGATTAATCCCCTGTTGATGAAGCAAAGACACTGCCTGATTCAGATATGTAAGCTGCCTTGTTCCTGATAACCATTGACTTAGTGTGTGAATCTGGATATAAAAGTTGTGACGAGTAAAATCGTGGCAACAATTGTTTCTATCAGAGGTGACGTTGATGCCCAGACCTGAAGAAGCATAGGCACTCCAATATTTTTGAATGCTCTAGTGAGGCTTCAACAGATGATAGCAGCCCCCCTCAATTGCTGCCAACGTCATGTGTGGTTGTGGTTGGCCTTTGACGAATGCATAAAGCAAAAAACCTTCATGATTATTCAAGCTCAAAGGAAGTGAAAGGCTTGCAGGATAAGTATCTGCGTCATGAATGAACATAGGCCAAAGAGATACCGAAGCTTTCGAATATCACACAGTGTGTTTGTTTGGCAACATAAGAATACACCATGTGTGAGGGTGTCCTTTCCCTTATATATATGTATTCCAGTTCCGGGTTGTTATAAAGCTTGAGTCACAGGTGCATAAGGCCGTTCCAGAGAAAACATTCTGAACCTAATAACTAGCCGGTTAATGAATGGGATTCACATGCATGTAGAACGAAGGGAAGCCAAATGGCCAGTGTGCTACTGCCCAGCACGTTTCAACTTTGCCCGCTCAATCAATCTTGTGACTAAGGACTGGAGGTTAAGATCGCTTTATGTTATGCTAGCTTTCCCAAATTCTGTAGCTATCTACGCCTAAGCTCTATAGCTTACGAACCAACCATCTCTCATTCTGGAGGGCCTAGCCCAAGGTTGAGTCTAGAATGCGAATCAAAGCAAGGGCACATGGTGCTTGATTACTCTGGTCATACTATGATCATTAAAATTTGGCTCGAATCAACTCCCTACGTCCTGACAAACTAAAAATCTTAGAAGCAGAAAATGATCGGAAATCCCTAACATGAAATGGTAAGGCTCCATGATGTCCATATACTCGTTTTACATGCGCTCAAATAGACTCACGAGGTTAATGCACCAGGTCCTATTAATACACGCATATCTGGTCATCACCCACTCATTCCGATGATGAATAGATTCGAGCTTGGCGAAACACACGAAAAGATGGTCTGATCGCATATGAACACTGTCATGTAAAACTGAATACGAACTTGGAACGGATAGGGCTCGAAGGGTCTGATCGGTGTCTACCAAAGACAATCATCTAAGCTTGGATACTCTGTCTTCCAAGTATGATCCTACAGCCAAGGCTGCTTTGTGAATGAGGGTTCCCAAATGGATCAACCATGTCCCTATTTAAACATGTAAATATTATAAGTTAAGAACTTTAATCAATAAAATTAAGTAACAATAGATGTATATTATAAATATGAATAAAATATTAGCAATTAGCAATAAAAAGTACCATAAAAATTACTAATAAGTAGCATTCATGTAGCTATATTAGGTGATTGTTATGCACTCTAAAGGACTTTATTAGTGAAATGGTTTTAAAACACCGCTTACTTGCAAAAAAAGCACATAAATTCACAATTTATAACTATGGTCAAACATGGAAAATCTAGTTTAGTGTCTCTAAATTTCCTATGAGCAAACATTGTCTGAATTCAACACAAAAATAGTGAAAGAATTTACAATTGGATTTATTTTTCTTTTGGTAGTACAAACTATTGCAATAGATTATAGTTATCTTGGTTCTAAGCAATTTGAAGAAAACCACATAACCTTATAATTTATAGCTATTGTCAAACATGGCAAGCCTAGTTTAGTGTCTCTAGGTTTCCTATTTCCAAACATTGCCCAAATTCCACACAAAAATGGTGAATAAATTTACAATTGAATTTATCTTGTTTTTGATAGTACAAACTATAGGAATAATTTATAGCTATCCTGGTTCTACGCAATTTGAAAAAACCACATAGTCTTACAATTTATAGCTATGGTAAAACATTACCCAAATTCAATACAATTATGGTGAAGGAATTTACAACGTTATGCAATACCATAAGTGCAGATATATAATTACTTAATCCTAGAAAAAAAATTGAAAATCAAGCAATATATGTTATACAAAATTAACCACCACCACCAACAACTAGAAAATTAAACCATCATTAGTAAAATTAAGCCATCAAAACACATAAAAAAATAAAAGCTACACTGAACATTGATAAATATACAAAATTTAACCATAAAAAATACCTCAAAATGAGCAATGCTAACACAAGCGCTATGGATGATGGTGCACCCAACGATGAACCCAAAATAATGGAGACAAGGCACAAGAGACCACCACGAACTTTAACAAGGCATAAACGATAATGAGAATGATGACATTGGTGAACTTAAGAGAAAGAATGATGAAAATGAAGGTGGCCTTACTAATGCAACCAACAACAATGATGAAGGAATGTTTCTCCCTGAAACACGATGACACCAATGCAACGAGATTTAGGAAAGGAAAATAAGCTTAGAAGCCATACTTTGGACCGTTTTCACTAGGGAAAATGGAGGGACAACCAAGAACAATGTCAACATAAGAGAAAAACAATGATGTGAGAACTAGAATGATGTAGGAAAGACGAAGATCCTAAATTAAAAGTAAGATTTTCTACATCAATTTTAAAGGTAACCAATGTAGAAAGGTCTTTTACATCGGTTGGAGATTATAACTGATGTAGAATGTTTACTTTCTACATTGGTTGGAAAAGCAACTGATGTAAAAAGTATATTCTACATCAATTATGATCCAACCAATGTAAAAATACCTTTCTACACAGTTATCTTTAGAATCGATGTGGTATGTAACAAATTTATTTATAAAAATACCATCATTTTTTTTACATAGGCTGTCGAATAACTGATGTAAAATCTTGCTACTAAAAAATATTTTTCCATTAGTGAACACTAAATATAAATAATTTTTTTTACTTATTAAATTTTCTTTAAATTTTTTTTAAGATCAATAAAAGTAATAATATGTTGTTGTTGAACACTTTTTCCTAATTTTTAACTAGAGAGTTTTTCTTCTTTTTTTTTAAGCCACATTAATACTTTACATTGAGTGTAATAGGTAGTGCATAATCTCAAGTCACCATCACTGATCTAAACCATAAACATAATGTTAACATAGATGAGAACAATGAAATCAAGAAATGTGTTTATAAATTAAATTAAATCAAATCTAGAGATTCAAGCAATAAGAGCATGATTGTATGAGAAAAAATTAAACTTATGCGGGCACACCTGAAACTCCATGAATCCATTGTGATGTCATAGGGACCTTCTTAATTAAGAATATGAGTAGTCAGTGACATAAGATCCTCAACTTTGAAATAGAACATAGTATTTTTAACTAAAAACCCAAAATATTTTCCCCTATAATGAACTTTGTTTTGCCTATTTTTCTCTGTATATGAAACAATGCATGCTGGTTGATACAAGGATTTGGTGCAACAACCATAGCAATTGTTCCACACCCTGCCACAAAGGACGAATGCATATATTAAATCAAACCTTATAAATAATAATCATAAAAATAAATTAAAAAATAGTGAAGTTTAGATGATACACATGCATCCTCAATGTCAACTGAGAAGAAAATTTCACACAAAAGTAAGGTGAGAGACAAGGCTCACCTTTTCAGCTACCACAAACAAAGTGTCACAAAATCCCATGGTCAAAACTAGTGCAAAGAGGAAAGTTCGACAAGGGGACAATACACAAAGTTGAAAACAATCTCAAACATTATAACACTCATAAAAAATAAAATAAAAAATTATTTATCTTTACATGAGAAATGAAATGTAGAGATAGAACTCAGAAGACAAAAACAAAGGTGGAAGAGAAAGCTTACCTTACCGTTTATCACTTCACTTCAAGTTTTCGAGATTGGCTAGAGAAAGTTTAAAAAGAGAATGAGGGAGAATCATAGAGTAAAAGGGAAAGAGAAATACTGAGAGAAAATGAGAGATTGAGACAGATAAAGATCTATAGTGAAACATTAAAGAGAGACAAAGAGATAGTGAGAAAATGAAAGATGAAAATAAGGTGAAGAGTATTACAGAGAACTCACTGAGTGAGATTGAATCCTTATTTTCATGGTTACCCCCTCCCTAAACCTTAGCAAAATGGTAGCTCACACTTGAGAGAACGAGTGAAGAGTAAAAGTGGCTCTGAACAAATTAGGAAAACCTTTATAACTTGGAAGGCTTATATCCTATGCTATTGATAGTAGCACAACAAAATAATAGGTCCAATACTAATACTTATTTATTTGTGTTGGTTGAGTTTCGATGGAAACCATATCCATGAAACAGATTCAATCATTCATTAGTGGAAAATGGGCTTTTTACATCGGTTGTTAAGCACTTTTTACATCGGTTATTTAGGCGGTGTTGAAGCGGGCGATATAGAAAATAAGACTTTTTACATCGGTTCTGGAACCGATGTAAAAAGTATGACTTTCTACATCGGTTGGGAAAAGAACCGATGTAGAAAGTACACTTTTTACATCGGTTGTGGGCAGAACAGATGTAATAAGTATACTTTCTACATCGGTTATAGCTTTAACCGATGTATACTTTTTACATCGGTTCTGCCCACAACCGATGTAAAAAGTGTACTTTCTACATCGGTTATGGTCGTAACCGATGTAGAAAGTCCTTTTTTTTTAATGTTCATTTTGTTTAGGCATACTACCGTATTATTTATTCACATACATGCATATACACACAGAATCCAGGCAGACAATAGAGAATCACCAGACAAATAATACAGAATTCACATAATCTATATATTTAAACTAAATACATCATTATTTATTATCAAACATTAATTTACAAATGAAATAACTTAAAATTACATCAAACAAGTATTGAAAATTTGAAAATAAATGTAGTAATCAGCCATGTACTTGTTGAAAGTAAAGAGAAAAGATGTTAAAAACTCTACTAAACATAAAAAACATAATAAACATTTTAAAATAAGTTAAAAATAAACATAAAATGATGAAATAATTAAATAAATAACTAACTTGTATCATGTAGTAACATTTTCCCATATTCCTTCATGATGATCATCTCGAATAGCATGTACATCATCTATTTCATTTTCTTCATTGATACTAGATATCCTTGATGATAAGGGAGTTTGAGAAATATCAATATTTGAAAGATTGGTGTCATCACTAGCGATTGTTGTCTTTCCTTGAAGAACAACTGACCACCTTTTTGAGCAAGGATCTTGAACATAAAACACTTGTTTTGCTTGGTGGGCCATGATAAAAGGGTCATCCTTCATCCTTGTAAGCTACTTTTTGAAGGTCAACCAATGTAAATCCCAATTCATCGACTTGCACACCACTGTTACTATCAACCCATCTGCATTTGAAAACAGGCACTTTAAATTTGCTATAATCAATCTCCCAAATCTCTTCAATTACTCCAAAGTAAGATATGGAAGCCTTTACAGGATTTTTATCTTTAGAACTTGCAAAATGCATCGACTCTGCCACCACCATAACCCCACTATTTTGCATGGTACTTTTATCATCCTGAGACTTTGTGTAAAATGAAAAATGATTAATATCGTATCCAGTCCAACATATGACATCAAAGTTTGGGCCATTTGCTAGCCACTTGAATGTATCAGAGGCACCATCATCCTTCTTAATTGTTTCATCAAACCAGTTTAAGAACGTTTTGTTATGCTCATTCAACAACCATTTCTCATTCATTCGAACATTCTCCTCGCTTATCATAGTTTTGTGAGTAGATAAGTAAGGTTGAACCTCATCGGTATTATTCAAAATATACAAATGTGCTTGAAGGACTTCTGCACGACCCATGCTTTTAACAGTTATGCCTCGTGTACCTTTACCTTTGTGTCTTCCCTCACAACGAGACTTAGAAACTCCTATGGGTTCCACCTCTGATAAATACTCTGTACAAAACTCAATGGCCTCTTCTGCAATGTATCTTTCAATCATAGATGCCTCGGGACGGTGTGGATTCTTCACATACCCTTTTAATATTTTCATGTATCGTTCTATTGGATACATCCACCTTAGATAAACTGGACCACATAATCTGATCTCCCTCACTATATGAACAGTGAACCATAATGTCAAAAAATGATGGAGGAAAATACATCTCCAATTGGCATAAGATAGTAACAGCTTCATTTTCCAACTCATCCAATTTTAGAGGGTCAATGGCTTTGCTACATATTTTATTGAAAAATAAGCATAACCTACTTATTGTATGTCTAACTTTTTTAGGTAAAATGTCACGAATAACCACTGAAAGTAGTTGTTGCATCAACATATCACAATCATGAGACTTTAACCCAACTAACTTTAAATCTTTCATCGAGACAAGTCTTTTAAAATTTAAAGAATACCCTTGTGGCACTTTAACCCCACGTAGGCACTGACAAAAAGAAATTTTCTCTTTTTTTGACAATGTATGACATGCCGGGGGCAAATATGTTCGTTTTCCTACAGACTGTGGAGCTAACTAATGTCGTATACCCATGTGAACCAAATCCAGTTGAGAATTGACTCCATCTTTAGTCTTGCCCTGTATATTGAGAAGTGTTCCAATGATGCGATCACACACATTTTTTTCCACATGCATCACATCAATACAATGTCTAACATCAAGTTTGCACCAATATGGAAGATTAAAAGATATTGATCTTTTCTTGCATATCCTTGTCTCAGTGACCTTTTTTTAAGTCTTTCCAAAAACAGTTTTGATGTTTTTAACCTAATCGTAGACTTGTTGTCCAGTTAAGGCATTTGGAGCAACATCATTTTCTGGCAACCCATTAAAAGCTTTCCTTAATCCACGATAAGGGTGATTAGCCCTGAGAAATTTCCGATGACCAAGATACACTGTCTTCCTTCCATGATGCAGCTGATGGTAACTTGTGCCTTCTTCACATATGGGACATGCTTTGTGCCCCTTAACGTTGTATCCACATAAATTTCCATATGCTGGAAAGTCATTAATAGTGCAAAAAAGCATTGCCCGCATCTTGAAATTTTCATTACCATACGCATCAAACACCTCTACACCTTCTTCCCATAGATTTTACAAGTCTTCGATTAAAGGAGCAAGATAAACGTCTATGTCATTTCTAGGTTGTTGTGGACCTGAAATCATCATGGACAACATGATGTATTTACGTTTCATGCACAACTCCGGAGAAAGGTTGTAAATTGTCAAAAGTATAGGTCATGAACTATGTTTACTACTTAAATTACCGTACGGATTCATTCCATCTGTTGCAAGTCCAAGCCTTAGGTTTCTTGGATCATTCCCAAAATTGGGATATAGTTGATCAACCATCTTCCATTGCAAACCATCAGCTGGATGACGAAGTTTTCCATCAATCAGTCTTTCATTTACATGCCATCTAAGGTTCTTTTCTTCATCTTTATTACAAAACAATCGTTTGAACCTTGGAATTATTGGAAGATACCACAATACTTTGGCTGGAGGCCGCTTTGTGCTGTCATTGCAAATAGAATCACCATCCTTCAGTTTATAACGTGAAACTTGACACACAAGGCATTCATGTAATCCTTCAAACTCATTTCTGTATAGTATGCAATCATTGAGGCAGGCATGCATTTTCTTATACTGCACACCCATCGGACACAACACCTTCTTCGCCTCATAATTACGCTTTGGTAATGTGTTACCTTCCGGAAGCATCTCTACCAACAGTTCAAGTAATTCGGTGAAACTTTTATCACTCCACCCATTCCTTGCCTTCAGAGTGAATAATCATAACATTGCTGACAATTGTGTAAAGGTAGTACATCCCGAATACAAAGGTTTCTCTGAATTAGTAAACAAGTTACCATACATATTTGCCCGCTCAACTGATGCATGCCCTACATCACGAATCATATCCTCTACCCAATCTTCCATATTTATATCAACCTCCACCGTCTGTGACACACTTGGCATGCCTAATAACTCACCATGTCATGTCCATTTTGTATAACTTTTGCAAAATCCATCACAAAGAATATGCTCTCTAATTTGACCAACACCCAAACATCTCTCATTTAGACAATTAACACACGAACAGTAAAATTTTCCATTACTCTGAGGTAGATTTGTCTGCGCAAAATTCAAAAACTCTTCGACCCCATTCTTGTACTCATCGCTCGTTCGTTTAGCATTTATCCAACTACGATCCATACTATACAAGAATCATCAACACATGATTTAGGATTAACCTTGTCACTCATTGTTGTTAATTTATTATCCTCACTATTGGTAAGACCCTATCCCATTCGAGAAAAAAGGTTTTTATTCATTGATTAACATACTTCTAAAATCTTGAATATCATACTTGACGAAATTTCGGTAGCATTTCGCATCAGTCTCCAAGTACATAACTTGATTATGGTTTCATTTAGCATAATGAAGCATGTACCCAGAGACAATGTAAAATGAACTAAACCAAAATTTCATCAAGTACAATTTACAAGATTTATGAAGAAATTGTTAACCACTGAATAAAAAACTTTAGTTCCAAACTGTCCAACTTGGACAATTCAAGATTTAATATAATGAATGATTTACTTATTTAGTAATATACTCATTATATTCAACCTTGAACGGGAAACTAAGGGTATGCTCATATTTGAACTCAATAAAACAAACCAACATATTTAAACTCAAAATCAATACTATAACATACATAAACCCTAAGCAAACTTTCACATCTGCAATCACAGAGTAGAGGTGCATAGAACATACCTCACAGTCAACACAAAATGGTTGAGCGGTGGCCAAGCGGTGTCCAAACGGAGGCATAAAGGTGGTTGAACGACGACGCAGCATGGTAGCCAAATAAGAAGCTTAAAAATTACAGAATACAACCAAAATAAATGTAAATTTCAACCATAATAATAGAATGAGATGCATAAATAACAACAAAAACAACTTCAAACCTTACGGTGCGCGACGACGACTTCGAACGAACGAATTCGTTCCAACGGCGACGACGACCACGATCGTAAGCATGGAGTGAAACGAAGAACAACAAGGATGTCGACAATGGCTAAGACTTAAACGAAAATAGAGAGAGAACAAGCCGAAACGAGAATCCAGAGTTTTGGAAAATGAGGTTAAACACGAACAGTATTGAAAAATAAGTGACAAGGGAAGACATTCTACATCGGTTGTTTCTTAGAACCGATGTAGAAAGTACTTTCTACATCAGTTATTTTTTCAACCGATGTAGAAAGTTTTTAAAAAATCCACTTTCTACATCGGTTCCAGAACAACCGATTTAGAAAGTACTTTCTACATCGCTTGTTCTGGAACCGATGTAGAAAGTTTGAAAAAAACTCTACATCGGTTCTTTTCCCAACCGATGTAAAAAGTTTGTATTTATTTACAAAAATGCCACCGCATTTTTATTTATATCGGTTTTTGAAGAACCAATGTAAAATCCTGTTATAATATCGTATTTTTGCACTAGTGATTTGCACCCACTTATATTTGTTATCAGTGGCTTCAATAATTTGATATCTAACCCAACCCATCCAACTTACGAATTTAAGCCTTAATTACATTGGGACAGTTAGGCCTTTGCCGTTTACCCATCACTAGGTCCAAATTTATGAAACCAAAATTAATTTTTTTTATTATTATTTTTATTATGTTAAATATATTTTTAGTAATTTTAAAATAATCAAATTTTAATTTTTTATCTTTCAATTTTAAAATTTTTAATTTTAATTTCTTATTTTTTAAAATATTTTAACTATAATTTTTAATGTTAATCTAAATTATTAAATCGATTTAGATTTAATCATAGTTAGAGGAATATAATCAAAGCATCTTAAAAATAACCAAAATTTTACCTGATAATAAATAATTTAACTTGACTTAATTAAATTTAAGTTAATATTAAAAATCATAATTAAGACATTTCAAAAAATAAAAGATCTAAATTAAATGTACTAAAATTAAGAAACAAAAATTAAGTTTTTAATAAGCATGAATAAAATAAATTTGATATTATTTAATTTTTATAATTAACTTTAAATAAATTCGAAATAATTAACTTATATAACTTCTAAATAAATATAATTTTAGATTTCTTAAATTATTTTAAAGTAAGAAATAAAAAGAAAATATAAGTAAAAAACCTGAAAAGGAAAAATTTTAAATAATTTATATTTTATCTTATAATTATTTATCAATATCAAGTATTATATAAAATAATATCGTATTATTTAATTTACTATTTTATATGCGTTTACGTATGATAGAATATAAAATATAATAAATTAATAATTTATTCTATTCTGATTCAATACTTATATCATTTCTTATTTTTGTAAAATTCTATCTTGCAAATAAATCCATGATTCATAGTTTATCTTTAGATAATTGAATGCATTGAAAAAGGTCCTTATCTTTGAGAATGTTAGTGGCGAATCTAATCGTCACTACTGTCTACCTTTATATCTGCCAAAATAAAAGGAGTGAGACATAAATTCCATTTAATAATATAAGGAAAAAAATTAAAATTCATCATGACTATATTATCCATAACTCATAGTACTCAATAGACTTAAATTATACCCAATAATTAATGATACATGATCATACAATGTATGTATGCAAGATCAATTATAAATTGAATAAAATATTCTTTATGTGATGATTGATTCAAGATTGTTCCAAAACCTAATGCATCCCACACTACATTATGTTTTATCAATCCTAACTTTATCATCCTTAAATGATATGTTATGCATGTGGACTCAATTCTTGTATTAAAATCCTTCAACCCAACACATTAAGTGTGATAATAAGGCCACATCAAGTATTGTTAATATCATCATAACTAAGACATCAAGTGTGGAAAAGATGGTCACATTAAGTCCACAAGCGATCACATCAAATACCATCAAAATCAACATAATCAACATATTAAGTATGGGCAAAGATGATCAAATCACGTGCAATAAACGGTCACATCATTCTATATCAGGATGTATATGATGTATGGTGTATAACAAAATTTTTATTTTTTTATTAAATAATTTCAGTCACTCACATATATTCATCAAGACTACATTTCTCATCATCCATTCACCCATATGTTGGAAAATTAATCTCTTCATATCATATAAAAAATATAAATCATCTTAATTAACAAAAATTTATCTCTCATTTTAATGATCAGATCAAAATTTTCAATAATGATAGATAACTCAAGTGTTTCTCAAATAAAATGATAATATTTGAGATTATCTACTTTCGCAAGCTACTTTCCATAACTATATTAATCTTTTTATTTCAAATTAAATTTAAAAAAAAAACTTAATTAATATATATATATATATATAAAACAAATTTGAACTTTTCTTCATATTTAAAAATTTCAAAGTTAACTATAAGGTATCGACATGGTTTAAAAACCTAACATACATAGTAAATTATTTGGAAATTAAACCAAGCTTGACAGAAATTATCCTTTTTATGAGCTTAGAATTAAACTACTATTTTTTAAAATTTTTTAGAAAACTATTTAAAGGAATAAAAATTTAACATATATATTTAAAGCAAATATCAAAAATTCAACGTACATAATAAACTATTTGTGAATAAAACCAAACTTTACAGAAATTACCCTTTTTAATAACTTGGAATTAAATCACTATTTTTTTAAATATTTTAGAACAATATTTAAGGAAATAAAAATTTAACTTTTATATGTTATATATATTGTTATAGAATAAAATTGGCAAGCTAACTTATAAAATTTGTATAAAATCAATAATAATTCAAAATTGTTTCAACTTTTCTGTATTATTTATCACAGATATTAAGGTTTAAATATATATTTTTTTTTGCATAAAATAGATCAAATAATATTAAACTTATTTTTTTAAAGTCTATTATAAGTTTGAAAGAAAAGAAGAAAATAGTTTTTTTTAAACAATAGATTTCAAATATTTTTGTAAAATAGAAACTAGTTTAGTTTCTCATCCAACTTTTCAATTAAATATTTTCTTATAACCATTATACAAAAATATTTTTGTATAATTTAAAAATTATGAGATAATGTTCTCTTTTAGAAACTTTTTTAAATAACTTTAAATTCAAGAATTATAACTTTTAAAATTTATATAAAATTATATAAATTAATTATGTCTACGAAGATTTTTGGACATAATCTCAATATACATATCATCAAGTATATGAAATTCCATATCTAAAGTTTCACATACAAGTGAAAATCACACAAATAAAATCCAAAATTTCACTATAACTTCAATATACTATTTCACGTAAAAATATTTTTTTTAATTCAATCATACTATTATACTTCCACCTCTAGCCCAATTTGGCCCTCAAATCAACAACCACACATAATATATAACCAATAATACAAACATAGGATCAAGGGAAGTTCTATATCTAAATTAAATAAAAAAGTCTCCTCTCTTCACCTTAATGACTTTAAATTTGGAAAAAACATGGGTCAATTTTTGAACTCTTCATAACTTCATTTTCCTTAACTTATTAGAGTACAAATAACATATAGAAAAATCAATATTTTAACAAATATAATTTATTAAATTTGAAAGCTACAAATTTTAAAAGAACATCAAACTACTTACCAATAGAAATTAAAATGAACACGTAAACAACGCTAGAACCAAACTTCACGCATGTCGTTGAAAAGCTATCTTGAAAGGAAGCTCAATAATATGTTCACATGTGAAAAGGAAGACGATTTAATGTCGAGTAAAAACTCGAGATCACGGTTTCAAGCACAAAATGGAGATATAAATGATATCAATTTGAAAATTTAAAATTATAGAAGTGAAGATGGGATTAAAATGGTTGAAATGATATATCTGAGTTTTGATTGAAAATGCAATAAATTGATGAAGAGAAAATGAAGAGAGAAAGAGACAAATAGTGTGAATATGATTTTCACAATTCATTTTATTATCTTATTTATTTTAATTATTTATGCATTTTAATATTTAAACTGATTTTAAAAAAATAGTGATTTAAAAGATTTGAAATTAAAATTTATATTTAATTTTATATATATATATATATATATATATATATATATATATCAAATCAATTAAAATTGATTTGAGAGGAGAGTTAGTAAAATAGTAAGCTAGGCATTCTAGTAACTACTTAGCACGACCGAAACAGAAGCTTCACTCCAGGAAGGCCATTCTTTCCAGCTAAGATTAACGAAATGAATTTTCTTTACAATCTATAAGTCACAGCATTAAAAAGAGAATGAGGAGAGCCCGGGGAGTTCAAAAAAAATTTTCTAAAAAACATTATAAGAACCAAACATTTTGAAGACAAAAGTTGGAGAAAGAGATCGTGGGAATTAAAATAGAAGCGGTGAACAAAGAGGATGAAAAAAAATAATTTCATAAGCACCTCTAGATTTATTCATCTATTTTTAGTTC
Organism: Canavalia gladiata; assembly: GCA_037954105.1. Taxonomy (NCBI): domain Eukaryota; kingdom Viridiplantae; phylum Streptophyta; class Magnoliopsida; order Fabales; family Fabaceae; genus Canavalia; species Canavalia gladiata. The sequence continues at coordinate 16,388,660 of CM075662.1, read as the reverse complement.
TATTTTTTTTTTTTTGGTTCAATCATCATACGCATTCATAAATGTTCAAAATGTTTATTGAATTTGGAAGCATTAGCAAGCCAAACACAGTCCTAAGATTATATAAACCCTAAAATAAGTAAACAAAAATGAAAACGAGCTAGCCTTTAGAACCATGAACTTCCCTCTGCCAGTTGCGTTTATGCCTTGCCTCCGCTGCGAACCACCACATCATCACCATCGAAGCATCATAAAATCGTCACAGGAAGCTCAAAAGACCACCATGCACCACCTTATCCATGACCATAGAGATGGAAACACTGACCATGCTTGTCTTCCTTTAACCTATGGTTTCTTCTTCCTCCTTTTCTTTCTGAACTTTCACTATTTGTCTCCTTTTTTCATTTTCTTTCCCTTGCCCCCATCGCTCTCACTCTGTGCGGTGCCGAAAGCACGTAAATGATCTTTTCTTTTTTCATTTCAGTTAGGTAATCACATTTTTATCTCTTTAGTTAATGAACCGATTATTTTAAAAAAAATAAATAAATATATGTTGATGCTACTAAACTTTTTAGGGATCAGATGCTTCCCTGAACAAAAAGTATTGAACTCTTAGTGAATATTGAGCCTTTCAGCCTCAATTCTTTTAAATTTAGAAAATAAATATATAATAAAATTTGAATTATCTATATAATATAATTTATTAATTTAATAATTAAATTAATAAAATATAATTATATATAAAAATTATTAAATAGAATAATTTTAATAACTTAATTTCTCTATTTATTTATTTATTTATATATATATATATATATATATATATATATATATAAACTTTCGATTCAGCCTTTAATTTAAATTACATACATATTTTTATAGAAAAATGATGAATCAATTTCTTTCAATTTTTTAACAAGTTAATACACGTGTTATTTCGTTTTCCTTTTCTAATTAGCATTATATATATATATATATATATATATATATATTAAAATTTTAATTTTAATTTATTTATTTACTTTATTATTTTTATTTATTTAAAAAAAGATTTGTCTTTCATATGTTTTATTATTATTTTAATATTAATAATAATTGAATCGATATATTTAAAAATTTGATACTATTATTTGTTTTACTGTGTTGTAAATTGTTTTTTCTTTTGAAAAATTAATTGTTGTTAGTATTCATATTGTTGATTAATTCTTATTTTATTAGTATTTAATAAATATTTTTATTAATTTATTTATATAATTTTGTTATTATTATTTTTGGTTTGGTGCTTTATATTTAAAAGTTATTGCTATTATTTTTACTCTAATTATTGTTTTAACATTCATTTTTTATATTTTTTACTTTATTTTTTATTATTATATACATTTTTTAGAATTTATTTTATGTTTTATTTTCGTAATTTACTTTTTGAATATATTTCTAATCTCCACGTGTGACATGGATACAATAGTTAAATATTACTTAATTTTAATGATAAGAATTTATTGATTAGTTCTATATTAATTAATCTTAGATGATGTATATTATTTTATTTTTTTTTATTTTTTTTCATGTTATATTTTAATAAAGTCCTAATTATTTTTTCATTAATTTTCTATCGATCTTAAGATTTATTTAATTAATTAAAATTAATATTTATTTAATTTATGATAAACAAAAACAAAGAATAAGTAGTCTATGCTACCTGTTGTTTTAATCAGAAGAATTTATTGATTTGTTTTTATACTAATTTGAAGTTTATATGTTATATTTTAATTATTTTTTATTTTTTCTATTTTATTATTATTTTTATTAATTTTTAAATTAAATTTAATTAATTTATGTAATAAGTAACGATAGAGATTAAATAGTTTATGTTGTCATTTTAATCAAATGGATATATTGAATGATTTTATACTAACTTGAGTTTAATACAATATAATTTTATTTAAATAAAAATATTTTATATTTATTTGATTTCTAATAATTTGTAATCTATATTTATTTATTTATACTTTAAAAAATTTAAAAAAAGATAAAATATATTTTAATTTATGTAATATTTAATACGGATGATTAAATAATAAATGCTATCTTCGTTTGATATTTGAGATTTATTGAATAACTTTATGTTATTTTGGATTTTTTAAAGATTTTTTTTTTTAAAATAATAGAATAATATATAATACTAAATTTTGTTTTTTTATTAAATTAATTAATATACCGAATATAGTAGATAGAAAGAAGAAAGAGATAAAAGAGACAAAAGAAGACAACAATAATTTTCAATGAAGTTAAGAAAAAAAAATATATTTAATTTATATTAATAAGTTAGACATTAAAAATAAAATTTTAAAATAAAAAAAATTAAAATTTAAAATTGAATTTACTCCATTTTAATCTTACTTGATTTTGCTTCATAATATTTTCTCGAACATTTTCCTACAAGAAAGAAATTTCCTTAGATAAGCCAATTTGGATTTCTAAAGCTCCTTACATGCCTTGTTTGCACAATTTTACTCAATAAAATTATACTGATGACATATTTAAGGGAACATGACCTTATAATATCGTTTAGACAATAAAAATTTCTTTGAAGTTCACTATAAAAGGATAAAATAAAATAATTGATTCTATCCAATTTTATTTCTAGTGTTTATAAAATTATCAAAATATAATAATAATTTATCCTATCAAATTTTTATATCATATTCATAGTTTAAATTCTTATTTAAAAAGAATGCAAAATTTAAAATAGCATAAATTTTAGATTAAATATATTTTTAATTTTTTTAGAATAATCAAATTTTTATTTTTATTTTTTAATTTTAAAATATTTAGTTTAAGTCCATCATTTTCTCAAAATTTTTTTATAATTTTTTATATTAACTCAAGTTAGATTAATCAAAAGAACTTTTGATCATTTTCTAAAATATATTAATTATAATTTTTAGTTATGGTTAACTTATGTTAATTTAATATAATTTGGATTAGCTTAAAAAATTATATATTTTAAAAATAAAACATTTTAAAAAATTTGAAATTGGAGATGAAAATAAAAAATTAATTATTTTAAAAGGGTTAAAAATATATTTAATTCTAACTATTTTATTTTCCTTCTAATCATTAATATCACTGTCTTATAAAATTAATTTAATAATTTATAAAATATAATTTGCATAAATTATCATATGAAATTTTTAATAAAAAATTTAAAAATTGTTTATTTTAAAAATACAATTTTATATTTTTCTAATTAAATTTTTAATTATAATTTATTACAAAGATTCTTAAATATCAAGTATAAAAAATAAATTAGAAGAAGATTTACAATTTCAATATAATTAATATTATTTGTACATAAACAATAATTTTTAATATTTATATATTTTTTATATCTTATCTTAATATAGATTTTTTATTAATTTTATGTAAATATATTTATATAATTTTTTATATTAAAAATATTATTTTATAAAGTATATTAATTTTGATATAATTTTAATTTCAATTTATATCATATTTTATTATTTTCATATTAAATATTAGATAAATAATATCATTTTGTATGATTTACTATTTTATACATCAAGCACAGAATAAAATAAAATATAACAAAATCATAATCTATCGTATTCTTATCCATCTCCTACATTCCATCATATCCCATCACATCTTGTTTATAAAACAGATCCTAAAAATATTGGTGCATGAGTATTTTAAAAAAAAAAGAATAAAACTCTAGCACCCGATCCCAAATTTGTCGCAACTAGGATAGATGGCTTAAAATTCTTATTAGAGTATGACCAAAAATAATTTTATTGGAATATTACATAAAATTCTTACTAAAATATTATTTAATCTAAATAGAGATTGTAAATATTTTAGCTTTCAGACTTGGATAACAAAAAGTTTATACAAATATTTATAATGTAAACCATATTTTTGTCGAGTGTTAATTTTTATCTTATCTAATGTTATGCAATGCATCACTAAATTTATGATAATATTATCTCATGCAATATAATAACTTATTATTTATCATACAAACATTGCATAATATTAAATTGTTACAGGTTATAAAATTAGGCACTGCCAAGTTTTATCTAACTTGCGTACGAGGCTTCCATTTTAATGACGAAAGGCATGATTGCCACCAATTTCTTATTGACTTCACACTTGACATTGACCGAACTGATCCTCCGGTCGCAACTCTCCTCTAACACAAACAATTATTATTAAACCTACAACATTGCAACATGTGAGGGCAAATCTCATTCCAACACCATGGGTCACCCTTAACTTGTTTTCTGTACGAAAGCTTTGATGTCAAAAGCATCACCAGCAGAAGTCTTCGTAATGACACCCTGCTCAGAGAACATAAAATGGTCAGAGAATAAAATGCAACTGAACCCTATAAAAATGATGCAAAACAAGAGCGGGAAGGGGGTAGGAGAAACCTTCTCAGTGATGATCCCAGATATTAGATCAGCAGGTGTAACATCAAAAGCTGGGTTCCACACAGAAATTCCTGAAGCAGCAACCTGCTCTCCAAGTCCTCCCCGGGTGTTCAACAATTCCTTAGGAGATCTCTCCTCAATAACAATTTCTTGTCCAGAAGAAAGTGATAGATCAATGGAAGTCAAGGGTGCAGCCACATAAAAAGGTACATTATGAAACTTAGCACACAAGGCAACACTATAGGTTCCAATTTTGTTGGCCGTGTCACCTGCAATGTCATTTAAAGGAAGATGGATCTGATGATAGCTGTCATGCTTTAGGGAACAGGTAAATTACAGTTTATTTTCATTGTAACTCAGTACCATTTGATGCAACACGATCTGCCCCAACAACAACAGCATCCACACGTCCTGCTTTCATCAATGAAGCTGCAGCAGAATCTGCAATAAGAGTTGCTGGTATTTTGTCATGCACCAATTCAAAGGCAGTGAGTCTAGATCCCTGTGATGAAGCATTATGATTAGCTAATACAAACTTCAAATCATTTTAAACTTGATTTCATAAGATGCAGTTGATGAAATGTGATTCTTAACATAGATGATGGAAAAAGCCTACCAGCTACATTAATAAAGGTTAGATATTTGTTCTCAAAACTACTTCAGACTTCAGCTAACAATTATGTCAAGTCATCAATCTACATGAATGATTAGGCAGACAACATAAGCTGAAATACTAATAAATAGGTAAGCTATAACCATAACCAAGATACAAATTGAAGAATATCCATACTTCAAGTACTCTTGTTCAGAGATCCATGTTAAGTATTGAAACTTGAAGATGGACTATAAACCAAAAGGTAAATACATCATTATGGTCCAGTTCTGTTTCCAAGTCATGCTATTAATCCAAGTAGCAGAATAAAGCAACTTATACAGATCATCCTATCTTCTCTCAAAAGAGCTCTATGCATGACTAAATTTTGAATATACTTGGAAACAATGCACTCACTTGATTGAATGGGCGTGTTTCTGTGCAATAAGCCCTTTCTAAAACTCCTGCACTATGAAGTGCACGGATCACACCCAGAGCAGTACCATATCCAGCTGTGGCTAGACTGAGTAATGAATCAAGCACAGTTGCAAGTGAGTTCAAACACCTATCTTCATTTGTCAAAAAAATTAAAAGCAACAGATATTTGTGTTTTAAACTTCATGCTGTAATAATAAGGGATGGTAATGTAACAGGCACCTTCCAGTATTGCAATGAGTCAAAACAGAAAGGTTCTGTTTCTCTGTCAGCTGTTGAATAAAACTAGCTCCATAAGAACCAATTGCTCTATTTGAGGCAACATCATCCTCTAGCATAACTTCAGCAGCTTCAACATATGCCTATGAAGTAATCCCAGTAGATTCAGATTCAAATAGCCAAACCCAAAAAGAGTAGTTAAAAGGATTAAAAAAACTGTAACTTCCTTTATTAGCAAGAATTCCTTCGTTATAAATTTTAGCAAATACCTGGAAAATACTCCTGGCCTCTGAAGTGGTAGCAGCAGCATTAGATATGACTTGTTTGAGTTTTTTCGCAGCATCTGATAGGTTCACCGCAGTGGGCCGGCTGCAGCATGAAGAAAGGAATCAATTAAATTTCATACACTTGAAAGTAACATTGCAACAATGACATCAACTGCTTAAACGGAGACAATGGCATACAAAAATTAACCAAAATAAGCATATTGCTGTCTTAGTAATGCAGAGAATTGAAAATACCTTGAGAGAAGATATTCTAATTTCTTCTGTAGGAAAGAAACAGCATCACCATCTGACCCATTAAAATTGTTTAAATTGAACACCTCCACAGCCAAAGAGAGTGCTGCTGCAATTGCAATAGCAGGGGCTCCCCGGACCACCATATCCCGTATGGCATTCCTGAAAAGGTTATGAACATTTCAATATTTGAATCCGCTAATTGAAAGTATTAAGAAGATCATACTCCCAATTCTAGAGATTCTTTTGAAACTTGCTATTGTAACGTGATAATTGACCACTTAAGAAATTATCTAGTGTAATACAAGGTAGCAGAAAACCAGGTCAAGTTGACTAAGGGAGCATTTGGAATAACTTTTACATAATTATTTGGACTTATCTTAACATATAACTCGTTATTTACATCTGCAGATATTTCAAACAAAGCATAAGACATGGTACAAGCAAGTTTCCCCATGATTAAACTACAAATACAATATCTTACCAACCATCTGTTGAATCCTGAATGTCCAAGTAAATTGATTCTAGAGGGAGCTTTCTCTGCACAACAATTAGTAAGTAAGAATTAACACAAAACCGAAATGCATGAAACTCAGAAAATGGAAGGCAACGTTCCTATCATTAAGTCGCGCTTTTAAAATTTAAAAAAACACAACAATAATAATAATAAGTTGAGAAGGTGAAATGGCTGTGTTAAAAAGTAGTCTTGTTTCGCATACAAAATAAGAAAGGGCGCGATTGGAAAGGGAATATGAATACCTGATCAAGAAGCTGAAGGGAACCGCGCTTGTAGCATATGGCCTGGAGCGTGTTGCTGCTCGCTGCAACTTCGATGGATTCAGATGCCATCAGCTTCCGAAAGAGTTCTGGTGTGTTAGGGTTCAGTTCCCAAAAAGAGGTTTTCTTTGGTTAGTCACTTAACGCTATGAAAATTCCGGAAACTGCGTGCAATCAACTTGCTAAGTAGCCTTTCCTCACCAAAAGATTCATTCGCCCTCAGCAGCCGTCACATCATCTTTCATTTCAAAGTGATATTTGCTTAAACTTGATTTTAGTTCCTGACAATCTTTTAAGTGTATTGGTCAATTTTAAATTAAAGGGTTTAATCCTACTTAAATTTTTTAAGTATTAATTAAATATTATTTTTAATATTTATAATATATATTATATTAAAATATAACATATATAATAATAATAATAATAATAAATATTTTAAAACAATAATTTTATATAATTAAAAATTAAAAAATTATTTTTTAATTTTTTTAAAATTTAAATTATACATACAAAATTAAATAAAATATAATATAATTTTATTTTTTAATATCATTTTATATATAAATCAATTTTTTATCAACTCATTAATTTACTGTTAATTTATCAATTTTACCTATAATTAATTAAAAAAATTAGTTCTTAATTCTATCAATTAGATTAACCAATTTAATTTTATTTTTATAGCCATTATTTTTATATTTTATTAATTTTAAATTTTATTTTTTAAAATTTGTTATGTATTATAAATATTTTGATCAATAGAAAATTTCTTTTTAAAATATAGAAATTGTCAAGATAAATTTTATCATTTTTAATAAAATTTAATTTTTATTATTTTATAGTCAATATTTTTATTATTTTACCTTTTAAATAGAGATAAAAATAGATTGAAATATGTTAAGTTTAGTTGATTAAAAATTTTAAAACATAAATTTAAGACGGTTGTATATCATGAATTTTTTTTTTAAGAATTATTTTATTTTAAAGTTTACAATATAAAAATATTAAAAAAAATAGAATAAGTAAACTTAAATATTATATAAATAATTGATTAAAAAAATTTAAATCTAAAAATCTATATAATTTTAAAGTATATATATTAAACACTAACTATATATAAATATAATAATTTATACAAAAATATATATAATTCACATATGTAATATATATATATATAGATAAAATTTTAAATATATAAAAATTAATAAAATATAAAATATTTATTTTAAAATTAAAGTAACGTATATAACTCTTATTAAATATTAGAGTTTAATAAATATAGAGTTTATTTTCTTTAAAATTAAAAATTTTAATTTTTAACAAATTATATAAATATATTAAAATAAATATAAATATATAATATATAAAAATAAATAAAATTTTAAATATGTTAAATAATCATATTTATAAGCTTAAGTTTAATTTTTTTATTTATAAAAAATTTAATAAATCTGAATTTGTCTATTTAATAAACAAATTAAGTTAAGTTAAATTTTAAACAAATCAAATTGAAGATATTGTAAAATAACTGATTTATTTTCATTCACATTTTTAACTAATAATTTAATTAAAAAAAGCTATCATCGGTGGATTTTATGTGTGATCCTATCATTTTTGTAAAAATTAAGTATTTTAAAATATTTAAATTTTAAAATTTATTATTATTATTATTATTTTAATTTAATATATATTTATTATTTATTAATTATAAATTTTAAAATATAGTTATTTTTCATTAATTATCAATTTTGAATAAATATTTTATTATCATTTAAATTATGATTGTCAAATTTAAACATTTAAGTTACAATAATATTGATATTTATCGATAGATTTTAATATATTTATAATTAAATTTTATTTTTACTTAAATTTAAAATTTAAAATTTAATATAAACTTATTTAATTAATTTTTTAAAACATGCAGTAAACTATATTTATGAGTCAATAATATTTAACTCCATCTTACTTATATATAATATAGACAATTCCTTCCATTTCATAACAAAGATATTTTAATTATATTATTTGGTAAGTTTATTAATTTTACTTCTTATAAGTTTTGATTTATTTTTTATCTTAAAATAAATTGTTGAATCGTAAAAATTACATTAAAGATGTATAAATCTTTAAAAATAGTACTATTATATATTTTATTTTATAAAATGATATAAATTTTTTTTAATAATTTAAAAAGAACTTCTTAAAAAAATGTTTATTACATCAGTTGTTTTTTATTTTACATTAATTTTTTAAAAGATTTTATGAATAGTATACCTAATCATTATTTATAGATTTAATATAAATATATATTTTTATTAAAAAGAAACATCTTTAAATATAAATAATATATATATATATATATATATATTAGAAAAAAAATACGACAATTTAATTTTTTTAAAATTTATATTATTCTACGGTTATATACTTATAAATTATTCTGTAATTTAATATATCACTTACATTAAATCTATAAGCCAAATTTGGCAGCCAATACTTTGCTGTTCAACTCGCAGAAGCTACAGCCTTGTTTGAAACGCCTTGTTGCACGGGAATAATCAAGCACGCTTTCTCCTCTTAATCCATTGGCACACTGTTCAGAAATGTTATAACCTTCTAGATGATATGTACATGTGTTACTTGGTTCATAAATGAGTAAATAATTAAGTACTATTGCCTATATGATGTCGTGATATTTTTAAATATATATATCTATATATATAAAACATAAAAAAATACAAAAATAATAAATATTTTATATATTATATTAAATTTAATATTACGTTATATATTAAGTTAAATATTTATATTATTAAAATATAAATAGTAAAAAATGGTTTAGTAGAAAATAGTAGGAAATGATTTATTAATAAAATATTTTAAAAAATTAAAATTTATAAGATTCAAAATTAATTTAAAAAATAAAGATTAAAATTTAATTTAATTTTTTAATATAGATTAAAAATATATTCAAATTATAAAATAATTATACTTTTATGATATTGGTATATATTATTATATATTTTTTTAATTAAATGCTTTTATCCAACTTTTTATATAATTAAAAACATTACACTTATCTTTCTTGCTATTTATTTTATGTTATTGTGAGATCTATATTCAATGAAAGATTCTATTTTTCATAAGTATGCCATGGATGTTTGCGCACTAGTGCAAAAATAGGTTTCTATAACAGGATTTTACATCGGTGGTTTAGAAATAGATATAAAAAAAATACGGTGGCATTTTTGTAAATAAATGTAAACTTTTTACATCGGTTCAGAAAAGAACCGATGTAGAAAGTACTTTTTACCTCGGTTACAAACAACCGATGTAGAAAGTACTTTCTACATCGGTTCTCTTTTGAACCAATGTAGAAAGTGAATTTTTTTTCAAACTTTCTACATCGGTTACATAACAACCGATGTAAAAAGTACTTTCTGCATCGGTTGTTTTGTAACCGATGTAGAAAGTGAATTTTTTTTCAAACTTTCTACATCGGTTACAAAACAACCGATATAAAAAGTGGATTTTTTTTAAACTTTCTACATCGGTTACAGAACAACCGACGTAGAAAGTACTTTATACCTCGGTTCTAAGAAACAACCGATGTAAAATGTCTTCCCCTATCACTTATTTTTCGACACTAGTTGTCTTTAACCTCATTCTCCAAAACCCTAGTTTCTCATTTCGACTTATTCTCTCTATTTTCGTTTACGTCTTAGCCATTGCTGCTGTCCCTGCTGTTCGTCGTTCGTGGTTGTCGTTACCGTTGCAACCATTCCCTCCGTTCGAAGTCGTCGTCGCGCACCCTAAGGTTTGAAGTCATATTTATTGTTATTTATACATCTCATTCTGTTATTATAATTGAAATTTACATTTATTTTGGTTGTATTCTATAATTTTCAAGCTTCTTATTTGGCTACCACTCTGCTGTGCCATCGTTCGACTACCGTTGTACCTTCATTAGGACACCGTTTGGTCACCGCTCAACCATTTTTTCTCTGTTTTCAACAGGTACATGGTTGATTACGACATTTTTTTTTCAACTTTCAACACTTGTTTGATGTAATTTTAAGTTATTTCCTTTGTAAATTAAAATTTGATAACAAATAATAATGTATTTAGTTTAAATATATAGATTATGTGAATTCTGTATTGTTTGTCTAGTGATTCTATGTGTATATGCAGATATTGTAAAACGAACATTTAAAAAAAATGAACTTTCTACGTCGGTTAAGATTATAACCGATGTAAAAAGTACACTTTTTTACATCGGTTGAGCCTATAACTGATGTAAAAAGTACACTTTCTACATTGGTTGTGGCCTTAACTGATGTAGATCAAAGTGTACTTTTTACATCGGTTCCAGAACCGATGTAAAAAATCTTATTTTCTATATCGTCCGCTTCAACACCACCCAAATAACCGACGTAAAAAGTTCATAACAACCAATGTAAAAAGCTTATTTTCCACCCATGACGGCAATGCGAATTGACATTAGAAGAAAAAGTGTCTGGTCTTAAATCCAAAAAGTATCTCGCATAAATGGTGCAAATCATTAAGTATGTCATCCAAATGATTAATTTGAACCAATATATATAAACACATACTTCACAAATTATGAGTTACATTTTATATTAGGTAGGTCTTGTTGAATTAACTTGGTGTGCTTATATCTGAAATCCTTCGTATATATTTTATCATAAAAAATTCTATAATTACATAATTAGTATTCTAACATCACAACAATACAATAAAAATAATTCTAAAGTTATTGTCATTTATAATTTTGATTAACGGATACATTATTATATGATTTTAATATTATGGAAGTTTGGTAAAAAAATAGAAACATGAATAAACAAAATTGAATTTAACAAAAAGAACATTGTAAAACTAAGTTTGCTAAAGCAACACTACCTTTACTGGAAGGTCATTAACAACCGTGGTTATGCTTTGTCTAGATTCAAAAACGAAGGAATGTAAGTTTCTTTTAAGTAGCTTTTTGCTTTTTATCATTTGTGTAAATCATACATACAATGTACATAAGCAAAATTTTGATAGTAAAATTTAAATTAGCACAATCAAATTTAAGCAACTTAATTTTGCTATACAATTCTCAAATTCTCATACAGTTAAGCTGACGTTTGTTATTCAAGTCATAAATTTTGATAATTTTTTTTCTTTTAAATTTTTTTTATTCAAATTTAACACATACTAACTACAGAGATAAAATTTTTATCTAATAACAAATTAAAATTAAAACATGACATTCAAAGTGAAGTACGAGACAAAGTAGTTTTATTACCTTTACAAAGTTAAGAGAGAGGAGCTGGAAGATAAAGAAGTAGGGAAACCCAAGCTTCCAAAGCTGATACCAACACCATCAATAATGGAGCTAATAGGATAAGAACCATCAACGATACGGCAAAAATGAAATGCTTCACACCGATAAAGGCAGATATAAAAAGTGAAGCTTCAAAATGTTTATCGGATGCTTGGGAGATAAGCAATTTGAAAAAACAAAATAAACGAAGAAAACAAAAGATAAAGCTTTGAAAGGGTTGTTTTTGAAAACATTTAAAATTAGTAATTCCAGAAAAATAAATAAATAATAACAGAACATTTTATATTGGATAATAATAAAAAAAATTAAATTAGTTAAATGGTCAACGATGTAGTAAATTTATTAATTAATTACAAAAATGCCGCGTTACAAATTTTTACATCATTTTTCCAATAATCATGTAAAAAGTTGTTATAAAATTTATAAATTACATTAATGATATATTTTTAAAATATTTTAATTAATATCATATTTTTATTATATATATTAATAAATTTACGATATTTTTGAGTGATGTAATTTAATTATGTATATGTATAATTTTATATCGTATATTTTATCATTTATATGTATGTGTTAGAGATTGTTTTATTATACCTATGCTATTTCTACTCATTGAAAAAAAAAGAATACTATTCATTAATTATCTTCATATAAATTTAATATTGCTATTATTAAATTGATATAAATTTAATATTAATTTTATTAAATTGATATAAATTTAAATTGATGTTATTATATTAATATAAACTTAACATTAATATTATTAAATTTGATATTAATTTTTTAAAAATTAATAACAATAATTAATTGGTTAATTCTTTTATATATATAAATTTAAATTTTCTGTATCATCGTTCAGTAATAATAAAAAATATACATTTTATTGATCATGTAATATGCAAAATCTTCTTGCTATTACATTTTGTTTAATAATAAAAAAATATATATTTTATTGATTATGTAATATGTAAAAGAGAATTATCCCCAGGTCTGTCAGGTCATGGTAGAATTGAGTAAATTCATAGCTCTCAGATACTAAGGACCAAGGTTCTATGTTGCCTATATCAGTAAAGAGTGTGTGCTATTTTCATCGACGACCTCTCTTTTCAAATCCTCCTTTAAAACTACTTTTTCTAAAATAATTATCAAAGTTTTAAAAGATTCGAGATCTCACGCAATGAAACTCCGAAGTTGAAAGTGCATCATACCTTGTCTTTCGATGTTCGGAGAATCATATGAGTCGCAGTGCAACCCTCGCTTGCCTTCGACTCTGTGCACGTGGATTGACGACCTCTGTTTCCAAATTAAACTATGAAAATAGCTCTCAGACCTCTCTTTTCTCTGAACTTCACGAAGAGGATCACGTTCTGGTTTCTTTGAATTCGTTTCGAATCCTTCGTTTTTCTTGGAGAAATTGTTGGCTCAAAGCTGATATAGTCCCTATTCCTTGCTCCCCTTGACTTCAAGGCTACGTAGTTCTGGTTTCAAGGACTTTTATCCTTAAGAAAGTTTTATATAGAACAGAAAAACGCTTTTTGATATCTTGGATTGTTTTCTTTCGGGAGAAGAAAGAAAGAAGAATCCTTTATCTTCGTGCGCAGAGTCAGAGGCAAGCGAGGGTTGCACTGCGACTCATGATTCTCCGAGCATCGAAAGACAGGGTATGCTGCACTTTTAATTTCGGAATTCATTGTGTGGGATCTCGGATCTTTTCAAGCTTTAAGAAGCATTTTGGAAAAATAGTTTTAAAGGAGAATTTGAAAAGAGAGGTCTTCAATCCACGTGCACAAAGTCGAAGGCAAGCGAGGGTTGCACTGCGACTCATATGATTCTTCGAACATCGAAAGACAGGGTATGCTGCACTTTCAACTTCGGAGTTTCATTGCGTGAGATCTCGAATCTTTTAAAACTTTGAGAATTATTTTGGAAAAAGTAGTTTTAAAGGAGGATTTGAAAAGAGAGGTCGTCGATCCTCGTGCATAGAGTTGAAGGCAAGCGAGGGTTCCACTGCGACTCATATGATCCTCTGAACATCGAAAGACAGGGTATGCTGCACTTTCAACTGTGGAGTTTCATTGCTTGAGATCTCGGATCTTTTAAAACTTTGAGAAGTATTTTGGAAAAAGTAGTTTTAAAGGAGGATTTGAAAATAGAGGTCTCTGATCCACGTGCACAGAGTCGAAGGCAAGCGAGGGTTGCACTGCGACTCATATGATCCTCCGAACATCGAAAGACAGGGTATGTTGCACTTTCAACTGCGGAGTTTCATTGCGTGAGATCTCGGATCTTTTAAAACTTTGAGAAGTATTTTGGAAAAAGTAGTTTTAAAGGAGGATTTGAAAAGAGAGGTCGCCGATCCACGTGCACAGAGTCGAAGGCAAGCGAGGGTTGCACTGCGACTCATATGATCCTCCGAACATCGAAAGACAGGGTGTGCTGCACTTTCAACTTTGGAGTTTCATTGCGTGAGATCTCGGATCTTTTAAAACTTTGAGAGGTATTTTGGAAAAAGTAGTTTTAAAGGAGGATTTGAAAAGAGACAGGCACAGGGTCGAAGGCAAATGAAGGTTGCACTGCGGCCCATATGATTCTCCGAACATCGAAAGATAGGGTATGCTGCACTTTTCAACTTTGGAGTTCATTGCGTGAGATCTCGGATCTTCTTAAAGTTTAAAGTTCGAAGATCATTTTTAGAAAAGATACTTTAGAAGAGATTTGAGAAGAGAAATCTTAGTTATAGACTTATAACTTGATCCCCAATGTTACTAGTTGTGAAGCTATATGCTAGACCTTAACTTGGTGCTTGAGCTTATTTGAATGGCCTTAAACCTTTGAGTGATGGGTCTGGGATTCCAGACTCACGAAACCACTAAGCATTATCAAATTCATTCGTGAAGCCTAACCAACTCAGGATCAACCATTGGTCAAGCTATTCAGGTGAGTTTTCTTGGGTTTTAATCGTATTGTTCATTCTTATTATTGAGGTATCTTAAGGGATCCTATAATCTTACCTGCTTCCTGAGTCATTACTGTTTGTACAAAAACTGACCTTGTGCAGATCCAGAGGGCTCAAAATTAAACTGCAAATCTGAACGTGATTTATATAGTCAATGATTATTTGGGAACCAGAGTGTTCTGTATGTTTATGGCCAGCATTATCAATGTTTCATAGTGCAGTCCCTTTGAGCAATATTGACAGAGTCTTAGAGGTTTGTCATGTCTTGATGACAATTTTATAAATGTCGCATGTTCTCCTAAATCCCCGCAAACCCGGATGTGAATAGTATTTCTGCATTCAGCTCAATGAGTTCCTTAACCCAGCCGCTTTATTTCTATTCAAAACTACACTTTTATTATAAGCTTATCAGTTTTCAGTATGAATCAGATTATTTATACATTAAGGGCTACCGACTTTATTTTTCCAGTCAGGTTCTTTCATTCAGGATTTGGATGGGTTATCTAACATTTCATATATTCTGGTATTTTGCTTAGCCATCTATCAAACTGCTATTGCCTTGGACCTACCAGATCAGAAATTGCCTATTTATAGGTTGTGGAATGAATTTCCACCTCCTGTTTTAACAAATTTCAGAGTCTGCATTGACAGCCTACAAGACTTGCAATTATCTTAGGCCTAGGAGCTACTAACTGGAGCAAACAACAATTTTTCTGGGTCAGTGCTGAAACTCTGCCCAATAGTAGGACTTCAACTTAGCTTTTTGTAACCTTGAGTTGTCAGGGGTAGCATTCTATATTACAGTCAGACCTAAAAGGGTTCTAAGGCAAATTACCAGAAATCTGGTCAGGAATTTTAGCAAGGGTAAACTCAATACCAATCTGCTGGACACATCACAGGGTTTAATGTTGTAGCTATTTTAAGGTTCAATTTCTACACTCAGCTAATCTAATTGCCACTATTCCCAGGGTCATTTGGTGCAAGGTAGGGAACCATAGTCTTATACTGACTGTTATACTTGGGTACCTGGAACCTCATTCCTGATTCTGTAACCACAACGTCCAGACTTGCCAACTGTGAACCAGGGTAGGGGGCCTTCAGGCCAGCATTACAGCTTAGAACTTTAACCACAAGAAATCTAGATTAATTGTCTAAGGATATTTTCAATCTTAGCTGGGCCTATTTAGTGATTATGGAAGGTGTTCCATGGCTGGCCATTAATGCAAAGTTTCAAGAGTCTTAAATTTTGGTGTACCCAATCACCTATGTATAGGCCTAGTTCTGTTCTATCAGTATATGTCTACATCAGGCCCTTCTATCAGAGCTACCTTGCAACAAATTCTCAATTACTTCCCTCTATTTTTTGGACTCCTAGCTAAACCTGAATTGGTGACATCCATGACGTGAAGGATACCCTGCAGGCGAGGATTGTGCCCATGCATTTGTATTGCTATATTCCTAGCAGTGTATGGCAGGTCAATTCTACATTATGGAGGTTAGCCTGTATTGGCTGGCGAGACAGATTCGAGATGAATGCTAAAACACCTTCTCTGGCTCTAAGTTCCTTTCAATATTTCAGGCGGAGTATAGAACTGAGCTTGTTTAATAACATTGAGGGGGCACCAGACATGACTAGTAGAGGGTCAACCAAAAGGTCAACTTCTGGTAGTTCAGATCCTTCCTATCAATGCTAGCTATACTTACTTGTTGAATGACATTGAGGGGGGTACCAGACATGACTAACAGAGGGTCACCAAAAGGTCACCTTCTGGCAGTTCAGATCCCTCCTGTCAATGCTGGTTGTATCTACTTTGGGGTCTTGGTGATTACTTAGTTTCTGCATTTATTAACTGAGCTCAATGGACTTGATGTGCCTAAGGATTAAAGTCCTTTATGTTAAACTATTGTTTTGATCTTCTAGCTGTATATCATACACTTAAGCTTGGGGTTCTGAATTTGTCCTTAACCTAGGTGCTCCCACAACCCCTTTTGACACCTCTTAAATCTAAACCTGGGGCCATGGGATTCCTTATTTTCAAAGTCAATTCTCTTTGATTATCGAATATCACCCCATAGTTATAATAGAAAGGGAAGCCAGATTAAATTTACCCTACTTTATTAATGGTGTGAAACAGATATAGATGGTGACTAACCCCTACACTTAAACTCTCAGGTTATGTTCATATCGATTGCTGCTGGGAATTCCTCACAATGGGCTATTTGGACTGGCTGTTAGTACTCCTGAGTCCCTTGATAGACTTTTGTCTACTCAAAGAAAAGTAAACTCTTAAGGCAATTGACCCAAGGCCTTCCACGCTCTAAAGGATTTTTGCTCAACCTCTGAGGCTTAAGCACACACTCTTTACTGATATAGGCAACATAGAACCTTGGTCCTTAGTATCTGAGAGCTATGAATTTACTCAATTCTACCATGACCTGACAGACCTGGGGATATAATTCCTGTTTTACTGGTGCATCAGAGTTTAGTCAGAACCTAAGGGATTTTAAGCCATTGTAGAATCAACAATTCTACTTAGCATCAATCACAACTTTCTCTATAAGATCAGTTCTGATTCCTGCTTGCTATTAGACTTGTGCTTTACCAAATTTAGAACATGCCTTTGGCCTAGTTTTCATAACTGCACTTGACTCTGAAAAACTCCTCTACTTGTTGTTTAGCCTTAGACCCTGCAGTAGTGTTGGGTTAATTCCAGAATGCAATTCATCACCAAATCAGCCCTACTAGACCTATATATTGCTCAGGTATGGTTCTTCAATCAGTTTAGGCCAAATTCATATACAGTGAAAGGTCTGCTATTTTAGCTAAGGTTTGAAACTTAACATGCTTCTTTATCAGGGACAGCTCTCACTGTAGCTTTAGTCACCCAGGGTACTGGTCCTAAGACCGGCCAAAGGTTACTTTAGGGGACCTACAACTGATTCCCATGATTTCGTAGGGTTTGAAACCTATTAGTTAGTAAAGGCCAGTTGGTCTTACAGAGATCAGCTGCTAGTATGCTACCCCTAGGATTTTGTTTTGTTTTGGGTTAATTCTCATCTATAATGACACCGCATTGAATTCCCTAACTTTGAAATATTCTGTACCTGTTTATTGAGACATTCCCTTAGGAGTCCAGCCCTAGTTCTTTATTTAATGTGACCAGGGTTATTGCCTCCACAATTGAAAGAGTGGATAATACATGGTTTGATTGTTATAGACATAGGTCAGTCACTTACTCAACCTTAGGTCCTGACAACAGCGACATTCTAAGTGCTAGGATTTCTGATTTTCTGTCATGGATTGACAAGAGCTGATTTTCTTTACTTGACCTAGTCTAACAGTTGAGGTAGCCTGGGTTCCCTATTGTCACAGGGATAAAATTATGATTCCAATGCCACTTATTCTCTAGGATTATGACTACCAACCTGCTAAACATAGACTCTGGACAGAGGTGCTGCGGTAGAACCTCATGAATAGGTTGAGGTCTAATCTGTAATCCATCTATAATGTGGTAATCACTGGTTTATCCTTCAAAGTTAAATTATGATTGTTTTATTGTGCGATCAATAATTTGTAGACAAGTGAGTTCCCAGTTTTGCAGCAAGAATCAATTTTCTTATACATCTTAGAATTTGGTTCTTTTTCGAATCAACAAAAACCACGATTCATGAATGCAATGGCCAACTTTTACAGTTCCTCTTCCCCTTCTTAGAAATCTACCCTCATTTAGCATTACACCAATAATCAAAATTTCAAGACAAGAATTACAGACATTTCAACATCTCAATCCACAAATTCAATTCATTCAGAGCCTGAATCATCCTCAGGATTTGCAGATGCACAACAATATACAGAAACTGGAAACACACTACATAGTCGAAGCTGGGTGTATACAAAGCAAAAAATAACAAGATAAGAATCTAACCTGGAGTGTAGAGTAGAGAACTAAAACAGCTTTGGAATTCTGCCAAGAGATTCCAATAGAAGTCAAGGGGAGCAAGGAATAGGGACTATATCAGCTTTGAGCCAACAATTTCTCCAAGAAAAACGAAGGATTCGAAACGAATTCAAAGAAACCAGAACGTGATCCTCTTCGTGAAGTTCAGAGTTTTCCAGAAAGCTCAGAGTGAAGCCAGAAAAGCTGAAGACCAAGAACGCTCCTTCCGACCAGAGAAATTTCACAAATTCCTTCCCAGAATCCAGAGAATCGCCTATGCTCCGAGTTCCTTATTTCACCTTTTTTTCTTATTTTTCATACCAAAAGTCCTCTTCAAATTCTCCAAAATTCCCTTTATACCCCTTTCTAACCATGGTAATACCCCACATGCCCTTGGTTAATTTCTAACCCAAGGATAACAACCCTAACTAACTTCTAACTAACCTAACTAATTCCTAACTAACCCTAACCTATTAGGATAGCAACTTATTTTTATTGTTTTTCAACTTTTATTTAACTCCTTGCACCTTTGTTTATTATTTTTTTTACTTATTATTATTACCATCATCTTTTATTTGTACTACTTACTCTCTATTATATATATATATATATATATATATATATTATGTTAGCTGCTCATCTCTCTTCTTCTCTTTAAGCCTTATTCTACTCCCTTTTTATTTCTCTGTTTTATTTTTTGTCATTCCCCCTTCAATTAATCTTTGTAATCTAAATCAAAGTAATCCGGACAGGAATTGGTGTTCACAGCTACTTTTTGAAGGTCAACCAATGTAAATCCCAATTTATTGACTTGCACACCACTGTTACTATCAACCCACATGCATTTGAAAACAAGCACTCTAAATTTGGTGTAATCAATCTCCCAAATCTCTTCAATCACTCCAAAGTAAGATTTGGAAGTCTTTACAGGATTTTTATCTTTGGAACTTGCAAAATGCATTGACTTTTCTACCACCATAACCCCACTGTTTTGCATGGTACTTTTATCATCCTGAGACTTTGTGTAAAATGAAAAATGATTGATATTGTATCTAGTCCAACATATGACATCAAAGTTTGGGCCATTTGCTAGCCACTTCAATGTATCAGAGGCATCATCATCCTTCTTAATTGTTTCATCAAACCAGTTTAAGAACATTTTGTTAAGCTCATTCAACAACCATTTCTCATTCATTCAAACATTCTCCTCCCTTATCATAGTTTTGTGAGTAGATAAGTAAGGTTTAACCTCATCGGTATTATTCAAAATATACAAATGTGCTTGAAGGAATTCTGCACGACCCATGCTTTTCACAGTTATGCCTCGTGTACCTTTACCTCTGTGTCTTCCCTCATGACAAGACTTAGGAACTCCTATGGGTTCCACCTCTGACAAATACTTTGTACAAAACTCAATGGCCTTTTCTGCAATGTATCTTTCGATCATAGATGCCTTGGGACGATGTGGATTCTTCATATACCATTTTAATATTTTCATGTATCGTTCTATTAGATACATCCACCTCAGATAAACTGGACCACATAATCTGATCTCCCTTACTATATGAACAACCAAGTGAACCATAATGTCAAAAAATGATGGAGGAAAATACATCTCCAATTGGCATAAGATAGTAAAAGCTTCATGTTCCAACTCATCCAATTTTAGAGGGTCAATGACTTTGCTACATATTTTATTGAAAAAGAAGCATAACCTACTTATTGTATGTCTAACTTTTTTAGGCAAGATGTCACGAATAACCACTAGAAGTAGTTGTTGCATCAACACATGACAATCATGAGACAAGCATAAGTCTTTTAAAATTTGAAGAATAACCTTGGGGCACTTTAACCCCATGTAGGCACTCACAAAAAGAAATTTTCTCTTTTTTTGACAATGTATGACATGCCGAGGGCAAATATGTTCGCTTTCCTATAGACTGTGGAGCTAACTGATGTCGTATACCCATGTGAACCAAATCCAGTCGAGAATTGACACCATCTTTAGTCTTGCCTTGTATATTGAGAAGTGTTCCAATGATGCTATCGCACACATTTTTTTTTCCACATGCATCACATCACTACAATGTCTAACATCAAGTTTGCACCAGTATGGAAGATAAAAAAATATTGATCTTTCTTCCATATCCTTGTCTCGGTGACCTTTTTTTAAGTCTTTCCAAAAACAGTTTTGATGTTTTTAACCCGATCATAGACTTGTTGTCCAGTTAAGGCTTTTGGAGCAACATAATTTTCTGGCAACCCATTAAAAGCTTTCCTTAATCTACGATAAGGGTGATTAGTCCTGAGAAATTTCTTATGACAAAGATAAACTGTCTTCCTTCCATGATGCAGTTGATGGTAACTTGTGTCTTCTTCACATATAGGACATGCTTTATGCCCCTTAACGTTGTATCCGCATAAATTTCCATATGTTGGAAAGTCATTAATAATGCAAAAAAGCATTGCCCGCATCTTGAAATTTTCATTGCCATACACATCAAACACATCCACACCTTCTTCCTATAGATTTTGCAAGTCTTCAATTAAGGGAGCAAGATAAACGTCTATGTCATTTCCAGGTTGTTGTGGACCTGAAATCATCATAGACAACATGATGTATTTATGTTTCATGCACAACTTTGGAGAAAGGTTGTAAATTGTCAAAAGTGCAGGCCATGAACTATGCTTACTACTTAAATTACCGTACGGATTCATTCCATCTGTTGCAAGTCCAAGCCTTAGGTTTCTTGGCTCATTTCAAAAATCCGGATATAGTTGATCAACCATCTTCCATTGCAAACCATCAGCTGGATGACAAAGTTTTCCATCAATCAATCTTTCATCTACATGCCATCTAAGGTTGTTTGCTTCATATTTATTACAAAACAATCGTTTAAACCTTGGAATTATTGAAAGATACCACAACACTTTGGTTAGAGGCCGCTTTGTGCTCTCATTGCAATTAGAATCACCATCCTTCAGTTTATAACGTGAAACTTGGCATACAGGGCATTCATGTAATCCTTCAAACTCATTTCTGTATATTATGCAATCATTGGGGTAGGCATGTATTTTCTTATACTGCATACCCATCAGACACAACACCTTCTTCGCCTAATAATTACGATTTAGTAATATGTTACCTTCCGGAAGCATCTCTACCAACAGTTCAAGTAATTTGATGAAACTTTTATCACTTCACCCATTCATTTCCTTCAGAGTGAATAATCTTAACACTGCTGACATCGTGTAAGCGTAGTGCATCCCGGATACAAAGGTTTCTCCGAATCAGTAGACAAGTTACCATACATATTTGCCCACTCAAACAACGCATGCCTTATATCATGAATCATATCCTCTACCCAATCTTCCATATCTATATCAACCTCCACCATCTGTGACACACATGGCATGCCTAATAACTCACCATGCCATATCCATTTTGTATAACTTTTGCAAAATCCATCACAAAGAACATGCTCTTTAATTTGATCAACACCTAAACGTCTCTCATTTAGACAATTAACACACAGACAATAAAACTGTCCATTACTCTCAGGTAGATTTGTCTGCGTAAAATTCAAAAACTCTTCGACCCCATTCTCGTACTCATCACTCCTCCGTTTAGCATTTATCCAACTACGATGCATACTATACAAGAATCTTTAACACATGATTTAGGATTAACCTTGTCACTCATAATTGTTAATTTATTGTCCTCACTATTAGTAAGACCTTATCCCATTTGAGAAAAAAATTTTTTATTCATCGATTAACACACTTCTAAAATATTGAATATCATACTTGGTGAAAATTTGGCAGCATTTCGCATTAGTCTCCTAGTACATAACTTCATTGTGGTTTCATTTACCATAATCAAGCATGTACCCAGAGACAATGCAAAATGAACTAAACCAAAATTTCATCAAGTATAATTTACAAGATTTATGAAGAAGTTGTTAACCATTGAATAAAAACTTTAGTCCCAAACTGTCCAACTTGGACAATTCAAGATGGAATATAATGAATGATTTACTTATTTAGTAATATACTCATTATATTCAACCTTGAACGGGAAACTAAGGGTATGCTCATATTTGAACTCAAGAAAACAAACCAACATATTTAAACTCAAAATCAATACTATAACATACATATCACCTAAGAAAACTCACATCTGCAATGACAAAGTAGAGGTGCATAGAAGATACCTCACAGTCAACACAACAATGGTTGAGCGGTGGCCAAGCGGTGGCCAAACAGAGGCACAATGGTAGTCGAACGACGACACAACATGGTAGCCAAATAAGAAGCTTGAAAATTATAGAATACAACCAAAATAAATGTAAATTTCAACCATAATAACAAAATGAGATGCATAAATAATGAAAAAGACGACTTCGAACCTTAAGGTGCGCGACGACGACTTCGAACGGAGGAAATGGTTGCAACAGCGACGACGACCACAAACGTAAGTATGAAGTGCAACGATGAACAACAAGGAAGTTGGCAATGGCTAAGACTTAAACAAAAATAGAGAGAACTAGCCGAAACGAGAAACTGAGATTTTGAAGAATGAGGTTAAACACGAACAACGTCGAAAAAGAAGTGACAGGGGAAGACATTCTACATCGGTTGTTTCTCATAACCGATGTAGAAAGCATTTTCTATAGCGGTTGTTTCCACAACTGATGTAGAAAGTTGAAGAAAAATCCACTTTCTACATCGGTTACAGTACAACCGATATAGAAAGTACTTTCTACATTGGTTGTTACATAACCGATGTAGAAAGTTTGAAAAAAAAAACCGCTTTCTACATCAGTTGAGAAAAAAACCGATGTCCAAAGTACTTTCTACATCAGTTCTTTTCTCAACCGATGTAGAAAGTTTACATTTATTTACAAAAATGCCACTGTATTTTTATTTATATCTATTTTTTGAACAACTGATGTAAAATCCTGTTATAAAAATCCATTTTTTCACTAGTGATCTATTAATTACTCATTTTAAATGAGTATTTAATTGTTGAATTTAAGTTATGATTACTTGATTTAAATATGATTGAAGTTGTGATTATTGATTTTAAACATTTATTGACAAAATTTAATATATTTATAAACGATTTTTAATGTTAACCAATATTGATTACACAATAATATCTAATCATTAATATTTATTACCATTTGAATCTTAAATTTAAAATTAGAAATAAACCTATTTAATTAACTTTTAAAATGTGTAATAATTACATTTATTAGATATTATTTTTCGATCAATCTTCCTTCTATATAAAATATGGATGATTCTTTTAATTTTAGAATAAAGATACTCTAACACCTTATTTAATGGGTTTCGTAATTTTCTTTGTTGCAAGTTTTACTTCCTATTTTATTATAGAAGAGATTATACTATAAGTACATAAATTCTTTAGGGTAGTGCTATCACATACCTCACCTTACAAGATGATATTAAAATTTTCCAACAAATTATTATTCAAAATAAGAAAAATATTTAAGGTGTAAATATAGGAATCAAAATTGAAAAGGAGGTATCGAGATAACCAAAAAGGTAGGATTTAATTATTTATCTTCATTTTTTAGTTAATACAAGATATTTAATAAGTTTGGTAAGACTATCAAAGAATACTTGTCCTATGCTTAAGTCATATCGCGGCTTCACTATTAGTTTGTTACTTCATGAAGTGTTACTCTTTGTTACTTCATGAAGTGTTACTCTTTCATAACATACTTATACTAAAAATATGGTATAATTTTTTTAAAACATTTGTTGAAAGTGAGAGCTTCATCGTAGTAATTTGTGTAGCAGATAATAACGTTAAAACATCATCATTCATGCTAATTTTTAAAAAATTGAATTTATTTACTTAAAAGTAAAATACATTCTGTAAACACTCCATTACATCCGAGGCTCGGTTTAAGTCAATTAATGAATAAATCCCAATTAAAAACCCCAGGAATGTCACAGAAAACAGAAAATAGAAAACAGACAAACAGAAAACAGACAAACAGAAAACAGACAAACAGAAAATAGACAAACAAAAAACAGACAAACAAAACAGACAATAATGGAAATATAAAAATTTCTGGAAAATAAAAATAAAATAAATTTTTAAATTAGAACTAAATAAAAAAAAACTAACCAAAACAAAAAGTAAAATTCTAAAAAATATAATAAAAAGAAAAAGAAAAAAGAAGAAGCAAATGATAATAAACAGAGTTTCAAAATCATAAAAATTTAAAAACTAAAGAAAAAGAGAGATAAAAATTAATAAAAATCTGGAAATAATTCAATAGTGAAAGAAAAAATAATAATAAATCTGAAAACAAAAATAATTAGAATTCCGGAAAAATAAATAAAGAAAGAAAAAATAAGAAAAGAACTAAAAATAATAATAATAATAAATAAAAAAGGACAGAAGTAAAAGATTTTATTAAAATTTGGAAATATGGTAAGTAAAATTCATATAAAAATCAGTAATGAATAAAAGCAAAATTCATTAAAATTAAAATTAGGAGGTTCTAAAAGAAAAAATAAATCTAAAAACAAAAAGGAGCAAAAATCATTTTGGAAAATCTGAAAAAGCAAAAAAAAGATTCTGAAGGGTATATAAGAACAGAGGGGAAACTTTCCAAGTTTTGAAAAAAAATTGGACGAGCCTTTGAGAGAACCAAGCGAAAAATAACAGAAAGAGAGAAGAACGTCTGAAATCAAAGAAAAATCCTCCATCGTGCACCTCGCAAGAACTCTTTGTGAATTCTCAAGGTTGAAGAAGGAGGGGATCAAGCATACAGAATCTTGGACTCTGGGCAGGAATATCTTCAGACTTCATCAGAACAGGTTAGTATGTTAACCTTTCAAGAAACACTCATTCTCGCTTATTTCGAAATGATATACTTCATAAAGATTGAAATGAAGATTCTGTTTTAGCGTGATAGTTCTTGGCCTCTTATAAGCCAGAGCGTCGAAATCAATTAAAATGTCATGAGTTTTTGCAATGCTTGGGTTAGAATGATTATATTGTTTTTTTTCTTGACCCAACCCTGCATGGGTATAGTTCAACATGGTCTATAGAAACGCATGAGTGGTGTTTGAGCGACGCTCTATCTGAACTTGTGAACCTCACCTGGAATTGGTATAAAACGAACCATAGTAAATCAAGAACTTGAAATCACGCGTGTTTACTCGGTCCATTGAACCCAAGATATAAAAATCTGAAGTACAAGTTAAATTTGTTGAATCTGCAAAATTGGTAGGCTATATCTTGAAATTTGAATATAGAAAGCGATTAAAAACTAGCTTACACCCTTGATTATCTTCCCTCTTCATACGTCTGAAATCCAGTCCGCCGCTCAAGCTGTAGTATGGTATAAATCTATGGTGATGGGTCCGTTATGAGTCACAAAAAATTCATGGATATCTGAGGTTCATACGATACGATCTATACGAGTCGTGCCATGTCTAATTTATCTCTTGTGTAGAGTCCCCACGCCCTGGTATTCACGGAGGCAGGGTAATTAATTCGAAGCCCCTTGGCAAGAAAATTGGCATGAAAATCCTCCCTCTACAGTTTCTCGCTAGTATACCTAAACTAAGCCCGAGCATGTAAGATATACAAAGGAAATCATAGGCCATCATATACCCAAAACAGAGCACCCTAGATTGTGTTTGAGCCACTAACCTGAATATCGCCCAAAAATGCGAACTCCCTATGGTTAAGGATGCACGCATACATACCCTTACGTCCAGAAAACGTCCTTGACCTATATCTTGAAAGTCCACCCCGCTGTTGAAACTATCTCAGCCATACGCGAGTCACAGCCCTTACAGATTATGAGATGGTCAAACTCTCAGAGTAACATCGAGGGACAACTCATTTCAAGGGTGAGAGGACAAGGTTGAATTTTGATTAATGTACATGCATGCATGTGGCTCCCAATACAATGCTCCCCCTGTCATAGTAATGAGGCCTTTATCCTTCAAGATAGGGACATACAAGACCATGAGGCATGTTTAGAATTATCAGAACTTAAACTAGAAGATTGACGTATACATAAGGATTCGTCCTCTGCATGAGGTTCGGCTGATCTCTTAAGATCAGTTAAGCCAAAGGTCAGGGCTACTTAACATAGACCATAATCCCAGTTTGGTAGCTATAATTCCGATCTCTATATCTGGCCTTCTTAGCCTATTTTACCATGCAAACCAAGACATAACTAAAGATCAGGGATTAGGCCAAAAGAGGATGGGGATTTTATACATTCAGGATTGCCATATGTATTCACTTTAGGACTTAGGATCAGTTTATACAGGGAGAGCTCTAATAGGTAGTAATTAGCTGATGTCATGGGCATGGGTCTTTATAGTGGCTATGCAAAACATAGAATAGGGGATGCGTGGCTCAAGCGGGTGAGCATCTCACCCGAATGTGCAGAGGGAGGGGCTTCGTCTTCTTCTCTTCGGTGAGAATTCCCCTGAAAAAGGAAAGAGATCAAAAGAAGGAGGCTGGATCTTTGGGGAGTTTGCTTGGCTCTGTGAGGAGAAACGCCTCCTGGTGATCTTCTCGGCTAGCCTCGGATGTTCTTGGACCCTCTGGATTCATCAACAAGTCAGAAAAGTCAGTCATTCTGAAACACCAACGCCAAGATTTGAAGGCCAAGATGGTCGGAACCGCCAAGCAAGGTCGATCCATCCATCAGGTATGATCCTAACACCCATTCTTGTGACCATGACTTGACGATGTTGTTGAAATGAATCTGAATTCTGAACCAATATTTTATGTACAAGTATTAAATAAAGAAAACCTATCATCATTAGCAATAATATTGTGTCTGGTCTTTGGTTAAATTGAATTATGGCCCTTTTAATGCCCTCGGTGACCCCACGATTCAAGTCGAATATCAATAGCTCAAGCAACCTGATGGTTGGTTCCGTTAAGCAAGGTTGATACATCCATCTGATCTTGGGAAGAAGCCATCTTGGTGATAGCACCCGAGCGAGTTCAGTATTCATTACTTTCAAAAGACACATCAGCCACGATCTATGGCGCTCGTTATACAATGAAATATCTTGTAATTCCGTGTGCCTATTATGGTAAAGTCTTATACTGATCCAGGCGTTGGAGTCACTATACATTTGGTCCGAGATTGACGGCCATCACTCATGAATGGAATAGTTCGCTGGCATGAGCCCCAATGAACGTAATGCATGTGCGTATGAGTTGGAAGTCATCTGTGGTTAGTAATTAGGGAAAATACCACTTTTACCCCACTATACATAGGCTGAATAAATGGAAGATATGCCACAGAGGTACGTTGGCCCCAGTGGTGGGAGTGCATAATTTGCAAACATGTCACCTTGGGTTCAAATCCCAGACACAGCATTTTGTTCCTTTTGAATATTACCAATTCCCCCTAAATATAGTATAATTACTATACTGCCATTAGCCTTTCCATCAATACCCATTCTGTCCCAGACTACAGAATACCCATCATATCCCTAGGAATTCATTTAATCCCAAATATATCCTGCTCGGCGAAATTACCTTCATGTCCTTGGTCATTCCATTAATCAAATTAATAAAAAATTACAGAAAATAGGAAAATTAATAAAAAATAATAAAAATTCTAAAATTTCCAGAAATTAAAAATTCCAAAAATAAATAAAAAACAGAAAATTACATAAAAATTAAAAATTCTAGAAAAATTAATAAAATTTCCAGAAAATTACATAAAAATTAAAAAATCTAAAACTCATAAAAATTTCATAAAAATCCCATAATTGCTAAAAATTACATTAAACCCCCAATTGCCTCAAAATCTAGTTTTCTTTTATCCTATGACCTACATCAATTGCGAAGTATTTCTTTTTTTCGAAAATTTAAAAAATCTTTTTCAAGTATTTTAGGATCTTCGAGTCTCACGCAAAGGGCTCTAAATGGGGAATTGGTGGTTTACCTGCTGTTCAACATTTAGTAGTTCGTATAGGTTCTTGTGCTGCCTTAGCCGCCTCGGGCCTTGTGCATGAGTGGATTTGAGGTCCTTTTCAAAATTAAAAAAAATATATATCTTTTCCTAAATATTTTGGGATTCTAGGTCTCACGCAATGGGCTCTAAATGGGGAACTGGCGGTTTACCTGCTGTTCAACATTTAGTAGTTCGTATAGGTCCCTGTGCTGCCTTAGCCTCCTCGGGCCTTGTGCATGAGTGGGCCAAAGACCCCTCCTAAAAATAAAACTTCTTTTCGAATAGCAAAATCTTCAAACATTCTTTCAAACCACTCTTCGAAGGTCAAGCCTTCACAAACTAGAACTACGTAAGCCTTGAATTTCCCATTGCACCGGGGAATACGTAGGAGCAGGATCAAGTCTTGTCAGGCTAACCTCCATCAAATTATTTTTCACATTAAAGGGATCCAAACAGTTTTCGAAATCACACACTCAGTTAAGGGTGCCATTCTTTGGAACGGGCGAGTGGGGTGCCTAACACCTTCCCCACTTGTAACCGACTCCCGAACTTCGAGTCTCATTTCCTAGTTAAGGTTTTTCCAAACTTTTCCCTTAAATAAAACTTGGTGGCGACTCCACGTTAATCAAACCCCACTTGTAACTGACTCCCGAACTTCAAGTCTCATTTCCTAGTTAAGGTTTGTCCAAACTTTTCCCTTAAATAAAACTTGGTGGCGACTCCACGTTAATCAAATCAAAATCTATTTCAAAATTTTAGCGAGTTCATCGTCTCGTCGCTATTACGGTTGCGACACATTCTCATATACAACCATATGTACATTATTATTTACATAAATAGTATAACATATAAGAAAAAACAAGTCGAAGGCTCTTAATGAGTCCTTTAAAAAAAACAAGGGCATTAATGCCAATTATAAGTTATAATAATCCATAACAAAACATAATCCTTGTTAGTAATTTATAGGTTATCTCCTCACAACCTTATGGCAGGTTCTTGTTCCTATTTAATCCCTGTCGCAACCGTAATTACAACTAGATGGCGAACTCGCTAAAATTTTAAAAAAGAATTTATTTGATTGTGGAGCTGCCACCAAATTTTATTTTAACGGAAAATATTTGGAAAAACCCTAACTTGAGGAAGAAATTCTAGGTTAGGGATTTGGTTACGAAGATGGAAGGTGTTAGGCATCCTACTCACCCGTTCCAAAGAACGGTACCCTTAAACTGAGTGTGTGATTAATTTGAAAATTGTTTGATCCCTTAATAGAATAAAAATAAATAGGTTTGTATGAAAATAGCCTGACAGGACTTGATCCTGCTCCTACGTATTCCTTGGTGCAATGGGAAATTCAAGGCTATGTAGTTCTGGTTTTGAGAGAGTTGATCTCTTTAGAGAAGAGAGAGAGAAAAGAAAATAAAAAAAATAAAGAATAGGAGGGTGGTATATAGAAAAAGATTTTGAATGGATTAGAATCATGTACTCATATAGCCTAAACGAATATAAGTTTTATCAGAAAAACGTTCGTGCGAGGCTCAAACCATCGTAAGTCGCGCTTGAGCTTGCATGAATTCTAACATGGAGCAATAAAGAAGGCTGCCTGCTCGCATTAAAATTCACTTAGATGAATCTCCAAACAAGAAAATGGAGGTTTTGAATAAAACAGGAGTTTTATCGGAAAAGTGTCCGTGCAAGGCTCAAACCATCGTAAGTCACGCTTGAGCTTGCACGAATTCTAACACAAAGCAGCAGAGAAAGCTGCATGCTCGTATTAGAATCTGCTTAGATGAATCTCCAATCAAGAAATTGGAGGTTTTGAATAAAATAGGAATTTTATCGGAAAACATTCGTGCGAGGCTCAAACCGTCGTAAGCTGCGCTTGAGCTTGCATGAATTCTAACACAGAGCAGCATAGAAGGCTGCCTACTCGTATTAGAATCTGCTTAGACGAATCTCCAATCAAGAAAATGGAGGTTTTGAATAAAACCTGAGTTTTATGAAAAAAATGTCCGTGCAAGGCTCAAACCGTCGTAAGCCTCGCTTGAGCTTGCATGAATTCTAACACAGAGCAGCAGAGAAGGTTGTCTACTCATATTATAATCCGCTTAGACGAATCTCCAATCAAGAAAAGGAGGGTTTGAATAAAACAGAAGTTTTATCAGAAAAACGTCTGTGTGAAGCTCAAACCGTCGTAAGCCGCGTTTGAGCTTGCATGAATTCCAATACGCAACAGCAGAGAAGGCTGTCTGTTCGCATTGAGAATCCGTTTTGATGAAATTCCATGAAAAGATGTCGAGATGTTAGAGATGACATTAATAGATCACTGAATAGATGTATTTGACCTTATTTATCTCGTCTTAATCCTATCACGAATGTAAAATGCAGTATCCTAGATATTTCCGTGAAACATCGTCTGTCGAATGAAAGGGATAGCTTGTCGCCTAATCCTTGTTTAACTCCCTGTATTCTAGGTATTTTGACCACCGTGATTCCCCTTTTTCACTTTCCTCAAGGTGAGGAATGGGGTGGGTTTCTTTTACTTGATTTGGATTTCCCTTTTTGTAGGGGATCGAGAAAGGTTTCGCAATTTGCTACAAGTATAGGATTTCCGTTTGAGTTTCTGAAGGGGTCTTTATGGAACCCAGTGCTATTTAAGGATCGATTTCAAATCCATCCCTCTCTATATATGGAGGGTTATGATACATCAAGTTTAACATTTATACTAGCTCCTGCCTATGCCTGAAGATGTGGTTGGAATCAACAGCTGGTTGAATCAGCAATTCCTGTGGGGGGATCCCATTGACCTCATTGAGCCTTAGGGCCAATTCACAACACTGCCAAATTAGCCTTACTGAAACTGGTTTCCATGTGTTACAAGGGGTTGCGCTGCCATTTTATTAATGTGTTAGCTTTGATGCTTTTGGAAGACTCATCATTAAGTTCATGTTCTAATTCGGATTCTCTCCCAACCATTGTATATTCCAATAATTCTGCTACTGGCAATCTGGATGGCCTGAACTCAGGGTGAAAGATCTTCAGGGTTATTTACTTCTCATATTTGGGGTTTGCTGCAGGTTGAGACAAAATCAAGTACGGGTTCAAGATTAGGTGATAGCCTGTCAATAGTTCAACTAGAACAATAGTATGATCTTGGTTAAGGCCATTAGACCAGATTTCTTGAAAATTTTCCAGATTGTCTCACTCAACAGTCATAGGCTCCTACTTATACTCCTAACCTAGGTGGGATCTTAGTAGCCAAGTCCTCTTCTTGCAAGCCCAAAGGCATAGGATGTTTCAGGGTCTATTTGGCTTCGCTCTATGTCTAACACAACATTTGAGACTGGTGCAAGGATCACGGTTCCATATAACTGGTATAGGCCCCTGCTGTTCCAGAGCAGAATACTCCTCTCGGCGGCCTTGACTAAGCATTATCACGAGCTAGGGGCTATGGATGCAGATCTCCCACACGACTTTATCGCCTCCCTTGGAGCCAAATAATAGTATCGCTTGGGTGATGTGGGGGCTCCCTTTGGCGAAGGAAGGTTATGATCTGCTTCCGTTCAGATTGCTATGTTAGAGTCAAGGTTAAAGATTCGGTCCCAGGGGTTCGTTTTCTCCCCGACGCAATGACAAAGATCCAGTCTTCCCCCACCATCTCCCTTCATCCCTACAAGCCATGAGGCGACCGAATCGGACGCTTCAAGGGGCTGCGGCCTCGCCCACCTTCTTAGACGCTGCATGGATTCTGGCTTTGTGTCGCTCTCAGTCGTTTAACGATCAAGTGCAGGAACAAGTTGATCCTCAACGTGGGATGCAGGAGCCACGACGTGTGCTTAAGGGATGATCTCGATCCCTCTTTTTAGGTGGATATAGGGCAGTTCGTTTTATGCATGGGAAAGCTATAGAGCCTAATCCTCCCCTCATTGATAAGGCTTGGTGATCTTGGATTAGGCGCGTGATCGGGAACTGATCTTTGGGCCTTCCTAGCAGCGATCAATTTGATAACAGCTAGGTGCATGGTTTGCATGACGGGGCTGGATAGTAAGGGACGACTACGTACAGGGGATGAACTAGCAGCAAGACGTCTTTCTCTTCTAAGAAAAGACTCAGAACTAGTCGTCTCCGACTATCCTTCTCGATGCGGCGTCCACTCTAACGTGCATCGCCTACTCATTTGAGATGAGCAAGAAACGAAAAGCAGGGTTGCTGACTTGCATGCTATGAAACAGGGTCCCTGTATTTGATAGAGCCGATTCAGATAACCTGATTACCATCATGCATCTCTTAAACACAACGTGAGGGTAGTTCCACTGGGCAAGCATACTTGATCATCACCCTTGGGCGGTTATTAGAGAGGCATCCCAAGGGACCATTTGACTAATCATGAGGGGTTCGATAAGCTTGGCTGAGGCTTTTATACATGGTTGAAAGAACCTTGAGTTCTAGGGGTGTATTCCAAGCAAGACTTGGTTAGGCAAGGGCCATCCATAGCCCTTTTACCTTAATCATGCATAGGAGCAGGGAGTGTCAGACCTCCTTCTGTTTGACGGCGCATCGTGCATGTACTTTAAGAGTGGCCATGAACTTGCAATACTGGGCGACTAATGGGAGGTTTCGAAGGAAATCAGAGGATCAGACTCTTTCTCGGTAGCAGAGGGAGAAGGCTCTTAGGTAAAAACGATTTCTCTACCAAAACCTATGGTTCAGTTCTTACGAATCTGAGTAGCTACGTGAAAAGTGCCTGAACTAGGTTAATTCTAGCCTAAGGATGGTGTCCGTTTCCAGATTAGGATCTAGCCTTACCTAAGCTACTGGAAATCAGAAATACATCTCCTCAAGTTGAGCGATCTACCACCTAGAACTATCATCAAATACCTCTCTAACACTTAACCGATCTTAACATCTGATTCCTCAACGTAAATGTGTTCTATGATATTCGTGCATGCATAAACTTGGATCTAAAATTCAAGGATGAGAGGTGACGTACCTGTGCTCAATCGTTGGAGGACCTAGAGAGAAAGATCTGGAACCGAGCAGATCTTCCGGCCTGCGATGGAGGAGGAGCGGAGAGTTTGAACACCAAAACTTCCGATGAAGGGAGAACATCTGAAGTTGAGAATCTTCCCCCCAGACTCGTTTTCTTCGTGCACTAAGTATTTTCCTTCACCTTTCGGTTCTTTTTCCTCTTCTCTTAGTCTCTCAGCATCTCCGCCAAAAACTCGAGTGAGAAAAGCAAAAAAAGAAAAAAAAAACCCCTATTCACTGGGTCTCTTTATTTATAGCCTGGTAGGCTCCTCCCTCGTCTCCTTTTTAGACGCCTCTATTTTTATTCTCTTTCTCCCATTTGATTATTTTTCTTATTTCCTTTATTATTTTTATTATTATTATCTTTACTTCCATTTTTGTTTTTGTTTTTATTTTATCCTTATTACCATCATTTCCTTCATTTCCATTTTTTCTATTCATTTTTCATTTATTTTTATATTATTTATTTATTTATTTATTTATCATTTTTGTTTATCTTTATTTTGTTATTATTTTCTCTTCTTTTTTTCAATTATCTATGTTCTTTTTCATTTTAATTTTCCTTTTCCATTCCCCTTATATATATTATTTAATTTTTATTTTTTTATGAGTTTTGATTTATTCATTTCTGTTTTTGTTTTATTATTATTTAAATTAGTATTGGCTCCTTGATGAATTTTAACAAATGGGGGAGGGGTCTCAGACATAATCAGGTGTTTACATTTATAAAGTGAATTGACAGAATCGTTTGCCTGTTTGAGTTTAACAGATTTTTGATCTAGTTGTATAGGGACTAAGATCTGGAGTTTGAAAATTCTAGGCAGTTATAGGCTTTAAGTTTAGCTAATCAGTGCACATAGTAGGCAATCATTCTTCAACTTTCTCAATTTCCTTCTTAGACTACAAGGCAAGGGGTGTGCTAGAATCTGATGTAACTCTGCGTGATAGTTATTTGACAAAGAAAAATGGTAGTAAATGCATTCGATGGATTCAAACATGTTCTAGATTTTCCACAGCAATTAAGCCACAAGCTATTTATGAATGAGCTAGACATGTAATTGCTACAATGTGATTGACAATAAATAAGGTGCGTGGGTATCATTTATATTGATTTATTTCACCTGTGTTAACAAAACCACAATGCGAGGGTCAAAAACTGAATGGAGCCAATGTGCAGGGACTGAGCGATGAATCATTGCATCGGATGGTCCTTTATTGGATTATCAAGCAGCTCAAACAGAAATTGTGCAACACAGCGAAGTCAATTGTTGGTTTGATTAATTGAGAAAAGTTATCAATCGCTTGCTGAATTCATTTAATGACTAACACCAAGACTAAACACAAGCCTGAAATCAGAGAGAAACTCATGGGAATTGGAAAACTTCGCGTATGCAAAGCAATGCCTATATACAATCAATACCGGGTTAAGGTAGCTAGCCTGGAGAGAATGTAAGTTGAATGTCACAGAACTCTCTGTGATTAAGACTAGGATCGATGCACTTCGAGGCTGGTTTTGACCGCGCTTGGGAAGACGAAGATGCTTGGAGAAATGGAATATGAACCGTGCATGCAATGCCGAATTGTGAACGCAAGATCAAGCAAGAATGGAGAATCTCGAACCCCAGAAAATCTTCCCGAGAGCCAAAAAAAAGTCCCCTTTTTCTCTTCCAAGGTCCCCTTTTAAGGTATAGTTAAGTCCGGAGAAGAGAAAATTCTCCCCCATTCCTTCTAGCGAATTTGAGACCCTCTCCAATACCCTTGTTCCCCCCAGCTCCAGTCAGCATCCCTGCTTCTTTTTTTTGGTTATTCCCACTTCCAACCAAAGGCCAAGTTCTAACTGAATTCGTTCCTTCCCCCCTTTTCTTTTTCTTACTTTTTCATTGTATTATTTTTCTTTTTCTTTTTCTTTCTTTTTTTATTCCTATATTTATTTATTTATTATTATTTCTTATTTATGTTTTTTTTATTTTTACGTATCTTATTTATTCATTTTCCTTTTTGCTTATTTTATTTACTTATTTTGTTACTGCTATTCGTTTATTATTTGCTTCCTAATAATTTAATAAGCTTATTTAACCTCGGACAAAAATTGGTATTCACAATCCCATCCATGAGAACTAAAGAGTTAGTTAACATTATGCAGTTTGAGGTAAATTACTACCACTGCGGTTAGCATAGTTGGGGTCTAGAAGAGAAAATGAAGTCAGGAAGTAAGAAATTGTCATTTATTAGTAAGCATCTAACCTAGGATTGCTGACATCATTTATATCGTAGCCATTTCAATATATTTATAAAAGGATGAAAAACATATAAGTTCAATTATTTCTTTTTAAAATAACACTTATCTGAAGTGGACTTCTTTTAAAAAATAATAAATATTATATTTCATGCAAGCATATATCTCATTGATTTCTCAAGTCACATTCTCATGAAACATTGGATAACATATAACTTATTCATTCTTTAGATCACCATTTCTTCATTTCATAGATATCATTTGACTCTTATTCATTCCATTCCTTAATCATAATTTTTCTTAGTGTTATTTTTATATAAGGTATACTATCAATAATTTAGTTAAACAATATCTTCCCTTTATCTACTACTCTACCTTTTATTTTATGATATGAGCTCATTTCTTGTTGGTCGTCACCATCTTAAATTCTTTGAAGACCTATAACTTCATAATAGAAGGATTTTTGAAGGCTTACGACTTCACCCTAGAAGGACCTTCTCTTTTTGAGTGCACACAAGTCCTAGATGTGACATAGTAAAAGTAGTGTTAAGTTTTTACTTAGGGTTCTTCTTTAGTGATCTCTTTATTAATTAGGTTTCCATTTAAAGTCTTCATAATACATGCATTCTCAATATCTAGCCAATATAGTATGCATATATAGCATCCAAATCATTCAATTATTATATAATTCATCAATATATGGAACCATAAATTCACACACAATTCATTACAGCATTCAAGAGAGCCATAACATACTTGCACATAAATAGACACACTCAAGAATCGTCATGATAAATAGATATAAATAGTTATCCAAAAACTTACTTCCTTAGTAAAAATCTTTGCTTATGCATAATCCTTAAATTTTGGATAGCATACACACTTTTCTTAAAATTGTCAAAATTCCATACATTCTTGATGTTTGATAATAAATTTCTCAAAAAGATTTCTAATTTCCCTAAAATATTTAGATTTTTCATCTATATTTTTAGTTCCTATTTAGAAGTATTAATTTCTAAATTAAAAAATCAAGAATAGAAAATTTGGGGTGTTACAATTATATTGGTTCACCTTTACAAAATAAGGGTTACATCATTCCTTAACAGTCTATTAAGAATTTCATTAGGTGTAAAGATATATTGAAGACCTTACATTTAGATCCTTCCAAGTATTGTTTAAAATATAAACCTATATAAGATTACAATGTAGTATTCTTTAACAAGCCTCTTCAGGCTAATTCGTAAAATTTATAAGAAAAAAAGAAATAACTTTAAGCTATCATAAATTTACAAAGTTCAAACATATATAGAAAGGAGAAGAAGATGATACTTGTTAGCTTTTTAGGTGCATTGTTCTCTCTATATTTTTCAAAGTATTGAGTTTTCTATTTATATGTTAATTTTAAAATGAAGATCGTTGATCTCTTGGATGACTTGTACTTCGGATTAATAAATGTTCCAAGTTGTTGATGGGGTGGAAGACTAGCGTTATAGAGAAACTTTAATAGTATAACAATTCTTTTGCATACTTTAACTTCCTTATTGATTATACCACAAATGCCAATAGTGAGAAATCCCTTTTATAAATAACACTTTTTGATATTTTTGATTAATTGTTCAAACTAAACACTAAAAATATGGCTTTGAAATTTGTTTGTATTTGAAGTAATTGTGTTGTGTAAGTGGGAGTGTAACCTACTTCAAACATATTTGAGTCTATCAAACCAAAGGATTCTCCATCAAACTATTATACAAAACACTTCAAAGTTTAGATTTTTGTTTTGGTCAGAAAACTTTCTTTTACTACTATCATTACTAAATGAACTTGTTAGTAGAATAAAATGATTCACTAAATATTAATATCTTTAGATAATCATTAATACTTCGGGATGCTAACCATCTTGATTCTAACAATCTTCTCCTCTTTTATGATGACAAAATATTATGATTTGATGGTTTATCTTCTGATAAGCATAATTAGTTGTCCTTGAGAGTAATAATCCTATATCTTTAATGATCAAGAATAATATAAAGTTAGATATAAGCATTTTTGGAATAAATGAGAAATTTTCCAAGAAGATATAGGTACCATGTATTTAAATAAGGCATATGTATATACACTTAATTACAATATGATCATTAAAATAACATACTAAGAAATCCAAGGGTAATTTCATAACTATTAATTTCTAAATCACTAAGAGAAATTAGGAGTGTTACAGGAAGACAGCGGAGCCTAAAGGTTGCATTTGCAATGGTGAAATGGATAAGCGAAGATAAAAATATTCTAATGACGAGGTTGATCATGCCACGCATTGGCTTTTTGTTATGCAGATAACTCAAATGATGAGAATTGAGTTGCCATATGTAATAACATTCTACTTTTCCTTTCAATGACCTCGTTTTATTGAGGTATCCTAGGAGAAGAAAAGTTATGAGAGATGCCATGCTTATTTCAAAACTTGTTAAATTTTTCATTTTCAAATTCTCTTGTGTGGACACTTCTTATAGATGCTATACAGAATCCTT
Source organism: Canavalia gladiata (assembly GCA_037954105.1). NCBI lineage: Eukaryota > Viridiplantae > Streptophyta > Magnoliopsida > Fabales > Fabaceae > Canavalia > Canavalia gladiata. The sequence goes on along the minus strand of CM075662.1, from coordinate 16,349,661 downwards.
TTTCATTTTGAATTTGTTTACAAATATTTTGAAAATTTTATATGACTCATCCTTGTGTAATAGGAAGTATACCCAAGTCATTCTAAAGTAGTCATCTATGATGACAAATCCATACTTATTACCACCAAGACTTTGTATATTAGTAAGTCCATAAAGATCCATATGAAGCAACTCTAGTGGTTTAGAGGTAGAAACAAGGATTTTGGTTTTAAACGAGATTTTACCTTGTTTCCCTTTTTGACGCACTTCACAGAAAATGTACTTATTGAAGGATACATCTAGCAGACCTTTGACTAGACCATACTTATGACGTTTTGATATTTGATTCATATTTATGTGTCCTAACTTTTTGTACCAGATCTATCTTTCATCCTTATTTGAGTAAAGGCAAGTTACTTTCTAATCATATAGTTCTTCTAGATTTATCTTATACAAAGTGTAGTGTCTTTTCGTAGTACAAAAATAGTATAGATCCATCATTATTTTTTACTATGCACTAATTTTTATTAAAGAAAATGATATATCCACTATCATAAAATTGACTGATGTTTAGTACATTATATTTTAGATTCTCAACAAATAAAACATTCTCAATAGATGGTAGATTATCTTTACCAGTTCTACCTTTTTCTTTCACCTTTCTCTATTGATTTCCTTTAAAGGAAACACTTCCTCCATTATATAGTTCCACTTCTAGGAATATAGATTTGTTTCCTATCATATGTCATGAAGAACAACTATCTAGGTACCATTTTAGTATCCTTCTTCTGCCCATTAATGATATTTGTAACAAGAATGATCATATTTTTGGGTATCCATATCTTTTTAGATCCTTTAATGTTAGTTATCAAGTGTCTGTGTTGATATACCTTTGAGGTGTCTCCATAGTTGTTACATATGGAGTAGAAGGAATGTAGCAGAGAAGTAAACTTAGTTATCTTTTTCTCATAATTTTGAAATCCAATGCTAGTTTCATCTTTCAAGTGTCTACCTTCCTTTGTGATTTGGTTTAATTTGTATACGCTCTTAGTGAATTTAGACATGTCTCTTTTTATTTCTTCAATTATGTTATATAAATTATGGTTTTCTTTTGAAAGAGTTTTACTTTTGTTCAAGACTTCTTGAAGCTCTTTTTCCTTTTTTAGAGTATTTCTTTTTCAAGATAGTATATTTTGTTATAAGTGTATTAAGATCACTTAAAAGATTTTCATATGAATTTTCCAAGTCTTGAAGTTCAATTGCTACCTCAAGATCAGTGTCTGTCATAAAGCATACTTTTGCTGATTTTGTAGCTTTATCTTCTAAGCTACTACTATTTAGGTCATCCCATATTGAGACAAGACCTTTCTTTTTTCTTGATTTGATAAAATTATTATTTTTCATGATGTTAGGACATTCCTCTTTCACATGTATAGACTTCCTACATTCATAATAGATTATATCAAATTATGGTGTATTATTAGAAGAAAACCTTTTACTTTTGCTTGCTCTATAAGGTTATACTCATTTCTTCTTTTTGTTCATAATACTATTCAATATTTTGGATATAAGTGACAATTCTTCATCGATTCCTTCACCGTCACTTATTTATTCTAAGCTGAAAAATTTCTTTAGCATTTTTGGCCTTGATGAGAGTACCTTGGTCATGAAACTTGGATCTTAAAGTAAGGCCTTTTTCTTTTTTTATCAAGTTCTTCTTCATTTATCTCAACTTCATAGATCTTGAGAGATCCTAGAAGTTCATCTAACTTGAGTTTAATTAAGTTCTTTGATTTTTTCTATAGTAGTTTTTTTTTGTCTTTATTGAGGTGGAAGATTCTTAAAATCTTTATTATAGTATCCTCATGATCATAGATTCTTCCAGGAGCTTTAAACCATTTGGATCTTTTAGTCATTTTGTCAATTGTTTCCTCTTCTTCATCTTGAATTTCTCATACCGAGACAAAAGATAACTTATCTTTGACCTCTTTACTTGGTTTGTCCCTTGATGGATAGTAGTAAGGCTATACTTCATAAGGAGAGAAAAACTCGGAAGGCAAAGGAAAAATCATGTCTCTTCACTGGTGTTTCAATGACCATCTTCACTAGGATCATGACTTTTAAAAACAACAAAAATAATATGGGATTATTTGAAGGAAGAATATGCAGGAGATGAAAGGATTCGAGGCATGCAAGTACTGAATTTGATGAGGGAATTTGAGCTCCAAAGAATGAAGGAGTCCGAGACAATGAAAATATACTTAGACAGGTTTCTTGGCATAGCTAACAAGGTAAGATTACTAGGCATCGATTTTTCTGATTCTAGAATTGTAGAAAAAATTCTAGTTACAGTGCATGAGAGATATGAAGCATCAATAACCACATTGGAGAATACAAAAGATTTGTCCAAAATCACTTTGTTAGAAGTGATACATGCCTTCTAGGCTCAGGAGCAACGAAGGCTTGTGAGACATGATCATGTGGCCAAAGGTGCTCTACTAGCCAAGCATTATGAGGCTGGAAACAGCAAAAAGAAAAATTACAAGAACCAGCCAACAAACAATGAAAATAATGCTCATGACCAAAGTAAGGATAAGGGTAAAAAGAAAAATTACCCACCTTGTTGACATTGTGGTGTAAACACTCAAATATGTCCGAGGCTCCCATTTTAAAATCGATTGGTAAAATTAATCAAGAAACCAAAACTAATTTAAATAATAATTGAAAGTAGAAGAACAGAAAAAAAAATGAAAAATAATATTAAAATAGAAATCAAAACCAAAATAATAAAAACAAAAATTAAAACTAAAAAATAATAATAATAAAAAAGCAAAAAAATCACAAGAAAATATAAATAAAAGCTAAAACTGAAAAATAAATCAAAAATCATGGAATTTAAAAATCTAAATAAAATATGAAAATATATATATATATATATAAATAAACAAATAATTCATAAAATTAAAACAAAAATAAATAAATAGGAATGAAATGAAAAATCGAAGAAAAGAAAAGGCGGTAAAAATTTTGAAAAATTTTCTATAAATCAGAAAAAGAAATTTTCAAGGGGGGGGGGTTTGAGAAATTTTGCAAAGTGAGGAGAGCTCTCACTGTTCCTCTCTAGATCTCTCCGCTGAAGCTTCTGAAACTATCTCTCGAGCATTGGTGGATCTTGATTATCCAAAATCCTTGGAATCAATTCACAAGAAAGCAATTCTCTTAGCAAGATCATAAGGTAAGGCCTTAGATTTTTCAATTACTGTTATATATGAAAGCGAATTTCTTGAATCATGATTCAGAGTCCAATTTGCATGTGCTAGAGTTCATTTAATAAAGTGATAGGACCATGCGTAAGGTAAAGATTTGTGAGTAGCAAGAGATACGACAGAAATGATCATATCATGCTTCGATTAGCATTGCTTTTCACGGTTTTCTTCGCGTCCTCTGTTATAGAGCTTGCAACACCTCTATTTTTCCTTGTCAAGAAAGTATATACTCCGCTTCTATGTGCATCAATAAGTTGTTTCTGGATCGATATCAAAGGTCAATCGCATCTTGCGAAAGTATTACAGGCAATTGTGTGAGTATGCTTGAAAGAAATAAGAGTTGATTTGTTGGAATATTGTGTTTGATTCATGTATGTAGTTCATTCACATATTGGAGTTCTTGTTTCTCTAAAATATGATCTAAATCCGCGATTCTCCAAATCTCCTTTGAACCGATCACAAGACTTCGCTACTGCATTTATAGCCATACACTGTTAGCCATTTCCTTCACCATTAGTGGTGAGAAGTATATAGGCCGCAAGACCAGGATTGGTGGCATGTATCTTCTCTCTGTCATGGTCGCAAGATGGAACCTCCTGAGGCATCTAAGAAAGGCGATGTTGAACCTGATTTGTCGATGAAATTAAACTCAGCTCATGTTAATTCCTAGTTAAGCTTGAGGTGCTCCATATCTCGAGATCCAGAGCCGCAAACGTGACAAGTGACCTGGAAACCGTTGTGAGGCCTTGAATGAAAACCCAGGGAAGAAGAAGATTCAAAAAACCCGTGCTTCAGGTGAGAGAAAACGGAGGATGGTGGTTAATATTGCCAAATATTTGGCATCTTGTGTGACTGATTTGGTTTGGAAGACACCATAGGTTACTGTTGACGTTCGATGGGATGTGTGTGACAAAGAAGGTGCAGCCTGACCTCCAGGCTCAACCATCCTGCTTCCTCCATATGAGGTCTTAAAGTTTAACCTCAGCCCTGGACCACGCAAGAAGCCAAGCCATAGTTTACGCCTTCCGTTTCACCCACATTGCTCCTAAGCACTGCCCAGTCTTGACATTGATTAAGCAGCCACGAGATTAGGGTCGTTGCATCATCATTGTTATCCTCTTATCAATTCTCAAGGACGTCAAACCCCACGACATTCAGGCAAAGTGTACTTCAAGGTCGAGGCACATAAGACTCTCCCCAGCGCTTCAAGAATCCACCCCCACCAAGATTGGTGCAGCCAAGCATGTGTAAGGGGACCTAGCAGGTTCTGGGCATGCTCCTGGTAGAGGCCATGCAGGTTTAGGCAGATGCTGAATCATGTCTACGATCCCTGGACGTTCAGTAGTCTTCCAGATGCTCCATAAAGGCGTGTGGGCAAGGCTGAAACAACGTCGGGGTCAGGTGGCAGCAGACGCAGCGTAATAAGGACAAACCCATCATGAGCTATGTATAAGCCATGAAAAGGTATCTCTTGATCGGGATCAGTATATGTCACCATGTCTACCAAGTGTACATCCCTTGGCTCTACCACCAAATGATCGCTGATCATTCTCTGGATGGGATAGACTTTGGCCCCAGCAGTCAGGTGGAATCTTGTAGCTATATGGTTAAGGAAGGTAAGGGAAGGAGTCCCCATGCAGAACCCATGCAACCTTAGCACAACATGTTACTTGGACGTTAAGCACTTGTAGAGCGTGCCAAATTCCTATGGATAAGGCTGGAATCGAACCTGATACAGAGCCCACTCAGAAGCTTTGTTAAGAGATGAAAAATGGCCTGATGTTATACATACGTCCCATCTCAATTGGTTCACTGAGCCTGGATCAGGGAGTCGTGTAATTCCCATGCATCACATGCAATTCCCACGTCGAAGAAGGTATGCATAAATTTTAATTAGAGTGGTCAATAATACAATCAAAGACTTGGTCAAGTGGCGCTGCTGCTTGCCTGCAACATCGCTACCCTAGGTTCGAATCCCTCGTTCGACACATTGCCATTTTGTCACAAAAACCCTCCTTCCCATCACGCGCGTGCCACGTGTCCGTAGCCAAACCGCCCCTAGCAAGCCGTCAAGCCGCATGACAGGCGAGCCGTCAGGAACATTTCTCCCAAGCCACGTGAGCCATCAAAGCCTCTCCCAAGCCATCTAGCCTCCAGCCAAGCCATTTAAGCCCTACATTTCCAAATATTGCATGTAAACCCCTATATTTCCTAAAATTCAAGTTCTACCCCTAGACTTCACAAAATACAAATCCTGCCCCTACACTTTCCAAAATCACAATTCGACCCCTAAATTTCCCAAAATTCCATATAAACCCCCAAACTTCCCAAAATTTAAATTAAATTCTTTTCTCCCAAAATCCAAATAAAGTCTTTTTTCTTCAAAATTCAAATTAATTCCTTTCCTCAAGATTCAAATTAAAATTATTTTCTCCCAAAATTCAAATAAAGTCTTTTTCTTCAAAATTCAAATTAATTCCTTTCCTCAAGATTCAAATTAAAATTATTTTCTCCCAAAACTCAAAGTCAAGTTTAATTTTCTATTCCAATCAAAATTCTATTCTTTTCTTCAATCTTGAATCGAGTTCATTTGTTATGTTCAAATTAAATTCTTTTCAAATGCTTTGGGATCTTCGGTCTCACGCGATGAGTCCTAAACGAGAAACTGGCGGTCTACACTGCTGTTCAATGTTTTGTGGTTCGTATAGACCCCCGTGCTTCCTTAGCCGCCTCGGACCTTGTGCATGAGTGGACTAAAGGTCCTTTCAAAAATAAAGTTCGTTTCAAAATGCTTTAGGATCTACGGTTTCACGCGACGAACTCTAAACGGGAAACTGACGATCTACACTACTGTTTGATGTTTAGTGGTTCGTATAAGCCCCCGTGCTACCTTAGCCGCCTCGGACCTTGTGCATGAGTGGACTGAAGGTTCCTCCAAAAAAAAATGTAAAGCTTTTCAAAACAAAATCTTCAAATACTCCTTTTCAAGCACTTTCAAAGGTCAAGCCTTCAAACAAACCAGAACTACGTAAGCCTTGAGTTTCCCATTGCACCGGGGAATACGTAGGAGCAAGATCAAGTCTTGTCAGGCTATCTTCCATCAACCTATTTATTTTCACGCTAATTAAAGGGACCAAACATTTTTATAAAATCACACACTCAGTTTAAGGGTACCGTTCGTCGGAACGGGCGAGTGGGGTGCCTAACACCTTCCCCACTCGTAACCGACTCCTGAACCTAAATCTCTTCCTCAAGTTAGTGTTTTTTCAAGTCTTTTTTCCTCAAATAAAAGTTTGGTGGCAACTCCACATAATCCAAATAAATTCACTTTTAAAATTTTAGCGAGTTCGTCGTCTCGGCGGAATTACGGTTGCGACATGCGGCAAAATGGGTCATCCACCATTCAAGTGTTGGAAAAGGCCAGACGCCAAATGCAGTAAGTGCAATCAGCTCGGACATGAAGCAGTAATCTGTAGAAATAAATTCCAACAACATGAGCCAATGCCCAAGTTTTTGAGCAAGATGAAGATCATATATTTGCTGCAATAATTTCTTCAGCAAGAAGTGGTTCAGAATGTTGGCTGATTGACAGTGATTGTACAAACCACATGACATATGACAAGGCTCTTATCAAGGACTTGGAGCCCACCAAAGTCTCTAAGGTCAGAATAAGGAATGGTGGTTACATCTCTGCAAAGGGAAAATGAACTGTTGTAATTTCAATAGGTTCAGGTACAAAAATAATCTCAGACGTTCGTTATGTTCCTGACATTGACCAACACTTGCTAAGTGTAGGTCAACTGATTGAAAAAAGATTTAAAGTATCCTTTCAAGGTCAACACTGCCTTATCTATGACATTGCTGGTCGGGAGATTCTAAGGATTAAGATGAGAGGTAAAAGCTTCTCATTTGATCCAACGGAGGTGGAACAGACAGCCTATTATACTCAAGTTAGTCCCACAGAACTTTGGCATAAGAGACTTGGTCATTGTCATCTTCAAAGAATGCTGAAAATTGAGAAGAAAGATATGGAAAAAGGTCTACCAGTATTTTTTGATCATTTGCCAAATTGTAATGCTTTTCAGTTTGGTAAGCTAAATCGAAAGCCATTCCCAAAATCATTTTGGAGAGCCTCTCAAAAGTTTCACCTAGTTCACACAGATGTGGCAGGACCTCAAAGAACACCATCGTTATAAGATAGTCTTTACTTTATCCTTTTCATAGATGATTATATAAGAATGTGCTGGATTTTTTTCTTAAAGTTCAAGCTTGAAGTGGCTAGAGTATTTATGAAGTTCAAGAAAATGGTTGAGATTCAAAGTGGCTGCAACATTCAATTCCTAAGATCTATCAACAAGAAGGAATATACCTCTACACAATTTAATCTATTTTGTGAAGATGCTAGCATTGAACATCAACTCACAGCTCCTTACACTCCAGAGCAAAATGGGGTTTGTGAAAGGAGAAATAGATCGGTGATGGAAATGGCTAGATGTATGTTGCATGAGAAGGAGTTGCCTAAAACATTTTGGGCAGAGACATCTAATACAACAATCTTCTTGCAAAATCAACTTCCAACCAAAGCCTTGAAAGATACAACTCCATTTAAGGCTTGGTATGAATTTAAGCCTTCATTAACCTTTCTTAAAGTGTTTGTTTGTGTTTGTTTTACACCTGTGCCACAGATTAAGGGTGACAAACTTAACAAAAAAGAAATTTCGGGTATCTTTGTGGGCTACAACTCAGTTTCAAAAGCCTATAAAATGTATCATCCTCAAACCTGAAAGATGACTATCACTAGAGATGTCCATTTTAATGAGGATCAACAATGGGAGTGGAAGAACTCACAGATAACAGCATCATCCCTTCATAATGTTGATAGAAATCAACTTGAGAAGCAAACAACAAAGCTGTTGCAAGATGAATTAGAAGATGACCTTTTAATCCGAGGCACAAGGCTATTGTCAAACATCTATCAAAGATGTAATATAGCAATATGTGAACCTGCTAGCTGTGAGAATGCACTAAAGGATCCAAAATGGGAGAATGCAATGAAGAAGGAAATGATTATGATACAAAAAAACAAGACTTGTGAGTGTTGCAACCGTAATTCCGACAAGACGAAGAACTCGCTAAAATTTTAAAAATGAATTTATTGATTAAGTGGAGTCGCCACACAATTTTTATCTAAGGGAAAAAGATTTGGAAAAACCCTAACTCGAGGATGAGATTCATGTTCGGGAGTCGGTTACGAGTGGGGAAGGTATTAGGCACCCCACTCGCCCGTTCCAAAGAACGGTACCCTTAAACTGAGTGTGTGATTTTGAAATTTTTTTGATCCCTTTAATTAGAGTAAAAATAAATAACTTGATGGAGGTTAGCCTGACAGGACTTGATCCTTCTCCTATGTATTCCTTGGTGCAATGGGAAACTCAAGGCTTACGTAGTTCTGGTTTGAAGGCTTGACCTTCGGAGAAGCTTGAACAAAGAGTATTTGAAATGAATAGAGTGTTTTGAAAATATTTTAAGGAGAATCCTTAGTCCACCTATGCACAGGATCCAAAAAAACTACGGCTCCGCTGGGATCCATACGAATCCCTAAGCATCGAACAACAGATAAAGCTACCAGTTCATGCTTAGGGTTCATCGTGTGAGACTTAGGGATTCTAAAATGAAGTTTTTTATTGAAATTATTTACAAAAGGATCCTCGATCCACATATGCACAGGGTCCAAGACAACTACGGCTACACTAGGACCTATATGAATTCCTAAACATTGAACAACAGAAAAAGCTACCAGTTCATGCTTCAGGTTCGTCGTGTGAGACCTAGAATTATTTAATAAACTTGTTTCGAAATATGAGAAGGTTGATTTTGAATTTTGATGAAAAGAAATGGATTTGGTCTGAGATGAACTTGATTTAATACTTGAAGCAAAAGGATTAAACTTGATTCGATTTTGAGGGAAACAGATTAAACTTGATTTGGTTGTGGACAAAAAGGAGTCAGACTTAAAAATAAAATTCTTGACTCGAAATTTAATGAAAGAGAATTACACTTGATTCTACTTAAGGTGAATTTAAATTTAGAAATTAAACAAATGGACACATTTTGAAAATATTGAATTGAGCTACTTCAATTAGAATTTTAATTTCAATAGCTAATTCAATTATAATTTTAATTTCAAAAATTAGAAAGGGTATTCAATTAGAAACTTAATTTCAAAGATTTGAAGAATGGGCCTTCAATTTGAATTTAAAGACTTAAGGAATGTGCAATTCAATTAGAAATTCAAGTTCACTAAATGGGAATAATTCAATTTAATCAGAAATAGAATGGGCGCGTGCTTCAAATAGACTTAAGGAATGTGCAATTCAATTAGACTTTCAAGTTCACTGAATGGGAATAATTCAATTAGAATTAGAAGAATGGGCATTTAATGAGCAAAGAATATCCAAACTACTCTTCAATTTTCAGGAATGTCTGAACTGCCGCCCTCCTCTCCTGCCTATTATCGCATGCAATTTCAAAATAAATGGTGACTTGGGGTTCGAACTCGAGACTGAGAGACTAGGAAGTGGCCCTCTTAACACTAGGCTAGACTCTTATTTTAGGTCAACTAGTGTTGGGACTTTACTTAGCTCAAATCAGGAAACTAAGATTTCGCGTGGCCGAAGCATGCATGTGCTGCATGTATTCTTTTTACGTCGACCCATAGCCAGTGGCCACCTTCTGTTAACAATACACCAAGAAGTGGCTTGCTGGGATCGGGGGCATTGATTTCGGTTAACTCCACTATTACAGTCATGAGTCCTTTGGCACGACGTCTCTTCGTAGAAGACCTGGGCGCAAAGTAGTAGCAAAGCTTTGGTCCTGGGTGCATACACATTCACAGCATATGATACCATCATGGAGGGCTATTGTACGGTTGGGTAGGGACTTGAGGTGCTGCACTTACCATAGCGGGAAAGGATGATGGATGAGACCAAGAAAATGTGGGAGGCCACTCCTAATGCAAAAGGATTCATGGATGCGCATTTTGAAATTGCACTTGTAACGCTAACACTAGTGGATTCAAATTGGACTAACCTCCCACATGATTCACGTCGAATTTCAGAAATAATTATTGGTGAAATCGATGGCTATGGGTACATTTGGCTCGCCTAATTGACTGTCAGTCGCATACTATAGACCATGAATGAGCATGTTATAGTAGGACTCCCTAAGTTACAATTAGTACGCCCTGCATTGGTCCTGCGGACATGTCTCTGTTATGCCCTCTCCCTACTGTTGAACCATGTGAAATTCCCATGGTTGTTATCAAGCTATAAAGACCCTTTCTTGCATGGGAATGTCGCCATGTCCGTAGGTCAGTCGATCCAGAAGAATAAAAGGGAAATCCTTATGGTTAACGGATCCATTCCTAACCTATGCCACACTTCCTTTTAGATTCTAATCAATCTCCCCGCGAGGATTACCAAGTTTAAATCCAGATTCTCAACAAATCCTGAACCGAATCTTCACACCTCATTATTGTCATACTAGTTTCCTTGATCCTCTTCACACACGGTCAATTACAGTTCTTGTTTCAGAAACTATATATGCATACACCATGACTAACCTTACATTGGCACACTGAGATCAATCGAGCTAGTGTTCTCATTTTGCCGCTGCTGGAACAGAATTTTACTGAAGGAAGACCTCCGAATTTCTTCCAAGAATCTTCATGAAATGCAATGGCTTCCTTCTTGCCATGAGTCTCAGTGTCCAGTTGCCAAAGGATTTCAGTCTTTATCTTACTTAATCTTGAGAATCCATCCTCCAAGGGAGAGAGATCAGGAGAGAGCCTTGTGCTCAATTTCGTCCAGAAGGGTTCTCTTTTAGTTGAATAGGGTCACCAAGCTATATAGCATCTTAGCAGAAAGCGGAGCAAATTCTCCTACTCATATATTCTATGGTCTTATGAGATTATAGTCCAAAACACATGGCGTGTGCTAAGAGGCCCTATTAATTTTGACTTGTACCATCACAATCCTAAGTTCTCCGCAGAAGTATATATATTACAAGTGTTCATATTGCTGTGATCAAGAACAGATTCATTGATCTTCAATCAAGCTTTAAACACACTAACAGATAGACAAAATATTTGGGCTATGACCGAAACGATTTATGGGATGAAATACCCAGAATTTACCTGGCTTTCTGCTCATGCAGATTTCTGGCGTGGGGATCACTTATGATAGAGATCTACAATGCGATCGCAACCGATCAAATATATCCTCTGTATAGCGTGAGCTGAATCTGTATGAAGCCAACAATTAAAGCCATCTCTTTGCCTGAATCTTGAAACCAGAATCTATGGATATAGCTACTCCCTCTGCTCAACGTAAAACATGTCGGCCAGTCCAGAAGATAATCCCATGCTAGAGTCTTTTTGGAGGAGGATTCCTACCCAAGACAGAGTTCCAATCCCCACTAGAAGAAGATGAGAGGAAGTGCAAGAAGTCAATGCTCCCCCTTTCCCGAAGCTCTCTCCCTTTCCTTTTTTACGTCTCCTCCCACTAATCTCAGTTTTTCTTGCCCTGTATCCCCAGAGTCTCTCCTCTAGAATCCTGCCAAGAATCCGAGAAACCTCCCAAAAGAGCCTAACCTCCTTCTTTTCTGTTTTTCCTCCTTATATTCTGTTTTCCTTTTTTCTTTTTTTTTTTAGGATTTTGTTAATTACTTTCTTTATTCAGTTAATTCGTTAATTTTGTTTTAATTAGTTAATTTCATTTTCTTCTTTCTAACAAATTTTGTTTTTCATTTATTTATTTATTATTTTTTTCATTTTTTTATAATTTTTTTATCTTTTCCTTTTTTTTTGGTTTTTATTATTCTTCATTTACTATTTATTTATTTTCTGTTTCTTTCTCTTTTATTTTTTTATTATTATTTTTCTGTTTTGTTATTTATTTTTCCATATTTCATTATTTTTATTTATTATTTTTTGTTTTAATATTTTATTGTTTTTTTCTTTTTGTATTTAAATTTTCATTTATTCTTGAATTACTATTTTTCTTTTCTTCTTTTATTTATTTTCTCCCCTTTTTTTCTATTTTTCAATTCAGTTTTTTTTTAGTTTTTGTTTTCCTTTTTTTTCTGTTTTAAATAAATCTATTTTTCTTATTTTTTTTATTATTTTATTATTATTATTATTTTATTTTTTTATTGATAATTTTTTTGATTTTTTTAGATTTTATGTTTTTAATTCCTTTTTCTTTTTTCTTTTTATTATTCTCATCTAATTTATTTTTGTATTTTATTTCCTTTGTATTTTTGGTTTTTCTTCCTTTTATTAAACCTTTTTTTATTTTCTTCCAATTATTTTTTTTGCATTTCACATTTCTTTTTCTTTTTCTAGTTAATTTTTAATCTTTTCGTTTATTTATCTGTTGTTTTGTTGTTATTTTCCTTGTCTGTTTGTTTGTTTCCTATGACTTTTATATGTTTCTTCGCTTTCTGTTTATTCTATTTTTTGCTTATTTATTTATTATTTAAATTATGGTTTATTCACTAATTAATTTTAAAAGTGGGGCCTCGGACGTAATTGAGTGTTTACAGTGAGCTGGTTGATAGGCTTAAATATAGAAAAGTCATTGGAGTTAAATGGTTTCAAGACAAAGCTCAATGCAGATTCCTCCATCAACAAATACAAGGCCAAACTCATAGTTAAAGGGTATGCACAAATTTTTGGTGTTGATTATTCTGATACTTTTGCTCCCGTCTCCATATTAGGTACAATTAGATCAATGCTAACAGTGGCTGCGCAAAAAGGTTGGAAAATATTTCAACTAGATGTTAAATCAGCCTTTTTAAATGAATTTCTACAAGAAGAAATATATGTGGAGCAACTTGAGGGATTTGTGAAACAAGGTGAAGAAGATAAAGTTTATCTTCTCAAAAAAGTACTTTATGGCCTTAAACAAGCACCAAGAGCATGGTACAATCGGATAAATGATCACCTATTGAGTATCCTCAATCTCAAAGAAACTCATTGTGCTGCTCCCATCTCTTTCAGCTAGCCGATGGGCTCTCGTGATTTGGGAACGGATTGTTTTGTGTTAGGAGCAAGCCTCCCGAAATCCAACCAGTTCACATCGATTAGGCTTTGTACCTTTCATTTCAATGCTAGGCAATCCTCTGTAGAATGACCAATGAACCCTGCATGGTAATCGCATCTGGCGTTTGCATCATACCATTTAGGATATGGTGGCTCTTGAGGCTTTAGAGGATAAGGTGCAACCAGAGAGTTTTGAATCAGCCGAGGTAGCAGCTCGGTGTAGGAGATTGGAATAGGGTCAAATTGGACGGGATTCTTCTCCTTTTTCTGGCTTTGGTTGGTATTTTGGCTCATGGCTTGTGTTTGGGCCGTATATGGTGTTGGTGGTCGGACTTGTGTCGGATAGTTATAAGTAGGAGGGTATGGTGTTTGGTAGGTGGCAGCGATGTAAGGATATGGTATGTAGGGTGTGTATGGTGGTGGCTGGTAACCAACTAGACCAAAAGGCACCATTTGTGGTGTATATTGGCCTTGACCAAAAGCCACGTTGTAGGTTTCACCTGCCTTCTTTTTCCCAGATCCGGTGGAAGCATTGACTGCACCTACGGGCTTATGTGCGATCTTTCCACGGCGTATGCCACCTTCGATCCTTTCTCCAATGATGACGACATCGGAGAAACTAGCAGTCATACTGCCGACCATGTCATAGAAAGGATCCTGGAGTGTGTCGACGAACATACTGACCAGCTCTTTCTCGGATAGAGGAGGTTGTACCTGAGCAGCTAACTCCCTCCATCTTTGAGCGTACTGCTTGAAGGTCTCATCTCCCTTCTTGGCCATATTCTGAAGTTGAGTTCGATCGGGGGCCATCTCCATGTTGTACTGGTATTGTTTCAGAAAGGCATCAGCTAGGTCCCTCCATGAACAAATGTGGGTTTGTTCTAGCTGAGTGTACCAGTTGGCAGCAGCCCTAGTTAAGCTGTCTTGAAAGAAATGGACCAGCAACTTATTGTTGTGCATACAGGGAGACATCTTCCTGCAGTACATGGCCAGGTGACTCTTTGGGCAACTGGTTCCTTGATATTTCTCAAATTCAGGAACTTTGAATTTGGGAGGGATGACCACGTCTGGAACCAAGCACAAATCAGATACGTCTCTGGCTTCATAAGCGCTCCCCTCGATTGCTCGGATCCTGTCCTTTAACATTTTCCACTTTTCTGTATCCTCCTTGGAAGGATGTGGGTATTTCTCTGGCATGTGATGAGGATGGGAAGATGGTATGTATATAGGGGTGGCCCTTGAGTGAACATAGGATTCGTTCCCCCAACGGCTGTCTGGTAAGCTTGTGGAGCGGTATTTAGAGGTAGGTTATGTATTTGGGCTTGTGTTTGGGCTTGTGCTTGTGTTTGGCCGAATAAGGGTGCATGCCCCTGAGGAAACCCGTAATGAACCCCTTCGGTTTGCAGAGGCATGGTTAATGGCGAAGGGTTTTGTGGAGTGAAGCCAGGAGGATATGTTGGGTCAATTGGTTATCCCAGAATGTCCTTTTGTTTAGACAGTTGGATGGCCTCCATCAGCTTGGCCATCTGCTCCTTTAGAGCCTGGACCTCATTTCTCAACTCCTCATTTTGCCTTTTCAACTCATCCATGATTCTTGATTTATGCTCGGATCCTATAAGGATGTCGAGGAAGCTGTCTTTCTCTAATTTTTCTGTTAAAGTTAAAAATTAAATTTTTTGAGAAACAATTTGGATGCAAAAATCACGAAGGATAAATGTTGATGTAAAATGAGTATAAAGATGAAAAATGTGTGGAGTAATTTTTGAAATCTCTTTTTTTTTTCAATGATAAATTTATTTAATGCATGAATGCATGCATGCTATGCACAAATAACTGAAGATTTGAACATTTTGAGAATAATTGAGTGATTTAATTTATTTGTCCTTGATTTCTTAACAATTTTGTTTTTTTTATGAATTTTGGTATATTTATTGTGCTAGAAAAACCTTTAGTTTTGTTTGAAAATCTTTAGTTTTACTAAAACTTTTCTAGAAAGCATTCTTTAGGTTTTTTAAATTTCATTTTCTCTCCTATTGAATCTTTTTATATTTTCAATATTTTCAAAAATTATTTTCTAATTTTTCCTTGGAGTTTCTATTTTTCTTGATTTTTATTTAATTTGATTTGACTTTTATTTTAATTTTCTTGATTTTTTGTATTTCCCCCATTTTTCAGCTTCCTCTTCTTCCATCTTGGATGATCTAGTTCAAATGCCTGTGAGTGAGCAGTATATGAGCGGAGTATCATGAAAGGGGTGTGTGCCCTCCTTGCCTCTTGTGTGGGTTACCTGTCCTAAGGGTCTAGGGCTTTTAATGCATGAACCTTCTCAAAGGTGGTTAGTATTCCTGGGGTGTAGAGGTCACTAGAGCCAAGTTCCAGTCTGCAATGCTTGCCACAACAACAGAAAAAGCTACCAGTTGTAGGGCATTACAAATAGGACGCACTCTAGCCGGGATTTTCGTGATAGTCAAACAGGACGTAAGCCCCAAAGTGACACACCACTAGATCCCTCTATTCCTAGGCTGCACTCAGACCCGGGTATAGGGCCCCACTCATGATAAATACATATGCAATGTATGAGGGCACATAAATATTTGGGATACCTGCAATTGGGGAAATTGCACAAATATATATAGCAATTTATTGTTTGTCTATCCTAGGGTTATACAACGAATAAACAAATAAACAAGCAAATAGATAACAGATAAACAAATCGTGCAAGTAAACAAGAAAGGGATCGTGAAAATAAACAGGAAAGAGATCAATATGGCACACTCAATTTAAGTGGGCTTGACTCTCTAAAGTCCCCAGTGGAGTCGCCATCTGTCGCAACCGTAATTCCGACGAAACGATAAACTCGCTAAAATTTTGAAAAATGAATTTTATTGATTAACGTGGAGCTGCCACCAAATTTTTATTAAAGGGAAAAATATTTGGAAAAAACCCTGACTCGAGGATGAGATTCGAAGTTCGGGAGTCGGTTACAAATGGGGAAGGTGTTAGGCACCCCACTCGCCTGTTCCGAAGAACAGTACCCTTAAACTGAGTGTGTAATTATTGAAAATTGTTTGATCCCTTAGTTAATTTGAAAATGAATAACTGATGGGGGTACCTGACAGGACTTGATCCTGCTCCTACGTATTCCCCGGTGCAATGGAAAACTCAAGGCTTACGTAATTTTGGTTTGATTTGAAGGCTTGACCTTCGAAAGGCGTTTGAATTGAAAAGCAAATGCATTGTTATCCGTTTTTTGAAAATATTTAAAGGGGGCAATCCCAATCCACCTATGCACAGGGCCCAAGACAACTACGGCTGCGCTTGGACCCATACGAATCTCTAAACAGCGAACAGCAGAAAAAACTACCAGTACGCTTTTAGAGCTCGTTGCGTGAGATTAAGGAATGCAGAAACGAGTTTTTTTATTTAACTAAACAGAGTTTTTGTTAGGTGGCGAAAATAAAGTTTTTTACTGGGAAAAATTTTCTACTTCGTTAGAAGTTGAAAAGAACTAAGCTTAATTGTAATTATTGGGAGTGCGAGGGCTTCGTCGTAATTACTGGGGCACATGGGCTTAAGTGTAACTGTAATTTCTATAAATCTAGGGGTCAAACTGTAATTTCTGGGAGTTTAGGGGCCAAACTTTAATGGGCCAAACTTTAATTTCTGGAAGTCTAGGGGTTTAACTACAATTTCTGGGAAGTTTATGGGCTTAATGGCTTGGTGGCTCATTTGGCTTGGGAGGCTAGAAATGGCTCACGTGGCTTGGGCAACTTGAAGAGGCTCGAACGGGTCACATGGCTTGGGCTGATGACTTGATAGCTTGGAGGCTGGCTCGGGTGGATCGTGGCTCACTGACAGCTTGACGGCTCGTGGCTGGATGACGGCCTAATGCTCATTGAAAGAAAAAAAACACTCACCAGCGGGTTCGAACTCGGGAATCGAGCGTCAAGGGGCGGCAATCAGCACCACTGTGCCACGCTTGTGGTTATTCTTTTACCCCACTTAATTTTGAGGTAACATGGACACGGGTACAATTCAATCTGGTAAAATGCACGTGGGGGGGGGTTTGACTTGAACTTAATTATGTGCTTGATTCTTTTTAATTTAGTTCAACTTTGAAGGAGAAGATGGATTGGAATTTAATTTGGCTTTTTCAGTTGGCTTGGTTTCAAAATTAGAATGGCCTGCTTCCTACTTGAAACCCAAAGGTGTACCTGATGGCACATGAACTGCACGTGATATGTGGGAGAGATCTCCAGTTAAAACTAAGGCGTGCAAGGCTCGAACCCCACGCACATGACTTAGCGGTGTCTTTTAGCTACTTACCCACTTCACTGAAGCTCCTTCTGGGTACATAGTGGTTCTGAATGTGATTCACATGCTAACTCCAGCCTCATAGAATCGTAAACGCGAGGGAGTATTTTTCCCTGCCTCAAGGAATTGATGGACGTCCCAGTTTCAAGGGAAGGTCGAGAACTGGGCAACTTGGGAAGTCAATGCACTAGGGTTGATTCTGTGTAAGGTCACTTGGCTAGTCAAAGCAGTGCTCATAATTACATATAGGCCAAGCTCTGTTAGAGCGACATCAGTTTGAATGTGAGGCAATAACTATGCCGTGATCTGTTTTCTAAGTATTCATCAACTTGTTCGATATGGTGCCCACAAAAGGATACTGAAGAAGTAACCTCTGTTATGTAGAATAGAGCTTTGCCATTAACCTATCCTGATGTATAACTGTGAAACACCAGAAGTCCCTTTAGATGCTTAAGAACTCTATCACCACATCCGTTCCAATATACTCTAAAATTTTCTTGAATGTGACTTCCCAATGTTTCAGAAACCTCCTCCAGAAGCCAGAGTAGCCTTGAGATTCTTCTCTTGGTTGGTACCTATGCTCCCAAACGTGACGACGTCTCAGAATCTCCAAACTGTTTTATGGTTTCTTATCAAGCATGGGACTACCAAGGCACCGAGCCACGCCAACCCAATCCCTTGAGCCGCATTCGGTGCAACCAAACACAATAAGTGCCTACTCTCACGTGGAAACCTCCTGAATTGTTGTGAAATCTTTGTGAAACCTCCCTAACACATTAGGCTAGCACTATGATGGAGGTAGCATCTTTGTGAACCAGTGTTAGTCGAGAATAGAGTCCGCCAGATTTTGGCCAGCCTCAGCCTTCCAATAACCATGTTTTCGTGGCTAGTCATTACCACGCCATGGCCAAATCGAGACTTATGTTGCAAATTACGTACCACCACGTTACAGGAATGCATACATATTTTAGTTCTATATTCTAGGCAGAACTCCTAGTCCCTGTTTTTAGGGTCTCTTGCCATGCACGCCAGGGAACTAACAAAGAGTCTGACTGGTTATCCATGGGAAAGGAAGAAACACACCATGCAAAACACAAATCTCAGGCGGAGACTCCAATCACGAGACCATGCAAGCAAATGATTTAAATCTAACCATGTGATGCATATGACCCAAAATTCTCAAGTGCAGCCGAAATCAACACTATTAAACAGTTACCGAAATCTCACATGCTTGTTCCCATCCAAACATTTCAGAAATCATGAGGATTAATTGGAGTTTTGAGTTTCTATCCGATCTTGCCTAATTCTGATCTCAATTGATCATTAATAGCTCCCACCGATTAGAGTAAAAGGTTCTTTAAGAGGCTACCATGGGGGAAGCTCATACAGAGGCGATTGGTTTGAGAAGATTCACAAAAACATATGCGAACAGATAGAAACATGAAGCAAATTGCTGAAAAATTATGCATGAGGGGAATTCTTCGCTTACCTGGCTGCCGAAGGACGAAAAGTCAGGAATCTTGCAGGAAGTTTTGCTTGCTATGGAGCGTCTCCTTCAAAAAGCACCCTTGTTCCCTGAAAGCCAACCCAAAAAAAAAATCCTTTCCTAAGTTTTCTTTTCTCTAATTTATAGAGAATTTTTCAAAAAAACTTTTCCCGCTTTTTTTCAATTTTTTTTAATCTTCCGTTATATTTTCCTATTTTTGAATTTTATTTCCCTAATTTTATTTTTGTTATTTGTATTTTCTTTTTACTATTTTTCTTTTTCCTGTTTTGTTTAAATTAATTAATTAATTAATTTTTCAGATTTTGTTTATATGCATTTTGATTATTTATTTTTATTTTTCAGGTTTTACCATTTTTTGTATTTTTTATTTATATATTTTCTTCTTGATTTTATACTTTCTTCTTTTTTTTCATTTTTAACTTGTTATTTTTCAAAATCTCATTTTTTTGTATTTTTATTTTTATTTCTTTATTTATTTATTTATTTTGATTTCCTTCTTCTATTTTCCATTTTTACTTTATTTTGTTCCACTCCCATTTTCTTTTCTTTCTTCTTTTTCTATTTCTTTGCTTTTCTACCTTTTGTCTTATTCATATATTATTTTTCTATTTGTCGCATCTACTTTTCTGTTTATTATTTAAATTATTGTATTTTTCTTAATTATTTAAATTAATTTTAACAATTTGGGGCCTCGGACATAATTGAGTGTATAAAGTTTGCCCCTCTTTACTCGTTTTCCTACCAGATAATATGAGAAATGATTCTCTAAATTATCGGGGTAGGAAATGAGTAAAGACGTGAACACATTATGTCCGAGGCTTTGATGAAGTCCGACGAGCACTAGAAGCCTTGAGCTTAAAGTGAACCTCATGGACACCTAGAGTATGGCGATTGGATGGCCTTACCGGCTTCGTGTGCCGATAGGGTTTAAATGTGCGAGGCTTGATGGCATAGCCGAATCAGGCTAAGTGAAATGCATAAAGGCCTGCTAGGACAGGCGTGGATGCAATGAGGTCACTTGTTAGGACCAGCAAAATGAAATGAAAACGGCGTGTTTTAATAGGAAAAGCAGAAGAGAATGGCCCGTTATGATTGGCTCAGTGAAGTGAAGACGACCTATTTAATGCAAGAACTAAAATGTAAGGTATGTACAAGGCGGTCTGACAACGTAGGCCAAGGTAATGCTTGAGGCCTGACATCATAGGCCCAGCTATGGGAACACGAACTGGATGGCGGCCTGACACTGTAGGCCAATATGCAGAAACGCAAACTTGGACTTGTAGAAATACAAACTTGATGGTGGCCAGACACTATAGGCCAAAATGCTGAAACGAGAAACTTGATGGTGGCCTGACAACATAGGTCATGAATGCAGAAATATAAATTTGATGGTGGCCTGACACTATAGGCCAAAATGCAGAAATGTAAATTTGATGGACGGATTTTCTTTCCCCCTTTCTTTTCCCCCTTTTTTTTGTCTCTTTTTCTTTTCTCTACATATTTCTTTCCTTTCTCTTCTTTCATCTTTTCAGTTTTTCCTTTCTCTCCTCGCTTTTGTCCTTCCTTTCTTCTTTTTTGGCTTTTCTTTTTCTTTTTTATTTTTCTCATTTCTTTTCTTTTTTCTCTCTCTTCTTTTTTGTCTTTTTGAGATCTTTATCCATCCCCAGTTACAGGTAAGTAACTTTTGATGTATAAAGGCTTACAAAACGGACGTCGTGAAAGCAGAGTGTGCCCTCCTTGTGTCCTACGGAGGTAACTTGTCCTATGGATCTATGATCTTTAATGCATGGACCTCTCAAATGTGGTTTGTAATCCTAAGGTGTAGATGTCACTAGAGTCAAGTTCCAGTCCATAATGTTTGCCACAACAGTAGAAGTAGCCACTAGTTGCGGGGCATCATGGATAGGACGCACACTAGCTGGGATTGTCGTGATAGCCACACAGGATGTAGGCCCTAGTGTGACACCACTAGATCCCTTTAGTCCTAGGCTGCACTTAGACCCGAGTATAGGACCCCACTCTTGATAAATGCATATGTGAAATATATGGAGGGCACACCAATTTGGGGTACCTGCAATTGGGGAAATTGCAACAGATATATATAGCAATTTATTGTTCTTTTATCCTAGGGTTACACAGTGACTAGACAAACAAATAAACCACGGATAGAAAACAGATAAATAAATCTTGCAAATAAACAGGGAAGGTATCAATACTACACACTCAATTTGAAATGAGCTTGACTCTCTAAAGTCCCTAGCGGAGTCGCCATCTGTCGTAACCGTAATTATGACGAGACAACGAACTCACTAAAATTTTAAAAAGATCTTGTTTGATAATGTGGAGCCACCCCCAAATTTTATTTTTAGGGAAAAGATTTGGAAAAGCCCTAACTTGAGGAAGAGATTTAGGTTCGGGCATCAGTTACAAGTAGGGAAGGTGTTAAGCACCCTACTCGCCCGTTCCAAAGAACAGTACCCTTAAACTGGGTGTGTGTCTTGGATATTTTTTGAAAACTGTTTGATCCCTTTAATTTAGAAAATAAATAGACTGGCGGAGGTTAGCCTGACACGACTTGATCTTGCTCCTACGTATTCCTCAGTGCAATGGGAAACTCAAGGCTTACGTAGTTCTGGTTTGAAGGCTTGACCTTCGAAGGTAAAGAATTCGAGAGATGATTCTGAAAGGTTTTATTATTTAGGAGGAACTTTTAGTCCACATGTGCACAAGGTCCAAGACAACTAAGGCTGCACTGGGGCCTATATGAATCTCTAAATATCGAACAACAGTGAAACCGCTAGTTTCCCATTTAGGGCTCATCGCGTGAGACTAGAGATTCCCAAAAATATTTTGAAAGGTTTTATTTATTCAAGAGGAACTTTTATTCCACATATGCACAAGGTCCGAGGAAACTAAGGCTGCATTAGGGCCTATAAGAATTTCTAAATATCGAATAGCAGTGAAACCGTCAGTTTCCCATTTAGAGCTCATTGCGTGAGACTTAGGGTTCCCAAAATATTTTTTAGAAGTTTTATTTAGATTGAAGAGGAAGAATCAGATTTGATTTGGATTTAGGAAAAGAGTTTAGCTTGATGTACGATAAAATAAGCTTGGTTTAGAAATTTAGGTTTGAATTAGATGACGAAAGATATTTGGCATCATGTCGACAATTGAGCATAATGATTTAATTTAATAAGAAAACGTATTATTTAATTAAATGAATTAATTTATATAAAGAGGTTGGTTGGAATTTTTGTGTAATTATATGAATTAGAATCAGGACCACACTTGGCCCAAATAAATTCGGAGGCATATTGAAAATCAGCTTATTTCCTTATAATCAAAATCTGAATAATATGTGTCGTGGCCACGTTAGGGGTGTTTTCCTATCACATCCCTTTAGTCCAATATTACGCAATGGGGTTTGTTAGATTTGGAAGTGCATGGGCATGAAACCAGTAGGTGAGAAAGGAATTAAAAGGGAGGGCTATCAATAGTTTTTCACTTGACATGTAGAAGGATTGGAATGTAAACGTGATAGGTAGGATTCAAAACGAGAGTTTGGGGTTATAGTTCCTGCCTTCATCCGTTCGAGCTATTAGATTTACAGATTTAAACTTCGCTAATTATATATGTGCGGGGGTAGGTGTATTCATTATTTCAAGTAGGCCTTATGGCGGGTCCCACATCCTTCTAAAGTTCACCCTTTTTGCATGCCTTGGCTGGCAGTACACGTGCATAGGGGTAGGGGTATTGAGTTATCGTTTCGAGCGATTGGAGGCATCATCAAATAGCTCTTGATCTTCGTGCTAATGCTCTAAGAAACAATTAGCTGGTCCTCTTCATCCGGCTAGAGTGTGATGGTTGTTTGTGATGTGTGGTGGGGTTGACCCATGAACGAAAAAGCATGGCATCAACCGCTCAGCACATCCCTTATGGTGGTTAAGTCGAGTCCTTGTAAGTTGGAAGCTCTTGGAAAGAAAGACCACTGAGACTCCGTCGTGGCATGATTACCACTCCATGCATATCTCTCTAAAGCCCCTTTCGTGTATGGTGTATCTAGGGTATCACAACCCGCCACCTTCCTTTTAACTTCAGTTTAAAAGGCCATCCTGGCATATATCCTCCACATCTGGGCCTTTCGTTTGTCAACAATTCCTCATTTCCATGTAGAAGTCACATGATCAAATTGTGAGGGATCTCATGCGTCCATTCGACCCTTAGATACCCAGTTTCTACATGGGTGTCCCAATATCGGTTCAACTCCAACCGCCCTGGGCAGCACCATCCCAATGCACCATTGCACTTATGGGTCCCACTTCAACGTCCCAAGGATGAGTTCCACATGGTCCTCCCCGTTATTATCTTCATCAACTTTGAAATTCTTTATTCGGTCATATACAAGGGCTGCATTCGTTGGTTCTTCCGCTATTGTTCGCAGACTATATAACCTTCTCATTGTTGCCTTCATAGGGTGTCTTGTAGCTACCCTTACAGAGTAGAAAATGTCCGAGTATCCCACTCCAGGTTGCCATGCAGGGGAGATTTCCATAATGAACGTCAAGCTAGGCATATAGCTAGGCGCGCCTCGAACTCTATTGGGGCCTGATGCTGAACAACGAGGGATTGGAATAATTCTAGCTGTGCTTTTAATTTGAGGATTCCTATGGTCATGCCTGATCTGATTCTCCTCACACCCATAGAATCGTGTCATAACTATTTTGCCACAGATTTCCACATCTTCGACGAGCATATTTGGCTCATTCCAGACAACAGTAATGCTCAGCTGGTTCGTGTGACCCTACCTTAAGGCTAAAGCTGCTGTATGATCCGATTTTCAGTCGCCTACCAGCAGAGTCTACGACTACAGTAACGTGTTTGTTTAATTTACCATCTGCTGATTCCAGTTTCAAATCGATGGTCTTTGAGATCAATCACGCCCCACGCTGTGTGTTGCCGTAGCTGCTGCACCAACCCTATACATGTCTTTGAGCGATGCTCAAATATTTAGCTATGTGAGGTGAATATATTGACTGCATGGGACTTCTGTTTAGACATGAACGTGACCCGTATCAGCATGCATGTATCTTCAACATGTAGCTTCAGTTTCTACAATTTAGGTAGCTGATGACCCAACTTAACAAAATTCGATATTGCATGAACGAGCATACACACTCCGTATAAGTGATCTCAATAAGTGAGACTATCTCTTCTTGATATTTAATGACTGAGAACACAACTATAGCGACGTTGTGGGAAAATTTCTTGAGCTTGAATGCTTAGGAGGCAGGGACTGCATAGGGGTCCCCGAGGCAGACCCTACCAGGTGTGGAGAAAGTACTTTGAAAATCTGTGATTTGGTTGGCTATGTTGTGTCATTGTCGGGATTATAAAAGGAACAGGTCCATAATTACATTCTTACCCATAAAGTATGTGTATGCCCGCTTCTTACGTCAACAAATCCTTACCGTATTCTGCTTTTATTATTCGGGATCTTTATCAATTCATACAGGGGATGAGGAGTGAATCTCAAGCTCAACCACTCCTCTGTTTTTCTTATTCTCAAACATCTCAGGCTCGTGGTTCAGGCTCGAGGTCTCTATTCGACGTTCTTTAAGGGCAGAGCGACCTCTTATGTTGGTTCGATATGGAAACCAGTGCATATCTTCATGATTCAAGGAGATATCGATAGCTCGATCAAATTATGTCTTAATCAATTTAAACAAAAAACACTCAATCCTCATTCGAATCCTACTTCTCATTCCAATCGGAAAAGAGTGATTACTCGATATCGTTTTGTTTATTGCTTGATCGAGGTTCTTTCATAAGAATTATTCAAAAACTAGATCGGGCTGATTCAAGATTTACATTAGCCAATCAAGATTTACACTACGACCGATTTCCTATCAACTTCCAAACAAATCAATGCGAGACCCTTAGTTCCAGAGAAATGGTTTTGACTAACCTGTACAGAGTAGAATGAACACGCGTGCTGGAACGCTGAAATGGTGACGCTCCTTTCATCTCGAAAAACCTCTTGCGCCCGAGCAGTTCTACCTCCGGGAGAAAAGACCCTCTGAGAAAAAAGGAATATCCCTTCTTTGAGCTTTTTTCAGAAAGATAGTAGTACTAAAATTTTTTGTGAACCTCCGAAATTCTTCTCCTCCTCCTTATATATGGCTTTCTTTTTCTTTTTCACAACCCCCCTTTTGTTCCTAATTCCATTTAACTATTTAGCTGTATTCTAACTAATTCTCCGCCTCTGTCCTTCTAATAATTTTTCTCTTCTTTCCTTTCCATTTCGTTATCTTTCTTTTTGATGTTTTAATTATTTCCACTATGTTTGTTTTGTTTTTCTTTATTTAAATTTCTTTTTATTATTATGAGTTTATTTGATTTATTAACTATTCTTAAATATATACATTTTTTATTTTTGATTATTACTATTATTTTTATTACTCTTGCTATTACATATTTTTCTTTTTCTTTGTTTTCACTTTTCTATTTTTATTATTGTTATTATTTATTTATTATTTTATTTTATTATTTAGATTATTATTTTAAGCTTTTTATTTTATTTATACCTATTTTATATATATATATATATATATATATATATTTCTTTTTTTTTTTTTTATTTTCCCATTTTATTTTATTCTGTTTTATTTTGATCTTTTCTGTTTATTTGTCTCCGCTTTCTGTTCTTTTGGTTTTTTCTACTTTCTGCTTTTCTGCTTTCTGTTTTTTCCTTCATTTATTTTTGTTTTTATTATTTAAATTATTGTTATTTACTGACCATTTAATTTATAGTTTCCTTACTAATTAATTTACAAATGGGACCTCAGACATAATTGATTGTTTACAGTGTAACTTGCTCAATTCATAAAATTTATGATAAAGAACTCATGGGATCTAAATCACTCATCCTTTTGAGTTACCTTTCAACCTTTCCTTTTCTCAAAGGTCAAGTTCTTCTTAACACTTTAAAAAAAAATATTATGGTTTATACTTACTTTTTCTTTAAATGGTCGTATGGCCTTTTTCATGGTTTACTCTATGTCATTAATTTAAATTCTTATGCATCATTTACTTAATTCAAGTTTAAGTGTTACATGTTTATGTCTCTTGGACAAATAACTTAATTAGTTATACATGTTCCACTTATTAGCCTAATTACTTGTCTACTTGCCCTTAGACTTTAAATTTTCCACCCATGACTTATATAAACATCTTTAAACCTCTAAATTAAATTATTTGTCTATTTCTCCCTTGGATGGTTGAGAGTTTACTCCTTGGTTCCAAGGCCTTTTAGTTCATTTTTTCTTCTCTTAGGAAGATGATTTACACTAATTAAAATCTAGGCGATTAACTACACCAACTATGAAAAATTTAAAGGCTTTTCTTCCTAATCTAGAGAGCATGGCAGAATGTCATTGCTCCTTGCTTTACTCCACACTTGACTTTCTAATCACCTCCTTATGCTAATTTTAATCCATTTTTAAATTCTATCAAGTTTTCTTAACTAATTCTTAACACTTGTGTGCACATGTCCAAATGGTATCCAACCATTACCAAATCTTTCTTAACTTTAAAATTTATTCCTTAAACTTGTTTAGATTCTACCTTACACCTTACATTAAATTTTAACTCAAGTTTTTCTAATTAATAGGAGAGTGTTTGAATGACCTATATGGTTAGATCTAGGTTCCTTTTCCTTAATTTGTTCTCTTATGGTTTTGGTGTTATGAAATTTAGCACATCTTTACATAATTTCACTAAAGTGGTTGAATGCACCCTTAATCAATTTCAAGTTCCTTTCAAAATTATAATTCCATAGTTATGCTTAATTAGGTTTCCTTTAATTCCCTAAAACAAAATTTAAACTCAAGTTCTCATATTTTAATGGAAAGTGGCTAAATGTTAGGTATTTGAACAAAGGGTTCATTTTTCTACTTTGGTACCATGAAGTTTTAGCACTTGGTCCATCATAAATCCTTATATTCATCCATAAAAAGTCTTTATTCCATATGTTTTGTCATGGTTATGGTAGGTCTTAAGTGGTTTGTGCCACTTTGGGTCCAAAATTCCACATTTACGCTTAGTAGTTTTAAGTCCAAGTCCAAGTCCAAGTTAAGTTTATGATATTCTTACATAATACTTATTGTTCCTTTAAGTATGTTATTACATGATTCTAGATCTGGAATCTTAGCAAGAAAAACTTCACAAATAAAAAATTTTGGTAAATACATGACCAAGATACTAACTTTAACATAAAAGTGTAAAAGAAAACACCTTTTATAGCAAACATGTGTAGATCTACTACATATACTCCAAGATCTATAAGTTTCATACTTTTAACACTTTTAAATTTTTCTCATAAACACTCAAATATGATCCAAAGCATAAAAATTGGTTTTTAGAAAATTTTAATTGATTAAATTGCTCCTAAAGTTACTAGAAGCATTTTAATCCATCAAAGCTTCATCTTTTCTTTCAAAAAATCACTAAAAGTTGTTTATGCTCATATTTAACCATTCAAGGGATGTTGTTGAAAGTACAAGGTAAAATCCTACTTGTTGAAAACTTTATGATGGGATTTTGGCGGGGCTTTTATGATTGGTTTATTCCTCCTTTGGTGGTCCAGACAAGATCTTCTAGCGGTGGTGGTGGGGCTTGGTGATTTAGTCTTGGTTTAACTTAAACTTCAAAGTTGAAAGTTTAAACTTAGTGTAGGATTTTGGGTTTTTGGGCTAGATTAAGTTTAGAGTTAGGAGAGTCTCTCTAAGTGTTTATGAGATGGAGAATGAAGCAAATAAGGCCTCCTATGGTGCTTAGTGAATAGCCACTTAGGGGTAGTATAGGAATTAATTTCCCACTTAAGGGCATTTTAGTATATTGGCATGTAATTTCTATTTTCTAAAATAATTCTAAATGTAAGAAATTATCCTTTTAGGATTATATTCGTATTAATTTTTATGAATTTGACACTAATCAATATTAATCCATCCTAAGCATGGTTAACTTTAATTAAACAAGGTTAATTTATATTAACCATTGTTAATTTTATCTCTCATATTTATGATTTTTGTCCTACATGTAATTAATAGGATGATGACTCATATGGTGAGTCACCACCACATTTGTCACATGGAAATTTCATGCGTATGATGCGGGCCCCACTTCTGGCTTTTGTTTCGCATTTTCTTACCCTACCAATTTTTTTAGGGCATTTTGGTAATTCTTCTTTACATTTTCCTAGAGGTTCTCAAATTTTTCCTCCGATATTTTTAACACTTATTGGTCTACTCCTAAATCATTCTAATGTCATTTTATAATTTCATGGGAACAATTTAGTGCTTTGTAGAAAGCAGAGCTTCCTAAGGGCGTTTCGAATATTTTTGGAGTTTTTTAATAGCTTTTTCACCCTTTCTTTGTGCCTATTCTATTCTCATAATTTTCAATCATCCTTAATATTTTCTAATACCTTAGAATGTCTTTTACCTTTTGTTTTATATATATATATTTCTTGCACATTATTTGGGTTACCCCAGTGCAGGAGTATTTTCATCACTTGTACTAAATTTTCTAATTTCTCTATCTTTAGCTCTTATTGCTACTTTGTTTCTTACTAAAGGTTATTTGTAACTAAATAGGTCATTATGAGAATTTACGGGTGTTACATTACTCCCACCTTCTTTTATATGTTTTGAGAGGTGAGAATCCTATCCTTAACTTTTTTGATCTGTTTCATGGTTTTTTTAACTAGATCGGGACCTAATAAGTTGTGCTTTCTTAACTATGCCAACACTATGGTGATTGACACCTCCTATCATACAAAGCTTCATAGGACGCTATCCTTATGTTAGTATGGTAATTATTGTTGTACGAAAATTCTATTAGGGGTAATTGACTATCCCAGCTCCCAAGTTGATCTAGTACACAATCTCTAAGCATATGCTCTACGGTTTTAATAGTCTTCTTAGATTGTCCATTTGTTTGGGGATGATAGGCGGTACTTAAGTGTAACTTTGTCCCAAATTTCTTTTGTAAGGTTCCCCAAAACCTAGAGGTGAACCTGGGATCCCCATTAGACATTATGGATGACAACGTTCCATACAACCTCACAATCTTCTTGATGTATATTTGTGCTAATCGTTCTAACGAAAAGATAACCTTAATGGGTAGAAAATAGGAAGATGAATACTGGTGTCGTGGTTGGATCAAAATGAAATAAAAGTAAACAAAAAAATGCAGTACAAGGCACAACCTTCGTCATCTCTTAAGGATCTCGGAAAATAATTTGGTTTAATTCAAATTTAGAAAAATTGGGGAGGGGGTTGTGTTTTACTTTTTGTAAATGAAAAATGAAACTTAATAAAATAATAATATTAAAAATTGATTAACTTTCTAGTCCTATTCATAAGCGAGATTATAGTAGGTTCAAAAAAAATTGAATACAATTTTAATTCTTATTTGGTTTAAATTCAATCAAGGAAACACCTATTAAAATCATGATTTCCTACTAGAATAACACCTACAATTTGAATTAATTCATGTTTAGACAATTAAAGTATTATTCAAAATCCCCAAATTAATTTTTAAGAATCAAAATCACCAAATCTTATAGGAAACCCCACAACCCTTTTTAATTTTTGCATACAAATTAGAGAATTAAGGAAACCATAATTTTAGAATTGCAACATGCAAGATGAAATTAAATTAAGCATTCAATTTCATAATTACAAACAACATTTGCAATATATTAAAAGGTAAGAAGAAAAAATGGCAACAGAAATTCAATTAAGAACAAAAACTCAAATCCGTTACTTATAGAATTAAAACCAACGACTCAACCAAATAAATTAGCCTTCCATGAGGCTTTTGATGAAAGTAAGAATAAGAATAAGAATGAGAATAAAAATTTAAACTTTCTTGAGAATTTAGAATAAGATTCGGTGTGTCTACAATGTGTTAGGGTTTCCCATTTTATAGACCAAGTTTCCCTATTAAAATTGAAAATTTAAATTCAAAATTGAAAATAAAGATAACAATTGAATTAGTTATTTTAAATGCATAATAAAGATCCTTATTTACTCTATCATTTGAATTCAAATTATGTACAAAATATGGGTCCTTGTCTAATACCTATTTTAGACTTTTGTTGAGCATGTTGGTGGCAGAATAAGAGTTTTTTAAGCAAATATCATAGATAGTTCTATCCTTGAGCTTTATAAATTGACCCCATCTAAAAATAACATTTGCATTTAGAGATATATTTGTTTTACTAGAACATGTTTGGGTTGTCTCAACAGAAACTCTAAGTTACGGTTCAACCCAAATAAATTTAAGATCCATCTTTTCTAGGATCTTAGGGATACATGTAATTTTAAGGTTTTGTGTTAGCTTTCTAATTCCTCTGAAATCACTCAAATATTAATTTTATAGTCCAAGATATGGTCTACATAATGAACAAATGTCAAAAGACATTAAAATTTGAAAACCACTTTTATCACTTAAGCCCAATAAAGGCCAACAACATAAAGATCACTCAAAATGATATAATTAGACATGATTTGAACCCAATTAAGCCCAAAACAAAATTAAAATAAGTGCATAAAAATTCATTCATCAAATTCCCCATACTTAAACGTTTGCACTCGTGGGTAGAACATAATGGTAAGAAATGCATAACAAGTTACAATCCATGAAGACATGAGTAGAATACTTTCCAATGAATCCTCATTCAATACAATGGGAAAGAAACATGAAAATACATCCTAAGTTTCAAGAAGTCAAGATAACGATAAACACATCTTACATATTTCAAATATACAAGAGAGAAAATAAAATCAAATCGTGGAACAAAAGTGATCGAGTCCTCATTAGGCATACTTTCTTACTCTCAAGTGTTTAAAGTTTGTGTTTATATTCAAGAAATTCATGAAAACAAGCACTTCCATAAGCATGAAAAGCCTCTAATTTTCAACATTTTAAACACATGCACACAAAGATCACTAGGACTTTATTAAAGTTGTAATGGGGGCAAGGTAAAGATGGATAAGAGGAGGAACTTTTGATAAAAACCAAAGAGAATAAAGGAGTAATGGAAAAACTTCAAACAATACAACAAGATCAATCTTAAACACGTGAATGATAACTCTATTTTTTTTTATCTCTTTTTTCTTTTTCTTTTTTTTTCAATTTTTCATTTCACTTAAAACTTTTCTTTCATAATTCCTTTATCTTCAATTTTTTTTTATTTTAACTATTTTTTCTCTTTTCTTACTTGTCAAATTTCCAACAAGCACACATATCTCCCTATTCTTATTCAACAATCCATTCAAAAAAACTAATCCAAGGCTCCTTCATCCCATAAGGTTAGGGGTGAATTATGGTTTTCCTCTTTGTGGCTTGTAATGAGCTACAAAAAAAGGATGGAATAGTTAGGCTTAAAGGGGAAAGTAATGAAAGTAACTTCAAAGAGAGATAGGTCAAGTTTTAAAGTACTAACAATCATGAGTGAATCACACAAAAAAGGAAGAATGGAAAGATGTAATCCATTCACAATTAAAGCCCAAAATCTCATCAAGGATAAATCTATCACAAATGATCCACAACTTACTTCTCATGAAAAACTTTCTCTACTTAAAAATGCAAGAAAAACATTCAATCATGTCATGAATTCCCTAACTAAGAATGATAAAAACTTTCTCATGATTTATAAAAATATAGAAATCCATTGCAAAGTATCCAACATGTTTTTTCTTTTCAAATTCAAAGAAGCAAACAATAGAAAATAAAAAAAGAAATAAAATAGCATGGAGAAAACAAAAAAATAGGAAATTAAAAAACAAAATAAAAAAGGGTTCCTAATAATAAAATAAAATAAAATAATTCATAAAGTAAAACTTTTCCTTCCCACGCTTAGAATACACAGATTGTCCTCAACGAAACCACATAACGACATAGTAATATGGACCAAATATAAATAAAAGTATGGAAATAGAAGGATGCTCCTTGAAAAATTAAGTGAAGCATATAACATACCTATGCTCATCTCCTGTGTCAGGTGGGGGCCTTATAGTGTGGTAACTCATAATCTTAAGGTATAGTAACTTGAGAAAATATTTTGAATGAGTCATATACCCCATTACCATATCAACATTTGAAGCATAAAAATAAATATTAATAAATTTAATTAACATTTGTATATTTGGTGGCTTAAGTGGAGGTTCGAGAGAAGGCTTGGTGGGAGCTCCAAAAAGGGTTGTTGCAATATAGAAGGGAATGTTACATCCTTTAACTCAACATAAAAAGAATTAATGGGTTCAACACACATAATGTTTACAATTTTTGCACCAATAGGATCTTTATAACTTACAACCTTAGAATTGGATTCATCCTAGAACCAACTTTTAACTTCAGCATAAATAATACACACACATGGACCAGGACAATCAAGACAAGTATGTGAGTCAAAATCAAATTTAGAAGAAGTTGCAGATTCAATATCCTCGACAAAAACATGAATAAATTCATCAATAAAATTATCTAATACGTCAATCCTAAGGGCATTTTGGTACATTTTCATGTAATTTCCATTTTCTAAAATAAATCTATATGTAAGGAATTATCCTTATAGGATTATATTAGAGTTAGTTTTGTTTAATTTTTAACTAATTAAGATTAATCTATCTTAAGCATGGTTAACTTTAATGAAACAAGGTTAATTTTATCTGTCTTATTTATTATTTTTTTCTTATATGTATTTAATAGAATGATGACTAATATGGTGAGCCACCATCATATTTACCACACGGTAATTTCTTGCCTATTGGCCTTCCAAGGGTATTTTGGTAATTCTTTTTAGCATTTCCCAGAAGGTTTCCAAAATGTTTATTCGATGTTTCTAATACTTTTTTATCATGCCCAAATCATTCCAATGCCATTTGCCATTATTCTGTGAACAGTTTATCCCTTGTGAAAGACAACTTTCTAAGGGTGTTCCGGGCATTTTCAAAGTTTTTGGTGGTCTTTTTCACCCATTCTTTGTTCTTATTCTTTTCTTATGAATTTCAATCATATTTATTGTATTCTAATTCCTTATAAATTATTTTATCCTTTGTTTTAGATTTTTCCTACACATTGGTTGGATTACCCTAGTGCAAGGGTATTTTCGTGATTTGTATAGAATTTTCTAATTTCTCTATCTTTCTCTCTTACCTCTGCTTTGTTTTTTCATAAAGGGTATTTTCAGCCTATAAATTCCATTATGAGAATTGATAGGTGTTACAATCATTAATGATTTTTGGAAGTTAAAAGAAAATTTTGATGGATTAAAATGCTTCTTGCAACCTTTGGAGCAATTTAGTCGGTTAAAATTTCTTTAAAATGATTTTTAATTGTTTGGGAATATTTGAGAGTTTTTGTTAAGATTTTTGAGATGATTAAAGTAAGGGATGGATAGAACTTGGAGTAGATCTAGTGGATCTCCACTTGGTTGTCTTGAAAAATGCTTTCTTTATGGTCTTTAGGATAAAAGTTGTAAGTTTACTTATGTATCCTCTTGAAATTTTAATCTTGAACTTAGAATTTGATAAAAGTATATATCTGGACCCATGTGATAATAATCCTAATATACAACAAAAATTAGGTCTCAAATGTTATAAACTTAACTCCAAAACTTGGATCTTAAAGCTAGTAAGAACAAAGGTGGACTTGTAGATTAAAAAGTTGAACAAGACACTTAAAACCCTCCATGATTGTGATCAAATCTATGGAGAAAGGAAAAATCTTGATGGAACCAAATGCAAATGATGCAACAAGTGGTGAAATTAATGATACAGTGGTTAAGTGAGAAGAAATTAAGAAAATAACCCTTGCTTGGTTAAGAGTGTGTATTTGGCTACCCTAAGTTAATCAAGAAGAATTGAGTTTGAAATTTTGGTTAAGATTTAATAAGAAGTCTAACCATGTATGAGAAAAGAATTAAAAGTTTAAGAAAGACTTGATGGTTTAGGTAATCATTCGGCCATACTTAGGGGAAATTAGTGAAAGTAAGGTAAAATCTTATTAAGTTAAAATGAACTCAATCATGCATAAGGTGATGATTAAAAATAAATTATGAGGTTGTGGGTGTGTAAAGGGTCATTCGGCCATACCTAGTAAATAAGAAGAAAAATTCTTAAAAATTTTCTCAATTGGTTTAATTTATTAGCCTAAGTCATAACTAGTACAAATCATCTTCTAAGTGCAAGAAAAGGAAAATGAACCACGATGTCTTGGGATCACAAGTACAATTTGGCCAGCTTATAAAATAAATTCACAAGATGAGTTAAATTGGATGCTTGATGCTTGATTGTATTGAAGTGAAAGAGGTACAAGAGGACTTGAATTCATAAGCAAGGAGGTAAGTAAGTAAATCAATTAGTAGGTCAAACTTGATTAGTAAAGCTAAGGGTCAAGAAAGCACATGACTTCTAACACTCAACTTGAATTAAGAAAGGTGAGCATAAAACATCTAAATGGATGAACACAATGTAGATTAATCTACCTAGACCATTTGGCCAACTAATCTAAGATTCCACTATTTCATAAACTTAGATTAAAAATATAAGAGATACTTAGTTTAGATAAAAGGAAAGACTGAAAAATAACTTAGAAGGAATGAGTGACTCAGGTTTCCTATGAGAAACTTACCATAAAACTCCAAGAATTTAGGTTATTGGGATAAATTTTAAGATAAGAGAGCATGTTGTCCAAAAATTTAGGATCATGTATAAACATAGAATTTTGATAAGGAGGTGAATTCTTGAGTAAATGTTTATGTCTATTTACCATAATGACTTTTGCATATGTTTACCTGTATACAAGTGTACTATCTACTCTCTTGAATGATGCATGAAAATTGATATGAATTATGGTTCGATGACTGGATGAAGTATATAAGGAATTTGATGATTTAGATGTTATATATGCATACCATATTGATTACAAAGACTTAAAATGGAACCTAATAAGTTAAGGGATCACCCAAAGAAAATCCTATGTGAAAATTTAAGACACCACTCTTGCCATGCCAAGTCACAAGGCATGTGCATATATGGAGGTCACGTGACCTTCCATATAGAAGCCATAAGACTTCAGGAAATTATTATGGTGACAACCCTCTAGAATGAGCTCATATTCTAGAACAGAAGGTAGAGTATGTGAGAAGTGAAAGATATTGTTTGACTAAGATTGTTAATGATATACCTAAAATTAAATTGTCACTGAGAGGGTGACTAAAGAATGAAAATGATTTATGATTAAAGCATAAGTTGAGTAGGAGTCAAATAATATCTATGTTATGATAAGAAAGTGACCTAAAGAATACATGAGATTTATGTCTATGAACATTTTTATGAAAAGGATATTTAGAGCATATACAAGTTGTATGCTAGTATTAAATTTAATTGTTACCACTATTAAAAAGGAACCCACTTCAAATAAAAATTTATTTATAAGCAATAACTGAACTTGCATGCCTATCACCTTTTATAAATAAGTTGAACTAGCTGGAATAGAAATAATTTCATAAACCATAATGTAGGTCCCTACTAAGATTTATGATTCCTCATTCCCTACCTCTTGTTTCTCTTCCAAATCCCAACTATGTTGTTCACGATGGTAGTAATTTACCTCAAATTGCATAATGTGGACTGACTCTATGGTGCTCATGGGATGGAATAAACTAGAAGGAGAAAAAGTCGTTAGCTTATGAGGAGATATCCCATAAATCACTAAAAAGGATTTTGTTTTGTTTGTATGTACTCTAATTGTTTTGTTATGGATGACTATAATCTTAAAAAGGTACTTGTTTTATTATAAAGGACTCCCTAAGAGCCTTTGACATTGTGTGATGGTATGTGTAAAATAAATATAAATAATGATGTACATAAGATAATATATGTGAATGTATATTACTTGTAATAAATGAATACAAGTTTTCAAAATTAGCATTAGTGATGACATTTGATCGTTTATTTTCTACTATGATAATTATTATGACGAGATTTGCACTTTCTGTAAATGTTTCAAAAGAAAATTTGTGTTATATTTTCAATAACAATATTTTGCAAAGAAGTTCCGCCATAAAGTACAAACTAGTAGCGATTCCACGTAGTAGCGATTCCACGATACGACTTCAGCGTGAGACGAGTATTATTATTAAGGTGTTATATATAATTCCTATTTTGACTTTACAATTACAAACAAAAAATCACATAAAATAACCATATATTAGATTCTTTTTACCTTAATTAAAATATAATGATAATTTTTAATAAAAATTTAGATAAAATTAAAATTTATAATTTTTATTATAAAATACTTATAATCATGTACATAATTTTTAAAATTTTTGGATAATTATTGTTATAAAACTTTAAAATAATCTATTATATAATCTAGTAACTCGTTGGTGTTATTTCATATATGCTTTTGGCCATATGAAAATTAAGTAGTGCATATGATTTTGTTATCATTTTTAATTATGTGGTTAAACTTTGTGGGGTTACAAGAATAAATGATTCTTTATTTTCAATCTTACCATATTTTTGCTATATTTTTTGTAAATGCAAACTAATTTTCATTTTCAAAATTTTTCTTGTAACATTCCATAAATTTCCTTCATAAATTCTATAAAATTATAATTTATATTCTTAAGAAGGAAAATAAAAAATAGAGATTTTAGAAAACTATAAATCTTAATATAAAATTACAAAAACACTCTTAAATCTCTAAAAAACTAGGATTTCCCTATAATTATCCAAATACTCCTAAAATCTCTAAGAAAATTGGAATTTTTCTAAATTACATAAATACTCTTGAAATCTCTAAGGGATTTAGGATCCTATGAAATTATAGAAATACATTTGGGCAAAGATAATAGAAAATAAAGTATAGGAACCTCAAGGAAAAAGTTTACAAACTTGTAGCAATTTAGGATCTTTCAATAATTACAATAATGTCACTAGGATAAATTAATATTAGATAAAGGATAGAAACCTTAGGTAAAAACTTAGAAATCTCATAAAGACCCAAATTTTCCCGTAAGTACCAAATTGCCACTACAACCAAGTGAGTAGTTGAGAATTATATCGACAAAAGATAATCAAAGGGTAGAAGCTTTAAAATAAATGTTTAGATATTTTTCTAGAAAACCTATGAAAATGACCAAAATATTCCTGGTAGTCCAGGTATAATAGAAGCTACCAATAGAGGCCTACAACTTATGCTTATCTGCCAACATATTTTTCTAGGTGACGAGACTCATCATAAGTGGGTATAAATCCCAAAGCATGAGTGACCATGTCATAAGGGCATAAAAGATAAACACATTAATGAGGAGAGAGAAAAATAACCATGGTTAAGTTACTTAAAGTACGATTATGCTACTTTAACTATGATTAGGGTTATCCATCATTTTGCTTTACTAAAATTTATCCAAGACACTTATCAAATTTCTCTAAACCAAGTATTCACCTTCATCCTTTCCCTAAACAAAAAATAACTAAGTTTAGTCTTCCTTCTTTGAAGCTTAAGCTCAAAAAATAAACAAGAAAGACTCCTCCTTTTCTCTAATGGAATTTTCATTTTAGAACCATCAAGAAGATGATTCTCTATCACTAAATCTGTCAAACTTTCATTCTATACTTCAACAACTAGGAAGTTCTTCCCTTGAAATTTTTTAGGTGCTTTTGTTAATTACTTTTGCCTCTTCTTCTTCTTCTTCTTCTTCTTCTTTGTAGATCTCTTTTCTAAACTCCATGATCTAATTTCCTTGGATATTATTTTATTTAAAACTTCCCTAATATTTTAAAATAACCATTTCTTGGTTTTAAATAATTTTTACTAGGCCAAGATGGATTAAAGTACTCCTTGGTGTTCCTAGAGAAATTTAATTAGTTAAAACTCCTTGAAAAATGAGTGCTAAAAGTCTTTGGAAGATTTGAGAAGTTTTGTTTAAGTATTAAAAAAACACTCAAGTGGAGGTTTCTTAGAGGTTAGATTTAGAGTTGTCAATTTAGCCCATTCAACCCAACCCAACCTTAACCCACATGGGATAGGGTTAAAATAGTCCATAAATCCACAAAGCCCACTCTTATAAAGCCCATAGGGCCAAAAAGTCCACTAAATTTCATGGGCTAGGGCCAACCCATGGGTTGAAAATTTTTAAAAACTGTTATATAACATATCAGCTCTGGATTTTTTCACCAATACAAGGTACATGATTTGCATAAAAGGAGCAAGCAATAATATGAACAAACCATGCATAATTATAGTGTCCATTACTCCACTATAAGATTAAGAACAATGAAATCTCATGTTTAGGAGTTGTTCTACCCAGAGCTTGATTTATGCAAAGCAAGCCAAAGATAGAGTAATAAATTTACATGAATAGTTTGGGAACACAAAATATTGAAATATAAAGCGGATAATCAACAACTTACAAGTTCATTTTACATATCATATTCATATATCAATATAGTCAATGG
This sequence comes from Canavalia gladiata, assembly GCA_037954105.1. Classification (NCBI taxonomy): domain Eukaryota; kingdom Viridiplantae; phylum Streptophyta; class Magnoliopsida; order Fabales; family Fabaceae; genus Canavalia; species Canavalia gladiata. The sequence continues at coordinate 16,310,955 of CM075662.1, read as the reverse complement.
AAAACAAACTCAGATCCTAGCATGCAATAAAAACAATTACTTGATAAAATTCAAACACTAAACAATTGGGTCTTAGCATAACCATAAAGCAATCTGAAATGAAACCAAATTATCTTAATCATTTTAACTATTTAACGTGTGATATAAAAGTAAATAGAGTACAGAATGCTCGTTATTCAGTTTCATCAAGAGCTCATTGCAATTTGATAAATAAAAAATTGCTTACAATTAGTCTCTAAATTCTCAATGTTCATTAGATTCCCTTATTGCTATCTCAAAATAAAAAATATTATCCTCATCTTCATCATCTGAAACTCAACCAAAGAAAATGATTAAAGAAACAATTGTAAAATAATTAAGCAATATAAGGAATAGTAATGAATAATTATTTTAAACCACTAAGATTTTGACTAAAGCCATGCAACCAATTCCTAGTGCAAATTAACATTTAAATATTCTTAGGAAGAGTAGAACGTCCATATTTTCTAAGAACATGTGCTCCAGTACTAAAAGCAAACTCAGATGCTATTATAGTAATTGGAATACTGAGCATATCACATTCCATTATAGAAAGAGTGGAAATTTTTTTCTCTTTGATCTTCCAATAGTGAAGGACATCAAAGTCCTCACTCTCATTAACATCTACTTGTGATTCATCCAAATAGACATCAAGTTCATTCTTACCACTACATGATTTAGATTCATTCTTATGCATTTTATAATCCTAAAATATATAAAATATTAATTAGCTAAACAAAAGAAACATGAAAGAAATAAAATCTAAGTTACGATAAAAAACTTACACTAAAAACTCTTGATCTTTTAGGCTTAATTACTTCTTCGCTTAACTTAGGCAATAAAATAACTTCATTGGATGATTGGGAAAGAGAAACACTTGGGATAGGAAAAATGCTAACATATTCTTCATAAAGCTTCTTCAACTTGTCTTTCACATTTCTAACCTTATCTTCGGTAGTTAAACAATCAAGTTTAGTATAGCAATAATTTAAGAAATCAATCTTCAATGTTGGATCAAGAATAGCTCCAAAAGCTAGTACAACACTGTGCTCTTTCCAATACTTATCAAATTTTTCTTTCATCCTCTAAGACATATCCCTTGTTACATTATCATCATTTTCCAAGTTTGCTTCAAGGAGACATTCAACTTTCCAAACTTGCATAAAATACAAATTTGAAGTAGGATAAGATGAACCAGATATCATATTTGTCATCACATAAAAAGGTTCTAAGAATACACAAAATAAAGTGTGTTCCAATTCAAAACTGGTATGGGGGGCATCATTAGACAAAAATTCAGAACTTTATTATTCAATTTTCAGTTCTCATCAACAAAGTGGGCAGTTAAACATATATAACCCTCAGTGGTAGTTGTTGTCTACACATTAGAAGTTAGGCATACTCTATTAGGAAGAAGCCAACACATAATTTCCTTAAGTTTCTTTTCCTCTTTGACATATAATTTTTTAACATGTGACAGAGTGGTGTTTCTAGAAGGAATTTCAACACTCGGATTCAAATATTTTGCACATTCCCTAACACCCTCATATTCAACAAAGTTAAAAGGAAAATCATGTCTAACTATGAGTGTAACATCCCAATTTTTCTATGATAAATGCTTGAGGCTACAAATAGTTTCTAGAATAAAACTAGGTGAAATTAAAAACCAAAAGCAAAAAAATTAGGAAGTTTGGTGCAAATGACAAAAATACCCCTACACTTGGGCAACTCAAATAATGAGCCAGAAAAATGGAAATGCAAGTATAATACATCCTAAAGGGATTATGAACATCATGTATGGTTAAAAGTAATGAGAAAAATTTAGAAACCTGAGAAGGGACAAAAACGCCCTTCGAAAACCCCGAAAATGATCAAAATGCCCCTAGGAGCTATACTTTTTGCACAAAGCTAGACAGTTCCCATAAAAATAGCAAACAGCCTCACATTAACATGGGAACAAACCAAAAAGTCTTAGAAAGGTTAGAGGAATAGTTTGGAAAATTCTCCGGCAATAATGAGAAAAATTACGAAAATACCCCAGGAAGCTGAGAGGGTGAGATAAGGTGATAAGCATGCCAAGAGTGGTCCCCACATCCATGTGCGCAAAATGCAACAGCTGGAAAGGTGGTGATGAGTCACCAAATTGAAGTCAATCAAGTCTTCCACAAAAAGACAAAAGTGAATAGTAAAAAGGTTCCTTTAACCATGCTTAGGGTAAATTAATCATAATTAGAATAAATATCAGCCTAATTAACACTAATCTAAACCTAAAAGGATAATTCCTTGAATTTTGATTTATTTTGGAAAAGAGAAAAAATCTAGGCAAAATTACCCAAATACCCCTAAATGCAAAACTAATTCCACTTGACCCATAAGAGTCCGAATTTATTGGGACACTTAGGATCCCATTTGCTTCAGATTTTTCATCCTAGAGACTTATCAAAATCCTCTCCATTCTCTCTAAGCTTACCATAACTCAAAACACCCAAAACTTACACTTTTAAGCCTAAGTCTTCATTTTTAAGACATAAGTTAGATTAAAGCCATAAACACCAAAGACCCACCATCATCCTTTGTCCACGTGCAGAGCAGACAAGAGGGGACCCAAGGCAGCCTTTAAAGCCCCACAAAACACTAAGGAGGTCTTCAACAAGTAGGATCTTTCTACTCGTCCTTTTATGATTTTAACTTGTCTTTTTATGGTGTGCTTGTTTTCTTTCATGCATCTTTTGTCCAAGATCTGTGTGTTTTCTTTTGTTTTCACTTGTGAGAGTTTAAAACTGTATTTTAACCATTCAAAATCAGCCTCACCCATTTTTAGTGATTTTTGAAAGGAAAAACAAAGTTTGTTTGGTTAAAAGTGCTTCTAAGGCACTTAAAAGGAATTTAATCGGTGGGTTTTGTTTTAAAATTATTTTTGAAGCTCTGATCAGTTTTATGCTCTCATGAGAAGTGTTTTTAAATCTTATTTGAAAGAGGATGTGTGGATTTTGGAGTATATCATGAAGATCTACCTTTTAATGCTTGAGAAAAGTGATGTGTTGCTTGTTTTCATGCTTGTTTTGATGATTACGTTTTAATGTTGTGATTTATCTCTTGTGATGATTTATGTGATGGATCTGAACCTCTGATTATGTATGTTAAGAGGTGAAATAAACTTTTATAATAAGTTCCAAAGGTTTCCTTTGGACATTAGTTAGAAAGCTACCAAGCAAATGATGTAATTTGTAGCCAAAAGTGGCTAAAATCCTTGTATGGCACCCTAGGCTCATCATGGCCAGTACTTACGCATTAAAACATGGATGAAATAAGCATGGACCAGAGGCAAGAGGGGCTGCACAAGCCTAACACAACTGAACCAAGGTGGTGTGAGATGGAAGATTTGAAGAAATTACCTTGGCTAACCAAGGAAGGCTTTCGGCCACAACTCCCAAGCAAGCTTTAGTTTCGTTAAAATTTTTCTAAGTAACTTAAGCTCTGAAATAATGTTTTACATGAACTAAATCAACCTTTAAACAAAGTTAAACAAAACAAAAATGAGTTAATAACCTTTAGGAGTGCATTCGACCACCCTAGAGAGATTTTGGCAAAAGTGGGCTTAAAATGTAATTAAGAAAAAATCAAGTATTTTCAACAAGTAAATAACCTATTTGGAGGTTTAATCAATATTTAAAAGGTTAAGTTTCAGAATATATGGCCTAGGAAATCTTAGGGAAAACTCTCAAAATTACTAAGTGGTAAAATTTCCAAATAAGCTTAAAATGGGTAACTAGGAAATTTACCAAACTTAAGCAAGGGTAAATGTCAAATTCAGCCATACCATTAAATTTTGGGTAAAAAGACTTAAGATTACTTTACAATATATCAATTTTGAAGTTTAAACTTGGCCCTAAGTAAGGGTCAACTAAGGTTAAGAAATGGTCAACTTAAGTTAACTAGGGCTAGGAAGAAGGAAACCTTAAACCTAAAAGAGTGGCATTCGGCCACTTAGTAGTTAATTAACTTAAAGGAGGTTTTAATTTCCAATTAGGGTTAATTAAGGATCATTTCTATGTATATAGGATGAAATTAAAGTATGAAAAAGTTTTAAGGAGGGTAAAGAGACTTATTGATTTTTTTTAGGAAAATGATCCTATGGTGAAGAAGGAAATTATGGAAACCTAAGTCTGGGAGGTTGGAATTCAGCTACCATGTTTTAAATTAATTAAGAATGAGTTTCAATTCTTAACTAGGACCAAATAATGATCCTAAATATGTAACCAAATATAATTAAGGTGTATGAAAGGTGGAATTTAAGGAAGTAGGTCATTTGGCCATTTAGGAATAAATTGTCCTAGAAGATTAATTCAATTATACTTAGATATTATTCAGTTTAGAACAAAAGATACTTTAAAGGTTTAAGAGTCAATTAGACCTAATTATTAAGGTAGTGAAAAGGAGAACACAAGGTAACATATTTCAAAGGTTTATTAGAGGCATGATTAAGAAGGATGGATATGACTTAAACTTGAAGTTAGAAGTTCACTAAGTAATTTGATCATAGCATACCTTAATGAGAAGAAGTTATAAAAGTCTGTAAATACTTAAATTCTTGAACCTCGAATAATTAGGACATGAATAAGACTTGAACAAAAGAGAACACAAAGAGTAAAGAACTTGAAAGGTGTCATTCGGCCACCTAGTTTAAGATTCTAAGATGAAAAATCTTAATGAACAAATGTATATTTGAGAAAAGGAAAGGATGAGAGATAACTTAGAAGGTCGAGTGATGTAAGTCCCTTGTGTGATTTCAACATCAAACCGGATTGAGGCATTGTATTGGTTGTGTAAATGTACCATTATGCTATGTGATTTACCAATCAAATTGCATTATTGATTGTAAATTCTCACTATCTATGAATGAATAAATGATGGATGCTCATGAATAAGAAAGGAAGATGATCATGTATGAGATTGGTATATGTTGATGATTAAGATGAAAATTCGAAACCTATCTGTGCATTCCATATTGGTTGGAATTAGTTTGAGCATGCATAATTATCTGGAAGCTACTAAAATGAACATAAAGAATTTAAGGGATCACTAAAGCAAACATTATGTGAAAACGTAGAGATACTCTCTTTATGCCTTATGTGCACTAGTATCCAGAGGGCCCTAAAAAGCTCTACTGAAGAGAAGCCTAAAGTTGCTTCTAGGAGACTTAAGTTTCTCCAAGAAATCCTTCTACTGTGAAGACTTAAGTTTCTTCACCAAGTTATAAGGTGGTGACGACCACTCCGGAATGAGCTCATATCCTTAATTTTTAGTAGGAGGTGGGAGTAGAGTCAGTGAGAAGATATTGTTTGACAAATTTAATACATGCCTATGTCTAATTATTTTCTCCCAAAGATGATGAAACTAGATTCATAAAGTGTCCCAAAGGTTGGACAAAGAAATGATAAAGACAAAGAAAAGTAGTAAAGAATAAAGTTTAAGACATAGAATAATTGTATGTCAAATGATAGCTTATGTGTGATCCCAAAGTTATGAATGTTAAGAAGAATGTATGATGAGACACTAAGTTGTATGTTTTCAATAAAATTGATCCACTTCAGATAAATGTTTTCAAAGAATTAAAGGTAACCTTTTATGCAAAAAAATGATTTCTAAAATAAACTGAAGTGGTTGGGATTAAAGTGATGGCATTAGAACTAAGTAGAAAGTCTACAGAGAAACTTAGTTTCTCATCCCTACTTCTTCCACTTTCTTCCCAGATATTCCAAACGTTGTACATGATGATGGTAACTCACGTTATTGAAGCAGATGCAAGACACTCTCGTCTGAAGAAATTCACGTCATGTTAATATTGTGATTAGAAGGACAGAAGCATCCTAAAATATTAGTAATAAATAGTATGTTATGTATATTTGACAAATGTAAATTAAGGATTGTAATAGTTATATGATAAGGCCTATGTGCCTAGGACTTATATGATGTTTGAATGATATGTGTAATTACATGTCGTGTCTTTTATGCTTGAATCTTGTTTATCTATTATATGCAAATGATAAACAGAAAGAACGATATGAACGCTTAGTATTCCTAATGTTTTGAACGTACGTAGAAATCCGCTTAACGATTTATTTTACTGATACGCACATTTATCGACGAGGCTCGCAGTTTATATCAAATAGTTTTTTATAAAAAATTTTTTACCGTATTATCATATAAGTATTTTCTAAAATGAATTCCGCATCATGAGATAACAAACTAAAAATGGAACCGAATGATCGAATTAAGCGTGAAATCGGTATTTATTTTTAGGATGTTATAATGAGCTTAGCAATCATGTTGCGTTGAATGTCTTGATTGATCTTTCTTGAGGTAGACTTATCATCTTTCACCTCCACACTTGACTTTTACAAACTGAAAGATGACAACTTAAATGTGAAGTCCCATAATTAAACTTTGATTTAGGATTCTTGTCAACTTTATACTCATGACCACAATAATTGTATGTAGCCTTTTTAAAACCATGTTTATCCATGCCAATCTTGGTAAAATATTTCCAAACATTTGACAACTCCTTTTTAGTTGTCTCAATACTTTTAGACATTACAGGAGTTTTAGAAGCATCATCATCATCATCCAAATTAACAATATTCTTACTCGTAGACTCCATAACCAATTTTTAAGTTCCTACGTAATAAAATTAAATAATATAATTAAAAATGCTTTTATTTTTAAAAATAATGAATAAACTTATGTGCCAACAAAGAAAGTAGAACCCACAATTCAGAAAATAAGAAAAAATTACATTGGATAAAATAAAAATAAATTAATAAATAAAAATGTTACCTCTCATCGTGTGACTTCCTCCTATTTTGTTGCTTAGGATAAATCACGCAGCAAGTTTCTCCGGATTAAAAGGCCCTGGTTGACATAGGATAATGTATTTATAAATCAATTAATAAATTTGAGAAAGGTACTAGGCAAAAAGGACCATCACTGTGCAAGTTGTACGAATAATATATTAAACTCAAGAATAGTATATAATGTTAGATGAGAACAATATGATGAATAAATATATAAACCACTACCATTATATTCAAAAGAAAAGTGTTTTTCTTTTTTGTTACAAATCCTTTTATATGCAATATCCAGCATAAAAGAAACAAAAAGATTAATCATGATATATGTAAAACAATGATTTTGTCACTTAAAAAAAGTAAATAAATAAATAAAACATAACTTGAGTTAAAACACAACATCATACCAACATACAATTCAAGAAGACTCTAATATTAGCAACTTGGATTCTATGCAGCTATGCTGCCTGAGCAGTAGCACATTCACCAATGTAGAACTATATTGATTATTATAAGATGCATGATTGACCAATTATAAAACACTAGCCTTTTATATAATGATGGATATTTTTTATGCATAAAATAGACAATGACAGAGAAATACAAAGAAGACTTAAGTTTACAAATAGATGAAAAATTCAATGTGCAACTACTGAAGAGGAAAAAAAAGGCCTACATGCATTCTTTTTACAAACTGGATGAATCACTTTAATGATGTGGCCACATCATCGACCATTTGATAATATGGTTTCAAGAATACCATATGAATCCACTTTTCACCTCATGAAGATACCGAACCATCAACTATGCAACTAAAGGAAATCATGTCCACTACTAACAGTATAATGTTAGCATCTAAAATTAAAATTCATAAATTATACATTCATTGCACCTTATAAATCTTGTGATAGAGAACTTCAAGCAATCTAAATTTTGCATCAGGATGAGATAAATCTATTTGTTTTTCACAAAACAAAAAACTATTGGTTTACATATTTCCCATAAGGCAGAAATCCCTAGTGTATAGCAAATATTACCACAAAAATGCAATCTTAAATCATATATTTTACATATGAAAATTAGATTAGAATTATAAGGAAAAGATAGAACAAGAAGATAGAGAATAGAAAAGAAAACCATAACAAAATTTGAATAGTAAGAATTTGAGTGTTTACGGTTAATTATATTAGAATATTTATGAAAGGCATAATTTCACTCTTTGTTCCTCTAGTTTGGCTACGTGAGATTTTAGTTCTCATATTTTTAAGCCAATCAAGCTCTTCTATTTTTAAAAGATAAACCTAGTTTAAGCATTGATTTTCTTCTGCATAAATCCTTAAATTCTCACTTTAGATACAAATGCTTATGGGTATAGAAAACAAAGGGAAAAAGGAGATGATAGATCATAAAAGAATTTGTGAAAACTCATCGTATTTTCTATATCTAATTTAGAGTTTTATATGGATTTTTTTATACAATATGGTGACAGTGTTCCTAACTGTAAAAGTCTCAACAGATGGTTAACAAAAGCTAGCATAACTAACGGCTAATAACTACTTTGTTATATGCACTAGAACCATACAAATCTATAAAATCTAATAAAGGGTTTATAAGTTCCTTTATTTTTAGCGGAAAATTGATAAGATTCAAAGGGCTTATTTGGATGAGGTTAGGGAATGAATAGGAAAAAAATTTAGGTGAAACTTTATGTTCAGATTAGTAAGTTTTGAGTAGAAGGTTTAAAACAATTTAACTTATTCAATTTGAGACAATTTTGGGTAGAAAATAAGAATTTAAGAGTTTTAATCAAGGAAATCAACTACGACACCAAACTTGCTTAACTTTAGAAGTAAAAACCTCCCTGGCCCAAAACAAATTTTGGGGACCAGAATCACACATAATACAAACTCAAGGGATCAAAGTACAATTAAGTTGATATAAAAATATCTTATAATATCTCAAGAGTATCTTATATTATCCTTTAAGTTAGTTAGTTTATTTCCCATTATCACTTAGGATTGGTTACTATTAGAATTTGTCTTTGCCTTTAAAAAGAGATAAAAATCAGAAAGAAATCAATTCCATGGATGTTCTGTAGTGATAAAGGTTAAATGAATCCTTCAATTCTAGCATTCAGTCTCTGAGATCCAACCGCACTTTGGTGTAGCTGTAACCGAAAAGGAAGACCTCATCATAAATTTTGGTATTTGGTGCTTGTGCCCTTCATATTGGTTGCATTTCAATGCCTAACTAACAACAATTAGATTATTCATGAGTGAATGGCACATGTTTATGTCTCACCTTTGGTAAACTGTGACTCTTGTTTCTGCAATGTTATTGTCATCATAATTATTCTAATTATAACCATTCAACCATATCAACAGAGCCATGATGCACTTCAATAAAGCAATGCGATAAGTACTTTTTAATAAAATGAACTTGCTAAAAGGTGGGAAAACTACAATCGAAGAAAAAAAACCCCAAAAATGAAAAAATGGTACCTTATTGGTTGATTGGAGAATGAGTTATCCTCTGTTGTAGTTTGCAAGTTCGTAGTTCACAATGCTCTACCATAGTTTGTTCACAGTTTGGAGTAATTAAGCTTTTCCTTTGATAGGGTTTAGTTTTGAATGAAAAATGAAAAAGAAATTTTAAAATTCATGTGTATCTTGTTTGAAAAATCGAAGATTAAATTTTTTTAATTTTTAAAATTAGGTTTTTAATTTGGGAATTAAAACTATTCAAAGGAGATTATTTATTTTTGGGCTGAACCCATCCCTAACCCATAAAAATAGATACCATATAGGGCAGGGCTTATAAAAGCTCTATTTATCAAATGGGTAAATTATAAAAAGTCATTATACAGGGCCACGTGGATCAGCCCCTGGGCTAGGGGCTTAATTGACACCACTAATTAGATTACATCTTGTGAATCTTATCTTATTTAAGCCTAAAGTGATATTATGTTGTCGTATCTCCCCAAAAGTGAAAGTTTGTTCTTTTCTCACAAAAATTCAAGATCTTGAACCTTAAAAATTAAATACCTTAAATACATACTATTATGGTTATGGTCTCAAAAACTTTAACTGGAAGTCATAAAAAAGCTTAAACCATAAATGTTGAATCTTTATGACCAAAAAACTAAGGAAATGACTTATGGATTTGGAAAGTGAAAGGAAAATTTCAAGTTTTACAAGGACAAAGACCACAATATAAGGACAAGGATTTGGTTGACTTTAGATCAAACTCATTCATTAATTGATTAGATTTTAGATCAAGGTACTAAGTTAGTACATAAATGATAAAAAAATAAAATCCATCTTGGCCGCAAAATGGCCATTCAACGGAATACTTAGTTGTAGCCTAAAGGACATGCCCATCGAACTAGAAAAATACATTAAAAGAACTTAGTAAACAAGGAGGGCCATTCGACCATAGCTTAAATATTAGGGAAAAATGTTAAATTTTTTCACAACTAATTAATTTAACAACCTAATTCAAGATCTTCAAAGAAAAAACTCCTAGGAATAAGAAAAATAAGGTATAAACCTTGAGAAAGACACCATGGTCATTCGGCCAAGCTTTGGTCGAAGGTTAAGAAAATTATTCTCCTTTGATATACTTAAAAGGTTAGCCATAAATGCTTAAAGATGTGAACACCAAACTTGATGAAATTAGGAAAGATTATTCAGCCATAGAAGGTTAAAATTAGCTAAATAATATTTAATGGAAAAAAATATATATGTTCATCTTTCTTAGGAATAGATTGGAGAGGTAAAAGTGGCGATGAGGTTTAGGTGAACCAAAAATCCTACTTAAGGGCATAAAGGTTCTTTGGCGAGTATCAAATTAAAAAAAAAAAAGAAAAAAATTAACAAAACTTTGAGAAAAACAAGGGACAAGAGAAATATAGAAAAAATTAGAGGTGTAGGTTTCATTTGAGAAACTTGTCATAAAGCATAGAACATGGGTAACTTGGAATTTTTTAGAAAAAAGGACAAATTACATTGACACCCACTGAGATTCATTGAAATAATATCATATACCCCTTCCTTTTTAAACCTACACAAACCTCCCTTAATTTATATAAATACATAACACCTTATACCTTATCAATTATACAACTCTACACAAACCTCCTCTAATTTCTTATGATATTATATGAATAAGTGAGGTTAAAGAAATGTTAAAAATGAAGGTGTATCAAGTGCATTTTTGATATATCTCAGAGGATGTTAATGTAATTTGCCCTAGAAAAAATGTGTATATTGTCCAAAATTGAAGCACCATGCTTAAGTTAAGTTTTTTACTGAGAAAGTGAATTTTTAGGTAAGTACTAATGTCCTATTTATCATGATGAGGTTTGAGTACATCTATTTATCATTGTGTATGAATTTATGGTTTCATGTGGTGGCATTGAATGTTTTATACGATGTTGGATGAATTAAATTCTATATATGCATACCATATTAGCTTAATATTGAGCATGCATCCTATTATATAGACTTAAAATGGAACCTAATTAGTTAGAATATCACTAAAGAAAATCCTATGTGAAAACTTCACATTATTCTTATCAGGCCAAGTCTAAGACTTGTGCATACTTGGTAGGCATAGGACCTTCTATGTTGAAGCCATATATAACACCCGAATTATGAATATGTATTTTATGCTTAAGTCATTCATTTGGTTCCATTATTAGTTTTTTATCTCATGATGCAGAATTCTTTTTAGAAAATACTTGTATGACAATGTGGTAATTTTTTTTAAACTATTTGATATAAATTTCAAGCCTCGTCGATAAAACGTACATAGCAGTGAAATAAATCACTAGACGAATTTTGTGTGTGGTCAAAATGTTAAGAGTATAAATTGCTTATATTATTCTTTCCAAACAGTTAAACATAATTTGAACATGACATGCATATCATAACATAATTATACATACCATTCATACCACACATAAGTCTTAGGTCCGTGGGCCTTTACACACATATATTACAAACCTTAATTTATAGCATTGATACTACAAACTATTATACATATATCAAATTTACATTGCATACTATATATTTCTAATACTTAGGATGCCTGCATCAACTATTACAACATATACATTATCTATATGTCTTCCAACTCTTCTTGTTCCTTGATGTAACTAGGAAACCCACGAACCTATACTAGCCTATTGGTGGAAACGATCCATCCACATGTTCTAGTCTAATGACATGAACATTCCATCTGGCATTTCTTGATAGGCCTGAAAAGGGATGACATTGGTTGTGAAGAGCTTTCATGTGAGGACCAAATGTGAGACAAACTATGGTAGTGGGTTGAGGTCTGTGGATCAGTTTCCCCTTCGGAGGAAGAGAAATCCACAATAGGAGTTGCCCGCTAGCTTCAATTACCATGTGGGGTTGGAAACACTTTGTCAGGGTGGAACGCCTCTAGGGAAGTAGCAAATTCGGTTGTCGAGAAGTTTAGGCCTAGAACTTTAGAAATAAGCAGATGCCCAAGAGAGAAATAGATGCAAAATTTGGCCTATGTTATTATCAGTAAACCATGTGGGTTTGTGGTCCAATCGACATTGCTAATGCCGACGAATACTATCGCTGTCGCAAAAGACATTATCGTCATTTGGGAAGAAGTAGGGGTGAGAAACTAAGTTTCTCAGTGGGCTTTCTACTTTATTCTAATATCATCACTTTTATCCTAGCCACTTTAGTATATTTAAGAAATCATTTTATGCATATAATATTAATTTTAATTCTTTGAAAACATTCCACTGAAGTGGGTTAATTTTATTTAGAAACATACAATAAAGATAGCATTTAACACACATATTATTCTATGTCTTAAACTTTATTCTCCGTCATTTCTCTAGCCCACTCTTTAGGACAATTATAGATCTGATTCCACCATCTTTGGGGAAAATAATTAGACATAGACATAAATTAAATTTGTCAAACAATATCTTCTCACTAACTCTACTCCCACCTCCTATTACTAAGGATATGAGCTCATTCCTAGGTGATTGTCACCACCACATAAGGTGTGAAGGACTCAATGCCTTCACTATAGAAGGATTTTGGAGAAACCTTTGTCTCCTGGGAGAAACCTTTGTCTCCTCTTCAGTAGGGCTCTAAGTTCCCTTTGGATTCCAGGTGCACAAGGCACAAGAGAGTAGACTTACATTTTCACATAAGGTTTGCTTTAGTGATCCCTTAATCTTTTTTAGTTTATTTTAATGGCTTCTAAATAATTATGCATGCTAAAACAAATTTTCAACCAATATGGAATGCACATATAGATTTTAGATTCCATCTCAACATCAACATAAACCATACTCATACATAACATCATCCTTTTCTTTACTTATGAGCATTCATCATTTCAGTCTTACATAAATTGTTGTGCACTCATAAAAGTAATACAAATTGACTGGTAAATCATTTAGCATCATTACATATCATAAATACATGTCCAATTTATTCTTCAATTTAGCTTTTGATGTTAAATCACTCAAGGGACTTAATTCTCTCAATCATCTAAGTTGTTCTTGATCCTTTCCTTTTCTCAAAATCACATTAATTTTAAGAGATTTTTACATCTTACAATTTTGCTCTAGGTAACCGAATGGCACCTTTAAGTTTTTATTCTTTGTGCTCTTCAATTGTTCAAGTCTTACGCAAGTCCTACCTATATTAAGTTCAAATATTAAATGTTTACAAATTTTTAACTTGTTTAGGACATTTTACTTGAACATGGTCGAATATTGGTTTACTTGAACAATGATTTTTAAATAAATTTCACCGATTAAATTTCTTCTAAGTGCCTTAGAAGCACTTTAAACCAACCAAACTTTGTTTTTCTTTTCAAAAATACTAAAAATTGGTGGGGTTGATTTTGAATGGTTCAAATATAGTTTTGAGCCCTCATAAGTGAAAATAAAAGGTGATGCACAGATTTGAAGAAAGGATCCATAAAAGAAACAAAACAAACCATAAAAAGACAAGTTGAAAGCTTAAAAAGACAAGTAGAAAGGTCCTAATTGATGGTGACTTTACTAAATGGTGGTGGGGCTGTGATGGCTACCTTTGGTGCCCTCTTTGGCTAGTCCACATGGTTTGACAAGTGAAGATGGTGGGGGTTGGTGTTTAAGCCCTTGATTTGGCTTAAGTCTCAAAGTTGGAGACTTAGGCTTAAAGTGGAATTATGGTTCTTTGGATTAAGATGGACTTAGAGAGAATTGAGAGAGTTTGGCTAAATGTTTGATTTTTAAAAACTGAATAAAATGGGACCCCAAGGGTGTTTAGTGTGTTCAGCCACTAAACGGCAAGTTCCGAATATTTTTACACTTAAGGATATTTTAGTAATTTTGCATGGATTTTCCTATTTTTCAAAATTCAAGGAATTGTCCCTTTATATTTAGATTAGTGTTAATTAGGCTGTGTTTACCTTTAATTATGTTTAACTTAGCCTAAGCATGGTTTACTTTTCATTAACCAAGGTTAATTAGTCTTAACCATGGTTAAAAGAATCTTTTTACTATTTATCTTTTGTTTTTTATGCTTGACTTGGTTGATTTGGTTTGGTGACTCACCACCAGATTTTCCACATGTTTATTTTCGTGCAAGTAAGTGTGGGGCCCACTCTTGGCTTGTTTATCACACTTTCCTACCCTCCTGGCCTTCCAAGGGTGTTTTCGTAATTTTTCTCAATATTGCCAAAAAATTTCCGAAATTATTCCTCTGACACTTTTAACACTTTTTGGTTCATTCCCATGTTAATCTAAGGTCATTTAATATTTTTCTGGGAACTTGCTAGCTCTGTGCAAAAAGCAGAGCTCCTAGGAACATTTTGGTCATTTCTAGGGTTTCTGAGGGCGTTTTCATCCCTTCTTGATTTTATAAGTTTTTATCACTAATTTTGACCATCCATGACATTTTTTAATCCTTTTAGGATGTCTTTTACTTATATTTTCATTTCTCTGGTTCATTATTTGAGTTGCTCAGGTGCAGGGGTATTTTCATTATTTGAACCAAACTTTCTAATTTTATTTTCGGCTCCCTAATCCTACTTAGTTTCACTCTGTTACACCATAGGGATTCAAGAATTTATGATGGTGATAACCATCCAGAATGAGCTCATATCTTAGAATAGAAGATGGAGTAGTGGACTAGTGAAAGATGTTTAACTAAATTTGTTAATGATATGTCTTAAATTAAATTATCATTAAAATAGTGACTAGATAATGAGAATAATTATGATTATCACATAGAATGAGAAAGAGTAAAATAATATATATTATATGATGAGAATATGATCTAGAGAATAATTAAGATTTTATGTTTTGTAAATTTTTATGAGGAGGTGATTCATGAAATGTGTGCTTACATTAAATTTAAAATTTTTTTCTTATTAAAATGGATCCACATTAAAAAAAATTTAGTTTAAAAGTAAAATTAAAAGTGAATGCTTGTCATGTTTTTATAAAGAAACTGAAGTGGATGGGTTAAGAATGTTATCATCAATCCTAGGATAGACACCTACTGAGAAATTTAGATTTCTCATTGCTTACTCTTCATTCTTTTCCCAGAGCTCGACCATGTTCATCATGATGATAGTGGTCAAGATAGAAATGAATAACATAGACTAGAGTTTTTGTGCTCATGGATGGATTGTAGGAAGAGTTGGAGAGAATTTGTAACGATGTTGTCTATATCTTTTGTTTTGGGATGAATGTAATTATAAAAGGGCACTGATACCCTTATCTTGATGAAAAGGACTCGCTGAGAGCCTTTTTTCACTTGTTTTACTTGCTTCTACATAATGTAATTAATGTATGTATAAATAATCATGTAAATATTATTGTATAAATAAATGTATGTTATTTCAAGTAAATAAATGCGAGTTTTTTAAAATTATTATAAGTAACAGCATCAAGTTTTTATTTACCGCTAAGGTAATTTATTATGATGAGGCTCACACTTTCAACAAATATTTTCAAAAAAAAATTGTATCATATTTTGAATAATATTATTTTATCATGCAGTTCCACATCATGAAGTATCAATCTGTAAAATATGACTTAACATAGGTCAAATATCAATATTAGGGTGTTACGTTCCTAGTAAAGCAACTATAATCATAGTTTAATGCCTAGGTTGTTAGGATCTTACAATTTGGTTTGTAGTGTCTCCAGTATAAATTGATGTTGGCACTTTTATTTTCATTGTTTTTGTCCTTGAGAAGTAGAGTTTCTGCAATAGCATTAATTCTTTTATGATCTCAGCTTCTTGAAGTGCCTTAAATCTAATAGACCCACTTCTTATTATTTGGTAAGTGTAGGTTTAGATGAAAATGCCACTATGCTACCATTAAAAAAAAGTGATAATAAGATAAGCTACATAATTTGCTTTAAGAAAATAGTTTAATTGCAAATAAGATGCCTACCACCTTAGAAAAAAGATGCATAAGAGAGTGCATTATTGTGACAATCATCACTCACACCAAATGGGCCTTTTTTTTATATTATCAAAAGTATCAGGGATGAAAATGGAAGGTTACTCAAAATTCCTAATCACAAAAGCATTCATAAAATAAGAACATTCTAAGTAATAAAAGTTAAGATACATTGGCAAGAGTGAAAATGGAAGGATTGAATGGGGTGGTGACAAAAATTTTACAACATATTAAAGCATGTATCCATGTCTAAATACATTGTCAATTTTTCCTCTTTCAGCCTCCCCATTCCTTCAAATTTTACTCTTGTTGAGCATAATATAACTTTGATATTTATGCTACTAATGAATAAGCAATGATTACAAGGCCTTCCACTTTCAAATTAGGCTTCAATAATTTTACAATTATTTATTCTAAAATTACTCCAATTAAGAAGGTGAGCCCATCATTAACAGGTATAATAACCTACAAACATAAGATTATTAGTATTGTGGTTTAACTCAATCAGTTAATGCAAATGAACACCATTTTGTATCCATAAATTATATCTTTTTTCTTTTATAAACAATTTATTAGGGTTCAATTTTTTGTGATAGATCTTATTCATGTTCAGAAAAAAAAAATAAAGGATCCAGTTTGTCTATTTATAGTTCCCACACCCATTGCACTTATCTCCAAAATGTATTCATCAGCCTTATCAAACACAGACTCAATTTCTATAAAACTTGTTTGCATACTAGACAGAAAAATCATGTAAGCCTAAGAATTTTTGTAAAATCTATGATTATATACTAGTTGTTACATTCTTACTAAGTTCATAATGTTAAATTTGTTTCATAGTATATTTATATTTTTTTAAATTTTACAATATGGATAATTAGAGAGAAAGATTGGAGGAAAAAAATATAGAATTAATAGAAACCGGTAGGAGACAAGTTGAATTTAGATTAACTACACTCATTAGAATTCTCAATTATGATAAATTAATTATTTTATTTTTATTATAAAGATCATGAAATGAATTGTTTGTTTAAACAAATTTTGTATGCATCTTTCAATTGTTTATTTTTCTGCTAAAGTTTTGTTCTGCATGCTTGAAAAATGAACACCAAAGCATTTATTTACCTTACATATGGGTAGGTTATATTGGAAACAAGGATGATCTTTTTATAATGACTTACTTCATTTGATCTATATATCTAAAAAGAAAAAGCCTAAGTATCCACATAATTTCAAAGTTAGAGCTATGAATGTGTTGGTAAGTTTGTGAATTACATATTCCATTTGTTACTTTTCATATGATGTTTAAAGTTATCTTAAGTATATGGAAAAAGTTTAATTAATATTTTATTTATTTTAAAATTATTATATAATTCCTCAATTTTGTGTTACTGAGTATTGAAGCCATGTCATTTTAACTACCCTTATAATCTTTATCCCTATGAATAAAGAATACAACTTTCACTTCCAAAAATGGCTACTATCCTAACAATTCACGACACCTCACATGTGTAACACCCTAATAATAAAGCTTCTTTTACGTTTAATTCGTATTTGCGATGTCATTATTAGACTATTACTTCATTATGCAAAATCCTTTTGATAAAAATACTGTTATTGAAAATATGGTATAATTTTTTTCTTTGAAACATTTACTAAAAATCCAAGTCTCACTAATTTATTTGACTAATTACGCATCATTTATTCTTACATCAATGAAATGATAAAATTAAAGACACATGTACATTTATTACTAAGCTACATATTTATGTGATCACATTCATTTATATAACGTTATTTGTACAAACATTATTCTCACACGGTCCTTGGGGCTCCAGCCACAAGCTTTTGTTTAGAACATAATAAGCTCCCTCTTCATGCTCTTGGTAAGCGTGAAGTGTATATGGAATTGGAAAAAGTGATCTATCTTGTAAAGACCATGTATGTGAGGAACTGTAATAATGTGAAGGAGTTTGGAGGTCACTTTCTCCTTTAGAATAAGTCTCATTTACATGTGCTGCTGGAGTTTCCTGATACCCCAATAGTGGAAGGTGTAACATCCCAAACTTCTTGCTTAGGTTGCATGACTAAGAGATAAATAATTATAAAAAATTCCCTTGAAATCTCACAGGAAATTAGAGAATTTTTAGTAAATGACGAAAATACCTATGCACTTGGAAAACCTAAATAATGTGTAAGAAAAATATAAAATAAGACTTAAAAGATATTTGAAAGGATTATAGAATATTAAGAATGATCAAAGGTATGGATAAAAACTTAGAAAACAAATAAGGGACAAAAATGTCCTCAGGAAACTCTGAAAATGCCTGGAACGCCCCTAGAAAGCTTTGTTTTTTCTACAAAGCTAGTTAATTCGCAAAAAAAATATCAAATAAATTTATATTCACTTGGGAACAAACCAAAAGTGTTATAGAGAGTACTTCCTCTGTTCTATTTTATTTGTCAGGACCGGTCATGATGCTCTAGTGCTACCTTATGACACCTATAGTGCTTTCCGACTCCTAAGACCCTAACTTTGCCTTTCCATTCAGCTAGCTCTTAAACCCTGCTTGACAAAACATAATATCCTTTGATCCCGGATTCCATTCAAGGAACTGAAGGAAGGTCAGCAGGTCAGGTAGTCCTGGTATGCCCTGGATGAATCTACCACCAAGCTTAGGCATCCAGACTTTTTCCATTCAGGTGAAGTTCCCAAGGTTAGTCTCGATCAATTGAATAAGTTGACTAGCCAGTCCTTCTTTCACTCAAAGTGAGCCCATCAAATCAAAGTTTATGTAGTTTCATAAAGCGAAAGGAGCCCGCTTCCTACTCTCCTTTCCCCACCCTTGTAGGGGTGGCCTCGTCCTCTTCCTCAGGGACGTTTCACTCCCGTTCTTCATTTCCTTCTTCTCAAATCCAAGGGGTACTTCTCATATTTATAATGTTTTTGTGGTGTGAGTCCCATAATCTTTCGAACATGTCGTCTGCAATCAATCCATGCATCTGTCCCACCCGGAAGCTGATAAGAATCACAGGCGGCAAATAGGAAACTCTGAGGATGATCAACGTATCTGTACATATCTACTAAAATTTGTAGGACATTGGAACTCATTTTGTTTGTCAAAGGAATAATTTGGGAATTTTTCTAGTAATGTTGAGAAAAAGTATGAAAATGCCCCTAGAAGGCCGAGAGGGCAAGAAAGTGTGGGGAAGAAACCAAGAATGGGCCCCACATGGAGTGCATGAAATTTTCCATGTGGAAACCATGGTGATTAGTCACTAAATGAATTCAACCCAAAGTAAACTCATAAAAGACTAAAATAATTAATGTTAAGATTCTTTTAACTAGGGTTAAGGCTAATTAACCTTGATTGATTAAAAATTGACCATACTTAGCATAAGTTAAACTTGATTAGTGACAAACTCAACATTATTATCACTAATATAATCCTAAAAGGATAATATTTTACTTTTAGATTTATTTTAGAAATAGAAATTATATGCAAAATTACCAAAATGCCCTTAAATGGGAATTTAATTGCCACATGCCCTAGGTGGATGAAATTGCTTACGGAAACCAAGGAGGGGGCTCATTTGCTGCAGTTCCAACCTTCTAAACACTTGGAGAAGATCTCAAAAGTTTCTCAAAGCTTAATGCACCCAAAAACCCAAACATTATACCTTAAGCCTAAACTTTCATCTTTGAAGTTTAAGCTAAATTAACACCTAACCACCAAGCCCCACCACTGCACTTGAGAGCCGTTTTGTGGACCATACAAGGAAGGAAAAATCAGTCCATGAATCCCCACCAAAAACTAATCACTAACTTTTCATCAAGTTGGATTTTACTACTTATGTTTTTAAGCTTTAAATCTTGATTTTTATGGTTTGTTTTCTTCTTTTTGTGGATCCTTGCTCTAAGACCCATGGATCTCATTTTGTTTTAACTCATGAGATCTCAAGGCTTCCTTTGAACGGTTAAATATGAGCATCACCCATTTTCAGTGATTTTTGAAAGTTAAAGTGAAGTTCGGATGGATTAAAGTGCTTCTAGCCACCTTAGAAGCAATTTAATCGGTTAAAATTATTTAAAAATCCATTTTGATGATTTGGGCAGTTTTAGAGTTAATGAGAAAAAAAATTTAAGTGTTCATGTTGTGGGATTTATGGATCTTGGAGTGGATCTAATGGATCTATACTTATTTTCCATGAAAAATACTATCTTTGAGATTTTTATGCTTAAAGCTTGAAATTTGGAAGTTTTTCTCAATATTATGAGATATTATGCTTAAAGGTCCATAACTGATCTCATGGGCTAAATAACTTGAAAGACTATGAAAAATTTTATCACAAGTGCTAAGAGATTGATATGGGCTTAGACTTAAGATCTACCATGAGCAAAATGGAGTTTTAGGACCAAAAATGAGATAAGCTTCATAAGACACTTAGAACCTTCATTAACCATAATCTAAGATATGAATAAATGTTAACTTTTGATGGATTTAAGTGTTATTAGGGCTGAAAGTGCACAAAACCATGGAACAAAGCTCATATAAGAATGAATTTTGGGAAAAATACCTTGAATGCTTGAGGAGGAGCATTCAGCCACTTTTGGTTAATTAGGGTAAAAATTTTATAAGAATATCTAAATCATGAGATTAAGTCCTAATGGATGTGAAGTAATACTTAAAATAAGAATAATTGAACTAAAATGCCCTAAATTCTAAAGGAATGAAATTCAATCACTCCTTGGTTAATTAAGGAGAATTAGGTTTAAATTCTTGATTAGAGTTAATCAAAGACCTTTAGCATGTAATGAAAAGGACTATAAGTGTAAGAAAGATTTTGGAATGGTTAGGATGACCATTTGGCCATAATGACTAAAATGGGTGGAATTAAGTTGGAACTTTAATTAAGACTTAAGCTTGAATCAAGGAGGTATAAGTTGATGAGTTAAAAATATGACCATTCGGCCATTCGGAGTTGTGAAATTGAAATCTGACCATTCGGCCATTGCTCTTAATAGTGAAGAAGGAATCTTAAAAACTTATAAACTTGGTAATGAGTAATGGCCTAAACCTTAATTAGTAGGAATCATCTTCTAAACTTAAAGAAAAGTGAACCATAAAGCCCAAGGATTTAAGTGTATGTATTCAGATACTTCTTAAGGATTAAGAGAAGTTTGAGTTAAAAATCTAATTAAGTTGCCAAGAAGATCCTAAGTAAGTTTAAGGAAGAAAGTTGAAAAGTGATAACGAAACTAGCATAAAATCTTATTAAGATTTAAGAATGGATTCTAGGAGGATTTAAGAAGATGATTAGAAAATAATTATGGGGTAAAAGTGAACTTAGATCATTCAACTATCTTAAGTTTAATTAAAGAAGAATGAGTTTAAAAACTTAATTAAGGTGTAATAAGGATTCTTACCATGAAAAAAAAATGAAATAAGGGTTTAAGAGAAGTTTGGTAATGATATGAGTACCATTCGGCCATGTGAGACTAAATGTATGCAAGTGAGCTAAAATTTTGCTAACACATAACCCTTAAACCTAATTTAATTAGGTTATGCATAAGACATGCAAATTGAAGCACACAGGAGTAAATAAATCAAGAGGTACAATTCGGCCACTTAAGGAGAAATTCAAAGTATCATGATTTTCATGAAATTATATGAAACAAATTAGCCTTTGAGAAAAGGAAAGGTTGAGAGATAACTTAGAAGGATGAGTGGAATAAGCTTCCATGAGTGATTTATCATAGAATGTTATGAATTAAGCAAGTTAGACATGTTATGGACGTATGTGATTATGTTGCCCAAGAATTTATGATAAACTTAAGTATGTCTTGATTTAGAAGATGATTATTTGCTTGAGAATGATATGTCAACTTGTTGTATTTCTTTATAAGTACATAAGATAAATATGAGACGTATGATGAATACTCATGAAAGATGTCTTGTATGATGATCATGTGTGAATGATATTGTGAAATTAGTTATGGTTAGTGACTAAATGTGCATGGAATATTGATTGGGGTGATAAAACATGCATGTTGTTACTCTTGATTTCTTAGAGAGTAATGTATTATGTGTTGTAAGTACATAATAAAGGATGTAAAATGTATGGATAATGTTCTTGTTCTTAAGAGATTATGTAAGACACAGTCAGTATGTGAAAATAAAATTAATAAACACACACTTGAAAAGTGCCGAGTCAAGGACTTATGCATGTGTGGAAAGTTTGGGACTATCCATGTTAAAAGCCATGGGGATTCAAAGTAAAATAAACTTGATAAGCACATACTTAAAAAGTGCCAAGTCAGGGACTTATGCATGTGTGGAAAGCCTGGGGCTATCCATGTTTGAGGTGACGACCATGTGAGCTCATATTCTAATAATAATTGTTAAGTGTGTATGTGAAAGAGCTAATAACGCTTGATAAATATTTAATAACGTGCCATTAATAATATAATGGTGTTCTATATATTAATGTGTCAAATAGTATTACGACTTTATGTTTGTGTGAGCATGTTTGAGTGTCTGGCTGAAGAATTAATGTGTCAAGTAATATCTTGATGTTATGTTTCATATGAGCATGATTATGTTTATAACAAGAGATGTTAGTGTGTCAGGTAGCATCCTGATGTTATGCTACAACATATTGATAAGGTGAAGCATGTTAAGAATGATGTTTATGATTACGTTTGTCATAAACCCTTCCATAATTAAGGTGAAACCACTTCAGAGAATAGCATATTTCTAAAACGAGGAAGAAATTTGTATGTTTAACATCTTTTTCATAAATAAACTGAAATGGCTAAAATGGGAATGATGTCACTCACTTTAGGATAAGATCCTACTGAGAAACTTAGTTTCTCACTCCCACTTCCACCATTTTCTTTCTCAGACCCTAACATTCTTGTTCGAGAAGGCATGATGTTTGTAAAGACAAATCACATAAGCTGGGAGGTTGGAGCCTCAGGGTCTTCATATCTAAAGAAATGGGGGAATTCTAGACATATCGAATAATGTATAATATATGTTTGTTATGGATGACTATAAATTGTGAGAGGGTACTAGTGCCCTTGTATGTCTTATTTTAAACGACTCACAAAGATTCATAAATTACTATGTCGTATGAGTTGTACTACTTATGTAAATAACTATGAGAAGTATATATGGGTTATGTTTATATTTGTTTACTACTAATTAGACATAATTAAAATAAAGGAAGTAATTTGTAATGGAAATAACCTGTACATGCACAAGACCACTTAGTAATTTATTTACTGTCACAAACGCTATACGATGAGGCCTTTAATTTATAACCAATAGTTTTAGAAAAAAATTACCGTATTTTTTCTAATAAGTATTTTCCAAAGATTCTGCATCATGAGATAACAAACTAATAATGGAACCGAATGAATGAATTAAGCGTAAAATCAGTATTCATTTTTAGGATGGTATAGAGGGAATGCCATGTTAGGATGGAAAGTCTCAAGGGGTATATCAAAATTAATAGTGGAAAAGTTTGGGCTCATAACAACAGACATGAAGATTTGACCAAGGAAAAGTAAATCCTTACACTTACCTTGGCTGTGATTAATAGACCATGAGCATTGGCCGACCAATTGACATTTCTAAGGTCAATGAATACCACTATCATTAAGAAGGACATTTTCAAAGTTTGGGAAAGAAAATGATGGAAGGGGATGATAAATTAAAATTTCTCAGTAGGTTTCTACCATAGGTTAATGATACATTTTCAACCTAATCACTTCATGATGTAGAGGTGGGAGGAGGTGGTTCTTCTGGATCAATGGAGGTTGAAACTTGATAGAGAATGAAAGAGGAATGGATTCAGATTAAGCCTTAAGTTGGAAATGCCACCTTTTGTGAAGGATGAGCTTCTTCTCTGCTACCATAAGCAACCACTGATGAGGAGGTTGCTAAACCCCAAGTTTGGTTCTATAGGAAGAATAAGGAGAGAATTGCTCTCAAAAATCTGAGTGAAAACATACAACTTCATTCAAAATAAACTTCATGTTGAGAATTACACAAGTGATGTCTTTATATAGGCCAAAGATGGTGCCTAGCATGGGGTAGCTTCAGGAATCCGAATTAGGTCTCTTCCTTGAGCCCAAAATGAGTCCCTCCTAGTGTTCCATGGTAGCCTATAAATTCACCAAAGCAGGACCAAAAAGCTCAGCAAAAAAGTACAAGGAAATGGGCCTGTTCTATACATGTCTTGGGTCTTCTACTTCTAAAATACGAAAAGAGTCCTAAAACCCATTCTAAAATATGTAGGGCCAAGGAAATGATGGATTCGGCATGAGGGTGATCCTCTTGAAGGCCCAAGAAGGTCTCTGCCTTTTCTTGTCACTTCTTGACTCTTATCTTGGTGATGGCCTAATAAGCCTAGTAGGTCTCTGTAGTTGGGCTTTCTCTCCTGACTGGACCTCTACATCACTTCAACTTATTCAAAAATAGATGGCATACTTAAAATATCAATTTTAACTTAAAAATAAATCCTTGACTGAAATGAGTCATTTTTATCATTGACATAAATAATTCTTATTCAAGCATACATTTCATCCATAACTTAGATTATTCTGCCATAGAGATATCATGAACATGCATTTTATATATTCTTGAGATCATATTTTATCACATAACAAATATTATTTGACCTTAGCTCTACTCATGCCACAATCATAATTTCTTCTCATTTTTTATCACCCTCTTAGTGATAATCTTTGGTTTAGGCATGTAATACAAAATTTAGTCAAATAATATCTATTCACTCGCTCTGCTACTCTAGCTTCTATTATTCGGATATGGGCTCATTCCTTGATGGTCGTCACCATCATAATTATTGATGACCTAGTGCTTTATAATAGAAGGAATATTTTTGGAGAACCTTTTTGTTTCCATCTTAGAAAGACCTCTTGTCCTTCTGAATGTGGACAAGGCACATTAAGAGTAATGTTACATTTTCACATAAGTTCTTTATATTTTGGTTTATTAGATTCCTTTTTAAATCTTACAAATAATCATGCATGCTCAAGAAATCCAACCAATATGGTATTCACATATAGCTTTAAATCCATCAATTTTTCACATATTCCATTCACATAGCATACCATAAATCATGTCACTTTCTAAGTCATTAAAAGGGTCATTTCATACACTCTGCATAATTATACATATTCAAGAACAACATAGTAAGATAGCATAATTATTTTAACTATAAATCTATCTCCTAATTAAAATTACTT
Source organism: Canavalia gladiata (assembly GCA_037954105.1). NCBI lineage: Eukaryota > Viridiplantae > Streptophyta > Magnoliopsida > Fabales > Fabaceae > Canavalia > Canavalia gladiata. The sequence goes on along the minus strand of CM075662.1, from coordinate 16,285,347 downwards.
GATTATGCTTGATGTTAAGCTTCTAGACAACATGTAGCTATTTTTCTAAAATTTGTCCATTTGTTCATCATTTTAGTTTTATGAGAAATTTCTCATGGGAAATTAGTACATTCAACCTTTCCTTTTCTCATGAGCTAAGTTTTCCTATCATTCTTGGGTATAAGTTTATGAAAGTTAATGCATGAGTTCCTTGGTCAAATGAATTTGGTGTAATCGAGCTTGTTTTTCTTAATATAGAAATTTTATGAACCACCTTATTATAACCAAATTTAGTTAATGTGATTTTATACTTCTAGATTATTAGTCAAATTCTCCAATGAAATTATTTAAACTCAACTTAGTTTATTTGTAGATTTTTACTTAAACATTCATGCCTAATAACTTGAAAATTTTCATAGAAATATTTAAGCATCTCAACTAATCATCTTAGGATTTATTAACCACTTTTATGGAATTTACCTAGGTCTTGGCCAAATCTTCACATTTATTCCTAAGGTTTGGTAGTCAATTTTTCATATATTTGAAAATGATTCTTAAGAGGTTATGAGTCTTCCTTCTTAATTACCTAGGGTTTGCCAAATGGCCGTCCAACTTGTCCAACTTCTTATAAAGTTTACTGCTAATCTTAGACTTAGAGGGACTCATACCACACCTTAGTAAAAATTTTAACTCCTTTGCTCCTTAGTTTAGAGACCTTGGTCGAATGGCCATGTTGGTTCCATAATGGCCTTTTTCTCTAGTTTTTTCTCTTAAATTGTGACACATAGTGTAGGTCATTTAATCCCACACTTTTCTCTTTGGTCCATCAAAATTTTGTCCTTAGTTCATAGCCATAGTCATCCTTATGGAGAGTTTGAGATGTCTTTTTCATTTTCTAATTCTTTAAGTCCATATCTTGACTTTTAACCACAAAGATCCATTTTTTGTGAAGTAAGGTTTAACTTATAACTTAACTTCCTTGAGTCCTTTTAAGATATGATTATTGGGTCTAGATCTTCAATTTTAGTGAAATTCCAAGTTATAGATTTAAAATGTTTGTGAAGATATAGTTAAGCTTACAACTTGAAGAGATACGACCATACAACAACATATTTTTCATGACAACTAAGTTGAGATTCACAAGATCTAGTTATCATTTACTTGACATCTTCCAACACTTAACAAAATCTTCCAAAATTTATCCAAGACATTTAAAAGTCACTCTTAAGAAATGTTAACCAGTTAAAATTTTTCAAGAGCTCTAAGAAACACTTTAATCCATTAAAATTTCCTTTTGACCTTCAAAAATTACTACAAACTTTGTGATTCTTGTTTTTAATAAACTAGGGCATTTTTGAAAAAAAAACATGCTCAAGAAATTTGGATCCATATATTTTAGAGAAGGATCCATAAAAGAACAAGAAAAACAAGTCAAAATCACATAATGAAAGACTTATTGAGGTGGAAATCCCTACTTTTTGGAGACTAGAAAAAAGACTTAGTGGAATTTGAGGTGGATTAATAAGCATAAATTTCATAAATAATTATCTCTCATTTTTATCTCATTAAGACTTCTTATATGTTCAATTAAGTGGTCTTTGTCATATTTTATGAGTTTGGGTTCATATGGAGTTTAATTGAATTTCTTTGCGTAACTGATTAAAATGACTATTATAGTATTTTGAGCATAATAGGAGTTTTAGACATCCAAAAATCATGAAATCTATCTTGAATGAAATCTTAAAGAAGTGTCCACAGTTACAAAGCAAGATCAGCCTCCAAATGGGATGTATAAGACTCTGAAATTATCTCAAAAGATGAGATAGTGTTGCTGTCGTTGAACCTGAACAGTGTTCAAAGATCTGGCCATATCTTGAGATACAGAAGTGATATTGAGATGAAATTAGATCCGTTGGAAAACTAAAATCTAGGGCTACAACTTTTGTTCATACTTAAAGTTCTAATTCGGACACGTAAGTATCCGAAATTTCACTGCAATCAACATCAAAAGTTTTGTGTTGATTGGTGACAAAAAGTCAAAAGTGTTTTGCCTTTCCAACAAAGCACATGTGAAAGCAATAAAAGGATGGAAAAGTAAAAAAGCTGGTTGGTGACCTGCTGAAGATGATGCCTCAAAAATCCTCTATAAATAGAAGGTTTTACAAGAGGAGAAAAACACACCTTGGATATTAACTCCAATACCATTTTCCATCTTTCTTTCTTTGTTGTTAGTTTGCCCCCTTCATGGAAGGCTAAGTTTGTAATTTCAATTCAAGGATTCAAGCTATTTTCATTTTAACTTTGAGGTCTTAATCTTTATTTACATGCTTATTAAGTTATTTCTACTCTGCTTTACTATATTCTTCAATTTTATTCTTTTAATCAAAGTTTGTTCGGTTGACGTATTTTGATTAATGCATAATTGATTTCTAATTGGTTTTTGATTGGTAAATCATTTTCCAAAAGTTTGAAGAGTATAAATTAAGTAATTGAATTGAAGGTTTTCATTTTATTACTTACTTCAACTAAATTCTGATTATGAAATTGGTTTAGATCTAATGAAAGATTAAGTGGTTACTAAATCTTGTTGATCACAACCAATTGAATCCTGAGAGTTTTCTCAGTAGAGAATTCAAGGATCATTTTAGGGGTTCCAGATGATCCTGGGTTGATAAACATAATGCATGATTTTAGTGATCACTGATTAGTTAAGAAAATAGCCTCTGAATTCCTTGAGTTGACAATCATTAAGTCAAATTAATTTCATTCTATATTTTGTATTTAGAACTTAATATCACTTCTTTACAAAATCCCCTTATTCTAACTTTCTCCTAATTTGCTTAAGAATATGAAATGGTCTTTGGGAGATGACCTAGGTTGTACCTTATACTATACCAATAGTTGGGGAAAATCTAGAAATTATTTTTGGGCGTTTGCGACGAGCGTGTCATGGATCTCCCTTTCCTTGTGGTCCACACGAAATCATTAAGGAGAAGTGGTTGGGACTTTGCTTACTTGTCTTAATATAACTTAAAACTCAAATATGGAAGCTTAAGTTTGTGTATATTTCTGGGTCTTAGGATAGTTTTAAGTTAAGAATGAAATTTGTGGGGTTTAAGTGATTGTTTAGAGGTGAAATTATGAAGCAAATGTGACCTCTTAGTTGCATATAGGATTCAGCCACCTTTGAACAATTGGGATTTAAATTTCTACTTAAAGGCATTTTAGTCCATTCTTATGAAATTTCTATTTTCAATTTTAATCGTAAAATATGAATAATTATCCTTTAAGAATAATTATGGTTTATTTATCCTAATCATGGTTTGTTTAATCAAATCATGGTTAATTTTTACTTTAACCAAGAGTACTTTAACTTAACCATGGCTAATTTGATCTCTCCTCAAAAGTGCTTTTGTCCCTTATGCCATTATAGTTTGGTGACTCATGGTGTTGAGTCATTACCTCATTTAAAACATGTTAATTTTCATGCATGATGATAAGCTCCAAGTTACTAGTCTCTACCTAGTAGTTTCTAGCCCTCCCAAGCTTCTAGGAACATTTTGGTCATTTTCTGAAAAAGTTTCTAAACTATTTTCTTGATTTTTTTAATCCTTATTAATTTATTCCCCACTTGTTTCTAAGTCATTTACTATTTACTTGGAAAGAGTTTAGCCCTTATAGAAGTTGGGACTCTTTAGAAGAGTTTTCGGTGGTGTTTTGGCTCTTTCTTCGACTCTAATTTTTCTTCATGATATTCTAACCCTTATTGATGAGTGTTAAGTCTCTAAAATATCTTCTAACTTTTTTATTTTGATTCTTCTTCTCATTATCCATTGTTATCCCAACGTAGGGATATTTTTGTCATTATATCGAAAAATTTTTACTTTCTCTAAACATTCGTTTCTAACTCTACTTTGCTTTGCTAATATAAATTTATGATGTTCGAAGTCTGTAATAGAAGTTTTTGGGTGTTACAAAATGTACAAAGCCATCTAGGCTCTAATATATCATAATCAAACTAGGATTATAGGTTAAAAAAATGGAGACAAATATAATAAAATCATGACAGCATACAATAAAAGTTAACAAATATGTATTGATTAGAGGTGGTACTCAATTATCAAAGAATTTTTTTAAATAAGATGACATTGGTCAAAACTAAGTTTCACTTGAAGTTTTCTTAGATGACCTATTGCATCATAATTAACTCCTATTTTTCATTCATAATAAGCCTCCTTATTCCTCAAAGAACACCATGTACCACACAAAACAACCAACCCCCTTGGAGCAAAAGCACCAAAATCCCCAAACACTTTTAGCTTGAACAAAAAGATGAGAACTAGATAGTTTTAAGGCCATCAAGAACTCCAAAGAATGAATAAGAGAAATAGAGGAAGAATTGGGAAATTGTCTCTCATATGTCTTCTCCTATGTTTGAATTAAAGAAAAAACATAATTAATAAAAGAAAAACAAAGGAACAAACAAGCGTAAGAATGAAAGGATGGTTAAGGATTGACGAGGTGAACGTAAAGGGAAAATAAGAGACATACCTTGATATGGATGGTGTTGACATTGGAGAGAAAATTGTACCAATTTTGAATCCAAATGGTGGAATATCTCAATGACTGGTGCATTAGAAATCTTTGTATCTAAATTGCTTCCTTTCTCAACTTTTTTCAATTACATAATAGTGGAGGACATGAGGTTGACAAGGTTAGGATATAATTTAAGGGTTCTTATTAGGATTTTGAGATTTTGAACCTACTTTTCACCTCTTACCAATGATTCACAACGAAACTAGGATAATTAGTCACAGTTTAACACGAATGCATGTATTTAGTATTTTATCTCAGTTAATTTAATTACAAGTAATTCAAAAATTTTCAACTGATTATACAAATTGATGTGAATAAAAATCTTACTTAAATTTTTTTTATAGTGATTAGATATTAAAGAATAATTTATTTAAATTTAAAATAAATATATTAATTATATTTAAGTATTTAAATTTAAACAATCAAAATAGTGATTGTTTAAGAAAAATTAAAACGTGTACAAATCTTATGCTCATAAATTGTATATGAAAGTGACATTATATAAAACGAAGAGTAACAATATAGAGGTATGTTAATTGAGAGTTTGAGATTATTAGCTATATTATTCTTTAAGGTGATCGTTTTAACTTATATAGTAGAAGTTCATTATTAATATATTAATATTTTATAATTTTAAATATTTTATGAATAATTAAATAAATTTTTTTGATAAAATATAATTTATATTATAGTATATATTATGTATTTTGATAATATTATATAAATAAATTCTATTAAATAAAATTTAATTTTAAAATATTTAATTTTTAATATTTAATTCAATAAAAATCCTAAATATATGATAGAAAATTTTTTAATATATAAATTTTTATTTTTAATTTAGGAATTGAAACATTAGAAAAGACAATGGAAGCAAAATTTCCATGGAACTAAATCATATTATATAATAAATAATGATAAATTTACTAATAAAAAATAATCAATAAGTCATTCAATTTACTTTTTTGAAGGAACCAAATTATTATATTTTCTAATAATATATTTTTCTCATTCTTTTGTTTAATCAAATATTAAGAATTTATAGAAAGTGTCACCTAAAGAAAAAAAAAATAAAACAACAAACATGACAGCTACAAGCATAATAGACTTAAAAAATAACTTTAAAAAATGACTTAAATTAGGCTTTGAAAGGTTGAATAAAGATACAAATTTTCTCAAAGTTGGCAAGGATGTTGATATGATTCATCTTGCGGGAATGAATCAGAATATGGAAACGATAATAGAATGAGAATAAAGATATGATAAGATAAAGGAACCTGACACAAACCGTGACCTGCCAAAAGAACCAACATTACCAAGGATAGTTCTTTGCCTCAGAACCAAGAAAATCAACTCAGACGGAGATAAAAATTCTCAAAGAGAAATATTATTATTCATCAAAATCTGTCTTTACACTTAATCCCTAACTCCTATTATATAGATAATATAATCTAGTAAAAAGATAACAAATAAGAAATCCTAATTAAATTGCAATTGCAATCTAGTAAAAAGATAACAAATAAGAAATCTTAATTAGATTTCAATTTGACTTGCAACTAATTTTAAACAAATAACTTGTAGATAAATATCAAATCCTAATGCAATCTATAGAAAATAATATAACTTAAGATCTTCGATAATATGACTACATAAATTAACCTATGTTGGAATTGGATTTGGATCCACGTAGTCCTTTTTTTGAACTTCCTTGATGAGATCTTGATGTGCTCGTTCCATAAGTTTGGTCCTATTTCTCATCATAGGACCTCTCATTCCTTGTAGAAAATCTTTTAAATGATCTCTTTCGCTTAACATGGTGCTCATGTTCACATCATTCCCTTCTTCTTCGAGAGGATTTGTCCTTGAATCTTGAAGGTCACCTGCATCAAATAAGGATAAACCAGAAACATTGAAAGTGGCACTCATATTACCATAACTACTTAGAAGGTTGATTTTATAAGCATTATCGTTGATCCTTTCAATCACTTCAAATGGAGCATCTCCTCTAGGATGTAGTTTGGAACTTCTTTGACTTGGAAATCACTCCTTTGGCAAGTGAACCCACATCCAATCATCAGGTTCAAAGACCACCTTGGTGCGTTCTTTGTTTTCCTGCTAAGCATAATGTTCATTTTTCTTCTCAATATTAGTGCAAACCTTGACATGTAATTTTTACACAAGTTCAACCTTTTGTTTTCCATCCAAATTAAGAGAGTCATTAGTAGGAAATGGTAAAACATCTAAAGGCGATAAAGGATTAAATCCGTATACAACCTCAAAGGTGAAAAGGAAGTAGGTGTATGAACAACCATATTATATGCAAATTCGACATGAGGCAAACAATTCTCTCAATCTTTTAAATTATTTTGAATTATAGTACGTAATAAGGTGCTTAAAGTTCTATTCACAACTTCAGTTTGTACATCTATTTGTGGATGAGCCACAATAAAGAATAACAATTTAGTGCCCAACTTACCCCACAAGGTTCTCCAAAAGTGACTAAGAAATTTAACATCCCGATCATTTACAATAGTTTTAGGTAAGCCATGAAATTGTACAATCTCTTTAAAAATTAAATCAGCAATGCGAGTGGCATCATTAGTTTTAGAACAAGCAATAAAATGTGCCATTTTGCTAAATCTATCTATAACGAAAGAAATACTATCTTTTCCTTTTGAGGTCCTACGTAACCCTAGTACAAGATCTATAGAAATATTAGTCCATGGATATTTAGGAACAGGTAAGGGTGTATACAAGCCATAAGGCATTACTTTATATTTTGCTTGTAAGCAAGTAATACATTTTTCACAAATAAGTTTAACTCATGCTTCATTTTTGGCCAAAAAAATATGTTCATGTAAAACATCATAAGATTTTTGAATACCAAAGTGTCCCATTAATCTTCCCCTATAAGCCTCTCTAATAAGCATTTCCCTTACGCTATGCTTAGGTACACACAATTTATTTTTCTTAAATAAATATTCATCTTTCCTAAAGTAGTCTTCAAAACTATTGTCAAAACATGCTTCCCACAATTATCCAAATTCAAAATCATCAACATACATGATTTTTAGTAATTCAAATCCAAGTAATTTAGTTTGTAGAGTCGTAAGTAATACATACCTTCATGATAGAGCATTAGCTACAATATTTTTCTTTTCCTTTTTATACTTGATAACATAAGGAAACATCTCAATAAATTCTAGCCACTTGGCATGCCTTTTGTTGATCTTACCTTGAGACTTTAAAAACTTCAAGCTGAGATGATCATAATGGATGACAAATTTTCTCGACCAAAGGTAATGTTGCTAAGTTTGTAAGGCCCTCACCAAGGCATAGAGCTCTTTATCATAGGTTGGATAGTTAAGCGTCACTCCACTAAGTTTCTCACTAAAATATGCCATAGGTTTAGAATCCTACATCAAAACAACTCTTATACCCACTCCAGAGTCATTAGATTCAATCTCAAAAACTTTATCAAAATTAGGTAAATTTAATATAGGGGCATTGGTTAACTTATCCTTTAAGAAATTAAAAGTTTGTTCATGTTTCTTATCCTATTTAAAATTAACATTCTTTTTAACAAGTTCATTTAAAGGGGCAGATATAGAACTAAAATTTTGTACAAACCTCCTATAAAAACTTGCTAAACCATGGAAGCTCCTTACCTCATTAGCATTTGTAGGTGTGTGCCATTCTCTAATTGCCTTAACTTTTTCTTCATCAATACTAACTCCCTGAGAACTTACAATAAATCCTAAGAAGATAACTGATTCCATACAAAAAGTGCACTGTTCAAAATTAGTATGCAATTCATGGCTTCGTAAGGCAGTACATACAGCACATAAGTGATCTAAGTGTTCATGCATTGCCGTACTATATATTAAAATATCATCAAAATAGACAATAAAATTTTTTTTAATAAAAGTTTGCAAGAAAATATGATTAATCTCAGGAAGGTACTCAATGCATTGAAAAGACCAAATGGCATGACAACCCACTCATATAACCCATATTTTGTTTTAAAAGCAATCTTCCACTCATCATCCTCCTCCTCATACGAATTTGGTGATATGCACTTTTTAAATAATTTTAGAGAACAAAAAAGAGCCACACAATTCATCTAGTAAATCATTTAACCTCGGAATAGGATATCAATATTTTATCGTAATCTTGTTGATGACTCTACAATCCATGCACATGCGTTAGGTCCCATCCTTCTCTGGTACCAAGATAACAGGAACCGCACACAGGCTAAGACTTTGCCTCACATAACCTTTCTGCATCAACTCCTATACTTGCCTTTGAATATCCTTGGCCTCTCCAGGACTAGTTCTATAGGCTGGTCGGATTGGAATCGTAGTGTCAGGGATAAAATCAATTTGGTGTTCAATGCCTCTTATAAACGGAAAACTTTTTTGTGGTTCTTTAGGAAATACATCATCAAATTCCTACAAAAAAGATTCAACCACACTAGGGAAAGAAGAGTTATGATTGTTAGTAACATAATATCCTTGTACATGAGTACAAGAATATTATGTTCCAGTGGCTAGTTTTACACTTAGATACAAGAATATGATTGGAACCTCGGAACACTTAGATACAGTGGCTAGTTTTACCTTTTTCTCCTCCGAATAATTGTGACAATCAAACACATGCTCCACTTTTCTCTCCCACTCAAGATAAGTTTCAAGTTCATTCTTTCTTGTGAATGGTGTGTAAAAACTCAATTATGTCTGAGGCCCATTTTAAGTTAATTAGTGGATAAACCGAAATTAAAAAATTCCAAGAACTCCAAAATACATAAAGAAACATAAATAAATAGTGAAACAAAAAAATAAAAAAAAACAAAAGATTGGGAGAACATAAAATATAAAAATAATAATAATAATAAAATGGTAAATTAGAATATGGAAATATGAAAATTAATTAATTAAGAAATAAAAATTTTAAAATCAGAAAAATTACAAACTAAAGAAAACAATCTCAAAAATTGAAAATTAAAAATATGGAAAATCTGTAAAGGAAAAGAAAATTCTGAAAAACCAAAATTAAAAATAAATAAAAAATTAAAATTTGGAAATTCAAAATAATAAAAAAAATTTCAAATCTGGAAATAGAAATAAAGAAAAGGAAATCTAAAAAGAAAAAATAACAAAAAAAATAAAATCTGGAAAAATAATAAAAATTTCAAAACTGAAATAATAATAAAAAAATCAAAATCTCGAAAATTTAATAGAAATCAAATAATAAAAAAATTAAAAATCTGAAAAAGAATTGAGAAAATAAAAATTTTTAAATCTGGAAATTAATGTAAAAAAATTAAAGTCTGGAAACTAAAGAAAATAAAAATTTTAAAAAAATTTGTAAAGGAAAATAAAATCTAAAGAAAATAAAAACTAAAATCAGAAAAATTAAAAATCAAAAACTAAAATCAGAAATTAAAATTAAAAAACTAAAATCAGAATAAAATAAAATAAAGCAATAAATCAAAATCAGAAAGATTAAAAAAAAAGAAAAAAAATCTAAAAGGAAAAAACGATTTCTGAGAGGTATTAAAAAGGAGCAGAGGGAGATTTTTGGGACTTTTGGCTGGCTTTTGGAAAAAACTGGGTGAAGAAGAAAAGAGCGGAGAAGAGAGGGAACTAGATTGGAGGATTTTGGGAAGAGATTTTCAGTGATCAAGAAAACTTGGTCTCATGTAGGCGACGAACGAAGCTCCATCGCTTCCGATCCCACAACAGGTTGGCTATCGAATCTTGCACCAAGAATTCTACATAAATCCTACATGAATCCATTGATACATGACCGAATCAAGAAATCTCACCATGGAACTTGCTTCTTTCTTAAAAATTGTGTATGATAGAACTGATTTCATTCTTAGAGATTGCGTATGATAGAACTTGTTTTTTTTCTTAAAGATTGCATATGGTAGATATTGTGGCTTAAAAGGCTGATTTCTCCCCTTTCCCTGAGTGATTGAGAGTTGCTCTCGGTGAGGTAATCTTAGTTTATTCACTGGGAGATTCAGATATTATAGTAGAAATCCTCATGTATCAGCGTATGCAGTATTTGTAATAATGACGTATACAACGACCCATGTTTTTCTTGAATCGGATATGCCGATTCCAACTCGTAGAATTCGGTCCCGAGAATGAGCGAGAGTGAGCGACTTGATCATCCAGATCCTAGTGGCCATCAGTCACAGCAGAGGATTGAAAGGCTCCATTTAACACAAGAAATGGCTGAAAATAAGATCGGATACCCCTGTTTTACACGTTCAATGAGCCCCAACGGTCATTAGCCGAGAAATTCGAGTCCTACATCTTGGTGAAATACTTAGGGTAGAACCTTATCTAACCATAGATACCAATGAAAGGGTGTTTAGGCATAGCTTAGGGCCCCTAAAAGGTTCTGTTCGAGCAACAGTAGAAATAGGGGAACCGGTCCTAGCTAGAATGATCGAGGAGAAAAAGTCCCTTCTTAACTTTGTCGGGATAAATACCATATAGATCCCTAATCCCTCTGATCATCATAGAGTAGGAGGAATGTGATGGTGAGAACATTTATTGTTCGAAGAATAAATACGTTGGGTAGTTTGGAGGCAGAGAGACCTCCCTTGGCAAATGTGGAACGCCTGTAGGTTAGACAACATGATAAGGGTCCAAGAACTTTGCATATGTTGCCCCTCCACAAAGGTCCATGCATGTCATGTAGGAGAAATAAGAATCACTACTTGAGATGCCACCTGAATGCATCTCCCTCTCTGTATGTGAGAATTGGGTTGTTGGTTCAGGATGAGTATAAACGATCACACATTCAGAGGGTTACTTGTATTAAAGGGAGGCTTCCTACCAGCTCCCTACACCAGCAGTGTGCATGAAATTATCCACCCAACGTTCCCATGCACCCAATTGGATAATTGAACTCTAGAGCCAGCAAGCAAGTGTCGCAACCGTAATTCCGACGAGACGACGAACTCGCTAAAATTTTTAAAAAGTTGATTTTGATGATGTGGAGTCGCCACCAAATTTTTATTTAAGGGAAAAGATTTGGAAAAACCCTGGATGAGATTTAGGTTCGGGAGTCGGTTACGAGTGGGGAAGGTGTTAGGCACCCCACTCGCCTGTTCTGAAGAACAGTACCCTTAAATTGAGTGTGTGATTATTCGAAAATAGTTTGATCCCTTTTATTAGAGTGAAAATAAATACTTGATGGAGGTTAGCCTGACAGGACTTGATCCTGCTCCTACGTATTCCCTGGTGCAATGGGAAACTCAAGGCTTACGTAGTTCTGGTTATGTTTTGAAAGCTTGACTTTCGAAAGTGTTTGAAAGAGTGTTTGAAATGTGCTCGAAGGCTTGACCTCCGAAGCTACTTGGAAAGTAAAATATAGCTTGACTGTTTTTGAAAACTATTTTCTAGGAGGCCGATCCTCATCCACATATGCACAGGGCCCAAGACAACTACGGCTGCACTTGGACCCATACGAATCTCTAAACAACGAACAGCAGAAAAAGCTACCAGTTCGTGCTTAGAGCTCGTCGCGTGAGATTAAGAATCGCAAAACAAGATTTTTTATTTTAAAAATCGTGGAATGAGAATGAGCAAAGTTTTTATTTTGTAAAAAGGAGAGGCAACCTTAATCCACATATGCACAAGGCCCAAGACAACTACGGCTGCACTTGGACCCATACGAATCTCTAAACAACGAACAGCAGAAAAAGCTACCAGTTCGTGCTTAGAGCTCGTCGCGTGAGATTAAGAATCACAAAACAAGATTTTTATTTTGAATAACGATGAATGAAAAAGACAAGACACAAATAATTATTAGAAATTTAGGAGGGAATTTATTGATTAAGACATTTTATGAAAATACTTGATAATCTTGAATTCATGAATTATTTAGGAATTTTGAAGAATTTTTCTTTTTAATTTCTGGAATTTTCATTAATTTCTAGAAATTTTGAATTTTTTATTAATTTCTGGAATTTTTGAAATTTTTATTAATTTCTGAATTTTTGAAAATTTTATTAATTTCTGTATTTTGGAATTTTTTATTAATTTTATGTAATATTTGAATTTTTTATTAATTTTCTGTAATATTTGAATTTTTTATTAATTTTCTGTAATATTTGAATTTTTTATTAATTTTCTGTAATATTTGAATTTTTTATTAATTTTCTGTAATATTTGAATTTTTTATTAACTTTCTGTAATATTTGAATTTTTTATTAATTTTCTGTAATATTTGAATTTTTTATTAATTTTCTGTAATATTTGAATTTTTTATTAATTTTCTGTAATTTTTGAATTTTTTATTAATTTCTATATTTTTGAAATTTTTATTAATTTTCGGGATTTTTATTTAATTTCTGGAAATTTTGTTTAATTTCTATTAATTTCTTGAACTTTTGAATTTTTTATTATTTTCTGAATTTTTATTTAATTTCTGGAAATTTTGAATTTTTTATTATTTTCTGGAATTTTTGAATTTTTTATTAATTTTCTGGATTTTTATTTAATTTCTGGAAATTTTGTTTAATTTCTATTAATTTCTGGAACTTTTGAATTTTTTATTATTTTCTGAATTTTTATTTAATTTCTTGAATTTTTTAAATTTTATTAATTTTCTGAATTTTTATATAATTTTTGGAATTTTTTGAATTTTTTGAATTTTATTAATCTTCTGAATTTTTATAAATTTTCTGAATTTTTATAAATTTTATTAATTTCTTGGGCACAGAATAAGAATTTTTTGGAAAAACTAGGGATAATTTGGGTAGTTTGTATGAATGGGGACAAAATGGGGACAGAATGGGTATTTTCTTGTTTTGGGGAATACTGTCCCTAGCATTTGCAAGCGGGCGAGCTAACCATCTGGGCTCGCCATGCACTCGTGATTATAGCTTTTAAACTGGAAGTTAAGGAAACTTTACTTGACGTGCGTGGGGTTGCATGGTATTTGGCACCCTTAAGGGGCACAAACATGAATTTGGGTCAACCATCCTATAGCGTTCAGAATAGTCCTTGTTTTCAATTGGGACCGCTAAGTCCTTTAAGGAGCGAAATAGGTAGGCATTGGTGGCTAGATCGAAATTGGCATGGCCATTCATGCCCATCAGGTTACCAGGGTGGCATGAATCACCTGTCGATCGTTTCCCTCTACACCTGGTTGTTAGAGAACCATATTCCAGGCTGGAAGCAACTCGGGAAATTGCCTCAAACTCACTATAGGGTTGTTTGAACATATGTAATGCCCTTAAATATGAATATGACGCATGGAGGCTCGAATATTGGAAAATCGCGGCTGCTGTTTCTTATCACCAACAATGTACGTGGTATTCGTAAGGTTCCTCATATAATTTCCATCCCAAGTAAGCAACCCCTGGAGTTATGACTTTAGCTTCCGAGCGTGCATCTTATTGGCCAAAGAACCTCCTAGTTTCAGCATGATGTCTTCAATCGCGTGATACCCTTGCTCGCATGAATTCGGTCCCACACACAACAAATCGTTTGTGATCTTCCAAGCGTCAAGATTCTCACTACATTAGGCTATTAGGCTATTTTTAAAATTGTTTCACAGATTCTAGATCTCAATAATTGTCTGGACCATTTACAAACACGTAAAGATCATCCTAATTTCAAGAATCGTCATGACTCATGTGGTAGTACCAGATCTTGGACTCTAATTCTATGTGGAAGCCTATGCCCGTACGAACATATGCAGGAGTCTTACCCTAGTTCTAAATTCCTAATACCTTTAGAAGTGAATCGAAAAGATTCAAGATCATACCTGGACGATGCGCTGCTGAACTTTCTTGCAAGTCCTGCTCAAGATGAAGGAGCAGCCGACCTCTCCGCTCAACGCCGTGAAGGGAGCTTTTTCCCTGGGCCTTTTGCTGGTATCCAAGCTTTTGGAGCTAGAGAAAGAGAACTTCAATTGAGAACCTCTCGCTCCCAGAAAAGAAAAGGAACCCCCCAAACTGGCATGGGAATTTCTTTTTATAGGCTAATTCAAAAAGTTTGGCAGGTCCCTTATGCCTCTTGTTATTTTTTGGTTTTCATTATACTTAATTTTTTTATTTTGCTTCTTTTTCATTTTCTGATTTTGATTTTTTATTACTTTTAATTTTTTGTTTTACTTTCTTTATTATTGTATCTTTATTTTCATATTTTTGTTTTCTTTTATTTTTGACTTTATTTTCTTCAGATAAAATAAAAAAAATTATTAAATTTTCATATTATAGATTTTTTTATAAATTTTTTATTTTGATTTTATTTTTTTAATATTTGAATCTTCTTATTTTTCAGATTTTTATCTTTTTATTTTATATTTTTTTTATTTTAATTTTTCCAAATTTTATTTTTTCCCAAAAACTTTTTTTTTCTTCTGATTTTCCCTATTTATCATATACTTTTATTGTTTATCTATTTCTCTGTTTATTCTGTTTTCTGATTTCTGTTTTTTATTTTTCTGAGAATTTGATTTTTGTTTTAATTTCTAATATTTTTCATATTTTAATTTTCTTTTATTTTAAAATTTTTATTTACCTTTTCTGATTTTCTCTTTTTTTTATTTTCGTTTTGTTTGTTTATTTATTATTTAAGTTAGTGTGTGTTTCTTGATTAATTAATTTTAAAACGTGGCCTCGGATATAATTGGGTGTTTACAGCAAGTACCCAGGAGGTCACCATGCAACCATGAGAACAGGCACATAAAATCGAAGCAAGCAACCCGAAAGGATGAGCATTGGACTTCTTGAGAGACCCAACATTGAGTGTATTCATCTCCATCCAGGGAAGATGACCATAACATGCACCAGACTCACAAAATCAAGAAATCTCACCATTAAGGCAAGCTCATTTAGAAAAGGAAGAACCATGCAGATAGGGAAGTGTTTCGACGTAAGGAAATTCAGCTTTTCACAGGACCAAAGGGCACAAGAAAAGGAGGTAATGTGCATTGCTCACATATAAAGTGGTTAAATAGAATACATGCAGTAGATGCAGATGGTTCAAGTGGTAGAGCCTATGGCTTGCAAACCCAAGGTCCCTGTCTCGAGTCCCACCAGAGGCATTTTGGTTTTTTTTTAACATTACAAGAGGCGCACAGGGTCCCCTGCCATGGTAATTACCATACTATCCCTAGAGAATTCCCAAAATACCAGTTGTGCCCCTGCCATTGTAATTACCATACTATACCTCGAGAATTCCCAAAATACCAGTTATGCCCCTGCCATAGTAATTACCATTCTGCCCTCAAAGTTTCATTAATTCCACAATTGTCCCCGTGCTTTATAATTACCATTGTACCCCTCCAAATTCATAAAAATCTCATAATTTCTCAATAAATCATAAAAAATTCATAATTGCTAAATAAATTCATAAAAATTTCATAATTGCTAAATAAATTCATAAAAATCTCATAAATGCTAAATAAATTCATAAAAATTTCATGATTGCTAAATAAATTCATAAAAATTCCATAATTGCTAACAAATCCCCATAAATTCCAGAATTGCTAATAAATCCATAAAAATTCCATAATTGCTGATAAATCCCAAAATTTCTAGTAATTACCAAACTGCCCCAAAATTCCTAATAACTACGAAACTACACCAAACTTCCATTTAAACCTCAATTTCTCAAAACTCAAAACGAAATTCTTCTCTCTCAAATTCAAGTTTTTTTTTACTCAAAAATCAAAATCATTTGCAAATTGTCTCTTTTAAAAAAAAGTTTAAAATCTCGTTTTCCAAAATTTTGGGATTTTAGGTCTCACGCAATGGACTCTAAATGGGGAACTGACGATTCACCTGCTGTTCAACGTTTAGTAGTTCGTATGGGTCCTCGTGCTGCCTTAGCCGCCTCGGGCCTTGTGCATGAGTGGACTTGAGGTCCTTTTAAAAGATTTTTTAAAATCTCTTTTTCCAATATTTTGGGATTCTAGGTCTTATGCAATGAGCTCTAAATGGGGAACTGACGGTTCACTTGTTGTTCAACATTTAGTAGTTCGTATGGGTCCCCGTGCTGCCTTATCCGCCTCGGGCCTTGTGCATGAGTGGACTGAAGATCCCCAAAAAACAAAAAGATAAAAATTTTCTCGAAAACAAAATCTTTAAGTACCTTTTAAGCGTTTTTTGAAGGTCAAGCCTTCACAACCAGAACTACGTAAGCCTTGAGTTTCCTATTGCACCGGGGAATACATAGGAGCAGGATCAAGTCCTTTCAGGCTAACCTCTATCAACTTATTTATTTTCAAATTAGCTAAGGGATCAAACATTTTTCAATAATCACACACTCAGTTTAAGGGTACCGTTCTTCAGAACGGGCGAGTGGGGTGCTTAACACCTTCCGCACTCGTAACCGACTCCCGAACCTAAAATCGTTTCCTTGAGTCAGGGTTTTTCCAAGTTTTCCCTTAAATAAAAATTTGGTGGCGAATCCACATCATCAATGAATTCATTTTCAAAATTTTAGCGAGTTCGTCGTCTTGTCGCAATTACGGTTGCGACATGGTGGAAGGGATAATTTAATACTCCCCAAGTTGTTATCCTTTTCTTCTCGATATCGTCTCCTTTCTTTGAAACTTCCATTGTCTGATTCTAAGTTCTCCTCCCAATCTACTTCTTGATCACAGTGAAGTAATCTTTGGGGACTACTTTGACAAGAAACCCAAGACCTCCTCCTCGAACAACCCTCCACATCCTCCAACCTCCTGTTGAACTGTTGGAATTGATCTTAAACTGATTTTATGAATATTTTTAGATCTGTTTCATTTTGATGGAGTTCACCACTCATGTTGGCAATGTTGCAAATTGAATAAAATAAATTAGTATAATAAAACCTCACCAATCACTCCCTTAGTGTTTACCCTCAATATTAACGCTCTTCACTCATGTTTACACTTAGATTGGATTTTTCTATAATTCTCTCACCAACTCTTGCCTTTTACCTCTCGATTCTCCTTATAAGCCCTTGAACCAAGAACTTCATAAGTTGATTTTCCCACAGATAATGAAAGAGTCATGAATACACAAGATGAATAAGGTAAGAAATATTGGTTAAAGAAATAAGAACTCAAATATTATATTGAATGAAGACTATTTTTTTGTATCCATTGTCTTGAATTTTTTTTCATTTCTATCACAACTTTTTCTTTTCTTTTTTTTTTTTGCTTCTTTGTTTTTTATGAATGGAAACAAGAAGGATAGCAAAAAATAAGAGACACGAATAAAATAAAACAAGGGATAGATGACACCTGAATTCAAGAGCTGAAGCACTGATGCTAGACGATATGATTCACCCTACTGGAATGAATTAGAATATCGAAACAATAATGGAACATCTTGAGAATCAAGATAGGATAAGACAAAGGACACTGATATAAACTGCAACCTATCGAAGAGCACCAAAGTTATCAAGAGGAACGTGACCCTTATCGCGACCTGCTGGAAGAACCAATGTTATCAAGGATAATTCTTTTCCCAAGAACCGAGGGAATCAACACCCACAAAGATGAAAATTCTCAAAGAGAAATATTATTATTCATCAAAATTTATCTTTACATTGAATCCCTAACTTCTATTATATAGATAATCTAATCTAGTAATAAGATAAAAAAAAAGAAATCCTAATTAGATTCCAATTTGACTTGCAACTAATTTTAAACAAATAACTTATAGATAAATATCAAATCATATTACAATCTATAGCAAATCATAAACATTATCACTTAAGATCTTCAATAATATGACTACATGAATTAACCTATATGTTGGAATTGGGTTTGGATCCACGTAGTCATTTTCTTGAACTTCTTTGATGAGATCTTTAAGTGCTCGTTCCATACGTTTGGTCCTATTTCTCTTCGTAGGACCTCTTATTCCTTGTATAAAAATCTTTTAGATGATCTATTTCTCTTAACGTGGTACTCACATTCACATCAAATGTGTTTGATGATTTTAGGGATCTGAGTTGTACAAAATGGATTTAAGTTAGTTTACTTAGTAGCAAATAAAATACTATTTTATCTACACTTAATCATCTACACATGTTTTAGGATCAAGATGAAGCTACAATCTTTTGCACATAGGAAGTCACTTTTGTAGTTATTTTGTATGAAGATTTCTTATTTTATTTTAAGTGGGAAGACATTCTTTTCTCATTATATGAATTGGTGCAAAAATAGGATTCCACAACAAGTTGTTACATAATTTATGAAGGAACCAATTTTAAAAGAATGCGGTGGTATTTTTGTAATTAAAATTGTTACATAGTACATCGATTCTACTTGTAACTAATGTAGAAAAATCATCTTACATTAGTTGAAAAGTAACTAATGTAGAATATCCTTTTTACATTGGTTGCTCTTCTAGCCGATATAGAAAGTAGGAAAACACCGATGTAGAAAGCTGATATTCTACATTGATTTCTTTTTCAACCAATGTAAAAACTTCTTTCTACATTGAGTGTTAGGAGAAATGATGTAGAAAATATATTTTTAATTAGGTTGTCATGTTCGTCATGCTATTTTGCTTCTCCAAATATTTGTTTGTGCTACCATTGTGCCATTTTGCTTCGTCCATTACTTTAGTTTCCATTACCATTTGCTTAAATAGGGTTCCCTTTCATTGTTACTGTCATTTTTGTCATCCATTCTTATTGTTCTAGTTCATTGTTGTTGTTCTTCATTGCCATTTCTACTACATATTTCCTACAACATTGTGGTGGTGAGATTAATTTTCTTGTGCTTCTTGTAGTGTTGGTTCGTTCTCGTTATCACATGCAGATTCGATTCTCTACCATTGACATCGTTTCCTAGTTCGTTCCACATTAATTCAGGTTTTTTTATAAATATATTGTTGATTGGTTGTAGTGCTTTAATTGATATACTTATTTTGTACTTATTATGGTCATGGAAATTTACAATTGAGTAAGAACATTTCTAGAAAAGAAAAGTGGGATGCTAGTATAAAATATATACAATAGAGATATGAGCATAGTGAGAGTGTGGGGTTGGGTTTTGTAGCTACAAGTAATTAGTGTCTTAAAATCATTCCACTAATGACGCATCCTTTAGAGTGCCAAACAATCACCTAATTAACCCTAATACTTATTGAAGTCAGGATATGTATATTTGAATTTTTGCTATCATGGTACTACATAAATGTTTGAGTTGAAGCATAAAATTTTTAAAGAAGTAAAAAAGCATAGAGAAGTTTTCTCGATACTCAATAAGGGTAAATTAGATGTTTGAAGGTTTGAAAGGTTGTATCAATGTCCCATATGTCCCAAAAAGCAATATAGGGGTGTACAAAAAAGAGTTTAAAGGGTTTCGCATAAAAGATTTTGAAAGGTTGCATCAATGTCTAAGTTTGAATTAGAGTTTTAATTAGAGCTGATATACGGGATATTAATTTGGATACAGAAATAGGATTATATGGATTAAAGTGATTCTCAATATCTTTTCATGTTTAAGTTTATCGCATAGAAAATAAAATAGTACATTATTGGAGAGTAAAGTTAAAATAAAATGATGTTACAGGAAGTCCAAAGAGCGTGGAATAGGATGCTAATGCTTTGGAAATGTACCCTTTAACATCCTTAACTTGTGAATTGTTTTCTTTCTACCTATAATTGATTTGTGTTGTATTGTTCTTAAATCTGAAGTGGTAGGATTTTTAAATAGGGACATGACCGATCCATCTGAAAATCCCCCTTCATAAAGTGGATCTAGTAGCCAATCTAGATAGAAGAACGAAAGATAAACCACATGATTAAGGGAGTTAACTACTATTCGGAAATTGAAGCATCCAGGTCGTGTTTGTGCCGTTGGATGGGGTATGGGGATACAAACCTATTTCGGTTCACTTTTTGATAAACCAATGCATGGAGAATGACTATGTATAGAGAGGAATTGGATGCCATTAGAAAGGAGATGAAATAGCATATTAATAAGGAGCTTGAAAAAAAATTGAGAGAGGAAATTAGGAAAAAGCTTAAAGAGAAGTTTAGATAGGAGTTGGCATCTTTGGGACTTTCCCAAGAAAATATGATGTGGAGGTCCTAACTACAGAGGATCATTAGGCCCATTGGGCCCACGTCAGAGCGAGAGCCAGGAATTTCCAAAAGGAGATGGAAGAATTCTCTCATGACTCTCCACATTATATACTAGGACTAAGGATATTTTTTGTATGCTAAGAATCTGATGGGCCTAATTATGTGTAAGTTTGGGCCTAACTTGTGTACTTTAGCATAGGAGTTTTTCAGCCTACTTTGGCCTAACTTGAGGTTGCATTAAGGAGTGAATAAGGCATCCTAATTGAGATCATATCCAATCTCAATTCAAATCATCACATGATTCTCCATCTTATGCACCACCTTTGGCCTATAAATAGGCATCACTATCCTTCGCTCCTCCAAGGTGGCGAAAGTGGCAGAGGCTTACCCTAGGTAGGTGCCTTCTTTAAGTCCTTCTCATCTGAATTCAATTACTTCTTCTTATTCCCTTGTCACTACCTCCATTGACAAAATATTCTCCTTCTTCATGCCTTTACATTAACTATTATCAAATCTTCTCATAGAGGTATGATCTGTAGCCATAAACTCCCTCTATTTCCCCACATAACCTCATCTTCTATAAGTTTTGGTGTGGAGAATGAGTGAAATTTGAATTCCAATTTTGATCCAAATTTGATAGAAAATATGTATGCTTGATTCAATCTTTTGTTTTTCTTTTTAATTATGTCTTAATATCATTTGAATTTGATATTTTTTTGTGCAATTTTTGCTTAAGAACTGCATGAATATGTGCACTACTTAAATGCTAGCTTAGTTTCATACATACAAAATCTAAGTTGTTAAGTCCCCTTATTAAGTGTAAGTGTAAGCTTAAGAAATATTTTAAGCACTTAAAAGAAAACTAGTAATTCCCTCTGGACCTCTTGACTATTACTCCACTATGGAGAAATTTGGATCATTCTTAAGGACTTAGATTGCCTACGGAAAGGAAGAATGCACAAGTTGCTCTAATTTGGACCATTTGAACATAGAACCTTAGACCTTGAGAAAAAGCATATGCAAAAGAGTATTTAAGAAAAACTTACCTTCTGAACTTTGGAAAGATAACTCAAGAAAAGACACAAGAAAAAATAAGAAAATAAAAACAAAAGAAAACAAAAGAAGAAAAAGAAAGTAAGAACTTGTGAGGCAAAGGCATGCATAAGGTCTAGTCCATTTTGAATTTTTGTTTGTATGCTCATCTTTTAATTGCATTGTTAATTGTTAGGAAGTATAGCTTAGATCTTAATTGCTTAGATATTGCATGTGTGAGCTCCTTAATTCGCCTAGTGTCATGGTGAATGTATGAGCATGTGCATGCACCTCTCAATCTCTGGGATTTCCTTTTGAGTACCTACCCTCTCTTTATTCTTATCTCTAATTCTAGATTGTCTCTTTTGACCTCTGAGTTTGTCTTATTAAATTCTCTGAGTGTGATTTTAGTTGTGATAAGCTTTTTGTGTTTGTCCCTAAACTTCCTTGGTTGTGTTGCGCCTTATTTCCCTTTAATTCTCTATACTTTCTTCAACTTGGAAACATCAAGTGCATTGAGGTTAAAAGTTGATTAGACCTTCCATTCTAGCTTAGTTAAAGGTTGGAATTGAGTTTTCATGTGTGATATAAGGTTGGCCTGAATGTATGAGACCAATTGAGGGTGTGAGAGAAACACTCGGTGAGGTGAGAGTAAATTCTCTTACATTTGGTACTACTAACCAAGTGAGGGCAGCAAGTTCCCTCCATATTTAGTGTTTTTATAGGTACTATTTGGAGGAACAATTGTAAGGAGAAAAGGCTTACATGAAGACTTGAACCAAAGGACTTGAAGATTCAAAGTTGAAGCACAAACTCAACACTAGTGCTATGTTTGTATTTAGATTTGGTGTAAATTTTTAGGAAAATTTGGGTGTACCTTAGGAACCTTATTCTTGTAAATTTTAGGTCCTTGTAGTAGGTGTTTTTCTTGGTGTAATTCAGTTTTATTTTTCAATTTTCTTGTAATTAGACTTTTGCACACTAAGCCTTGGTGTAAGATACTTGTCATAGACAACTTGATTTGATTGTGTGTTTCATGCAAGGAGTGATAAGGAAATGCTAAGTGTTGTGTAAGTTTTTTAGCATAATTGTGTAGCACTAACTTTTTTTTGCTTTTTATAAGGTCAAGGAAGCTAGGTATATATTCTAACTCTTGAGTGTTGTATGTTAGAAATTTAGGATTCCTTGCTACTTGACTTACTTGTTTTTATATTAAGCTAGCTTAGGCAATCCAGGTGTGGAGAGGATATTTTTTATTTGCAAATTAATTTCCTCGATCAATCCCATAGAAGTAAAATGGAACAATTATCCGTTAGGTTATAAAGGATTTTTCAAATCCAAGCTAAGGCCATATAACAAAGACTAGAAAATGTAAAAAGAAGAGATTCCAAAAAGCATCCTAAAACATAAAAAAAGAAATAGAAACTAGTGGTTCTAGGAAAGGGGATACCATAGCGAGGAGGAGACACCAAATGATGATGTTAACTTCTTTGGAGACGATGTGAATCCTAAGGACAAAAGAAAATATTCTCCACAAAGAGAGAGGTCATCTTTAAGGGATAGGTCTCTCTCATATACAAGGGCACCAACACCAAAAAACACTTCATATAGGATAGGTACAGTTACGGGTCATAGGAATAGGGAACCTTCAAGGGCTAGAGAACCCTTTAGACATAGGATCCATAGATATAACATCCTAAAAATGAGTCTCGACTTTACGCTTAATTCGTTCGTTCAGTTCCATTATTAGTTTGTTATCTCGTGATGCAAAATCTTTGGAAAATACTTATTAGAGAAAATACAGTAATTCTTTTTAAAACAACCATTTTGCTATAAATTGCAAGCCTCGTGGATATTTCGTTCATGTTAGTAAATAAGTTACTAGGCTTCCTTATAAGCATATAGATTATTATCATTACAAGTCTCTCCCTTCACCTCATTTGTCTCTCACCAATAGTACAACAAATTAAATATAAACCATTTATACACATACAAGCTTTATATAATTATATAGTCTTTTTTACATGTACATAACAGTCTTAGGCACTAAGGCCTTTACATACATTTTATTACACACCATAATGTACATACCATATATATATATATATATATATATATATATATATTTGATACTTATTTTAATACATGAACTAGCTTACCACTACATAGTAATAATTAAGATACTTGCATTCATCTATTTACAGAAATTTACATTATGGTTATGACACTTCAACTTATCCTTCTTTGTAAACGAAACTGAGGGACCAGCTGACACGCTCGTCGCAAACGCCCAAAAATAATTTCTAGATTTTCTACAACTATTGGTATAGTATAAGGTACAACCTAGGTCATCTCCCAAAGACCATTTTAGATTCTTAAGCAAATTCAGAGAAAGTTAGAACAAGGGAATTTTGTAAAGATGTGATATTAAGTTCTAAATACAAAATACAGAATGAAATTAATTTGACTCAACCATTATCAACTAAAGGAATTCAGAGGCTATTTTCTTAACTAATAATTGATCACTAAAATCATGCATTATGTTTATCAACCTCAGATCATCTGGAACCCCTAAAATGATCCTTAAATTCTCTACTGAGGAAACTCTCAGGATTCAATTGATTATGATCAACAAGATTTAGTAACCACTTAATCTTTCATTAGATCTAAACCAATTTCATAATCAGAATTCAGTTAAAGTAAGTAATAAAATGAAAACCTTCAATTCAATTACTTAATTTCTACTCTTCAAACTTTTGGAAAATGATTTACCAATCAAAAACTAATTAGAAATCAATTATGCATTAATCAAAATACATCAACCGAACAAACTTTGATTAAAAGAATAAAATTGAAGAATATAGTAAAGCAAAGTAGAAATAACTCAATAAGCATGTAAATAAAGATCCAAACCTCAAAGTTAAAATGAAAATAGCTTGAATCCTTGAATTAAAATTACAAACTTAGCCTTCTATGAAGGACGCAAACTAACAAAAAATAAAAACTTAGGCTTCCATGAAGGAGGAAACTAACAACAAAGAAAGAAAGATGGAAAATGGTATTGGAGTTAATATCCAAGGTATGTATTCTCCTCTTGTAAACCCTTCTATTTATAGAGGATTTTTGAGGCATCATCTTCAGAAGGTCACCAACCAACTTTTTTACTTTTCTATCCTTTTATTTCTTTCACATGGGCTTTGTTGAAAATGCAAAACACTTTTGACTTTTTGTCACCAATCAGCACAACAATTTTTACGTTGATTGCCGTGCAATTTTGGATATTCACATCTCCGAATTAGAGCTTTGGGTATGAAAAAAGGTTGTATCCCTGGATTTTATCTTTCCAATGGATCTAATTTCATCTCAATATGACTTCTTTATCTCAAGATATGGCTAGATCTTTGCACACTGTTCAGGTTCAGCGCCAGCAACACTATCTCATCTTTTGAGATAATTTCGGAGTCCTATACATCCCATTTAGAGTCTGATCTTGCTTTGTAACTGGGGGCACTTCTTTAAGCTTTCATTCAAGACAGATTTCATGATTTTTGGATGTCAAAAACTCTTGTTATGCTCAAAATACTATAATAGTGTAATTTTAATTGGTTAAGCAAAGAAATTCAATTAAACTCCATATGAACCCAAACTCATAAAATATGACAAAGACCACTTAATTGAACATATAAGAAGTCTTAATGAGCTACAAATGAGAGATAATTATTTATGAAATTTATGCTTATCACCAGCAAACCTCCTTAAGCCTAGTGATGTAAACATTCTAGCAACATACTCTGATCCAAAAACATGAAAGTCTCATCGGACATCTCTTGATGGGTATGAAACAAATAAGGCATCAGGTATGACAAAATTCCTCGTGAGGATCAAAGATGTGAAGAACTATGGAAGTGTGATGGAGTTTATCGGTCTGTCTCTCCCTCTAAGGAAAAGGATTCCTCAGCAGTGGTAGTCTGTTGCCTTCAATAACCAAGAGGAGGTTGAAAAAATCCATTCAGGTGAAAGGCCTCCCTCCAAGGTAATTGTGAAACACATCATGGTAAAGTTTGGGCTTAAGACCTTCGAGATGAAAAGATGTCCTAATGAGAAACAAATCGTCACATTGGCTTGGGCTCTGATTGAAAGGTCGTTGGGGTTTGTTGACCAATTCTCACTAAGCCTAGTGATGGAAATGTTCCAACCACATACTTTGATCCAAAGAAATGAAAGTCCTGTCAGACATCTCTCAATAGGCATGAAATGGATAAGGCATCAAGAATGGAGAACTTCCTCATGAGGACCAAAGATGTGAAAAACGATGGTAGTGTGTGGAGTCTGTGGGTCTGTCTCTCCTTCTAAGGATGAGGATTCCACAACAGTGGAAATTCATTTCCTTTCATAACCGAGAGGAGGTGGAAAAACTCCATGGGGTGAAAAGACTTTCAATATGAAAAGATGTCCTAACAAGAAGTAAATCCTCATATTGGTTTGAGCTGTGATTAATAGGTTGTTGGGGTTTGCTGACCAATCCATGTTGCTAATGTTTATGAAGACCACCACCGTCGTGAAGGACATGTTCATCGCTTGGGAAGAAAATGGGGAGAGAAGTAGTGAGAAACTAAGTTTCTCAATAGGATTCTACTTTATTTCTAGTGTCATCACTTTCTACCGAGACACTTTAATTTATTAGAAAAATCATGACATGCATATAGAGTTATTTTAATCTTTCAAAAAATCCTACTGAAATGGGCTATTTTTATACAAAAGATAATCATTATTACATAAAAAATATCTTCCTTAAATATAAAAAATATTTGGGATCTCATTACAGATATTAACTCACATTTTATTATATGTCTTACACAATATACCATTCAGTTTCTATTCCACACCTTCGAAGAATTTTAATTTCTGTTCCACACTTTCAAGGAACTTTTTAGACATACACACACACACACACACACATTATAAACAATTAAACAATATCTTTTCACTAGCTCTACTACTCTACCTTCTATTCTTAAGGATATGACCTCATTCCTAGATTGTTGTCACCATCGCATAATAAGTGAAGAACCCTTTTGTCTTTATAATAGAAGGATTTATGGAGAACACCTTCGGTCTCTCAAGAGATCCCTTTTGTCTACTCTTTAATAGGACTCTATTGCCCTCTAGTTGTGCACAAGGCAAATAAGAGTAGATTAAATTTTCACATAACTCTTTACTTTAATGATTCGTTAAGCCATTTAGGTTCATTCTAAAGCCTTCTAGATAATCATGCATGCTTAATCAATATCCAGCCAATATGCTATGCATATTTATATCTCAAATTTTATCACATCATCAATCATACATACCATTATCCTTTAAACAATTATGAGCATTCATCAGTCAACTCATATGAGACATTATGCATTCATAAAGCATCACAAGTTGGCTTATTAATCATCCTTGGATAACATAACTACATACACCCATACATATCCAACTTGTTTAACTCAAAACATTTTATGATGAATGGCTCAAGGGAGCTTAATCCACTTAACCTTCTAAGTTACCCCTCTAGGTGGCTAAATGCCACCTCTTAAGTTTTTATTCTTTGTGCACTTCAATTTACAACTCTTATGCATAATTCATACTATGTTTAAAGGTCATGTGTTAGCAAGTTTTTAACTTATTTATGCCAATTTAGTTATGCATGGTCGAATGATACACATGTCATTGTAAAACTTCATTTAAACTTTTAATCCTTTACTTTTATATAACAAAGCTTCTTAATGTACATAAACCAAGTTTTCAAACTGATTTCTACTTATTTAGATTTGGGTGGCCAAATGCATGTCCATGGTTTCTAAGGTCCTCTAGTTCTCTTTTGTTTATCTTAGGAGATGGTTTTTACTAATTGAAGTATATTTCATTAATGATTACCTAACTTAGAAATTTTTAAGACTTATCCTTCACACTTAAAGGTCATGGCTGAATGGTCTAATGTAGCATTCCAACCTCATGGCTTATTCCTAATTACTCAATTTATGCACGCCTAGGTTTAGTCTTAAGTCATTGTGAAATCTTAACTTTCTTTCACTAACTTAGCTATCACGACCGAATAGACTACTTAACCTCTTTAAAACTTCCTTACACTTTTAATCCCTTATACTTATTCCTAATTAACCCTAGTTAAGACTTAAGACTCTTTCTTGACAATTTAACCCTAAGGTGGCCAAATACACACCTAGTAGATTTAAGGAAATTTTAGCTTAATTTCCCTTCTCTTGAAACGTTGTTTCACATCATTTAGGACTTAGTCATATGGTTTTTATCACTTTTAGAAATTTTAAGAAATTTTACCTTTAACCTAGCCAATATTGCCGAATATCCCTTTAGGTTTTCCAAGGTCACATTTTCAAAGTTCCTTCTCATACAACCTTGGTTCTATGATTTTGTGCACTTGTAGCAACTTAAGCACTTGATCCATAAAAGGCTTGTCCAAAATCCTTATCTTGGGTCATGATAAAAAATATTCATAGGTATCTTACAACACTTGTTCCATTTTTGGTCCCAAAATTTCAATTTTTAATTAGTAGTTTTTAGGTCTATGCCCAAAGCAAGCTTTTGGGAATTATGAATTTACCTTTCTTAGACTTTTTAACATTTTAGTCCATGGGTTCAAATCTGGACATATTATCACACAAGTCCACCATAGTAAGAAATTCAACAACTTTCAAGCTTTAAGCATAAAAATATTGAAGATAGCATTTTTGAAAACAACAAAGTGTAGATCCACTCCAAGATCCATCCATCTCCTATCATGAACACTTCAATAATTTTCTCATAACCTCTCAAAACTTCCCAAAACATCAAAATAGATTTTTAAATAATTTTCAACGATTAAATTATTTCTAAGGTGTCTAGAAGCACTTTAACCCATCCAATCTTTATTTCATCTTTCAAAAATCACTAAAAAATGGTGATGCTTATTTTGAACCATTCAAAGGAAGCCTTGTGCCCTCATGAGTCCAAAAAAAGGAGATGAATTCTAGAGAAAGGATCCACAAAAGAAAGAAAACCAACCATAGAAAGTAAGATTTAAAGCTTAAAAAGACAAAGTAGAAAATCCTACTTGATGGAGACTTGGTGTGGGGTTATGGTAGGGCTATGGTGACCGAACTTGGTCTCCCTTTGATGGTCCACAAAGAGATTTTTAGTGAAAATGGTGGGGTTTAGTGTTTAGAGGTTAATTTTAGCTTAAATCTCAAAGACAGAAACTTAAGATTAAGGTGAACGGTTAGGGCTTTTGGATTTGGTTTAACTTGGATAGAATTTCAACATATTTTCTAAGTATTTAGGGAGTGAAATTTGAACCAAATGAGGCCTCCCAAGGGGCTTAGTAAATTCAGCCAAGCAAAGGCAAAGTAGAAAAAAAAAATTTCACTTAAGGGTATTTTGATAATTTTGCATGGAATTTCCATTTTCCAAAATAATTTAAAATATGAGAAATTATCCTTTTAGAATTAGATTAGTGTTAATGAGACTGAGTTTGTCAATAATCAAGTTTATCTTTCCCTAAGCATGGTCAATTTTAATTAGTCTAGATTAATTAATCTTAACCATGGTTAAAGGATTCTTTACATTTATGGTTTTTA
This sequence comes from Canavalia gladiata, assembly GCA_037954105.1. Classification (NCBI taxonomy): domain Eukaryota; kingdom Viridiplantae; phylum Streptophyta; class Magnoliopsida; order Fabales; family Fabaceae; genus Canavalia; species Canavalia gladiata. The sequence continues at coordinate 16,256,039 of CM075662.1, read as the reverse complement.
TCTTTTGTGCATTTACCTAGATTGACTTCATATGGTAACTCATCACCACGTTTTCCACATGGAATTTTCGTGCATATCATGTGGGGCTCACTCTTGGCTTTTTCCTCACACTTTCTTGCCATCCCAGCCTTCCAAAGACGTTTTTGTAATTTTTCTTAACATTACTTGAGAAGTTCCTAATTTGTACCTTTGACAATTCTAAAACTTTTTAGTTTGTTGCTGATTTAATCTATGATCATTTGATATTTTTCTGGGAATTGATTAGCCCTAAGTAGAAAGCAAAGCTTTCTAGAGGGGTTTTGGGCATTTTTAGAGTTTTTTAGGGCATTTTTGTCCTTTCTTTGTTTCTAAGTTTTCTCTCATTACTTTTGATCATTGTTAATGTTCTATAATCCCTTAAAATTTATTTTAACTCTTGTTTTATATTTCTCTTGCATATTATTTAGGTTTCCCAAGTGTAGGGACATGTTTTTTTCATTTACACCAATTTTTCTAATTTTTCTATTTTTAATTCCTAATCTTACTTAGTTTCCTTCTGGAGATTATTTGTAACTTCAAGAATTCATTATGAAAATTTATGGATGTTACAATAGACATATAGATACTATAATAGGGATAGGAGTTCTTCTAGACATATTTTAGAGGATAGAATCCATAAAACTAGTCCTAAGATTAGGAACTCAAGTGGTAGGGATAATCTACAACCATTAGAACTACCCAAGGTCAAAATGCCTAGGTTCCAAGGGAGGAACGATCTAGAGGCATATATAGATTGGTAACTTTAGGTTGAACATCTTTTCTCTAGTTATTCCATTAGGGAGGAACACGAAGTGAGGTTAGTAGCTTTAGAATTCACTTATTATGCCCTAACTTGGTGGGATAAGCTTAACAAGGAGAGATATGAACCCTTATGTGAGTAGGGTAAATGATAACTAGGTATGTTCCTCTTTAATATTTAAGAGAGATCCATAATAGGTTGCAAAGTATTTATCAAGGCTTTAAAAGTGTAAATGAGTACTACAAGGACATGGAAATAGCAATGATTAGGGCCTACTTGAGTGAAAGTGAGGAAGCCACAATGATTAGGTTCCTATATGGGCTAAAGCATGAAATAAAGGTGTGGTAGAAATCCATCACTCTCTAAATTTGAGTGACATTTATCATCAAGCTTTGCAAGAGCCCAAATTAGTAGGAAGGGTAAGGGTAAATTTACTGCATATAAAACATCTACACAAGAATCTGGGAAAGATAAAAGAAAATACTATAATTTTAAGCCTAAGGAACAAAAAGATGTCAAGGACTCCAAAGATTCCAAAGGAAAATCCCTGACTTTCCCTTAGGAAAAGGGTCTTCAATAAAGTGTTTTAAGTGTCTGGGCAAGGGACACATTGCTTCCCAATGTCCCAATAAAAAGACCATGGTCCTAAGGGACAATGATGATTACTCATCACTAAAGTAAAGTGGCTCTATCACCTCTTCCTTTTAATATTAGAATGAAGACCTAGAGTATGCTCTTGAAGGAAACCTTCCAGTGGTTAGGAAATTATTAGGGAGTGTAGTTAAAGGGAGGAAGAGACACAAAGAAAGAATATCTTCCACATTATATGTTCCATCAAGAGGCATACTTTCTCCTTAATTATTGATGGGGGTAGTTGTACCAACATGGTTAGCATTAGGCTAGTAGATAAATTAGGGCTAGTAACCACCCCCACCCTATGCCATAAAAGATTTAATGGCTTAGTAATAAAGGAGACTTATTGGTCAACCAACAAGTGCTCCACACCTTCACCAGTGGGATGTATAAGGATAGTGGCATTTGTGATATTGCCCTAATGGAGGATAATATATGATAGGAATGTCCATCATAATGGGCATACCAATAAGTATTCCTTCGTTTTCCATTCCCAAAAAATTACTATCGTACCTTTATCTCCTATTGTAGTATATAAAGATTGAATACACCTGCGACAGAAGAAGGGAGACAAAATGTCAGGGTTTGAAAAAGAAAAGTTTGGAAGAAACATAAAAGACTAGAAATGATAAAAAGAAAAAAAGAAATGTAAGAGGAAAGAAAAGTGAGGCCTCCAACTCTCTTGTGAGAGAGGGTAAGTGATATGATTCACCTCTCATAAAATGAATCTGAATGCAGAAACGTTAATTGAAACATCTTGAGAATCAGGATAGGATAGAGTAGAGGAATCCAACACAAATCGTGACCTGTCGGAGGGCACCAAAGTTATCAAGAGGAACGTGGCCCTTCTTGCAACTAGCAGAAAGAACCAACATTATCAAGGGTAATTCTTTACCTAAGAACCAAGGGAATCCACTTATACGGAGATGAAAACTCTCAAAGAGTATTATTATTCATCAAAATTGTCTTTACACTAAATCATATTATATAGAAAACCTAATTGGCCTAAATTGGTAGAAAATCTAATAAAAAAAGAAAACAACTATGAAATTCTAGTTAAATTGAAAATCAATATAAAATCTTAATTTGATTTACAAATAATTTAAAAATTTAATTTGTAAATCAATATCAAATCCTAATGTAATATATAGTAAATCAACTACAAATCATAAATCTTATCACTTAAGATCCTCAATAATATGACTAAATAAATTAACCTACGTTGGATTTGATTTTGGATCAATGTAGTCCTTTTCTTAAACTTTCTTGATGAGACCTTGAAGTACTTACTCCATACACTTTGTCCAATTTCTACCCATGGGACCACTCATTCCTTGTATAGCATGTTTCTAATGATCTCTCTTTCTTAACATGATGCTCACATGCACATCATTCCCTCCTTCTCCCAAAGGATTCGTCCTCAAATCTTGAAGATCACCTACATCAAATAAGGATAAATCAGAAACATTGAAAGTGACACTCACATTACCGTAGCTACTTGAAAGATAGATCTTATAGGCATTATCATTGATCCTTTTAATCACTTAAAATGGACCATCTCCTTTAGGATGTAATTTGGAACTTCTTTAACTTGGAAACCTCATTTTTTGCAAGTGAACCCATGACCAATCACCAAGTTCAAAGACCACCTTGGTGTGTCCTTTGTTTGCCTGTCGAGCATACTATTCATTCTTCTTTTCAATATTAGCATGAACCTTGGCATGTAATTTTTGCACAAATTCAACCTTTTGCTTTCTATCCAAATTAAAAAAAAATCATTAGTAGGAAATGGTAAAACATCTAAAGGTGATAAAGGATTACAATCATATAAAATCTCAAAAGGTGGAAAGAAAGTAAATGTATGAACAATCCTGTCATATACAAATTCCACATGAGGCAAACAATTTTCTCAATCCTTTAAATTCTTTTGAATAATAGTATGTAATAAAGTGATTAATATTCTATTCACAACCTCAATTTGTCCATCTATTTGTGGATTTGCCATAGTATAGAATAACAATTTAGTGTCTAACTTACCTTATAAGGTTCTCTAGAAGTGACTAAGGAATTTAACATCTCCATCAATCTCAATAGTTTTAGGTAAGCCATGCAAAGACACAATCTCTTTGAAAAACAAATCAGCAATATAGGTGATATCATTAGTTTTAGAACAAGCAATAAAATATGTTATTTTCTAAACCTATCCATAACCACAAAAAAATATCTTTCCCATTTAAAGTCCTAGGCATTCTTAGTACAAAATCTATAGAAATATCAGTCCGGGGCAAGAACAGGTAAGGGAGTATACAAACCATGAGACATTACCTTAGATTTTGTTTATAAACAAGTAATACATTTTTCACAAATAAATTTAATATTGTGCTCCATTTTGGGCCAAAAAAAATGTTTAGTTAAAACATCATAAGTTTTTTAAATTCCAAAGTGTCCCATTAGCCCTCCTCCATAAGAGGGCTCTAATAAGCATTTCCCTCGCACTATATTTAGGCACATAATTTATCTTGCTTAAATAAATATCCACCTTGCGTAAAATAGTCTTCAAAGCCATGTTTAGAACATGATTCATACAATTGTCCAAATTCAACATCATTAGCATACAAAGATTTTAGTAATTCAAATCCAACTAATTTGTTTTATAAAGTTGTAAGTAACATATACCCTTAAGACAATGCATCAACTATTATATTTTCCTTCCACTTTTTGTTTTTGATAACATATGGAACATCTCAATAAATTCTAACCACTTAGCATGTCTTTTGTTGAGTTTACCTTGGGACTTCAAAAACCTCAAGCTGAGATGATCACAATGGATGACAAACTCCCTCGCCCAAAGGTAATGTTGCCAAGTTTGTAAGGCCCTCACCAAGGCATAGAGATCCTTATCATAGGTTGGATAGTTGAGTGCATCTTCATTGAGCTTCTCACTAAAATATGCCACAGGTTTGGAATCCTACCTCAAAATAGCTCCTATACCCACCCCAAGCATCACATTCAATCTTAAAAACGTTATCAAAATTAGGTATACTTCACATAGGGGAATTTGTTAACTTATCCTTTGGAAAATTAGAAGCTTTTTCATATTTCTCATCCCATTTAAAATTAACATTATTTTTAACAATTTCATTTAAAGAAGATAAAATTTTGTACAAACCTCCTATAAAAATTTGCTAACTCATGGAAGCTCCTTACCTCATTATAATTTTTAGGCACGGGTCAGTCTCTAATTTCCTTGACTTTTTCTTCATCAACACTGACTCCCTAAGAAATTACAATAAATCCTAAGAAGATAACTGATTTCATACAAAATGTGCAAATCTCAATATTAGCACGCAATTCATGGGTTCATAAAGTAGCACATAAACATGTAAGTGATCTAAGTGTTCATCCATTGTCTTACAATAAATTAAAATATTATCAAAATAAAAAATAACAAATTTTTCAATAAAAGTTCATAAAACATGGTGCATTAGTCTCATGAAAGTTCTCGATGCATTAGAAAGACCAAAGGGCATGATACCATATTCATATAACTCATATTTTGTTTTAAAAGCGGTCTTCCACTCATCGCCCTCTTTCATACGAATTTGGCGATACTCACTTTTTAAATCAATTTTAGAGAACAAACAAGAATCACATAGTTCATCAAGTAAATCATCTAACCTTGTAATAGGATAATGGTACTTTATAGTAATCTTGGTGACGACTCTACAATATACAAACATGAGCCACATCTCATCCTTCTTTGGTACCAAAATAATAGGAACTGCACATAGGCTAAGTCTTTCCCTCGCATAGCCTTTCTCATCAACTCCTCTACTTGCCTTTGAATTTCTTTGGCCTCTTCAAGACTAGTTGTATAGGTTTCCCGATTTGGAATTACAACACTAAGGATAAAATCAATTTAGTGTTCACTGTCTCTTAGAGGAGGAAAACTTTTTGGTGGTTTTATAGAAAATATATCATTAAATTCCTCCAACAAAGATTCAACCACACTAAGGAAATAAAAGTTATGATTGTTGGTAAAATAAATATCTTACATGAGTAAAAGAATATGTTCCTTTATTTTCAAAACACTCTCGACCTCTCCTGTGTGAGAAAATATGTAAACTTTTTTCTTTTTCTTTATTTTTTCTTTTTATTTCTTTTCACTCACACTCTTTTCTTTTGACTTTTGACTTTTTACTTTTTATCCACTCTCTATTTCTTCTCTTTTTTCTTTTTTTTGATTTTCTAATTATTTTTCTCTCATTTTACATTCCTTAGAAATTCGCATCTAATCATCATAAGCCTTAATAGACCTTAATAGGGTCAATACAATTGTTCGATTATCCATCACAAGAAAATATCTATTTTTAAATCCATCATGCGTAACCTTTTTATCATATTCCCAAGAACGTATTAACAATAAGTGACCTTTATGCATAGGGGCAACATCACACAACAAGCATCCTTATACTTGCCTAGAGAAAAGGATACCAAGACTTGCTTACTAATCTTTACATTCCCACAATCATTCATCCACTACATCTTGTAAGGATTAGGATGCTTCTTAGTAGGCAAGTTTAATTTCTCCACTAACAAGGTACTAGCAATGTTCCATTTTCTCTTAATCTCCTTCATCCTTTGGTTAGATGTTCAACACACGTCTTGTCACCAAAATATCTCCATACATGGGTTCTACTACATCAACATTATTACAGTCCTTAAACTCTATCATTTCTTCTTCCTCTAAGCTTACACTTTCTACCTTAATGTTGTCAAGAATGGTCATGGTCCTTTGATTTGGATATTAAGCAGTAATGTGTCCAAGACATTGACACTTAAAACAACAAATATGACTTGACTTGTAAAAGGATTTATTTTTGCGTTTACCTTTGAGAATTGGTACTATTGTCTTTCCCTTAGATTTCTCCTTTGATTTAGGCCCTTACTTCTTGTTGGAAAAATTAGACTTCCATGACAAGTTATAAGCATATTTGTTAGTGATCCTAGATTTGAGTTATCTTTCCACCTGAATAGTTTTATGAAGCAATTCCTCCATTTCCACATAATGTTGTAGCTCCACCACATTAGTGATCTTTCTTTTTAGCCCTCTAATGAACCTTGTCGTAGCCGCCTCGAACCTTGTGCATGAGTGGACTAAGGGTCCCTTTCAAAATAAAGTCTTTTTCAAATGTTTTTGGGATCTCTGGTCTCACACAACGGACTCTAAATGGGGAACTGGTGGTTCACCTGCTGTTCAACATTTAGTAATTTGTATAGGCCCCCTTGCTGCCGTAGCTGCCTCGGACCTTGTGCATGAGTGGACTAAGGGTCCCTTTCAAAATAAAGTTCCTTGTTTCAAATATTTTTGGATCTCTAGTCTCACGCGACAAGCTCTAACTAGGGAACATGCAGTTCACCTGCTGTTCAACGTTTAGTAGTTCGTATAGGCCCCCGTGTTGTCGTAGCCTCCTTGGGCCTTGTGCATGAGTTGACTAAAGGTCCTTTCAAAATAAAGTTCTTTTCTCAAATATTTTTTTATCATTGATCTCACGCAACGGGCTCTAAATGGGGAACTAGCGATTCACCTGTTGTTCATCGTTTAGTAGTTCATATAGGCTCCGTGCTGCCTTAGCCGCCTCGGACCTTGTGCATGAGTGGACTAAAGGTCCATTCAAAAAATGAAAATCTTTTCAAAATATCATATTCCCTTTTAACACCTCTGAAGGTCAAGGCTTTACAAACCAGAACTACGTAAGCCTTGAATTTCCCATTGCACCGGGGAATACGTAGGAGCAGGATCAAGTCCTGTCAGGCTAACCTCCATCAAGTATTTCTTTTTCACACTAATTAAAGGGATCAAACAAATTTCAAATAATCATACACTCAGTTTAAGGATACCGTTCTTCGGAACGGGTGAATGGGGTGCCTAACACCTTCCCCACTCATAACCGACTCCCGAACTTTGAATCTCATCCTCGAGTCAGGGTTTTTCCAAATCTTTTTCCCTTAAATAAAAATTTGGTGGCGACTCTACATAATCCACAAAATACAATTCATTTTCAAAATTTTAGCGAGTTCGTCGTCTCGTCGGAATTACGATTGCAACAATCATTTAATTAATTCAAGTTTAAGTGTTACATATTTTATGCCTCTTGAAAAATAGATTAGCTAGTTAGATTTTCTCTATTCATAAGCCTAAACTTTGTTCATAAATTTTAAGTTTTCTACTCATATCCAAGTTTAGTTTATGGATCTTATAGGAACATTTTGGTCTTATGTATTTTAGTATGTTTTTACCTAATTTAACCAAAGTGGCCGAGTGAACACATTACTAATTTCATGTCCCTTTCAAATTTATAATTCCACAATTAACTTTATTTAGTTCCTCTTTATACCCTAATTAACATTTCAAACTCAAGATTTCCTAATTTACTAGAATGTGGTCGAATGTTATAGGTGTATTGAACAAGGGTCCTTTTTCAATTTTCTTGCCATATGAACTTGGTTTCATGAAGTTTCACACTTGGCTCATCATATGTCCTTAGATCCATCCATAAAATTTCCTTACTTCATAGCTTTGGTCATGGTCTTGGAAGGTCTTAACTGATTTGTGAAACTTTGGGTCCAAAATTTCACCTTTACAATTAATAGTTTTTAAGTCCAAGTCCAAGTTAAGTTTATGGATCTCAATGTATAATTTTTTTTGTTCCTTTAAGGATTTTAGTACATAAGTCCAGATCTGGACTCTTAACAAGAGCAATCTCATAAACAAAGATTTTAAGAAAATACATAACCAAGTTTCTCACTTTGAACATAAAAATCTTAAACAAAGCACCCTTTATGGAAAACAGATGTAGATCTATTAGATCTATTCCAAGATCTATTAATCTCTTACTTTTATCACTTCGAAAATTTTCCCATACACACTCAAATCTTCCCAAAGGCATCAAAATTTATTTTTAAGAAATTTTAACTGATTAAATTGCTCTTAAGGTTGCTAGAAGTACTTTAATCCATCAAAAATTATCTTTTGCTTTAAAAATTCACTAAAAATTTGTGATGCTCATATTTAACCATGAAAGGTAGTTTTAAGCTCTAATAAGTTCAAACAAAAAGAGATCCACAAATCTTAGAGAAGGATCCACAAAGAGGAAGTAAATTTAACCATAAATACAAGATTAAAGTTTAGAAAAATATAAGGTAAAATCCTAATTGTTGAAGACTTTGTGATGGATTTGGTAGGGCTTTTATGCCTGATCTTGCTCTTCTTTGGTGATCCATACAAGATATCCTAGTGGTGATGGTGAGACTTTGTGGTTTTGTCTTGAGTTAATTTTGGAGTATGATAGGATTTTTGGAGTAGTTTAAGTTTATAGATAATTTAGAGAGTTTCTCTAAGTTTTTAGAACATGGATAATGAAGCAAATGGTCCCTCCTAACACCATAATAGAATTCAGCCACTTAGCAGTACTTTGGGAATTAATTTTTCACTTAAAAATATTTTGGTACATTTGAATATAATTTTCATTTTCTAAAATAAATGTAAATATTAGGAATTATCATTTTAGGATTAGAGTAATTCTAATTATTCTTAATTTGTCCCTAATCAAGATTAACTTATTCTAAACATGGTTAATTTTAATTAAACAAGGTTAATTTACTTTAACTATGGTTAATTTTATCTCTTCTATTTATTATTTTTATCTTATATGGTATTAATAAAGTGATGACCCATATAGTGAGTCACCACCACATTTTCCATATGGTATTTTCGTGCACAAGGGGTAGGACCCACTTTCTATCTTTTGCTTCATATTTTCTTGCTATATCAATCTTATAAGAACATTTCAGTGATTTTCTCATATTTCTTAGGCGGTTTCCAAATTGTTCCTCCGATGTTTCTACAATTTATTGGTTTGTTTCTGAATCATTCTAATTTTATTTTTATTTTTTTTTTGGAACAATTTAACTATTGTGGAAAGCAGAGCTTTCTAATGGTATTTTAGGTATTTTTGAAGTTTCTTTATTACTTTTTCTCCCCTTCGTTGATCCCTTTAAATAGAATAGAAATAAATAGGTTTGTGGAAAATAGCCTGACAGGACTTGATCCTTCTCCTATGTATTCCTTGGTGCAATGGGAAAATCAAGGCTACGTAGTTCTGGTTTAAAGGCTTGACCTTTGAAATTGTTTGAAAAAGTTGATTATTTTGAATATGTTAAAGAAAATATTTAGTCCACATATGCACAGGATCTAAGGCAAATGAGGGCTGCACTAGGACCCATATGATTTCTAAACTTCGAACAGTGAGGTATGCTACCAGTTCGTATCTAGAACTCATCGTGTGAGACTAGGAATTATTTAAAGACATTTTTTGGAAATTTATGTGTTCCTGGATCCACATATGCACAGAGCCGAAGGCAAGCGAGGGTTGCATTGCGACTCATATGGTTCTTCGAACATTGAGAGACAGGGTAAGCTGCACTTTCAACTTCGGAGTTCATTGTGTGAGATCTAGGATCATTTAAAGCTTTGAAAAGAATTTGAAAAAGTTAAATTTTGAGGATTTGATTGACAAGGGATGATCTTTGATCCACATGAACAGAGTCCAAGGCAAACAAAGGTTGCACTACGATTCATATGACTCTCCGGACATTGAAAGATAGGGTATGCTGCACTTTCAACTTCGAAGCCCATTGTGGGAGATCTAGCATCGTTGGAGGAAACAGATTTAATTTAAAAAGGAAATCAGGCTTGACCCAAATTAAAAAAAAAATGATTTTGACTTCTTAAAACAGAAGAATTAGGCTTAACCCCAAATTAAGAAAAGGGGTTTGATGGTAAAAAAGGAATTGATTTTGAAAAAAGGAAAATTGGGCTTGGCCCACATAAAACTTGGTTTTAAATAAAAAAAGGGAAAGTTGGACTTGACCCGAATTAAAAGGAATTTGATTTCTGGTTTTATTGATATTTTTATTTGAAAATTTTAATTTGATTTGATTTTTTTTATTAATTTTAAACTTTATTTTAAGAATGGGTGATATCAATTCATGAGGCATATCAGGTTTAACGGATTAAGAAAACAGAGAGGCGTTGGTCTAGCCCAATTGAATGTGTGGGACGTTGTCATGGCCCAATTGCCAATAAACAGCCCAATTTCAGAAATTATCGTTGTAAACACCCGTTTATGTCCGAGGCCCCCGATTATAAAGTTAATCAAGAAACCTGCACAAAATCAAAACAAAAATAAAGAAAAGTTCAAATTCAAAACTAATAAAAAAAAACAGACAAACAGAAAACAGAAAAACAGACAAACAAAAAAAACAGACAAATAATAAAGATTCAAACAGAAAACCATTTTATTGAAAAACATAAATAATAATAATAATAATAAAACCAAAATTAAAAAAAATAATAATTAAAACAGAATATTAAAAAACAGAATATTAAAACAGAATAACAAAAAAAAACAGAATATTAAAAATAGAAAAAACAGAAAAGAAACAAAAAAAAGAAAAACAAAAAAAAACGTTTTTATAAAAAAGCAAAAACAAAAAAGGAAAAAGTGATTTGGGAAAGATTATAAAAAGGGGGGGAGAAAAAGAAAAAAGGAAAGTTTGGAAAATCTGGGGAGAAATAGTATCATTTGTGAGAAAGCTTGAGGAGACTTAGGGAAAGAAAATCAAGAAGCTAGGAGGCAACGCCTCGAGGGGAGAAAGATCGACTCGGCAGAATTCTGCAAGCGGTTCTCTTTGGCACCACGTTCACAGAGGTTAGTTGCTTTATATCTCAACAACATTGCATCGATCATTTTAATCTACAATTTAAGTAAAAAAAAGAGAAATCTTGTAAAGATTTTAAGCTATGTTAAATCTTGTGCGAAAATCTGTTCGGTTAAAGGATAAGTAGTTGATATATGGTCTTGCTGAGTCTCGATCTTGATATATTGAACTTCAGTCTTACGACTAATTTGATGCGTTCCTCCGTTCGAATGCGGAAGTGTAATGAGACCATGTGAGAACCTCATTATCCCCGTCGGATCAAGCGAAAGAAGATGACGTTACATTCGGTTCGCATGGTTTCGGCAGCATATGTGAAGCCTTTCGAGCATCCGGAAACAGATTGGGAGTTAGAGAGCTTCTTATTCCCGAGAAGACGTTAGCATATGAGAATCACACCTCTACGGATAAGAGACGTGTACCACTTACTACACCGTGAGGGTAATAGTATGGGGTTTTGGAATGATTGGATCGATAAAGATGTCCTTACACTGTTTGCTCCACCACAATATATTCTGGTTCAAGGCCCAAGACCAATTGGTATCTACGCCCAAGACCCTGGGTCTCAATACCCTAGGTTCATATGGTTTGTACGCTGGTCCAAATTCGTGAAAGCTATGTACGTAAGTTCCCAGTGTTTTAGGAAAGTGGGTCCATCACGTTCATGAAAGGCAAAGGAAGATATTGTTCGTTGTGGCCAAGTTCAGGATAAGTTATGGCGTTGGAGAAGAAAGTGGCTAATAATCTATGCATCTGGGGTCCATAGGCCGCATGTAGTGGATTCATATTAAGAAGGAAGATGTATACCCTTGCATGCAAATACACGTGTATAGAGTAGTGTCAAAATTGATTTAAAAAGCTGCTCGACGACCATATTAATTATCAATATGTGGGCCTTTTTATTCAAACCCTCAAGCCTAAAATACCAAAATTACCCCTGGACATTTTAATTAATTCCCAATCTGTCCCAACTTCTAAAATACCCAAATTACCCCTAACCTTTTCAAATAATGCCCAACATGTCCCAACTTTTAAAATACCCAAATTACCCCTAACCTTTTCAAATAATTCCCAGCATGTCCCTGTTAATACAATTACCATTTTACCCTTAGGGAATTTCGTTAATCCCTATCTTGTCCCCAAAAATAAAAAAATCAAAATTTCCAAAAATTAATAAAAAATATAAAAAATTCAGAAATTAGTAAAAAATTTCCAGAAATTAATAAAAAATTCAAGATTTCTAGAAAATTAATAAAAAAATCAAGATTTCCAGAAAATCATAAAATAAATAAAATCCAGAAAATCATAAAAAATTAATAAAATCCAGAAAATCATAAAAAATTAATAAAATCCAGAAAATCATGAAAAATTAATAAAAAATTCCAGAAATTCAAAAAATAACAAAAATTAATAGAAATTCAAAAATTAATAAAAAATTCCAAAATGTCAAAAATTAATAAAAATTCATAAAAATTCAAGAAATTAAGAAAATTAGCAAAAATTCTAAAATTCCTAAATAAACTCATAAGATTTTCAAATAAATTCATAAAAATTTCTAATAATTACCAAATCATCCTAAATTTCCATAATTACGTCAAAATTCTATTTGTAACCCAAAACTCAAAAGATGAAATTCTTATCTCAAATTCAAGTTTTCTCTTATTCAAGAATCAATGTCATTTGCAAATCGTATCTTTTCAAAATTTAAAAATTTTTTTCTACTATTTTGGGGTTTTTAAGTCTCACGCAATGGACTCTAAATGGGGAGCTGGCGGTTTACCTGCTGTTCAACGTTTAGTAGTTCATATAGGCCCCTGTGCTGCCTTAGCCGCCTCGGGTCTTGTGCATGAGTGGACTTAGGGTCCCCTTCGAAATAAAAAAACATCTTTTCCTAAATATTTTAGGATTCTAGGTCTTACGCAATGGGCTCTAAATGGGGAATTGGTGGTTTACCTGCTGTTCAGCATTTAGTAGTTCGTATAGGTCCCTGTGCTGCCTTAGCCACCTCGGGCCTTGTGCATGAGTGGGCCAAAGACCCCTCCTAAAAATAAAGCTTCTTTTCGAATAGCAAAATCTTCAAACATTCTTTCAAAACACTCTTCGAAGGTCAAGCCTTCACAAACTAGAACTACGTAAGCCTTGAGTTTCCCATTGCACCAGGGAATACGTAGGAGCAGGATCAAGTCCTGTCAGGCTAACCTCCATCAAGTATTTATTTTCACTCTAATAAAAGGGATCAAACTATTTTCAAATAATCACACACTCAATTTAAGGGTACTGTTCTTCGGAACAGGCGAGTGAGGTGCCTAACACCTTCCCCACTCGTAACCGACTCCCGAACCTAAATCTCATCCAGGGTTTTTCCAAATCTTTTTCCCTTAAACAAAAATTTGGTGGCGACTCCACATCATCAAATTCATTTTTAAAATTTTAACGAGTTCGTCGTCTCGTCGGAATTACGGTTGCGACAGATGGCGACTCCACTGGGGACACTTAGAGAGTCAAGCCCAACAATTTGAGTGTTTTAATTTTGATCCCTTCACTGTTTAATTGCACGATTCATTTATCTATTTGTTTGTTTACTTATTTGTTGTCTGTTTGTTCATTCTCTGTATAACCCTAGGATAGACAAACAATAAATTGCTATATATATCTGTGCAATTTCCTCAATTGCAGGTATCCCAAATTTATGTGCCCTCATACATTGCATATGCATTTATCATGAGTGGGGCCCTATACCCGGGTCTGAGTGCTACCTAGGATAGAGGGATCTAGTGGTGTCACGCTGAGGCCTACGTCTTGTGTGGCTATCACGAAAATCCCGGCTAGAGTGCGTCCTATTCATAATGCCCCACAACTAGTGGCTACTCCTACTGTTGTGGCCAGCATTATGGATTGGAACTTGGCTCTAGTGACCTCTACACCCCAGGACTACAAACCACCTTTGAAAGGTTCATATAAAAGGCCATAGATCCTTAGGACAGGTAACCCGCATAAGAAGCAAAGAGGGCACACACACACCTTTCAAGATACAAGGGATTTGAAGGCTACAATTGGGGAAGATACCAAATAAAATCAAGAAAACCAAAATAGAAGAAAAAGTATTTTGAAAATATTGAAAAGAAAAAACAAAAACAAACTTAAAAAGATGTTTTAAAAATAGAGAAATTAGGAAAACAATCTTTTGAAAATATTGAAAAATAAAAAAATTTAATAGACAGAAAAGGAAACATTGAAAACCTAAAGAATGCTTTCTAAGAAGTTTTTAAACAAAACTAAAGTTTTCTAGCAAAATAAAAAGTATCAAAACTCCTAAAAATAGGTTGTTAAAAAATCAAGGATGAATAAATAAAGCCACTCTGATTCATTTTCAAAATAGTCAAACTTCAAAAAGTCTCTAAAAATTATTGGTGCATAGCATGCGTTCATCCATTCATAAAGTTATCATTAAGATGAAAGATTTCAAAAATCGTTCCACACATTCATACTCATTTTTGCATCAACATCGTTATCAATCATGATTTTTTCATTCAAACTATTTTTCAAAAATTAATTTTTAAACTTCACCAGAAAATTGGAGAAACACAGCTTCCTCGACATCCTTATAGAACTTGAGCACAATCAAGAATCATGGATGAGCTGGAGAGACAAAATGAGGAACTGAGAAATGAGGTCAAGACTCTAAAGGAGCAGATGGTCAAGCTGATGGAGGCCATCCAATTGTCAAAACAGAAGGAATCTCTGGGAGAACCCACAGACCCGTCATATCCTCCTGGGTTCACTCCACAAAACCCTTCGCCATCAACTATGCCTCCGCCAACCGAAGGAGTTCATTATGGGTTTCCTCATGGGCACGCACCTTCATACAACCAAACACAAGCCCAAACACAAACCCAAACACACAACCTACCTTCTAACACCACAAGCATCCCCTATGCCATTCCAAACACCACCTCACAAGCCTACCAAGCAGCCATTGGGGGAACGCACCCTATGTTCACCCAAGGGCCTCGCCCTGTATACATACCGTCTTCTCACCATCACCACATGTCAGAGGAAAACCCAAACCATCCTTCAAGTCCAGATACAGAAAAATGGAAGGGTCTAGAGGACAGGATCCGGGCAATTGAGGGAAACGCTTATGAAGCCAAAGATGCATCTGATCTATGCTTGGTACCAGACGTGGTCATCCCTCCAAAATTCAAGGTTCCTGAATTCGAGAAATACCAAGGAACCAGTTGTCCAAAGAAACATCTGACTATGTACTGTAGGAAGATGTCTGCATGTACTTACGATGAGAAGCTTCTCATCCACTTCTTCCAAGACAGCTTAACAGGGGCAGCTGCAACCTGGTACACTCGGCTAGAGCGGACACACATCCGTTCATGGAGGGATCTGGCTGAGGCTTTCCTCAAACAATATCAGTACAATACCGAGATGGCTCCCGATCGAACCAACTCCAGAATATGGCCAAGAAGGGGGATGAGACCTTCAAGCAGTATGCTCAAAGATGGAGGGAGCTAGCTGCTCAAGTGCAACCTCCACTATCTGAAAAAGAGCTGGTCAGCACGTTCGTAGACACACTCCAAGATCCTTTCTATGACAAGATGATTGGCAGTGTGACTTCTAGCTTCTCTGATGTCATCATCATTGGAGAAAGGATCGAGGGTGGCATGCGTCGAGGAAAAATCATGCACAACGCCACAAGGACAGTTGACGCCTCTACAGAAAAAAGGAAGACAGGTGAAGCTTATAATGCGGCTTCTGGTCAAGGCCCGTACACTCCTCAAGTGGCACCTTATGAACCGATTAGCTTCCAACCACCACCATATACACCATACACACCCTACATACCATATCCTTACATCGCCGCTGCATACCAAACACCATACCATCCTACTTACAACTATCCGACACAAGTCCGACCACCAACATCATATACGGCCCAAACACAAGCCATGAGCTCAAATTCTAGCCAAAGCCAAAAAAAGGAAAAAGAACCCGTCCAATTCAACCCTATCCCAATGACCTATACCGAGCTGCTACCTCAGCTAATCCAAAATTCCTTGGTGATTCCATACCCGCTGAAACCTCAAGAACCACCATATCCAAAATGGTACGATGCAAATGCCATATGTGATTACCATGCGGGGTATATTGGTCATTCAACAGAAAACTGCCAGGTCCTGAAGCGCAAGGTGCAAAGCCTAATCGATGCTAAACGGCTAGATTTCGGGAAGATCGCTCCTAATCCAAATCCTGAATCATGAGAGTTCATCTGCTGGCTAAGAAATGGGAGCAACACAATGAGCCGCCTTGTACAAGTCAAGCTATCGAGGAAGAACATCCAAAATTTGTCATGTTTTTCAAAATTAATCTTTTGTAAATAAACAGCAATGAATAAATACAAAATTACATTTTTCATATCACTTGAGCACGTGCTTTACATTTTAGCTTTACTTCTAAAAAATTTTACCATTCTTTTTATCTCTTCAACCCACTTCTTATTCCTATACCCAAACAATAAAATACCAATTGGTGAGGATGCTAATGCTGTAATGAGTAATCTTGAACGTCGGATTAATCAAGCTCAAAGAAAAAAGCCCAATGAGGAAGCAGAATAACAACCAGGGATTCTAGATCCCTATTCAAAGTGTCTTGTCAAATAAAAATCCCGCTGGAATCAAGTCTAAATCCAGGCAAAATTTAGGGATGAAAAATAAGATCCGCTGAATTGGAAGCCAAGATGACCCTGGCAAGGTCGATGTCAAAATTCAAAATTCAAGGAAAAGAAGAGGACCTGCTGGATTAAAGTAAAAATCATAATCCAGGAAAAATTAAGGTCAAAACATGAAATTCAAGAAGAAGAGAAACCCGCTGGATTAAAAACTAAAAGAATCCAGGCAAAAGTAGGGTTAAAGTTCAAAATAATGATTGACAAAGTCATGATTAGAAAAAGGTCTTGCCGGTTTACAACAATAATTCAGGCAAAATTAAGATCAAGCAAAAGCCCGCTAGGTCAACGATCAAGAACGACCTAGGCAAAAGTTAGGGCACAATCAAGCAAAAGCCCGCTAGGTCAACAATTAAGAACGACCTAGGCAAAAGTTAGGGCACAATCAAGCAAAAGCCCGCTAGGTCAACAATCAAGAATGACCTAGGCAAAAGTTAGGGCACAATCAAACAAAAGCCCGCTAGGTCAACGATCAAAGACGACCTAGGCAAAAGTTAGGGCATAATCAAATAGAAGCCCGCTAGGTCAACAATCAAGAACGACCTAGGCAAAAGTTAGGGCACAATCAAGCAAAGGCCCGCTAGGTCAAACCCTCAAAGAGACCTAGGCAAAAGTTAGGGTACCAAAATCAAGAGCCCGCTAGGTTGAAAACCCGTAAGGGCAACCTAGGCAAAATTTAGGGCAATACAAAAGACCTGCTGGGTTGAAAACTCAAAAGAACAACCCAGGCAAAAATTAAGGTCAAACCAGGAATTCCAGGACAACATGATATCCTGCACCTCATATATTCCTAAAACTGGGGCAAAATTTTGCCATTTTCTCGAGTTCGATTAATTCGACAATCAAGATTATGAAAAGCAGCACTGGCATTTTTCACCAAAAGGTGCCATTTGGGCAATCGAACCCACATCCTTTGTCATCTTTCCCTTTCAAGTACACTACCTCAAACATCCTTTGCAAATCTTCTCTATATTTTTTCATTAACCATCCAGAATCACTTCGCACACCTCAATAGCGCACATGCCAAAAGAGATGTGAAAAATGTAAAAATAAAAAGGATTAATTTTGAAAAGTGATGACAAGTCGGATGAATCCTCGACCGTTGCAACACGATAGGATTGTTTCCCAAAGATTCATCTTCGTACCAGCCATGATGCCATCAAAAAGGAGTGTGTCTTGCTTAATAATATTGACCACCGTTGGATCTCGAAGATCTTAGAAAAGAAAGTTCCAAAGCGGATCAGAAGCCAAGAGATTGACCAAAACACCGAACTTAAGTCAATCTAGCTCGTCCTGATTTTTGATTCTTGCCACACCAACTAAGGGGTTGTCGAGGAAGAATGTGTCAAAAAAAAAATTAAAAATCAAGAGAAACAAAAAGTTTTACACCATTTCATGGTTTGCATTCAATAGCATCTGTTTCATCAAAAATTATTTCAAGCAGCAAAATGAGAACCCCGCATCATTTCTGCAAGCATCACAAATACCACATTCTCTTCATTTATTCAAACAGCACATAAGCATCTTTTCATTCAAGCATTTCATAACTCATTTTTCAAAAACTAATTAATACCTAGGTAAAATTGCCTGAATCGATCATAATTAAAAGATTTCCAAACTGGGGCAAACGCTTGCCCATACAAAAAGGGGGGGTCAATTTGAGGTCATCCTCAAATTCTGAATCAACTCAAACTGGGGCAAATGCTTTCCCACGCAAAAATACAGTTTGAGATCAAAATCAAGTTCAAACTGGGGCAAACGCTTGCCCACAAAAGCTCTAATTTGAGGCCATCCTCAAACTCTGAACCAAGAACAAAACTAGGGCAAGCATTTGCCTAAAAAATTCATGTTGAGGCAATCCTCAATTCCTCAACGTCAGAAGAATCAAACTGTGGCAAACATCTGCCCACACCATCCAATTTGAGGCCATCCTCTAAATCGAGTTCAAACTGGGGCAAATGCTTGCCCACACAATTCAATTTGAGGTCATCCTCGAATTTTAAAACAAGTTCAAACAGGGGAAAACGCTTGCCCCCAAAATTTAATTTGAGGTCATCCCCGAATTCTGATTCAAGTTCAAACTGGGGCAAACATCTGCCCGAGAAAATCCAAGTTGAGGCAAGCCTCAATTCCTCAACTCCAATTGAGTTCAATAGGGCAAGGTTGCCCAGAAAAATTCAAGTCAAGCTTATTGAAACCCTTCAAACTGGGGTAAAACGTTGGCCCAAAATTCTTTCAAATCAAGACGTCTCTCAGTTATCAAGAAATCTCCCAACTAGGGCAAAATGGTTGCCCAAGTCTCTTCAAGGAAATAACTATCAAGCGCAAGGTAAAGCATTACATCTTTCCATTCTTGCTCACTGGCCTATGTTGTCAGGCCATAGCATTACATCTTTCCATTCTTGCTCACTGGCCTACGTTGTCAGGCCATAGCATTACATCTTTGCATTCTTGCTCACTGGCTTATGTTGTCAGGCCATAGCATTGCATCTTTTCTGCACCTTGGCCTATGTTGTCAGGCCTCATCAAGTTTATCTTTCTGCACCTTGGCCTATGTTGTCAGGCCTCATCAAGTTTATTTTTCCGCACCTCGGCCTATGTTGTCAGGCCTCCTCAAGTTTACTTTTCTGCACCTCGGCCTATGTTGTCAGGCCTCCTCAAGTTTACCTTTCTACACCTTGGCCTATGTTGTCAGGCCTCATCAAGTTTATTTTTCCGCACCTTGGCCTACGTTGTCAGGCCTCATCAAGTTTATTTTTCCGCACCTCGGCCTATGTTGTCAGGCCTCCTCAAGTTTACTTTTCTACACCTCGGCCTATGTTGTCAGGCCTCCTCAAGTTTACTTTTCTGCACCTTGGCCTATGTTGTCAGGCCTCATCAAGTTTACTTTTCCACACCTTGGCCTATGTTGTCAGGCCTCATCAAGTTTATTTTTCTGCTTTTAGGCCTATGTTGTCAGGCCACCATAGTTTAGATTTACTGCTTTCAGGCCTATGTTGTCAGGCCGCCTTAGTTTAGATTTACTGCTTTCAGGCCTATGTTGTCAGGCCGCCTTAGTTTAGATTTACTGCTTTCAGGCCTATGTTGTCAGGCCACCATAGTTTAGATTTACTGCTTTAAGGCCTATGTTGTCAGGCCGCCTTAGTTTAGATTTACTGCTTTCAGGCCTATGTTGTCAGGCCGCCTTAGTTTAGATTTACTGCTTTCAGGCCTATGTTGTCAGGCCTCCGTAGTTTAGATTTACTACTTTCAGGCCTATGTTGTCAGGCCACCATAGTTTAGATTTACTGCTTTAAGGCCTATGTTGTCAGGCCGCCTTAGTTTAGATTTACTGCTTTCAGGCCTATGTTGTCAGGCCGCCCTAGTTTAGATCTACTGCTTTCAGGCCTATGTTGTCAGGCCACCATAGTTTAGATTTATTGCTTTCAGGCCTATGTTGTCAGGCCACCATAGTTTAGATTTACTGCTTTAAGGCCTATGTTGTCAGGCCTCCGTAGTTTAGATTTACTGCTTTCAGGCCTATGTTGTCAGGCCACCATAGTTTAGATTTACTGCTTTAAGGCCTATGTTGTCAGGCCGCCTTAGTTTAGATTTACTGCTTTAAGGCCTATGTTGTCAGGCCGCCCTAGTTTAGATTTACTGCTTTCAGGCCTATGTTGTCAGGCCACCATAGTTTAGATTTACTGCTTTAAGGCCTATGTTGTCAGGCCGCCTTAGTTTAGATTTACTGCTTTCAGGCCTATAATGTCAGGCCGCCATCAACTTTTAATTTTCTGCATCATGGCCTATGTTGTCAGGCCTTATCAAATTTTTCCTGCACATATCCTGTCAAGCAGGATTTCATTTGCATTTATCCTGTCAACAACAGGATTTCATCATTTGCATTTTCCCGGCAGCAGCGGGATCTCATTTGCATTCTCCTGTCAACAACAGGACTTCAAGCACGTTTATTTTCTGTCCACCTGTCAAGCAGGTTTGCATTTATCCTGGCAACAGCAGGATTTCATTTGCATTTTCCCGGCAGCAGCGGGATCTCATTTGCATTCTCCTGTCAACAACAGGGCTTCAAGCACGTTTATTTTTCTGTCCACCTGTCAAGCAGGTTTGCATTTACCCTGGCAACAGCAGGATTTCATTTGCATTTTCCCGGCAACAGCGGGATCTCATTTGCATTCTCCTGTCAACAACAGGACTTCAAGCACGTTTATTTTCTGTCCACCTGTCAAGCAGGTTTGCATTTACCCTGGCAACAGCAGGATTTCATTTGCATTTTCCCGGCAACAGCGGGACCTCATTTGCATTCTCCTGTCAACAACAGGACTTCAAACATGTAATTTCCGTTCACCTGTCAAGCAGGTTCGCATTCATCCTGGCAACAGCAGGATTTCATTTGCATTTTTTCCGTCAACAACGGGATTTCCATCAAGTTTAAATTTCTGCATCATGGCCTATAGTGTCAGGTCACCAACAAGTTTACATTTCTGCATCATGGCCTATGTTGTCAGGCCTCATGAAGTTTAGTTTTCTGCATCACGGCCTATAGTGTCAGGCCACCATCAAGTTTCCCTTTCTGCACATTCAAGTTTTCTTTTTTGCACTCCGGCCTATAGTGTCAGGCCACCATGTACATATCTTACATTTTAGTCCTTGCATGCTCTCCTGCCTCAAATAGGCCCTTCTCACCTCATTTTTCTTGTACTTCAACAGTATTCATAGCCTAATCAGGTTATGCAATCAAACCTTTCATACTTAAACTCTATCGGCACATAAAGCCGGCAACACCATTTAACCGCCACCCTCCAGGCATCCATGAAGTTCATTTTAAGCTCAAGGCTTCTAGTGTTACTCTCGGACTTTCTTCAAAAAGCCTGCCTCGGACATAAAGTGTTCACGTCTTTACTCATTTCCTATCCCGATAATTTAGAGAATTAATTCTCATATTATCTGATAGAAAAATAAGTAAAGAGGGGCAAACTGTAAACACCCGTTTATGTCCGAGGCCCCCGATTATAAAGTTAATCAAGAAACCTGCACAAAATCAAAACAAAAATAAAGAAAAGTTCAAATTCAAAACTAATAAAAAAAACAGACAAACAGAAAACAGAAAAACAGACAAACAAAAAAAACAGACAAATAATAAAGATTCAAACAGAAAACCATTTTATTGAAAAACATAAATAATAATAATAATAATAAAACCAAAATTAAAAAAAATAATAATTAAAACAGAATATTAAAAAACAGAATATTAAAACAGAATAACAAAAAAAAAACAGAATATTAAAAATAGAAAAAACAGAAAAGAAACAAAAAAAAGAAAAACAAAAAAAAACGTTTTTATAAAAAAGCAAAAACAAAAAAGGAAAAAGTGATTTGGGAAAGATTATAAAAAGGGGGGGAGAAAAAGAAAAAAGGAAAGTTTGGAAAATCTGGGGAGAAATAGTATCATTTGTGAGAAAGCTTGAGGAGACTTAGGGAAAGAAAATCAAGAAGCTAGGAGGCAACGCCTCGAGGGGAGAAAGATCGACTCGGCAGAATTCTGCAAGCGGTTCTCTTTGGCACCACGTTCACAGAGGTTAGTTGCTTTATATCTCAACAACATTGCATCGATCATTTTAATCTACAATTTAAGTAAAAAAAAGAGAAATCTTGTAAAGATTTTAAGCTATGTTAAATCTTGTGCGAAAATCTGTTCGGTTAAAGGATAAGTAGTTGATATATGGTCTTGCTGAGTCTCGATCTTGATATATTGAACTTCAGTCTTACGACTAATTTGATGCGTTCCTCCGTTCGAATGCGGAAGTGTAATGTGACCATGTGAGAACCTCATTATCCCCGTCGGATCAAGCGAAAGAAGATGACGTTACATTCGGTTCGCATGGTTTCGGCAGCATATGTGAAGCCTTTCGAGCATCCGGAAACAGATTGGGAGTTAGAGAGCTTCTTATTCCCGAGAAGACGTTAGCATATGAGAATCACACCTCTACGGATAAGAGACGTGTACCACTTACTACACCGTGAGGGTAATAGTATGGGGTTTTGGAATGATTGGATCGATAAAGATGTCCTTACACTGTTTGCTCCACCACAATATATTCTGGTTCAAGGCCCAAGACCAATTGGTATCTACGCCCAAGACCCTGGGTCTCAATACCCTAGGTTCATATGGTTTGTACGCTGGTCCAAATTCGTGAAAGCTATGTACGTAAGTTCCCAGTGTTTTAGGAAAGTGGGTCCATCACGTTCATGAAAGGCAAAGGAAGATATTGTTCGTTGTGGCCAAGTTCAGGATAAGTTATGGCGTTGGAGAAGAAAGTGGCTAATAATCTATGCATCTGGGGTCCATAGGCCGCATGTAGTGGATTCATATTAAGAAGGAAGATGTATACCCTTGCATGCAAATACACGTGTATAGAGTAGTGTCAAAATTGATTTAAAAAGCTGCTCGACGACCATATTAATTATCAATATGTGGGCCTTTTTATTCAAACCCTCAAGCCTAAAATACCAAAATTACCCCTGGACATTTTAATTAATTCCCAATCTGTCCCAACTTCTAAAATACCCAAATTACCCCTAACCTTTTCAAATAATGCCCAACATGTCCCAACTTCTAAAATACCCAAATTACCCCTAACCTTTTCAAATAATTCCCAGCATGTCCCTGTTAATACAATTACCATTTTACCCTTAGGGAATTTCGTTAAACCCTATCTTGTCCCCAAAAATAAAAAAATCAAAATTTCCAAAAATTAATAAAAAATATAAAAAATTCAGAAATTAGTAAAAAATTTCCAGAAATTAATAAAAAATTCAAGATTTCTAGAAAATTAATAAAAAATTCAAGATTTCCAGAAAATCATAAAATAAATAAAATCCAGAAAATCATAAAAAATTAATAAAATCCAGAAAATCATAAAAAATTAATAAAATCCAGAAAATCATGAAAAATTAATAAAAAATTCCAGAAATTCAAAAAATAACAAAAATTAATAGAAATTCAAAAATTAATAAAAAATTCCAAAATGTCAAAAATTAATAAAAATTCATAAAAATTCAAGAAATTAAGAAAATTAGCAAAAATTCTAAAATTCCTAAATAAACTCATAAGATTTTCAAATAAATTCATAAAAATTTCTAATAATTACCAAATCATCCTAAATTTCCATAATTACGTCAAAATTCTATTTGTAACCCAAAACTCAAAAGATGAAATTCTTATCTCAAATTCAAGTTTTCTCTTATTCAAGAATCAATGTCATTTGCAAATCGTATCTTTTCAAAATTTAAAAATTTTTTTCTACTATTTTGGGGTTTTTAAGTCTCACGCAATGGACTCTAAATGGGGAGCTGGCGGTTTACCTGCTGTTCAACGTTTAGTAGTTCATATAGGCCCCTGTGCTGCCTTAGCCGCCTCGGGTCTTGTGCATGAGTGGACTTAGGGTCCCCTTCGAAATAAAAAAACATCTTTTCCTAAATATTTTAGGATTCTAGGTCTTACGCAATGGGCTCTAAATGGGGAATTGGTGGTTTACTTGCTGTTCAGCATTTAGTAGTTCGTATAGGTCCCTGTGCTGCCTTAGCCACCTCGGGCCTTGTGCATGAGTGGGCCAAAGACCCCTCCTAAAAATAAAGCTTCTTTTCGAATAGCAAAATCTTCAAACATTCTTTCAAAACACTCTTCGAAGGTCAAGCCTTCACAAACTAGAACTACGTAAGCCTTGAGTTTCCCATTGCACCAGGGAATACGTAGGAGCAGGATCAAGTCCTGTCAGGCTAACCTCCATCAAGTATTTATTTTCACTCTAATAAAAGGGATCAAACTATTTTCAAATAATCACACACTCAATTTAAGGGTACTGTTCTTCGGAACAGGCGAGTGAGGTGCCTAACACCTTCCCCACTCGTAACCGACTCCCGAACCTAAATCTCATCCAGGGTTTTTCCAAATCTTTTTCCCTTAAACAAAAATTTGGTGGCGACTCCACATCATCAAATTCATTTTTAAAATTTTAACGAGTTCGTCGTCTCGTCGGAATTACGGTTGCGACAATCGTGGCCTAATAATCAAGGGCAAGCAGCATGCTTTGGCCCATTGCTGCTCAGTGTCTTTAAGAAATTAGCGTGTTCTAATAATCAAGGGCAAGCAGTATGCTTTGGCTCGTCGCTGCTCGGTGTCTCTTTAGCACGGCCTATTTAAGAATGACTTCGTATGGGCCATCGTTGCCCAGCATCAGCATGCTTTGGCCCATTGCTGCTCAGTGTCTTTAAGAAATTAGCGTGTTCTAATAATCAAGGGCAAGCAGTATGCTTTGGCTCGTCGCTGCTCGGTGTCTCTTTAGCATGGCCTATTTAAGAATGACTTCGTATGGGCCATCGTTGCCCAGCATGGACCAATAATCAGATTGGCCTAGGAAGTAATTATACTAAAAAGGCCGCGTATGGGAATCGAAGTTGGGACTTGAGGCATGCGGGTAGTAGGCTGACCCACTGAGCCAAGTTGCTGGTTGAGATTCAAGTGCCCTAAATTAAATTTAATCAAACCTTTGGGGTACGTGACTTGCATGAAAGTTGCATGGACTCTCCTCTTCCTCATCTTGATTTATTGTTTCTCTTCACTTCCCAAAGAAATGCAAGCCAAACCCGATACTTGAATGTGACCAAATTTCTCACTATCTGTGACATGAACTGAGTCATTTTTTGTTATCTGATTACTGCTCTTGTGGTCATCATTGTCTTTGTTTGAAACTCAGGAGCATTAGCAACTAGATTTTCAATATACCTTGGAGGTTCTAAAGACCGAGAAGACAACAGAAATTTTCCTAATACAGGATACGAAGTCTCACCTCTGATTTACTTTTGAAAAGTTCACTTCTTATCTTGATGCATTGTCTTCTTCGTCCTCACCATCAGGAAACCCGGGAACTGTGACTACAAGACCAGGGAGCGATCGATTTGCATTTTCTTTGTTATCTGTCGAACCTCTTTTGTAGCTCATCTCTGTCCCGGAACTGACTTCTAACAACTTCTGGAGTGAAGGATTCAACCACTGCCTACGTTCATCAGTTATTTGTCCCTCGTCAAAGTCTTCATGTTCTGATGACTCAGTTCTATGCTCTTTGCAACAAATTACATAACCTCTCCTTCGATGCACTTACTACATATTTAGTGGCCATTATTATTGAATGGAATTCTATGTAGGTGAGTGCCCCAAGGTAAACAACAAGTTGTTCTTGGAATACATGTAGTGTAGACCAGCCATGCAAATAACGTCAATCATTATTCAAGATTTTTCAACACTGATGCACATTCTGATATAATTTTCTATATTCTATCAGGAAGGACATCAAGCATAGGTGCGTAGAAATGCATTGTGCAAGTGTCTCCCTCCAAGTGTATGAATGTTGATCAAACCGGAATTCATAATTTCATTCTCTGTTGGTAGGGTTCAACAAGTCTCGGCAGTAAGAAACAGGCTGGTGTGATTTCTTGTGCATGTTGTCCGGGAGTATCATTCAACTAGAGGAGAGAGAAAGAAAATGAAGAGGCTGAAGCTTGGTTGAAGTTATGGTAAGTGGGAACATTTAGGCCAGAACATGAATGAAAGTCTACACTGTAGCAAACTTGTGGATATGAATCTGTGACTGAATCGAGGTGGCACCTATCAAGCTGTTTGCACTATTTAGCAAGATCCTCTAAAAAGTAATCGTAAGCACACCTTAAAGCCATCACAGAATCCTACATAGCCATCCATACTTCCTGCTATAATCCCACATTATGAATCATGACTGCGGTTTCTTTTAGAGCCAATCTCAATACACTTCCTAAGACAAAAGCAAGTCT
The DNA here is from genome assembly GCA_037954105.1 of Canavalia gladiata. Lineage (NCBI taxonomy): Eukaryota > Viridiplantae > Streptophyta > Magnoliopsida > Fabales > Fabaceae > Canavalia > Canavalia gladiata. The sequence continues at coordinate 16,229,271 of CM075662.1, read as the reverse complement.
GTCACAGGCATTATCCAGCAAAGGAGCAGTAGCTCATGCAATCTCTATAGCAGCCTCTACTAAGCGTCTTCCCCTACCACGGCTAGCATAGGCAAATATATTGGCATTCTTCCCCCCGACCTTGACCATTTGGGGCACCAATATGTATTTTTCTGCTACTACAGTAGCTGTGACTATTTCTTCCAAGAGGGGAATTACCTTGAGGAGCTTCAATGGATGTACTCATCTCCTTGAGATGAGCAGTCATGGAATCTTTTTCAATTCTTTCTAGTGCACTAGTTACAACTTACTCCATTCCTTGCTGCCATTTCAGCTAAACATAGATTCCAGTTTTGAACTCCCTCTATAGACTCAGGTTTTGAAACAAAACATTTGCATCCATGTTTAATCAGAACAGAACTAAACCTTATGTTTCAGGTTATCTAGGCATACTTCATGGGTCAAGAACTCGGATCAGTTTACAGAGATTTACCAAGACTAGTAGAGTGTATCAAGGATCAAAACCAGGTCTTCCACTCAAGAATTTAAAGCAGACATCAGAATTTTATGCAGTGAAACAGCAAGCTCTTAAATACACTTCACAGAACAAAACCACATCTTAAGAAATAAATCCAAAGTAGCTCGTCCAAGCCTGAGTTTGCCAAACTCATGACACCATATTTAAGTTCTTAGGGCTATTCTCACGATTATCAGTGACTTTCAAGTTCAGGATTCTTGAAGTTCGTATAATCATGACTTTATTATCTCATTCAAACTGATTCTTATGTGAATGTATGAATATGAACTACTAAATCAGACTCAAACAGAAATTAATCATGTTCCAAGATTCATATGATAATGGTGAATTCAAAACTTTAAATGCGGATTGATGTATGCAGAAACCACATCATGAAAACATGCAGAGAAGTTCTTGATCTCACTTGGAAGTTTGCAAGAGAATGTCAAGGCTTGGTGCCGCTTTGGTCCGACGAGATCGTAGCTGACGAATCAGCGCATTTGAACACCAGGAAGTCTCTAAGGAGACCTTAACGTCGTGAGCTTAGCGGAGAGATCAAAGCCTTTGTGTTTTTACTAGAAGATGAACATCCAGCTGAAGCCATCCTTGGATAGGGAACCAAGAAAGAAACTCCTCCCCCACCGAACGAAGCTGCGAGAAGCTTTTAGAAGTTTTCAGAATTGGAGCAATTGGGAGAAACTACTTCTTCCCATTCTGAAGAATTTTCAAAACTAAAAAAAAAAACCCCTTTTCAAATTTTTTTTTCTTATATATCACCCCCGTACCTTTTAAAATTTGGCGGGCCCCTTCTCCGTTTTTTTGTACTTTTTCTATTTTTTATTTTTATTTTTGGCTATCTCTTTTTCTTGTATTTTATTTCTGTTTTTTTTCTCTTTTTGAAATTTTATTTTTTCTCTGTTCTTATTTCAGTTTTGTTATTTTAATTTTTCTGTTTTTTAATTTTTTTTGTATATATTTTTTTAATTTTTTAATTTTTTTCTTATTTTTCATTATTTATGTTTTTATCTATTTTATTCTTGTTTTTTTTCTTTTCTCTCCTTTTTTATTTTTTGTTATTTACAATTATTTTTATTTGTTATTTTTTCTTTTTTATTTTTTCATTTATTTTTCTTTTATTTTTGTTTTTGGTCAATTTTAGGCTAAAAACAAAAAATGATTTATTTTGGATTTTAAATTTTCTTTCGGACATAATTCAGTGTTCGGAATGGTTATGTTAGGTCAACCAAAGTTAGAGGAATCACAGAAGGAGATAACTTGCTTCGTACCTTTTAAACAGTTATGTAAGGCCAAATAGTTTCCTATGGTAGTTCCGAACATGATTCCTCTAAATATTACCCTAAGGCATGACCATGCTCCCTTGTACTTACAAAACCTAGATCACGCATTCATCAAACTCAATAAAGTCCTTGATCTTGTATTTTACATTTCTGGTGATTATGGGTTTTTGGATACATACAGCCTCTTGTTTCTAAATTTTTTTTATTACATGTTGCTACAATTATTTGGAAAATTCAAGAGGTTTATATTTGATTTGAGCATTATCTTTGTTTCCATCCATTAATAACATCTTTACTTATTATGTCCTTGTCTTGAAGATCATGATGAGCATACACATTAAGGATGAATATTTTCGAAAGGGGAGGAGATGATGTGAAGGTCCCAACTACAAAGGACCTTGGAGCCATCACTAGAGCAAGATCTAGGAAGTTGAAAAAGGAGGTGGAAGACCTTTCTCATGGCTCTCCACATTATAGACTAAGACTAAGGATATATTTTGTATGCTAGGAATCTAGTGGGCCCAATAATGTATAGGCTTGGTGTAACACCCACAAATTTCTAATGATAGACTTCTTAAGTTACAAATATCTTTTAGCAAGAAGTAAAATCAAGATAAGAACAAAAGCTGAGAAAAAATAGAGAACTTTTAACAAATGATGAAAATGTCAGTGCACTGAGGATGATGACACAAATAAATGTTTAAGTAACTCAAAATCAAAGTTAAAAGATATTCTAAAGGTTTAGAATCCATCAATGATGGTTACAAAGTCATAAGGAAAGATTAGAAATAAAGAGAGAACAACAACACCATCAAAAGCACTTGAAACGCCCTTAAAGAGTTTTGTCTCCTATAAGAAATAAGTTGTTCCCAGAAAAGAAATTCTAAAGGTTTAAAATCCATCAATGATGATTACAAAGTCATGAGGAAATACTATAAACAAAGAGAGCATAAAAACACCATCAAAATTGCTTGAAATGCCCTTAGAAGCTTTGTCTCCTATAAGAGATAAAATGTTTCCAAACTAAACAACATAAGAACGATTCAGGAACGAACTAATAAGTGTTAAAAACATTGGAAGAATGGTTTAGGAACTTTCTAGGAATTTCATAGAAAATTACCAAAATACCCCTAGAAGGTTAGGGGGAAGAATCTATAAAGTAGAAACCTATAACTTGAAGCTTATCCTTGTGCATAAAATTTGACATATTTTAAATGGATGGATGACTCACCTCATAAGTCATCACACCATTAATACCATATAAGACAAGAATATTTATAAGAAGAGATCAAACTAACCATGGTTAAATCAAAGTAATCTTGATTAAGTAAAACTAACCATGTTTAAGATAAATTAACCATGATTAATGTTAAATTAATCTTGATTAGTGTTAAATTAATCATAAAAGATAATTCCTTATATTTACATTTAATTTTTGAAATGGAAATTACATGTAAATGGACCAAAATGTTCTTAAGTTAGAAATTTAACTCCCCAAGTGTCTTTAAGTCGCCAAGTTTGCTATAGATCAAGGGGAAACTCATTTGCTTCATTAACATCCTTATAAACACTTAAGTATACTCTCTAAACTCATCCAAAACTTCAACTTTTCTTAAAACACATAAACCTACACTAACCTTGAACTTCCATCTTTGAAGTTTAAGTTATAATAAGCCAAACAAACAAAGCCCCACCACCATCCTTAGAAGCTTTTGAGTGGACCATAAAGGAGGGGGGAATCAACTTCAAAATACCCACCAAATCCGTATATAAGTCTTCAATAAGTAAGGTCTTTATCATACACATTTTCTAAGTTTTTAATTATGTGATATGACTTGTTTTCCTTCTCTTTTTTGTGGATCTTTCTCTAAATTTTATGGATCCCACTTTCTTGAGCTTGATGGAGTTCAAAACTTCCCTTGATTGTTAAAAATAAGCATCACCAAGTTTTTAGTAATTTTTGTAAGATAAAAGGGAGTTTTGATGGACTAAAGTGCTTCTCAAAAACTTTGGAGAAATTTAATCAATTAAAATTTCTTAAAAATAATTTTTAGAGGTTTGGCCAGATTTGAGAAATTTTGTTAAGAGTTTTGAGATGCTCAAAGTAAGGGATAGATGGAACTTGAAGTAGATTTAGTGGATCTCCACTTGGATGTCTTGAAAAATTCTTTCTTTATGATCATTATGATAAAAATTGTAAGCTTACTTATGCCTTTTATTAAAAGATTTAATCTTGAACTTAGACCTTGATAAAAGTATAAATCTGGACCCATGTAATAATAATCCTAAAATACTAAGACAATTAAGTCCCAAAAGCAACAAACTTAACTCCAAAATTAGATCTTAAAGCTAGTAAGAGCAAAGGTGGACTTTTGAAATAAAAAGTTGAATAAGACACTTAAAACACTCCATGATTATGACCAAAACTATAGATAACAGAAAAATATTGATGGATCCAAAAGAAAATGATACAACAAGTATTAAAATTTATGATACAAAGGTCAAGTGAGAGGAAATTAAGAAAATGACCCTTGCTTGGTCAAGGGTGTTGATTCGGCTACCCTAAATTAATTAAGGGAAATTGAATTTAAAATTTTGATTAAGGTGTAATAAGGAGCCTAACCATGTATGAGACAAGAATTAAAAGTTTAAGAGAGACTATACTTAGGAAAAATTAATGAAAGTAAGATAAAATCTTGTTAAGACTTAAAAATAAACTCAACCATGCATGGATTAAAAATCAACTATGAGGTTTTGGAGGTTTAAAGGACCATTCGACCATGCCTAGTAATTAAGAAGAAAAAGGTCTTAAGAATTTCTAAGTTGGTTTAATCTATTGGCCTAAGTCCCAACTAGTACAAATCATCTTCTAAATGTAAGAGAAATGAATCGTCATGCTTTAGTGGCTTAAAAAGTCAATTCGGCCAACCATAGATTAAATATATAAAATAATTTAAATGGGATGCTTAAGGATATTCAAATTGATCATGAGTAAGAAGTCTTGAATTTATGAGCAAGAAGGCAAACAAGTAAATCAATTAGTGGTTCAAACTCGATTAGTAAAGTTAATGGTCAAGAAAGCATAAAACTTCTAGCACTTAAACCTGAAATAAGTAAGTTATGCATAAAACATTTAAATTGATGAACACGAAGAAAATTTACCTAAATAGTCCATTCAGCCAACTAATCTAAGCTTTCACCATTTCATGCATGAACTTACAATAAAAACATTAAGAGAAACTTAATCTTTGAGAAAAGGAAAGGTTGAGAGGTAACTTACAAGGATGAGGGGACTAAGTTCCTATGAGATATTTCTAATAAAACTTGAGGAATAAAACAAGATGGACAAATTCTTAGAGAGAGGTTTCACGCTATCCAAGAAATTTATATCAAGCATAATTAAGAAATTTTGATTAGGAGGTAGGTTTCTAATTAAAATAATTATGCTAACTTATTATGTTACTTCCTAAGTACACAAATATGTGTGTAAAGTATGTGAAATATACTCTTGATTATTTAGAAAAGTGATGTGTTATATGATGCTTATGTGTGAATGATAAATGTGAAGCTTGAATGGATTAGAAACTATATATGCATGACATATTGGTTGGATTGTTTGAGCATGCATGTTTTCTTGAAGTTTTAAAAAAGAATATAATTAATTAAGATATCATTAAAGAAAGAACATATGTGAAAAGTTAATACTATAATATTCCTTGTGCACATTTAGAAGGAAAAAAAGTCCTTCTAAGGTGAAGACAAAAAGGTTCTCCAAAAATTTTTCTATTATGAAGCGTTAGGTCTATAATGATTATGATGGTAACAATTATCACGAATGAGCTCATGTCCTAAGAATAAAAGGTAGAGTAGCAAAGTCAATGAAAAGATATTGTTTGACTAAAATGTATGACATGCCTACGATGTAGATTATCACTAAGAGAGTGATAGAGAAATGAGAAGAATTATGATTAAGGCATAAATGAAATGATAGACAAATGATATTTGTGACATAATGTAATGTGATCTCAAGAGTATGTAAGATGTATGAAATCTAGAATAAGTAACGTGTATGCTTGTGACAGAAGTTAGTTTCTACAATTGTAAAAAAGAAATCCACTTTAACTAAAGACTTTCTAAAAAGTTAAAAGTGAACCTGTACGCATGTCATGTTTCTAAATAAAATGAAGTGGCTGAATTGAAAATTTTGACACTATAATTAAGGTAGAATCTTACTGAGAAACTTAGTTTCTCATCTCTCTTCCACCATTTTTTCTTAGACACTAAGAATGTCTTTTGCGGCGACGATAGTATTTATCGAGCTTAACAATGTCAACTAGTTGGCTAACACTCATGGGCTAGTCATCACAATTGAGGCCAACGTAAGGGTTTATTTTTCTTTGGGCCTCATTTTCATATCTGCTATTCTGAGCCCATAATTTTCTACTACTGACTTCGTTATACCTTTGGAGGCCTTTCATCCTAATGTGGCTTTTCCTCCACCATCGGGGTATCAGGCACCCCCGGCAGCACACATGAAAGTATCCTTTTCTTTCAAAGGAGAGAGCAACCCGCAGACATCCTCACATTACTACAATTCCTCCCCCATGTGGTCATCGTAGAGTAGCTCCCTTTTCCCCAGGTCGTACCCACTCCAAGCTTATCAGGAGATGGGGGATGGAGCCTACTACCCCCTGGATAAGAGCTTGTGGTTAGAGCATTGAAGCCCCAACTACTGAAGCATTGAAGCACTAATTCCTTAGTTTAACATTTCTTTTAACCTAATGGACTACATGACTATAAGGTTTGTACAACTCATGTTATATAAATGTTTGTGCTAACTTTTGAACATAAGTGGTTGTAACAAAATTTAAGTCTGTATAATTAATATGTAACTGTACTACTTGTATGGTTGTATGTTATATGATCAAATTAACGTGAGTGATGATGTTTGAACATTTATTTTAAGTTGTGTTAGTTACTATGATGAGACTTGCATTTTTTTAGCAAAGATTTAAAAAAGAAATTTTTTTCCATATTTTCAATATTAGTAATTTCTTAAAAGTATTCTGCATCATAAGGTAATAGTCTACTAATGAAACTGCTTATATGACTTAAGCGTAAAATAGACTTCATTTTTAGGATGTTACACTTGGGCTCAATTTGTATGCACTTTAACATAGGCTTTTTGGGTCAACTATGTTCCAATTTGAGGCTACACTAAGGAATGAACAAGGCATCCTAATTGGGCTCACATCCAAGCCTAATTTGGATCACCACAAGATGCTTTATCTTAGGCACCATCTTTGGCCTATAAATAGGCATCATTATGTGTAAAATGAAACTTTTGGAATCATAATTCAGATTTTATTGAATGATTGAGATATTTCTCTTCTCATTTATCTCTTCTCTCTAAGCTAGAGTGATGGTGCATTCCTTATCCTTAACTCCTCCAAAGTGGTTGAAGTGGTGGAGACTTATTCTAATTAGGTGGTGTCTTCCTTGTGTCCTTCTTTATCTGAACTCAATTGTTTCTTCCTCTTCCCTTACCACTTTCTCCATTGACTAAAGATTCTTCTCCTTCATACCTCTATCAAAATACACAATTTTAGTCGGATCCTTTTCATAAGGATGTTAGCATAAAGAAAAATAACACAGTGGAGGATTCCAGCCCACAGAATAAGAAGCTTCTACAAATTTTAAATAATCATGAGTTATACGCAGAGGATCTGTACATGTTAAAAAAATACATCATTTAAATTTAACAATACATCACATCTAAATTTATAATAATAAAATAAAAATAATAATTAAAAAAAATTAAAAATATAAATATTCCTATGTGTCTATTAATAAAATTCAAAGAGCAGAACAAATTCTAAATTATTTAATTTTACAATTTAAAAGACTTATATAACAGATTAAAGTTAAAATATTAATTTTTTATTTTATATTACTATTTAATTTAGATATCATAATTACTCATATTTATAATATATTATTAAGAAACATGAAGTTTCTGTAAAAGATGTTTCACCTAAACTCAAAAAATTTGGATAACATGTCTTTGAACTTATGTTAAGCTTAAAAAATTATCTTTTACAACTAATTCTAAAAACATGTCATAAGGTGATCCTTTACATCTAATTCTAAAAAGCATATGTCATGAGTCCATTTTCATCGATGATTTAAAAGCATACGTCATAAGGTCATTTTCAATGATGATAGTTATATGTTCAAGGTTTAACTTTTAGGTGATTTAATAAAATTTGTATGTGACAATGATATTAGAATTTTATTTATATTTATATTACCGACGATGTTGTTTTAATTAATTTTGATTGATTAAAGGAAAAAAAAAACATTACATAGAATTTATTTATATAATTCTTCCCGATAAGATATTGTATGCTTGAAAAGATAATTTATTTATGAAAAGCTAAGTTAAATTTAATTAAAATTGATTATGTCCATTAATTAATTTTTATTAATATAATATAATATTTATTATAAATAAAAAATATTTACTATTTTTTAATTTGTTTTTATTAATAAATTTTATTTAAATTTTAAAATATATAATATGATAGTTTAAATAAAAAAAATATTATATAATATGCTGAGACAAAATTTTGTCATACTCATTCTGCATAAAAATTGAAACTTTCACCTAAAAAATAAAAATGATATATGTAAAGTGTAATAGCTTTTCAAAATTTTAATTTTGATTTATTTTTATTAAAAAACAAATATTAAATTAAAAATAAAATTTAATAAATTATATAATTTATATTATATTCTATTATTTAATTTACTCCAAACATAATACATATAAAATGTATAATTAAAATATATCTTATTTCTATATCACATTTTTTTCATATTTTATCTTATTAGGTTGTTTAAATGAGTATAGAGTGTATATATATATATATATATATATATATATATATATATATATATATATATATATATATATATATATTAACTTGTCTCAAATTAAATCAAACGCTTTGTTATTTCTATTCATCGTTCTTGTTAGCTATGAACTTATCATGAATATTTAAATGTTTATTAATTAAATTAAAACATTCAAACGACTTGTTTATAGGATAATTATTAGCTAAATTAGTTTTTTAAAATAAATAAAAAGTATATTTGAAAAAGGTGCTATTAACATTTTTGTAATTTCCACTGCAAACCATAATAAGTTAGTGACAATCATGTCAATATTGCTTATAGAAATGCTAATTCTTTATTATAGGATTAAATTGAGTGACTTAAAACTATTAGATTAAAAAATTTAAGAAATTGATGATTTAAATAATTTTAATTTATATCATAAAAAATAGAATATTATATAAAATAGTTAAATCATAAATAATATATTTTTAATAAACTAATATATATATATATATGAAAGATAAAAGGAAGCATATAAAATAGAATAAATGATTGAAATATGATGAAAACTTACTTAGTTATTGAAAGCACTTGTACAAAGTTTGCACTCAAAGGTTTGAAAGATAAAAGAGGCTTTGGCTTATATGTTTCGTCGTGCCTTTACATATTGCAAAAGTCAGTATATATAGAGCCAGAACTCTACAACCATTATATAAGATTTAAACAACAGATAAGGTCCGGAGACAAGATAGATTTTTGGATAAGATTATATCTGCTGGCTTGAATTATTGTGACTCTTCTGCTTTTGAACTTTTCTTTAGGGAAGATAAGACTCTTGAATTATTGTAGCTTTGCTGATAAGATTCGTCTTTTGTTTTCTTGTCGGAGATAAGATTAGATTGCTTTCTTTTTACCTTAACCTGGAAAAAGTAAATTTTTGATAATCCTCAAAAACCGGAGTTTCCAAATAAAAAATGAGGATCAATCTCATCTGTCAAGGGATCACCTTCTGCTACATCTTCTTCTTGTTGTTCTGAGTTTTGTGGAGAAAGCTGAGCCATTATATGTTCTAACTCAGTTTTTGTCTTGGTACTGCTTAAAGCAGCAATTAATTGGGACTTGTCTTGTAAGAGGGTGGCTTCTTGATTTATAGCTATCGAAACAGCTTGATAATGAGTATTTACCTTTAACCAAGAGTTTAAGGCGTGAGTGCACACTAAATCTTGGTCATATTTTTCCCACCATTTTACCTTTACAGTTCTCATTAAATAACTAAGGTGAGAATCATGCTTTGTTCCTTTGGAGTATTCCCACATCATGATCCAGGGAATACCTTAAGATATTACCAAGGACATAAATTTTTTGTTTCCTTCAATGTTGGTTTTTTCTTGGAAGTATTCATATCCTAGTTGAACTTTTTTGGGATATGTTATCAGTTCAGGACCGAAATCCAAAAACCATTCTTCAAACCACGTTGGTAAGTTAATTGATAACCCTTTCCTTATCCAAATAAACCAAGAGTGATTTATTGGGTTAAGGAAAAGAATGTCTCGCCAAGCTTTAATGTAATCGAAGTAATTATATCTTGACGGAGTATATTCTATGGAAAAAAGCTTGTATTGTGAAAGAGGCTGACCCCAATCTTTGGTTGATAAAACATTGAGTATTTTCAATTTTGAAAATAAAATTTTTTGTTCTTCGTCTTTATTATGAGTTAACATTATCGACTTCGTGTCTAATAATATTAACTCATAAAATCGACGAGGTTGTTGACTGCTATGCGGTACGTAGAAACATTTATCAGGAAAAACCTTTTTTGCAATTTCTTCAGCAGTCCAATTAGACCATGCCGAGTCTATGGCCATCACTGGAATGGATTCAGGCTTGCTCATGTAATCTTGTTGAGGACTATTATCCTTTTGGTTAGATAATACAGAAAATCTATTGAAGTTTTCTCCCTGATTTTTCTTAGGAGGTAAGGGAGAAAAAGAAGGTCTTATTGTGTTTTCTTGATGATGAGGTGTGGGACTTGATGAAGAGGACCCAACTATACTTTTGGCTCTCTGTTGAACTATTTGGTTAAATGGGGTTATTTTTTTGTTGGACTTTCTTGGTGGACCATATTGATCTAAAGTCAGAGGTCTACTCATGATGACCCTGTAGAAATTCTCTTGTTAAAAAATCTGGTAGAAAATTTTTGTCACCCTTAATATGTACCATATCAAAATCAAAATTAGATAGCATTGCTTGCCATCAGGCAAAAATATGTTTTGAAACTAAATTTTGAACGTCATTTTTAAGAACTTGAGGAGCGGACTTACAATCAGTTCTTAATAAAAATCTTTTGTTAAAAACATCTCCTTGAAATTTTTGAATACATAAAACAATAGATAAAATTTCTTTTTTGACAGTAGAATATTTTTGTTGAGATGGATGCCAGATACCAGAATGATATCTAACTAGTTTTTCTTTTGAAGAATTCGGTAAAACTTGTTTTAAAATTCCCCCATACGCTAACTCACTTGCATAGTGAAGCTTCTAGATTTGGAATACCTAGGCATGGCAAGATTTTTACTAAATTCTTTATAGTTTTTATTGCTTCAGTCATTTCTTTGTTCCATGCTGGTGGATTTTTCCTAAGACATTTAAACAGGGGTACACAGATTATTCTGATATTAGGGATAAAATCTGCAACATAATTTAAACATCTTAGAAATCTTTGTAATTGTTTTTTCTCCTTAATTTCATATGGAATTTTTTTGGCAAATTCTATGGATCTAATTATTGGAGTTATTGTTCCCTGATAAATTTCATATCCTAAAAATCTTACCTTTGTTTGAAATAGACTAATCTTTTTTGCTGACACTACAAGTCTGTTTTCTTTGATTAGTTGTATAAATTTTTCTAGGTGTTGTTTATGTTGTTGAATTCCTTTTGAAAATATTAGTACGTCATCTAGATATACTATTGAAAATTTCATATATGGATAAAATATATTGTTCATTATTTCTTGAAATTCACTTGAAGCATTTTTTAATCCTTGGGGCATTACATTCCATTCATAATGTCTGAAAGGAACTACAAATGCAGTTTTATATCTATCTTCTTCTTTAACACCTATTTGATAATACCCAGATTTCATATCAAATTTTGAAAATATGTTAGCCTTGGTTAATCTTTTTATTAAATCTTGTTTATTTGGTAAAGGGTATCTGATACATTTTAGGGCTTTATTGAGAGGTTTATAATTTATTACTAATCTAGGTGCTCCTCTTTCTTTTTCAAAGGCGTTATTAACATAAAACCCTGAACAACTCCAAGGAGATTTAGACTCTCTAATTAATCCCTTTTTTAAATATTCTCCTAGTTCCTGTCTACAATATTTTATTTGTTCTTTATTCATTTGAATTGGTCTAGCTTTGGTTGGGATTTTTTCTTCCTTAAAATCTGCTTCGTAGGGAAGACTTGTTTCATACTTTTTCCTGTGATGAAAAGCAGTAGGGTCAAGACTGCAAATTTCTTTCTCGATTCTTTTTTGGATTTGAGTTATTTCTTGTTGAATCTTAGAATTTTTTAGTTTTTCTTCTATTCTTATGTATCTTATTTCTTCATTGAGTAATTTTATTTTGTTTTGTTTCCTTTCTATTAAATTTACCTCTATAGACTTTTCTTGCAATAAATTTAATTCTCTTTGCCTAGGTGTTTGAATGAATTCAAAAGTAATAGGGGTCTCTGGAACCACATGAGATACAAGCCCCTTTTCAATTATTTCAAATGGGTAAAGTAGGGTTAAAAAGGGAGTACCTAATATTGCTTCATTACTCATATTTTTTACTAATACAAACGAAGTTGTAAGACATATTTTGTTTTTACATACTTTTGCTTCAAAGAGTTTATATTTTATATTGAGCTTCCCTCCATTTGCTCCTGTTACATTTTCTTGGGTTTTTTCGTAATATTTTGTTGGTACTATTCCTTCTTGAATACAATTTATATCTGCTCAAATCTATTAAAGCGGTTAAAATAAATTCTTCTTTCTTTATTATTATTTTTACTTCTACCCACCATTTGTGGATAGTTAATAATGTTAACAGTTCTAAGCTAAAGACTTCTTGAGGTTACCATTTTGACCATGATTTTCTATTAATTTCTTTCCTTCTAATTCTAAAATTTTAAATTCTAAAGTTATCTGATTTGATTTAAGCTCTTGTATTTCTTTTTTAAGGGTATTAATTTGTTCTTATAATTCTTTTATTCCTATCATAGTTTGAGGTTGTTTAAACTTTTGTAGTATTTCTTTCATTTCTACAGGTTTTATTTCTTTTTGGTTATTTTCTTCTTTTGTTAATAATTCATTTAGTTTTGTAATAAATTTTGTTCTAAGAGGCGAGTCTTCTAGTTTGTCAATTATTGCTATTAGAGTATCTGTTTGATCTCTAGATAGAACATTTACTTCTTGTGGAGTTATGCAATTATCACAATCGCATAATCCTGGGCCTAGACAATATTCATTATCTTCTTGTAGATTTAAATCTTCTTCAGAATCTAGATAATCTAGCTGATATATTTCATTTTCTTGATCTAATATTTCTCTTTCTGAATCTTTAGGTTCAGAACCTGATTCTATCAAAATCTTCATTAAAACTTCCTGTAAATTTTTATCTTTTATGGCATTGATTTTTGTTTGAACTTTACATTTATCTGCAAAATGTCTGGTTTTCCATATTTCCAGCAAGTATTATATTTTTTATTTTGTGGGGGCTTTCTTTGGGATTTTTTATATGGTTTTTGTTGTGGTTTTCCTGGATTAGTCCCATAAAAGGTTTTTGGTCCTTTTTGTTGGGACTTATATTGAGACTTGTGTTTTATTATTTTTGGTTTTTTCCTACTTGGAGCTCTTATTGGTTCCATGCCATATTGTTGACAAAATGAACCCATTTCTTTTTGTCCTACTAATCTTTCTCTACTCAGTTGATTTTGTATTTTTGAATCTATGCAAATTTTTAGGCCTGTTTCTACCACCATATTATGTATTTGGCCATAAGTTAACTGATCATATGGTATTGGGGATCCATATTTACTTTCTATGGTTTGAATTACTTTATGGGAGAATAAGGCAGGTAGAGCGGCAATAAAACGCTCTTTCCAATACCTGCCGAATCATCCTCTCTGATCATTACTTTTGACCAAAAAACATCTTTGTACCAAGAGTAACCAGACATTGAAGGGCACCTTAATTTTGCTAATTGAATAGCAACCCTTTCTTTAAAGATGCTAGGATCACCTATAAAATGTTGAATTATTGTAAAAATAAGAGTAACTACAACATCACTTTCATTGGTTTTTTGTTTTATGTGCTATAATATTTGTTGTTTACTTTCCAGGGGAACTAGATTATCCCACCATCCTCTTAACTGACCTGTAAATCCTTGAACTATAGCTTCAGCTGTAGCTCGGTCTGTCATTCCTCTGGTTTTATAGGCAGTGGCTGCCATGGTCATTTGGGTAGTAAAATCTAATATTACTTGTTCGCTTAGCCCATCTAGATTCCATTCTACCAAATCATTTCCTGAATAACTATTTTGAATAAATTGAGTCCTTTCTTCTAACAATAAATCAGGCATTGTTGGTTTTTGATGAAATGTTTTTAGCTTTGGATAATTATTTTTATAACCTATTTTATTTACTTCTAGATTATTTACTGAAGAACTACCTATACTTAATTTTGCTATTCTTGTTTTTATTAAATCTAACTCTTTTTCTATTGAACTTTTTTGTCCAAAACTTTCTATAGACTCTTTGGACATCATGGATAAGTTATATATGGGTTTTTCTATGGGCTTTTTTCTTTCTTGTTTTAATTCTATTCTACTTAGTTGCTTTGTCATTACCCCTAAAACCGTATTAGAGAAGTTGAGTTGTTGATGGATTTTGTCTATGTCTTGTTTTTCTATTTCTTTTTTCTCTAAGTCAGCTTTCTTGAAGGGTGAAACTTTTACTTCTATATCTTTTGTTACTTCTATTTTAATTGTTTCTTGAGGAGGATATTCTTGTCGCATAATCTTTTCTTGTTCTATTTTCCAAATGGTATGATTATCATTTATTGGATTTAATTCTTTTTTGAAAGGATTTTCCAAATGATTTTGTTCTAGATATTGTTCTAACCACGGGAAGAAATATCTATTTTGCTGAATTTCTTCTAAATAATTATAGAATAATGTTCTTATTTTTATTCTTTCTTCCTCTACAAAAGTTTTGAAAAACCATTCTTTTCGTAGTTTATTATGTTGTCCATCTATGTCATTTTTTATCCATCCTTTATCTATAATAAAAGGGTTTTCTCTATTTAGAATGTTTAGAACTTGGGAAGCTGTAGGAGAGTATATACTTTCTTGCTCATATATTGGTTTGGCTACTAGAGGAATTCTAGTTGTGTCTACTCCTCTAATATTATAACTTATTGTTGAGTTATCTACAGAGTGTCGAGCTGAACTCTGTGACCAATCTTGAGAGGTACCTATTGAGTTTTCTTTTTTAAAAGAGATCCTAAGATCTCTTCCTTCTGCGGTTATGTTTCCTATCACAGTATTTTCTTGTCTAGGTTGTTCTAAGATATCCTTTAAAACCCAATCTATTGGAATTTTGTTTATTAGATCTTGATGGTTTAGTCTTTTTGAACTTTGTACTTTACTTTTCTTTAAACTAGCTTCTATTATTGTAGTTTCATTTTTTGGAGTGTGATAGGCGGATCGGAATCCATAGCCTATTTTGGTGACTTTGTAATAAAGTCGATATATGATTTGAAAAGGTCCAGATTCATCATCCACCATTCCTTCAGGTGAATAAATCAGTAGTTGTATAGCTGAAACTGTTTTTGGGTTATCTAAAATCATTGAGAAGTCTAGATAACAATTAAAGAAAGCTGGTCCATCATGTAAATTGCTTTCTAAGGCTGCTATTATAGTATCTTCTGGATTATATAATCTTTTATCTCTTAGTACCGCTAAAACTGGAAGGTTTACTCCTAATTTGAAATTAGGTTTTAGGGCGACCTGAATCAATCCCAAGTGAATATGAACATATTTTTCTCTTATATGTTGGTCTAATAATTTTTGTTCTAATATTTGAATTTCTCTATTGTTAGGAGTACCAGGTAAGAATATTCTACCATATGTACTTGTTCATCTAGACTTAAAGACCACCATGATCTTTGTTTATATACGTCTCCTATCTTGACAATCGAAATTGTCCATCTTTAAAGGTTTTCTTCTATGTCTTCTATAGGTAATGATCGTTCATTACCAGAAACTTCATTACCTCTATTTCTTATCACTATTTGTTGATTATTTCTTAAACTTAATCTGCTTAATGATCTCGTTATCCTAGACATTTTAATAATTTCTGGTGAGAGTTTTATGAGAATATATTCCGGGACCACCAAGATTAACCAACGGATTCACAGCCTATGTGAGGACTTACTACCGGAACCACCGTCCAGGCTTACCAACGAATACACAGTTATTAACTGTTATATAATATATATATATATATATATATATATATATATATATATATATATATATATATATATATATATATATATACGAAATTGGGGAGGGATAGCCCAACCAAGATGATTGAGTGATTTTTATTCTTTGACGATTTCATTCCATGCTAGGGTCTTGGACAGTCAAGAAATATTACAAGAAAAGAAAATATTTATCACAGTATTTTTTGACAAAACTCCTAAAAAGTTAATTTAAATGGTTTGAAACGAATTATTTTGTCAGCAATGTTAAAATAACATTATTTTGATAATTTATTTTTAAAATATTTTAACGTGATTTATAAAACTTATTTGATGCGATGTGAGTCATTAATTCAATGTGTCATAAGAGGGCATGTTTTTTCTACCACAGCACTTAGAATCCGTGATAGAATAATAATGTTATCAAGGTTGTGGCTGCTATTGAAGCCCTTATTTTAACTTAGATCATTAATTGTCGTCTAAGTTTAAGGTTTTGATATGACCTTTTTGGGTTGAGTGAGAAAGGGAATATTGTATACAAATTTTTTTAATTTATATTTTTATTTATAAACATATAATTTTATTTTTTGTTATTTTTATTTATAAACATATAATTTTATTTTTTGTTTTTAATATTTTATAAAGAAAACTTTTTCTTTTTTATTATATAAATTTTTATAAAAATAAAATAAAAATAAAAATATTTTTATAAATAAAAAATAAAAAATATTTTTACATATCTAATTTTATTTAAAAAAATTTATACAAAATTAGAGTCACGTATTACCTGTCTTTCTGTCTGGCATATGAGAAATCAATGTTACCAAACTCGGTTTGAAAATCTATTTTATGAGAATATTCGGTTCAATAAATTATTGGTTAGATTCATGAGTTATTTGTTGAACCTGTATGTTAAAATTTGTATTTAAATTTTAAAAAATAAATTAAATATATTTATAAATTAATAATATTTTAAATTTAAAAATAAAAATAATTATCATCATATAAGTGTTTAATTAAATAAAAGTTAAAAAATTTATAACACAAACTAAAAATAAATTAAATATAATTAAATAATTAATATTTTAAAATATTACATTATAGGTTCAAATTAAAAACATAACTAAAATAATATAAAATTTATTCAAGATTTTAATTAATTAGTAAAATAATGGTTTAGAACTAACATCGTATTTTCTATCTAGAGATTTTATTCTGAGGTTAGATAAGGATTAATGATATTGAAATTTTTATTTTAAGTTAATAATTTAATAAATTTTAAAAAAAACTTAAATGAAATTAAATAATAATTAAAATAAAATTTTAAAAAGATGAAAAGTAAAATATGATGTGAGATGAAATTAAAAATTTGAAATTATTAAGGGTACAAAACTTCTATTTTTAAACTTTTAAGTTGTTTCTAATTTTGATAATTTTTGTATTATTATTAGTATCAATAATGTTATTTTTAAGAAAATATTTTTATTTTTTAAAAATTTTGATCCATCCAACTGAGTTGCAGTTTGTCAATTTATCAATTTTTTAAAAATACGTTATATCAAACTAAGTCACACCGTAATAATAGTATATCCAATTTAACATATCATTCGATGAGATCATTTTAACTAATTCAACTTATCAGATTTTCTGTTTCTATATACGAGATTCTTAATTAATATTCTATAATAATGTAGAAACTGCACAAAATTGTCATAAAAAAACATCTAATGCTAACATACTAGTTATAAATTGGTCAAATATACCGTTGGACAAACTTGTAAAATAGTCAAAAGTGCTTATATGAAAATAAATGGCTCATAATTTTCAATTCATTGACATTATTGAGCTCAATATTATTCCTTCAAATAATAATATTATTATTATAAATGTTAGGAAAAAAAATCACTTTGTTTATATACAATAAACACAAGTTACAACAGTATTTTATTTTATTTTTCAATACTGATTATTTTTACTCCCTTTGTTTTTACCTATATTATTTTATATTTTTTAATCTTAATTATTATATGTTTCAACAATATTTTTATTTTAATATATTTTTTTATTTTATTATTGTAAAGATTATATATTTAAAATTTAAAATTTTATAATTAATTACTATTTTAATTTTAAATATTTTAAATAATTATAATTATTTTTAAATTTAATTATTAATTATTTAAATTCTAAATTTATTTTATAAATGATTTATTTGACTATTAAAAATTTGTTAAGACTTTATCTTTGATCATTAAAATATTATTGTAATATAGTTTTTAATTATTAACTACTGTCGTTATAGTAAATTTACTTACTTTTATTCCTTATTACTTCTGTATCGCGTAAGATCATATCATAAACATAAATTTTTGAAAATAACATTATAACACGCTTCAACACGTTAAACTTTTCAACATTTTTTTTCTGCCATATAATATATTCTTTTCTATTTTACTTTTCTTTTCTTTGCATAACATTTGAGACACACATTATAATTTTTTTATTTTTTTAAAGACAGGAACTCAGATTATTTTATATTAAAATATAGAGTTAAATGTATTTAAAATATTTAAATTTAAAATTTTTAGTTCAAATTTTTATTTTTTTAAATATCTTAATTATAAATTTTATATTAATTTAAATTATATTAAATTAATATAGATTAATTAAAATTATAATTAAGATATTGTATAAAATATAATTTTTTTAATAATAATTAATCTAACTTGATTTAATATAATTTAAATTAATATAAAAATTATAATTATAATATTTTAAAAAATAAAAATTAAAAAATTAAAAAATCAAAATTAAATTTAAATATTTTAAAAAATTAAAAATATATTTAATTCTAAGATATATTAATTTAAAATTCTTATTTTATATTATTATAGAATTTTCTCGGTTCATGAACGCGGTTGTGGGCTTGTGGCTCCCTTGCACTGGGATGATGATATATATTGTCGCTGCTGTTTGCCCCTGAATCATACTACTCCACGTACCATCCCACTTTCTTCTTCCATGGTTTCGCCGCATTTCATTCTCCACTAAGTTCCTCGAACCTTCTTCTGCTCTTTGTAGCAACTCACCACTTTCTGCACTTTCTTCTCCCTAAAAACACACTACAAATCCACGTTACCTATTTTGCTGCCTTTGGTCGCGCTTCATTTTCGCTACGCATATATTGATATATTTTTTCGAATTCCAAGCTCGGCTTTCCGATTCAGGTTTGTTCTCAAGTGAACCTGCAGATCAATTGTTAATTTTCACACAACAATCGCAGTGATTCAATATTTGTCTGTTTGTGATAGATATAGCTTGCTAGAATGCTAGCTGATGAAATTTGATTTTATTATTTTTTTATGACTTTGGTTTCGTGTACTTTTGTCACTTTTTCTTCCAAGTTCCAAAACAATGAAATGATGTGAATGTTTTAGCGAAGAAGGCCGTGTTTTGGCTAAAATCATTTGTTTTGATTGAAATTTATTGTAGAACATTGTTACTGTTTCAATCTCTAGCTTTGCTTTGCTGCATAGATTTCGAGTGATTGCTAGCTTGTTAGGAACTCATAATTTGTTCTCCTTTGTAATGTGAATTACTATTGGATGAAAGTGAAACCGTTTTTTTTTGTTCTTGGTTGGAGACTGTTTATTTTGTTTCCAATTTCATAGATTCTAGCTTGGTGAATTGGAGGTTAATATTGAACACAATTAGAAAGGGAATAAGGCGCTTCAACTTCCCTATCCTTCTCTTTCTTAGTTTTGTAACTTTATTTTTATGCAGGATGAAGGCAGGCTTCTATGGATTGAAGGGTAAAGAAAGTTTACTTATTTTCTTTGTTCTCATGTCCACAACTATCATTATTTGGTCATGGGAGAGAACACCCCTTCTTTCCGCATTTCTTCCCTCTCAAACATTGATGCAGTTTTCTTCAGGTTTGCTTTCATTTTTTGTAATATTTCTTTGAAAAAAGCTGATATTATTCCTTCAAGATGGAAATATTATTTTATTTTCATTTTTTGAAGGCAGAAATATGCATGTTGTAAAGGTTTCTTAGTAATTTATGAGTTAGTGTTTAAAGACTGAATGACTGACTGACATAAAATTTTCTGTCTCCGCAAGTCAGCTTAGAATTAGATAATATCTTGGCACATTTTGTCTTGGTGAGTGATGAAGCTTGATGTAAATCTCGAGTTTCTTGTTCAGGATAATCTAATTTTTTGAGATGAGGATGTCATTTATATAGTTGGCATCAAATAAATGTGGTCGTTCTCTTGACCAAGCTTTCAAAATTCACATTGAACAATAAACTTGTATTCATCTCAATAGTTTCTTATTGGTTGTTTTGCATGTTTGCAGATAATTTTGTGAGCAGTTCTGTGGTCAACCTGCTAGATGAAGATGACTTGCAATGGGCAAATAATAAAACCACCAATGAGCTAGTGAAACTGCATCCTAATGTTGTGTCTCAGGCAGTTTCTGCCCAAAGATCTTCAAGAAGGGGTGAAAACGAAAGAAATACTGGAACTCGTCCATATACAGAACGTAATATATTTCTCTCTAGATATATGGTTTCCTTTCTTATTTATTTACTTGCTTATCCTTTTTCTGTGCTCTAGCGTTCACATTTCTGTGCTTACCATTGTTTTAACCAGGTTGATTGGGTTATTTACATAGTTATGATGAATGTTCTTGTGAAATGCTGTATGTTCTATTCTCTCAGAAATGTGGGTTAGATGATATCATCCTTTAAGCAGTACTGTCCTTGGCAGATGGTCTTCCTGCTCCCTTTCCCTTCATCCTCTCTTTAAACTGTTTTTCATTGGGATGATGTAGAAATTCTTTCGATTGTGTCAGAGGAAGAAGCAGAAGATTTCATGGAAGATGGCGAAAACCATGGTGTACCCACTCTTTCCAGTCCAACGAAAAGTGAGGTTAAAAGAAATGCAGAAGAGGTGGAGGAAACTTCCAAACAAGTAAAACATAGAACCGATGTTGTCATGGAGTCTTCCCAAAGGAGCTCTTTAATCACTGGAAAAGATGACATCAGTTTGAATAATGCTACAGAAAACAAAGGTATTGGAATTTTATCTTATCATATGAATATAATATAACGTACTAATACCATTGCAAAGCATACCTCCTTCTGATGTTTTGAAAGGAAATTGACACATGCAACTTGTTTTCTTGAGGATGGTTGATGAACTTTCTTTAAAGTGTTTCTCTGAATTTTTGACAAATGGATTTTTTAGTTGGAGGAAAATTGATGCTTGTTCTTCAGCTTGTTATCTAATAAAAAACCTATTTTTAATGGTTACTTCTGAATTTTTTTGAAGAAACCAATTTTGTTTTTAAAGAAAGCTTGAAACATTATTGCTGTAATTATCTAGAAGTTAGAAAAGAAAAATCCTTTTTTTGTTTGGTTCTCTTTTTGAGAGAGGTGGCTTATCCAGGCAGCAATCAATCACTATTTTGAGTATGTTCTCCGTATTTTTGCAGTAGTTGGTCATCATGCAGTCATGCTTCAAAGTTATTCATTTTGTACTGCAGGGGAAATTTCATGAAAGTTTGTTAGGCTGATGTAACTATATATTTGTAAGTAATGCTAAGGACTGTTCTCTTGTTGATCCTTTTTCCAGTCTGTAACTATGCGAAAGGAAAATGGGTTCCAGACAACCACCAGCCTTTTTATTCAGGATTAGCTTGCAAGCAATGGCTGTCAGGGATGTGGGCTTGCCGCTTGACACAACGCACCGATTTTGCATATGAGAGGCTTCGATGGCAACCAAAAGATTGTCAAATGGAGGAATTTGAAGGATCAAAATTTTTGCGAAGGTATTGCACCCTCACTAATATTTTATAACTAGACTCTTTTATAATTGTTTTAGGCTTTATTTCAATGATATGATACTTAAAAGTGTATATTGAGGCATAGGATGCTCTGTAATATACTTGAATAAGTTAATTTTGGCAAGGGCATGTGTTAGCATGCTAGTCATATTATTATTATGATGGTCATATAAATGCTGCTTTGTAAGATGTTTCTTCACTTTTTGTTAATATCCTCTGATTAGAGAACAAGTCGCCCTGAATTTCACTCACGTCATGGATTGGTATATAGTTTGCACTCTTTAATTAGTCTAAAATTTTGGGTTCAACTGAAAAGAAGCCTATAGATGTCTGGAGAAATTGATAATAATCTGGTGCACTCAGGATGCAACACAAAACACTAGCTTTTGTTGGTGACTCATTGGGCCGGCAGCAATTTCAGTCTTTAATGTGCATGATCACTGGTGGTGAGAAGACAAATGATGTGAAAGATGTAGGGAAGGAGTTTGGTTTGGTTGTAGCTATGGGTGCTGCCCGCCCTAATGGATGGGCTTACCGTTTCTTGAGCACCAATACTACCATCCTGTACTACTGGTCAGCAATTCTATGTGATGTTGAACCTATCAATGCCAATGATCCTAAGACAGAGTATGCAATGCACCTTGACCGGCCTCCAGCATTCTTGCGCCAATTCCTTCACAAGTTTGATGTGCTGGTTCTCAACACAGGTCACCATTGGAATCGAGGAAAGCTCAAGGCTAATAAGTGGATAATGCATGTTGGGGGAGTGCCAAATACTGATAAGAACATAGCGGTGATTTGGCATGCCAAGAATCTCACTGTTCACAGCGTGGTTAGTTGGTTGAACTTGCAGCTTCCAAAGTATCCAGGTCTGAAAGTGTTCTTTCGGACCATCTCCCCAAGGCATTTTGTTGGAGGGGACTGGAACACAGGAGGCAGTTGCAACAACACTAAACCAATGTCGGTAGGTAAGGAAATATTGGATGAGGAATCCATGGATAAAGATGTTGCAAATGCACTGAAGGGAACAAGGGTCAAGCTCTTGGACATAACGGCACTTTCTCAGCTTAGGGATGAGGCTCATATATCACATTTTAGCATAACGGCCAAGGCTGGCGTGCAGGATTGCTTACACTGGTGTTTGCCTGGAATTCCTGATACATGGAATGAAATACTCTTTGCACAAATATAGTTTACACATGATGCTTAGTTGGCCTCAAATGATGTTACAGACATTTATTGGCTTATCAAAAGTCACTCGCACTTCCTACCCCATACTTTCAGAAGGTGCGGTCATAGGGATACAAGATTGTCCTTAACAGGGTTGGAACTTTGGAGCTGATCTTTAATGACGATCCCTTTTTTAAGTCTGCTCAAATGAAATATGGGGTTTTCCTTACTACAGTCTTGGTTAAATATGTAGTTTTTTTTTTTTTTTGCACTTCTTATATGGCTGGTTGAGCCTTCACAGAAAAGGTTGGTGGACAAAGCTAAAGTATTGGAAGCATGTGAAGATAGTCACAGTAAGTGAGATACCAATTTTGGTCTTTCTCATGAACGTGGGAGTCGAGAAAAGAAATTTTGAAGAAATGTCTACGAATGTGCTTTTCGAT
Source organism: Canavalia gladiata (assembly GCA_037954105.1). NCBI lineage: Eukaryota > Viridiplantae > Streptophyta > Magnoliopsida > Fabales > Fabaceae > Canavalia > Canavalia gladiata. The sequence continues at coordinate 16,205,586 of CM075662.1, read as the reverse complement.
TGAGCATCCATAACGGAGTTGCAAAATTCACGTGGTCATAATTCAATATTACATGTCTTCCACATTTCGACTTCAATATCACATGTCTTCTACATTATGAGGAGGGAATATTGCAGGGTCTCTGTAGTAATAGTTGTCAAATGTTCTAAATTGCATTTTTATCCCTCTATTCTCTACATCGTGAAGAGGGAACATAGTTGATGCATGATTTGTAACAATCAAAATTATCTATTTTTTAATTGAAAAATATAAGTCTGTTTGTCCATCTACTGTCCAATTATTAATAGAATTTATAACGAGTTAAAATCTAAATTCATGGGTGATTTTCATTTATTTTAAATAAATTAAATGTAATGTGACGGGTTTAAATATAATAAAATATCACATTAAAAACATTTGGTTCGCTACTTTTGATATTTAATTTCAAGCATAAGGTAGCACAGTATACTGAAAGGAAAAGAAAAAAGAAAATTAAAAAAAGAAAATTAATTTCTAAGTGTGACCTTTTAACATATTTTTTCGATTGGAGATGGAAACTGGAAAGGAGAATCGAAGATGAAGCCCGTGTGACATAGGAGAGGGAAATCCGACCTCGTTGAGTAGGAACTAGGAAGTTAACGTCCAAAAAAAAGGGTAAATTTTTATTTTAATCTCTTATAATAAATATCGTTACTTTAATATTTTATTTTATTTTATTTTATTTTGTATCTTTATAAAATGATATTTTTTTAGTATATTAATAGAAAAGAATTAAAAGGAAACAAATATTAAAAGTTAAAATAAATAATTTATAAAATACTAAAATGAACCATCTTTACAATTTTAAGGAGTAAAAAAGGGACGGATAATTCGACAAAGCCTACCTGAGCCTGAAAAATTTTCTTAAATGAATAAAAAAAAAGAAAAAGAAAGAAAAAGACAGATCCGCACGAGTCATGACATGGTGACAAGGACGTGAATATAATTCCAATGATTGATGAATAAAAACGAGGAGTTGTGTGTGGGGCAGGAGATTATTTTAGAAAGGTATCTATTTTTATCCATGAGGACGAAAGTGAAGGTTCTCCCATCCCATACCTGCATGGAATTGGAAATGGAAAGCGGGATGGCGGTCTGAGAGATACCACAACAGAGAGAGGCCCACACACCCGGTGTCTCCCTCGCTCCATCTTCCCAATCTAATCAATCAATCAATCAATCAATCAATCTTTTCCTTCTTCTTCCGCTCAGTCTCTCACCGCACCTTTGCCTAATAATCAATCTCGGTTCTTTAATTATGGCGGAGGAATTCTCTAAAGCAGTGGAGGAGGGGTTGAAGCTCTCCAAACGCATATATTTCGGGAATGACAGGGCGGTGTCGGCCCCGAAACCACCACCGAAGATGGAGAAGTCCCAGACCGTGTACCTCCCTACGGCGCCCATGATCTACGCCGTCATCCGCGACCCTGCCATCGTGGACAACCCCGATGTACCAAGCTACCAACCCTACGTGCATGGAAAGTGCGATCCCCCCGCTCTCATTCCCCTCCACATGACTGCAATGGACCTGTCAGCCCATTGCTACCTAGACACCGCATTCCTCACCTTCTCCGCCTCCTGGAGGCTCCACTGCATTGCAGGCTGCCGCACCTGCGATTGCCGCCTCGCTGTTCCCATCGGCCCTCAGGTGCATTCTCAATTTCTTCTTCATTATCATTATCATTCTCATTCTCATTCTCGTTCTCATTATTATTATTATTATCCACTTCTTTTAGAAAACAATATTATTAGGGTTAAAAAGTAGTTTAATTGCAATTAGAGTTATGAAGATGGTAAAATAGGTGGATTTAACATGCACCGAATTTTTGTGTTTTATATTTTTAACCTAATTCATTTGATTTTTTTTTTAATCAAATTTAAGTTAGGCTTAAATAATTATTTTGTGATTCAAATAAGAAATGAGTTTTTTAACCTAGTTCAATAGAGTATGAAGACCGAATCAAGTCAGCTCAAATCTGAAGAGTTGACTTGCAAAGAAAATATGTAATCCTACCATAATTCTTCATTGAAGCTGGTAGTCTTTTCTGGTTTTGCTTGGAGTGAATCTTTAACTAATCTAAAAATTTTGTGACAAAAAAAATGGATTTTCTCTTTAGTCCACCTTTCAAGTTTTAACCGATCTAAAATATGATACTTTTTTAACTGTACTTTATCAAAGATTGTTTGAGTTAGTATATATACTTTAATGTTAAAAAGGTGCAACTTTTGTTGTCTTGTTCACGAAAATTTTCATTTATACAAATTAGTTGGGTGAAATTGATTGACAGGTTGATAAGTTCGTAGGTTAACTTCAATTATTTTGATAACAAGTATAAGTTTTACATAAAATTTTAAGTGATAATTATTTAAAATAATAAATGTAATCCTTGTACAAAATCTTAAACAGTTATTTTGAAAGAGACAGATGATAACAAGTGTCTTGAACATATTGATAATGGGTTTGAATTTCGTTCAACAGTAGGTGAAGGTTGGAAAGTTAGTTCCCACAATTTTTAAGGATACAGGACCCTTGGGCTTTCTTTCCTTCCGCATCTGAAGTTGAGCGAAAGATGATCCGAAGAAATTTTTGCAAGACCAAGTCAATTTTACACATGTATATAAAAATTTATATTAAAAGTATTTATACATGAGTCAAATAATTATTTTACTTTTAAGATAACAATATGACAATTTATAATTGACTTTGCATATGTTTGGGTTTGCATTTAATTATGTCAAACGCACATCCTCAGCATATAAACATGATTTTGTTAAAAAGTAAATAAATCATGTTTGGTTGTTTTCAATCAAATGTGATTGTTCCCTGAAAGAACCTTCAACTAAAAGGAGAGAACTTGCAACATTTTGTTTTACATTGAGAATTTTTTACTAATTTTACTAAAAATTTGCTTTTGAAATAAAACTTTCCAAATATAGATCACTTTACTTCAAACTTGATTTGAACCACAGTCAATAAAATCAAGATCACTCAAAATGAAATTTACAAATGCTCACTTTATAGTTGCAGAATTTGGAGTTTGGAAAATATGTCTAGGCTAGGACTTCTAATGATCCAAACCCATTACTGGTTGGTCCTGTATACTAAGTATTTATAGTCATGTTTACAAGTGCTCACCCAAACACACATTTTATTATCGCAGAACTTGGGTAGGAAGTCTAGGCTAGAGTTTCTAGTGTTCCAATCCATTATTGATGTCGCGTATATTTAATAAATTTTTAAAGAATTTATTTTGGAATTGGTTATGAATAAATATTTTGATAACTGACCTATATACAAGGTTGCCATAGTGACTCCCGAACTTGTTGCAATTGAATAATGTTTTAAAGATGTTGCAGATTTGGTGTTCTGATACCATTTGGCTAACAGGGTTCAATTCTAGGTGTGGAGGTTAGTGTTCATAGGAAATCTTATTCTACTCAACTGGTTGATATGAACGACAACAATGGTAAGGAGAAAATGATCCAAGTTCAAGATGGAGGATTTCTCAAGCCTGATGTGTTTACCTTGACTATACCGCAGGTAGATACATATACTCTGTATTCCAAAGGTTATTGATTTCTAGGTCCATATGATTTGGTGATCTTGTTCTGATGTTGCTTTTTGTCGTGTTTGTAACAGATTGATGGTGGTTCCAAATTATCTGTTAAAATTAGTTGGTCCCAGAAGATACTATACAGCAATGACATGTTCTCCTTGAATGTGCCATTTACCTTTCCGAATTACGTCAACCCTGTTGGGAACAAAATGGCTAAGAAGGAGAAGATACAAGTTAATGTGAATACTGTTACTGGAAGTGAGCTTCTATGCAAAGAAATAAGTCATCCCCTGAAGGTTCATATTTGGTTCAGTTCCTGTGGGATCACAGTTGACATTTTATTTTTTATATACAACCAATTAACCATGTTATATGGTTCTATTCCCTGACTGCACAGGAAGTGAGGAGTAATGCTGGAAGTAAGGGTTTCTTGTATGATTCTAATGTTCTCTCATGGTCAAAAAATGATTTTAGCTTTTCATATGCTTTACCTGTAAGACTCAAGGCAACTTTTAATGTCATTCTTAATTTGCAGTTTCAGCTGTTGAAAGCTGTGCTTATTGGTGTGTTGTATGTATTCAGGTTTCTTCAAGTCATGCAAGTGGTGGTGTTCTTTTGGAATCTTCATCTGTGGATGATTTTGATCAAAGAGAAATGTTCTGCATGTACCTTTCTCCTGGAAATCTTCAGAGTAGGAAGGTTGGTAAAGTATCTGCAAACTCTTTAGGCATACATTTTACATATAATTTTGCAATTTTTATTTTGTTCACATTGCTGGGCCTACAATGTCTAGGTATTCAGAAAGGACATCATATTTGTTATTGACATAAGTGGAAGCATGAGGGGAAAGCTAATTGATGATACAAAGAATGCACTATCAGATGCTCTCTCTAAGCTTGATCCGGATGATTCATTTAGTATTATAGCATTTAATGGACAGATATTTCAATTTTCAACATCAGTGGAATTGGCTTCAAAGGATGCTGTTGAAAGGGCCATTGAATGGATTAACATGAATTTTGTTGCAGGGGGTGATACAAATATTTTGCAACCTTTAAACACGGTAACGTATACATTCATACCAATGTCCTTATTCCTTGGGGTGAATTTATGTTTCTTTTGACATTATTTGTTAAATATATATTTAAAACATTATTTGGTGTCATGTTAATAACAAATAAATGTTTTCGTTCCAGTCTTCATCATTCAACATGAACAATATTGAACCAAAGGATAATGTACTGACTACTGAACAAAGAAATCAATATAAGCTCAACTTGATGCGTGGAGAATATAAGTGGTTTACGTAATCTTTGTTTCCTGATACTAACTTTTATGTATGGTTGATGGTCATCATAGTTTTTTTTTCTGTTCATTGTCCTTGGATAAAGTTGTAATGTATATTTACTTTCTTTTCTCTCAGGCAATAGAGATGCTATCCCATGCTAGAAGTTCAGTTCCAATTATTTTCCTAGTTACAGATGGAACTGTTGAAGACGAGAAACAAATTTGTGATATGATAAAGAATCATGTGACGAGCGGAGAGTCAATATCCCCCCGATTATACACTTTAGGCATAGGTATTTCTACTTTCTTTTTTTCAAACCTGGATTGGAATTTTAAAATTTTTACATTCTTCTCCAATTAAATTTTTAAGATCCTTTACTTTTCATTAATTGTAAAAATTTGTTATTACTTTATTTCCTTACATTAATAGTAAAATCTCTTTGAATCCCAGGTCCATTTTGCAATCATTATTTCATGCGGATGCTTGCAGAGATTGGTAGGGGCCAACATGTTGCAGTATTGGATGTAGGCAAGTTCTGAATTTTAACTTCTAAATGTAAATATTGTTATCATTGTTTATCTGTTTTATTATAAGGCAACTTCTAAATGTAAATATCATTATCATTGTTTATCTGTTTTATTATAAGGTAAATGACAATGTTAGATTCTTGAATAATTTCAATCTTCAAACCATACCAATGAACATATACCTAAGTCCTAACAAGCAATTAAATTAAGGTAGGTTGCATATTGATGGGTCCATGTGTATTCCCAAAGGAGTAAAAAAAGGAAAAAGCATAAAAATGAGGCAGGGGAACAAGAGGGTAAAGATGAGACTAAAAAGAAGGTTGTTGAGGAAAGAACAGAATTCCAGGTGGCAAGGTTGTTGAGGAAAGAGGAGAAAAATAACAAAATGACAGGTGGCAATATGGGAGTGGAAGAGAGGGATTCTTGGATGATCAATGTGAAATGAGAAAATAAAAGGAGGGGAGGGGGAAAAATATGGAAGCAAGTAGGTGGTGGGTAGACAGGGTCCAAGACTTTGCTGACTATATTCATTAAGCAATCATTCTATTATTTTTCTTTGGTAAGGCTGTCTTGTTTTGTGAATTCAGAAGAAAATACAGAGAAAAGCCAAAAATATATGTTTAGTGTCGGTGAGTATTGTTTTGTGGGAGGGCTGGGAATTGGTGAATGTGCGGATAATTTTGCTGTGCTACTCTGAGATCTATCACATATTCTATGCATTCTATTTGGAGCACCTGGCCTGACCATATTGACTAAGCCGTAAACTAGGTGCATTGTCTTCAAATAAGGGGTCCTACACAGGTTCTGCATACAAGTTTCACAATGTTTATCCCAAAGCACTCTTAAGGAGATATAATCTCTCTTTCTCTCTCTTGTTTCATTGAATGCATAAGTATTTGAAACAGAAGTAGTGTAAAATGTTGTTTGGCATGGGGTTGTGAGTTAGCATTTTTGCCACCCTTTTAAAAAGTACTTTTGGTGTTTGACACAAGAAGTTTCTTCAGTGACACTGACCCATTTGAATTGTTTATTGCCAGATTTGGTTAAGTCTCAGATACTGAAATTGTTTGACAAAGCGGCATCTCTCATTCTTGCCAACATCACAATGGACATTTACAATGATCTGGATGAAGTTGAGGTATACATCTTACGCACATCTGGCTAGATAGTGATATGCTCTTTCCCAATTCCCTGTCTAACATATCTGACATGTGTTTATTTCAAAAATTGTGTTTCTTGATTTTTCTTCTTTGCTTAAGTTCTTCTAGCTTGATCATAGCCCCAACTCAAAATATTGGTATCTGTGTGATAGAAGTGGACGGGAAATTAGGTAATAACAGAAGAAAATGTAGAATTTTATTAAGTAAGCTCTTCCAACTCTGAATCAATGGATATCCATGATCCAGAAGAGATACAATAATGGTGTCTTCCGTTGGATTTCTACAGCTTGGACTCTTGCACCCAAAACTAACCAACCAACATCCTTACATCTTTTCACTCTGCCTCTATTCATGAGGCTAACAAATTAGCTAACTCTAACAGCTTTGTGCCTATTCTTAACTAACTAGATCTATCTAACAGGGTCTGGCTCACAAACGTGTATTTGTCCTATTCTAAAATTTCCTAACAGAAATAAAACCTAACAGAATTAAGGCTATATCAGTTATTTAGCTTGTTGTAATGGATAATTAGTTGCTATAACAGACAGCTAGCTTGAGAAACGAAGCCTATAAATAGAAGGTAAGAGGATAGAGTAAGGTGTGGATAATTTTGAGAAGAAGTTTGTAATTGGAGTGCACTGGGTCTCTCGAAAACTCAGAACTAGCAAGGACCGCTGTAACATTCTTCCCTAAACTCTGTATTTTAGTTCTGATAGGGGCTGGGACAAAATCACAGGGGGTTAGCAATAAAGATTCATTCTTTTTCATTGTTCTTGGGTACGAGTCCCTATCAACTGGTATCAGAGCTCCCGATCTTGGGAGCTTCCTATGGTGCACACAAAAATGGGAACTAGATTGGACTCTTTGGAGCAAAGCATACTGGAATGCAGGACCAGTCAAGAAGATTTTAGAAGAGAGGTGACTGATAGGTTTGAGATCTTAATGAAAGAGATACAGAACCTACGGAATAGAAGGGGTCCTAGGAAGAGGGAGGAAGAAGAAGGTGAGGCGCATTTTTCTACAGATGACGAGTCTTGATCTGAATCTAGACAGCATCATGTTCACAATGATAAATGGAGAAGGATGGACATTCCGCTGTTTGATGGGGATGACCCTTGCGGGTGGATGCATAAAATCGAAAGGTATTTCAAATTGAGGGCTGCTAATGATAAAGAAAAGATGGAGGCAGTTCTTGTAGCAATGGAAGGAAGAGCCCTTAATTGGTTTCAGTGGTGGGAACTCAAGACCCCAATTGTCATGGAGAGAATTCAAGAAGGCAGTAATAGAAAGGTTCCAACCAATAGCTATTGGTAATCCATTTAGACCCTTAATGCAGCTAAAGCAAACAGGATCTATTACAGATTATAGGGAAAAATTTGAATCCCTAAAGGGCCCTTTGAAGGATGCGGATGAGGTATATCTCAAAGCAATTTTTCTTAATGGGCTAAAGGAAGAATTGAGGAAAGAATTGGAGATGAAGAACTTCACATCCCTTGAGGTATTAATGCTTAAAGCAAAGAGGTTGGATGGAAGAAACCAAGCAATGTTCAAAAAAGGAGGCCATGAAAGGGAAAGATTGCTAGGGGGTGCAAGAATCCAAAATTTTCAAAGAAGGACAAATTTTGATGTGGGATTGAAGGGAGCTATTTCTTTTAGGCCAGCAATGGTAGATTTTGTAGGATCCTCTAATCTGGGGGGAAAGCAAGGAGAAATCAAGGGGAGCCGAAATGAAGGGTTCAAGAATTTAACATATGAAGAGATGTTGGAGAAGAAGGCAAAAGGACTTTGTTTTAGATGTGATGAAAAATTTGGGCCTAATCATATTTGTAAATTCAAACAACTTCGAATTATGTTAATGGAAGATGATCTTGAAGAAGAAAATGAAGAGGAGGAGGTTGTTCTGGGGAACAGCAAGAATGAGGAAACCTTATTACAACTCTCCTTGAAATCAATGATGGGGTTGACTTCTAAGAAAGCCTGGAAATTATGGGGGAAAATTGGAAGTAGAAGGGTGATAGTACTCATAGATTGTGGAGCTTCAGACAACTATATCTCTCAAAACTTAGTAGAAGAGATTAAGCTCAAGGTGACACCAACCTCACACCATTTCTTGTAGAGGTGGGAGATGGACAGTTGATAGGAAGACAGGGCAAATGTCAGGAGTTTCCATTGGAGTTACAAGGGCAAATGATACTACAACCTTTTTTCATATTTGACTTGAAGGGCATAGATGTTGTTTTGGGGTTGGCATGACTGGAAGGGCTAGGAAAAGTAGAGACTGATTTTCGAGCCTTAACCCTCACCATAGGGAAGGGAGAAGATGTTGTAATCATCAAGGGTGATCCAACACTTAGTAAAGGACAAGCGTCCTTGAAATCAATGGTCAAAGCCTTAAAACAAAGGGGGAAGGATATGTGATTGAATATGCAGAAGTAAGGGCAGTAAGTCAAGAGATTCCAAAAGGTATTATGGGAATTTTGCAGCAATATGTAGAAGTTTTTGAGCATCCAAAAGGGCTACCACCCGAAAGGGTTCAAGATCATGCCATTTACTTAAAAGAAGGAGCCAACATCCCTAGTTTGAGACCATACAGGTATTCCCATACCCAAAAGGATGAGATAGAGAAATTGGTAAAAGAAATGCTGAAAGCAGGACTTATAAGACATAGTATCAGCCCATATGCTAGCCCAATCATACTGGTAAAGAAAAAGGATGGAGGATGGAGGTTTTGTGTTGATTATAGGGCTTTAAACAAGATCACCATAAGAGATAAATTTCCCATTCCAGTGATAGACGAGTTGTTGGAAGAAATTGGAGGAGGTAGACTTTTCTCGAAGTTGGATCTTAAATCTGGATATCACCAGATTAGGATTAAAGTTTCTAATGTGGAGAAAACAGCCTTTAGAACACATTAAGGCCACTATGAATTCTTGGTAATGCCTTTTGGTCTTACCAATGCACCATCAACTTTCCAGACACCTATGAATTAAGTTTTAAGACCATTTTTGAGGAGATCTGTGTTGGTATTCTTCGATGACATTCTGATTTACAGTCCAGATATTGAATCACATGCTAAAAACCTTGCTACTGTATTAAATGTTCTGAGGGAGCATCATCTTTATGTCAATCGGAAGAAATGTTTCTTTGCACAACCTAAATTGGAGTATTTGGGACATGTTATTTCAAGGGAAGGAGTCTTCGCAGATCCAAAAAAGATAGAGGTGATAAATTCTTGGCCTATACCAAGGGATGTCAAAGGCGTGAGAGGGTTCTTGGATTTTACAAGCTATTATCATAGATTTGTGAAAAATTATGCACAAATAGCCAAACCCTTGACCAACTACTAAAGAAAGATAACTTCAATTGGAGTATAAGGAGGCACAATGGGCTTTTGAAGAATTACGAACAGCTATGTCTCTCTTACCAACATTGGGTGTACCTGATTTTACAGAGCCTTTTCTAATTGAAACAGATGCTTCAAGCAAGTGTATAGGGGCTGTCTTATCCCAACAAGGTAGGCCTATAGCATTTTTTAGTCAAGCCTTCTCAGAACATGCTCACAGGAAGTCAATCTATGAGAGAAAATTGATGGTAGTAGTACTAGCGGTGCAGAAGTGGCGTCATTACTTGATGGGGACTCGATTTACCATAGTAACAGACCAAAGAAGTTTGCAATTTTTGACTGAACAAAAATTATTGAATGAAGAGCAATTTAAATGGGCTTCAAAGTTAATTGAGTTTGATTTTGAGATACGACACATACCTAGATTAGAGAATTCAGCAGTAGATGCGTTATCTCGAAGGATGCAATTTTAGACAATGACCACCATGAGGGTGCAAGACATAGAAGAATGGGCAGAGGGAATTAACAAGGATGACCGGTTGAGGAAGATTTTTCATGACTTAACCTTAAATCCTGATTCACACCCAGGATACAGTAGACAAGGCGATCATCTATACTACAAGAATAGGTTGGTTCTACCCAAGAGTTTCCCACGAATCCCTACATTATTAGAAGAATTTCATGCTTCTCCAATGGGTGGGCATTTTGTTTATTTTCGCACCTATAAGAGAATAGCTAGGGTACTTTATTGGGAGGGAATGAAACGAGATGTCCATAAATTTGTTTTAGAATGTATTGTTTGTCAGAAGAATAAATATGAGGCCTTATCCCCTGCTGGCCTATTGCAACCCTTGCCTTTATCTGATTAGGTATGGTCCGACATTACTTTGGATTTTATTGATGGTCTACCAAAGGCTAAAGGTGTAGATTCGATTCTGATTGTTATGGACATGCTTAGCAAATATGCACACTTTATTCCTTTAAGTCACCCCTATACAATAAAGGATGTTGCTGTAACATTCATGAAGGAAATAGTGAGGTTACATGGTTTTCCTTCATCCATAGTATCTGATCAGGACCAATTATTTCTAAGCAATTTTTGGAAGGAATTATTTAGAATGGTAGGGACCAAACTGAAGTATAATACAACTTATCATCCTCAAACGGATGGCCAAACGGAGGTGATGAATCGAGGCTTGGAAGCTTACTTACAATGTCTCATAGGGTCTAAACAAAAGCAATGGCCAACATGGTTAGCCTGGGTTGAGTTTTGGTATAATACAAATTACCGTATTGCTACTAGAATGATGCCTTTTAAGGCTTTATATGGTAGGGACCCTCCCATCCTTCTCAAGGGGACCACTATACCCTCTAAGGTCGAAGAAGTCAACCAGCTGATGATAGAAAGAGATGCGGTTTTGAAAGAGTTGAAGGAGAATTTGGCAAAAGCACATGAGAGAATGCGACAACAAGCCAACAAACAGCGAAGAGAAATTGAATTGCATGAAGGAGACTTGGTATATTTGAAGTTCCAACCTTACCGCCTCAAATCTTTTGCTAGACGAATCAATGAAAAATTGAGTCCACGATTCTATGTGCCCTATAAAGTGCTAGAAAAGATTGGTAAGGTGGCTTATCGTTTGGAGCTGCCAGAACACAGTTGCATACACCCAATTTTCATGTTTCATTGCTTAAGAAAGCCTTTGGAGAACAGGTGACCCCTCAAACATTACCTGTAGGGTTAACAGAAGATTGGGAGTTACAAATGGAACCAGAACAAGTACTTGATACACGAGAAACAAAATCAGGAGACTTAGAAGTCCACATCTAGTGGAGACAACTATCTACATGTTAAAATAGTTGGCAATTTGCAGTAAGGATTCAAGAAATCTTTCCTCAATTCCACTATGAGGACAAGGTGCAACTCATACGGGAGAGTATTGATAGACCCCAATTAGACAAGTGTATAGTAGGAGAAATAAAACCTAACAAAATTAAGGCTATATCAGTTAGTTAGCTTGCTATAATAGATAGTTAGTTGTTGTAACAAACAACTAGCTTGAGAAATGAAGCCTATAAATAGAAGGTAAGAGGATAGAGTAAGGTGTGGATAATTTTGAGAAGAAGTTTGTAATTAGAGTGCATTGGGTCTCTCGAAAGCTTAGAACTAGTGAGGACTGCTGTAACATTCTTCCCTAAACTCTGTATTTCAGTTCTGATAGGGGCTGGGACAGAATCACAGTGGATTAGCAATAAAGATTCATTCTTTTTCATTGTTCTTGGGAACCAGTCCCTATCAGTTGCTAACACTGTTCTTGATGAAGTAATTTATGAGAGATCCTGAATTCATCACTACATAAAATAAAATATTTCAATGACTTTTCCATTTTTATTCCTACACTATTCCTATTGAATTCTGCTGTTTCCCAATGCCTTTGGAAACTTAAGATGATGTTTGTGTTGAACTTGCAGTTTTCTTCATGCTTTTTCTGTTTAGAACTTCTTTAAAGAAACATTAGAAGTGAAGAATCTTACATGATGCAATGATGGGATGCACAGGTCCTGTCAATTATGGCAATCAATATTCTGTAACCTGTTTGCTATTATATGCTTGCAATTCTATCTAACTTCTCCTGAATTTGTGGTTCTCTCTAATGACATTATTTGTAATGTTTTGTAATAGGTGTACACCTCCCATATTCCAGATCTTTCCTCAGACAGTCTGTTGATTGTATCTGGAAGATACAAGGGAAGTTTTCCCAAAGCTTTTGAAATTAAAGGTGTCTTGGCTGATTTCAGTAATTTTGTGATAGATATGAAGATTCAAGAGGCCAAGGACATACCTATACAGAAGGTGATGTTCCCTTCACTACCTAGGATATTTGCATTTCAAGTTTCTTTGTTTTTTCTTTGAAAATTATGTCAGAGTGGATGTTCCAGATTTTGTTTATTGATTTTAGGAATCTATTTGGTACCCTGCAATCCTCTTTGAATTTTGAAGGATCTGTCTGTTATTTCATAAAGCAGAGAGTAACGGGTTGTGTCACGCTTTACCACTGTTAAAAGATCTATTGAATTTGGGATCTAGACCAACTAATCATATTTCCTTTTCTTCATCCCATCCTCATGATTTTTTGTGGCTGCATAAAAGAACCATGGTTTATCATCCTTCTTTATCTTCCTCAGGCGTGCATATGCTAAAAGTATTCGTTTGTTCATCTTATTCTTGTAGTTGCACTCCTCATAATAAATATGGACATTTTTTCGTATTCTGTTTCATTTCCTTAATTGGAAATTGTTATTTTATTGCACTGCCTTTTCTTTAACAGATTTCTGCAAGAGATCAAATAGAGTATCTTACCGCACAAGCCTGGATTTCTGAAGATGAACAACTAGAACGAAAGGTTCGTTACTACTTCATTCGCTATCACTCCACGCACTCGCTTCAGTTGAAATTTCCCTTTGGGTTGTAAATGGCTGTTCTATTTAAAGTTCGCCACGTCTGTTTCATTTTTCTTCTTTAATAACTCTAATAACTTTTCTTTAATAACATCATTGTAACTGACAGGTTGCAAAACTAAGCTTACAAACTGGCTTTTTGTCAGAGTATACGCGAATGACAATTCTTGAAACTGATCATCTAAGGAAAGCAAAGGAATCAGAGGGAAAGAAAGAAGTATGTATCAGAAGTTTTGAGGTTCTTTCTCCTAAATAAACTAGATATTATTAATATGTAAACCTATTTTTTATCATTTCATCCTTTGAAATATATTCCTTGCTGTGTATTAGATGTATGGTAATATGACATAGGAATACCTAACATTTGCCGGTTGGTTTGTGTATTTTAATTCAATGCTCGTAATTCAATTTTCTGTTGTGGTTTTACTTATACTGTTTTTTTCAGAAAAAAATTCTTGCTAATACCTTTTCTTATGATATTTTAAATCATGGCGAAAAGGAGGCGTCAAAGGCGTCAAAAAAGAGCAAACCTCGGAGTGAGGCAAATGTCCAAGGCCAGAGAGAGTTTTTGCTCCCACACTTAGGAATAGGGTTTGGGAACTTGACCGCAACTGCTGAAAATACTGTACCAGGATCTGAAGACCCAAGAGGGCCTGATAGGGCTGAAATCTTTGTTAAGGCGGCCACAAATTGTTGTGGCTCACTATGCAATCACTGCTGTTGCATGTGTTGCATCCATGCCTGTACCCGGATAAACAACCAATGTGCAATCGCATTAAGTCAACTTTGCGTTGGTTTAGGATGCTTAAGCTGCCTCAGCTGCTGCTCAGAGTTATGTTGTGCTGATGACAACTGAAACCTAAAAATTTGGTTAAATGACTGTTGTACACTATATAGAAATTACTGCTTGGGGATTTATTTTGGAAATGTACATGCTTAATCATCTGTTTCGTTTCATAGCTCGAGTTGGATTGTATAGTTCGTTTTACAGTCCGGCATGTTTAAATTTGCAATAGAAAATAATTTTTCAATGTATTACTGTCAGAAAAAACAACTTTGTCAAGCATACCTTTACTCCATCATTTTGCAGTTAACAAAGCCTATTATTTTTCATGAAGATCAGAAACAATTTCAATGGATGTTTTCCATTTAAAAATAAACAAATTTAAAGGAAAATCTATTGTGATTTTATCCCTTTGGTATCCCAAAAATGATATTTGTACAATTACATACAAACTATTCTAGCACGTCCTAGCACACTAATCAAATAGACATGCTTTTAAAGTTGCATCAACATTTGTACGAAATTTTCCATGTATAACAGACCAACATTGCCCATACAGTTTGTATAATATGATATCATATATCCTAATCTTTAAAACGAAGGCAGCCTCTTCGTACGTGTATGTTTGGATAACTTGTAACAAATAAATATGGACATTACATGAATTTTAAAAATCACTACTATAAATAAAGATTTTACATGAACATTAAAACCCATTTTAGTAATTACACACCTTTTAATAAAAATATCCAAAGATTATTCTCAGCAAAATCACTTTTCTGATACAAGTTAACCAAATAAAAATCACGTTACTTCAAACTCACTTTTTCCTCAATCAATTCTACAGAATCATGTTAATCCAAACTCAATTTTACAAACGCCAATCCAAGCACACACTAAACGTTCGTTTACAATATTATAATGTGTATCCAAACATATGCTTCAAATGTGTTTTCCATCCTAATAATTACTTACACCATTGCAATTTCATTCCCCTTACCTGTAAGATTTTCTGTTACATCTTTCTCAACTTGTATATCTGATTCTTCCTCCTCCTCATCTGATGAAGCCACCGTTTTCTGATGGAAAGTCTGCTGAATTCTCGTCACTCCCTTTTCCACAGGCCCTATGGCTTGATTTATTGTCAGTACCACATCCTTGACAACCTGCATTTTATTTATATATAAATTAATATTCTCATGATGGATAGAATGTGGTTAACAAGGATAATTAATACAACTTAAGTTATTGTTCTGCAATGAACTTACTCGCTGACCACCTTCAACAACAATATCCTGCACACTCTCTGTGACGCTTGTTCTTGGAGCCTCAGCTTGAGTTGTGGTCTCTTTAAGCACAGCTGGTTTCTGCCTGTCCCCTTCATCTATCACCAAGGCTGCTTCTATTGTTTCCTTTGTGACTTTCCCATGTGCTGAAGAAGCAGGAAGAAAATGATATGGTTTTGCAGAAAATACAAACACATGAGCAACAGCTGCAATTGCCATCTGCAATATCATGGACACGAGTTTAAGTAGTCTTGGATTAAAAGGAATTGAGAATATTTTAGGCAGTGTTCGTTTGGGACAACTTTCTGAAAAATAGAAGAAATTTGGTTGCGAAGGTTCACAGAATTGAGCAACCCAAGTACCACTTTGTACAGTAACTTTATCGTTAGCAGCCCTACTAAACCTTGACATGAAAGGAGCTGCATCCCAGTTTTTTGAGGCCTCTGAAATTGTCATTTTTCATTGGCCCAATATCGATAGACATCCAAGTAGGAGAAAAAAGGATTATCAATCAAAACCAATTTTTGAGAAACTATAAAGCACATAATGGGGGGTTTGTGCACAAGCACCCAAAATTTGTGACTAAATCAGTAAAAGTTGAACTTATGTCCACGAAAGGAAGGTGATTATTCATTTCATCCATCCAAAAATAAATGTATTGAAAAGAATCAACCATGATGTTCCATTCACAGATCCCATTTTGCCAGGATTACATGCAGAAAGTGGAGATAAAACTTGTGAAGTTCAAAGAGGCAGATAAAATGGATCACTATCCCTTTTGTTAGATGACCATGGAAACTTATCCATCACACTTAGTTTCTTAAAATGTTTATATCATATCTTAGTGTAAAAGCAGTAAAGACAACAAATAGCATAAAGAGTAACAACCTCTATGCAAATTAAGAAATCCTGGAGTCCAGTTTGAAATTTTCCCTCCATGGGTAGAACTCCAAATGTACACAATAGCCCGATACCTACACCTTGCCACCAAGTCGCAAACACAATAGCCTTGAAGCTGATGAACTTTGCAAGAGGCTTTATTGGTTGAAGTCTGTCATGAGTAACATTGTAGAACTGAACAAGGCAGTATAATGCCCACATCTGGCTGAAGTTCAGTACTATTGCTATATATGGATACCTGGAAAATGTGGAAGAGCATGATTACTATTGAACAAAGTTGAAGATGTGTTCGCCTAATATTAATCAGCATGTACAATGATAAACCAGATCTTGGATTCCACCTTAGTATGAGAAACATACCCATAATACCACTTGAATTCCCCATCACCATAAACACCAAACAGTTCCAATATAAATGCTAACAATGCACAAACAGTCTTCAAGATCATCTGCACTATGTCTGAGTGACATTAGAGTTGCTTAAAGTGAATCCATATCAAGGAAATTTTCAGCAACTTACATATTGAACAAGACCAAATTTTTCTATCGTGAGAAGATCTTTTCCAAGCTTGCATGGATGCCAAAAGAAGTTGAAAAATGATCTATGTTCTATGCCATGATCATCATGTAAACCATCCAACAAGGATTTTCTAAGGTGTTCTCCAGACTCATCTTCAAGTAGTTCTACAACCCTTCCTTCACCACCTAGCAGTTAGCATTTGAAGAATAGAATTAAGTGAAATATTTGCATGGTTCTGACGTTTGGCATCATGATATGTGTTCTCTAAAACAGGATTACATGCCCAGTAACATGAACAGAAAAAATGAGCCAAAAAATGCTTTAGAAATTTAACATATATTAGGCATCTGACGTCACACCAACATATTTTGAATGTTGATGGACTTGTGGTGATAGGATTGAATAGTAGTCAGCATAACACAAATGTATAAGCTGTCGACTTGTAAAGCAGAAGAGTTTCAAGAAACCTTTTTCCCCATCACAAAGACCCCAAACTTCATGACCACCATTCAGTTGCATATACAACGTACATAACTTTCATTTTTACTTGTGGGTTTCTCAAATATCCAAGTTTAATTGAGAGGAAGTCTAGATATGCATGATATTAAAGCATCCCTACCTATGCTCTTAAGACATTGAAGTTACTGCAAGTAACTTACCAAGACAAGCAATCAGATATCTGCCAAAAGAATACAGGGCAAAGGCTTCGTAACAGTTTCTTAAAATGTCACATACTAGAGATAATCTTGGATTCCACAAAGAAATAATCTGGAATGACAGTGAGAGAGAAAACAAAAGCTGAGTTCGTTTATAACTCATCAGACATAGAGATTTGAAGACATCAGCATGAAATATCCTGCTTTCCACTTAGTTTAACAAGGGAAATGTAATATGGATTAAAAGGAGCATTAGGAATAAGAGTAGATGAGAACATTCACCAGTGTGACTTATCATGCAATTTCATAGCTTTTGAAGCAAAAAAAGTTAAAATGAGCCTAAAATTTCACAACGTATATGGTTTCCTAGAATTACCCCCTCCCTTTTTGAAGTGAAGAAACTTCATAAATCTAAAAAATAATCAAACTTTATTTTTATTTGGATTAATTCATACAAAAAAAAGGAACTTGGTCTGTATATTTGCTTCTATATGATATCACCTATTATTGTAATTTCAACAATCATCTTATTCAAATGCTAAGAGGGTAGTATCTTGATTTATATCCTTCCCATGATCTGCAACTCCTAATTTCTACACAAGCGTCTCACGCCTAGGATTGGAGTGGGAAATCTACAAGGCGTAGTTGATTGCATTAGGAAATTTGGTGAAATTCGTGGGGCCAAGTTCATTTTGGGACATTTGAAAGTGACACATTATTAAGATGAATGATAGGCTTCGATACCATCTTATATTTGGAATCCAACCCAACTCCAAAAGCAAGTTCATGAGGTGCGACCAAGCTTTTATAAGTTCTACTGTAACAATATTTGTAATCGATGTGAGATCTCAATAATATACACAAAACTCAAATAGTCACGGTTGATGCAAAAGCTGGCCTCAAAACACCCTTACAGTACATAATAAAGAATAAATAAATAAAGAGAAATGATATCCTACATCTCCTATGTAATTTACACCTGTATACATTCTAAATCTAATGATTAGAAATTTTTCAATTTTTTTAGAAAAAAAAAAAGAGATTGTACCGCCATAAAAGGGATGAATGTAGGTGTAATACATTGTGCATATGTATACTAATCATTTCCAATAAATAAAGCTCAAATCCAAGCCAGCTTGGACCATCCTAGGAGAAGACAATCTAGCAGATTCCATTATCTAACACCCCCCCCCCCTCTCTGGTACACACACAAGAAAAACAAAACAATAGAACCTCAAGGACCGCTGTACAAGCCTATCAGTCTATCAACAATTGCTTGTATCCTTATGCAACCTTAAAAACAATTCAAGAGTAGATGTAATTGTTCTTTTTCCTTCCAATCACAAACCCATCTGTGCCAAAGAGAAATCAGAAATATATTTCAGAGAGTAATAGGGCCTTACAGACTCCGTAGCATAGATTGGGACCATAGAAATAACAGCAACAATCCACTTCTGTTCCTGAAAGCAAGGCAATTTCGGGTTAACCAAAGATGTTCCTAACTCCTAAAAGATTTCATTCAAATTGGAAGGTTGCAGCTTAAATATGCGAAAGCATAAAGAAATGATAATTGAAGGCACTACATATTCTCTTGAAAAAGTCATGACTATAAGTAAATACATTTTGAAACATTAGCTTCATTGAATAAAATTTCAATGACCAAGCACCATAGAACTACTCCCGGCCGCATGAAAAAGGTGAAGAAAAAAATAAAAAACTTGATTGCTCAAAGGGATATTAGAAAAATAACTCACTGCAGGATTTGTATATGATCGAAGATGTTGCAGAATGAGAAAAATGGAGATCGCTAGAGCAACAAGCACACAACACCCTGCAATTATGAGAGCTGGTGGGCGAAGATCTATATAAATTCCTTCCGAGTTTGAGAAATGATTTGATGCCATTCCTCAAGCATCTTTCTTTCCAAACATTTCACAATGGTTGCAGATAAATGAAAGATGCAAACATTAAACGAAGCAACACTCATCAATTCAAGATAGATGCGTAAGGTTGAAGTTCTTAATTAACACCATTCAAAGGTTAATTATCTGTATAGTTCATGTTTACTAGAATTAAGCCAATGCCATCAAACACGGGACACAAATTCCTGAAAAAACAATTCATAAATCTCATTTATCTATACCACCGTGCACTTCAAATTGTGCATATACACTAATGACATTAAAGATTCACACGTGCCTACACTTTCTAGTCACTAAGAGGCAAAATTTTACATTTACACTTCGTGTTAATGTTAATTAACAAATTTGAAATTCATACTCTCTCTATATATTCAATTAACGAAATAAAGGACAAGATCAAAGAATCAATTATCAAATAAAGAATGGAATCCATGAAGCAAAACAAGTCAGAGAGAAACCTGATCACAAAATAAATGAACAATGTTACATAGACTCTTCCTTTAGCCAAACTTGGAACATGCACACAAAATGTTGCAAGTGCAACAACTTGACATGTCGAGCAAAGGGGTCTTTACAAATTTGTGCAACGAATTGACACGTTTTGCTATGCCGCTTCTTTGTAACTTCACAAAAAGACACGTGTAGCTTAATTTTTTAAATTCGCGCCATTTTTTCACCCTTCATTTTTGTTTCAACCGATTAAAAAATCTCTAAATTCTAACCTCTGTAACTAAATTACTTTATATGATACTATTTTTTTCATTGTTAATTCATGTTTATAACTATACAAACTAAATTTAAACTCATGTGTTGCCTTGATGATTTAATTATAAAAATTAATAAATCAATGCAATTATGCGAGAGCAGTTATGAGATGATATCATATCATACATACAATTATTTGTCTGAGTTTATTTTTATGATTTTTTTATTTTTTATTTTACTTTAGTTTTACATTTCATAAATAGATTTTTTTTTAATATTAGTCACTTTTTTATATACTCCGTAAATTTATAGAACTCAATATATGACCTTATATCTTGAACTCACACATATATAATAGAATTATGTCATTTATATTATAAAGTTATATAATTTATATTACATATTTTTTATATAGTATATACTTTTTATTTTCATGTCTGTCATTATTGTATATCTTGTAGTATACAAATATTATAAATTTATCATTTCTTTACATAATAATATATTATAAAAAATGAAAGTTTAATAATCTTTAAATTTAGAAAATAAAGCTAAAATTATACTTTTCTCCTTATGAATTTAAGGTATATTTTAATTTTATCTTTTATATTTTTTATTTAAATTAATTTTTTTATTTTACATGATTATATCATACCAACTTTAAATTTTGTTAAAAATTGGAAAAGTGAATTAGATCATCTTAACCTTTTTAATTCTATATGTATAGACCATGATACATTACAAATTTTAAGGTGAAGGTTATATGCTAAGGAAATATTCTAAATAATTTTAAAGTGAAAGGTATATGCTAATGGCAAGAAAATATTCTAAATAAATTAATTAATTATTTTTAAAATATGAAAACTAAACGAGTCATAAATAAATATCCAATTTGATATCTTATTTTAATTAATAAAATTGTGCAAAATTTTTATACATTATATCCTAATTTTCAAAGAAATTCCTCTATCAAATTTAATAATTATT
This sequence comes from Canavalia gladiata, assembly GCA_037954105.1. NCBI lineage: Eukaryota > Viridiplantae > Streptophyta > Magnoliopsida > Fabales > Fabaceae > Canavalia > Canavalia gladiata. The sequence continues at coordinate 16,184,474 of CM075662.1, read as the reverse complement.
AAAAAAAAATAGATATTCAAATCAAGATTTCGTAAAATAGGTTTTAGGAAAAATTATTCTAACATATTCTGAGTTTTAATGTAATTATATTCGATATTTTTGTCTATTTAAAATTGATACAAATTTTTTTAATTGTTTTACATTTGTTATATCGTTTACCCCTATAGATTTTTTAACATTAGCCAAACAAACAGAAAGTGATTATATATCCTGCACATGTCCATCAATAAAATATAATTTCAAAAATATTTTTGTCTTCAACCTTTCACTATCCTTCTTCCCAAATTTCTCTTCCATTGTTGTCATATACTTCTACCATGGAAAGAAGAGTAAAAAACAAGAAAAATTATTCCATCATGCCGAGTAATCATAACTAAGATGTACATTCTACTTCCCAAAAATTATCATTCCCCCAACAAAGGGCATTCTTTCATTTCCTCTCAAAAAGTCAAGAACTCTTCTACTATACCAAGAACTTTCAATTGCAAAAATAACAAATATAAAACAAAGCTTTATAACATGTACAAATTTTCTTCTCAAATCCTCAAGTACATTCACAAGTCTCTTAATCCAACACCTTTACTACCACAACTACAAGTGGCTATTATATTTCACAACGATGTGGCCCCCAACAGATGCAGCAACTAGGCTCTTCTTGCACCCCCTATGCTTATAGTGATCAAAGAAGAAAACTAAGTAAAGTACGAATTGACATGAGATTTTGAGGTTCATGATTGTGTTTTCTCAATTGGGGGAGGAGGAATGTTTTGGTGGTAGAGTCGGGCTTTTGTTAAGGTATGTGAATATGATGATTATGTTGATAGAAATATATATGCATAGCAAAGATTGAGGATGAAATTGAAGAGTTTGGACGGAGGAAAAGAAGAAAAAAGGAATAAAAGGTGTGATTTTTGTAATGTTTCGGAAGGCATGGGTGGTTCTATAATGGTCAAGTAGAGTAACTTAATATTTACAATAAAATTTAACGTTGTAGCTAACTGACATAAGCTAAATGGTTGTTGTGTAATGATAAAAAAGATTAAGGTAATAGACACAATTGCATTAAAATTCACAATGTGTCAATGTAATTTGTCTTAGTTCTTAATCCTCATATTTTGTTATCTCATTTTAACCAATAAAACTATAAGAAACATTGATATATTTATCAAAATTTAATATATAGTAGAATTGATCAATCAATTTTGATAATTATTTAAAAGTATTAAAATTTTTGATAAATTTTTAGTAAGATTTAGTGACATTATAATAGAATGGTTAAGTTAAAAAAATTAAAAAGAATAACTTCAATTAAAAAATTGAGATAAACTTTTAGTAAAATTTAATGTCATTATAATAGAATGGTAAAGTTAAAAAATTAAAAATAATAATTTCAATTAAAAGTTGAAGAAATAAATTAAAATTTGATCTAAACATTAATCAAAATATAAAGGATGAAAAAATATAATTTCACCAAAAATAATTGTACCAACTTTAATTTTATATGTAATTTTATTATAATTATTTCAGAAAAATGAAAAAACTTAGATAGTATTGTAACTGTAATTATAATGAAATGACAAACTCGCTAAAAATTTAGAAAGAATTAAAATGATCATGGAGTCCCTACCAAATTTTTATTTTAAAGGGAAAAATATTTGGAAAAACCTTGACAGAGGAAGAGTTCTAGGTTCAAGAGTTGATTATGAATAGGAAACGTATTAGCACCCTACTCGCCAGTTCCAAAGAATAGTACCCGTAAATCGAGTGTGTGATTTTTTAATATTTTAAAAATTATTTGATCCCTTAAATAAAAATAAGTAGGTTTGTGGAAAATAGTCTAACAGGAGTTGATCTTACTCCTACGTATTCTCTAATGCAGTGGGAAAATCAACGCTACATAGTTGTAGTAAAGTGACTTGATCTCTTTTAAAAAATAAAAGAACTTTGGAAAATTGAGAAGTTTGTGAATAATTTGATTTGTGTGCACAGGATTCATATCAATCATAAGTTACATCTGAACTTGTACGAATTAAAATACAGAACAGTAGAGAACGCTACTCGTTCGGATTAGAATTCGTCACGTGATTTTTAGAAAGTTGAAAATCTTAAGGAAAGCATAAACAATCTTAAATGGAATCAAATTAATATAATTTTTTAAAACTCATGTGTGCACAAGGTTCAAACCAAACGTAAGCTGCACTTGAACTTATACGAATCAAAATACGGAATGGTAGAGAATGGTATTCGTTCACATTAGAATTTGTCACTTGAACGTATTCGGTCGGAGACGGGTTCTACAAACGTTACTTGTCAAAAACTGAAACCAACCGACATCGCTGGAATCCATGGTTTCTTCGTCGAAATCCATGGTTTCATCCTTTTAAAGTTTCTAAAATCATCTTATCCTCTCAAGATCTGAGTTTGCATTCTCGTTTTTGTCGTAACTGCATCTGTTTCAAGCTTTCGTTGCCAGATTTCATGGCTGTCGGTCACTGGAATCTGGAAAAAATTGAACTTTTCGTTAACCACCCAATTGAACCGACTACTCATTCTACCCAAATTTGACCAACCCGACGCTGTGAACGGACAAAAACGGGGAAGTTTTTATGAATGGCAGTTTCCAACGGGTGAAGGTTTTCCGACCCGAACCCATCCAAAACCGCCCAATGAGCACCCCTAATGCATAACCTTACAAGAAAATAATCATCACTACTTTCTTGAAGGTTGATTCTCGGAACCCAATTTTCTTGTTCAATGTAAATAATAGCAGCTTCACTCTTGTCATTATCTACTAACAACCCATGTCATACAATATGCTTATGTGTATTTTCATATTGGCGTTTATTACAAGACAATATTGTTTAAGTATATCAATGAAAGGTGGAGTCCACTACTAAAGGGTACTATATTATCAATTAACCCTCGGTAAATATCATAGAATCACACAGGGTAATTGTGTCATCTAAGTGATCTTTCCATTGAGTAAAACTTTGAACTAATGCTTAAAGCCTGGAAAGGCGTGTGAGCTATGTTGTTTAGTATCCATATCAGAGAACATCGCTACGCCCAATACATCTACCAGTTCTTCTAATTGTGTCTTAGTACCAGCCCGAGCATACGAATCTTCCATTTCCAAGCCTACAATCTTAGTACTAAGTTTAATTTCAATGTCATAATCTTTGTCTCAAATGGATGCGAATTAGGAGCATTTCTTCGTTGTAGGAATTATTTGTTGTTTTCTCAGCTTAGGTTCTGTGCAGAGGGCATGGTGGAGGCGGAATATAACTTAATTAAACAAGTCCTATAATTATATATACCAAACTTTCGTTACTTCCTCTACTCCTAATGTTGCCACTTAACACGGATTTAGTTCAATGAGCCTTAGATGGTTCAAAAGCCAATGTAATGGCCTTCATGGTGATTATAGCGGTTGTGGTAGTTCTGTTGCCATGAATGAAGATATCCAAGTCCATAAGCTCACGTCAATCCTATCTTACTATGACACTTTAAGCTTGGATTTAATGCAAATGCTATAAGAACAATAAAATATTCCATGACCTATAACAAATCAATTTAGGCAAAACCAAATCAAGAATGAATGAGACATGCATGAACTGAACAAACTATCAATTCATCCATAATTTTGTTTACATTTTGCAATTACATTTAATGTTTTAGATATAAGTGATTCAAAGTTTTGTACCCAAGATTTGTGTGTTTGAATCAAGATTCTGAACTTCTAACATTGAAAGGTGATGAAGATTTGAACGTCTTCATCAAAATTTCAAACGTGTGAACAAGCTTCTTGCTTCCTTCGGCAAAAATGGAGCAAGCTCTAGGAAGTGTGAGAGAGAAAAGAGAAAAGAACCAGGAGCAACCTTTGAAAAATTTCTCCAAATAAACCCCACCCACTTTTTTTCCATTTCCAATTCCTATTTATAACTTTTACACTAGTTAACTCTACTTTAGTTTTATTTGCCTAACCCATAATTATTTTCTAAACATGATTGTAACTAACTAACTAGTTAATAACTACCTCCAAGAGAATAATATTTTTATTTCCTTTTCTCTCTCTTTTTTACTAGTTTAATTTTTATTTTATCTTTACCTATTTCTTTTTTTGATTTGGGCTTGAAACCCAAAATATATTCTTTCTTTTCTTTTACTTATCACAATATTTTGCATCTCTTTATTTTATTTTTTTTATTTATTATTTTAATTTTAATTATATATAAAAAAATATTTTTTGGATAGAAATTTGTATTCACAGTTGCCTCTCTTTACTCAATTTTTACTAGATAATATGAGAATATTTTCTATATTATCATGGTAAGAAGTGAGTAAAGATGTGAACCAATTTTTTCCGAGACAAGAAGAGTGTGAAGCTTACAAAGTTACAAACCCAGGAAGCTTTGCATGTAAAACTAACATATAACTAAGCCTAACATAGGAAATACACCAACATTGCCCTGAATAGCAACTTGAGAAATCGAAAACTTATAGATATTTAAATAAATAAGAGAATGAAAGGCCTCTTATAGTGGGTCAAAATGCCAGAACAAGCAAAGTTAGGTATGATAAACTGAGAAAGTTAAGCATGTAAGGACTTGTGTGATAAACCAAGGTATAGGGCACGATGGGCCGTCAAAATCAAAGAATTAAAATGTAGAGCCTGATATGATAGAATGATAAGTTAAACATGTTGGGCCTTGTGTGATGGGCCAAAATGCAAAAAATTAAAATGTAGAGCCTGGTGTGATAGGCATATGTAATTTAAACATGCTAAGTCTTACATGATAGGCCAAAATTTGAAAAATTAAAATATAGAGTCTGATGTGATAAGCAGACAGAATTTAAACATGCTGGGGCTTGTGTGATAGGGCATATGCAAAGATGTCCTATTGTTGACAGGAATGATGCAGACATGTTAAGACAGGTGATATGTAGAGATGTCTTATTATTGACAAGAATGATGCAAACCTGTTAAGACAGGTGATATGCAGAGATGTCCTGTTATTGACAAGAAAAATGCAAACCTGTTAAGACAAGTGATATGCAAAGATGTCCTATTATTGACAGGAATGATGTGAACCTATTAAGAGAGAAAATATGCAGAGATGTCATGTTATTGACAAGAAGGATGCAGACCTATTAAGACAAGTGATATGCAAAGATGTCCTATTGTTGATAGGAATAATGCAGACCTGTTAATGCATAGATATCATGTTGTTAATAAGAATGATGCAGACCTATTAAGACAGGTAACATGCAGAGATTTCTTGTTATTGGCAGGAATGATGTAGACCTGTTAAGATAGGCGATAGGTGGACCTGTTAGCATAGGTAAGGTGATGCTTGTTGAAACGGTGCTAAAGAAAGAAAATTAAAGGAGCCTCCTATGATAGGTCAAAGAGAAATAGAAAGACTAGGGGAAAATAAATGCAAGCCTAGTGTGATAGGTTGAGAAATAGTAACTGCGAAAAATATGCAGAAGAGAAAAAACCTAAATAAATGCAAGGAATAGACCCACTAAGATAGGTTATACACAAAAATGTCCACCTAAAACAGATAAGGAGTAGATTGGAAAAGATCTATCAAGATGGGTAAAAGAAAAAAATAATAACCTGTTAAAATAGGTTAGGTGAAATGGGAAAGACCTGTTAAAATAAGAATAGAAGAGACTTGTTAAGATGGGTAGCAAGCATAAAAGAGATGTCCTGTTAAGACAGGTAAGGTGAAATGGAAAAGACCTATTAAGACAGAAATAGAAAAGACATGTTGAGATCGGTAGCAAGCATACAAGAGATGACCTGTTAAGATGGGTAGAAAGCATAAAAGAGATGGCATGTTAAGAAAGGTAAGGTGAAATGGAAAAGACCTATTGAGACAGGAATAGAAGAGACCTGTTGAGACCGATAGCAAGCATACAAGAGATGACTTGTTAAGATGGGTAGCAAGCATAAAAAAGATGGCATGTTAAGGCAAGAAAGATGAAATGGAAAAGACCTATTGAGACAGGAATAGAAGAGACCTATTAAGACAGGAATAGAAGAGACTTGTTAAGACCGGTAGCAAGCCTACAAGAGATGACCTGTTAAGATGGGTAAGATGAAATGGAAAAGATCTGTTAAGACAGGAAGATGTAAAATGGAAAGGACTTGCTAAGCAAGAAAGTGTTGATTTGTTAAGACAGACGAAATGTAGAAATTTCAAAGATTGATAAGATAGAGGAGTAGTTGTAGAAAATGGAATGAGAGTGCGAATAAATTCTTCTTAAGGTAAGGATGTAACTCTTATTTCATAAGTCAAAGGTGAATGATGCGACTTGGAAAAGCACGCACCCTACTTGATGTATGAATAGGTGAGGAAGGAGTACAAATGGTGTAATTTTGAAATTCATTTACTTCGATATTAGATGCTTTAACAATTTTTATAATTAGTTTGGGTGATTTACGCAAGTTTAGGATAGCTTCTCTTTCTAGCAATTACTAGTTGCCTGAACTTGAAGTTAATTTGGGCAAAACATTTACCTTTCTCTTTAATTTTTAAGTTTTTATTATTATTATTTTTAATTTAATTTTTATACTTTTTTATTTATTAATTTAGGCAATAAATTTATCTAAGTTTCTGAAACTTTTATGCAATTGCCTTAACTTAATTGATTTGGGCAATAATTTTTGTGATTTAAGGTATTTTGAGATATTTTAGGAATTGTCTCAACTTGACTTCTTTTGTGCAATTTTATAATTATTACAATTTTAATTTAGTTAGACAATAAGTTTGTTCTAACTTTGAGCAATTTGGTTATTGCCTTAGTTTTAATGGTTTGGGCAAAAATTTTGCCCCAATTTTTGAGATTTTTTAATGGTTGGAAACTGTGTCAATTTGAAGTGGCCCGGGCAAGAATTTTCCCCAGTTTGATTTTTAGTTTTTCAGCAATTGGGAATTACCTCAATTTGATTTTTTTTCTTGTAAAAATTTGGCCCACTTTTGAGATTTCTAGCAATTACTTTAATTTTGATTGGTTTGAAAAAAAAAATTGTCTCAGTTTTAACATTTTTGAGCAATTAATGATGGTCTCATCAACTTACAGTTTTTATGGAGTAAATTTTTTTAAATGAGTTATGCAATGGTGTGATCATGCTTTGAGTAATGTGAGATGACGATATGCTTTAACTTATTTATTATTTGATGAATTTTTCAATATAAAAATTGATGATGCTTGAAATGATCACTCAATCATATATCATAGAATGAATGCTATGAAATGAATTAATCCATGTCATGAATTAGAATGATATGCAATGAGATGATTTGGATGGTTTTATTTTGTTCCATTTATATTTCTATTTTTGTTTTGACATTTTTCTTTTCTCGATAACCTTATAGTATGTGTAAGTGGAATCAAGAGTCAGGATGAGCTGGAATGACTTTCCTTCTTGGTTTCTTGGTCAACATTGAAATTTTCCTTTTTCAGGACCCTTACAATATCCTTAAGACCCAATGGTGATCAGAATTTTCGAATAAGATACAGTCCTTTTTATTCTGGTGACATTATTTCTAGAAGAAGGATAATTCTATGGAAATAATAATGTCATGTTGTAATGGTTGAGGGTCTAGTTTATCATGACTTTTCAAAATTAATCTTTTTATTTTTACATTTTTCCTATTTTCTTTTGGCATATATACTTGTGAGATATATGAAGTAATTTTTAATAGTTAATGGGAGGAGATAGAGAGTTCTGCAAGTGAGGTTTATGGTAATATATTTTGGGAAAAAATGAAGAATGTTGATTTGATTTCCCAAATGGCACATTTTGGTGAAAAATGCCAATGCTGTTTTTCATAACTTTGATTATCAAATTAATCAAATTTGAGAAATGAAAAAATTTTACCCCAATTTTAGGAAATATATCTTTGATGTGCAGAAATGTCGAATTGTATTTGGATTTTTAAGCTATCACTCTTTTTAGTGACCCTAATTTTTTCCTGGATTGCTCTTTTCAAGTTTTCAATCTAATGGGTCGCTCTAACTTTTGCCTAGATTTATTTTCATCCAGTGGACTCTTTGTTTAGATCCTAATTTTTGCTTGAATTATTTTTTGGAATTTAATCCAGCACGACTCTTTTTGACCATAACTTTGTCTAGATTGTTCTTTTGAATCTTGACCTTAATCTTGCTTGGATTATCTCCTAGATTTTAATCTAGCATGTTTTCCTTTCTTTCTCTATTTTTTTTTTACATTTACTTTTGCAAGGATTGTTCTTTGAATCATGACCCTAATCTTCCCTTAATTATCTTATATATTTTAATCTTGCGGGTTTTCCTTTCTTTCTCTTTTTTGTCCTTTATTTTTTATTTTTGAGGTTTTAATCCAAAAAATCTTCTATTTAGTCTTGCTTGGATTATTTTTTGTTCTTAATTTAGTGGATCTATTTTCCATCCCTAACTTTTTCCGATATTTACTTTTGATCCAACAGGATATTTGTTATTTCTTTCTGTATTTCTTGGACAAGATATTTCTGAAAAGAATTACAATAAATGGTCCATTGTGATTTAGAACCCCTTTTTTCATATCTCATTTGAATTTCTATCTTGTTTGTTTTGCTTCCTTATTTAATTTTCCTTGAGTTTGATTAATGAGACACTCAAAATTACTTATCACAACACTAGCATTTGTCACCACTAGGTATTTATTATTTAGGTATAGAATAAGGGGTTAAGAGAAAAAGAATGACAAATTGTAGAGGTAGAGTTCATATTGTAAGGTACATTCAAAAGAATCATAACAAATGTAATTTCTATATTAATTATTAAGGTTCATTACAAAAATTGATTTTGAGAAGTACGAGAATCTTGAATGATTTTTCCATAATATTTAAACCTAGCTCTCACAATGCAGCATCATCATATAATTTTTGCCCCAATTTTTTTAGCTGGTTGATGGGCTCTCATGATTTGGTAATGGATTATTTTTCACATTAGGAGAAAACTTCTCAAAATCCAACCATTTCACATCAATTAAGTTTTGCACTGCTTCAAAGCTAGGTAATTTTCTATTGAATGACCAATGAACCTTGCATGGTAATCACATTTAGCATTTGCATCATACCATTTATGATATGGTGGTTCTTGAGATTTCAAAGGATAAGGAGCAACTAAAGAGTTCTAGATTAAGTAAGGTAGCAACTTAGTGCAGGTCATTGGGATAGGATCAAATTTAACAGGTTTTTTCTCTTATATATTTTTCTGGCTTTGGTTGAAATTTTGGCTTATGGCTTGTGTTTGAGTCGTGAATGATGTTGGGGGTCAAATTTGCATAGGATAATTATGATTTGAAGGGTAAGGTGTTTGGTAGGTGGTGGCGATGTAGGGATATGGTGTATAAGGAGTATAAGGTGGTGGTTGAAAACCAGTTCGTCCATAAGGTGCCATCTAAGGTGTGTGTTGGCCTTGACCAAAAGCCACATTATAAGCTTCTTCTGTCTTCTTCTTTCCAAGCCCAGTAGAAGCATTGGTCGTCCCTACAGACTTGTATACAATCCTTCCACTGCATATGCCACCTTCAACCCTTTTTCCTATGTTGACAACATCAGAGAAACTGGCGATCATACTGCCAATCATCTTGTCATAAAAAGGGTCTTGGAGTGTATCAATGAACATGCTGACCATTTCTTTTTCAAATAATGGGTGTTTCACCTGAGCAGCTAACTCTCGCCATTGTTGTGCATATCCTTTGAAGGTTTCATCTCCCCTCTTAGTCATATTCTAAAGTTGTGTTATGTCCGGAGCTATCTCTATATTATACTTGTACTGCTTCAGGAATGTGTCAACCAAATCTCTCCATGACCGGATATGTGTTCGTTCTAATTGGGTATATCAGTTTGCAGCTACCCTAGTTAAACTATCTTGGAAAAAATGGATGAGTAACTTATCATCATGAGCACATGCAGTCATCCTTCTACAATAAATGGTTAAGTGATTCCTTGGATAACTAGTTCCTTGATATTTTTCAAATTTAGGAACCTTAAATTTGGGAGGAATGACCACGTCAGGTATTAAACATAAGTCACACGTTTCTCTAATATCATATCCACTTCCCTCAATTTCTTGTATCCTTTCCTCCAAGATTTTCCATTTCTCAACATTTCCAGCAAACGAATTGTTTTGATATTCTCTCATCATGCTATGAGGTTGAGAAATTTATATGTATATAGGATGAGGGCCTTGGGTGAACATAGGATTTGTCACCCCTGCAGATGTTTGACAAGCTTGAACAGGTTCTTGTGAAGTGGCATTTCGAATGACATGAGGGATTTCAAAGGTGCTTGAAGGTGGGTTTTGTGTTTGAGTTTGTGTATTTCTTATGAATAAGGATGAATTTCCATGAGGGAATCCATAATGAACCCATTTAGCTTCTGAAGTCATGGTCAATGGCAAAGAGGCTTCTGAATTGGAGCCAGAAAGATATGGTGAGCCAATTGGTTCTTCCGGAAAGGATTTTCCCATACCCCTTCTTTTTTTTACAATTGTATGGTCTCCATTAATTTGGTCATTTGATCCTTCAATATTTTCATCTCATTTCTCAATTCCTCATTTTGTCGTTCCAACACATCCATGATTCTTGATTGTGAACAAGTCTTGTAAGGGTGCTAAGAAAATTATCTTTCTTCAATTTTTATTTAAAATTAATTTTGAAAAAAATATGAATGCAAAATAATGAATGAAAAAACTATCAATGCTTCAATGAATACTAAAATGAAACTAATGTGGGATAATTTTCAAAATCTCTCTTTTTTCAAAAGATACTCTAAAATAAATTTATTTAATGAATGAATGTCATGTTGAAATCTACCAAAAATTAAAGATTTAAAATTTGACCATTTTTTTTTCAAAATTTACATGATTGAATGATCTTTTACTTCATTAATTTTGTTTTTCTCACTTTAGCAATTTCTTTAAATATTTTGTTTTGCTACAATTTTTCTAGGTTTTATTTTATATTTCAATCATCTCATATTTTAAATTCCTCTCTCTTTTCCATATCAAATGAGAAGTTACTTTATTAGATTTTCTTTTAAATTTTCTAATTCCTCTTATTCTCTTTCTTTCTTGGATTTTTTTATATTTCAAAATTCTACTAATTCTCCTCAATCTAATTTATTAATGTGAGAAATTATTTTTAATTTATTTTCTTTATTTTTCTAGTTTTATTTCTCTGAGTTAAATCAATTTTAAATTTAATACTTTGTGTGTGTTTAGAATAAATATGCCTTTTTAGTGTCCTAGATCAAGTGCATGTTATATAGATCTAAGGTCCTTCTAATATATGAATCCCACATAAGGTGGCTTGTAATCCTAGGTGTATGAAGGTCACTAGAACCAAGTTCTAATTCGTGGTACTTGCTACAATTGTAGAGAATGCTACCAGTTGTAAGGCATCATGAAAAAGACACACTCTAGTCGGGACTTTCATGATAGTCAAACAAGACATGCATCCCAAGTGACACCACTTGACCTCTCTGTCTTGGGTTTCACTTAGACCAGGGTGTAGGGTCCCACTCATGTTATGCATGCAGGAGTACAGTGTGTGTTTTTGAGGTCATGTGAGTATTTGAATTTAGGTCCCGCAAGCGAAACATAATAGATATATACAAATTTTCTACCTTAGAGTGAGAAACATATAATTTTGAATTAATATTATCATGAAGATAGAAAATAAACTACAGGAAATAAATAACATGTGAATAAATAGAAAAGGATCAACATGCATTACACACTCAATTTGGAATAGGTCCGACTTTCTAATGTCCCTAATGAAGTCGCCATTTGCCGTAATCGTAATTACAACGAAATAGAGAACTCGCTAAAAATTTAGAAAGAATTAAAATGATCGTGAAGTCACCACCAAATTTTTATTTTAAAGGAAAAATATTTGGAAAAACTCAAACAGAGGAAGAGTTCTAAGTTTGAGAGTCGATTACGAATAGGGAAGGTATTAACATCCTACTCGCTTGTTCCAAAAAACAGTACCCTTAAATTGAGTGTGTGATTTTAATTTTTTGAAAATTGTTTGATTTCTTAAATAAAAATAAGTAGGTTTATGGAAAATAGTCTGACAGAAGTTGATCCTACTCCTATGTATTCTGTGGCATAGTGGGAAACTCAAGGCTACATAGTTTTGGTAAAGAGACTTGATCTTTTTTAAAAAGTAAAATAACTTTGGAAAATTGAGAAGTTCGTCAATAATTTTATTTGTATGCACATAGGATTCAAGCCAAACTTAAGTTGCACCTGAATTTATATGAATTAAAATACAAAACGGTAGAGAACGTTACTCGTTTGCATTAGAATTCGTTACGTGATTTTTAGAAAGTTGAACATCTTAAGAAAATAAAAAACAACATTTAACAGAATTAAATTAAATATAATTTCTTAAAACTCACGTATGCACAAGGTTCAAACCAAACGTAAGCACTCGTTCATGTTAGAATTCATCACATGATTTTTAGAAAATTGAGAATCTTAAAAAAAAGCATAAACAATTTTAAACAGAATTAATTTAAATATAATTTTCTAAAACTTACGTGTATACAAGGTTCAAGTCAAATGTAAACTGCACCTGAACATATGCGAATTGAAATACAAAATGATAGAGAGCGTTACTCGTTCATATTAGAATTCATCACGTAAATTTTGAAAAATTTAGAATTTAAAAATGCTAAAGCAATCTTAGATGAAATTTTATTAAATTAAATATAATTTTCTTAAGCTCACATGTGAACAAGGTTTGAGCTAAGCGTAAATGTACAAATTGAAATACAAAACTGTAAAGAATGCTATTCGTTCGTAGTAAAAGTCGTCCGTGAAATTTTAACAAATTTAGAAATATTTAAAAATTTTCTCTTGAATTTTGAAATAATTCTTAAAAGAAACTTAAAATAATAATTCTTTTTAGAAAAGGAAAAAAAAATTAATCATAATATTTAATTATTTTTTTAAAGTACTGAAAATTAAAATAAAGATTTGGTAAAGATCCAAAAGTTGAATTTTCACAAAATTACCTTTTCAAAAAAAATTTATTATATTTCATTTATTTAATTTGGACTGATTAAAATAGTCATATGTTTTTTTGTCTTAAATCATTAACCACTCAACCGCGTAGAATTGGCTTTGGAAGAAATTAACTATACATTGAAAAAGCATCAGGACCACTTATCAATTTACACATAAATAGTTTAACTTAGTTCTTGGGGAGGAACCTAGCTTTTTGGTATTGAGAAACAATAAAAAAATTAATTGGCCCAATAACTGAAAAAAAAGGTCCAAACCACCATAATTCTTCTTAAGAACAATAGAGTCTTCACGAACCTCTTGAAAACTTACCTTCTTCCATGTCAAGTTGAACTCCAACTTCTTAATATATTCAAATATTATCAATACATAACCTTATGAAAAAATTATCATCACTGCTTTCTTGAAGTTTGATTCTTGGAACCCAATTTTCTTGTTCAATGTGAATAATAGCAGTTTCACTCTTGTCATTATCTACTAACCAACCAAGCCATATAATGTGATTATATGTATTCTTCATATTGGCATTGATTACAAAACAACATTGATTAAGTATATCAATGAAAGGTGGAGTCCACTACCAAAGGGTACTATATTATCAATTAGCCCTTGGTAAATATCATAGAATCAAACAGGGTAATTGTGTCATCTAAGTGATCTTTCCATTGAGTAAAACTTTGAACTAATGCTTAAAGTCTAGAAAAGCATGTGAGCTATGTTGTTCAGTATCTATAACAAAGAACTTTTCCTCCACTCAATACATCCACCATCTCTTCTAATTGTGTCTAAGTACCCGCCCAAACATATGAATCTTCCATTTCCAAGCCTACAATTTTAGTACTAAGTTTAATTTCAATGTCATAATCTCTGCCTCAAATGGATGCGAATTAGGAGCGTTTCATCTTGTAGGAATTATTTGTTGTTTCTCAGCTTAGGTTTGAGGATGCGAATTAGGAGCGTTTCATCTTGTAGGAATTATTTGTTGTTTCTCAGCTTAGGTTCTGTGCAGAGAGCATGGTGGAACCTAAGCTAAGAGCATGGTGGAGGTGGAATATAACTTAATTAAACTATTCCTATAATTATCTATATTAAACTTTCCTTACTTCCTCTGCTCCTAATATTGCCACTTAACACAGATTTAGTTCAATGAGCCTTAGATGGTTTAAAAGCCATTGTAATGGCTTTCGCAGTGATTATAGGGGCTGTGGTAGTGTTACCGTCATGGATGAAGATATTCAAGTCAATAAGCTCACATTAATCCTATCTTACTAATTACTATAACATTTTAATCTTAGATTTAATGCAAATGCTATAAGAACAGTAAAATCTTACTAATTACTATAACATTTTAATCTTAGATTTAATGCAAATGCTATAAGAACAGTAAACAGTTCCATGACCTATAACCAATCAATTTAGGAAGAAGCAAATTAAGAATAGAGAAATGCATGAATCGAACAAACTATCAATTCATCCACAATTTTGTTTACATTTGCGATTATATTTAATGCTTAAGATACAAGTGATTCGAAGTTTCATACTTGAGATTTGTGTGTTTGAATCAAGGTTCGAATTTCTAACACTGAAAGGTGGTGATGATTTGAACGTCTTTGTCAAAATTTCAAATGTGTTAACAAGCTTTTTGTTTTACTTCGAAAAAATGGACCAAGCTCTAAAAAACGTTAAAAAAAAAAAAGAGAAAAGAACAAGGAGTAATTTTTGAAATTTTTTTTCAAATGAACCCCACCTATTTTTGTCCATTTCCAATATCTATTTTTAACTTCTACACTAGGTAACTTTGGTTTTATTTGCCTAATCCATAATTTTTTTTAACCATGATTGTAATTAACTAACTAATTAATAAATATCTTTAACAGAGTAATATTTTATTTTTCTTTTCTCTTTATTTTACTATTTTAATTTTAATTTTATCTTTATCTATTATTATATTTTTCTTTTTTATTTGAACTTTAAACCTAAAATATATTTTTTTCTTTTACTTATTACTATATTTTGCATCTCTTTATTTTATTTTTATTTTTTTATTATTGTAATTTTAATTAATATAAAAAAATATTTTTTAAATAAAAATTAGTATTACAGATAATAATATTAAATATATTAATAATTTATATTTTTCTAAATTATCCTTAATTTTTTTTATCTAATTAATTAATAAAAATAAGAGAGACAATTATGACTAATATTTTTTTATTATAATTAGAGAAAATTCTAAGAAATTAATTTTCTATATTTAATGTAGAGCTTTTCTGAAAGAAAAAAAAAATCAATGCAATAAATAATTTTAAAAAATCTTATAAAAAGGATAGACATAATTTTAAAAAAAATTACGAACAAAAAACATTAGAAATGGTATTTGCTTAGTCATCTTGATATATGTTACCTTGGTATTCTATGATAAAATATTATTCTTAAAATTATTTTTTAAATAAAAAATTATTTTTGAAATTTTAAATGATAATGACACAAATCAGGTAATAAAAATGCTTAAAATTTATCAAAAGGTTGGGACCTAAAGCATAGACACCAATTAAATTTGTGATTAGATGCCAATATCACTTTTAAATATATTGTAATATGCGAAAAATATATGGTTTTTTTTATACTTTTTATTGATAATGAACGGGTTATTAGGACATAAAAGTTTTTATACCTTATTGGTACTTATAGGAAAATCTTTCGAATGAACCTTTAAAACAGTTACAATAGAAAACCGAACGAGACTATATATGTAATTAAAGAAGAAAAAAACAAAGTTGAGAGATGATTTAACCCTAAAGATAAAGTAATTATCGTAATAAATAATTAATATGACATAACATAAGGAGAAAGTGAGAAAAGTTAGAAAAAGAAAAGATAGATAATGCATTGATTATATAACTTAAATTAAGTACAATTCATCCTAAACTACTTTTTTAATGTCAAAAATAAGAATTCCCATTTCTTTTGTTGACATTACTTTCGACAATGTAACTAATTGAATATGACAAAATATTGGCACTATTATTAACTACTTTGCTAATCTTGTTTAACATTCTATATTACTTTATTAATCTTTTAAATATTGTATCAATTATGTAATCATTGATCTCATCAACAATGTCATTTATAAAGGAATGAGTAAGGCTCTTTCAAAACGTTGACAAAAGAAATTGATTATTTTCAAAATAAATTAGGTTAAAATTTGGTAATGTCTAGTCTTTAAAAATATTTAATGAATAGGAGTACCAATGACACGATACATTTAAAAAACAAAAAGGTAATAGGTGGTTGAATTGAGTGAATCATTTATTTCATAATTGATAAAATAAATATTAGAATATATGATCATGATAAAGTGATAAAACGTTTTAATTTTAAGATTATATGGAGTTGTTGTTCGTTTAATAATTGAATCGAGAGCTGTTCGTCAATGTTAAAAAAAATGAGAAAATAGCTAAAACAAAATGTGACACAAGAAATAAAATGATAATATGATAAAAGAATGTATTAGTAAGACCGTTTAATGTCAAGCATATAGTTTGTGTCTCAACCTTTTATACAGTATAATAGATATTAAACAAATTTTTATTTAATCAAAATAAACACTCAATTCAATTTAGCAAAAATTATTTGATCTTATTTAGTTCTTAAAGAAAAAAAATCATCAAGTAGTCCCTCAAGATTGCAAATGCGGGACACTTAGCCTTTAGTTTATTTTTTTCTATTTTTAGTACATAAGTTAGTCCAAAGAAAAATAATTCCATTTTAATTTTTGAAAAAGTTATCATTAATACAAATTAATTTCTAAAAATATAAAATAAAATAGATAAAGGAATTTAATAGTCTACATTTACAATTTTGAAGGTATTATCTATTCAATAATTTTATGGAGTAAATTAAATTAAGTCAAGTAATTTTTTTAGGGATGAAATTTAAAACTTAAACTTAAATAAATTTTATTTACCCTATTTTTTTTTCTTTTTTTTTTCATCAGGATGTTTCCTAATGTTATGTAATGTGCCTTTATATTGGATTTACAAGTGCAAATCTAACCTTGTTTAACAGATTAGATTTGAATTTTGATGTAATTTTTTATAATTTTATTAAAATAATTTTTTTTATCATAATTGGGGTGAGATTAAATATGTACTCGTAGATATGAATTTTGTTATTGTACCTATTTGGGCACTCTTGTTTGTAATAATTATGAGTAGGAAATTTCTTACATTCATTTTTTTTATATCCACATCTCTTTTTTTAAAGAAATTTATTTTTAAATTATCCTTTCATGAGTATATAAAATATACTCTCAAATTAGTTTTTGGACGTATTATTTGCATACACTTCTGAAAATTAGTTTTTGGAAATGTGTTTTGTATATGTGCTAATAATATATTAAAAAAATAATTTTTAGAAAAAAAATTTATACACCTGCAGAAACTAATTTTCAGAAGTGCATTAAACACACTTTCAAAACTGGAAGTATATTTTAGACGTGCAAATAATATTTTCCAAAGACTATTATTTCACCAAAAAGCACAAAGAGTCTGGGGATGGTACTCTAGCAATTAGGTTAGTCTCAATCTTAGCAAAATAATAGAGAAGGGTTATTATTCTGATTAATATTCGTGTGTTAGTGTTGGAGAGGAGTTATTTCTTTTAATTATTCTCCTATTATGATGAAATAATTCTTTCTTTATTTGTGACTACTAAATATTCTTATGGGTAGAGTGAGAAAACAATGTAAACATCTAAGTTAATTTTCTAAGGTGCTGATGGAAAGGTCTCGACTACTTAAAACTTACATGGACTCCAACTGAGAAGATCCAATGATGTGAATGCATAGTCTATGTACCGAGATAACTGCTTTTTGCATCTTTTATTTTTCTTTTCACATCTTCCTCCAATTTTTTTAATTTTATTTCCAATTTTTTTTAATTTTATTTACAATATTACAATTACAAGTTTCATTAAGTAAAAAAAAAGTTAATATATTCTAATTTGTTAATAGATCATTTGAAAAAGTTCAGTCCTGCCATCTGGGTCTAATGTTTAACATTTAATTTTATTCATTTATAAATATATATTAAAAATTAGTTTACATATGAAATGTATATTTTTTTATTCTGTAAATTATTTTTTTAATATATATATATATATAAAAGTATGGATGACTAAAATTTAAAATAATTTAAATATATTTTATAAATTAATTTTAAAAATTAGTTTATGAAATATATAAAAAATAAATAAAACGAAAATAATAATATTTAAAAATAAAAAGATGCAAAAAACGAAAAAGATGCAAAAAGTATAGGCCGTGTACTGATTGACCTGATCCATGACAATATAATCACAATACTACTCTTTTTTTTTTTTAGAAGAAGAAAGACATGGTTATAAAAAACTTGGAAGATGAGAAAAAATGGGGCTTTTTTGAGTATTTGGACCCAGGAATGTACGAAAAGAAGACCCAAGACGATCCAATCCTTAATCACCGAAGACGCAACAGGCAATGTCGACAAAATAATATGAACATTGAGACTAAAAACAAATAGATATTAAAAATTTAATAAAAGGAGATCGATAATCCAAGATCAATGCTAAAAAAGTGTAGCTATAATTACATGTGTGTAAAATTAAAAACAAAACGTTTGTATAGAAATTTTTTTATTAACCTATAAATAAAATTATATACCATCATTTAATTATAAATAATAATATAATTAAAATAATTATTTTTTTATAATATTTTTTTTAAAATATATATTTTTACCATAATTTTTAATTAATTAAAAATTATACAAATAATATATCAAAATAAAACCTATATTAAATATTAATTGAATGAAAAAAATTACTAAATCTTACCTATTCGTCTTGAACGAAAACTGCAATCAACTTTTCTCACATTGTTATTTAATGATTTATTGTGATTATTAATTAAGAAGTTTGGCTGTCATAAGAACAATTACATGGAAAGTCTAAATGCTTTAATATTCTGTTAACATATTTATTTTAAATAATATTTTCTTCGTTTATTTTGTTTTATAATTTTAAATTATATATTTTTATATTTTAACTATTGGAATCACAGTAGATATAATATTTGAAAAATATTTAAAAATTAATAATTTTAATAATGTAATAATTTATAATTGGATAACAATATAAAAAATTATATGCTAATTAAATTTAAAATTTTCCTTTTATTAAAAATTTATTTATTATAAATTTAAAACTTATTTAATTAATATTTTATCCATATCCTCATTTAATGATTTCTAGAAAATTTTTCTTACATTATATAAATATTTTTAAATTTAGATAAAATTTATAAATGAAAATATATTTTATCATTAATAATAAATATTTTTATTATATAAATTAAATTAAATATATAAAATTTATAAAAAAAATTATAACAATAAATTATTAAAATTAAGATATATTATCATGTTTGGTTAATATGATATATCAAAATTTAAAAATAAATTTAAAATTAAAATTAAGTAATTTATGTTTTTAAATTATCTTAAAAAATATACTTGATTTGATATAATACATCAAAATGTAAAATTAAAAAAAATTATTTAAAAATAAAACTAAATAAAAAATAAAACTTTGTTATATTTTAATTTTTTTATTAATTTTTCTATTTTTTTATCATAACTTAAGATTAGAGAGCAAACACCATTTTGCTTTTACTTGGATCTGCAGCTACTTTGAATGCTAATCTTTAAGTTCGAAAATGTCAGAATATGGTTGGTTATCTCTTTTCAAGTTTTGATAACTTATTGGGAGGGGATATCAAGATCCATAATGAATCCCAGTAACCCATCATAACCTCATCTATTCGTGTATAAATAATTGAATAATGTTTACCTGTGTATAATAAACTTTTACATATATATATAATTAATTAATTTCAGAAGAAATTTCTATTATAATTATTTTTTAATGATTTTTTAAATGATTAAATTTTTGTCATTTTAATTAATAAATTAAAAAATTATTAGGTAAATAAAATGTATAAAATTTTAAAATAATTTAATACTTTATTAAATAACTTTAATTTAACATAAAATATACTTTTTCTATAAAGTATCAATTTTTTAAAAATTTTATAAACTTTATTTATATAATAATAATTTTTTATTTTAAATTTTTTAATAAAATTTAATAATTTAAAAATTATCAATAAAATTATAGCATAAATTATTTTTAAAATAAATATCAATATCTATAAGAGTTTAACTTATTATATAAATAATTTATGTTAAAATTATTTAATTTAATAAATTTTTTAAACTGTTGTATTATTTTATTAATTTAATAATTAAATTAATAAATTTTGTTACAAAAATTATTTTTATAAAATTTAAAATAAATTTAATTATATTAAAAATATATATTATACGTTAAAAGAAAGTTATTTATATAAAAAAAAATTAGTGACAATTTTAAAAGATAAATAATAAAAATAAAAATTTTATTTTTATTAAATTTTTTAATAAATATATATTCGTTAAAAATATTTATTAAAATTTTTTTAATAATGGTTCAGACAACCATTATAATCAAAATATATTTTTTAATTTATATAATTAAAAAATAACTGTTGAAATTTTTTTTTATAATAATTTAATAAAATATTAATTTTTGTTATATTTTATAAAAATTTAGATAAATTTAAATTACATAGTTAAATTTATTAATTTAATAATTAAATTAATAAAATTTAATTATTTAAAAAAATATTTTTAAAATTATATATATAAATTAAAGAAATAAAAAATATTTCATAAATTAAATAAATGATAATAATAAAAGCTCATGGATGTATAAAAATTATTATAAAATTTTATATATAATTGGTGAAGATGGGATGTGTCAGCAGCAACACTCTTTCCGGTTGATTTTGACGGGAGAAATGATGACTATAGTTGTACTGTTGAGATCATTATTGGTGGAACTTTGTCTGCTTTTAGAGTGTATCTATTTACGATATTAAACTTTCTATTTGAGAATACTTAAGGCCAATGAAAACGGAGAAAGCTGCAAAGATGATTGCGTGGTGTTTAATGCTTTGTGACCTTTGTTATTTTCTTGCTAGAGAGAGAGCTACGTACTTTCTATTAAAGGAAAGGTCAAAGTTATAGACTTCCATTTGGGGAGAGGCACACACACGATTAGAGTGCATAACTCATCATGCCAACTACTCTCAACTTCACATGCTTATGTTTTGTTCTATACTTTTCTATACAAAACACACTTCATCTTATATTCCATCTCTTGGTTGAAGTGACCTTCCACTTGACAATTTGATTTAGTTTGAAAACTGGGAACACTTTCATCGATGACACTGTTTCTTTACATTTTAAGTTTGCTTAGTGGTTAATACAAGTTCCATTCACCATGCATTCACAATCCTTTCTCATTATCTTCCAATAGCAAAGCTATAACTTTAAATAAATAGTTATTAATTTTTAAAAATATATAATTAATTATATTAACTCTTAAAAATAAAATTTATTTTTAAAATATTTTTATGTTCCATTTATCAATTAGTACGAATTTTTAATTTAATTTATTTATGAGAAATAATTATCAATATATTTAAATAATTATTTATCAGCTCATTTTTCTAAATCCTTTTCTATTGTATTAATCCTTGAGATCCTATTTGAATCGAAAACATCCATATTATAATAAAGTTAGTTTTCGTAGCGAATATTTTTTTCATACACATTAATTTCAAGTCGTGCTTAAAAAAAAGTAAGCATGCATTACTTAAACAAATCCCCATCAATAATCTTTGATTATTTTATGATAAATCTTTTTAATTTTGATCTGATAATTATTATATGATGATGTGAACATAAAAATTATGACGTATTGAATTTTTTTAACTTTTTTAATACTACTATGTAAAAATAATTTGTGGCACCCCAAAATTATTAACTTAATAATTCTGTCATTAGGTTTTATATTTTTAGTAATAGTAATCTTATTCAAATTACTAATTCAATAGATTAATGACGGGTGACACTTTCTTTATTATTATCAAAATAGAAATACTAAAGAAACCAGTCCTAAATTACTAATAAAATATCTCAAAACTTAATTCATTTTATAAAATTTAGTCAGAAGAATCAACAGAAAAATTTATATGAAATTAATGAAATGTCTCAATTTAATTTCGGCTAAGCTCAAATGAGGTCTCTGTATAATTTAACGAATTCATAGAAACCAAAAATTCAAAAAAATGAATTCCTTGATTTTGATAAAAATAATTCTAGAAATATATAAAATGAAAAATATGTAGAAATAGAATATAATTATTTTTTTCTCATAAATGATTGTTATATATTTATTCAAATATATAGTTTTATATATTTTATCATCTATATATCAATTTTTCCATATATTGTAAAGATAATAATTACATATATTGTAAAGATAATAATTACATTTTTCTTTATTTATAAGTTATTTATTCTTTAATTTTGATATCCTTTAAATTGAATTTATAACTGTCCCTGATTGAGATGAACCAAAACATATATAGGTGCATCTTAAAGGAAATAAAATTATAAAAAATAAAAACAAAATAAAACATTAAAAAAAAGTAAGTATGAATTGAAATATATTTAAACCTAAAGTAAACTCTAATCCTATCTAAATTTAAGTGTGTACATTTTTGTTAACTTCAACCGGTGCTAAACGACATAAAACTAATATTTTTATTTAATATAATATTTTTTTTATAATTTTATTTAAATTTAAAAGTGTTCTATAATACACAAAAAACTTTATATTTATTTTTTTCTTAAATCCAACAAACAGAATTATTTGGTGCCCGGATAAATTACTTTTTAAATGCTTTACTTACACTAAAAAAAATGGATTTTCTCACGGTTATTTTTTTACAATAATATAAATTGATATTAAATATATTAAAATAATATAAAATATATTAAATTATGATGGTTATATTATTTAAATTATTATTCAAATATTTTTTTAACAAATAATTTTAAATAAATATAATTTATTAAAAAAATTATTAAAAATTAAGATCATCACTATTTATCTTTTAAAATCATTATTAAAATTATTATTTTTTTATTGTTATATACTACCTAAAATCTGTATATAAAAATGAAAATAGCAAGTACATTTTTATCCCTAATTTAATGTTAGGATAATTTTGATCTCTTTATTTTTATATATTTTAATTTATTATTTTTGAAAAATAAATATGATTTATCATTAAGCTTTCCATATGATTATCAACATAAAATTCTAAGTTGAATTTTTCCATCCAGTTATTATTGTAAAATGCTGATGATATTTTAATATTATTAAATTATTATAAATTGATATGGACATCTCAAATACATTTTGATCTAAAATTATAAATTGATATTTGAGAATTTAAAATAAAAAATTAATATTTAATATAAAAATTTTAAAAATATCAATTTATATATTTTGATCTTGAATATGCCAATTTTATTTATATTATTATTATTGATATATTATTCACACTTTTATAAAAAATATTAATACACTAAATTTTGTTTGACATATATATTTTTATAATTGTATAAATTGACATGAAATATATTAATTTTTAACAGTTATACTATTTAAATTTTTATAAAAATATATTTTGTCACAAAAAAATTTAAAAAATATTAAAACTGTCACTATTTATCTTTTAAAATATCATTTCAATTTTTTTAGTGATATACGACTAAATTAATATCAAATTTTTTATATTGAAAATTTTTAAAGACTAGAAATATATATGATATAATTTTTTAAAGTTTAAATTATATATTTATTCAAATAATATCATTAATTTAATATATTTTTTTAAAACTAGGAATCAAAATTAATAAATTTTATAAAATAATAAAATAAAATTATAAAAAATTTATACAAACTAAAAAAAATAATAGGAACAAAAAACATCAAGCTAAAGATAAATATATTACACTTTAGGGAATAATGTATATTATGCCCTGTTCAAAATATTTATTTATAATCTTTTCATAAGAAATTAACAATATAATGTGGATTAGATATTTATGATTTAATTTAAATAAATAGAAAATGATTGATTTAGTTACTAAATATTAAATTTATAATATTTTATAAAATTATAATTTTAAAATTAAATTTTATTAATGATATAAAAATTTTATTGATAAAAATTTTATTACTCCTTTGTAAGGTATATTAAAATTTTGGAATATATTCTAAATCTGTGGGACTCAACTTATATAAACCTTTTATTCACCAAAATAAGATTTGAATAAAACGAAATTATGATAATTTGGGCATGCATGGTAACTAATTTTGTCAAAATGTCACTTTCTCTCCTCCTATCATGTACTTAGAAACTAGAAATCCCTATCAATCTTCATGATGGTAACTAGACAATGCCTAGAAGGATAATGTTTTACATCCTCCACCAACTTTGCTCCGTATCTTACGCGAGAAACATATATTGTGGCTAAGATGCATTGTAATGATTTCCTTGTAGGCTTGATTATCAGAAAGAGAGAAATAAAAGAAGACAAAAATTTTCTATAGAAGATAATATTTTTTAAAATAATAATATATGAAAATTATTAAATTTTATGTATTAATTTTTCTATTAAATTTGCATGTAAATGCATCTTAAAAACGGAAATAAATTGAAAGATAGATTACCCTCGATGTAAAAGGAAAATGGACACCTAAATCAATAAAAATTGAGAAATTATTTTTGTATTTTTTTTACAATTTTTATAATTAGAAAAAATAAAAAAATGTAAAATAAAATCATTGATCATATCACTATTATATATTATATTTTTTAATACAAATTAAATACAATAATTTTTAAAAATGTTATTAAAATTAATAGATAATATTTTTTATATTTTTATAATATTTTAAAATATTACCAATAATATTTTGTGACGTAAATCAGATGTAATACTTTTTAAAATGTTACTAAAATTAATAGATAATATTTTTATATTTTTGTAACATTTTTTTAAAAATTAAAAAAACTTGATATATTATAAAAAAATAATTTATAACAAGGTATCATAAAAATGCATTATAAAATATAGAAAGATATAAAATTAAGTTAGAGCTTTTAAAATTTCACTTAATTCTATTAATGTTAAATGAGATTTGTTAAAATCTAATTATTTAAATTGTTTGATTGTAATGATATTATTTTAGAAGTTATTTTCTTATAATATAATAATACATAACTGCATAGTATACGTAGCTAATTTCTTCTTCAATTTACTTCACTCCATCCTTCAAGTTCGGGCCGGAGGAAAGGGAAAACAATTATGGATGATAATTTGATAAGCAGCGGTGATTTAGTCGAGTTGTTTTTTTTTTTTTTTGAATTATATGTCTATTTGAAAATGATGGAGGGGTGAAACTACGTGCTAAAGGAGCTGAGGTTACATGGTTACATATGAAGATACTTTAATATTTAAATTAATATGTATTTTAATAAAATGTAGGAGTAATTTTAAATTTTTTTTGATTTTATAATATTTTTTTAATGCTTATAGATTTAAAATTCTATGCTTAAACAGATGAATTTCAATTTTTTTACAGTGGGGTTTAGTTTTCTTTCTGTAACTCATGCTATAGCATGAATTATCCATGTTATAGTGTGGTTTTTCATATTGATGGAGTGGACCTCTGAAATTATATACATTAACCTGGATTATTCATTTTTTAAATTTGATGTTTTACTGTTAATCATTACAATATCATTAAAATTTATATGAATTGATTTTTTTACAACCAAAGTTTATGTATTAAAAATACTATAAGCTTTAGATGTATCTAAATATTAAGAAGATTTTTTTGTCTACTTTTAAATTAAAATTACTAGTTTGATCTTTGGTATTTACATGAAATATTTACGCCCAATTTGGACAAAAGTATGAGGATATGTTGGATCTTTCACCTTTCCACAGTTCATATGAGGTTTTATTTAAATTAGATATGCTCAAAATATAGTTCTATAAATAGAATACATAATTAACTGTTTTTGCTCAAAGATATTTAGAAAGAAAATTATCAAAAATCGTAGTTTTTTTTTCATATTTTACAATGCTCTATTCTTCTTTTCTACCACACCGTTTTGCTATGATATTTTAGAAATATAAAATGTATGATAAATTTTATATTTTTTATAAAATTTATTGAATTTTTTTCTTAAATCCTCTACCATGATCATTTATTATGAAAATAACAAAATCCATTTTCATTTTGTATCCTTTTATAAAATATTTTGAATACCTTATAAGATTCATCTCTATGAGATATTTTTCACAAAACTTATAAAATAAATTTCATAACACATGAACTTGTATTAACAAGAGGAAGAATAATGATAAAAATAAAAATTTAAAGAAATTAGGAATCTTTTTGTAAAATAATGAAAATAATCCTACACTTAGATAACAATAGATAATGCACATGTAACTCAAAACAAAAAGCTATAAAACTTTCTAGAAACTTATAACTCATCAATAACGGTTAGAATATTATGGAGAAAAGTCAGGAATGAATAAAGAACGAAAACACCACTGAAAATACTCAAAATGTCCATGGAGAACCCTAGCTCCTGTAAGGGTTAAATTGTTTTAAAAAAAAAAATATATCAAATGACTTAGGAAAGACTTGGGAATGACCCAATATAGATTAGAAACCTTGGGAATACGGTTTAGAAACTTTTCTGAAAATTTTTTAAAAAATAACCAAAAGCCTTGGTAGTTTGGGAGGGCGAGAAACTATCAAGTAAAGACTTGTAACTTGAGCTTATCATGGTGCACAAAAATTTTAGCTGAATTGGTATACCATTATGACCCTAATGAGCCATCATGCTTTGGTGTATAAAAAGAAAAAAATATATTTATGAAGAGAGAGGAAATTTAACCATGATTAAATTAAAAATTAACTATGGTTAGGTTATATTAATTATGGTTAGGTCAAACAAACATGATTAGACTTAAAGGGTAATTATCTATATTTTATAATTAAATTTAATAAGAAAAATTACAAGTGGAGGGACCAAAATACCCTTAGTTAAGAATTTAACACCCATTTAGCCAAAAATGGCCGAATTAAATAAAACCCCAAGGTGACCACCCATTCACTTAAAAAATTATTCCTCTAAACACTCATTCAAACCTCATAAATCTTACTCTTACCTTCAAATCTCCTTAATACCAAAAACTTACACAAGCTTCAACTTCCACCTTTGAAGCTTAAGTTATAATTTAGACAAGTAAAACCCCACCATCTCCATCAAGGATGCATATGGACCATCAAGGGAGCATAAAATCATCTCAAAATTCATCAAGTCATTTTCTCTAGTCCCCAGCAAGTAAGGATTGTCGCAACCGTAATTCCGACGAGACGACGAACTCGCTAAAATTTTGAAATGGATTGTTTTGATCAATGTGGAGTCGCCACCAAATTTTTATTTAAGGGAAAAGTTTGAAAAAACCTTAACTAGAAAATGAGATTCGAGATTCGGGAGTCGGTTACAAGTGGGGAAGGTATTAGGCACCCCACTTGCCCGTTCCAAAGAACGACACCCTTAACTGAGTATGTGATTTTGAAAACTGTTTGGATCCCTTTAATGTGAAAAATAATTTGGTGGAGGTTAGCCTGACAGGACTTGATCCTGCTCCTACGTATTCCCCGGTGCAATGGGAAACTCAAGGCTTACGTAGTTCTAGTTTGTGAAGGCTTGACCTTCGAAGAGTGTTTTGAAAGAATGTTTGAAGATTTTGCTATTCGAAAAGAAGTTTTATTTTTAGGAGGGGTCTTTGGCCCACTCATGCACAAGGCCCAAGGCGGCTAAGGCAGCACAAGAACCTATACGAACTACTAAATGTTGAACAGCAGGTAAACCGTCAGTTTCCCATTTAGAGCCCATTGCGTGAGACCTAGAATCCCAAAACATTTAGGAAAAGATATATATTTATTAATTTGAAAAGGACCTCAAGTCCACTCATGCACAAGGCCCGAGGCGGCTAAGGCAGCACAAGGACCTATACGAACTACTAAACGTTGAACAGCAGGTAAACCGCCAGTTCCCCATTTAGAGCCCATTGCGTGAGACTTAGAAATCCCAAAATATCAAAAAAGATTCTTTAAATTTTTGAGATAGAAATAATTTGTAAAGGATATCGATCTTTGAATAAAAGAAAGCTTGAATATAATAAAAGATTCTTCATTTTTTTGATTTTTGGAGGCAATTAGGAATTTGAAGTGTCTTATGATTTATTTCGGAATATTTCAATTTTCTAAATTTTTACTGCTTTTATTATTTTTCTATATTTTCAGAATTTCTATTAATTTTTATGCATTTTCTGGAATTTTTTATTTTTTATGTAATTTTCTGTGATTTTTATTTTTTTATGTAATTTTCTGGAATTTTATTAATTTTCTTAATTTCTGGAAAATTTTTATTAATTTTCTTAATTTCTAGAATTTTTTATTAATTTTTTCTAAATTTTCTATATTTTTATTTATTTTCTGGAATTTTTATTAATTTCCTAAATTTTTATATTTTTATTTATTTTCTGGAATTTTTATTAATATCCTAAATTTTCTATATTTTTATTTATTTTCTGGAATTTTTTATTAATTTCCTAAATTTTCTATATTTTTATTTATTTTCTGGAATTTTTTATTAATTTTCTAAATTTTCTATATTTTTTATGAATTTTCTGATCTTCTAGAATTTTTTATTAATTTTTTTATTTGGGGAAAGAATAGGGATTTTGTGGATTTCCTAAGGGCAGTAGGGTAATTTGCTGGCCATAGGGCAGGATAGGGATTTTGTGGAATTTCTGGGGGTATTATGGTAATTTGCTTTTGAGGGACAGAGTAGGTATTTGTGGGAATGACGAGGGGCGTTTTGGCCATTTAGCATTTTGGGACTTATTATAATGACTGAGAAAAAATCATAATCGCCTTATGTAAGTTTCGAAGGAGGAACCATGGGGTTTGAAGGCGAATGTACCTACCACCGGGCTCAACGTTCATTCGGTGATAATGGCCCTCAATCCTTAATTTTAAACAAGCCTATCTGATTTGCCTACAAATTGGGTGGATAATTAAAAGGCTCCTTGTAGGGTTCAAAGGTGTGTCTCTGGATGTGAGGGAGAGCATGTTTGCCACTGGGCTGAAAGTCTCTTTGGAGTTACAATGTTCAAAATAGAATCAAGAGTATGGTTTGCATGGGGCATATTCCTGTAGGTGAGGCTCTGTTTCATCTCCTCTCCTTTGTCCTCTTTTCACCCTCGTGGTTGACTAAATGCAAGGGAAACGAACAATATCACCTCAACACCTTCCTCTTCATGTCAATTTCTGGTTCTAAACCCCCAGGTCAAGATTTACTGTTTAAGTAACTCCTGAATTAAGCTAAGGCTCATGCTATTATTTGATATTCAACCTGAACGTATTTGGTCTTGGCACACTCAAGAAATAAGTTACTTATGCTGATAACTCACGACTTCTGGTGGTTAGCCCTTGATGCTACTCCTTTTGTGATTCACGCAGTAAAACATCACGATCTTGCCATCTGCAAACTAACCCAGCATGCATTCGAGCACTTCCAAACTTATTGTTGTTTAAAATTCTAATAATTTGCCTCGGGAAAATGACTAGTTTATGCTAAACAGAGTTGGCTACACTAGAAGATATCTCTTGAAGAAGCTGGAAAAATGATATAAGAGTTGATGCTCTATTTGGCAGACCTGTATCACAGAAAGTCACTGCCCATAACATAATCTATGGCACTTGGCCAAGGTTTGACCATATTCTTTCCTTGAAGACCGGCTTTCAGTTTCTCCGAGTAGTGACTTAAGCTCATTTCCTGCTGCATTGAACCGAACATACCTTATAGAT
The DNA here is from genome assembly GCA_037954105.1 of Canavalia gladiata. Taxonomy (NCBI): domain Eukaryota; kingdom Viridiplantae; phylum Streptophyta; class Magnoliopsida; order Fabales; family Fabaceae; genus Canavalia; species Canavalia gladiata. The sequence goes on along the minus strand of CM075662.1, from coordinate 16,154,435 downwards.
GCCTCTGCTCCCTCGGAGATTGATGCTTCCTGGACCTATGAACAAACACCCAGAGATTTTCTAATAGGCTTGTTATGATGCCTTGAAATTTGTTGAGTTTACTCCTGAAGATCCTTTTGGTCAACCATGTCAATACAGATTCTCTGTAACTCCCTCATACCCCCTCGATGACCATGCTCTGATAACCATAACGTCAGGAATTTGGACATACACCCTAATGTACCCGCGGGATGGCGTATTTCTTGGATTCTACTTCAATTCCAGCGAGCAGAAACAGATCCAAATATTCTCAAATTTGATGGTACGAGCTATGGTTCTCACCCTACATCTATACGAACCTTATGATTCTCCACAAAGACTGAGGGTGACATATGAATTTAAGTTCATGCGATCGGTTCAACATCAAGAATTTACAGCGTTGGTGTAACAGAACTCGGAACCACGATTAAAATGCCATAGCATCAAGTATGTGTGCAAGACTAATCTGGTTGCATTCGTGTTAATTTCCAGAATTATCATCTTTATTTTAGTAAGATGAATTAGCCCAGCAAATGTAGTTTTTTAATTAAGAATTATGAATCAGGATTTGCACCGGAGTTCTATTTCTCTTCGCGCTGATCATATACAACGGTCTCAATACTAATGTTTATCGCTAAACTTCCTAACACAGCATGCATAATTCATCATTATTCATTGCAATTTCTATTTCTTGATACTAAGAATGCGAGTTATTCCAACACAGCATGCAAAATTTCTATCATTATTCACTGCAATTTCTATTTCTTGATACTAAGCATGCGAGTTATTCCACTCTTGATTCGTATAACATACTCTGGGCATTTGATTTTAACTTGACATGATAGGGGTTAGCTAACCTGATTAGACCAAACGTCGTTGCAACCGATGCTGAAGATCAAGATTCGTGACGTACCTCCGGAACTCTTCTTCTCTAACGTGGCATCTAACAGGAATCCCTTTAAAACCTGTTTTCTTCCCTGCCCTCCCTCTCTCTGGTCTCTGTTATTTTCGTGCGATGTTCGTTTTGCTCTCAGTGTTTCTGAATGCCTTCGAAGAGAATCTCTCCCACCCCTTCCTGAGCCCCTACGCCCCTATTTATATCCTTTTTTTTTTCGGCTTTTTGTTTATTTTATCCTTTTCTGCGCTTGCTTTTTTCTGATTTTTGCAAAAATCTTTTAAATTCCTCCATTGGTTTTATCTTTTCAGTTATATATATATATATATTATTATTTTTTTTAATATAATTTCCAGATTTTTTTTTCATTCTCAAATTCGATTATTTTTATTTCTATTTTTTTATATATTTATTTTTTTTCCAAAACTAAATTTTATATTTTCTGATTTCTTTATGTTTCTTTCTGAATTTTTTTAATTTTGATTATTATTAATTTTCTTTAATTTTCCTTAAGTTCTTATTTCCAAATTTCTCTTTTAATCCTTTTTTGTTTTTGCTAATTTTTATTTTTTTGATTTAGGTCCAATTTACAAATTATTGTTTGTTTTCTATTTGTTGTTTTCTGTTCGCCTATTCTCTGTTTTTTCGCTTTCTGTTTTCTGTTTGTCTGTTTTCTATTTTCTGTTTTTTTCAGATTTTAGTTTTGTATTAGTTTTGAATGGGAATCTTTTTCTTTAATTATAATTCTAATTCATTTTGAATTTCTTTTATACATTAGTCGCCTTAAAATGGGTCTCGGACGTAATTGAGTGTTTACAGTTTGCCCCTCTTTACTCATTTTCTTATCAGATAATACGGGAAATATTTTCTGTATTATCATGGTAAGAAATGGGTAAAGACGTAAACAGATTATGTCCGAGGGGAGTGCCGAGATGACCTCAGGATCACCACGTCCCTAGGGTTACAGGGCCAGGGTTTGACTTTTTGTGATGCTGAAGTTATAAGAAGTTAAAGTATGAGGCCTGACAACATAGGCCTAAAAGCAGTACATCTGAACTATGTGACGGCCTGACAACATAGGCCTGAAAGCGATAAATTTAAACTATATGGCGGCCTGACAACATAGGCCTGAAAGCAGTAAATCTAAACTATGGTGGCCTGACAACATAGGCCTGAAAGCAGTAAATCTAAGCTACATGGTGGCCTGACAACATAGGCCTGAAAGCAGTAAATCTAAGCTATATGGCGGTCTGACAATATAGGCGTGAAAGCAGTAAATCTCAGCTACATGACGACCTGACAACATAGGCCTGAAAGCAGTAAATCTAAGCTATATGGCAGCCTGACAACATAGGCCTGAAAGCAGTAAATCTAAACTACAGCGGCCTGACAATATAGGCCTGAAAGCAGTAGATCTAAACTACAGGGTGGCCTGACAACATAGGCCTGAAAGCAATAAATCTAAACTACAGCGGCCTGACAACATAGGCCTGAAAGCAATAAATCTAAACTACAGCGGCCTGACAACATAGGCCTGAAAGCAATAAATCTAAACTACAGCGGCCTAACAACATAGGCCTGAAAGCAGTAAATCTAAACTACAGCGGCCTGACAACATAGGCCTGAAAGCAGTAAATCTAAGCTATATGGCGGCCTGACAATATAGGCCTGAAAGCAGTAAATCTAAACTACAGCGGCCTGACAACATAGGCCTGAAAGCAGTAAATCTAAACTAGGGTGGCCTGACAACATAGGCCTGAAAGCAGTAAATCTAAACTAGGGTGGCCTGACAACATAGACCTGAAAGCAGTAAATCTAAACTATATGGCGGCCTGACAACATAGACCTGAAAGCAGTAAATCTAAACTATATGGCGGCCTGACAACATAGGCCTGAAAGCAGTAAATCTAAACTATGGCGACCTGACAACATAGGCCTGAAAGCAGTAAATCTAAACTATGGCGGCCTGACAACATAGGCCTGAAAGCAGTAAATCTAAACTGGGGTGGCCTGACAACATAGGCCTTAAAGCAGTAAATCTAAACTATGGCGGCCTAACAACATAGGCCTGAAAACAGTAAATCTAAGCTACATGGCGGCCTGACAACATAGGTCTAAAAGCAGTAAATCTAAACTAGGGTGGCCTGACAACATAGGCCTGAAAGCAGTAAATCTAAACTATGGCGGCCTGACAACATAGGCCTGAAAGCAGTAATGTAAGGATGCAATGCTATGGCCTGACAACATAGGCCAGTGAGCAAGAATGTAAGGATGCAATGCTATGGCCTGACAACATAGGCCAGTGAGCAGGAATGTAAGGATGCAATGCTTTAGCCTGACAACATAGGCCAGTGAGCAGAAATGAAGGATGCAATGCTTTAGCCTAACAACATAGGCCAGTGAGCAAGAATGTAAGGATGCAATGCTATGGCCTGACAACATAGGCCAGTGAGCAGGAATGTAAGGATGCAATGCTTTAGCCTGACAACATAGGCCAGTGAGCAAGAATGTAAGGATGCAATGCTTTAGCCTGACAACATAGGCCAGTGAGCAAGAATGTAAAGATGCAATGCTTTGGCCTGACAACATAGGCCAGTGAGCAAGAATGTAAGGATGCAATGCTATGGCCTGACAACATAGGCCAGTGAGCAGGACAAACCTCATGATTTTGTTTGCAGACTCTAACTCCCTGGCTTTCTTCTAGCATCGATCAGATCCTTCAGAGTGAGCTGTATTCTATAAATTGTTTGTTTCTTTGATTACTTTGGGAGGCATATCTGTTGAATGCGCTGCTTTAGTAAGATTTTTGGGTCAAAAGAACTTGTCATTAAGAAAATTTCGACATAACTTTTACTTTAGTACAGTGTTAGTAATCAGCAATTGTCATTAAAAATGAGAGATTACATTCTGCATATATATTTTGACAGGAGAAAATACAGTTGCATGTGATAGGGAATTAACAAGATAGTCGAAAAGACATAGGGTATTTTTACGACGAGGTGTTTGGTGAAATAGTTTTGGTTGACGGTGATGTCTTCGGGACGATTAGTGCTAGTATTGTATTTTGGCGATCTCTTCGTGCATTGCTATCCCGTCTTCTGAAAAGCCAAAATTTTGCCCCAGTTTATTCATCTTGTCCCAGACCGGTTTTGAACCTCTCACTAGATCCATAGATATTTGCCCATTTTTTCCCCAGCATGAAACACAGATTACGATGGATTTGCCTCAGTATAGATGGAGATTGTCTGTTACCCCTTTTTGTCCTCTTTAATTAGAGGGTACGAATCTTGTTTTGTCGATACCGCCTTTTGTCTAAACCGCCCTTTCAGGTTTTCGGTTTAGGATGTTTCTTGTTTGAATTGCCCTAACTTTTGCTTAGGCCTTTGATAATGGTTGACCTAGCAGGCTTTTCTTTCTTGTATTGCCATAACTTTTGCCTAAGTCTTTGATAGTTGACCTAGCGGGCTTTTCTTTCTTGTATTGCCCTAACTTTTGCCTAGGTCTTTTGATGGTTGACCTAGCGGGCTTTTCTTTCTTATATTGCCCTAACTTTTGCCTAGGTCTTTTTGATGGTTGACCTAGCGGGCTTTTCTTTCTTATATTGCCCTAACTTTTGCCTAGGTCCTTTTGATGGTTGACCTAGCGGGCTTTTCTTTCTAAGCGTAATACTTCTTGACGGCATCCGAATTGACAGGGTTAGGCAAATCTTTCCCATCCATGTCGGCCAAGCTTAAGGCGCCTTCGGAGAAAGCCTTCTTAACTACATAAGGTCCATGGTAATTCGGAGACCATTTCCCCTGTAGTGCTTTTTGCATAGGCAATAGCTTTTTGATCACCAAATCTCCTTCTTGAAACTCCCGAGGATTGATCTTCTTATCGAATGCTCTCTTCATTCGTCTTTGGTACAATTGGCCATGGCCTACTGCTGTCAACCTCTTCTCTTCAATTAGGTTTAGCTGATCCATCCGAGCCTGGACCCATTCGGCTTCTTCCAATTTAGCATCCATCAGGACTCTCAATGAGGGAATCTCGACCTCGATTGGGAGTACGGCCTCCATTCCATATACTAGTGAGAATGGCGTTGCCCCAGTATATGTACGGACAGAGGTCCGGTATGCATGTAATGCATATGGGAGCATTTCATGCCATTCTCTGTATGAGAGAACCATTTTCTGGATTATCTTCTTGATGTTCTTGTTGGCCGCTTCGACCGCTCCATTCATCTTTGGTCGGTATGGGGATGAGTTGTGATGTTGGATCTTGAACTGGTCACATAATTCCGACATCATCTTATTGTTAAGATTTGAGCCATTGTCTGTGATGAGCTTACTGGGTACTCCATATCGGCAGATCAACTCTCTCTTCACGAATCTGACTACCATATTGCGAGTCACACTAGCATATGAGGCAGCCTCAACCCATTTTGTGAAATAATCGATGGCGACTAATATGAAGCGGTGTCCATTGGACGCCTTGGGCTCTATTGGGCCAATGACATCTATTCCCCACATGGCGAACGGCCACAGTGAGGATAGCACGTTCAACGACGTTGACGGCGCATGGATATTGTCCGCGTATACCTGACACTTGTGGCAGGTTTTGACGTGTTTGCAACAGTCAGTTTCCATCGTTAACCAATAATATCCAGCCCTGAGGATTTTTCTTGCCATGGCATGTCCATTGGCATGGGCACCAAAGGACCCCTCGTGAACTTCTGTTAGAATCTTGTCGGCTTCCGCTGCGTCTACACATCAGAGCAGAATCATGTCGTGATTCCTTTTGTACAGGACTTCTCCATTGAGGAAGAAACCTGCGGCCAACCTTCGTAAGGTCCTCTTGTCGTTTTCAGACACATCAGCGGGATATTCTTTATTCTTCAAGAACTGCCGGATGTCATGATACCATGGTTTTCCATCCGGTTCCACCTCTACTGTTTGACAAAATGCCGGTCTGGAGCGATGCTGGATGTGGATGAGAGGCATATCTTCTTTTTGTCCAATTTCAAACATAGAGGACAAGGTGGCTAAGGCGTCAGCTAGTTGATTATCTTCCCGCAGTATATGCGAGAAGGTGATCTCCTCAAAGTATTCTAGCAGTTCCTGAAGGCGGGTCTGGTATGGCACTAGCTTTGCGTCTTTGGTCTCCCATTCTCCCCTGACCTGGTGGATGACCAAGGCTGAGTCACCAAAGACTTCTAGGCGTTTCACTTTAGCTTCGATTGCGGCTTGAATCCCTAAGATACAAGCTTCATACTCCGCCATATTATTCGTGCAATCGAAGGCTAGTCGGGCGGTGATAGGTATATACTGTCTTTCTGGAGAAATCAATATAACTCCTATACCGTGACCCATCATATTGGACGCACCGTCGAACAACATTGTCCATTTCTCTTCTATCTTTTCTTCTTCGCCAAAGATTGCCATTAGATTCTCATCAGGGAATTCCGGCTGCATGGCCTGGTAGTCTTCTAGCGGTTGTTGGGCTAAATATTCTGCGAGTGCACTGCCTTTGACAGATTTCTGCGTCACATACAGGATATCATATTCCGAAAGTACCATTTGCCACTTGGCAATCCGTCCTGATAATGCAGGTTTCTCAAATATGTACTTGATCGGATCCATCCTAGATATCAGCCATGTGGTGTGACTTAGCATATACTGTCTTAGGCGATGTGCCGCCCATGCCAGAGCGCAGCAGGTTCATTCTAAGAGAGAGTATCTTGCTTCTCCGCTTGTGAACTTCTTGCTCAGGTAGTATATTGCCCGCTCCTTTCTTCCGGATTCGTCGTGTTGACCGAGCACACAACCCATCGACTGGTCTGTTACTGTTAGATATAAGATCAAGGGTCTCCCAGCAACTGGCGGTACCAAGACTGGTGGGTTCTGTAAATATGATTTGATCTTCTCAAAAGCTTCTTGGCAATCCTCATCCCAACCCATGGGTTGATTCTTACGCAATAGCTTAAAGATCGGCTCGCATGTAGCTATCAACTGGGAAATGAACCGAGAGATATAGTTGAGTCTTCCTAGGAAACCTCAGATCTCTTTTTCCGTTCTTGGAGCTGGCATGTCTATAATTGCACGGGCTTTGTCAGGGTCAACTTCAATGCCTTTCTCGTTGACAATAAAACCTAGCAGCTTTCCTGACCTAACCCCAAAGGTACATTTGGCTGGGTTCAACCGCAGCTTGAATTTTCTGAGCCTCTCAAACAACTTTTTCAGATCTGTGAGATGGTCATCTTCTGTTCGGGATTTGGCAATCATATCATCCACGTAGACTTCTATCTCCTTATGAATCATGTCATGGAACAGTGTTACCATGGCCCTTTGATAGGTTGCTCCGGCATTTTTCAATCCAAAGGGCATGACTTTGTAACAAAAGGTTCCCCAGGCCGTAATAAAGGTGGTCTTTTCTCTGTCGTCTCCGGCCATCTTAATCTGATTGTAGCCTGAGAAGCCGTCCATGAAGGAAAAGTAGGAGAACTGCGCAGTATTATCAACCAGCATATCGATGTGAGGTAGTGGGAAGTCATCCTTCGGGCTGGCTCGATTGAGATCCCTGTAGTCTACGCACATTCGTTCCTTGCCATCTTTCTTGGGGACCGGTACTATGTTAGCGACCCACTCGGGGTAATTTGCAACAGCCAAGAAGCCGCGTCAAATTGCTTCCTTACTTCTTCCCGGATCTTCAGAGACATTTCCGGTTTCATCCTTCTCAGCTTCTGTTTGACTGGTGTATATCCAGCTTTCATAGGCAGCTTATGCTCTACTATAGAAGTATCTAGGCCTGGCATGTCTTGATAAGACCAAGCGAAGATATCACTATAGTCCTGTAAAAGTGAGATCAACCGCTCACGATTGTCTCCAGCAATGAGTGTGCCTATCTTGACTTCTCTTTTATTTTCTTCGGTCCCTAAATTGATTAAATCCACGGGTTCCTGATGAGGTTCAATTGTTTTAGATTCACGTTCCACCAATCTCAACATCTCGTTGGTGGGTTCGCATTCAAATTCTGCCTCTTCGTCGACCAGGTCGTCAATACAGTCGAAATCGCCTAATACAATACTAGCATTATCGTCGCGAGGCGGATTCAGATCGGATCTGCGTGTTGGGTACGAGAAGAAGAAATAAGATATATATATATATATATATATTTGACATGGGGAAATATTTGAGGAGTAGCAGAGAGGATATTTTTGGATAATGCAACTGTATTTATTACTTGTCAAAAATATGTACAAAATGTTTATGTATAAAATTTTGTTATGACAATTACAGAATTACATTTGCACTGAACCAAGAGTTAGAGGTAGATCGAAGATTTCCCAATTGGTCAGTTCTCGTCCAGGGGACAGGGCATCACCAAATCTTCAAGAGTAAACGTCCCTTTTTCGTCTATGACTGCAACCATGCTTGAGTCTTCGAAGCCGGCACTTCGGAAACTTTGTGATATGTGGCACAGAGGGACCTTGTTATAACGGGGTCTTACTGCCTTATCCTCTTCAGTGGGTTGATATCCCAACCCATATCGCCGTCTATTCTTTTCCATTAGTAATGGCTGAGATAAATCGCCCTTATTTTGCCCCAATTTGTCGCCTGGCTTGAACCCATTCTTTAGCATCACTCGGGCCATCATCATCAGAGCTTTAGGGGGCAACCCACGGTCAACCACATCGCCTTCCTTAATTGTAGTGACATTGGCGACCTCTAAAGCTTGGAAATGAGTTTCCAAAGCTTCTTCGGCAGCCTCAATATAAGGAGGATTAGCGGGTTTGCTGACCAAATAGTCTTCTTCCGCCGAGACGATAATTAGTCTGTCGTCCATGATGAACTTCAACTTTTGATGTAAAGTTGAAGGGACCGCTTTGGTGGAATGAATCCAAGGCCTACCCAGTAGGCAGCTGTAGGCTGGCTGAATATCCATTATTTGGAAAGTTATGTTGAAGATGACCGGGCCGATTTGAACTGGCAAGTCTATTTCGCCGATAACTTCCCGTCTTGAACCATCGAATGCTCTTACTACCGTAGAGCTAGGCCTCATGTGGATCCCCTCGTGTGGTAGTTTGGAAAAAGTCAATTGAGGCATCACATTCAGAGAAGAGCCATTGTCTATCAAGACTCTGGCTAGAATGTGAGCCATGCATTTGACCGATATATGCAATGCCCTGTTATGTCTCGCTCCTTCCTCCGGGATTTCATGGTCAACGAAAGTTATGAAGTTGTTGGCGGTTAGGTTGTTGGCGATTCCCTCAAATTTGTCCACTGAGATGTTGTGGACTACATGAGCCTCATTCAGAATCTTTAGTAGCACCTTCTGATGGGGCTCCGAGTTCATCATTAAGGCAAGTAGTGAGATTTTGACGGGTATACGGTTCAGCTGTTCTATTACTGTATACTCGCTTTGCCTTATCAGTTTTAGGAACTCACAGGCCTCTTCATCTGAGACAGCCTTCTTTAGTTCCTTCTCCGCCTCCTTGACGGCAGTTTCAGGCTCCGTTCCAACATGATTCTCCTTTTCTTGAATGGCCGGCTGCCTTCTTGCATCTTCAGCAGGAGCGTAGATGCGACCACTCCTGGTCACTCCTCCTATTCCGGCTATGTTGGTTACGTCAGGTGAAGAGCTCTCCAACATATCTTTTTCAATTTTTCCTCCCAGAACCTTTACATCATACCTCCAAGGCACCTCCCTGTTACTGTGGTACTGGAAGGGTCCTGGCACTTTTATTGTAACAGGTCTCATCCCGTTGGGCGTCGGTGAGACCGACGGCTCGGTGTAGCGGATAACCAGGGGTTTAGGATGCCCTGGGAAGGATTCATCGACCATATCCACTTCCTCCTCAATTTCAATGCAATTTACTGAGGGTCCTGCTCCCCCATGGTTTGGCAGTGGGTTGCTCCCCACACTAGGAGCATCCTTTTCAAAATTGAGCCATTTAGCATTAATCAACTTCTGGACCCTATGTTTCAGGGCCAGACAGTTTTCAGTAGAATGCCCTACCGTCCCAGCGTGGTAGTCGCACTTTGCCTCAGGATTGTACCACTTCAGAAATGAGGGTTCCAAAGGCTTCATGGGTACCAGTGCAACCAAAGAGTTTTGAATCAAACGGGGCAGCAGCTCCGAATAACTCATCGGAATCGGGTCAAATTGCACTATTTTCCTCGGGTTATTATTGGTTTTTGGTTGAGGTAGGTTAGTATTTTGGTTCCATGGTATAGAGGGTTGTTGTTGAGGGAAGGTTTGAGGTGATGGAACCGTGATGGTAGTATTTGGATGGAATTGAGTAGGTGGATTGTAGGAAGGTTGGTGAGCAGGTTGGGCGGAGACTACCATATGCGGGTGTGTGGGGTATTGTGATTGGTAGGGTGTTTGGTAGTTAGGTGGGGTTGTGGTTGATTGATACAAGGGTTGTGCGGGAGTTGGTCGGTTTGGATCTGAGGAGACATAATGGGTCTCAGCCTCCTTTTTCTTCCATGTATTATTTGTCGGCTTTTTCGTGCTCACGTTGCCGACGGCATTATGTATAATTCTTCCTCGGCGTAGACAACTTTCTACGCGTTCTCCTACCAGTACCATGTCTGAGAAGTTATCAGAGACACTGCCTACCATCTTGTCATAGTAGGGTGCGGGGAGCGTCTCCATGAATGTGCTAATCATCTCTCGCTCCAGCAGGGGCGGCTGGACTTGAGCGGCTAGCTCCCTCCATCGCTGAGCGTATTCTTTGAAGGACTCATTTTCTTTCTTGACCATGTTTTGCAGCTGAGTCCTATCGGGTGCCATTTCGATGTTGTATTTGTATTGCCTGAGGAAGGCATCAGCTAAGTCCTTCCACGAGCGAATATAGGTCCTCTCAAGCTGGGTATACCAACTGGCCGCTGCCCTTGTCAAACTGTCTTGGAAACAGTGAATAAGCAGCTTGTCGTTGTGTGAATGAGAGGCCATTTTTCTGCAATACATCGTTAAGTGGCTTCTTGGACAACCAACCCCTCGGTATTTCTCAAATTCCGGAGTCTTGAATTTCGGAGGTATGATGACGTCCGGTACGAGGCAGAGCTCAGAAGCCTCGACTATTCCATATTCGCCTCCCTCGATAGCCCTAACCCTCTCTTCTAGATGCATCCATCTCCCTCCAAGAAGGGCTTCTTGGTCCGCCGTTCTTGGCCATGGCTCATTTAAAGGCCGGCTGGCGTGATGGGGTAAAGCATAAGGTTCCCTGGGTCTTGCAGCATGACCGTAGGGATGTGGTTGGTGGGGGTTTACTGGATGAACAGCAACTGGAACAGAGTATGTAGGGTCTTCCGTGGCAGTCGTGTTCATATGGGTATAGTCGGGATGGACATTATATGGATATGTAATTGATGGATTAATGTGAGGAGGGAAAGCTGGGTTTGTATGTGTAGGGAAAGCAGAAGAAGTGTTTGTGTTATAAGGGTAGGGATGCGTGTTTGCGTAGGCTGGGTGTGAGTGTGGTTGATAGCCAGTTGCATTAGCGGGAGGCAGGTAAGTTGGTGGATGGGTATGAGGGTTGTGAATGTTAAGGTTCGGGTGTGGAGGTCTAGCAGGAAAGTTTGGGTGAGGCTGGTGGGAAGTAAGGTTTATGTGGAGCGATATTGCATTATGGTTTTCGCGAGCCGAGGTCCCTTGAGACCCATGAGGAGGTTCATAACCTGGTGGTAGGCCATACGGCCAATCTTGTTCTGTGACAGTCTGAAGAGGCATCGATGTAGTGGCTGCCCCAGGTGCCTCATTGCCTGCGGGTCCCTCTGCGTTTTTCTCAAGTAGCTTCATAAGCTTAGCCACTTGGTCTTTTAATTCCGCGACCTCACCGCGGAGCTCCTCATTTTGTGTTTCCAGCTCACTCATGATTTTGGTTCTTGATCTAGTGCTATATGAATGCCGGGGGAGTCGTAAGCCCGCTATTTTGTTACCTGTTTAAAAAGTTAAATTCATTTAATTAATTAATCATAATAAAGAATTTGATTATGCGGTGGATGCGGAGGGACCAGAATTCGACTGAGTGCTGATCGTGTGCATCTTTCATGCTCTGAGCGTGAAATGGAAATTAATGTGGAATTGCAGAGAAGAGCTCGTTTTATTCAAAATAGATGATGTCTATTTTACACTTCTTTCATCTTGCTTGGCCAGTACAATATATTTTTTCATCCTTAAGACTAGGTCTTTACAAGTTTGAATGAAAAAATCTACTTCAGGCGGGGTGTGGAGTGGGTGCAGAGATGCTTCCGCCTTCTTGAGTGATTGCGGTATCTCTTCTATGGCCGTATTTGCTAGGCAGGCCAATCTTTGAAAGTATCTGATCCAGTGTTCAGCCGTATCTTTATACCATCCGCTTTCTTTTTGTATGTCCTTTATGCCCTTTTGTTGCATCCTTATGATCTCGAGGACCTTCCATTTTTCCTCATTCACCTCGTCTTGCCAGGCTATGAGTAGGCCTTCAATTTGTTGTTTCATTTCCTCTGTCCTTTGCAGCAATTCGTTCCTCTCCTTCGTTACACTATCTGCCTCTGCTTGGACCCTCCTTTTTGCAGCTAGGATCTGATTTTTCTCTTCTCGGCTATTGCAATCTTGGCCCTTATTTGTTCCAAGGCACCCCTCAACTGGGCGTTCTCTTGGAGTGCGGCATCCCTTTCTTGTGCTCTCATGTCGAGCTCTTTGTTGGCCGCTTGCAAACTCATGTGTACCCGAGAAGCACGCTCTCGTTCCCCTTTCTGCTGATCTCGGATAGAAGCTAAGAGAGCTTTATTAACTTCGTCTTCTCTTCGCCATGCAGTGCTCTCTTGTCGTTCTTTCAGCAGTTCTTCCTCTAGCTGAGCATTTATTTTGGTCATAGCCTCTAGCTTCTCTCTCAGGCTTTTGACAATCTCGTCTTCAAACACTGCGGATGCCGTTTGACTCTCGGACGGAGGAGCAGGTGGTTTGAATGGCAATTTGATGTGTTGCACCCTGTCTCTAACCCACTGCTTGTATTCTTCCTTAGCAGCGCAACTTCGTACTCCCAGCTCTTTCCCTTTACGGGTGACCCCCTCTCATGCCTCTCGGACCTTACAGAGACTTTCAGCGAAGTCTCCTTCATACTTCAAGTAGAAAGGAGTCAGCAGTTCGTCAGATGGGGGTGCTTTAATAGGGTAGGCCAGCTGTCTCTGTCCCAGTATCGGGTTATAACTTATACAACCTCTAGCTCCCATGAGGGGTACATTCGGGAACCCCTTGCAGTGGTAGATGACCTCAGTTCTCTGTTGCCACGAAGGTTGCCATCTAACCTAGTCTTCGGTGAAACTGGCGAAGTAGGAAGACCATTCGAGGTTGCTCATCTGTTTCAGCTGGTAGTTCAAGAAGTCTGCTATGGGATGTTGTGTCTTCATGTCCCTTTTGAAGATGTGGGCGGTGATCCATATGAATAACACAGGTAGGCAACAAATCAATCTTGTTCTCTTCTTCTCATGACAGAAGTTCAGCGTGCAATAAACATCTGCCAACAGGGCCGTCACGGGATTTTCTGCTCTATCCCTTTTGGCTAAGAAGATATCGACTGCGCTCAGATCAATGAAGTCGTCTATATAAGGGAAAAGTACTAGCCCATAGATGGTAAGGGCTAACACGTCCATGTATATAGCCCACTGGTTGTTGTCGGCTAAGTGTTGCATATACTTCTCCAGAAATTCTCTAGTGAACCCCTTGACTTGGCCCTTTGTTTGATAACCTGCCAAATGTTCCCCAGTCTACAATCCCAAAGCCTGTGCGGCAGCCCGGAAAGAGGAATGATGTTCTAGGTATTGATACGGTCTAGCTCCCTCTAATGGCAGATCCAAAATCTGCTCGAACTCCTCTAGAGTGGGAGCCAGCTGGAAGTCCGAGAATGTGAAACATCGGAGAGGCGGATCATAATATTGCACCATGGCAGTGAGGGCCCCTTCTTGCACTTGGACTTTTAAAAGCCCCAGTATGTTGCCATACTTTTTGGTGACGACCATTTGCTGGATACTTGTCAACTTGTTTGCAAACACCTCTAAACTGGCCAAGTCTGTTATTTTGACGCTGATTCGTCTCTTCTTCTTCAACTGTTCAGATTCCACATTAATTTCCATTTCACCCTCCTTTACGATAGTCACTGAGAATCTGGTCCCTCGAAAGAAAAAAATACAAACAAGTATGTTAGACTCTAAAGGAATGATATTAATGTATGGGATATGCATGACAACAATAAACATGGTTACACTTACTATCCTCCTTCCCTCTTTCTTCTTTGGTTTATTTTTCTTTTTCTTCTCTCACTTTTCTTTTGTCTGCTCTTTCTCTCTCTTTTTTCCTCATTTTGATTTTTTCTCTCTCTTTTTTTGTCCACTTTTCTTTCTCTCTCTTTTTCCCTTATTTTGATTTTTTCTCTCTCTTTTTCCTCATTTTGATTTTTCTCTCTCTTTCCGTCCACTTTTCTTTTTTAAATTTAGAGTTCTACAATCGCAAGTAAATAAAGCCTTACAGAACTGATGTCGTGTGAATAGGGCGTGCCCTCCTTGTGTCCTAGAGAGGTGACCTGTCCTATGGATCTAGGGCTTTTAATGCATGAGCCTTTCCAAGGTAGGTTGTAATCCTAGGGTATAAAGGTCACTAGAGTCAAGTTCCAGTCCATAATGCTTGCCACAACAGTAGAAGTAGCCACTAGTTGCGGGACATTATGAATAGGACGCACTCTAGCTGGGATTTTCATGATAGCCATACAGGACGTAAGCCCCAGCATGACACCACTAGATCCCTCTAATCCTGGGCAGCACTCAGACCCAGGTATAGGGCCCCACTCATAATAAAATGTAATGCATGGAGGGCACTTTATTTTGGGATACCTGCAATTGGGGAACTTGTACAGATATATAGCAATTTATTGTTTATCTATCCTAGGGTGTAGAAAGAGAAAACAATAAAGCAAGAATAAATCAACAAATAAATAACATGCAATGATTAAATCATGTACATAAATAGGAAAAGGGATCAAATATAAAATACACTCAAATAAACGGGTTTGACTCTCTAAGTGTCCCCAGCGGAGTCGCCATCTGTCGCAACCGTAATTTTGACGAGACGACGAACTTGCTAAAATTTTGAAATGGATTGTTTTGATCAATGTGGAGTCGCCACCAAATTTTTATTTAAGGGAAAATTTTGGAAAAACCTTAACTAGAAAATGAGATTCGAGATTCGGGAGTCGGTTACAAGTGGGGAAGGTATTAGGCACCCCACTTGCCCGTTCCAAAGAACGGCACCCTTAACTGAGTGTGTGATTTTGAAAACTGTTTGGATCCCTTTAATGTGAAAAATAATTTGGTGGAGGTTAGCCTGACAGGACTTGATCCTGCTCCTACGTATTCCCCGGTGCAATGGGAAACTCAAGGCTTACGTAGTTCTAGTTTGTGAAGGCTTGACCTTCGAAGAGTGTTTTGAAAGAATGTTTGAAGATTTTTCTATTCGAAAAGAAGTTTTATTTTTAGGAGGGGTCTTTGGCCCACTCATGCACAAGGCCCGAGGCGGCTAAGGTAGCACAAGGACCTATACGAACTACTAAATGTTGAACAGCAGGTAAACCGTCAGTTCCCCATTTAGAGCCCATTGCGTGAGACCTAGAATCCCAAAACATTTAGGAAAAGATATATATTTATTAATTTGAAAAGGACCTCAAGTCCACTCATGCACAAGGCCCGAGGCGGTTAAGGCAGCACAAGGACCTATACGAACTACTAAACGTTGAACAGCAGGTAAACCGTCGGTTCCCTATTTAGAGCCCATTGCGTGAGACTTAGAAATCCCAAAATATCAAAAAAGATTCTTTAAATTTTTGAGATAGAAATAATTTGTAAAGGATATCGATCTTTGAATAAAAGAAAGCTTGAATATAATAAAAGATTCTTCATTTTTTTGATTTTTGGAGGCAATTAGGAATTTGAAGTGTCTTATGATTTATTTCGGAATATTTCAGTTTTCTAAAATTTTTACTGCTTTTATTATTTTACTATATTTTCAGAATTTCTATTAATTTTTATGCATTTTCTGGAATTTTTTATTTTTTTAAGTAAATTTCTGTGATTTTTATTTTTTTATGTAATTTTCTGGAATTTTATTAATTTTCTTAATTTCTGGAAAATTTTTATTAATTTTCTGAATTTCTAGAATTTTTTATTAATTTTTTCTAAATTTTCTATATTTTTATTTATTTTCTGGAATTTTTATTAATTTCCTAAATTTTTATATTTTTATTTATTTTCTGGAATTTTTATTAATATCCTAAATTTTCTATATTTTTATTTATTTTCTGGAATTTTTTATTAATTTCCTAAATTTTCTATATTTTTATTTATTTTTTGGAATTTTTTATTAATTTTCTAAATTTCTGTATTTTTTATGAATTTTCTGATCTTCTAGAATTTTTTATTAATTTTTTTATTTGGGGAAAGATAGGGATTTTGTGGATTTCCTAAGGGCAGTAGGGTAATTTGCTGGCCATAGGGCAGGATAGGGATTTTGTGGAATTTCTGGGGGTATTATGGTAATTTGCTTTTGAGGGACAGAGTAGGTATTTGTGGGAATGACGAGGGGCGTTTTGGCCATTTAGCATTTTGGGACTTATTATAATGACTGAGAAAAAATCATAATCGCCTTATGTAAGTTTCGAAGGAGGAACCATGGGGTTTGAAGGCGAATGTACCTACCACCGGGCTCAACGTTCATTCGGTGATAATGGCCCTCAATCCTTAATTTTAAACAAGCCTATCTGATTTGCCTACAAATTGGGTGGATAATTAAAAGGCTCCTTGTAGGGTTCAAAGGCGTGTCTCTGGATGTGAGGGAGAGCATGTTTGCCACTGGGCTGAGCGTTTGTTTGGAGTTACAATGTTCAAAATAGAATCAAGAGTATGGTTTGCATGGGGCATATTCCTATAGGTGAGGCTCTGTTTCATCTCCTCTCCTTTGTCCTCTTTTCACCCTCGTGGTTGACTAAATGCAAGGGAAACGAACAATATCACCTCAACACCTTCCTCTTCATGTCAATTTCTGGTTCTAAACCCCCAGGTCAAGATTTACTGTTTAAGTAACTCCTGAATTAAGCTAAGGCTCATGCTATTATTTGATATTCAACCAGAACGTATTTGGTCTTGGCACACTCAAGAAATAAGTTACTTGTGCTGATAACTCACGACTTCTGGTGGTTAGCCCTTGATGCTACTCCTTTTGTGATTCACGCAGTAAAACATCACGATCTTGCCATCTGCAAACTAACCCAGCATGCATTCGAGCACTTCCAAACTTATTGTTGTTTAAAATTCTAATAATTTGCCTCGGGAAAATGACTAGTTTATGCTAAACAGAGTTGGCTACACTAGAAGATATCTCTTGAAGAAGCTGGAAAAATGATATAAGAGTTGATGCTCTATTTGGCAGACCTGTATCACAGAAAGTCACTGCCCATAACATAATCTATGGCACTTGGCCAAGGTTTGACCATATTCTTTCCTTGAAGACCGACTTTCAGTTTCTCCGAGTAGTGACTTAAGCTCATTTCCTGCTGCATTGAACCGTACATACCTTATAGATGCCTCTGCTCCCTCGGAGATTGATGCTTCCTGGACCTATGAACAAACAACCATAGATTTTCTGATAGGCTTGTTATGATGCCTTGAAATTTGTGGAGTTTACTCCTGAAGCTCCTTTTGGTCAACCATGTCAATACAGATTCTCTGTAACTCCCTCATACCCCCTCGATGACCATGCTCTGATAACCATAACGTGAGGAATTTGGACATACACCCTAATGTACTCGCGGGATGGCGTATTTCTTGGATTCTACTTCAATTCCAGCGAGCAAAAACAGATCCAAATATTCTCAAATTTGATGGTACGAGCTATGGTTCTCACCCTACATCTATACGAACCTTATGATTCTCCACAAAGACTGAGGGTGACATATGAATTTAAGTTCATGCGATCGGTTCAACATCAAGAATTTACAGCATTGGTGTAACAGAACTCGGAACCACGATTAAAATGCCATAGCATCAAGTATGTGTGCAAGACTAATCTGGTTGCATTCGTGTTAATTTCCAGAATTATCATCTTTATTTTAGTAAGATGAATTAGCCCAGCAAATGTAGTTTTTTAATTAAGAATTATGAATCAAGATTTGGACCGGAGTTCTATTTCTCTTCGCGCTGATCATATACAACGGTCTCAATACTAATGTTTATCGCTAAACTTCCTAACACAGCATGCGGAATTCATCATTATTCATTGCAATTTCTATTTCTTGATACTAAGCATGCGAGTTATTCCAACACAGCATGAAAAATTTCTATCATTATTCACTGCAATTTCTATTTCTTGATACTAAGCATGCGAGTTATTCCACTCTTGATTCGTATAACATACTCTGGGCATTTGATTTTAACTTGACATGATAGGGGTTAGCTAACCTGATTAGACCAAACGTCGTTGCAACTGATGCTGAAGATCAAGATTCGTGACGTACCTCCGGAACTCTTCTTCTCTAACGTGGCTTCCAACAGGAATCCCTTTAAAACCTGTTTTCTTCCCTGCCCTCCTCTCTCTCTCTGGTCTCTGTTATTTTCGTGCGATGTTCGTTTTGCTCTTAGTGTTTCTGAATGCCTTGGAAGAAAATCTCTCCCACCCCTTCCTGAGCCCTTACGCCCCTATTTATATCCTTTTTTTTTCGGCTTTTTGTTTATTTTATCCTTTTCTGCGTTTGCTTTTTTCTGATTTTTGCAAAAATCTTTTAAATTCCTCCATTGGTTTTATCTTTTCAGTTATATATATATATTATTATTTTTTTAATATAATTTCCAGATTTTATTTTTCATTCTCAAATTCGATTATTTTTGTTTCTATTTTTTTATATATTTATTTTTTTTCCAAAACTAAATTTTATATTTTCTGATTTCTTTATTTTTCTTTCTGAATTTTTTTAGTTTTGATTATTATTAATTTTCTTTAATTTTCCTTAAGTTCTTATTTCCAAATTTCTCTTTTAATCCTTTTTTATTTTTCTAATTTTTATTTTTTTGATTTAGGTCTAATTTACAAATTATTGTTTGTTTTCTATTCGTTGTTTTCTGTTCGCCTATTCTCTGTTTTTTCGCTTCCTGTTTTCTGTTTGTCTGTTTTCTATTTTCTGTTTTTTTCAGATTTTAGTTTTGTTTTAGTTTTGAATGGGAATCTTTTTCTTTAATTATAATTCTAATTCATTTTGAATTTCTTTTATACATTAGTCGCCTTAAAATGGGCCTCGGAGGTAATTGAGTGTTTACAAGGATTATACCTTCAAATCTTTTATAAGTCTTTTATTGAGTGTTTTAGCATATTCTTCTTGTTCTTTTGTAGATCTCTCTCTAAACTCTACGGATCCAACTTGTCGGAGCATTTTCTTGCTTAAAGCTACTGTAGCCTTTTTTAAATAAGCATCATTAAGTTTTTAAATAATTTTTGAAAGCCAAGACATAGTTTTAATGGATTAATATGCTTCTTGGAGCTTTTGGAGCAATTTAATCAGTTAAAATTTCTTATAAGTGATTTTTAAATATCTTAGGTAGATTTTGAAGGATTTTGTTAAGTATTAGAAGATGATAAATGGAGAAAAATTAAATCTTGGAGTAGATCTTGTGGATCTCAACTTGGTTGTCTTGAAAAATGATATTGTGTGGTATTTTCTCTTTAAAGTTGCAAGCTTGTTTCTATCTTCACGAAAAGTTCAAATCTTGAACTTAGATCTTTATACAAATTCATATATGTTATATAATCACAACTTGAAAGGATTCTAAAAGCTAAGCCACAAAGTTAAAACTTTACTTCAAATTGAACCTTTATGGTTATTAGACAAGGATTGGACTTATGGATTTAGAAAGTAAATGAGACATCTCAAATTGTTCATAATAATGATCAAGACTATGAGTCAAGAACAAAACTTAAGTGGATCAAAAAACAAAGTGTATAACTAAGATTCACAAGTTAAAAGGGAAAAATTGGTGAAAAGGATCATTAAGTTGTAAAAAAGACCATTCAACCAAGGATCCTAAATTAAGCGACAAAGGAGATTAAATTTTCATTAAGATATGGAATGAATTCTTCTAAGTATGAGAAGATGAATAAAATTTTAATTAATATATTTTATTAATTTAAGAGGCCATTAGACTAACTCATAGTAATTAAGGAGAAAAACTTCAAAAATTACCAAAATAAATGCATAAACAACCCAAGTCATAATCTCACAAGAATCACTTTCAAAGATATGAAAAATTGACCACAAAACCTTAGGAATAATAAGCTATGATTCAACCAAGACTTAGGAAATTTCATAAAAGTAGTAAACAAATTTTAGAATAAATTGTGTGGGTGTTTCAAGATTTCTAAGAGGATTTCAAATAAATGGATATGGTTTAATAAATAAAGATATAAACAAATCAAATCAAGTTTAGTAAGTTAAATTAGCTAATTAGATTAATAATCAAGAAGAATAAAATTACCTTCACTAAAGTTTGGAGTAAGGTGGTTGTTATTAAAATAACTAAATTAAGGGAAACAAGGTAAGTGAAAATAAAATAGGCCATTTAGCCAAATTAAATCCAAGGTTTATCTTTCCACAAACTTAAACAAAAAATATTGAGAAAACCTAGCTTTTGAGAAAAGGAAAGGTTGAGACATAATGTATAAGGATGAGCGAACTAAGTTTTCATGAGAAATTCATCATAAAACTCAAAAGATAAAGTAAGATGGACAAATTTTATAAAAAGGCTACATGTTGTCTAAAGATTTAGTAAGCATAAACAAGTAATTTTAATTAGGAGATGAATTTTTAGTTAAATAATTATGCTATGTTATCATATTACTTCTTGAGTATCTAGATTTATACATAAAGTATATTAAATACTCTCTTGAATAATTTACAAAAGTGATGTAGATTATGATGTTATGTGTTGGTGAAGTATGTGAAAAATTGAATAGCATGGATGTTGTATGTGCACATCATATTGGATGGATTGTTTAAACATGTATATTATCTTGAAGATTCTAAAATAGAACTTAATAAATTAAGAGATCACTAAAGAAGAAACTTATGTAAAACTTAAAACTACTTATAATGTGCTAAGTCTGGAACTGGTGCACATTCAGAACGGTGAGAGGTCCTTCTATGGTGGAGACATAGGTCTTCAAGAATCCTTCTATTGTGAAATGATAAGTCTCTAAGAATTATGATGGTGACGACCATCAAGGAACGAATTCATGTCCTAAGAATAGAAGGTTGAGTATCAAATTAGTAAAAAAATATTGTTTAACTAAATGTTATGATATGCCCAAATTAGAAATTATCACCAAGAAGTAAATTATGACTAAGAAATGAATGAATTAAATAAAAAATAATATCTATAATACGATGAAAAGTGATCTCAAGAATGCATGGGATTTAAGTTATGAATATCTTTGTAGTAGAATGATTTAAAGATCAACATGATATGCATTCTTGTATAAGAATTGAATTCTGTTGCTAATGAAAAGAACACACTTTAGATAATATCTTCTTGAAATTTTTTAGTAAAATTATATGCATGTCACCTTTTTAAATAAAATGAAGTAGCTGGGTTAAAAATGTTGACACTAGTTTAGGATAGAGATTTGCTGAGAAATTTTAACTTCTCATCTCCTACCATCATTTTCTTTCCCAAACCTTGATAACATCATACGCGATCCCAATAGTGTTCGTCAAAATTAACAATGTGAGTTAGGTGATCAATGCTTATGGATTGCTAATTACAGCCAAAGAAAATGTGAGGATCTATTTCTCCTACGAGTAGATATTTGTTTCTTCCGTACTAAGCCATTACTTCTCAACTACAGAATTTTCAATACCCCTTGAGGCCTTTCATTCGAATGCAATTTTCCCTCCGCCATCGGGGTATTAAGCTCCTCTAGTTGCTCACATAGAAGATACTTTATCATCTGAGGGAGAGAGTGATCCGTTGACTCTATCCCACCACTACAACTTCTTGCATGTTTGGTCCTCACAAGGTAGTTCTCCTTACTCGATGCTGCACCCCCTAAACGTTTATTAGGGATTTGTAAAGGGCACTTACAACGGGAGTTTGTAGTTCGAGCCCTGAGGCCCATATTACTGAAGTGTTGGCCAAGTCCTATGATGATAAGGTGATGGTTTTATAACAGCCTAAAAATGAATATCGATTTTACACTTAAATCGTTCATTTGGTTCCATTATTAATTTTTTATCACATGATGTATAATTATTTATAAAATAATTGTTAGAGAAAATATGGTAATTTTTTAAAAACTATTTGCTATAAATTGTGAGCCGAGTCGATATAACGTACATAACGAAAAATTAAATTACTAAGCATCTCTGTACGTGTTTAGTTTGTTCTTACTACTTATTAGTTGCTTTAATTCATTTGTCTATAATCAACAATAACATCAAAATAGACATCATTCACATAACATACAAGCCTTACATAATTATAAATTCCATCTTACACGTCCATCACAATCTTTAGCACTTAGGCCTTTACATACACATATTACAATCTTAATACACATTAAATTTACATAATTACTTTCCACACATCATAATACAATACACACACAAAATAGATTAATATTACATATTATTAGCTATAGGATGCTTACATCTAATTACTTACAATATTGGTATGATGTAAATCTTCTTCGAGAGAAAGTGTCTAGCATCCACTTCAAGTACGTGAATCACTACCATCATGAACAGTGTCTAGGGAATATGGGAAGAAAATGAGAAGGTAGGGGTGAGAAATTAAGTTTCTCAATAGGATTCTACCCTAACTTAGTGTTATCGCAACCATAATTACGAAGAGACGACGAACTCGCTAATTTTTTTGAAAAAGAATTAAATTTGATTTCTGGAGCTGCCACCAAATTTTATTTCAAGGGAAAATATTTAGAAAAACCCTAAATTGAGGAAGAATCTAGGTTCGGGGATCGGTTACGAATAGGAAAGGTGTTAGGTACCCTACTCGCCTGTTCCGAAGAAGAGTACCCTTAAACTGAGTGTGTGATTTTGATATTTTTGAAAACTGTTTGATCCCTTTAGTTTAGAATAAAAATAAATAGGTTTGTATAAAAATAGCCTGACAGGATTTGATCCTGCTCCTATGTATTCCCTGGTGCAATGGGAAACTAAAGGCTACGTAGTTCTGGTTGTGAAGACTTGATCTTCGGAAAAAGAGATTGGCAGATGATTTTAAAAGCAATTTAAATATTTTTGAATAATTCTTAGCCTACATATGCACAGGATCTAAGATATCCAAGATAACTATGGCTGCACTGGGACCTATATGAATCTCTAAATATCGAACAATAAAAAAAACTACCAGTTCGTATTTAGAGCTCAATGCGTGAGACTTAAAATTATTAAAACGGTGTTTTCTAGAATATTTTGTTTAAAAGGAATTCTTAGTCCACATATGCACAGGGTCCAAGACAACTAAGGTTACACGGAGACCCATATGACTCTCTAAACATCGAACAACAGAAAAAGCTACCAGTTCGTATTTAAAGCTCATTGCGAAGACTTAGAATTGTATAAAAAAATGATTTACTTCGTAAAATAAAAAAATAAACAGAGATTGGGCTTGACCCAAAATTAAAGGAAACTTGATTTCAAAAGGATTAAAAAAGAAAATGAAAAAATGGGCTAGATCCATATTAAGACTTGATTTTGAAGATAAGGAGAGAATTAGGTTTGACCCCAAAACAAAATAAAAAGGATTTGCCTAGAATGTAATAAAAACAAATAATAATAATAAAAAAAGAAATTGGGCTTGACCCTAACTAAAGAAACTTGATTTCAAATTAGAAGGAATTTGGGCTTGATAAAAACTGAAACGAATCGTTGGACTTGACCGAGATTAATTATGAAATTAATTGCTTGAATTATGTTGGATTAATTTATGTGGCTTGTTAGTCTATTTTGAATCAGCAATGAGGCTGCTGTAAGCGGATTGAAAATTGGCATGAAAATTGGCCCAACATGGCCCAATCAATAACCGCCCAATAAATATTAAAAATTGAGCATTGGCAACCGTCACTGATGGGGATCGGGCCTAGGTCCTGGGAATTTCTAGGCAACATACCTACCACCAGACCCAGCTGCTGGTGATGTTTCTAAAGCCCATGATCACATTAAAACACGCCTTAGTGTAGTACGTTGCATAGGGACCCTCTTTTCCCATATCTTGAGCTTGCTGTTGGTAGTTTTCTTTGGAGCATTTTTGCTTCCCTACACCTGATGATATGTCGACTAATATTTCGTCATCATGCATGGGCCCCCCAAGAGAGAAGTATGCGGATGACCCATGATGCTCATTTACATCATTATAGCTGCACCAAGTTGAGTGGGGAGTCTTTCTATTTCTATACCTCGTGGATTCTGTTTCAATTACCCAGTATTAGGGAGTTATAAAATGCTTGACTCAGTCAATATATACATATGGAAAGGAATTTCTTCTGTTAGGCAAGATATTCCTTGAGGTGATTTGGAATCCTTGGTTGGATTTTGCTTATTCTGCTTCCTCATTTAATTCTGTTTGAGTTTGATTAATCAGACGTTCAAAATTATTTATTACAGCACTGACATCGGCACCAACAGGTATTTATTGTTTAGGTGTAGGATGAGTGACGGGTTAAATGATGAAAAGAATGGAAAATTCAAGAAGTAAAGTTAATAATGTAAAACACATGCCCAAGAAACATGAAAAATGTAAATTTTATATTTCTCATTGAGATTTATTTACAAAAGATTGATTTTGAAAAGTATAAAAATTCCTGGATGATTTTCCTCGATATTTTTAACCTGGCTCTTTACAAGGCACTTCGTTGTACTGCCCTAATTTCTTTCAGCTGGCCGATGGGCTTTCGTGATTTGAAAATGGATTATTTCCTATATTAGGAGCAAGTTTCCCAAAATCCATCCATTTTGCATCAATCAGGTTTTGTATCTTACGCTTCGGAGCTTGGCAATCTTCTGTGGAATGACCAAGGAACCCCACATGGTAATCGCACCTGGCATTTGCGTCATACCATTTAGGATATGGTGGTTCTTGAGGTTTTAAGGGATAAGGAGCGACCAGAGAGTTTTGGATTAGGTGAGGAAGCAGCTCAGTATAGGTCATTGGGATAGGATCAAATTAGACAGATTTCTTCTCCTTCTTTTGGCTTTGGTTAGGACTTTGGCTTATGGCTTGTGTTTAGGCCGTGTATGGTGCTGGTGGTCAGATTTGCATAGGATAATTGTAAGTTGGAGGGTAGGGTGTTTGGTAGGTTGTGGCAATGTAGGGATATGGTGTATAAGGTGGATAAGATGGTGGTTGAAAGCCAGCTGGACTATACAGTGCCATTTGAGGAGTGTATTGGCTTTGACCAGAAGCCATATTATAAGTCTCTCATGTCTTCTTCTTTTCAAATCCAGTGGAAGCGTTAATTGTCCCTGTAGACTTATGCGTGATCTTTCTATGGCGCATGCCACCTTCAATCCTTTCCCCTATGATGACAACATCAGAGAAGCTAGCGATCATGCTACCAATCATCTTTCCATAGAAAGGATCCTAAAGTGTATCTATGAACATGCTGACCAGTTCTTTTTCAGATAATGGGGGTTGCACTTGAGCTGCTAACTCCCTCCATCATTGTGCACACTGTTTGAAGGTCTCGTCCCCTTTCTTGGCCATATTCTGGAGCTGAGTTTTGTCAGGAGCCATCTCCAAATTGTACTTGTACTATTTCAGGAAGGCATAAGCCAGATCCCTCCATGAACGAATATGTGTCTGTTCTAATTGAGTATACCAATTTGCAGCTGTCCTGGTTAAGCTTTCTTGGAAGAAATGGATGAACATCTTATCATCGTGAGTACATGTGAACATCCTCCTACAGTACATGGTCAAGTGGTTCCTTGGACAACTAGTTCCTTGATATTTTTCAAATTCAAGAACCTTGAACTTAGGAGGAATGACCACGTCCGGGACCAAACATAAGTTAGATGCATCTTTGACATCATAAGTACTTCCCTCAATTGCCCGGATTCTTCCTTCCATGGTTTTCCATTTTTTAGTATCCTCCTAAAAGGATGGTTCTGATGTTCTCCTGCCATGTTATGAAGGTAGGAGGATGGTATGTGTATTGGATGAGGCCCTTAGGTGAATATAGGATTTGTCCCCCAGGAAACTGTTTGGTAAGCTTGTGAGGTGGTGTTTAGAATGGTATAAGGAATTTCTATGGTGTTTGAAGGTAGGTTTTGTGTTTGTCTCACGAAGGGTGCTTGCCCATGAGGGAACCCATAATGAACCCCTTCGGTTTGTGGAGACATGGCTGCTGGTAAAGGATTTTGTGGACTGTAGCTAGGAGGATATGATGGGTTGATTGGTCCTCCTAGAAGGGATTCCCTCACATCCTTTTGTTTTGACAGTTGGATGGTCTCCATTAGCTTGGCCATCTGTTCCTTCAGCATTTTGACCTCATTTCTCAATTCCTCATTTTGTCTTTCCAGTTCATCAATGATTCCTAATAGTGAACAAGTCCTATAAGGATGTCAAGGAAGCTGCCTTTCTCCAACTTTTCTATTAAATTAAAAATTAATTTTTGAGAAATTGTGTAAATGCAAAAATCATGAGTGCAAAATGTTAGTACTTTCATAAAAAATGTATGGGATGATTTTCAAAATTTCCTTTTTTCAATAAAATTTATGAATGAATGACTGAATGTATGCACAAATAATTTTAAAGATTTGAAGGTTGACCATTTTGAAAATAATTGAGTAATTTTTTTTTGGTGTTTTTAGTTTTGCTGAAAATCATTCTTTAGATTTTCTTTCGAATTTTCATTTTCTCTCTTTTTGAATCTTTTTATATTTTCAATATTTTCAAAATTATTTTTCTAATTTTTCTTAGAAAATTTTATCTTTCTCCTTCTATTTTGATTTTTCTTGATTTATATATTTTCAATCCTTTTTCCTAGATTTTCTTTATTTTCCCAACTTTCGAATTTCATCTCTTCTCTGCCACTTCGGGTGATTCTGCTCAAATAAATGTCTGTGAGTAGCATATGAACCTTGTATCATGAAAGGGTGTATGCCCTCCTTGCATCCTATGTGGGTAACCTATCCTATTGATCTATGACCTTTAATGCATGAACCCCTCGAAGGTGGTTAGTAATCCTGAGGTGTAAGAGGTTACTAGAGCCAAGTTCCAGTTCATAATGCTTGCTACAACAGTAGAAAAAGCTACCAGTTGCAGGGCACATGAATAGGACACACTCTAGTTAGGATTTTTGTGATAGTCAAACAGGATGTACGTCTGAAGTGAAACCACCGGATCCCTCTAATCTAGGCTTCACTCAGACCTGGGTACAGGACCCCACTCATGAGATGAATGCATATATATGATGTGTGAAGGGCACACAAATAATTGGGATACTTGCAATTGGAGAAATCGCAACAACTATATATAGCAATTTATCATTCGTTTATCCTAGGGTTGCACAGTAGATGAAGAAACAAATGAATAACAAACAAATAAACAGAAATGGATTAATACAATGCATACTCAATTGTAAATGGACTTGACTCTCTAAGGTCCCCAGTAGAGTTTCCATCTTTCGCAACCATAATTACGACAAGACGACGAACTCACTAAGTTTTTTTGAAAAAGAATTAAACTTGATTTGTGGAGCCGCCACCAAATTTTATTTCAAAGGAAAATATTTGGAAAAACCCTAACTTGAGGAAGAATTTGGGTTCAAGAGTCAGTTACAAATCGGGAAGGTGTTAGGCACCCTACTCGCCCGTTCCGAAGAACGGTACCCTTAAACTGAGTGTGTGATTTTGATATTTTTGAAAACTATTTGATACCTTTAGTTTAGAATAAAAATAAATAGGTTTGTATGAAAATAGCCTGATAGGACTTATCCGGCTCCTATGTATTCCCTGGTTCAATGGGAAACTCAAGGCTACATAGTTTTGGTTGTGAAGACTTGATCTTCAAAAAAGAGATTGACAAATGATTTTAAAAGCAATTTAGATATTTTTGAATAATTCTTAGCCCACATATGCACCGGATCCAAGATAACTACGGCTGCACTGGGATCCATATGAATCTCTAAATATCAAACAGCAGAAAGAACTACCAATTCGTATTTAGAGCTCATTGCGTGAGACTTAGAATTATTAAAACGGTGTTTTCTAGAATATTTTTTTTAAAAGGAATTCTTAGTCCACATATGCACAGGGTCCAAGACAACTAAGGCTGCATGGGGACCCATATAACTCTCATAACATCGAACGACAGAAAAAGCTACCAGTTCGTATTTAAAGTTCATTGCGTGAGACTTAGAATTGTATAAAAAAATGATTTACTTCGTAAAATAACAAAATAAATAGAGCAAATTGTTAAATCTATCTAAGGAGATGAAGTTTGTAGTTCCAAATGGTATTTGGCATTCTTTTTATTTTTTTGATAGGTTCTTAATTCGTTTTTAATAATAAAACTAATATGCTAAATTATTGAAGGTAAATATAGGAAACGTTTCCTATGTGGTTTTCTTTTTAAAAGTACAAAGGATCCACATTTCATCTCTACTTTATGCAATCTCCCTCTAATCAATACCAATTTTTCAATTGTTGGTTTTTAGCTTCGTCTAGATATCTTGTGGGTAGTGTCTATTGCTTAGGCAAAAAGGTCTTAATTGAATACAAATATAGGAGAATGTTTTTGTATAATATCACATATTGAGTACCATGTAAGCTATATCTTGTATAAATCTGTTGCATAATGCTATTGTACTTAGACACTGTCGCAACCGTAATTCCGACGACACGACGAACTCGCTAAAATTTGAAAAATGAATTTTATTGATGATGTGGAGCCGCCACCAAATTTTATTTAAGGGAAAATGATTTGGAAAAACCCTGGATGAGATTTAGGTTCCGGAGTCGGTTACAAATGGGGAAGGTGTTAGGCACCCCACTCGCCTATTTCGAAGAACAGTACCCTTAAACTGAGTGTGTGATTATTTAAAAATAGCTTGATCCCTTTAATTAGAATGGAAATAAATAACTTGATGGAGGTTAGCCTGACAGGACTTGATCCTGCTCCTACGTATTCCTCGGTGCAATGGGAAACTCAAGGCTTACGTAGTTCTGGTTGATTCGAAGGCTTGACCTTAAACAGTGTTTAAAGGAATGTTTGAAAAGTGCTTGAAGGCTTGACCTTCGGAGCTACTTGGAAAGTAATACTTGAAAGTGGCTTGATTATTTTGAAAAAATTTAGGAAGAATCCTTAGTTCACATATGCACAGGATCCAAGACAACTATGCCTGCACTGGGATCCATACGAATTCCTAAACCCCAAACAGGAGAAACAGCTACCAGTTCGTGCTTAGGATTCGCCGCGTGAGACTTGGGGATTCTAAAAAATAGTTTTTTTATTGACATTATTTACAGAAGGGTTCTTAGTCCACATATGCACAAGGTCCAAGACAACTACGGCTGCACTTGAAACCCATATGAATTTCTAGGAAGCGAACAACAGAAAAAGCTACCAGTTCATCCCTAGGATTCATTGCGTGAGACCTAGAACCAATAAGCTTGATTAAAAATGAAACCAGAGATTGATTTTGATTGATTTAAGAAGGTGAACGTGATTTGAAATTTAAGAAGAGCTTGTTTTGAACTTTTGAGATTTAGCTTGAATTGAAGGATTTTGACTTGATTTTTAGAAGTTGATTTTATGTAAAAGATAGAATTGGATTTGTTTTGAGAATTTTAATTAGAATTATAGGAAAATTAGGAAAATTTTAGAGGTTAATTTACAACTAGGAGGGTTTGGGATGGAATAGAAATTAATTGAAAAGATCAGGGGTAATTTTGGTATTTTTAGAAATTGGGACAGATTGGGAATTATTGGCAAAGGTTAGGGGTAATTTTGGTATTTTTTAGAAATTGGGACAAATTTGGAATTACTGGCAAAGGTTAGGGGTAATTTTGGTATTTTTGGAAGTTGGGACAGATTGGGAATTATTGGAAAAGGTTAGGGGTAATGTAGTCTTTTTGTACTGGCAGGGGCATTATGGCAATTCTGGAAAAGGTTAGGGGTAATGTGGTAATTCTGGAAATGGCCAAGAATAAATGGTGGAGAAAACCCACAGAATGCTGAGTTGGGGTTTCGAAGCGAGGACGAAGGAGTTGCCAGCCAGCAGCTCGACCACCTGGGCCAAGCTTTGGATTGTGATTTATGTTATTCAAATTGATTAAGACCGTATACGAAAAATTTTGATTTTTATAAAAGCTGCCCCCGAGTTTCGATCCTGGAACCAGGAGGTCCAGGGATAGTGAGCCAACCACTAGCCCAAGCTTCCCATTTAATATTAGTATGCGTGGATATTTATTTAACACAGTAGAGTGGAAATAATTATTAACCAAAATGTTCCCAATATGTATCGAACCCATGGTCTTTAGGTGAGGTGCAAATACGCTGTCCACTGAGCCGAATGACCAGTTTAGACTTAGTATTCATGAAATTGATTAATATTTAAACGGATTGTGCTAATGGGAGTTAAGCCATTACATGACTTCTCTGCATGCCTTTTGTTCAGAACCACTGAGCCTTTCCTTAGCCATTCCCGAATGTGTGCAAGATTTCAGATTAGTGAACTAGGTACCCCAAGTGTACTCGTGACATCAAACACCCCTCAAGCGTGAGCTTGTCACAGGAATTGCGTCTGTGAGCTTTTGTGAAATCTGGTTGACGATGGGTATGATCCTGGGGTTGGCATTTTTGTTAATTGACTAAAGATCAGAAATTGTGCTAAGCGCTGTCCCTACTAATTCTTT
Source organism: Canavalia gladiata (assembly GCA_037954105.1). NCBI lineage: Eukaryota > Viridiplantae > Streptophyta > Magnoliopsida > Fabales > Fabaceae > Canavalia > Canavalia gladiata. The sequence goes on along the minus strand of CM075662.1, from coordinate 16,123,593 downwards.
CACTCCTTAAGTTTCTCTAAGTGAATTTTGGCAAGCTTATTAAATTTCCAGGGCCAGCCATACGGTGCTGAATCATTCAATCTTGTTAGAGGCTAACAAATTGACTCTTCAGCAGATTGCAACAGAAGGGGAGGGGAGCTACCTAGCTCGAAATTCACTCATTCTCTATGAACCTTCAGCCACGAACTATTGACTTAAACTCCCTCTCTTAGGTCCTGTTCTGATCATGGTTCTTAAGCTATATGGAGTAATGTTTGATTATCAATTAGCAAAGAAATCACCTACGGTTTCCGGTTTTGTTAAACAGAATTCTTCTGCATTTAACGTCCAGGTTTCTGCATATTCAAAGGCTAGTTCTATTTAGATTTGGCTGGGGAGTGACTAAAAAGCAGCGACCACTGGGGCCTCACTGTAGATCACAGGGCTTGGAGTAGGCACTGATAATCAAACCTTCTTAAACTTGTTGCACTTTGCATGGCTTGGGGACAACTAACAGACTTAGCTTCAGCAAGAACTAGCCTCTTTATTGGGCCTTATCAAGTTTAGAGATTCTCCTTATGTTGTTCAGACCCTAACCTTGAATCTAAGTCTCACGAATCCTAAGGTATCCCCTTAATCCTGCTGATATCCAGTTGGAATGGATACTAGGTGCAGACTTGAGACTCCATAGGTTAATCTCATTCTTAAGTAGCTTGGAATGTTCTGTCATTAGTTACAAGGCCTGAGGTTGTGCAACTCAATTTATTTAGGCCTGCATTTGGCCATTTAGGCTTAATAGGCTAGCCTTTGCTAGTTCTAACTGATAGGAGTTATTCACAGCTATCTAATCCCCCCTAAATCCATGTCCTGGAAGCAAATCCGCAGCTTTTCAACTTATGAATTGCAGAACCTCAATCCTGTACCTGCTTCATATTGAGGACTGCCCCTAGGCCCTAGCAGTTTTTAGAAGTCCTGTTAGGATCTCAAGGCTTCCTAACTAAACCTTGGCAGACTTATGGCACTAATGAGGCTAGGTTCAGGTTTATTCCAATAAGGACAGAGCATGTGGTTGTAATTGAATTGGTTCTGACCAAGTAGGATTATGTAACTCGTCCTGATGCACTCCCATAGGGCAAACACTTATGCTTACCTGGAATTCCTGATGCTTCAAGGAGAAGCAAATCTCTCTCTGGCTAGGCTGGAATAGACTAGTACTAAGTGTAATGCTATGGTCCAAAACCAGAACCAAACCTCGAGATTTTAGGGTAGTTTATCACAAACTTTCAGAGAAATAGAAGGCTGGAGCATGTCTGTTAGAGGTCAAGATTAGGTCTTGGGACTCAATTCAATATATCAGGAGCTTGTGTAGAGAAAGGAAAACTTCTAGGTGTCTATTACTGACTAGAATTTAGCCACAAGACTCAAAGTTTCAAATTAGAGAGGCTGAAGGTCTCCATCAGTCTGTTTGCAAGCTGGAATCAGGTCTCAAGTGTAACTTAAAAACAATTCCTAAAGTTTTTATGGGATTTGTGATGAAAGAAAGACAGGTTTTCAAGCACCTGTTACAAACCACTGATCAAGCTTAATGCTTCAGGCCAGTTAGCCTTTAGGCCACTCATTCAGGGAAAGTATCTTAGTTTATTAGAAATTCATGGGAAGAACATGGTTCCTAGACAAATTTCGCAGCTTAGACTCAGATCATCATATTCAACTTAGTTGAAACAAGAATTTAGCCAGAAAAGTAAGGATTCCTAGGGAGGTGCCGTGGACCATGACAGTTCTATTACCTGAATCCAAATACACTCAAGGGCTGCATAACTTTCTTCTTATTAGCCTTTGGCTTAAGGTCTTGTTGGTTTCTGATCAGAACTATTTTAGTACATCCAACTACTCTTATTTTGAGAACATGTGATTGGACAGCCTATGGGCTTAGCTGCAATTAGTCTTTCAGCAAACTTTAAACTCTTCTGGGCAAACTTGAGGTTAGCAGAACTACTTGAAACCAGGACTTCATTGTTCTATTGCCCCCAAACTTGCTTCCAGCTTATACAGGGCTAAGTGGAAGCTGTACTTAGCTGTTTAGGAGTTAATCCACCTACTTGTCATGGCTGAGTTAATCCTTGGAGGTTAGCAAAAATCTAAAACCAGCAGGCTGCACATAGGGACAGGTCCATAATCCTGGTACTGACCTGTGTTTGGCTTAGGATGAATATTGGAGGTTTATGACTGTATTAAGTGCTACCACGAAGCCTAGACAGTAGTTCTGGCACCTGATATATCAGACTTATATAGCCAAATTATTCTTCCATTTACTTCTAGGCCTATTCACCCCTATAACTATTGGTACAACAGAACCTAGTAGACAAGATGATGCCTAGTCCAAGATCAGTTACAATTTTAGTGAACACAGGTTCTTATCTTCCTAAGTTGAACTCAATCGATTACTGAACAACTATTGACTTGCAAACCAATTAGTTCTAAGATTTGAAAAGCTGAATCTTCAAGATAAACAGAAATACCACAACAAACAAACACTAATTTTCTAGAGCTTCAACCTCACATGAACCTGAAACATTAACTAGTACACGTACTTTAACAATTCTGAATTAAGAATTAAAACAGGCATTACAATTATTAGACCATCAGAATTCCGCAGAGTCAAAAACTTAATCATAATACAGAGAAGATGAAAAATTGAAATGGCATGGATTCGAGAGAGAAAAAATGCCTCCTAACCTGTGAGTATTGCAAAACAAGAGTACGTCCGTGACTATGCAGAAGAAATTTGAGGAAAGCGCTAACAGAGAAGGCTTTGGGAAGAGTCCAAGCCAGACAAGAGGAAATTTGGCAAAAATTCCTTCAAGAAGAATCCTTATGCGATTGCCGCGAAGGATATTTCTTGAATTTTCTTGGCTCCTTGAACCTCCTCCTACCAAAACAAGAATTAGAAGTCCTTTTCCTTGAGTCTCTAGCCTCTCTAATCTGCCTAGGATCTCCCTCAATCAGTAAAGTTCCTTCTATCTAATGACGTGAAGTTTTTTCTTTCCTCAAGCTTGGACCAAAGCACTCAGGACCAAGAGACCTCTTCCCTTCCAGAGAAACCAAAAAATCAGACCCCCGTCCAAACCAAAGAGGATGCAGAGAAAACCCGCCAAAGACCCTTCCTCCGTTGTTATTTCTTTCCTTCTTTTCTTCCCCTTTTCCCTTTTCTTGATTTATGTTAAAAGTTTGTTTTAAATTCTTTCCTTTTTCTCTTTTTTTTTTGGGAAAATTAGTTTTTTGATTACTTTTTGGTATCCTCTTAATTTTTCTATTTCTTGCTTTTTCTGTTTTTTTTTCATTTCGCTTTCTGATTTTTTGTATTATTGTCTGTTTCTGTGTTTGTCTATTTATTCTGTTTTCTGTTTTTATTTCTATATTTTTTTTGATTAATTTTGCTAATTGGGGGCCTCAGACATAATTGGGTGTTTACAGACACTATCTACAGTTTGTGGTTTCTATTGTGCAATATAGTTTGGCTCTTCCAAGTCATAAACTTATCAGCAAGCCACTTCTCTACCATATTTTAAAATATGGTAGGTTTGGTATTAAGTTTTGGCTCATTTTACAAGTTTAGATAGTTTTATTATGTTTATTATTTTCTTTTTTCTTTACTGAAAAACGTTTCTACTTGACATTTTAAAAAAATTACAGGAAAGTTGCTTCAACAAGTCACATGTGGCTTTTGATCTTGAATAGGCACCTATACATCATCTTCCAAAAGCTTGCACCACATTTTTCAAAGTATGCTTCATTATCTTCATTTGATAGCCTTTTAGTAATAATTTTGCTGCCATTGGTTTTCACAATCTCATTATACACACACAGATATATTCAAATTTTCAACAATGAAATTGTCAAATTCTTCTTAAACTAGTAATTCTATATGGTTTGTTTCATGATTCTTCATATGGTACCGGTCAAATTATGTGGTACATATCATATTAATTATAAATTAAAAATATACTAATATTTAACGTTGTTTGCAATTTAGTTATAAAATAAAACAAAATTTGAATAGTAGAGGTTGTGTACAGTTTTGTAAATATTATAGTTAAGGTCATGCATCAATCAAAACAAAAATATTTGTTGGTTCCCTTAGGGCTAGAAATTCCATTTTTATTCGATATGTGGCCTGCATATGAAGGGAGTGGAGAGGGGTCCATGTATGCAAAGGCAATTGGTAAAGATCCTTATCTTACTTTGATGGTTTATTCCTACCAATATTCTTCAACTCCTAGTATATGCAAAGACAATCAAAATTTCATATTAGTTTCATTCATGGTGATCCTATCTCAAAATCTTAGACAGAATTAAGCAAATGTCATTTTATATTAGTATGTTTTCAAAAAAATTATATTATCTTAAGGATGTTTTTAAAATTTTTATAAATATTCTCTAAAAAATAATGTTAATTAATGCATGGTAAAACCAGAATATGACGATCTTTTTCAAGAAGAATTAGCTCCAAGAAATGCTTTAAATTATTTGGTTAGGTTAATAAACTTAAGATCCGAATTTTAATATTATGCAAGGTTCATATAACCTGGAATATTATTTATAAAATAAGGACAACCCAGCCTTGAGCTATGCTTAGATGATTATTAAAATTATAAAAAAGGAAAATAGAAAAAAGATAAATTAATTTTATAATTTTTGTTTTTTCTAACACTTTCTTTTCCTTTAACTTATTTATTCCTTAACCATCCATTTCGATCTTACTTAACACCAATGTCCATTATATATTTTTCTCTCCATTTATTATTTCTTTATTCTTTATTCTTTTTTAGTTAAATTATATTTAAATATTAGGAGAAATAAATCCTACATAGCTTTCGCTTTCATTTGATCTTGAAACTTAAGAGAGGTTATGTAACATTCTTTTATTATCATCCTTGTATTGAATTATTGCTTGTCTTCTAATTTTGGCTAGTAATAGAACTAATGTATTTAACTTATGTTATTGTTGTTATTTTATAGCACACTATCTTCCAGCTACTAATATCGTCAAGTGTCACACAAACATCATTTCAAGTTTGAAGGTTAGTACATTACTTCTTTCTGCTCTGCTTAACTCTACACCATGCTTTAATAAGTTATACCCTCTTTGATATCTCATTATCTTGTTTTCAAGTTTTCGTAATTTTATAATTACAACTAAAAAATAAATAGTGATATTTTATGATTAAAATAAAAATAATCAAATCCATAAGTGTGGGGAAACCTTTTTTCCATTTCAATACAACACTTGAACACAGAGAATCTAAATTCGAAGATATTTTATTCTTAATAATTTAAGTAGCATTTATCTTATTGAAAATATTGTATTAAATATTTTATTATTAATATTTTTTAAGATAAAATTTGATGTAATATTATAATTAATATTTAAAATGAGGTAAAATTGAGGCAAATTATAATAACTAAAATATATTTAAACTAGGCATTATTTTTTATATCTCAATTTCTCATTATATGAGGGAGCCATGCTCAAATCAATAACATATTTAAATGGTAAGTTAAGTAACTATTTAAGTTAGTAACTAATAAGTAACGTGAGAGACATACATATTAACTAGTGTATTTTATATGTAGCTTGATTCCAAACTTGAATAGTAGAAGGAAGCTTTTATTGAGTTAAAGATATGGTAATATCTATTCATTGATTTATAGTTGTTCAAAATAGTTGTACCATTAAATTTTCTTCTAAGCTTAGATTGAAGTTACAAATGTTTTGCTTATTTTGAATGATGAATATATGTTATTCATGCATGAAAATATTATTGTAAATACTTTATTTTATCCATATTGTAATGTAAAATTATTTTCACTTTCATTAGTCTTTCCTAACTTGTTATAACTTCCTCAAATCAGAAATAAATTGCACACCAATGGATAAGTCATGAATTAGGATGCCACGAAATTCTCCTGAATATGATTAAGGAGTTAAGGGGTGTATTAAATTTGTGTTTCAACATAGTGTCATGGATGGTAAAATATTATGTCCTTGTGTTCGCTGTAGTTGCAAAAAAGATAAAAACTAAAGATGAGGTGTATGACCACTTAATTTGTAAAGCATTCCTACAAGGATATACCTTTTGATTTTTGCATGGGGAGTCATTGCCCAATGAAAATCCTAATTCAAATTTACCACAAGATACCATTGTCGATGAAGATCCAATTCAAAACATGATCAATGAAGCTATTGTAGTTGATAGACAATGTGAAAACAAATCAAATGAAGAAGACATTGGCCACGGTGAAGGAGTGATGCCAAATGTAACACAAGAAAGACTTCAAGATCGGGAGTTTTATGAATTATCAAGGGATGGAGGACAACCTTTGTATGAATGAAGTACAAAATATTCGAAACTTGCCCTTATAGTAAAGTTGCATCATATCAAATGCCTATCTAGGATGACTGATAAAGTTATGACCATAATACTAGAACTTTTACATGACGTATTTGAACATGTAAAGATTTTGAGTTCATTTTTATGAGGAAAAGAGAACTATAACTAAGCTTGGCTTAGATTATGAAAAGATACATGCATGCCTAGATAATTGTATGTTGTATTGGGACGAGGATGAAAATAAGGATATATGAAAAAATGTCAGAAGTCTAGATGGAAGCCAATGATAAGAGGTGGGGATAATGAGGCATCCACTATTGGAAACGATAAGAAAAAGGTACATGCAAAAGTTCTTCGGTACTTTCAACTAAAACCACGTTTGAAGAGATTGTTCTTTTGTTCAAAGGCTGCTAATGATATGAGATGACATGTTATGTCTCCTAAAAATAATGGCATGACGAGGCATCCATAAGATTCTGAAGCTTAGAAGATGTTGGATTTAACTAACACCTTGTTTGCATCAAAGCTATGAAATGTTCATCTTGCATTAGCTACTGATGGTTTTAATTCCTTTGGTACTCTGAGTGCTTCATATAGAATTTGGTCAATTATTCTCATACCTTACAATACCCCTCCATGGGTATGTATGAAACCTTCATCGTTTATCCTTTCAATCATAATTCCTGGTAAGAAAATACCGAAAAATGATATAGATGTTTACTTACAACCTCTCATTAAGGAGTTGAAGGAGTTATGGGATGATGGAATAAATGCATATAATGCTTCATTGAAAGAGATGTTCAAATATGATGTGGCTTTGATGTGGACGATTAATGACATTCTTGGTTTGGGAAACCTTTTTGGATGGAACACGTACACAAGATTAGCTTGTCCAACTTGTAACTTTGACTTTAGTCCTTGTTGCCTCCACCATAGTATAAAATGGTGTTTTATAGGCCATCACCACTTTCTTCATCAAGGACATAGATTTAGATTGAACAAGGTTCGATTTAATGGAGAACAAGATATGCATAACTCACTAAAAAAATTATCTGGCTTAGAAATTTTTGAACTAATAAGAGATATTCAGGTCACATTTGGTAAAAGAGTTGAAGCAAGTGGAAGAGGTAAAAGATTACGTGGTAACAATCGCTCCTAGCAAGACAATGCTCCACAATGGAAGATGAAAAGCATATTTTTTGAACTTCCATATTAGGATCATAATTTACTATGTCAAAATGTAGATATTATGCATATTGAGAAGAATGTACGTGGTAATATTCTCTATACCTTACTAAATGATAGTTCAAAGTCAAAAGATCATATCTTTGCTCGATGAGACCTTCAAACCATGGGTGTTAGACATGACCTTTGGGTAGATGAAAATGGAAAATATCCATTAGCTATTTATACATTGACCAACCAAGGAAAGAAGACTTTCTTAACGACTTTAAGAAATATTGTTGTACCATATGGGTATTAAAGCAACATTTCTAGATGCATTGATGCAGGCAGTCTTCATTTAAATGGGATGTTAAAAATACATGATTGTCATATATTTATGGAATAACTCCTACAATTGGCCATGAGGGTAACATTGACCAATTAGCTGACATCAGTTTTGAATGAGTTTTGCTCATTCTTTAGAAAATTGTGTGGTAAATTTTTGAATGTTGAAACTTCAGAACAATTGCAAAAAGACATTGTGATCACTTTATGCCACATGGAAATGTTATTTCCCCCTTAATTCTTCACTATCATGGTTCACTTAACTATTCACCTTGTTGAAGAAACTAAACTTGGAGGCCAAGTACACTATCGATGGATGTATCTTATAGAAAGGTAAAGAAATTTAATTTTTTTCAATCACATTTTCAATGAAAATAATTTTTGACATATTTTTCATGATTTAATAGGTACTTAGGATTGTTAAAGTCCTATGTACACAATAGGACATGACCAAAAGGATCTATGACTAAAGGTTACCTAATGGAGGAAATCCTAACCTTTTGTTCAAGGTATTTAGATAATATTGAGATAAGATGGAATCGAACTCGTCATGTTGATGATGAGCCAAATGATAAAGAACCCAACAAATTAATAGTTAAATTGTTTCCATTAGTAGGGAAAGCAATTGGTGGTTCTTCATATTCCAGGCTTACTTCTGCTGAAAGATTACAAGCACATCGACATGTGTAAACCAATTGCCCTCTTATTGATCACTATCTTTAGTAAGTGTATATACAGTGTCTGAATGTATCTACTTTCTTTTTCTTGATCAATATTTTATAGAGAAATCAACTTATTACCTTAAATCTATGTAGACAGTGTAGATAAATTGTGCGAAAGCAGCTAAGAAGAAGTACAAGGAATGCGAATGATATAGACAAGAAGGTTTATAGAGAGTTTATTGGTTGGTGCTCTACTCATGTAAGTAAAACTTTAATGAAGGTTTTTGAAAATTATAGGAAATGAACTTTGGTAATAATTATATTGCTTATTTTACAAATTTTTTATGTAGATTTTTGAAATTGCAAACAACCTCAACGAGGTAGATAAAACTATTCTTCTCTGTCTTGCTGAAGGTCCTAAAATGCAAGCTACAAGATACATTGCATATAACATTAATGGACACAAGTTCTTAACTTTGGCACAAGATTAGGGATTCAAAACTCAAAACAATGGAGTCACTGGTACTTTTGGCACTAGTAGTTACTCAAGTAATAGTGATACTCAAATGAGATTTGGAGGGGTGCCTTACTATGGAAAATTTGTGGATATAATTGAAATTAGCTATAATGAACTAATCAATGTTACTTTATTTAAATGTGAATGGGCAAATACCACTAATCTAAGAGGTATGAAAATAGATAATTTGAGTTATACCTTAATTAGCTTTGCAAGACTAATACACACTGGAGAAAATAAAGATGGTGAGCCATACATTAAAGCTTCTAAAGCTTGGATGATTTATTATGTTGATTTAATGAGAAAGATAGAGGTTGGAGTATACCTATTCATTTGATGCCAAGGAACTTCTATGACATAGGTGTAGTTAAAGAGATTATGGTATCAAATGAATTGTTTCCATCACATAACTTAGATCAAACTTTTATTGATGATACTGAATGTACACAATTAGCAAGATATATTATAAATGATGATCGTGTAACTTCTATCATGAATGAAAATGTTTACAATGATGATGATAATATGATTATATGATAATAATAGGTAAAACTTAATACTTATTTTTTGCTAACTGTCTTATTTGATCTTTATTATTATGGTTGTTATTTATGACGTGAATGATTAGCTTCTTATATGTTTCATTGTAGTTTCATTAAAACAAACTAATGTTTTGATTTTAAAGGAATGCTTAAGACAAAAAGGTTTACTCATAAGGCTCATTCTGCATCAGGTACTGGTTCATCAATGAGCCAAACCGCATCTCACTTATTAGCACAAAGTGAGCCCATACCTGAAGGTTCTCTTCAAAATACAGAAGTCCAAAATATGGAACCCATACATGATCAACATCAAGGCATACAAACCAATACTAGGAGAAGGTATCATAAATATTGGATAGTTAACATGATTGGTAAGTAGGTTAGTACATTTAAATAATTTTGATTAGTTATTTTCATTGAATCGTTAAGTTGGATAATCTATTTTTATTAATATTTGTTAAGTTATGTATTTATCATTATTGTGGTCTTCTTTCTTTATTCTAATGTTTTTATATTTACTTATAAAAAAAGTAGATGTAGACGGAGTAATTAAAGAAACACGTCTACAAGTTGCAGATTTGAATTTGAACCTTCCTCCAGGTCAAAAAGTTATCTTGGAATAGAATAAGGATGGTCAAACAGTTAAAGATAGCAGTGGCCTTTTGGGAGTGTATTTAGGAGAGCTTGTAGCTAATACCAATAAATTTCCTGTTAGTTATGAGTCATGGTTTAAAGTTCCTCCAACATATAAGAAACATGTTTGGAATAAAATTATAGTTGAATAAATATATTATCTTGTAAACATCGTATACTATATTTTAATTCTTTCATTTGTTTTTTATAGGAAAAATTTCAAGTCAATAATGGAGCATAAAAAATCATATAATTTCTAAGATTAGAAAATGTTGGAGAGACAACCGATTAAGATTATTTAAGGAGTTTTTCGTTGAAGGTGCTACTTGGGAAGAAAATCTTAAGTCACATCTAGATGGCATCCCAAGAGACCAATGGGCCTCATTTCTAATAACGCATTTGTTGAAAGGGTTGTTAATATACATATGACTAACTATGTTTCTTTTAATGTAGGAAATATGTGCAAAAAACATCGCAAATCGACAAAAGCAAACAATACCTCACATCCTTGGGTCAAAGTCAATTGCTAGAAAGAAGCACAAACTAGTATAGTTTAGCATTTTTATTACATTCAATTTCTTAAATTTAATTTCTTTTGTTATGCTTAACATCATGATTAATTCTAGGAAATTGAAATTGGGTAGATATACAGTAGAGGAGAAATGTATTCTTTTGCACATAAGAGAAAGGATGGTTCTTATGTCAATAATGAAGCTCAAGAAAAAAGTGTGAGTTGTATAAATTACTTATTTCAATCTTAAGTCATAATTCCCTTGATTTTCTTCCTTTGTAATTATATTTGATAAGCCCACTTTTGTGTAAGCAGTGATAAACAAGGCCTATAATTCAATTAGATTGGTTTATTTAACTTGGTGTCTATTGTAATGATTTGTTCTTTTTTGTTTAAGTCCAAGTATACAGCTGGTTGTTATATGTTTCTTCTTTATCGAAATTACAATAAAAATCCTATTTTAAATTTACATGGATAATTAATTATATATTGCTAAAATTTATTTGTAGGAGTTATTAGATATACAAAATAGTGACACCACTTCTGAGGAGGATGCTTACATAAGGGTATTTGGGAAGAGCACCCAAGACGTGTGCGAGGCATGGGATTTGGTTTTTTCCCCACCCAAATCTTTGGAACCACTCATAGTCAAGGGAGTTCTAGTGTATCTTCTTATGCTGGAGATGAGCTAAAAGTAGAATTGCAACAAAGTAAAGAAAGAATAGCCGCTTTAGAGGAAAAAGTTGCAAAGTATAAAGCTTTGGAAGGACAAGTAGCTTTTCCTATGTAGAAACTTGGTAACTAGTTGCCACCTCAATTTAATCAGGTAAAGACTTGTAATTTGAATGAAGATTATCTATTGGTGTAAATTCTTTAGAAATAACTTATTTTTTTCTTTTTTTCTTTTTTCTTTATAATTTCAGGTTACACATTTAGCTTCACTAACAGAAGGAAGACCATCTTTTTCAACTAGTCATGAACTTGACACACATGAACAACCACCATCATTTTAGTTTAATTTTTAATACATGTTATATTTTATTTAGATGATTCTAATCATAGATGACATTATCTCGTAATAGTTTCCCATATATTTAGCTAGTAATGAACCTTGCACACATGAACAACCACCACCCCTTTAGCTTCATTTTTAATATATGTCAAATTTTGTTTAGATGATTCTAATCATAGATGACACTGTCTCGTAACAGTTTCCCATATATCTAGCTAGCTTAATTTCTTTAACTATTATTTATATATGCAAAGTTATATATTGTTGCTTATATATGATATGTTATGTTGAAGCTTGTAAAATAGAATGATGAGAGGAATTTGTGAAGCGGCCAAGTTTTTATATTTATAAGGGTGATGTAAGAGAAATGGATAATGGAAAAATTGACTTTTGATTTAGAATTTACATTTGGATTAATTATACATACATGCGGTAGCTAGATTTGATCTTTATTATGTATATGGGAGTTGAAGAGGTAAGATTTACTGACCAAATTTTAAAATTATTATATGATTTTACCCTTGTCTGTGGGATAGGATCCACATGAAATAACGTACTAACGTATATTAGTGTCTTAGTAATCAATGACGTGTGTGAAATATGGGAGGAAATGTCATCTATAGCATTGCTGGGATAGTGAGTGAGAGCACTTATATGCCATTGAAATCTTGAACTTGGGATAATAGGTTTGCTGTTTTCATTTACCTTCATGTGTGGCCTTAGTTTAATTACTTGTGTAATTTTTTTTTATGACTAGTTATACTAACAGGATGAATAAGTTTTGTCATTTTATGATAATTTTGAAACAAATTTTATCAAGCATTTAAAATGGTTCAAAAATGATAAAACTGCTGCAAAATAATTATGATAACTTTGACTTCGGTTTAAAAGTTATAGAATAAGACAAAGCAACGAATTTGACGACGGTTAAAATCGTCGCAAAAATGTAAGATGATTTACTTTATGTTCAAAAATAGCAATGCACAAAATGATGGTTTGTCACAATTGTAAAATTTTTGTGGCAGTTTGCCTGCCGATCAAAAGTGGCAACAAATTAAATGACAGTTTGTGACCGTCGCAAATAGTGGCAGTGGTTTTCGCGGTGGTTTTGAATAAGCATAACAAAATACCTAACGATAGAACAAATAATGATGGTTTAGCAAGCATTGTGAAAAAAATTTGGCAACGGTTTGAAGCATCACGAAAGGTAATAATAACCAACACAAAATATCAATTTTCTTGTAGTGCTTAAAGCTCCAATTAACCTCTTTACTTAATGAAAATCCTTAATACACCATTTAGAATTTTTAAGCCTATTTTTCCTTAAGTTTCTCTAGGATGACTAAATGCACACCTAGAGATTTCTGGATCATTTTAGTTCAAGTTCCTTTCATTCAAAGGTTGATTTACTTCATTAGAACCTAATTATGTGATTGGTGGCACTTATGGAAATTTTAACAAGTTTTATCCTTGATTATGTTAGCATGGTTGAATGTCTCCCTTGGCTTACCAAGGTTACCTTTCCAAATTTTTTTCTCATACAACCTTGGTTCCTTGATTTTGTGCACTTGTAGCACCTTAAGCTCTTGGCATACATGTTTTGTCCAAAGTCCACACCTTGGGTTATGTCCAAAAATAAGTCTTGTGTGTCTTGTAAAGCTTGTGCCATTTTAGGGTCAAAATTTCAACTTTTACTTAGTAACTTTTAAATCTATGCCCAAAGCAAGCTAATAGGTCTTCAAGATTATTACTATTTTTTCACTTTTAAATCTTTAAGTTCATGGGTTCAAATTAGGATAAATCATTACACAAGTTCACCATAAGAAGAAAAATCACTATTTTCAAGCTTTAAGCATAAAAACATGCAAGACAACATTTTTTCCAAACAACAAAGTGTGGATCCACAAGATCTATTCTAAGATCCATACATCTCCCACCAAGAACACTTCAAAAAATTTTCTCATGAGTTCTCAAAACTATCCAAAGCATCAAAATGGGTTTTAAAATAATTTCCACTGATTAAATTTCTTCCAAGTTACTTCGAAGCACTTAAAACCAATCAAACTTCTTTTTACATCTCAAAAATCACTAAAAAATGGTGATGCTCATTTTGAACCATTTAAATGTAGGCTTGAGACCTTATGGGTTAAAAACAAAAGAAGATCTGTGGATTTTAGAGAAAGGATCCACAAAAGAGAGAAAACAAACCATATAAAGTAAGTTTAAAGTTTAAAAAGACAAAGTAGAAAATCCTACTTGATGTTGACTTAGTATTGTGATGGTGGAGCTATAGTGGCTGCTCCTTGTCCCCCCTGGCTGGTCCACAAGGTTCTCTAAGTTAAAGTGGTAGGGCTTAGTGTTTAATGCTTTGTTTTAGCTTAAATCTCAAAGATGGAGACTTAGGCTTAATGTAAAAAGTTAGGATTTTTTGTATTTAGATAGATTTGGAGAGATTTTTGAGAGTTGGCTAAGTGTTTTAGGAAGTAAAAATTGAATCAAATAAAGTCCCAAATTAGCTAAGTGAGTTCGGCCATTCATGGGCAAAATTGAATTATTTTTACATTTAGGGATATTTTGGTAATTTTGCATAGATTTTCCTAGTTTTCAAAATTCAAGAAATTATACTTTTATACTTTGACTAGTGTTAATGAGGCCGAGTTTGTCACTAATCATGTTTAACTTAGCCTAAGGAGGGTTAACTTTTAATTAATCAAGGTTAATTAGTCTTAACCATGGTTAAATGAATCTTAGAATTAATTATTTTTGTCTTTTATGGGTTTAATTTGGTTGACTTGAGTTGGTGACTCACCACTATGGTTTCCACATGGTGAATGTCGTGCAGCCCATGTGGGGCCCACTCATGGCTTGTTCCCCATATTTTCTTACCATCCCAGCCTTTTAGGGGCATTTTGTAATTTTTTTTAGTATTGCCAAAAAATTTCTCAAATTATCTCTTAAAATTCTAACACTTTTTGGTTTCTTCTCATGCTAATCTAAGGTCATTTGTTATTTTTTTTTTTGCAACTGACTAGCTCTATGCAGAAAGCAAAGCTCTCTATGTATATGTGATGTATGAAAGAGTGCCGATGTCCTCACACTCAATGTCCTCGCACTAACCTTTATAAACTTATAAGACTATATAAATAATAATGTTTGTAAAAAATAATGTTATATAAGCATTTGTGAATATAGGAATGTCTAGTATTAGTAATAAATAAATGCGGGCTTTTGAATGTACCGTTTTCTTAGCGTAACAATGAATGTCACTAAATCAATTGAATAAATTGATAAGGCTCACATTTCTAATGATGTTTTTAACAAAAGAAAAGCCTTACCATATTTTGAGTATAAGTAACTTCTTAAGAGGATTTCGCATCATTAAATAACAATCTAATAATGAAATCGTGAATACAACTTAAGCATAAGACGAACTTCATCATTAGGTTGTTATAAGATAGATAGTATACTAATATTAATTTGGAATAATGTCTATAGTGATGAATTTATATCTTTTCCATCAAGACTTTGAGTACTATAAAATTGAATAAATCCATGTATATTAGTTTAGGATGTCAAGAAGTGGAAACACAACTTTTACTTTTAAAAGAGGTTTTCATTTATTTTTCTTCCAACATAGCACATGGAAGATATCTTACTTAAAAAATACATTAGGAAATCTCTTTATGAGACCATTTTATAAAATTTTTAAATATGTTTCATACCGATGTGCATAAGCATTTTGTATCAAATCCACTTTTCATCCTATTTAAAGAAAAGATATGTTACATTTTGATTATATTGTTCCTCTAAATCAATCTTGTACATATTATGATGCCTTTTGGCAATAAAAAGTGTGGATCTATCATTTTTTTTATTACAAATTGATCTTTGTCAAATAAAACATCATATTCACTATTATAAAGGTAACACCCACAATTTCTTATGATAGTCTCCCTAAGTTAAAATTTTCCTTTAGTATGAAATAAAGCAAAAATAAGAACAAAATCTAGAGAAATTAGAGACTTTTTAGTAAATGATGAAAATACCCCTGCACTAGGATGACACAAATAAATATGCAGGAAATCCAAAACAGAATTTAAAATACATTCTAAAGGTTTAGAATCCATCAATGATGATTATAAAGTCATAAGAAAGGAATATAAATAAAGAGAGAACGAAAATGCCATCTGAAGCACCCAAAAAATGCTCAAAATGCCCTTAGAAAGCTTTATCTTCTATAAGGCTAAAATATTTCTAAAAAAATGTAAAATGACATCAGAATCATTCAAGAATAGACCAATAAATGTTAGAAACATCAGAAGAACAGTTTGAAAACTTTCTACGAAATTCTCAAAAAATTATCAAAATGCCTCTGGAAGGTTAGGAGGGCAAAAAAATGCGAACCAGAAGCTGGGAATTGGATCTTATCCATTGAGAATGAACATTTTCTTGTAGAAAATGAGGTGATGGATTACCCCATAAGTCATCATACCATTTATGATATGAAAGACAAAGGTATTAATGAGGAGAGAGAAAATTAACTATGGTTAAAGTAAATTAACTTTGATTAATTAAAATTAACCATACTTAGAATAAGTTAACCTTGATTAGTGTTAAATTTAGATTTATTATTATTAAAATAATCCTAAAGGATAATTCTTTACATTTACATTTACATTTAATTTGGAAAATAGAAATTACATGTAAATGGACCAAAATACCCTTAAGTATGAATTTAATTCACATATGTCCTAAAGTGGAAAATTTTGATTTAAGTGCTAAGATGCTTCATTTGCTTCATTATCAATCTTACAAATACTTCAGAAAATTCTCTCAACTCACCAAAAACTTCACTTTTTCTCAAAACACCGAAACCTACATTAAACTTGGATTTTCATCTTTGAAGTTTATGTTACAACAAGACAAATCAACCAAGCCCCACCATATTCAACAGTATTTTTTGTGTGGACCACCAAGGAGAAGGGAAACAATTTCAAACACTCACCATACCTTCATAAAAGTTTTCAACAAGTATTCATAAGCTTTTAATTATATGTTCATGGTTTTCTTTTCTTCTTTTTTTTTGGTGGATCTTTCTCTACGTTCTATGGATCCCAATTTCTTGAGTTTGATGGAGATATAAACTTCCCTTGATGGTTAAAAGTGAACATCAACAAATTTTTAGTGATTTTTGGAAGTTAAAAAGGGATTTTGGTGGATTAATGTGCTTTTAGTAACCTCTGAAGCAATTTAATTGATTAAAATTTCTCAAAAATGATTTCTTTAAATTTTGGGCAAATTTTAAAGTTTTTATGAAAATTTTTGAGATGCTCAAAGTAAGAGATGGATAGATCTTGGAGTAGATCTAGAAGGTCTCCACTTGGTTGTCTTAAAAAATGCTTTCTTTAAGCTCTTTATGTTCAAAGTTGTAAGTTTGTTTATGTCTTCTCTTAAAAGTTTATTCTTGAACTTGGACTTTGATAAAAGTTCAGATCTAGACCCATATGATAACTATTCTAGAAGACTAAACAGGTTAAGTCACAAAATTTATAAACTTAAGTTAAAACTTGGACCTTAAAATCAGTAAGAGTAAAGGTGGATTTATGCACCCAAAGTTGAAGAAGACACTTAAGACCCTTCATGATCATGATCAAAACTATGGACAAATGAAAAATCTTTATGGATCCAAAGGCATGTGATGTAACAAGTGCTAAAATTTATGACACAAAGGTCAAGTGAGAAGAAAATGAGAAAAAAGACCCATGTTAGGACATATAGTGGTTTTTCCCCTTTCCCACTAAATTAAGAAAACTTGAGTTTAAAATTGTGATTAAGGTGTAATGAGGAGTCTAACCATGTATAAGAAATGAATTGTAAATTTGAAAGAAATTTGGTAATGGCTTGGGTAAATTCGGCCATGCTTGGGTAAATTGATGAAAGTAAGTTAAAATCTTGTTAAGACTTAAGAATGAAATCCAATATGCATAAGGTGGTGAGTTGGAATCAATTATGGAGTTGAGGGAGGGAGATGGACCATTCGACCATTCCTATTAAACATGAAGGAAAAGTCCTAAAAGGCTCTAGGTTGGTGTGAATTAATAGCCTAAATCCTAACTAGTGAAAATCACCTTCTAATGTAAGAAAAGAATGAACCATAATGCTTAAGGACCTTAGAAAGTGGGTTCGGCCACCTATAGAAGAATTAGGTAAAGTAGGTTATTTTGGATGCTTAAAGGTATTTAAATAAGACATAAGTAAGAAGCTTTGAATTCATAGGCAAGGAGTTAAACAAGAAGGTTAATTAACGGTTCAACTTTAATTAGCAAAGTCATTAGCCAAGAAAGCATAAAACTTCTAAATACTTAAACTTGAAATAAATAAGTTTTTCATAAAACATCCAAGTTAATGAGCGCAAAGAAGATATACCTAAAAGAGGCCATTCAACCAAGTATTCTAAGACTCTAATATTTCACGAACTTACATAAAGAAGATAAACTTAATATTTGAGAAAAGGAAAGGTTGAGAGGTAACTTAGAAGGATGAGTGGACTAAGTTTCCATGAGAGATTTCCCATAAAACTTAAGGAATAAGTAGGATTGACAAATTCTTGGAGGAAGGTTACATGGTGTTCAAGAAATCTACATTAAACATAATTAAGAAATTCTTGATTAGAATATTAGTTTCTACTTCAAATAATTATGCCAACTTGTAGTGATACCTTATGAGTACATAAATATGAATGAAAATTTTATGGAAGGTACTCTTGAATTGTTTAGAAAGTAATGTATTATATGATTCTCATGTGTGAATAATGAATGTGAAGGTAGTTTGGATTAGAAACTATATATGCATGGCATATTGGTTGGATTTTTTGAACATACATGATATCTGGAAGCTTTAAAAAGGAACATAATTAACTAAGGGATCATCTAAGAAAGAACTTATGTGAAAAGTTAATTCTACTCTTAATTTTCCTTATGCATATTTAGACGGTAAAAGGGTCATTCTATGGTAGAGACAAAAAGGTTCTCCAAATATCCTTCCATTATGAAGCATTAGGTCTTCAATGATTATGATGATAACGACTATCAAGAAATAAGCTCATGTCCTAAGAATAAAAGGTAGAGTAGTAGAGCTAATGAAAATATATTGTTTGACTAAATTATATTATATGACTATGATCTAGATTATCGCTAAGAGAGTGATAGATAAAAAAGAAGAATTATGTTGGGATATGAATGAAATAATAGTCAAATGATATCTGCAATATGATGTAATGTGATCCCGAAAGTATATGAGATTCTTGAAATCCAAAATAAGTAATTTGAATGCTTATGATAGAAACTAGTTCCTATTTTTGTAAAAAGAAATTTACTTCAACTAAGGCTTTTCTGAAAATTAAAATTGACCCTGTATGCATGACATGTTTTTTAATAAACTAAAATGACTAAGTTAAAAGTGTTGTCACTAACTCTAGGGTAGAGTCCTACTAAGAAACCTAGTTCTCACCCCTCTTCCACCATTTTCTTCCCAAACACTACGGATGTTTTTTGTGACCACAATAGTGTTTATTGAGCTCAACAATGTTAATTCGTCCGCAAAAGCTCACGAGTTAGTTATTACCACCCAAGCCAACATGAGGGTTTATTTTTCATTGGGCCATCTCTTCGTATTTGTTGTAATGAGTCAAAATTTCTCCACCATGGAATTTTTCATTCCTTTGGAGGATTTTCATCCCAACATGGTGTTCCCTCCGCCACTCAGTTATCAGGCACATCTAGCTGCAGCAGTGAAAGACTCATTTTCATCTAAAGGGGAAATGAACCCTAAACACCTTTTCACTACCATGGGTCTTCTTATGTTTAGTCATCACAAGCTAAGTCTCCTTATCCCAGGCCGCCACACCCATTTCAAGCCTTTCAGGAGATGGAAGATGGAACCTTTTATGCCTTGGATGAGAGTTTGTAGTTGGAGCATTGTGGCCTCCATTATTGAAACATTTGTGTGGACTTCGAAGCAGTGAAGTTTAAGTCATACCCATAATGTACATTTTTTTATAGTCATGGTTAACTATAATATAAATAACTAATATGAATATTTGTATTATATTGTATATGATGTAAATATGGTAATAGTAGTTATGTGTATAATTAAGTATGTAAAACACTGATGCCTTAACTTAACTTTCTTTAAATCCGATGGATTGTGTGACTATAATGTTTGTATAATTCGTGACATGTAAGTGTTTATGCTAACTTGTGAACCTAGTGGTTGAAATAAATATTAAACCTGTATAAATAACATAAACAAATTATTAATTAGACGCGAGTGAGGACGTTTGATCATTTATCTTTTATATGACAATTACTACGGAGAGGCTTGCATTTCCAACCAATGTTTTAAAAAAAATTACCATATTTTCATTAATACTAATTTTTAAAAAGATTCTGCATCATAAAATAACAGTCTAATAATAAAACTGTGTACATAACTTAAGCGTAAAATGAGTTTCATTTTTAAGGTGTTATAATAAAATTGATAGATGCTCAAGAAATTTTGTTTATCCTTCAACAAAGTACGTTATTAATAGATGGAAAGAGAAGGTTACCAATCTTACCTATGCTTATTATCATACCGAGTTGGTTACCTCCAAAGGTAAATTTTCCACCTCTATGTGGCAAGAGGTCTATGAACATAAATCTTTTTCCATCGTATGTCGTGAGTAGTCACTATCTAGGTACCATTTGTGATGTCTCCTCCTTTCTATCCAAAATTTCTATAACAAGAATAATCATATCATAAGGCTTTATGCCTTTTCTTATAGAAGCATCTAGACGATACATGTTCAGACCTTCCATAAAAATAACATAAAGAAGATAGATAATTGAGATAATTTTATCAGATTTCTTCCCTATGAACTTTAATCAAGCTTTGTCATTGGGATACTCTATGATTTTCAAAATTTCATTGAGATTTTAATCCCATTAATTAAACTATTTAAGTCCTTGGTAAGCTCCGAAACCTTTTCTTAAAGTAGTTTTACTTCATTAGTTTGTTATACCTCATCTTGGACTTGATTTTTAATTTCATTTTCTTAAATGAGTATTTTATCCACTCTTTCCTTTTTTTTTCTCTAATTCTTGAGAAAGATAAGTGTTTTGAGCTTTAAGCTTTTTGTACTCTTTCAAGAGAAAGTCTCTATCATTAAGAAGATGATAATACGAAAGTTTTAAATCATCAAGTTCAGATTTTACCTCTTTATCTTCATGGATGTATGCCATAAAGCAAAATTTTTATTTTCAGTTACTTTATTGTGACTTTCTAAGCTGATGTTGAGATCATTCAAAGTAGACACTACATCCTTCTTTATTTTTTCATCACTTATTTCCTCATTTCTAGAGATTAGAACATTATATCTTTCTTTTCTTTTTTTTTTCCTATTTTCTTCTTTATCTTTGTCTTGCGATATAGTTATTAATCCCGATTCTTATTTCTGAGTACTCTCCTTATTTTTCTAGTAATAAGTGAGACCTTATATCATGTCAAAATCACCATCCTTGGATTTGTCCCTTTCTTTAGATGATCTCAAGATCTTAACCTTTGGAGGTGAACACTACCTTGTATTTTAGTGCAATTATTTTTTTTATCATTTTTATTTCACGTTAATTGAGTACAAGATCATGCATTCTTGAAGATAACAGTAACTCGTCTAGATTGAGGATACCAAGATATTTAGATTCCATGATAGTTGTGAATTTAGATTCCTAAGTTTTGGGGTAGATATTTTCTTCAATAGTATATTGTTCTCCTAGAGCAAAAGGATTATTAAGAATAGTTTGGAATCTTCCAAATATCTCTTCTAGAGATTTTGTTCTCTTTATGGAAAGATCTCATATTATCAAGAGAGAAATCTTATCTTTGTTGTTTGATAGTGTTGGTTTCTTCATGAACAATAGTTAGGATTTGTTGTACTCTGATCAAGATAAGCACACGTAAGTAGATATCTTACTTTCACTTTTTTCTTTATTTGATTAGTTTCTTTAGGTGTCCAGTTCTTTTTGTTGGGTGAGGTACAAGCAAGATAGTCTCCTTGAGTGATTACTCTTTTGAGTCCAATCGAATGGATTTCAACATCTTCATCTTCTTTTCCACTAAGGATAATCTTCTCTAAAAAGAAGGTGGATGAGGAGTTGAGGCTCCTTTTGGGATAAGATGATGAATGGTATATTCCACGATAAGGATATTTTCCTATAACACCAGAAGGTGCTCAAATCAAGAGGCAGGGATCTAATACTAATTGAAAGAACTCAAGAAATACACAAAACATGAGGGTTGAATGATGTGCTAATTTTTTCTAAAATATTTTATTAAGATAGATTGTCTAACGTAAATATGAAGTACAGGATGACAAATAACAAAGAGTAGGAAAAGAGAAAAAAACAGATGATGTATACTAGTTCATTCTTACAGACCAGGAGCTATATTTAATCCTTGTTTAAACACAATAGGATTTTCACTATACAAAAACTTTCTTCAAAAAGAGTTGCATCTACCCAAATATTTTTGAACAAGAACTCTTGGCTATATCCCGTGTATTTTTTTTATAAACAAAGCCACTTTATTCTCTACAAGATGTAGAAAGAAAAACTATAGATAATGAAGCTTAAGACTTAGATGAATTTTAAGCGTAGAATACAAGAGTTCTTAATTTTAGAAAATTTAATAAAGATGTTTGATTTTTATATCTTTCTCATAAGTTGCTTCACTTATATAAAAGAAGATAAAAGAGTCATTTTGAGATAGTTATGGATGCAACATATTTTATTCTTTTATTTAATCCAAAGCCTTGTTCGATGTGTATTAAGGCTTTTAATTTATTAAAAAAAGATGATGTACTATGATATCCAAATTCTAAACATTTTAATTTACAATAAAGGTCCTTTCTCTTTCTATATAAAATTTGTCGTAACCGTAATTACAACGAGATGATGAATTCATTAAAATTTGTAAAAATAAATAAAATTTTTGATCGTGGAGCCACCACCAAATTTTATTTTCAGGGAAAACATTTGGAAAAACCCTAACTTGAGGAAGAGTTCTAAGTTCGGGAGTCGGTTACGAGTAGGGAAGGTATTAGGCACCCTACTCGCCCGTTTCGAAGAACGGTACCCTTAAACTGAGTGTGTGATTTTGATATATGTGAAAACTGTTTGATCCCATTAAATAGAGTAGAAAATAAATAGGTTTGTGAAAAATAGCCTGACAGGACTTGATCCTGCTCCTACGTATTTCCTGGTGCAATGAAAAATTCAAGGCTACGTAATTCTGGTGTGAGGACTTGATCCCCTGGAAAAAATAGAAAAGGTGTTTATAGGTGAAATTGATTTTTTTTAATGGAGTTAATTAAAACAAGGATTAAAATCACATCCTTGCAAAGCTCAAACCGCCATAAGCCGCGCTTGAGTTTGCACGAATTAAAATATGGAACAGCAAAGAAGGTTGTCTGCCTGTATTAGATTCCGTTTAGCCAGATTTCCAGACAAAAACAGATGTTTGGAATGGAAAACAAATTTTTCGGAAAGACGTCTGCGCAAAGTCCCAACCGTTGTAAGTCGCATTTGAACCCGCACGAATTAAAATACAGAACCATAGAAAAGGCTGTCTGCCCGTATTAGAATCCGTTTAGATGAATTTCAGAAAATTTAAAAATAGATGTTTGGAACAAACGGTTTTTAACGGAGTTAGTAAACAATGATTTTCTAAAATTATGTGCTTGCAAAACCCAAACCGTCGTAAGCCACGTTTGAATCTGCATGAATTAAAACTCAGAACAGCAGAGAAGGCTGTCTGCTCATATTAGAATTCGTTGCACGAATTTTAGAAAATAAAAAACAGACATGTTTGAAACAGACATTTTTAACGGAGTTAGTAAACAGTGATTTTCTAAAATTACGTGCTTGCAAAATCCAAACTGTCATAAGCCACATTTGAATCTGCACGAATTAAAACTCGAAATAGCAGAGAAGGTTGTCTGCTTGTATTAGAATCCGTTGCACGAACTTTAGAAAATAAAAAATAGACATTTTTGAAACAGACGTTTTTTAACGTAGTTAGTAAACAATGATTTTATAAAATTATATGATTGCAAAATCCAAACCGTCGTGAGCCACGTTTGAATCTGCATGAATTAAAACTCGGAACAGCAGAGAAGGTTGCCTGCTCATATTAGAATTCGTTGCACGAACTTTAGAAAATAAAAAATAGATATTTTTGAAACAGACTTTTTTAACGAAATTAGTAAAAAGTGATTTTCCAAGATTACGTGCTTGCAAAATCCAAACTCTCGTAAGCCACGATTGAATCTGCATGAATTAAAACACGGAACAGCAAAGAGGGTTGTCTGCTCGTATTAGAATCCGTTGGATGAGTTTTAGAAAATTATAAATATTTTTGAAAAAAATTTAATTAGAAGAAAAGAAGAAAAAATAAATATAAAGATGATAGTGCCTAAAAAAAGTAAAGAAAATAAAGTAATAAATGATAAAATATAATAATTAAAGCAAAGTTAGTTGCACTTACCTTGGAAAAATTATAAATTGAAGGTAAAAATTATAAATTGACTTTTCTTCCTTTTTTCTTTTTTAAATTGCGAAGGTCGTCTCCTTATATAGGAGGAGGAAGGATTGAAGAAGTGCTCCTTGTCTAATGTGGGACTTCTTTCCCGTACCACAAATTTTAGATAGAGGACATCTCATTGTACAGGATAATGAGGGCTTAAAGAAGTGCTCTTCATCCAATGTGGAACTTCTTTCCCATCTCCCCAAAATTTAGAGGAAGGACATCTCCTTGGATAGGAAGAAGAGGGCTTAAAGAAGTGTTCCTTATCCAATGCGGGACTTCCCTTTACATAGGAGGAGGAGGGATTAAAGAAGTACTCATTGTCCAATGTGAGACTTCTTTTCCATATCCAAAATTTAGAGGAAAGACATCTCCTTACATAGGAGGAGGGTTTAAAGAAGTGTTCTTTGTCCAATGTGGTACTTCTTTCCCATATCCAAAATTTAGATGGAGGACATCTCCTTATACAGGAGGTGGAGGGCTTAAAGAAGTGTTCCTTATCCAATGTGAGATTTCTTCTCCATATAAAAAAATTAGAGAGGGGAAGAGTCTCACCCTTTTAACGTGGTACTCTCAAAGTATTTTTTTTTTTAATTTTTATTTTATTTGGTGTGGTATTTTTTTCTCTTTTCTTTATTTTTATTTCTTTTTGTTATTATTTATTATTTCTACTCTTTCCTTTTTTTTTATCTTTTTTCTTATTTAAAAATTAATTTCGGATATAATTGAGTATTCATAAAAATAAGTTTTTTTAATGAAACTTGCAAGAAAAATTTTCACTTTAATGAGAAAAAAAAAAGTGTTGGAACTAAGGTTACGTAATCAAAAGATGGTAGGTACTTCTTAGAGGATTGATTCTTTTGAAAATATATTGTCTAAGTCAATCGTGATACGCCCATCTTATTTAGTGAATATATAGGATCTTATGCACAGTACATTATCTTAATGTAAGCCCTCGTCAATTGAAGATATTTTTGTGTCTAAAAGGTAGCATATATGTCTAATGTAATTTAATAATTAATATTTTTATTATCATTAAATTTTTTTTAGGCCAAATAACATTCTTAAAGATTAGGTTCCAATAGCCAACATCGAAAAGGTGAGTTATATATTTTTTAAATCTTTTAATTTTGAAAATAAGTTTTAAGTTGACCTTTGTTTTTGGGAAGGTGTTTGAAGATTTTAGATGCCTTTAAAAATATTTTGTAAACATTTTATAAAGTAAAAGTAAAAATCATAATAAACCCAATTATTAAAGAGATAAATATGACATAAAAATAAAATAAAATAAAATAAAAACACCATAATATATATTAGTTCACTCACAATATAAGATCTGTTAATCAAAACAAAAATTCTATTAAAATAGAAGTCACAAATGCGAAACACATTGAAATCATAAACTGACATTACATATGTAGTTTTATACTTTTTATGCCCATGTAAGAAATTCGTTATTCAATAGGGACTATAAGTTTCCCAAGAGTTTTATCTATAGCACCAATAAAATTTTTAAAGTAAGGATAATATAATTCATCTATTATAATCAAGTGAGGAATATCTTTAAAAGTATGATTAACTAGATTTATAATATCTTTAAAATGGGCAAATACTTCATTAAGGATTCTATGAAATTATTTAGAAATAGTTTCTTGAAATGTCGAAATCTTTCTTGTGTTCTATGTTAAACTTAGTTGTCCTAACATAAAGAAAATATAATCTTCTCATGACTTCGTATTCCCCTTGTTGGCTTTTGGTCACATTTTTGTTCCACAATGTTCCTCAACTTTTGCAACACATGTTTAATCATTCTAAACTATTGATAATAACAAATACCGTATTCTGTAATATTCCCTTGAAACCATTTGTAGCCTATTAAAGTAGAAGTCCTACGTGAACTCTTTACTCCATGATTTAAGAAATAATTAGTAATATTTATTACCATAAATAATAGTATTTTTTCCTTTCACTTTGTGATAAAGGGATAATATCACATGAATTATTATTGTCTAATCCAAAAGTAGTATCATGTGTATAAGTACTAGATATTTTGTGCAGTTTTAAATAATAAAAATAAAATTATTTACTCTTGCAAGTATAGAAAAAAATGAAGATAAATGTAGAAGTATAATATCAAAAATTGATAAATCAAATTTATACGTATAGGTTCACTTGACATCGCATTGTAGTATTCAAAGAAAAGAGAGACAAATATGAAAAACTAAAAAACAGAAGCACAAATACGTTGAAAAACTTTTAATCAATAAACAAGGCATATCAGCCCTAGTGTGTGTATTTATCCAACCAAGTTAAAGGATAGCGTCATTTCATAAAATAAATATCTTTCTATTTGTTTCTTATTTCATCAGTTGGACACCAAGTATGTAAGTCTCAATCGATCACTCTTATACTTCAATCCTAACAATTGTTTAAGCATCTCTAAGAAATTAGCAAAACGAGGAACCTTAGTAACATTGTCACTGGGAATAAAGTTCTACATGTTCAAGTTTTCAATTATACATTCAAAATTTTCACACATTTAGTTTTCAGAACAGTTATTCTTATTATTCTTCCTACTTTTCTTTTTTGGCCTTTGCCGAGAAGGACTTGTTATCTCTTCCTTAGACATTTACATCCTCAGTATCACGTTCTTTCAGTAGTAGATATGTTTATTCTATCAGTAAGAGATATGTTTATTCTATCATTTACTTCAATTTTGTATTGTTCCCATTTTGGATCCTCATATGGTGCATATTCACCATAATATATGAAATTTGGCAAATATACTTAACTTCTTTTCAAACTTTTCAACTTGACATTCCTAAAGAGAATTTTAATTTGGTAAATATTGTAAACATTAAATAAATAAACAAAATAATATATAGCATGACTTAAACATATGAACAATTACTTTAATTTTAACCTCTCATCACTTTTCTCTTGTTGCAATAGTTTGTTTAATGTAATCTTGTCCAAAATCAATATTATTTTCAACAAGTTTTTTTCGTTACATTCGATATTTTTTAAAATGTCTTATTTATTTTTTATTTTCTTTTGTTGGTAGGATGATCTTGCTAATTAAAATTGTTAATTGATTTTATCCAATTTTCTTTATTAAAGTGATTGTTCGAACTATTTTCTAAGTACCTTCTCAACATATATATTCATAAATAAATTATGATTTTTTTTCATTTCAATCCTTGAATTTTTTCACATTACCACTAATATTTCCTTTATTTTTCTTTAGTTTGATGTCATTTTAGAAGTCGTACAACAAGAAATTTCCATACAATTTCATAAGAGAAGGGTTTAAGCAAACACTATTTAGCTATACATGACTTTAGATCAATTAAAAAGAAAAGAGAGGATCCTGATGTCCTTATCCTTGTCTACAAATATACACTCATTATATGTTCACATGTTACAAGATTAAAAAGATGTTATTGAACCATTACAATATTTTTCAACCAAAAATTAGTCAAATGTTTACAAGTCTATAATAAAGTAAAAATATATATATAAGTGAAAGCCACGTGCATAGAAACATTTTATTTTGATACAAGTTTATCATTTTTAAAACTAAATTTCTATAAGATAATTTATTAAATACATAATGAGCTACATCTCCACCAAAAGGCACAATAAACACAAAAGCCATAAACATTTACAAATCACCCAGCTACCGGATGATAAGAAGTGATATCTTACCTCAGAAAGGTTGAGATGAACAAGAAGAAAACTCAAGCAGAATGGACACTAATTTTCTAAGAAAGAATGACAAAGGAGAACCAAAGAATTGGAGGGTGGGTATAAAAAGATGGGAGGATGAGGAAAGGAAGAGAACTTGAGAGTGCGTATAAAAAATAAAAAAAATAAAAAAAAAGAGAACATGAGTAGAGTTTGTTAGAAATTTGAAAACAAAAATAAAAAAATAAAACCAAAGCCAAAAGTCAAAACAGGTATAGATAGGATAGGATAGGATTCGAAGATGAGATGCTCTTTATAAGTTTCTTCCAACAATTTATGTAAATAATAATCTCAAACCAATTTTTGGAAAATCATAAGTACTTGTTAAAAAATTATCCAAATATTTGGGTAAATGCTTATATTATAAGATAAGCTCAAATAAATTAAAAATTAAACATTTCGAAATAAATCTTAATCATATTATTTATTTTTCTTGCATAAAATAAAATTAAAAAAACATTTATGATATAAGATATGTAAAAAATAAAAATATATAAATAAATAAAAGTGTGTGCTAGAGAATATGTAAAAAATAAAAATAAATAAATAAATAAAAAATATAATTTTGAGCATGCAAAATAAAAAATGATAATTTTAAAATATAAAAATATAAAAAATACTTGAAATGAATAAAAAAAAATAAGGATATGTTAAAAGCAATCCCATTCATAAGATGGGTTTAGATAGGTTTAACTTGGTTTCTGCTTACTCTAAAAGTTTTATGAAGTCAATTGTTTGGATTAGAACCCGACCCTATTAACATCTAATAGTGTATACATTGGGATCTACTTTATAAGATTCTTTTAAAAAATATTTAGCGATTCTTAATATAAGCTTCCTTGCAAAATTTTAGAAATATTTATTATTTTTTCATGTTTTTTTTCGTCATAAACTTAATAACCTGTGATATAATTAATACATGATATAAAATATTATTTTCGATAAAAAATGAATTTGGATTACTGTACTAATTTTTTAAAAGCTAATACATTAAATATTATTACTACTTGTTGATTTGGTAAAAATATCTAAAACAAATTATATAGATAAATTATAGAATTAAAGAAATATAAAACTAAATTAAAGTATGTTTTATAATATACAGAGATAAAAGTATGTCAAGTTAAGATAGGTTTTGAGTGTTTAAATTTGATTTATTTAAAATTTTTTAGGTTTAAAATTGGGTTATTATATGTTAAAGGTTTTTTTTTTCCTATCAAAACCTGAATTAATTTAAAGTATACAAATAGGTACAAAGTCGATCCAAACGATTGATTAAAAAAGTTTGTAAGTTTAAAAAATATAAGATAAAAAAATCATTAAATAAACTTAAAACATATATATATTATGTAAATAAAATATATTAAAATAAATATTATACAAATATTATATATTAAAATAAATATAAATATATAATATATAAAAATAAATACACCCCTAAAAAGGTTAAATAGATTTTTTTTATAAGTCTAAGTCTGACTTGTTTATCTAAAATAATTTTTTAATAAGTCTGAATCTATTTATTTATTAAACAATTCAAGACAAAATAGACTTTAAACGAGTCGAATCACAAGCTCAGTTAAACGATTTTATTCATTTTCATTCTTAATAGTATATATTTTAAAAAATAAATTTAGTATTTTTTTAAATTAATTAAAAATTTATTTTTATTTTATTTTCTAATCTTTTGCTACAATCTATATATTTTTTATCAATCCTATTTATATTTGAATGGAAGTTCATAAAAAATAAAAATATATCTTATTAAAAATTTCATCGAAAGATAAAGATGGTAATAAAAAATATAAATTAATTTTAGATATTTTATTTTTATAATTATTAAAATTAATAGATGGATTCTTCTTAAAACATTAAACTATAGCTAACATATTAAAAATTTTAAAAATTTGTATAATTTTATTAACTATGATAAGATATTAAAATTTGAGCATTGTTATTGTTTTCATTAAATTCATTTTTTAAGAATTTATTTAATCTTTATATTATTAAAATTCATTTAAAATTTTCTCATAACATTGAATTGCAATCAATATATTAAAATTTTGGTATAATTTATTAAAATAAAAAATTTAATTAAATTATTTATTTGTGACTTATTTGAAAAATAAGAGATCTTCATATTTTAATAATAATTGATTGAAATCTTTAGAACTTCCTTTTACTATTCATGTTCAACCTTTATCTTATAAATTTATTATTTTTCTAGACATATACATGAAAAATCAAATTACTCAATAGATAACCTGATTTATTATTCTAGTTAAAACTCAATTTTAAACATTTGGTGAATTAGGAGTGAGATCTAAATTAAAAAAGAAATTCTAATTTGCACAAAAAAGATTAAAGAATAGAATCAAATAATTTATAGTTTAAATAATTAAAATATTAATTTTGTTAATTTAAAAATAAATAATATAAATTTTAGCATATTATTATATTATATACAATATTATTTATTAGTTAAATTAAAAATATTATTAATATATATTTTTTAAAATAAATTATTGAACTAAATTAAGATAGTATGAAATATAACACATCTTTAAAATATATCCTATTTAATATCTAAAACTGGAATCCGTTAAATTTTAGTTCGGATTCAGCTAAATTAATAAAACAGGAATCTGGATTCAGTTGACATTCTTACGGTATCCGATTAAATTAACTATAATTGTGGAATTGATATTAAACGATTTATATTTTAAATTAATATTTCAATAATAAAAACTTAAATAATTATATATCATCATATACATACCAAAGATAATTTTATAAAGTATCTACTTCCAAACCGCCCTTAGGTTCAACACTTTATAATATAAAATGCTCTTTAGGAGTGAATCACGTGACATTATCAGAAAGTGTTGGATTTGTTCAAAGTGGGTTGTTAGAATTGGTATGTAGCTAAAGCTAATGTTAGGAAAATGCCATTATATTTCATTTTATTTTCAAATTTATCCCTATTAACATATTTAATTATATTAATAAACTAAAATATATTCAATAGGTTACATGTTAATTAGTAACGTAAAAAAGAAAATATTATTACTAGGATGACGTGTGCGTAATACGCGGTCCAGCCAGCAGCAATGACGTTTTCGCTTGTCCAGGCACACAGCATAGACATAATAAGATGGAGGTTTGGTTTGTATTTTGTAGCACTTCATCTTAATTGTAGCATCAATCCCTATACTTCTATATCAATACATGTCAATTTACATCTTAAATTTATTTTTATAATTAATTATTAATTTTAGTGATTAATTATTATAAAAAAATATAATTAATTAATATAAAAATATAATTAACTTTTTTATGTATATAATTATTTAAATTAAAATCATAATAGAATAATAAAATATATAAATAATTACATAATACAATAACCGATCATGCATATGAAAAATAATCAATTACATATCATATATAAAAATAAACTATTATTTTTATATAGTTAATTGTAATTTTTCATCATAATTAATTATTAAAAAAATTTAAAGATATAAATAGATGTAATTTCTTTAATTATATTTAATAATATTTTTTTTACCGCAACATCCCAGCCACAACATTTCTCTCCCCGTGAATATTGTGGAAGATGGTAGACCTACCTATAGAGTCTGGAGAAACCGGTTTGGGAGAATTTTTTTCTCTTTTTTTTTATTTTATTTAAAATATAAATATATTTATCATATATCAAGATTAAATTATTTTTTAGATTAAAATATTATTCAAACTTATTTAACATTTATAAAAATAATTATATTTTAAATTTTATTATTTGTTCAAAAAATAACTTAATTAAGATAAATAAAATTTTAAAGTTTATAATTAAAAATTATCAACTTATTTTTTAGTTATTTTTATTTTATTTGATCCTTAATAATTAATTATTTTAAACATAAATCCAATTTTATAAATAATTTATACCACCTATTTTTATTATAAAAAATAAAGTATATCATTTTAAAATAACTAATTTATTTAAACATAAAATTTATTTTAATATAATTAATTATAACCATAATTAGTTATAACTATAATAAACCATTAAAATAGTTTTTTTACGTCTAATTCAAATATATACTTAATATCTTTACATATAAAAAACTTAACCATTAATAAAATGTATGGAGTTTTGTCACAATATACTCATGAGTATTACGGAATTTATTCTGTAGATATCATATTATAAATTTTGGGCATTTGGGTTTATGGTAACCAAATTCCATATATTATTTTATTTATTCAAAAATTAAAAGCTTTCCCAATAAATATAACATGGTAATTTTTCATTTATTATTTAAATTTTTTTATTATTAACAAAATCTATATATAGAGATTATTGGACTCTACAATACATATCCTTACGGCCACATTAAACAAAATAAATTACTTACATCTATTTTTACCATTTTGTAGGCAGTAAGAAGAAATATTAGTAAAATATTTTTTAAGATTATGTTTAATATATTTTTGTAATTAGTTATTTTTTTTTAAAAAGTAATTTTAAAAATAATAAATTCATAACATATGTGTTTTTGATTTTTTTTTTAAATGCTGATCAATCACAAAAGGTACAAAAAGTATGATAAATAATGTATTTAAAATAATGTGTTGTTAGCATTTCTCTCTTAAGACATGTATTCTTTCTCGTCAAGTACTTATATACTTATATCTCAACCTATATTTTATTTAAATTAAATTTTATCTCTTGTAATCAGAGATGTCAATAGGATGAGATGAAAGTAGATAATATATTATTCATATTTATACCCGTTGAAATTAGCACATATTTATATCTATTAAAATTGACAAATATTCATAAAGATAATGGATATTCATAAATTTTTAAAAATTTTAAAATTATGTATTAATAAAGATATCGTATAATATACTATGATATCTCATATAATATATTGTTATATAATATAACTTAGTATATATCATATCATTATATGTGTTAACATAATAATAATATTATTGCAAAATAAATTTTATATTATCATAAATAATAAATAATAAAAGATCATAATATTTTAAATATATTTATTAAAAGTATATTTTTATGAATATACATATACATACTTAATATAATTTTTGTCTTCATTTATTTTATAAATATATGATTCCTTGTTGTGAATATATCCACATATATCTATGGATGAGAATATTTTTGTCATCCTTATTTACATTGCACTTATTTTTCAAACCGGTAAAATATGAATAATTTAATCATACTAACATTAACCTTAAAAATAATTAAAAATGAACGTGGATTAAAAGTATAATATACACCTTAATTGAAAATAATATTAAAAATGAACATGGATTAAAAGCATTTATCGAAGTTATTGCATATTAGTGATTTAATAATATATCTATTTTTATTTTATTTTATAATAAATATTGTTACTTACCATTAATGATAGGAATAAGTTAAGATGTTTAAGTTTGTTATTTTTTTTTTAATTTATTTAATAAATAAATAAATTTAAATGTGTTTTATATTTTTTAAAAAAATAATTAAAAATAAACGTGGATTAAAGTATAATATACACCTTAATTGAAAATAATATTAAAAACGAACATGGATTAAAAGAATTTATCCAAGTTATTGCATATTAGTGATTTAATAATATATCTATTTCTATTTTATTTTATAATAAATATTGTTACTTACCGTTAATGATAGGAATAAGTTAAGATGTTTAAGTTTGTTATTTTTTTATTTTTAATTTATTTAATAAATAAATAAATTTAAATGTGTTTTATATTTTTTTAATTATTATATATTGTTTAAATTTTTTATTAATTTTTTATATTATAAGTTTTTAAAAAAAATTAAACTTTAAAATAGATCAAATTTTAATAATAAAAAAATCTATGATAAATAAAAAAAATAGATTCAAATCTAAAAAAATTTAAATAGGTTAAATTTAAACATTCAAATTTTAGTTTGACCTAACATATTTCTACCTTAATGTGGACGACAATGGAATAGTTTTAATTTCTTTTTAACAAGTGCACTAGATCGTTAAATAATAAAGTATAAAATATTTGAAATATCGAATTTATAAAAATAGATGAAGTATCATGGTTAACTCAATTACAAGATAGATTAGATAAAATTAAATTGAAAGAATTCAAGAGAATTGAAATAAACAAATAAATAAGAACAAACTAAGTTCGCATGGATAAATGTAGGTTCACTTATCAGGATGATAGTTAAGTGTTCACCTCACCTAATCTTTAGATGTTTTTTATTTATTTGAATACCAATATAATTTTATAGAATTTAATTGATGACAATTTCGTTGAAATTACTACAAGCTTTTTTCAAGATTGAGTAACACCTTAGCTTCTATTCATTAACATAATCTTTTAGTTCAAACAAAATCCAATTAGAACTCTCAATTTAGAAAATAATTAGCTCATATAAATTGTGTTTGTTTATTTCTAGTTTTTCCTTTATCTACAATTTTATGTTATTTATCCAAATTATGTTGATTTTCTCAAACTCCTTGTAATTTCCTAAAATTTTCAAACGATGATCAAGAAAGTAGAAATTGTGAAAATCAATAAAACATACAATTTATGAGAAATGGAAATGAAAATCATAAGTATCCATACAAACTCAAAGACATCATATGATTAGGATCTATTACATCCTAGCAAATAATATTATCACATAGTTATAGAAAAACACATCATGAGTATAAAGGTAGGAAAACAGAGAAAGACATCCTCTGAAAATGAAATAGAAAGAAAAGAAGATGAGTAGAATTCCTGAAAGAATCTCTTCCACGTCATTAGCTACAAACTCTTGATCATCATCCTTCTAGTCTCTTAGGGTTTCTACTCTAAAAAAGATCCTATGACAGAGTTGCACCTCTAGCCTTCCATGAGTCTCTATTAGATTGGAAGTGTTATCTTATGGTTACAACTATGTTAGAAATGAATTTCCAAAAGTGTTCAGTTGAGCCTCTAACGACAAACCAAGTTTGAGAAAAAGACAAACCAAAACTAAACTCTTACTTTCTTACCTAACTTTTCTATTTATAGGAGTTAATTAGGTCAAGTGTCAAACACACGTGGAGCCTTACTATGTCATGCTCTTGGCTACTTATCTCTTCCTTCCACATTGTGGCATGAATGTGGCACACTACAACCTGACTTCCATTAGTTAGGGATCGACTTACGTGCTCCTTTCCACATCTCACATAATGGCACAAGATGCCACATCAAAACTAAAGCAAAATGTAAAGACAAATAGAAAATGAATCCTAATCTATAATAAAATTAATAAAAAATAATAACTCCTAAGGAGTTATCATAACTCCAAATTCAAACTTTTACTTATCATCAAGTAAGAAAAAGGACAAGAATAGAGAGGAGAAAAGGAATGCTTAAGCTTTGACTCTCATAGTCGTTTTTCCATAAAGCTATTACCCATGGGGTTTACTTTCTCAATTAGGACCATACAACCTTTACCTTTCCCATCAAATATATAATCAAGAGAATGTGTGTGGTGGAGAAGCTATAAATAATTGATTCTATTATGTCAATGCAAAGGTCAACTCCCAAACAAACAATTATTCTTCAAACCCTTACATATTAAGCACCAAGTACAAGAATCACATTTAAGATCAATAAGGCTCTCTTTAAGCTTGTAATGTTAAGGCTAGATTAAGGGGTATGATGAAAAATCATTTAGGTTTGTATTTCTTACCATAAACTTAAGGAACCTTAGTCTTTTGCCTAACTTATGGGAGGAACCCTAAATTTAAACTGAATTGTCTTTTTTCTTATCACTCTCACTATGACTTTTCTTTTACTTTCTTGAATCTCTTTATGAAGTGTCTAGCACACAATTTTTTTATTTTTCATTTTAAAATTTATTTTTTAATATGTGAGAATTAGCAAATTATAAACCTATGAAGTTCCTCCCTAAATTTGTTTAACAATGAGTTTTAGGGTTGGGATAAATTCAAAATGAAAAAAATAAGGAATCAAGAACTAGGTACTAGGTTTATAATGTTGGTTTTTACCAAAAAAATAAATAAATTCAAAGCTCTTACGTTCAAATAGGGTAACTAAGGTCATGATACAAAAAGATAGGTCTAAGGTCCATTTCTATATTCTCAAACATGGTTTAAATCATTCCACTCACTTAACTCCTATACTTATGCCAAAATATAATCAACCAACATTCCAACTCTTTTTAACCTAAACCCAACATCATTATAATATAACACAACCTCTTAATGCTAAAATCCAAAGGCAAATAATACTAAACCAAATTTATGGATGAACAAATAAGGATGTTTTTAGTCAAAACAAAAAAATAAGCCAACAACTCAAGTTTTATAATTTAATTAATTAGAACATTTCAATCATGGGAAGACTTTCAACAATCCAAATTATTTTATTTATTTTATATTTTTTAAATTAAAATAATTACAAATATAATGGAATAAACAGTCATCCTCATTAGAATTGAAAGTACAATACAAAAATTGAAAGAAGTGAAAATTAGAAAATAGCCTAAGAAAAGATCCTAAGAAAAAAAAAAGAAAAATCTTAAAAATTAAAATTCATTCATGCTATAAAAAAAGAAGAAGAAGATAAGAGTCCCAAGTATCTCCCATTTCTAAATGGAGGACTTAAAACATGAAGAAGAGTGAGACCTCCCATCTTTACTCTTCTTCTTCATCGAAGGCCTTAACATCCTCCTCTTCATCTTTATTTTTCTTTTTCCTCCTCCTCTTATTTATATTCAGAGGGTTAATGTTGCAACAAAATTCATCATGGGATTTTGAGGAAGCTTACAAAAGTATCAGTAACCATGTGCCTTTGCATAGAATCAAAATGTTGTATCCCTTGATAGGAAGATTCATATTGTTGATCTAACCTACAACTGTTTTACCTCACAAAAAGTT
Organism: Canavalia gladiata; assembly: GCA_037954105.1. Lineage (NCBI taxonomy): Eukaryota > Viridiplantae > Streptophyta > Magnoliopsida > Fabales > Fabaceae > Canavalia > Canavalia gladiata. The sequence continues at coordinate 16,086,508 of CM075662.1, read as the reverse complement.
CTATGATGGTTATGCAAGAGTCAATTCCACTCATTTACTCCTGCTTTTTCCTCTTCGTAGATGGCTCATATGGCCCTATACTTCTTGTCTTTCCCCCATGTTAGTAGCCCTGTTAAATAATGTGACCATTTGGGCTCCCTCGATTGTAACTCATTGCTTTCCCAAAAGCTTATTGGTCTCAATAATCACCCCACAGTCTGTTTCCATCACATTAATCATTGAAGGGTATGGTAGTGAGTTCCTTAATGATGGGGTTGTCTTTATATTGCCTATAAATAAGAGCCTTATATTTACACCCTTTTGTGTTAAAATATAATACAATAATAAACACTTATCTGTAGACATTCTATGCTAATAGGTATTGGGAAAAAAGAAAAAGAGGCATTCATATTCTTACAGCTACATTCAAATAGGCATTCTTAAGATGACAAGGTTTGGTGGAAGGACCATTGAAAAGTAACCAACCTGCTCCATATTTCATATAAGTTTGGCCACTTTATTCCAATCTAGCTCCAATCATATCATTTGTTTAAATTCAAATTTGGCTACTTAGAGCACTTAGAGGTATATGTTAATATCATCCCACCCAATGCTTAAGTAGCACCTCCTGTCATGAAGGAATTTTCATAGAATTCACAGATAATGGAAAGGATTCTTAAAGCTTGAGTATCAAGAAAGAAGTCTCATCCTCTCCTCTAAATTCTTCATGAATTATACAAAAACTATGATTGATTTCATCTCAAAAGAGGTTCAAGGCCTTTTTCTGTATAACTCCCCTTTTATGGATTGAATGATTGAATCCTTTCTCAACTTCTTTATAGGAAAACTTCTCCCTATTGAACATTGGTTTCTATGGATTTCAACATAAGACTTAAGAGGATAAGTTGGCTTAAGTTTTGGCTTGCTTCCTTACCATGGATAAGAGAGTGAAGTAGAAAACCTAGGGTTTGAATGGGGGAAATGGGAGATGAGAGTTTATGGACCTTACACTTAAAAGAGAAAAAGGTAATGAGGGAGAGTGGTGTGTGGATGGTGTAGTAGTTAATAAAAGTGGAAAAGAGGAATGTGAAAATATGGATAAGAATTTGAAAAGTTACCTACTTATACTCTAGTAAACATTAGCCTCTGCTACACCTGCGTTGAGTTTACATTGTGGTGTAGGTACCTTATGTTTCACTGTGAGCTCTAGAATGCTTCTATCTTGAAAAATCGATCTCACGGTGTGGTGTGGATAATGTACATTACAACATGAGATCCATAATATGTCCATTTCTCGTCATCCATGCTATAAAGTGGAATCATAAAGAGACTTCCCTCTCTAATGCTTATGATGCATGCCCAAATATCTTTAAGCTATAAATTTAAAATGGAAGATAAAGATCTCAAGTAACAACCTAATTAGTTAAAAAAGAAATGTGGGATAAATTAACACGGAATGAATTCTACAACTACAAAGAGTTGGAGCTTAGATGAGTTATCTCCCTTGAGAATTTTGGTTTAATGTCATTAAGTTGAATGGGCTTGCAACGAGTTAAGCTAGATTCATTGGATAAATGGCTCCTCTGGGTAGGATAAGATTCCTTTCCTGGTGTATCCTTGATTCCTTAGAAGGTGAACTAGTTTTGGCAAGAGGTTAAAAGCTTAGACATTCTCCCCTTTTTCGATTCCTTTTTATTTCCCCTAACATTGAAAGTCTCAATGAAGACTTGCTTCCTTTAATCCTATAGCTTTAGTTTTCTTCCTTGTATGTCAAAGATGGCCTTTCCAATAGCTAGAAGTAGTCTCAAAATGAGTGATGCTCCTTAACTCTCTTTTGAGTCTAAGATGACAAATTCAGTGGAAAAAACTAGTTGCTTTCAAGTCATGAGCACATTTCCCACAATGCCTTTGGATTTTATCATGGATTTATCTTCCAACTAAAGTAGGATCACCTTGGACTTGATTCTCCAACAACAATATTCCTAAAAGTAGAAAAGAACATCAAATTTATACTAGCACCTTAGTCATTGCAAGATCAATATCAACATAACCAATTTTATAAAAGATGGTTATACTCCTTGGATCTTTAAGTTTAGGAGGCAAGTTATCAAATTTCTTGCAACTGTATCATGATTGTTTCCAAAGGGTTGGGATATTTCTTACTTCTAGGGACTCCTCTATATTATTCCCTTCTTATTCTTCATTATGGTTGAGAGAGTTCACATGCTCTATTGGATTTCTCATGCTGCTGCTAGGAAATGCCAAGAGGTCTTTTTGACAATTACTGAGAGATTTGGCTACTGCTATGGTAGACCTTGTCTAGGGCTCCTTGGTTTCCCTATTATCCCTATGCTAGTATTGGATTGTTTCAAGGAGAATTCTCCATGTAGTTAATTTGCTCTTCCACCTCACACCCTTCATTAAGATGATTTCCTTAATAGAAATCACAACATAAGACTTGCACGGGTGGGGTAGGAGGAGTAAGACTTGCACGTTTTTACTTGCATATACAAAGGAATACCATGGTTAGAGAATTTATCTAAAATCTCCTTAAAACGTTCCTAAACCTTATAAAGACTCTCCATCCAGCTATGAGAATGACGTGATGTCATTTCTCACTTTTGTAGACTTCCCAAGTAAGAAGTATTCCTCAAATAATTTTTGATTGATGGTCTCCCAAGTAGTTAAAGTCCCTTAAGGTAGTAACTTTAACCATGATTTTGCTTTATCCCTTAGCTAAAATGGGAAAAGCGTCAATCTTATGACATCTTCAATGATGTCATTTATCTTGATGGTATCACACATCCCCAAGAAGTTCCTAAAGTGATTATCAGGGTCTTTCACTTGATAATCCTTCAAATTGATAATTTTGTTGCACAAAAGTTACGAGGGAGGTCTTTAATTCAAAATTATTAGCCTCTATAAAAGGATAGGCAATGTTAAATGCACATCCCTTCAAATAAGGAATATTGTACTCCCTCATCTCACAAGCTTCCTCGTTTCTAGCCATCCCTTCAAATCCATATCCTTAAGTATGTAAAGGAAAATCCAAGAAAAGGTCTCATATATGATATAAGGGTTATACCTGAGTTGTAGGATATTTTGATGTAGATTAGGCAAGATCTTACGTTGGTAGGAGGTTCACCTTTAGCTATTGCATCCTTATTAGTTTTAATTTAGTTTCTTGCAAAAGAAAGAAACAAGTTAATGTTGCAAATTTCAGTATAGAAATAGAGTATCGGGCCATGACTTTAACCATTTATGAGCTCATTCAGCTCAAGCAATTGTTCAAAAAGATGAGATTTTATGAGATTAATTAAATAAAATTTATTTGTGATAAAGTTATTTTCATAATTTTTATACAAATTTTAAAAATAAAAATTAATTTGTTATTAAAAATAAAAATTAATATAAAAATATTTTTAAAATCAAAGTGACATTTTTTTTTTTCATTTGTTCTAACAAGTGTATTAAAAAATATTGTTGATTGAAAATCATTTGAAGTTCAAGTGAGAAGTAATACTTATACAAGTAGAAAATGTATCATCGTAATATGGGTAAAGAATGAGTTCCTTTTCAGCTTTGTAGGTTAGGATTGGAGGTTCAATCTTACATTATTTAGGAGTTTGTTAGTTAGGCTTCAAAATAAATTCTCTCCCCTCATCTTCTTTCCATCCAATATTTGAGCCGGTAGTCTTATATATCTAATGATTAATAAATTCTTGAAGTAAATGGTTAATTTGAGCTCCACAATTCATGGGCCAATCGAGATCTGAACATTTTTTGTATAAATTGGAAAAGAATGAAGAGAAAATGGATGGAGAAGATCCAGGTTGGCCTAGAATAATCCAGTTAGCTCAAACATGACTTGGGCAGGTTCCATCTTGATGACTATAAATATTAGTCAGTGTCACTTATCCAAATTCCAGCAGATTTTCTGAAAATCAATGGTGGGAAGATGGAAATTTTTGTCAACCAAAATTATTAATCTTCGCTAAGCCTTAGGCTAGTGAGTCCAAAGAGGCAGGAAAGTAAAACCATTTTGAACCACTCATATCACTATTGTACAAGTTTAAAGCCGAAAGTCCGGGGGCGGCCATAAAGCCTTATTGCTTTTACATCTCTCTTAAGAGTATGTTTTGATGTTTACTATAAAAAAGGAAGAGGAAAAAAATAGAAGAAAAAGAAGTGGAGGAAGTTTCCAGAAAAATTATTTTCATTTAACTCTATTTTTTCCCTATATACGACACAAGGTATCCATCCTTTCTTTCCGCTCTTCTTTTCCTTTTCACCCAATTTTTTGTGCCAAAAGACCCAATAGGCCAATATGTATAGCTAGCATATAATCTATGACTTGTATTTGTGTTTTAGAAAATATTAATTGTATTCATTTTAAATGTTATTTATGTTTAGTTTTTACTTCTATTAAAATTGATTATGTTATAATTCATTGTGAATAAGATTTAATATTTATGTTAAAAATGGACACGCACATATAAGGTTAAATATGATGTGTAACAATGAGCATGTGAACCAAATAGCATATGATTGATTAACTTAATCTAAAGTTACTTGTAATTTTTTCAACTTAAGATTGCTAACTTGTGATTTAAAAAATATATATTTTGGTATGTTTGTATCTGAAATTTATACAACATTTTTTTAAGTGGTAAGTAAATGAAGTCAGTTTTTTGGCATGAAAGCTTTTGTATAATTTTATAAAAGTTATTTGCAAATGTCTAATGATCAATAATCAAATATAATTGAATAACAGAAAATATAAATTATAAAGGTAATTGGCTAATTGAACCATTTGTTTTCACTTTTTCTTTACAAGTCATTTTATCAAATATATTCGTAATATTTACTATTTATTTTTTAGTAATGCATGTTAATCCAACAAAGTTAGATAGCAAGCTATATTTACAAATTACAAAGAGCTATTAAATTATTTTTTTTAATTACGTGCAGCTACATCATCAAAAGATTTCCCTTAATTAACTGTTATAATTAACTTCTTTCATAAATATTCTCAACAAATTATAAATAGAAAAAATTACATTGACTTAATGAAAAAGTATCAGATACATCTTCTAATTTTGACCTCTCCATAAATTTTTTTAATGTATATAAAAATATAATATTATAGGTTTTTTTTATTATACTACTCTACATAAATTTCATCTAATTTTTTATGATATTACATGCATAAATTTTTTTAATTAATATAAAAATTAAAAAATATTAAATACTTTTTCAACAAATTTCAAAAAGTATAATGTAATTTATCTTTAAAAAATACTTGCCAAAATTTGTAATCATAAATTCCATGTTGACTTCTATAAAAGTAAAAGTATATTACTTTATCTCAAAATAACATTCTAAAGTTCAAATTAAATAATTCTGCCTTAAACTATATAAAGTTTTTGAAAAAATAAAATTTATGCAAAAATCGTTACTTAACTGATACTGTACCTATTATTGTACTAATTAAACAGGTAAAATAAAAATAAAAATCATGATATAAAAATGATGAGGGCACTGGATTTGATACTGTCTAGGAAAAACTGCCCCAAATGGTGGAGATATGGTGATGAGAATTAGATACAGCAGACTTATAGTGGTTCGGTTAGTAAGAGACAGCCAACGAGAACTTTGGTCTCTGAAATCTTTCAGCTTTCAAATTTCCAATATTATTACACCTGACTCCACTTACATTATATTTTTTCACAGATAAAATTTGTAAAATATATTGTCCAAATAGAGATAGATCGAGTTTAATTTATTATATTTTTATTGTAAATATTTTTACTACTAATTAATTAAAATTATTGTGAATACTATTCTTAAAATAATTATTAATTTTTTTAAATTATATACTAATCTATAATTAAATAATAATATAAAAATTTATATTATTAGTATATTTCAATTAAATTTCCTAAACTCTTAAAATTTTAATGAATTAATATTATGATATGCATGTTAGGAGATGGTATTCACTCTATAATCTCTTCGAATTAAATTGAAGTTGCAGTTGTATTTAAATTGAAGGATGCTTAATTACATTTCTGAATGTAACCACATGAAAAGTAAATAAATATTAAGAATGATATTATTCAGGTATCAACATATATATATATATATATATATATATATATATATATATATATATATATATATATATATATATATATATATATATATATATATATATATATATATATATATATATATTGGTTGGTCAAGGATAGACAGAATAGTATAACAATGCAGTGTATTATTGGTGGTCTAGGATGCTATTTCGGCTGGGTTGTAATACTGTTCCAAGCCCGTGTAAAAGGTTTATCTTTTTGTAAAAAACAATATTTCAACGTTCAAATTAGAGAAGAGTTGACCAAGTTAAAATGCTTATTTGAGAATGATAAGGTTCCTCTATTTGTGTAGGAGTCGGTTTATTTGATTAGGTGGGGGCTCTTATCATGCTTATGTAAATGGTATGACTTTCATCTTAAATGTTTAAGATCCTTAATAGTCATATTATTTCTGTAATTGCATAAACACTCTTATTTTAGCAGTTGAGTTTCTAGCATGAATTAATTGGCAATTACACGCAACCTCAATGTTGATTGTTGATTTTGTAATGCATCATATTTTGGCATAATTTTTTTTATTAATTTTATATATATATATATATATATATATATATATTAAAAATAAAAGAGTAATTTAAGTTAAAATTTATTTTTATTAAATATTTTATTTAAACGGTCAAAATTTATTAATTTAATATTCTTAAATTAAAACTTATTTTTATTAAATATCTTATTTAAATAATTGAAAATTATCAATTTAACTATTAAATTAATAAATTTTATTATGTTAATTTTTTTATAAAATTTTAAAAAAATTGATAATTTATTATATATTTTTATTTTAATAAATAATATATCTTTTATAATATATGTTAATTTAAATTTATTTAATAAAATATAAATTTTTTAAAATTTTATATTGGATTAGTAAAATAAATTTAATCATTTAAAAAATATTAAATAAAATAACTTTTAATGTGAACTTAATTCTCTCTCTTTTTATATATATATATATATATATATATATATATATATATATATACGAGTTAGTATTTGTTGATACAATATCAAATTTTAGCACTTATATTAACTTAATAATTTTATATATAATGTTAAATTTATTTATTCAACCGTTAAATTATATTATAATATCTTTATGATTTTATATATTAAATTTTAAAAATTTAAAATATGTAGATATGTTATTTAACTATTAATATTTATACATATTTAAATAATATATAAATTTTTAAAATAAAGTTATGAGATAATGTATTTGTCAGTTTTTGTTTTGTATAAAATTTGATGTATATAATTTAGTTTATAATAATTTTTAAATTAACGATTGGATGGATAAATTTTGCATTGTATATAAAATTATTAAGTTAGTATAAATGTTAAAATTTCACATCTTCTATCAATAGATTTATATATATATATATATATATATATATATATATATATACTTACTAAGATAAGATTAAATAATATGAAAATTAAATTTAATAAATAATATGTTATTTAAAATAAAAATTTTATCAATTTAACTGTATGATGAATAGAAAATTTTAGTTATTTTTTAATTTTAAAAATACAATCATATATTTAGATGTAATTAGAATAATAAGTTAAATAAAATATATATTTTTTAATAACAATTTAATTTATTTATTAATATATTTTAAATATTCATATACTTTTATATATTAATTTTATCTTTATATAATGTTTATATATTCTATTATGATTTAGATATTCAAATATTTTATGAAAAGCTTAGGTGACATTTTCTTTGTAAATTTTTTTTTATTTTATATTTTGTTTTAACATTTTGTATAAAAGTAAAGAAAACATAGTAATTATTTTTTATTTTCACTATTTACAATCTAAAACTTTAAAAATAGAAAACAAAATGAAAATAAGATGATGTTGTTGTAAAATAAAATGGAAAATAGAAAATAAAAATAAAAAATATTTTCTAAAACTAAACCACATTACGTTCTTGTTTTACTTTACATCAGATCTAATTCACAATATGTTTTCTTTGATAAAGATACCTGCACAATCTATAAATGAGTCTCGTTTGTCATGGTTCAACATGACCTTCCTAAAAAACAAAATAAGATTCATACATCTTAACAATAGAGCTAAAATTTGCATGAATCACACCATCAACACATAAGGACTTCCCTCTAAAAGAAGTACCATTATGAGAATATTCTCCCTTTACCTCATCATGATTCACCCACATCTCATTTCTATATAAAGACTCCATATGATAATCAAGAGTACATGTTATTTTATTATTATTCTATCAAATTAGAAATTGGGAACAACATTAACAATTTTGATGATAAAAGAAAAAGTTGAGGAGATAGTTTGAGCACTACATCCTTCTTAATATTTCTTATGGAAGAAGTTAAGTAGTTCATGATCTTAGAGTTAATAAGTGTTGAAAGGTCACCCTCAATGAAGAAGCCTAATCATGAGACGATGAGGTATTGTACCTTCTATAATGACATTAGACATATAACCAATGCATGTGTCTAGTTGAGGAACACAATTGAGTAGCTAATTCAATAAGGGCATCGTAGGTGATCCCAAAAGCTAGCTCATGAAATAAGGATTGTTCTCATCCTATATAAACTTAATTGATCATATCTCTAGTTAATGTGTGACTCTAACAAATCCCCACATGCCTAGGATTTGATATTTGCGAGCATCCTAATAATATATTTAGAATAGGTTCTAGTACTATTTTAGAAATTATAATTGACCTAATTCAACTCTAAAATTAAAATTAGAATTGACCTAATTCAACTCTAAAATTAGCTCATGAAGTAAGAATTTTTCTCATATTATATACACTTAGTAGATCATATCTCTAACTAATATAAAATCTTAACATATATAAAGGATTCATAAAGGTAGATATTATTAACTATATGATCGAAGAAGGTCCCCAAGGAGGAGATGGAGAGGTTAATATGAGAAAAGAAAATTCCAAAAAAGATAGAAAAAATTGCCTTAGGAGGAAAGGAAATAAATACCACCACCTAACATAGAAAATACTACAATCTCCAAGATTAGAATAAATATGATTTCTAGAGAAAGTGATATTAGTAATGTAAACAAGAAGGATTTTAACGCACTAGGGGTGTAGGGAGGAGGGAGTCACAAAGATATAATGATAATTAAAGAAAGCAATACTGATAAAACTACCCAGAGTCTAATAAGGTCCATCATCAATTTTTAATAAGGATTATGGTCCCAATATCCTTAGACATATGCTTCCATTGCTATTAGGGATGCAATTGCTCAATGGTTATTTTCTTTTATGAAGCTTTCAATCAAGTACACATGTTCAAGATGAACCTTATTCCGTATAATGTAAAGCTTACCAACATCACTAGAGATCATATATACTCTAAGGGGTACATTAGAAAAAGGCTTACCTTGGGTGAAAAATATTAAGAGATAGCTAAGGATGTAAGAGTTTCTATTATGGAATATCCTTCACCATATAACATAATACTTGGAAGACTATCATTGAATAAATATAGAGCAATCATTTTAATCATTCATCTCATTCATAAGGTCCTTCACTAGAGATAGGTAAGTCGCATTCATCCAGGAGAACAAGTAGTAGTAAAAAGTTGTTAGAACATAAGTTTAAGGTTAAAAAAAGAGTACGATAGGAGCAAGAGGCTGAATGAGTTCTCAAATAATCTAAGATTGTACATTGTGATGGTCACCAACTTGAAACCTAAGTTTTTAAGGGGCTTGTTGAAGAATTTGTAAAAATATACATTGATGACATTATTTTTAAGATGCCATGTTATAGGAATAATACTATTGACTTAGCCGGTGTACTTGACATGTTAAATGCACATAATATGAGTTTTAATTATATGAAAGAAAAGAGTTTCTCATATACATATGATGAGGAGGATATAAAGCCAAAACTAATAAATATAGAGAAATTATGAAATTAAAGATCCCCTCCACCATTAAAATAGAATAAAGAATGTGAATTGAAATTTTAGTAGTTGAAAGAAACATTGGAAAAGTTATAAATCATGATGAAACTTAAATCTACAGAACCATTTATCTTATATATGGTTGTGACCAACAAAGTAATGAGTTATATGGTTTGGATAATAGATTAAGAAATGTCCATCATGAAGATTTCTTTTGAAGATTGCTATTACTGAATCATGAAGCTTACTAATCTTATATCTCTTTTACTTTATATCTCTTTATAGTAAAATGATAGATGTATTGGCACCTAACCTATATTTTGGTTTAACTATTATTTATATTAGTTCTAAATATAAAAAATTAAATATTCTTGCAATATATTTATCTAATATTTATTGTTTGAAGATGTTAATAATTTTATTCTTTGTTGTTCTTAGATATTTGTATTTTAGCATATGGAATTTTTCATCAGAAGAAGTTGAGAAAAAACAACGTCATTTGTATATTTTACATTTTTTTTACTATACGTATTGAATAACTATGTAAAATATTTTCTATTCTTGCTATTTGTAGTGCAATGTGATAGTTTGTCTTTCTTAATCTCTAACAAAGGTGGATAATTTTGTGATAATTTTTCTACTATAATTTTATCATTTTTAGATTTAAATCACTTATTGTTCTTAGTAGAGTAGCCATTGGTAATTTTATTCAATATTGTAAGAGAGAAGACCATTTCTCTCCTTTCACTTAACTAACCAATAAATTGAGTATCTCTCCTTAGGTTTTCTTATCAAGATCACTATACATAAAAGTTAATAAATATCCTTTTCACACAATAAAATAATATAAAGTTGATTTTTCTAAAAATAAATCGTGATTTAGCTTTATTTTAAAAAATTTGGGTATAAAATATCTCTTTCTTTTTCTTTCTCTTTTTCTTTTTCTTTCTCTCTCTCTATATATATATATATATATATAATTTTTTATAAATTTATTTTTCTACCTTAGATTTGATTAAATTTAATTTTTATTTATAAGTAATTAAAGATAAATAATATATATATATATAAAGTAATTTATATTAAAATAAATTATAGTTAAAATAAAAAAAGTTACAATATGAGTATATAAAAAGAAACTGTGATACATGTCAATGACTGAGAATTTTTAGATTTTACATATAAAATATAAAATAAAATATGAATGTATAAAGTCGAGTTAATTTTTAACTTACTTTGAAATAATTTTAGTTTAATTATAAAATAAATAAACTTTTATTTAAATTTTTAATTATAAAATAAACTATTTATTTTTAGTTATCCTTCAAAACTTAAGATGATATTATTCACCTCTCATGAAATATATAAGACTCCAAAAACATTGGTTTGAAATGTCTTGGAAATCAAGATAAAGTAAAGGAATCTAACACAAACCACGATCTGTCGGAAAGTACCAAAATTATCAAAACAAATTGAACCCTTACCGTAATCTGCTTGAAAAACTAACGTTAATTCAAAAGTAATTTTTTGTCCAAGAACATATTAAAACAACTCACACAGAGATGAAAAACTTTCAAAGAAAATTAATATTATTCACACTCATTTATAGATATTCTTGATGTTCATTCTTCTGTTTCATGTTTTCTATTTTGGCATCTCCCTTAGCTCTCCTATCATCAGTAGGCTCTCTTGAATTTGGTCTTCTTTGGATCCTTTTGAATAATTTTGCAGGTTTATTGTGTAACTTTGTTTGCCATATGAACCAAGTGTTGGAGAAGTATTTTTATCTTTCTATCAAGAAACTTTTCAACTTGGCTCACAAATGCTTATTTTTATAGAACACTTAATCCTTGCTCAATCTCCTTATTTTCAACCATGTTAGTAAACCTTTTCTTGTTTTGTCTTTTTCTTCACACTTTTTTTTTCCAATTTTTTCACTATATATATATATATATATATATTCTCATAATATTTTTTATCTCATATTTTTTTAGAATTTTTATCAATTTATTTCTTTAAGTTAAACACTTCTTTACAATGATAACAAAAAAATATAAAAAGATACATAATACCTGATTTTCAAGAGTTGAAACTTTTATACCAATTGATATGATTCATGTCTCATGGAATGAATCAGAATGCAAAAATGTTGATTTGGAATATCTTGAGAATCAAGATAAAGTAAAAGAATCTGACACAAACTACGATCTGTCAAAGAGTACGAATGTTATCAAAAAGGAACATGACTCTTACTGCAACCTACTAGAAGAACCAATTTTATCAAGGATAGTTCTTCATTTAAGAACCAAAGAAATCAACTCACATCAAAACAAAAAACTCTTAAAGAGAAGTAATGTTATTCATAAAATTCTTTTACATTGAATCCCAAAGCTCATTTATATAAAAGAACTAGATAACCTAAATTGAAATAAAATCTAATAATAAAATATATAACAAATCCTAAATAAATCTTAACAAATTAAAAACTAAATCAATTAAAAATTTTAACTAAAATTAATACCAATTTGAATAGAATAAATATTACATCTTCCTAAATCTTGTGATCTCAATGTGGACAAGATCTTTTTCTATCTACCTTTTTTTTTACAAATGCATTCCCATGGATCACATGTGTCTCTTGTATTCATTTTAACCTTGCTCTTCTCAATGAATATTCTATCAAAATTATGTCTTTCTCTACTAGGATTTGATTTAAGTAATGTAGTATCCAAGTTTATACCATCCTCCCTTTCTTGAAATAGAATCATCTTCAACTCTTCATTATATCTTTTCTAAGAATGAGCAATATTGGAACTACATAAGGATTAAAATTTTGTCTCACATATCATTATCCATGAAATGTTTGAATTATCTTTGAATTTTCTTAATTCCTTCAAGGTTGGTATGGAATGTTGGACAATTTGACAATAATTCCCCGAGTATGTGATAAACCACCATTCTGTTGATTTATTTGCAAGAAATTAGTTATAATTATGATATAATTAATGATTATTTAATTGTAATTCTACCTAATCTTTTTTACTTTTGTAGAAATGGTCAAACAAGTAAAGAATTTTAAAATAGGAAAGTTTTGGACCAAAAAGAGGGTAAAAGGAACATGAAAAGACTAGACATCTGTGCGACAACATCATGTTAACCCTAATAACGTAGAAAGCCTACCAATCAGCCCTACAGTGTTGCAAGATGACTTAGAATGATCGCGATTGCTAGATCAAGTCTGGTCCACGACATTGAAACCCTAATCCACACATATAAAAGGAAGGCTCTACCACACCAAAGGAAAATCATCCTATGCCCCAAAGGTCACACCACTTTCCAAGGCACATGCCTATCACTACCTCAGAGACACACCATTCCCATGTCTTTCCATAATTAAACTCATTTCTATGCCTTTTGTCTTTAAATCTCTTACTCTTATTTTTTTTCTTTTAATATTTATTTTAAATATTTCAAAACAAAACTGTTTCTTGGTGAGCTCAAAAGTTAGGATTTAATAATTTTTTTAAAGATTGTTGGAATAGTCTCTGTGAGAACGATATTGAGGATTTTAAATACCCTTTTCTACATCGACGGGTGCATTTGTCCGTGAGTAAAACTTTGTATTTATAGAAAACGCACAACAGTATGAAATTAATTTGATGTTTCATCCCTCTAATTGATGGTAAACCTAGTGATACCTCATTAGACAAGATATCTTCATACTTGTTTTCATTGTTTATCTTCTTAACATCATTACTTACTCATGTTCCTTTAATTTATTTCGAAACCACACTCACTTGTAGAGTTTCTTGATGTTCATTTTTTTTTCCATGTTTTATGTTTTGACATCTCCCTTAGTTATCCTATCATTAGTACACTCTCTTGAATTTGGTCTTCTTTTCATCCTTTGAATATTTTTGCAATTTTTTTGGGTAACATTATTTATCGCATGATCCGAGTGTTGGAGAAGTCCATTTATCTTCCTATCAAGCAACTTTCAACTTGACTCATAATTGCTTGTACTTGAAGAGAATTTAATCCTGTTCAATCTATTTATTTCCTGCAATATTAGTAAAGCTTTTGTTGTTATGCTTTTTTCTTCACATTTTTCCCTTTTTTATTGTATATATTTTATCTTGCATTACTTTTTTCTCAATACATTTTTTATCTTACTTGTTTTGAATTTCTTCTCACTTTCTTTCTTTAAATTAAACATATATTTACAATGATAAATAAATAAAATATCAAAGCATAGATAACACCTAATTTTAAAGAGTCAAAACTCTGATGTCAACTGATACGATTCATCCCTTACAGAATGAATCAAAATGAAGAAATGTTGATTTAGAACGTCTTGAATAGGATGAATAAATGAATTCCATGCAAACTGTAACTTTCCAAAGAATAATAAAGTTATCAAAGAGGAACATGATCATTAGCACGACATGTTAGAAGAACCAAGATTATTAATGATAGTTCTTCACCTAAGAACCAAGGGAATCAACTCACACGAAGATGAAAAATTCTTAAAGAAAAGTAATATTATTCATACAATTCCTTTACATTGAATCCCTAAGCTCAAGTTTATAGAAAATCTAATTGATTTAAATTGAAATTTTTTTAATAAATAATAATAAATAACAAATCTTAAATAAATCCTAACAAATTAAAAACCAAATCAATTGAAAATTTTATCAAAAATTAATACAAATCCTAATAACATAAATAGCATATGTTCTTGAATCTTGTGGTCTCAATACAGACTAGATCTTTCTTTATCTGCCTCTTTTTCTTTGTATCACATTCATATGGATCTCAAGTGTCTTGTATCCCTTTTAACCTTCTTCTTCTTAATAAATCTTCTCTCAAAGTTACATCTTTCTCTACTTAGATTTAATTAAGTAATATGGTATCCTAGTTTATAACACGCTAAAAACAAATACCGATTTCACGCTTAAGTCGTTCATTCAGTTCCATTTTTAGTTTGTTATCTCATAATGCATAATTCATTTTAGAAAATACTTATACGAAAATACGGTAAATTTCTTTTAAAACTATTTGATATAAACTGTGAACCTCGTCGATAAAACGTGTGTAGTAGTAAAATAAATTATTATGCGAATTCTACGTACATTCAAAACATTAGGAATACTAAGCATTCATATTGTTCTTTCCGTTTATCATTTGCATATAATAGATAAACAAGACTCAAGAATAACATACACATCATAGAATAATTATACATAACATATCATACAAACTATAAGTCTTAGGTCCGTGAGCCTTATCATATAGTTATTACAAACATAGTTAACCTTCCTTATTTACATACATATTTGCTATATTCTATCATACATATTATATATGTAAATACATAGAAAATTCCCAATCACTAATATATAGAATGTTTGCATCATTCTATTCCCAATATTAGTATGAGGTAAATCTTCTTTAAGAGAGAGTGCCTCGCATCCTTTTCTACGAACAACGTCCGGATTGTCTAGAAGAAAGTGGAAGAAGTAGGGATGAGAAACTAAGTTTCTCAGTAGGATTTCTACTTAGTTCTAATGTCATCACTTTAATCCCAGCCACTTCAGTTTATTTAGAAAATCATTACATGCAATTAAGAGTAATTTTCAAATCTTGGAAAACATTCTTCTGAAATGGATCAATTTTATTCAAAACATACAACTTAGTGTCTTAACATACATTCTTCTTAACATTCATAACTTTGGGATCACAATTAAGATATTATTTGACATACATATTATTCCATGTCTTATACGTTATTCTTTGTCATTCTCTAGCCCATTTTTGGAAAAATCATAAATCTAGTCCCACACATTAAGGGGAAATATTTAAACATAGATATGTATTAAAATTTGTTAAACAATATCTTTTCACTGGCTAAACTCCTACCTTCTATTTACTTGGGGATATGAGCTCATTCTGGGATGATCGTCACCACCTTATAAAATTGTGAAGAAACTTAAGTCTTCATAGTAGAAGGATTTTTGGAGAAACTTAAGTCTCCTAGAAGCAACCTTCGGCTTCTCTTCAATAGGGCTTTTGAAGGCCCTCTGGATTCTAGAATGCACATGGTATAAAAGGAGTAAGTTACATCTTCACATAAGTTTTCTTTAGTGATCCCTTAAACTCTTTATGTTCATTTTAGTAGCTTCCAGATAATTATGCATGCTCAAACAAATTCCCAACCAATATAGAATGCACATATAGGCTTCAGATCAACATAAAACATTCTCATACATAGTCATTATTTCTTCCTTATTCATGAGCGTTCACAATTAATAATACAAGTTGGCTGGTAAATCATATAACATTGTATCTCATATACAAGTCCAAACAATTTTCTTAATTCGATTTCTATTGTTCAATCACTCAAGGGACTTATTCTACTCAACCTTCATTTTAGTTTAAAAAAAATTATTCTTAACTTAAATTCATCTCTCATAATACATTACTATCATTTCACTATCACTACCACCTTCATCCTACCACCATCATTATTACAATCATCATCATCATTATTACAATCATCATTATCATCTCACAACTATACTATTGCTATCCTACAACCATCATCACCATTCTACCACAACTACATCCATTCTATCCACCACCGTTGTCTCTACCTAATCACCGCTACAACCATCACTTTCACTATTATTATTATTATAATAATAATAATAATAATAATAATAATAATTTTATTTTTTATTATTTTTAAAATTTCATTTTTTATTATTTAAAACCTATTTTTTATTTTTAGTAGGTTGATGGTAAAGGATTAGAATAGAGTGGATTGATTAACTTTTAAAAAAATTTAAAAATTTAAAATTACAATTCAGAACTCAAAATTAAAATTGGATTTAATATCTAAAAATTTCATAACCAAAACCTAAAAATTATCCCGAATATGCTTAAAATATTTAGGTTCCTTTTATATATCTGTAATTTTTGACATATTATGAACGTGGAATGAGGCAAACTCCTATCATCATAAATTCTTCAAAAAAGAGGTATAGGGAGAGAAGGAAGAAAACCACCAGTGAACTTCTTAGGCAATTAGCTAAGAAACTGAAGTCTTGAATATTTTGATGCCATGATATTGTCCCAATTAATGTAGGTGAAGGTTAGATCCTTCATTAGAGATTGAATTTCACTAATCGTTTTAATATGGCTAAATTTGTTTATCTTTTCCTCCATAAAAAATCAATAGACAAAGGAGACAAGGAATAAAAAATTATGGTTGGGAAGAGGGATGATAAAAAGACAACATAGAGAAATCAAGAGTTTTTGCGAAAGTCACTGTTTGGGAACTTGAACCACTAATTTGCAAGTCTATTTAAACTTTATAGTCTTTAGCAGCTCAGCACTTGCTGGACTTGTGGGATCTGCACACTGTATATGCCTTATTACCTTTGCAAAATTTCCATAATATTTTTCTTGGAGAATCTCCAAACTGATTCGACAGAATGAAGGTATGGAATAATAATTGCTTTCTCTTATGTTCACATTATTCCTCATTGCCAATCAACTTGCACTTCTGAATGTTTAAGCAAGCTTATTCTGTCCCTTTGCAGATTTTTGAATGGATGCAAAACAAGCTCAATGGGAGCAATGGAAAAAAGAAACCTAGTAGCTCAATTTCAACTGCCTGTAAGCATTTTCTCCCTTCTTTGTTTGCATCACTCTTCAACGACAGGATCATATTTTCCACATTTCAGATGGCTATGTTATTGTGTTCAGGGTGATTATGACGTATGAATTTTGTTTCTAGATGTGCATAATGATAAAACACTATTTTGTACAGAGTTAAGAACACAATAATGCTCAAAGAATTAAGGTTTGGTTTGGTGGTATCTACTGTGTGTCTGTTGGGTAAGCTTGGCTCTTCTGTACAGGAAAAGAAACAAGCCAGCTGAGCTTAATTAGGTAGGGTGAGTGGAGATTTGGGTGGAGGCTATAGGCTTCATTTATTACACTGTTCAAATTATGTAAAAGAAAAGTAACAGTTAGAAAAAATAGTTCAGTTGATATAAACCAACTTGCCAGCATCAGTTTTAACGTACTTGAAACATTTATCCATTTCAACTTTCAGTTTTCTAATAAAAAATGGTGCCTATATTACATTATGTCATTATTGTAGCCATGTCAGTTTGATGATTATTTTTTTTTTCTTTTTTCTATCAGATTATATGCTGCATGAACCTTGCAAGCAAGAGTTCAGTGATTGGCCTCAGGCACTCCTTGCAATTGGAACGTTTGGGAACAACAACTTGAAAGAAGATTCTGGTGGTAGAAGTAACAACACTGCAGAGGATTCATCTTCCTTTCAGGATTGCACACAAGAGTTCACACTTGAAGAAGTTGGGAAACTTCAGAAGGAATTGAGCTTACTTTTTAAGGGAAGGGTGGAACCAAGTTTGGCAGCTGAACAAGAAGAGAACACGAATGATCTGATAAAGGAACGTTTGATCAGTGAACATTCAAGCTTGGAACATGAAGGAAAAGAAGAAAATGAGTCAGTTTCTGAAGGCTCCAATATCAAAATTGGTAATTTCTACCCAAGCAGTAATCTAATATATAGCAGGGGAAAAGATCGTTGTTTGGATCATAGTAGTAAGAGAAGTGTTGGCAAGAAATCACTTTCTTTCCTTCTTAAGAAGATGCTTGTTTGCAAAAGTGGATTTCAACCTACCCCTTTGTTTAAAGATCCACTCTCCACTGAGTCTAGAATGGAGAAGGTAGATGAGAAACCTTACAAGCATTAACTTAAATTACTTTTTTACAATTTTCTTAGTCTCATTGCTTTTCGGTTGTCATTACAGATTTTGAGGGCTATACTTCACAAAAAGATATATCCCCAAGGTTCATGTTCAACAACACCTTTTATAAAGAAGTACCTGGAAACCAAACCAATGTCTCACTCTAATGATGATGACAACGATGATAATGATGATAATGATGAAGAGGAACAGATTAGTGCTGCCGAGAATGGTTGTAAATGGGTCAAGACTGATTCTGAATGTAAGTTCTATGCATTGATTAATTTTTCTTTTTATATTCTATGGTCTAGTAATCATACAAATCAGTTTAACATCAACTATATAAACCTTTTTCCACTGAATGAGGTCATTAACTTCTAAAATTCTTCTTGATCTTTTTCTGCCTCTCTTCACAGAACTAAGTTATTTAATTTTTTAGAATGCTTCCTCCCTTTTCAATATTCGAAGATAACCCTTATAGAGAGTGAGAAATGTCTAGAAACAAAGCCAACTTCAACTATTTTGACATTTATTTTTGTTGTTTTTAACAGATATTGTTCTTGAGATATAAATGGCATCTTCTCCTGTAGTACTCTGATTATATATGCGCAATTCTGGTCATGGAAGCTAATAGCTTAAACATCATGAGAATGAGGTGTACCCTACTCTTTTGGATGTATGAATCACGCCAAGGAAAGGTGACAAAGTGAAGGAAGAATCGGGAAAAGTTTAGATTTTAAAACCTATGTACGACATGAATGTCAGAAAGCATTATCCAGTTTCTTATAGTTCTTACTTTCTATATTTGTATTAAAGTGATTAATTCGACAATAACAAGCTTTTTTCTTTTCTAGCTTTTGTATGTACGAAGCTATACATATTCAAAGACTTGTGGACATTATTTTACAATCTGGCAGGTTGATAATGTTTCACAATGTTGATTGTTCAGGTCAAAATCTGACTTGTATTTATTGCATTTTAGTACTTATCGATCCACATAACTTGGTTTTTCATATAAAATTAATTTAAATAAAGTAATACTGCTACTGTCGTAGCAAGAGATGCAAAATACCAAACAACTTCATGCCTGTTTATCAGGAGTACCAATGATTAAGGGGCATATTTAATTATTTATTACCAATATGTGTAAAATAATCAAAAGGTTAGTTTTACTTTCGCTAACTTCAAATTTTGTTATAGCAAATTATAAAGCATATTTGTTAGAGTTTAAGAATTAATTCGATGGATAACGTATAAAAAGATATGATATCTGACTTTTTTTATCTTATTTATTTTAATATTTGTTGAGATCAACAGAATATGATATGCCATTATGTTTTTCTACATTGAATTCTCATAGTAAAATGATGTTGGGTTATATGTAAGATAATTTTTTTCATTACCTCCTTACTCTTATGTCATTCTTTTTACTATTGTATAAAATATTTTATAAAAAAATTAATGAAATTTTTAATAAAAACTATATAAATTTTTCATTATTTATGTTTTTAATTATAATTAATTAAAAAATATTTTAAATTTTAATTATAAAAAACAAAATTTAAAATTTATTATAATTTTAATATCCATTTTCCAATATGATTTTTAATTTTTAATATTTTTATATTTGAAAATATTTTATATATTTCTATTAAAAGTAAAAAATAATTAAAAATAATTTTAAAAATATATAAATTTTGGTATAAAAAATTAATTTCATCATTTTAACATAATTTGTAACCAGATCAAACTAATTGGTTGGATCGAAAACTGAACATTCTTTTGAATCATTTAAATCATAAAAATGTTCTAACAAAAAATTAGTAATAAATTAGTAAAAATATAAAACAATAAATCAGTAAAATTGATATAAAAAAATTGGTCATATAAAATAATGTTATTTGATTATTTTTGTTAAAAAATAAAAATAAAAAGTATATTATGTTTTATTTAATCTTACATGTATTATTTAAATTTAAAAATTTAAAATAATATGTAATCTTTAATTTAATTAAATAAAATTATAATATTAATATATTATACTATTATTTATATATAGTTATCTTTTTTATATAATATATTGTAAATATTTAAAAATAATATGTAATTACTATCAGTTTATCTTAAATTATTGAACCTGACACCAATATTTTAATCAATAACCAATTTAATTTAAATTTTTTTACTATTCACGGGCATAAAAAATAAGACTTATTTTTTATTTTATCCAATTTTTTTTATCTTAACAACTAAATGAGTAGTAATTAAATCTAATAAAAAATGTAGGTAAAATATTAGAAACAAAAGTTTTTATTAAAAAATTATATGAAAATCTTTTATTTATAATTTATTACTCCAACTTTTTAAAAGTAAACTAATTCTAATATTTTAGAGTTTTTTTTTAAATAGTAAGTATTCTCCGTTGAAGGTAATTGTACGAATTTTTAACATCACTATCAACAATAATTTTTTTTTCAAAATTTTAATATAATTATATATTTAAAATTTAATTTAAAATTTTTTTATTTTTCTGTCAATTTATCCACATGATGATATTCTTAAATATATGGCCTAAAGTTAATTAGTAATTGTCAAAAATAAAAAAGTGGTTAAAAAGGTTAAATTTTACGTATAGTTTAAAATATTTAACTAGTATGTGTGTATGATAATAAAAGACAAGAACATGTAGCAAACTGTGTCATACATATTTTTCACTTATTTATCACAATGTTTATATATATGAGTAATACTCAAAGGATTTTTTTTTTAAAGAATGATTATAGGGTCAACTAAAAAGAGACAATTCTCTTCGATTTCTAAAATATTTTCTTTTTAATGAAGACTAATATTGACCTATATATTTGAACTTATTACAAAAAGTTTATGTTCGGTCAATGACATGCTTTTGTTATTATTATTTTTTTGCAAATTTAAATTATTGTTTAGCTTAAAAAAATATTTTTGTTTTATTTTGTTATTTTCTAAAATCTATTTTAATTCTTGTATTTTTTAAAACATAAAATATATTTGTTTTTATCTCTTGTTTTTAAATTTTAGAAGATTAAACTAATAAAATGTGTTTAGTTTATTCATTTTTAATAAAATAAAAATTTACAAAATATTTTATTAATTAATTTTAATAAAAATCATAAATAATATTTTTTATAACTTTTTGGATTAGTCTAAATATTATATATAAATGTTAAATCATATGTAAATAAATTATATAGCTACATATTAGAATGTATCATATTCCTCATCAATTATTAGGCAGTTGTATCAATGATAAATGTAGTAAATCACTACATTATAATTATGGTACTTATTATTATTATTTTTTTGGATCATATGAAAATTTATCGAAATTAATTCTATTCGAATGAGGTATAATTATTATAAATATTAAAACTTTTTTTTGATTTTTAATATAATAACATGATCAAAATTTAAATTTAAAATTTTTAACTAAATTAGATCAAATTAATTCAGATACTTAATTTTTAAGTAAATTACATCAAATTAATTAAGATATTTAATGATATAAGCCGCTTATCTGCAATCATGAAATATATTTTACATTGATTTTTAACACATTTAAATAACTTCTTTACCTTATATTTGAATAAAATATTTTAATATTTTAAAATTTTTTAAAAATTTATACTTTAAAAATATTATTTTTAGATAAATAAATCTAAATTTTTTTATTTAGATGATAAATTTTAAATAATAAATTTTTTTATTTTTTATTTAAATTAAATAATTTAATTTTTATTAACAAAATTTTATATTTAAATATTCATAAATTATTTTTAATTTTATTTCTATTTTTTAATAAAAAAATTTGGATATATAAATATTTTCATTATACAATATATTTAAATAAAATAATAACTCTACATATACATAGTTAAAATGATAGAAAAATATAATTATATAATTTGATATTAAAAATATTATGTTTAAAATGAAAAAAAATATGAGTGTGAGAAAAAAATAAAACATAATAATAAAAAAGTAAAAAATAATAATAAAAAAATAACAAAAAAAAGGTTATTCACGAATATAGTTGTTGAAAAATATTAAAAAATTTTAAATTTTTACCTATTTTAAATTATCTTATTTTAAAAAATAAAATATAATTATAATTATTAATTTAAAAGTTAATATTTTAAGATTGTTATAAAATATATTAAAAAATTTATTATAATTAGTAAATAGTTCTATCTTTTAAATATGTTCATAGATATTTAAATTTTGATCATATATATATATATATATAGAAAAATTTTGTTAACTTTTTTTAATAATTTCTATATTTTAAAAAATTTATTTTTAACTATCGGTTACAGAATATTTTTGATACATGCATAATATAATATATATTTATAAACAGATATAACAAACTAAGAAAGTGTTAAAGGTTAATCCCTCTATTTTCTTTTAAACCTAACATCCAATGAGAGTTACCAAAAAGTAATATAAAAGTGACAAAAGGACCTGATTGCAAGTATCCAATAAGATTGAGCACTTTGTGTTCCATTCCTTAAAAATAAAAAATAAAAAATGAAAAACCTTTTGCTAGTGCATTTACTCGAAGAAATTGGCCCAAGAAACACCTTCGGCGAGTTAATTTGATAGTCCAGGATTGAGGTCCATTTTCATTTCACTCTATTATTATTATTATTAGTAGCAAGAATGGGTGTAAAATAGAGAGAAATAAAATACTGTATATGTGCAAAGTTTGCAAAGTAACCAAACTCCTCAAAGCCTCAAAGGTCAAACTGGGAGTGAGAGTCCAAGTTTTGTTTTTACACTGTCACTCTCACTCTCTTACGCCAAACGATACATTACAGTGAGGCAAGAGAGAGAAAGAGAGAAGGAATACTACATAGAAGCAACCTTTCCTTCCCCAAAGTCGCCGATCGAGAAAAGGTCCAACCTAACTCCTTTAAAATGTTAAATGCTTTTCAATTAATTCTTTTGTCTTTTTTCCCCTCTTTCCTACGATTAGAAAATTGAAAAGAAAATAAGTGGTTATTATCTCTTTCTTGTTGAAGGTTTTTTTTTTTTTTTTTTTTTTTTTTTTTTTTTTTTTTTAATTGAAGGGTTTAAGTAATGAAAGGTTTAAGTAATGAAAGTGATAATGCATGTAGAGGTCGTATATTTGCAATGTTTTTGTGTTTGGGATTGTGGGGTTGGTGTGCCATTGAATTTGAAGGAGGTTTTGGATCAAATTTGGTTGTTTCAGGTACCACGCCAGAATTAGCTCAATGTCTTGGGCTACCCCTGATGATGTCTTGCTCTCCACCTCGCTTGCTACATACCTTGACAGTAATCTCTCTCTCTCTCTCTGTGTCTGTCATATTTTTCATGATTTTGATGTTGAAATATCATGTGCTTCTGATGAGAGAACCTGCCTCAAATTTTCTTCTTTATTTAATTTTTCTATTCAGGTACCCATTAATTGCTTTCTCTGTTTCATTGTGGGATTTGTACTAGAATTGTAGATTGCAGTGATATAAAGTGATGAATAGTTTGGATAATAAGAGACATTGAATAAAGGAATGTTTTCACCAAAGAGAAAAAAACAAAATGTTATGCATGAAACCTGTAGTAGTAGACATATGTCTCAAGGAAGTATGATGAGCTAAGCTGCGCAGGAAGTTAGGGTGAGTGGCATTTTAGGTTGTTGGGGTAACGGTTCCTTAACGTATCAGAAATAGAAAGGATGACCAGTGCTTAATTCTGTGGAACCTGCATCTGAACACTTAGAAAATTCTTCTGTAGCCCCTTGATTACTGAGCTAGTATCAGTTTAGAAAGTGACAGAAGTGAACATAATTTTGGAGCTCCCACCTAAAGTTGTTTTGTTTATTCTAAAGGGATGACATGCTGAGAGTATTTTGTGTTTCCATCTTTGGGGGAGATGGTGTGTTCAGGAGGATACGATCAATCTTGCCAATCATAGTGTGTTTTGGCTATTCGTTTAAGTACTGGACTATTTAAATAATTAAATAATGCTTTAGTTCATTGCATCTGGGATTTCACTAATGGGCTTTCAACCTTCTGTCACAGGAAAACATAGGAAGTCAGTCACCCTTTTATATCTGGTCGATATTTATCATGTTCTTTATCTGGCATTGCTGGTTGTAAAGTTATGAGTTATTATATATTTAGTTTCTGTTAAGTTGAGGACTGAAATCGTTGAACTGAATGAGATATGACAACACATAGTAAAATTTTTCTTATGAACTTTAATTTTTTGCAGAAAAACTTCTTGTCCTATTGCGAGATGGTCGAAAACTTTTGGGGTTATTACGGTCTTTTGATCAATTCGGTAACTGTCAATCCTACATGCATTCTACTTGATGATGTTGCTATTATTATTAATAATCATTATATTATTTCTATCTGATATCAACTAACAATCTGATGTGATGAACATGTACAGCTAATGTTGTTCTTGAAGGTGCATGTGAAAGAGTAATTGTTGGTGATCTTTATTGTGATGTCCCTTTAGGCCTATATGTAATTCGTGGGGAAAATGTTGTCTTAATTGGCGAGCTGGTATGATGTGTTCTTGATCATTTCATATCATTTGACTACAATTAAACACTTATCAAAGGAATCTAAATAATTATGCAATCTTATATTAATTGTATAGGACTTGGGAAAGGAGGAGCTTCCGCAGCATATGACTTGTGTGTCAGAGGCTGACATACGAAAGGTAAGTCCATCAACTAGTTGATAATTGATAATAAAAAATTGGATATTTATTGCTTATGATTTAGCATAATAATTTTTAGTGCCCATGTATCAATTAATTCTTTTATGAAAATGGTTGTTTGGCATATAAAGACTTCTTGATGCATCTTATAGTATTTCTTGTTTATGACTTGTTGGGAACCTTTTTTGCATTGCTGGGCTGGGGTGTGACGAACATGACTAATTGACCCAAATAAAGTAATTACTGCCATTTTGGCTTGCTTTGGAAGCTACTGGCCTCTCTGGCTCCTTCTCTTTTCCAACGGGAAATTGCACTGGTGCTCTTCATAGGCATGTTGCTGGTAGTACTAGATAGATTTTTTTCACATCTTTCAAATCCACCAGCTGCACTTTTGCAGGTCCCCAGTTGTCAAAGTAGGGCCAACATGAATAGAAGAGGCCTCCATATTTCTCTTCTTCATACTAAATCCTTTGATTTTCCAGGATTCTCAAGAGGAAATAAAGTTTCTAAGAATTCAAAATGTTGGGGATCAGCTCCACCCTTGAAAGTTCTGTTATAGTCATCCAGTACATCTGTCATTCATATTTGTCTGAGCAGAATTATAAATATCAGTATCTGCCCTTGGCATTAAAACTAATGTTTAATGCTAACCATCTCCATATCATGGCAGCAAGTGGAAATAGAAAATGACAAATTTTGTTCTGCTTATACAAGAGCTGAGCCAAACAAATGCAAGGCTTCCCACAATCTTCCTTCAAGATGGCTCTTGTTAGTAGTCACAACCATTAATGACTCTGAATGGGCTGTGTATATGCACTCCATTTTCAATCCAAAACCGTATGTAATAATGTACTTAGGCATGTGCAAGTGATGATTATTATTCTTATCTCTGTAAACAAGACTGATCTAACAACAAAAAGCAGTGGAACAAGTAGAAATAGCCAACGTAACATCATTAAAAAATAGAAGATCCTTAAGATTTTTTTCTTCTGGTTTACATTATGTTGAACTGCAACCTGACCTCTCTTCCCCAATACCTCCCTGCCCTACGTATAGTACTTATGTAAAGTTCTTGAGATCATAATTTGAAGAAGTGATGGACTGCACCCTATTTCTACATATTGCATACCTAGTAACTATGCCCATCCCACTTAAACTGGATTTGCTACAATAATCTACATTGCAGAGATCATCCCCATTATAATTCGATCTACAGACAATTTATTAATGCTGTAAACATTAATTGGATTTCTGCCTATGTTTCTTATTGGTTGGAAATTGGGAGTTGTGGTGGCATATAGTCCTAAATGTGATACTTAAACACCTAAATTTCTGTACTAGAAATTCTATTATTATCTGTTATTGATTGTGCACCTTTAATTCTTTTCCACCCTTTCTCTGACCAAAAATAACCTCAGTTGAAAGAAATAGAGAATCTGTGCTCCTATTTGGCAAATAATATGATGGCAAGTTCGTTCATTATTGTTCTATGTTGCTCATTAAGTAATTTTATTTCCTTTGATTCACTCTCCAGGCTCAAAAAGCAGAAAGGGATGCTACTGATCTAAAAGGCACCATGAGGAAAAGGATGGAGTTCCTTGATTTTGATTAAAGCCTCTTACCATCTTAGTAACCAAGCTGGTCCCATCTGCAAATTTTAATGCAGCTGTGACTCAAGTTGGGATAGTGTGTGGAAGAATAAGTATGATGATAGATGCACATTTATCTTCTGTGGAAACTGGCTCGATACGAAGCAGAATACTTGGCCGCTAATATCTTTTTTATAGCAGAGGTCAGAAAAAAAGAAAAAGAAAAATGTCCTTTTGGCTTTTTGATAGAGCTACTAACAGTTATGATACCCCTTTCTTGCATGTGGATTTTGTGCTAATGCATCTGGGGACATGTTAGTGAGCTCTTAAATTTAGTTTGGTATTAGAAAATTAATCAGGGAAGATGATTTAGTCGTATGTGCTCATTTACACTGTGTTTTTCGAAATATTTTTATTGTTTTTAGTTTGTGCTTTGTGTAACAGGGAGTAACCATTCGATCTTGGCTGTTATGTATGGTTTAGCTACTAAGTGGCGTAGCTGCTTCCTCTTTCCGTTTCTCATACCAGTTCACTGTTGTATGATAATTTAAAAGAGTAACGTTTTTTTAGTGGTTTGTATATTAATGTTTGATTAGATTATCGTAGTGTTTAAACTGCATAAATTTTGTCGAGAACTTTTGAAAATAGTGATTTTTTCTTCAAATGTTTTTGTTCTGAGTGGGAATTGTCAAGGATATTTGAGATTAAATCTTGGGATATTGGTGACGATAATGTTCTTCCTAATGTGATCACTCTGGGATTTGAATTCTTGAAATTACCGTAGAGTTTCTATAAGGTCACATTTCACTTTCATTCCCTCCTATTGTTGGAATTTTTTTTTCTTAGAACGTAATAAAAGCATAAATGCACCAACTCTTGTAGATGGAGTCACAGACATAGCTAGCTCTTCATAAGTCATATTTATTCAGCCAGCATTATTCTAACTTTAAAATTATTTGTATTTATCTGTTCAATTTTACCAGCATCGTAAAGAGATTCTCTGCAGCATTTATCAAACATTGTCACAAATAGGAATTCAGAAGCATTGCAGATTGCACGTAATGAGAAAGAATATGTAAAAAATTTGCATTACACAGACATAGTAAACCAAGCTTGTTTACCCACTAGCTCAAAATTTCACAAGCTGATAGGAAAGCAAAGCAAGGAATGATCTCGAATGTCACCGCTGTGAATGTATGTGCTGAGTGAGTTATCTAGTTTCGTAAAATAGGAGGGAAGAATGATCTAGAATGTATTCTACTTCCTATAAATGTAACACCCCGTGAGTTAATAAACACGGAAGAAGTATTACTCAACAGAGTTTTTTCTTAGCCGATTCACTCCCTTTTCTTGCAGATTCTAGTCTTTCCCTAACAAAAAACCTATCAGAAATGATAAAATTAAAGGGAATCTTGGGCTAAATTGTTTCCAAAAAAAGGGTTAAATTGTTTCCAAAAAAATATCAAATGATATTAGATTGATTCGGAAACGAACTAATAAGTGTTAGAAATGTTGAAGGAACAATTTGGAAACTTTTTAGGTAGTACTGAGAAAAATTACCAAAATATCTTTAGAGGGTCAGGAGGGTAAGCAAATGTAAAACAAAAGCTAGAAGTAGGCCCTATATGGTTTACACAAAAATTCCATGTGCAAAATGTGGATGTGACTCATCATACGAGTCATCACCTTGTTTATGGAAAATTAGACAAAAATCATAAATGTAAAGATTTCTTTAACCATGGTTAAAGTTAATTAATCTTATTTAATTAAAATTAATCATGCTTAAGGTAAGTTAACCTTGATTAGTGACAAAATCAGTCTAATTAACACTAATATAATTCTAAAAAGGATAATTCCTCATATTTTGAATTATTTTGGAAAATGAAAATTTCATGTAAAATTACCAAAATACCATTAAGTGGGAAAGTTATTCCTAAAATGCCCTAGCTTGGCCGAATTCAATAAGGGTCATGGGGAAGCTTATTTGTTGCAGTTTTCACCTTCTAAACACTTAGAAAATTTCTATAAACTCTCAAGGTTAAACCTAATCCAAAAACCCTAACCTTCCACCTTAAGCTTAATTTTTCATCTTTGAGATTTAAGCCAAAATCAACCTCTAATCACCAAGCTCCACCACCATCACTGATAGCTCTTTATGGACCACCAATGGAGGACCAAGTTCAGCCACCATAGCCCCACAAAAACCCCATACCAAGTCTCCATCAATTAGGATTTTACTACTTTGTCTTTTAAGCTTTAAATCTTAATTTTTGTGGTTGGTTTTCTTCTTTTTTGTGGATCCTTTCTTTAAGATCCATAGATCTCACTTTGTTTGAATTCAGAAGAGCTCAATATTTCCTTTGAAAGGTTCAAAACGAGCACTATCCATTTTTAGTGATTTTTGAAAGTTAAAGTGAAGTTTGGATGGATTAAAGTGCTTCTAGCCACCTTAGAAACAATTTAATCGGTTAAAATTTCTTACAAATAAATTTGGATGCTTTTGGGAAGATTTGAGAGGTCATAAGGAAAATTTTTTAGGTGTTCATGATATGAGATGGAAGAGTAGATCTAGTGGATCTACAACTATCTGTCTTGAAAAATACTATCTTGAAGATTTTTATACTTAAAACTTGAAAGTTGTAGATTTTCTTAATATTATGTACTTGTGTGGTAAAATGTACAGATCTAAACCCTTAGACTAAAATGCTTAAAAGTATAAGAAAAATTAAACTATGAGTTTCATAAGCTTGGTTTGAACATAGATCTAAAATCTACTAAGAGAAAGTTGAAATTTTGGGACCCAAAATGGAACAAGCTTCACAAGCCACCTATGACCTCCCTTAACCATGACCAAAGCTATGGAGTATGGACTAACCTTGAATGGATTCAAGTGTTAAAGGTTCTACAAGTGCACAAAATCTTGGAACCAAGATTATATGAGAAGAAATTTTAAAAAGGTGACCTTAAATGCTCAAAGTGAGCATTCGCCCACTTATGCCAAGTTAAGGGTAAAAAATCTAAAAATTTATAAGGATGATATCAACCATAAGATTAAGACCTAAATGGTGTAAAAAAACTCTTAAGAGAAAAAAAGTTGAACTAAAATGTCCTAGAATCAAGGGATGTGTGCATTCAGCCACCTTTGGTTAATTAAAGGAAAATGAGTTTACATTTTTTATAATGGTGTAATAAGAACCATAACTAGGTAAATGAGAAAATTTAAATGTGTTATAAATATTTAGAAGTGGCTAGATCCATAGTAGATAAAATTCATGAAATCAAGTGAAAACTGTAATTAAAACTTAAGCTAGATTCAAGGAGGTACAAATTGATAATTAAGAATAAACCATGGACTAGTGAGGTAGAAATTTACTATTCGTCCATAACCTTTAGGAATGGAAAAGAAGCCTTAAAATTAGCTAAACTTGGTAAATATTTATGACCTAAACTCTAACTAGAAGGATTCATTAATTTAGTTTAAGTAAAGGTGGAACATGATGCCTTAAAATCTAGGAGTGACATTTAGCCACCTTAAGATTAATTAAGAAAGAAGGAGTTTAAATTCTTGACTATGGTTAATTAAGCATCCTTAGCATATAAAATATAAAGGATTAAAAGTGTAAGAAAGTGTTAGAAATGGTAGGATGTCACCATGATGGCTATATTAGTGAAAGGATGTTAAAATTTTCACTGACTTAAATCTAAACATAGGCATGCATAAATGGATTAATTAGGAATAATCATGGGATTGAAAAGTTGCAATAGACCATTCGGCCATGACCTTTAAGTATGAGCGAAAAGTCTTAAAAATTTCTAAGTTAGGTAATGATTAATGATCTAAACTTGAATTAGTAGAAATCATCTTCTAAGATAAAGAAAAGAGAACTGCAAGGCCATAGAAATCTTGTTCATGCATTTGGCCACTTCTCAAGGATTAAGAGAAGTTTGAGTTTAAATCTCAATTAAGGTGACAAAAGAATCCTAAGAAAGTTAAAGGATAAGTTGTGAAGTAGGTAAGGAAACTAGCTTAAAAGCTTGCTAAAAGTTTATAATAGGTTTTGGTAAGCTTAAGGAGATGATTGAAAAGTAATGATGGAGTAAAAAATGAGAAATTTTCATTCGACCACTTAGAGTTAATTAAGGAAAAATGAGTTTGAAGTCTTGGTTAAGATACATTAAGAACCTTTGTTATGTAAAATAAAAGAATTTAGAGTTTAAATAGAGCTTGGTAATGACATGTATATCATTCGGCCATATATGACTAAATTAATATAAGTAAGTTAAAATTCTGCTAACACATAACCCTTCATTAAGTTGTGGCTTTCTCCGATAAACAATCTCAAAGGGACTAGTGTTAATAGAGACATTCCATGTAGTGTTATAGCATAATTCAACCCATGGAAACCAAAAAGACCAACCTTTTGGTTGTTCACTTGCAAAACAATTGTAGATATGTTTCTATGTAATGATTAGTGACCTCTATTTGACCGTTCGTTTGTGGGTAGTATGAAAAGCTCATCCTTAGCTTGGTTCCATGCATCCTAAGTAACTCAGTCCAAAAGTTACTCATAAAAATTGGATCCCTATCACTTATGATTGACTTTGGAATACCATGAACCCTCATCACTTCCCTTGCAAACATTTCAACTAACCCTTTCGCTGTGCAAGGATGCTTCAAAGAGATAAAATGAGCATATTTGGAAAGCATATCCATCACTACCAAAATGACTTCAAACCCTTTTGACTTGGGCAATCCCGTTATGAAATCCATGGACACATCATCCCACACAACTTTTGGAATCTCAAGTTGTAACAACCCAGCAGGGATAAAGAATAATATTTGTATCTTTGACAAATATCACATTTCTAAACGTATTATTGCACACTTTTCTTCATGCCCACTCAATACAAATTTTTAGCTAGCTACCTATAGGTACAATAATATCCTAAATGTCCTCATTGCAAGGTGTTATGGAATTCATCAAGTAATTTAGGAATCCAAGGAGAAGTAGAAGGTACCACCGAATGACCCTTATATAGTAAAACTTCTTAGGAATAAGTGAAACCTGCCTTAACTAGTGTACTCAATTGAATGCTAGTAATAATACTTCTAAAAGTAGGATCACATTGCATATTTCCTGTCAATTGGCTCCCTTCCATCCACAATGAAAGTGAACTAATCCTAGTTAATTTAGCATCTTCATCCCTTCTTGACAACGTATCAACAACCGTATTCTCCCTTCCAATTTATATTTCACATCAAATAGATATCCTAAGAATTTGGCAATCCAAGATTATTGATCTGTTCTAGTAATTTGTTGTTGCAACAAAAATTTTAAACTTCAATGATCAAAATACACCACAAATGGCCTTCCTAAGAGATAAGGATTCCAATGTTGAATGACCAGCACTAATGCCATGTTTTTTTCTCATAGGTGGATCTAGAGAGGCTCTTGGAAGCCAAAACTTTACCAGATTAAACGATGGGTTTTTGATCTTGCATAAGTACAACTCCTAAGCCCTTACCTGAAACATCATATTCTACTTCAAATATTTTAGAAAAATTAGGCAGAGAAAAAACTGGAGCTAAAGTGATAAGCTTCTTCAAATGATTAAAGGATTCTTGTGTTTCTTTACTCCATTTAAACCCTTCCTTTTGGTGAGAGATGTTAAAGGTTGTGTAACTTTACCATAACCTCAAATAACTTTTTTATAATACCCAGTAAGACCAAAAAGCTTCTTACTCCTTTAACACTAACTAGTATTAGCTGCTCTAGGATAACATTAACTTTCACCAGATCCATTGAATCACCTTCAAATGAAATAAAATGTCCCAAGTACTCCACCTCCTTCTTGGAAAAATGACATTTCTTTTGATTTTCATAAAATTGATTTTTTTTTGCAATATGCCTAACACCACCTCTAAATAAGCCAAGTGTGATTCTTATTCTTTTCTATATACTAAAATATCATCAAAGAAAATTAACACAAACTTGCACAATAAAGGTCAAAATATCTCATTCATAATGGCTTGAAATATGGATGAAGCATTGGTGAGATCGAAAGACATCACCAAATATTCATAGTGGCCACTATGAGTTCAAAATGTTGTTTTCTCAATGTCCTTTTAATGCATTTGGATTTGATGACAATCGAACTTCAGATCCAATTTAGTAAAGTAAGTTGTCCTACGCAATTCATTTAACAATTCCTCTACAATTGGAATAGAAAATATGTCTGGAATTGTCACTTTATCGACAGCTTGAAAATCTACACACATATGCCACGTATCATCCTTCTTATTCTTCAACAATATTGAGCTAGAGCAGACACTAGAGCTAGGCCTTATGAGTCCCATTTGAAGAAATTCCTAAACATGTCTCTCAATTTCATTCTTTTTGAAATAAGGATATTTGTATGGTCTCACTGAAACTATTCCTTAACCGAGGACCAAGCTGATGGTATAATCAAAGGGCTTCTTAGGGGGTAAGCTTGTGGGTTTAGTATAGACTATTGTTGACTTCTTGACTACTTGTTGCAATTTCCCTTGTTGTATCCATGGTACTTAAAAATTTTTTTGGGTTTGTTGCCGTCCATCTCTAATCATGTTGTGAGCTTGAAAATCGTCAACAGAAAAATCATTATCTAAGCTATGGAAAGATGATACAACCTAGTTTGTTTTAGCCACTCCTTGAAGAAGAAATTCTTATCCATTAGCCTGAAATTTCATAGTCATTGTACTCCAACTAGTGGTGACTTCACCCAAAGTTCCTAGCCATGCAATTCCCACTATAAGGTCTAGTCCCCCAATGTCCAAGACATAAGCATAAACTAGACAAATGTAATTTCCTTTGCTAACTATTAGTAGTTAACAAACCCTTTGAGATAAAACGTGATATCCATCACTCAACTTGACCCTCATTCTTTGTGTCTCATAAACAACCAAACCCAATGATTTGGCTTTAGAGAGATAAAAGTATGGATGGCATCATAATCAATTAGGATCAAGGCAGGAATCCGCTCAACTTTCCAATTTTCATAGAAGATAAGTCTCTTACACATTACATTTGAGTCGAAAGGAATCCAATTATCTTAAGGTATTCCATCACCTTATATTCATCCTTATACAAATCATCCGTCTTATTCTCAATTTCCATTACCATCATCACCTTCTCTTTCACATTAATCATCACAACCACTTACATTATTGGGTCAAAGCACTTTGTGGAGAGGATTGTAAGGCATTCCACACCAAAAACATAATCCTTTTTTCCTCCTTTTGTCCCATTCCTATACTGGTATGTGTCACACCCCTTTGTGCTTGACATTGATTATTTTCATGCATCACCCATAGAACTTCCCCCTTGGAAACTCTGATATTTTGGTTCCATGTCTGTGAGTTGGGCATGTATCTTGAGGTGTCACATTCCCTTTCTACTCATATACCCCCTCTGTCCTCCCAACTAGACATATTATCTTGTGGTCTTCTTCATGGATAATTGAACATTTCTAGCTAATCGCATTATCTTGTCCCAAGGTCATGAATTCTTAGCCAATTCTTGATATCCTCCTTTAAACCATTCAAAATGTACCCCACATATTGTTGTTTTGGTTGACAAGGAATCGAGGAAGCTAAGTATTCAAATTCCTCCACATATTCCAAAACAGTCCCTTTTTGCTAGAAGGATACCAATTCTTTATAGGGTTTTGGATATCCATTCCACTGAATTGTTTCGACAATTCTAACTTGAACAAAGCCCAATTTTTTTCGACATGCACTTTCATCAAGATCGAAAACCAGTGAATAGCTACCCCCTCCATACTCACCTATGCTAGTTGAATCTTCATTTCTTCCATGATCTAATTGATTCAAAAATAAATCTTTTCTCTTGCTAACCACCCTTGTAGGTCCATTCCTTCAAACATTGGTAATTCATTTTTCCTTGTAGGTGAGAACAAGTTGTCCAAAGTTCCCATATTGTCTAACATTGTGCCTTTGTCACCTTTTCCTTTCTCCCTTATATTTGTCAAATGAGTTGATATCAATGACGAGTTCGGGGATCCCTGGTCTTCATCATTCCATGATTCCCTTGTCCAAGCTATTGGTTGAATTACTCAAGAATATTCTTTTCTATCTCTTTTCCCCTTCTCTTTCCTTATAACTAAATCCATTTTTCCAAACCTCTCATGGGCCTCTAACACCTTTTCCATTCAACATAAGTCATTTTTTCTCTTGAATTATCAAGCCTAAAGTTCTCATCAATTGCTCAATTCTTACTAATTGCTCTTAGAAAATCATTCATTAAAATGGGCGAGCATTGGATTGAGAAGTAGAATTGTAACATTCCTAAGAGCATGCAATTCTCACCTACAAAAGAAACTTGAACTAAGATAGGTTCTCCCTCTTCCCCAAGCTCCTAGCTTTCAGACATCATCCATGGAAACCCTCACTCGATTGGCCCTTATTTGATAAATATAGGTTTTTCTCCTCGGCCTTGCACCTTTGTCATGCCCTCCTTCAACCTCTATTGTCCCCAGCAGCTTTTGCACCTTCCCATGCCACCGTTGATGATGACAGTGCTGTTTCTTCAAATCTCCCTTCTTCTTGCTACTTGACTTGGTCATGCATGGCTATTTTCTTCTTCACTGGGCATCACAGCAGCTAACAAATCCACCAACAGAATTTTTTGTTCATCTCCATTGTTGTTGGAAACAAAGGCTTCCTTAATTGTAAAACTCATCATGATCGCCATCTCCTCTGCCACCAATGGTGGAGGTACCTCTCTGTTTATTCGGAACCCCTCTTCCTAAGTCAAGCCAATACCTTTCCCACCTAAATGTGCCTTTTTCCCCTTTTGTAGATAGAAAATTTTTGTTGTCTTCTCCACCATTGATGTTGGTGGCCTTCCGAACCAAATACCATAGAGGCCCTCTGTATGGAGGCAATGTTACCTACAACCTTTTTCCCTTGCGATAGCTCTCGGTTTGCCCTCTTGGCTCTTGGCTCTCAACGACGGCAACGGCATTTTCTCACCTCACCCTCACCAAAAAACACCTAAGCTTGACCCTTTTTCCTTCTCTTAGAAGAACCACCATTCTCTCGTTTTTTCTTAAATCAGAAGGCCCTTATTTAGATTACCAAAGTCAAATTCATTTTGGGTCCAT
Organism: Canavalia gladiata; assembly: GCA_037954105.1. NCBI lineage: Eukaryota > Viridiplantae > Streptophyta > Magnoliopsida > Fabales > Fabaceae > Canavalia > Canavalia gladiata. The sequence goes on along the minus strand of CM075662.1, from coordinate 16,050,182 downwards.
CTATTTACAGATCCTCTTAACCAAAATATGTGAGAATTAATCCTAAACTAGTGGCCTAGTCTAGTGGTATATTCGTTGTCTTTCGTGTAATAGGTATCAGGTTCGATTCTTGTTGTGACATTTTTTTTTTAAAAAAAATCACTAACAACTTCATAATCCCTTTAAATTAAAATTTGGTGAATCTGTATCCCAACTTTGAAGCTTAGCTTAATGGTTTACTCATTAGAACTATGTAGCATGCCTAGGATTTGAACCTCAAGGGGAAACTTTCTAACTAACCCATGTTTTTAAGCATGATCCAAATCTGCCTAATTATAGGCCCAAAATTAATAAACAACAACAAGCCCAAACGATGCTAAAAAATATAAAAAAATGCTGGATTATTGAATAATAAGCCCAATTGTATTTAAAAATAAATAAATATAAAATCTGCAAGTCCATTTGTTTAAAATGAAATTTATCATTTAATTTAAAATATTATAATAGTACCCAAACTCATTCCTTTAAAAAATTAATTAGGGTCAAGCCCATTGTCTTTTTACCATTAATTTCGATTTTCTTTTATCTCTAATTTGGGTCAAACCCAATATACCTCATAAATCAAAATTAGTCTTTCTTAAGGTGAATTTGATTTGAAGTTAATATACAAAAAAATAAACCAAAATTTTAAATAAGAAAAATAAATGAAGATATATATATATATATATTATTTTTATTCTTATTTTTTTCAAAGTTTCTTCTGAAAATTATTTTAAAATTCAAAATAAAATTTTAAAATATCTTTAAATTTTGTAAAAAGTCACGTGACAAGTTTTAATACGAACGAATAGCGTTCTTTTCCATTCCGTATTTTAATTCATATAGGTTCAGGTGCAACTTATGTTTGGCTTGAATCGTGTGCACACGTGAGTTTGAGAAAATTATATTTAACTTAATAAAAATCATCTAAAAAATCACTTCAATATTTTAAATCCTAAATTTTCTAAAATTCATGTGATGAGTTTTAATACGAACGAGTAGAGTTCTCTACTGTTTCGTATTTTAACTCGTACAGGTTCAGGTGCAGCTTACATTTAGCTTGAACCCTGTGCACATGTGAGTTGAAAAAAATTATATTTAACCTAATAAAATTCACTTAAAAAATCAGTTTAATATTTTAAATCCCAAATTTTCTAAAATTCACATCACGAGTTTTAATACGAACGAGTAACGTTCTTTACCGTCTCATATTTTAATTTGTACAGGTTCAGGTGCACCTTATGTTTCGCTTGAACCTTGTGCACATGTGAGTTTAAGAAAATTATATTTAACCCAATAAAATTCATCTAAAAAATTAGTTCAATATTTTAAATCCTATATTTTCTAAAATTCACATGGTGAGTTTAAATACGAATGAGTAGTGTTCTTTACCATTCTGTATTTTAATTCGTATAGGTTCAACTTACGCTTGACTTGAACCTTATGCACACGTGAGTTTAAGGAAATTACATTTAATTCAATAAAAATTCATCAAAAATTATTTTCTAAAATTTACGTGACGAGTTCTAATACGAATGAGTAACGTTCTCTACCATTTTATATTTTAATTCGTACAGGTTCAGGTGCAACTTATGCTTGGCTTGAATCTTATGTGCATCCATATAAATTTTTCACAAACATTCTAATTCTCTAAAGTTCTTTTTTTTTTGTTTTTTTTAAGAGATCGAGTGTCTTTACCAAAACTATGTAACCTTGAGTTTTCCATTGCACCATGGAATACGTAGGAGCAGGATTAACTTCTGTTAGGATATTTTCCATAAACCTACTTATTTTTATTCTATTTAAGGGATCAAACGATTTTCAAAATATTAAAATCACACACTCAATTTAAGGGTAATGTTCTTTGGAACGGGCAAATAAGATGCTAATACCTTCCCTATTCATAATTGGCTCCTGAGCCTAGCCTCTTCCTCTATTAGGGTTTTTTTCCAAATATTTTCCCTTTAAAAATAAAATTTGCTGGTGACTCCACAATCGTAAAATAATTCCTTCTAATTTTATCAGACTCTTCATTTTGTTGCAATTACGGCTATGGTGATGGCGACTCCACTGGGGTCTTTAGATAGTCAAGCTCTGTTCCAAATTGAGTGTGTAATTCATGTTGTTCCCTTTCTATTTATTCACATGTTATTTATTTTCTATAGTTTATTTCCTATATTCATGATGATATTAATTCAAATTTATATGTTTCTCACCCTAGGGTAGAAAATTTATATATATTTATTGTGTTTCACCTGCAGGACCTAAATTCAAATATTTATATGTCCTCCACACACTATGCTAATGCATGCATCTCATGAGTGAGGCCCTATACTCGGGTCTGAGTGAGACGTAGGATAGAGGGGTCTAGTGGTGTCACTAGCGATGCGCATCCTGTTTGACTATCACGAAAACTCCAACTAGAGTGTGTATTTTTCATAGGGCCCTACAATTGGTAGCATTCTCTACGGTTGTAGGAAGCACTACAAAATTAGAACTTGACTCTAGTAACCTTTGTACCTCAAGATTACAACCTACCATAAGAGAGGTTCATAACATAAAAAAAGTTATAGTTCCAAATTTAGGATTACCTGGCCTAGGACACCAAAAGGGGATATTTATTTTAAACACACACAAAGTATTAGGATTTAAAATTAACTTAAATTAGAAGAGGTAAAAGTATTAAAATTAGAAACAATAAAGAGAATAGAGAAGAAAGATAGATCAAATTAACAATTAAGAAAAAAAATTAGAAAATAAGAAACAATTTCTTCCATCAATAGATTAAAATTTCAATGAGAGAAAATTGGTAAAATTTTAAAGAAATATATAAAAAATAATAATATAAAAGTATAAATAAGAAAAAACAAAAAAAAATATAGAAGAAGAAAAGTTGAAAGAAAATTAGAAAAACAAATGAAGAATAATTTAAAGAAAATGTCTCATATTAATAAATTAAATTGAGGAAATTAGTAGAATTTTGATAAAAAGAAAATATAAAAAACCAAAAAGAGAGAAAAATAAAATCTGAAATTTGAAAGAAAATCTTTAAAAAAGTAAAATAAAATATAAATAAATAAAAAATCATTCAATATGGGAAAAATTACTAGAAAAATACTGAAGAAAGAAAAACCAAATTAATGTAGCTAAAGCAAGAGATCTTTCAATCATCTAAAAAATGGTCAATCTTTAAAATCTTTAATTATTGGTGCATTTCAACATGACATCCATTCATTCATCTTTAAATAAATTTATTTTAAAGTATCTTTGGAAAAAAGAGAGATTTTGAAAATTATCCCATATTAGTTTTGATTTTAGTACTCATTGAAGCATTGATATTTTTTTCATTCATGCATTCATCATTTTATCAAATTTAATTTTAAAATTTAACAGAAAAATAAATATTGAAGAAAGATAATTTTCTCGGCACCCTTGCAGAACTCGTTTAAAACCAAGAATCATGGATGAGTTGAAACGATAAAATAAAGAATTGAGAAATGAGGTGAAAAAAAAATGAAGGACCAAATGACCAAATTAATTGAGACCATACAACTTTTAGAAAAGAGAGATATGAGGGGATCCTTTCCTGGAGAGCCAATCAGGTCATCATATCTTCTTGACCCCAATCCAAAATTTTCTTTGCCATTAACCATGCTTTCACAAATTGAATGGGTTCATTATGGATTCCCTCCTAGGCATGCATCCTCATTCATGAGAAATACACAAATGCAAACACAAAACCCACCTTCAAACAACGTTTAAATCCCTCATGTCAATCGAAGTGCCATCTCACATGTATAACGCCCTAAAAATGAATACCAATTTTACGCTTAAGTTTTTCTTTCGGTTCCATTTTTAGTTTGTTATCTCATGATGCAGAATTTATTTTAGAAAATACTTATATGAAAAGACTATAAATCTTTTTTTTTAAACTGTTTGAAATAAAATGCAAGCCTCGTCAATAATACATGCGTAATGGTAAAGTAGATCACATGACGAATTCTAGGCACATTTAGAACGTTAAGAACTCTAATTACTTATGTTATTCCTTTATTACTCATTAACACGTAGGTAGTTAATTATGATTTAAACATGACATATGTACCATAACATAGTTATACACATAATCTCATATAATACATCAGTCTTAGGCCTGTATCATACATTTATTACAAACCATAATTTACATAGTCATCTTCTACATATCCTAATAATATATATATATATATATATATATATATATATATATATATATATATATAAGTTAGCTTACTACCACATGTTAGTAGATAGGATGCTTGCATCCAGTTATTTTCAACATCAGTGCAACGTAGATCTTCTTCAAGAGAGTGTCTCGCATCCTCTTCAAGCACGTGAACTACTACCATTACGAATAGTGTTCGGGACGTCTAGGAAGAAAATGGAAGAAGTAGGGATGAGAAACTAAGTTTCTCAATAGGCTTTCTAATTAGTTCTAATGTCATCACTTTAATCCCATCCACTTTAGTTTATTTCAGAAATCATTTCTTGCGTAAAACGGTTATTTTAATTCTTTGAAAACATTTCTCTGAAGTGGATCAATTTTATTCAAAACATACAGCTTAGTGTCTCATCATACATTCTTCTTAACATTCATAACTTTTGGATCACAAATAAGATATCATTTGACATACAATTATTCTATGTCTTAAACTTTATTCTTTACTACTTTTCTTTGTCTTTATCATTTCTTTGTCTAACCTTTGGAACAATTTATGAATCTAGTTTCACCACCTTTGGGAGAAAACAATTTGACATAGACATGTATTAAATTTGTCAAACAATATCTTTTCACTGACTTTATTCTCACCTCCTACTAAAAGTTAAGGATATGAGCTCATTTCGAGGAGGTTGTCACCACCTTATAAGGTTATGAAGGACTCGATGCCTTCACAGTAAAAAGGTTTTTGGAGCGACCTTTGGCTCTAAGAAGCAAGCTTTGACTTCTCTTCAGTAGGACTTTTGACGGTCCCCTGGAATTTGGTGTGCACAAAGTACACAGAGTAGTATTACGTTTTCACATATGTTTACTTTAGTGATCCCTTAATCTCTTTAAGTTCATTTTAATGGCTTCCGAATAATTATGCATGCTCAAAAAATTTCCAGCCAATATGGAATGCACATATAGGTTTTGGACCTCATCTAAACATCAACATAACAATACTCATAGATAACATCATCGTTTCTTACTTATGAGCATTCATCATTCAATCTTACATACATGGTGTGCATTCACATTTAGTACTACAAGTTGACTGATATATCACAAATACAAGTCCAAAAAATTGTCTCAATTTGGTTTTTATTGTTGAGTCACTCAAGGAACCTATTCCACTCAACCTTCTAAGTTATCTCTCATCCTTTCCTTTTCTCAAATTTACATTTGTTCATTAAGATTTTACATCTTAGAATATGTAATCTAGGTGGCTGATGGCACCTTTTTAAGTTCTTTACTCTTTGTGTTCTTTTTTGTTCAAGTCTTATGCATGTCCTAATTATTCTAAGTTCAACTATTAAGTATTTACAAACTTTTACTTATTTAGGATATTTTTTATTAAACATGGTCGAATGGTAACTTCTACCTTTGCCTACTTTCTTTTAAAATTTTGATTCTTCTTATAACATTCTAAAACTTCTTGAGTTATAAAAATTAGGATTTTGAAACTTCTTTTCTCTTTGTTAACTTAGATTGGCCGAATATAAACTCTAGGATCCTACCTTCTTCTAATTCATCTTCTCCCTTCTAATAAGTCAATTTAAGTTTTTTAAAGTCTAACTCATTCATTTGAGTCCAAATTAGATACTTTTAGAACTTCCTTCTCATTGAGGTATGCCATGATCGAATTACTTAGTGAACTTCTAACTTCATGTTTAAGTCCTAACCATCCTTCTTAATCATGCCTCTAATAAATCTTTGAAATATGTTACCTTGTGTTATCCTTTTTACTACCTTGATAATTAGGTCTAATTGACTCTTAAACCTTTGAAATCTGTTTTATTCTAGACCAAATAATATCTAATTAAGACAAGTAGAAATTAATTAATCTTCTAGGTCAAGTTATTCCTAAATGGCCGAATGACCTACTTCCTCAAATCCTACCTTTCATACACTTTAATTATATTTTGCTTAGATATTTAGGATCATTATTTGGACCTGGTTAAATGATTGAACTCATTCTTAGTTGATTTAAAACATGGTAGGGTTTCCATAATCCTTCTTAACCCTAAGATCATTTGCCTAAAAAAATAATAGGTGTCTTTATCCATCTTAAAACTTTTTCATACTTTAAATTAATTTTATTCACATGAAAATGGTCCTTATTTAAACCTAATTGGAAATTAAAATATTATTTAAGTTAATTAACTACTAAGTGGCTGAATGCCACTCTTCTAGGTTTAGTGTTTCCTTCTCCTAACCCTAGTTGACTTAAGTTGACCATTTCTTAACCCTAGTTGACCTAAGTTGACCATTGCTTGGGGACCAAGTTTATAATTCATAATTGACTTAGTCTAAGGTAATTTTAGGTCTTTTTTACCTAAAACTTACTGGAATCGGAATTTAATATTTACCCTTGCTTAAGTTATGGTAAATTTTCTAGTTACCCATTTTAAGCTTCTTTGGTATTTTTACCACTTGGTAATTTTTGGATTTTACCTTAAGCTTACCTAGGTCATATATTTTGAAACTTAACCTTTCAAATGTTGATTAAGCCTCCAATTAAATTATTTACTTGCTAAAAATTGTTGATTTATCCTTAATCTCATTTTTAACCTATTTTTGCCAAAATCTCTCTGGGGTGGCCGAATGCACTCCTAGATGTTTTTTACCCATTTTTTATTTGATTAAATTTGTTCAAAGTTTGATTTTGTTCATTTAAAACCTAATTACAGAACTTGATTTACTTGTAAAATTTTTTTTGCCAAGTTAAACTATGCTTTGGAGTGGTGGCCGAAAGCCTTCCTTTGTTAGCCAAGGTGATTTCTTCCAAGCTTTCATCTCATACCACCTTGGTTCAGTGGTGTTATACATTTTCAGCCTCCCTTGCCTCTGGTACATGGTTGTTTCATCCAGGTTGTGATGCTTAGGTGCTGGTCATGATGAGTCTTGGGTGCCATACAAGGATTTTGCCACTTTTGGGCTAAAAATTACATCTTTTGCTTGGTAGCTTTCTAACTAATGTCCAAAGGGAACCTTTGGAACTTATTACATAAATTTATTTCACTTCTTAACATACATAATCAGAGGTGCAGATCCAGCACATAAATCATACCAAACTCATGACAAGAGAAAAATCACAAGGTCAAAACTACATCATAAAACAAGCATGGAAACAACAACATAGCATATTTTTTCCAAGCCATAAAGAGTAGATTCTCATAATCTACTCCAAGATCCACACATCCTCTTTCAAATAAACTTCAAAAACTTTTCTCATGAGATATAAAACTGATCAATGCATCCAAAATAATTTTAAAACAAAACCCATTAATTAAATTTCTGCTAAGTGCCTTAGAAACACTTTTAATCGAACAAACTTTTTTTTTCTTTTCAAAAATCACTAAAAATTGGTGGGGCTGATTTTGAACAGTTAAAATATAATTTTAAACTCTCAAAAATGAAAACAAAAAAAGACACATAGATCTTGGAGAAAAGATGCATGAAAGAAAACAAACACACCATAAAAAGACAAGTTAGAAGTATAAAAAGACAAGTAGAAGGATCCTACTTGTTGAAGACTTGGTGTTGTGTGGGGCTTTAAAGGCTGCCTTGGGTCTCCTCTTGTCTGCTCTGAATGTGGACAAGTGATGGTGGTGGGATTTTGGTGTTTATGGCTTTAATCTAACTTGTCTTAAAGATAAAGACTTAGGCTTAAAAGTGTAGGTTTTGAGTGATTTGAAGTAAGGTGAGCTTAGAGAGAATGGAGAGGATTTTGATAAGTGTTTAGGCTGAAAAATATGAAGCAAATGGGGTCCCAAGGGTTCCAAAAGAATTCGGCCACTTATGGGCAAAGTGGAATTAATTTTATACTTAGGGGTATTTTGGTAATTTTGCTTAGTTTTTCCTATTTTCCAAAATAAATCAAAATTCAAGGAATTATCCTTTTAGGTTTAGATTAATGTTAATTAGGCTGATTTTACCTCTAATTACGATTAACTTAGCCTAAGAATGCTTTACTTTTAATTAACCAAGGTTAATTAGTCTTAACCATGGTTAAACCTTTTAATTATTCACTTTGTCTTTTTGTGGAAGACTTGATTGACTTGAGTTTGGTGACTCATCACCACCTTTTCCCGCTGCTGATTTTCGTGCTTATTGGTGTGGGGGCCCCTCTTGGCTTGCTTATCACATTATCTTGCCCTCCCGATCTTCCAAAGGTGTTTTCATAATTTTTCTGAACATTGCCGAATAATTTTCCAAATTATTGCTTTGACATTTGTAAGACTTTTTGGTTTATTCCCATGTTATTCTAAGGTAATTTACTATTTTTATGGAAATTGACTAGCTTTGTGCAAAAAGTATAGCTCTTAGGGGCATTTTAGTCATTTTAGGGGTTTTTGAAGGGCATTTTCGTCCCTTCTAAGGTTTCTAAATTTTTCTTACTACTTTTAACCATCCATGATGCTTTATAATCCCTTTAGGATATCTTTTACTTGTATTTCCATTTCTGTATAATCCCTTTATTTGAGTTGTCCAAGAGTAAGGTCATTTTCGTCATTTGTACCATACTTCCTAATTTCTCTGCTTTTGGCTTCTAATTCCATCTAGTTTCATTCTAAGAGTTATTAGTAGCTTCAAACTTCCATCATAGAAAAATTGGGATGTTACAATAGGAACCTGGTCAAGCTTGTCAAACATGTACTAGGGTGACAAATCCTATGTTCACCCAAGACCCTTATCCTATATACATATCATCTTCTCAGCCTCATAACATGATGAGAGAAAATCAAAACAATTCTTTTGATAGAAATTTTGAGAAATGGAAAATCTTGGAGCAAAAGGATACATGCAATAGAGGGAAGTGGATATGATATCAAAGAAGCATTTGACTTGTGTTTAGTTCCAAGGGTGGTCATTCCTCCAAAATTTAAGGTTCCTGAATTTGAAAAATATCAAGGAACTAGTTGTCCAAGGAATCACTTAACCATGTATTGTAGGAGGATGGATGCATGTGCTCATGATGATAAGTTGCTCATCCATTTCTTCCAAGATAGTTTAACTAGGGCAGCTGTAAACTGGTATACTCAATTGGAACAGACACATATCCATTCATAAAGGGACCTAGCTGGCATATTCCTAAAGTAGTCCAAATGTAATTTTGAGATGGCTCTTGACAAAACACAACTTCAAAATATGACTAAGAAAGGAGATGAAACCTTCAAAGGATATGCACAATGATGGTGAGATTTAGTTGCTCAGGTGCAACCCCCATTATCTAAAAAAGAAATGGTCAGCATGTTCATTAATACACTCCATGACCCTTTTTATGATAAGATGTTGATAGTATAACCGCCAATTTCTGAGAGAAAGGGTTGAAGGTGACATGTGCAGTGGAAGGATTGTACACAAGTCTGTAAAGACAATTAATGCTTCTACTAGGTTTGGAAAGAAGAGGACAAGAGAAGCTTATAATGTGGCTTTTGGTCAAGGCCAACACACACCTTAGATGGCACCTTATGGACCAACTGGTTTTGAACTACCACCTTATGCTCCTTATACTCCATACCCTTACATTGCCACATACCAAACACCTTACCCTCTAGATCGTAACTATCCTATGAATATTTGACCACTAACACCATTCATGACCCAAACACAAGTCATAAACCAAAATTCCAACCATAGCCAAAAAAACATACAAGAGAAAAAACCTGTCAAATTTGATCCTATCCCAACGACCTACACTAATTTGCTACCTCACTTAATCTAGAACTCTTTAGTTGCTCCTTATCCTTTAAACCACAAGGACCACCATATCGTAAATGGTATGATGCAAATGCCAAATGCGATTACCATGCAGGATTCATTGGTCATTTAATAGAAAATTGCCTAGCTTTGATGCATAAGGTGCAAAACTTAATTAATTTGAAATGGTTGGATTTTGAGAAGTTTTCTCCTAATGTAGGAAATAATCCACTGCCAAGTCACGAGAGCCTATCAACTTGTTGAAAGAAATTGGGGCAAGAATTTTATGATGATGTTGCATTGTGAGAGTCAGGTTTAAATATTAAGGAAAAATCATCTAAGGTTCTCATACTTTTCAAAATAAATTCTTGTAATGAACTTTAATAAAAAATACAGAAATTACATTTTTCATGTTTCTTTGGCATGTACCTTACAATATGAACTTCACCTCTAGAATTTGTCATTCTTTTTCGCTCAACCCCTTATTCTACACCTGAATAATAAATACCTGGTGGTGACAATGTTAGTGTTGTAATAAGTAATTTTGAACGTTTCATTAATCAAATTCAAAGAGAAAAATTAAATAAGGAAACTAAACAAACAAGATCAAAATTCAAGTGAGATATGAAAAAAAAGGGGTCCAAATCACAATGGCCCATTCATCGTAATTCTTCTCATGAAATATCTTGTCCAAGAAATACCTAAAGAAATAACAAATATCCCGCTGGATCAAAATTCAATCTAGGCAAAAGTGAGGGATGGAAAATAGATCCATTGAATTGAGAATCAAAAATAATCCAAGCAAAGATTTAATGGAAGATCTATTGGATTAAAACCTCAAAATAATCTTTGCAAAAATAAAGGTCAAAAAAGAGAAAGAATGGAAAACCTACTGGACTATGTCGTAATTGTAATTACAACGAAATGACGAACTTGCTAAAAATTTTAGAAAAGAATTTTATTTGATTGTGGAGTCGCCACCAAATTTTATTTTAAGGGAAAATATTTTGGAAAAACCCTAACTTGAGGAAGAAATCTAGGTTCGAGAGTCAGTTACGAGTAGAAAAGGTATTAAGCACCCTACTCACCCGTTCCGAAGAACGGTACCCTTAAACTGAGTGTGTGATTTTAATATTTTTTAAAATTGTTTGATCCCTTTAAATAGAATAAAAATAAATAGGTTTGTGGAAAATAGTTTGACAGGACTTGATCCTGCTCCTATGTATTCCCTGGTGCAATGGGAAATTCAAGGCTACGTAGTTATGGTTAAGAGACTTGATCTCTTGGAAAATAAAAGGGTGATTTTAGGCAAAATTGATTTTTGAATGAAGTTAGTTAAAACAACGATTTTCTAAAATCACATGCTCGCAAAATCCAAACCGTTGTAAGCCGCGTTTGAATTTGCATGAATTAAAATACGGAATAGTAGAGAACGCTACCTATTCGTATTAGAATCCGATACACGAATTTCAGAAAGTTCGGAAATAGACGTTTTTAAACAAAGTTAGTTAAAACAGTGATTTTCTAAAATTACGTGCTTGCAAAATCAAAACCGTCGTAAGATGCGTTTGAATGTGCATTAATTAAAATATAGAACAGTAGAGAATGCCACCTATTCATATTAGAATCCGTTGCATGAATTTTAGAAAATACGAAAACATACATTTCTTAAACAAAGTTAAAGCAGTGATTTTGTAAAATTACGTGCTTGCGAAATCCAAATCATTGTAAGCCGCGTTTGAACTCTGCACAAATTAAAATACGAAACTATAGAGAATGCTACCTGTTCGTATTAGAATCTATTGCACGAATATAAGAAAATTTGAAAACAGACGTTTTTAAATGAATTTAGTTAAAACAGTGATTTTCTAAAATTACGTGCTTGCAAAATCTAAACCGTCGTAAGCCGCATTTGAATCTGCATGAATTAAAATACGGAATAGTAGAGAACGCTACCTATTCATATTAGAATCCGTTGCACGAATTTCAAAAAATTGGTATTGTATTCATTATTTGACAATTTAGCAACTCATTTTTCATTATGGGTTTAGACCCATTTTGAATTAGCATGGCCCAATTGAAAAGGAGCAGCAGACATATTTATGATATGTGGCCTGGCGTAATTGAAAGGCAACACTTTGGCCCATTATAATAAGGGGCCCATTGCCCCAATGCTCACAAGCTGGCATGTGAGGGCGTTTAAAATAAAAGGTTGCACATGGGAATCGAACCTGGAGCCTAGCGGTTGTGTGTAGCAAGCGAACCACCAAGCTGGGCTTCCATCTAGTCTTAGTATCCATGGACCTGGTGCTTTCATTTTTTCCAAAGTGCATGCTTCCAAGTGGCATTGACAAGTCACGGGCTTCTTGCATATTGGCTTGTCCACCATCAAACTAGGAAGCCACAAAGTGCAGAACATGGTTATGTCAAAATCAAAGAACAACACTTAAACATTTTCCTAGCCTTTATGTCCTTGAAAGCTCATGTTATTGGTGCAGTAAACCAGAGCAAATATTAACCCTCCAGCCTAAGTTTTATCCAAGTTCATCTAGTTCCAGTTTCAGCAAATCCTATCCTAGTTAATAGCTCCTACACACAGAGCCTGCAACTGCACTTGCAGCCATGACAGACCTGAAATGATGAGAGCATTGTTGACTCAGGCCCTATTTTGCAAATGTTTGTCTCAAACATGAGCTGTAGGGATCTGTAATGTAAGACTGTGTATTGGACCAGGCAGCGGGTGGATGCACAACCCTTAGCAGCTGCCTGGTTTTATGCAACTTAGGTCCTATAAACGCTTTCCACGACCTGTTTTACATAATTTTTTTGTATTGCCCTAGGCCTATTCATTTCCATCTGTCTTAAAGACCTTAAACCTTATCAAGATAGGTCTGAAGGTATGGACTGAGTTTCTACCTAATCCAGAACTTGTATCAGTTCTGCGTTGAGTTAGAGGCAATCTCCAGCTTTCTCTTTTGATCCCCTTTGGCTGACTCACTACTTAGCTAAGGCCCAGTCGAATGCATGGTCAATCACTAAGCCTATAGTCATGACTGATTTAGGGGTGTAAATCATACCCTTGCCTAATTCTGCAGAACCAAATATTGACTTATGATTATGACATGATTGGAAATGTAGCTTAAGTGTTTAATTGGTCTTTAGGTGCTAAGCTCACGTGTAGTAAGATATATGGACATGTCCTTTGATAGTGGATGGAAAGAGAAATGCTTCTGAGCCTTAACTCTCTAATTCAATAACAGTGAAGCATCTTGTACTGGTTTAATTACTTGGATTATGGTGGTTGTGCAAAGCTGAGCTGCACTGTTGGGAAGAGCATAAAACTTCGGACAATGCAGTAAACTCGCAATTAACATAAACGGATCTACAATAATTGACACAAACAAAGCATAGATGAAAGTGTGAAGGACCACCCTAGGGAATTCCAGATGATCACAATTATCTAAATTAAGCCAACGATAGAGAATATCATGCATTGCCAGAATGTTGGAATTATCTTTTGCTTCTTTTCTAATCCTATCGTACGCACAACCATAAGCTATCATCCTAGGACACGTTATAGACAGGTTCTACAGGTTAACCAGCAAGGTCATAGAGATGTTTCACAGGAGAAGAATGAGGAAATTCATCGAAGCATATATATATAGAAATGCAAACAATTTATAAAAATTTAGAAACCTGAGAAGGGACAAAAACGCCCTTCGAAAACCCCAAAAATGACCAAAATGCCCCAAAGGAGCTATACTTTTTGCACAAAGCTAGTCAGTTCCCATAAAAATAACAAATGGCCTTAGATTAACATGGGAACAAACCAAAAAGTTTTAGAAATGTTAGAGGAATAATTTGGGAAATTTTTCAGCAATGTTGAGAAAAATTACGAAAACGCCCCTGGAAGGCCGGGAGGGCAAGATAAGGTGATAAGCTTGCCAAGAGTGGGCCCCACACCCATGTGCACGAAATGCAACAGCTGGAAAGGTGGTGGTGAGTCACCAAAATGAAGTCAACCAAGTCTTCCACAAAAAGACAAAAGTGAATAGTAATACATTAACCATGGTTAAGACTAACTAACCTTGGTTAATTAAAAGTAAAGAATGCTTAGGGTAAATTAATCATAATTAGAGGAAATATCAGCCTAATTAACACTAATCTAAGCCTAAAAGGATAATTCCTTAAATTTTGATTTATTTTGAAAAATAGGAAAAATCTAGGTAAAATTGCCAAAATACCTAAGTGCAAAACTAATTCCACTTGGCCCATAAGAGCCTGAATTTTTTGGGACCCTTGGGACCCCATTTGCTTCAGATTTTTCAGCTTATAAACTCATCAAAATCCTCTCCATTCTCTCCAAGCTTTCCATAACTCCAAACACCCAAAACTTACACTTTAAGCGTAAGTCTTCATCTTTAAGACTTAAGTTATATTAAAGCTATAAACACTTAAGCCCCACCACCATCCTTTGTCCACGTCCAAAGAAGACCAGAGGGGACCCAAGGCATCCTTTAAAGCCCACAAAAACACTAAGGAGGTCTTCAACAAGTAGGGTCTTTCTACTTGTCTTTTTATGCTTTTAACTTGTCTTTTTATGGTGTGCTTGTTTTCTTTCATGCATCTTTTCTCCAAGATCTGTGTGTCTTCTTTTGCTTTCACTTGTGAGAGTTTAAAAATGTATTTTAACCATTCAAAATCATCCCCACCCATTTTTAGTGATTTTTGAAAGGAAAAACAAAGTTTGTTCGGTTAAAAGTGCTTCTAAGGCACTTAGAAGGAATTTTATCGGTGGGTTTTGTTTTAAAATTATTTTTGAAGCTTTGATCAGTTTTATGCTATCATGAGAAGTGTTTTTAAAGCTTATTTGAAAGAAGATGTGTGGATCTTGGAGTAGATCATGAAGATCTACCTTTTAATGCTTGAGAAAAATGATGTGTTGCTTGTTTTCATGCTTGTTTTGATGATTACGTTTTAATATTGTGATTTATCTCTTGTGATGATTTATGGGAAAAAATTTATTTGGTGCATTTTATTTATAATTTTATCCTCAGACAAAATTAAGTGCTCACAAACTAAAATCTAGAAGATATCGAGGCAAAATTCGGGTTAAGATTCAAAAAATAATCCAAGCAAAAAAAAGGTCAAATAAGAGAAAGAAAGGAAAACGCCTTGGATTAAAATCTAGAAGATAATCTATGAAAGATTAGGATCAAGATTCGAAGAAAAATTCAGGTGAAAATAAAGGTCAAAAAAGAGAAAGAAAGGAAAACCTGCTAGGTTAAAATCTAGAAGATAATCTAGTAAAGATTAGGGTTAAGATTCAAAGAACAATTTAGAGACAAAATTATGGCCAATAAGAGTCTTGTTAGATTAAACTCTAAAAAACAATTCAGGTAAAAATTAGGATCAAAACAAAAAGTTTGCTAGATGAAAAAAATCTAAGCAAAAGTTAGGATCAAAGAAAAGAGTTCGCTAGGTTGAAAACTCAAAAGGGCAATGTAGGAAAAAGTTAGAGCAACTCGCTGGGTTGAAAACTTGAAAGAGTAATCCAGGCAAAAGTTTGGGTCAATAAGAAAGATTGATAAGTCGAAAGTCCAGATTGAAAATTGGTTAATTAGATAACCAAATTTTTGAAAAGAAGCATTGCATTTTTCACCGAAAGGTGCCATTTTGGCAGTCAAATATACATTCTTCATCTTTCTCCTAAATTATATTACCATAAAATTCGCTTGCAGAACTCTTTATCTCCTTCCATTAACCATCCAAAATTACTTCGTATCTCTCACAAGTGTATATGATAAAAGGAAATATGGAAAATGTAGAAACAAAAGATTAATTTTGAAAAGTCATGATAAACTTGATGAATCCTCAACCATTACAACATGACATGATTATTTCCAAAGAATTATCCTCCTCCTAGCACTAATATCACTAGAATAAAAAGGAGTGTATCTCATTCGAAAATTCTGATCACCCATGGGTCTTAAGGATGTTGTACGGGTTTCGAAGAAGAAAATTATAATGCTGACCAAGAAATCAAGAGTCTTGTTAGATTAAACTCTAAAAAACAATTCAGGTAAAAATTAGGATCAAAACAAAAAGTTTGCTAGATGAAAAAAATCTAAGCAAAAGTTAGGGTCAAAGAAAAGAGTTCGCTAGGTTGAAAACTCAAAAGGGCAATCTAGGCAAAAGTTAGAGCAACCCGCTGGGTTGAAAACTTGTAAGAGTAATCCAGGAAAAAGTTTGGGTCAATAAAAAAGATTGATAAGTCGAAAGTCCAAATTGAAAATTGGTTAATTAGATAACCAAAGTTATGAAAAGCAGCATTGCATTTTTCACCGAAAGGTGCCATTTTGGCAATCAAATATACATTCTTCATCTTTCTCCTAAATTATATTACCATAAACTTCGCTTGCAGAACTCTTTATCTCCTTCCATTAACCATCCAAAATTACTTCGTATCTCTCACAAGTGTATATGATAAAAGGAAATATGCAAAATGTAGAAACAAAAGATTAATTTTGAAAAGTCATGATAAACTTGATGAATCCTCAACCATTACAACATGGCATGATTATTTCCAAAGAATTATCCCCCTCCTAGCACTAATATCACCAGAATAAAAAGGAGTGTATCTCATTCGAAAATTCTGATCACCCATGGGTCTTAAGGATGTTGTACGGGTTTCGAAGAAGAAAATTATAATGCTGACCAAGAAATCAAGAAGGTCATTTCAGCTCATCCTGGGTTTTGATGCTAACTTACATATACTATAAGGTTGTCGAGAAAGAAAAATGTCAAAAAAACAAAAGAATATATCGAAATAGAAATGGAACAAAATAAAACCATCTAACTCAACTCATTGCAATACCTCATCTCATAGCATTCATTCTATGATATCAAGTAATCATTTTAGGTATCATTAATCTTTATATTGAAAAAGCATAAAAAAATAAATAAGTTAAAGCATCTTATCATTTCTCAAAGCATGATCACACCATTGCATAGCTTGTTTCCAAAAATTTTACTCCATAAAAATTTTAAGTTGATAAGGCCATCATTAATTACTCAAAAATGTTAAAATCAGGGAAAATTTTGTCCAAACCAATCCAAATTAAAATAATTGCTAAAAATCTCAAAAATTGGAGTAAATTTTTGCTCAAACCAATTCCAAATTGAGGTAATTACCAATTGCATGATAACATTTCAAAACTGGGGAAAAATTTTGCTAGGAAAAAATTCAAATTGAGGCAATCCCCAATTGCTGAAAAACCAAAATTCAAACTAGAGAAAATTCTTGTCCATGTGAGTTCAAATTGACATAGTTTCCAACCCTTAAGAAATCTAAAAAAATTGAGGCAAATCTTTGCTCAAACTAGTTCTAAATTAAAACAATCCTCAATTGCTAAAATCTTCAAAATTGGAACAAGATTTTTTCCCAAATTAATTATAAATTAAAGCAATCCTCGATTGCTAAAAACCTAAAAAATTGGGGCGAATTTTTGCTCAAACCAAGTCCAAATGAAGGCAATCATTAATTACTAAAAACTTCAAAGCTGGGGAAATTTTTTTGCCCAAATTACTTCAAATGGAGGTAATTGTCAATTGCCTAAAAATCTTCAAAATTGGGGAAAATTTTTTGGTCAAACCATTCAAATTAAGACAATTACCAAATTGCTCAAAGCTAAAACAAAACTTGTTTTTGTTAACTAGATTAAAATTGTAATAATTATAAAATTACTCAAAAAAAGTCAAGTTGAGACAATTCCTAAAATGCCTCAAAACACCTTACACTACGCAAAATTATCGTCCAAATCAATCAAGTTAAGACAATTGCATAAAAGTTTTAAAAGCTCACATACATTTCTTGCCTAAATTAATAAATAAAATCAAAAATTTTAAAAAGTTAAAATTAAAAAAATAATAATAAAAAGACTAAAAAATTAAAGAGAAAGGTAAATCTTTTGTCTAAATTAACTTGAAATTTAGGCAACTAGTTATTGCTAAAAAAAGAAGAAAGGGAAGTTATTCTAAACTAGTGCAAATTAATTATAAAAATTGTTAAAACATCTAACATCGAAGCAAATGAATTTCAAATTTACACCATCTGTACTCTTTCCTAGCCTATTAATGCATCAAGCAGTATACCATCATTTCCAAGTCACATCATTCCTCTACCTTTGATTTATGCAATAAGAGTTCCATCCTTATCTTACAAGAATTTATTCGCACTCTTATTCCATCTTTTACAACTACTCCTCTATCTTATCAGGATTTTAAATCTCTACATCTCGTCTTTCTTAACTAATCAACACTTTCCTATCTTAACAAATCTTCTCCATTTCACCTTGCTTGTCTTAACATCTCATCTCTTCTATTTATATCTTAACAGGTCTTTTCTATTTCACCTTGCTTGTCTTAACAGGTCATCTTTTTTATACTTGCTACTTGCCCTAACAGGTCTTTTCCATTTCACCCTACCTCTCTTAACAAGTCATCTCTTCTATTCTTGTCTTAACAGGTCTTTTCCATTTCATCTTACCTTTCTTAATAGGTCATCCTTTTTACTTGCTACCTGTCTTAACAGGTCATCTCTTCTATTCTTATCTTAACAAGTCTGTTCCATTTCACCTTGCCTGTCTTAACAGGTTATCTTTTCTATTCCTATCTTAACAGGTCTTTTCCATTTCACCTTACCTTTCTTAGCAAGTCATCTTTTTTACATGCTACCGGTCTCAATAGATCTCTTCTATTCTTATCTTAATAGGTCTTTTCATTTCACCTAGCCTATCTTAATAGGTCTCTTCTATTCCTATCTTAATAGGTCTTTCCTATTTCACCTAGCCTATTTTAAGAGGTCATTGTTTTTTGCATTTTACATGTCTTGACAGGTCTTTTCCAGTCTATACCTTACTTGTTCCAGTTGAACGTTTCTTTTCTGTGTATGACCTATCTTAATAGGTCTTTCCCTTCACATCTATTTAGGTTTTTTGTTTTCTACATATTTTTCGCACTTACTTTTTCTCAGCCTATTGCACCAGACTTGGATTTATTCCCCCCGATCTTTCTATTTTCTCTTTGGCCTATAGACGAGGCTCCTTTAATTTTCCTTCAAAATTTAGTATCGTCTCAACAAGCCATCACCCTTCTTGTCAACAATAGGACATCTCCACATATCACATGTCTTAACAGGTCTGCATCATTCCTATCAACAACAGGACATCTCTGCATATCGCCTATCTTAATAGGTCTGCATCATTCCTGCCAACAATAGGACATCCCTATATATCACTTGTCTTAATAGGTCTGCATCATTCCTATCAACAACTGGACATATCTGCATATTACCTGTCTTAAAAGGTCTACATCATTCCTGTTAATAATAGGACATCTCTGCATTAAGACATGTCTTAATAGGTCTGCATGATTCCTGTCAACAACAGGACATCTCTTGCATTTTGGCCTATCACACAAGGCCATACATGTTTAAATTCTATTAGCCTATTGCACAAGGCTTTGCAATTTAATCTTTTGCATTTTGGCCTATTACACAAGGCCCTGCATATTTAAATTCTATTAGCTTATCACACAAGGCTTTGAATTTTAATTTCTTTCATTTTGGCTTATTACATAAGACCTTGCATGTTTAAATTTTGTCAACCTATCATATCAGGCTCTGCTTTTATATTCGGCCCTGCACCTTTGTCATGCCTTCCTTCAACCTCTATGGTCCCCAGCAGCTTTCTCACCTTCCACTGCCACCGTTAATGATGGCAGTCTTGTTTCTTCAAATCTCCCTTCTTCTTGCTTCTTAACTTGGTCATGCATGATTATTTTCTCCTTCACCGGGCATCATAGAAACTAACGAAGCCACCAATAGAGTTTTCATTCATCTACATTGTTGTTGGCAACAGACCCTTCCTTAATCGCAAAATCCATCATGATCGCCATCTCCTTCGCTGGTGATGGTGGGGGGTACCTATCTGTTTATTCTGAACCCCTCTTCCTAAGTCAAGCCAATACCTTTTCCACCTAAATGTGCCTCTTGCCCCTTTCGTAGATAGAAAACTGTTGTCGTCTTCTCCATCATTGATGTTGGTGGCCTTCCAAACCAAATACCATAGAGGCCCTCTGTACAACAACAATGTTACCAAAAACCTTCTTCCCTAGTGATGACCCTCGGTTTGCCCTCTCAGCTTTTGGCTCTCAACGACGACGGCAACATCTTCTCGCCTCACTCTAACCAAAAAAACCTAAGCTTGACCTCTTTTCCTTCTCTCAGAAGAACCACCATTCTCTTTTTTTTCTTAAAATTAAAAGGCCCCTATTTCGGTTACAAGAATCAAACTCATTTGGAGTTTATCTATTTACAAATCCACTTAACCAAAATGTGTGAGAATTAATTCTAAACTAGTGGCCTAGTCTAGTGGTATACTTGTTGTCTTTTGCACAGCAAGTCTCAGGTTTCAAACCTGTTGTGATGCTTTTTAAAAAAATCACTAACAACTTCATAATCCCTTTAAATCAAAATATGGTGAATCCTTATCCCATGTTTGGAGCTTAGCTTAGTGGTTTACTCATTGGAACTATGCAGTGTGCCCAGGGTTTAAACCTCAACGGGCAACTTTCTAACTATCCTATAGTTTTTAACATGATTCAAATCTTCCTAATTATAGCCCCAGAATTAATAAACAAGGACAAGCCCAAAGGTTACTAAAAAATATATATATATAAAAAAGCTGGATTGTTGAATAATAAGCCCAATTCTATTTAAAAATAAATAAATATAAAATTTGCATGTCCATTGTTTAAAACTGAATTTATATTTAATTTAAAATATTATAATAGTATCCAAACTCATTCCTTTAAATAATTAATTTGGATCAAGCTCATTGCCTTTTTACCATTAATTTGGGTTTTCTTTTATCTCTAATTTGGGTCAAGCCCAATATACCACATAAATCAAAATTAATCTTTCTTAAGGTGAATTTGATTTAAAGTTAATATAATCACACCAAATTTTAAAAAAGAAAAATAAATGAAGAAAATATATATATATATATATATATATTTTATTTTTGTTTTTATTTTTGTAAAGCTTCTTCTAAAAATTATTTTAAAATTCAAAAGAAAATTTTAAAATATCTTTAAATTTTCTAAAAATTCACATGACGAGTTTTAATATGAATGAGTAGCGTTGTCTACCGTTCTGTATTTTAATTCGTATAGGTTCAGGTGTAGCTTATGTTTGACTAGAACCTTGTGCTCATGTGAGTTTAAGAAAACGATATTTAGCCTAATAAAAATCATCTAAGAAATTTGTTCAATATTTTAAATCCTAAATATTTTAAAATTCATATGATGAGTTTTAATACAAATGAGTAGCATTTTCTACCGTTCCCTATTTTAATTTGTACAGGTTCAGGTTCAGCTTACATTTGGCGTTTGAACCCTATGCACACGTAAGTTTAAGAAAATTATATTTAACCTAATAAAATTTATCTAAAAAATCAATTCAATATTTTAAATCCTATATTTTCTAAAATTCACGTGATGAGTTTTAATACGAACAAGTTGCATTCTCTACCGTTCTGTATTTTACTTCATACAAGTTCAGGTGCAACTTACACTTGGCTCGAACCCTGTGCACACGTGAGTTTAAGGAAATTATATTTAATTCAATAAAAATTCATCAAAAAATATTTTCTAAAAATTTATGTGATGAGTTTTAATATGAACGAGTAGCGTTCTCTACCGTTCTGTATTTTAATTTGTATAGGTTTAGGTATAACTTACGCTTGGCTTGAATCTTGTGTGCATACAGATAAATTTCACAAACATTCTAATTCTCTAAAGTTCTTTTATTTTTCCTGAGATTAAGTCTCTTTACTAGAACAACGTAACCTTGAGTTTCTCACTGCACCAAGAAATATGTAGGAGCATGATCAATTCTTGTTAAGCTATTTTCCACAGACCTACTTATTTTTATTCTATATAAGGGATGAAACGATTTTCAAAATATTAAAATCACACACTCAATTTAAGGGTACCATTCTTTGGAATGAGCAAGTAGGGTGCTGGTACCTTCCCTATTCGTAATCGGCTCCTGAACCTAGACTCTTCCTCTGTTAGGGTTTTTTCCAAATATTTTTCCTTTAAAAATAAAATTTGGTGGCGACTCCACAATCATAAAACAATTCCTTCTAATTTTATCTTATTCGTCATTTTGTTATAATTACGGTTACGACAATAGTTAAAATTACAAAAATTTTGAAAATTGTAATGACTTCATCCTATAAATCAGCAATGGATGTTGAGACAATGTTAAACATATCTCTCATGACATAATGTCTGCACTCAATATCCTTAGATTAGTTTTTGACACTAGAATAGAATACAAAAAATAAATATAATTGATGAATAATATAATAACAAAATATAAGGGATAAATGAATAATTTTTTACGTATACATGGATTCATCCAAATATCTTTCTTAGTAATATAGAAAGAAATAGAATCAAGCTTGCCTATGACATCAACTTCCATAATTAATTGCAAAGATTGGTTGCCCCAATTAATAACAACTATGCATAACTATGTAAGCGGATCAACTTTAGGTTCTTTTTGTTGGCTAGGACATGTTTATTAAGATCAACATCAGTCTCTTAAACAACATTTAGAAAATATTGGTAAAAATGATATATAGATTAAATGTAACATAAAAAAATACATAAGTAGACATTTGTAACAATTTAATACCATAGGTTGAACTCGTTGCACAAGTCTTCTCGGCCATAAAATGAAATGATTGAGGGCTTGCCCTACTATATGAACCTCCTCAATAGGCATAAGATTAAGAGCATTTTCCTCTTCAACTGAATTTGTAACACCCTAATAATGATACCTGTCTTACACTTAAGTCAATCTTAAATTCTTTTGTAGTTTGTTACTTCATGATGTGAAACTTTTACAAAATAGTTTTACTAAAAATAAGGTAAAATTGTTTACAAAGTTTGTATGAAATGTAAGCCTCGTCGTAGCAATTTAACGCAACAATAAATACATGTTTAAGACATTGTTGCTCACGAAAACTTGCATCCATATACTTGTAGTATACTGGTATTATACATTCATTTATATAGGTGTGAACACTTAATTATGTCCGAGGCTAAAATTATAAATAGAATGCACAAAACAAATTTTTGCTCCAAAATCATTTAAGAATATAATAAGTAACAAGAGAGAGCGAGAGAGAGAGAGATAGAGAGAGAGAAAGAAAATAACAATAATAGTAATTAAAAGAAAGGAAGAAAACTAAAAATAATGAGAGAAGGAAATAATTTGGGCTCAAAGTTGCTAAAGGGCCTAGCAAAGAAAACAACAAAAACAAAAAAAAAGAGAAAAAAAAACTGTCACAAATTAGTCAGGAATTAGTTGAGAATTAGTTAAGTGATGATGATGTTAGTTACAAGGTAATTCTTAGACCTGGGTCTATAAATAGAACAAAAACAAAAGTTGGCAGGGACCCTTTTTTTTCACTTCTGGAAAATTTGAATTTCAAAAATACCTTTCTGGATTTCTTCGGGAAGAACAGAAATTGGAATTTCTCTGGGAGGAGAGTCGGAGAGAGGATTCAGAAAGGTTCACCATTCTTGAAGCATTCGAGAAATATTGATCTCCTGCACTTGCCTTGAGGAATCAAGAGTAGAGGCAGAGGTTCGAAGAATTTCTATTATTCTTTGCCGAATTTCCAGAGTGGGGAATTCACTGTATTAGAATGAGTTTAAACCAAGTTTAAACCAACTACAAAGATCGCTCTAGCCTCAATTGAAGGTGAAGAGAAGGTTCCAATTCTTTGAAATCAACCTTCCTCAGGTCAATGTTTGTATTCAGTTTTTCTTCTTAGCTATGCGTTTAGATCATCGCATCTCCTCTCAACACTGGTTCAGATTACATGAGTGGCGCATGATGATGAAAAGACAAAATGAAATGCATGAGTGATTGTGATTTCTATTCAAATCCGAATTCAAGAATTTCAGTTTAAACTTTGCATACGCTTGATGAGGATACTGCATTAAAATAAGGAGGAGGACTTTGTCAAATCATAGAGCATGTAGCTACATTAATTACTAAGTTTATGTTTCTGTTTTGCACCTGAATCCTCGTTTGGCTGAATGATAGACATTTTAAATTTAAGTAAACTTGCATTTAATCGGATCATACAAAAATTTCCATGAGAAAATCCAATGATTCAATTTCTAATTGGAAAGGTTCAACTTGATGTTAAGAGACCTTTGGTTATCTATGCACAATCTTAGAGTTAGTTTGCCTACAAAATTATCAGAGTTCAATAATCAGGTACTACCTAACTCTAGGAGTCAATAGTTTTAGCTTCGTTGTGACTCCACTAGGCTTTAGACCAGGTATTAGCCCCTCCACCAGGTTCAAGTCATATTTCTATCAGCAGAAAAGTATGGCCAAGAACAGGTTAACATCGGCAATTTAGGGTAGTTCAAATACTTTTATATTAGTGGTAAGGCCCCAAACTTTATCTAGATAACTCAATGATCATAGGACCCTAGGTTGCCTGTTACCACTTCTCCATAGAAGTGCCAATTTAGGAGGTGCCAAGCATTGAACCCTGACTGAAAATTTTTAGCAAATATCACAGTAAGCATACATGAAACATAATTGAACCAACATTAGGAAGTTTAACACTATGACCTGCAACCAAAATTCGACTTGAGCAGAGATTGGTGAGTCAGTTTCCTCAAAATCAGCTGCTGACATGTAGGGGTTTCTAGGCTTGCTTGAGAGTTAATGAAGGTCGTAGGTCCTAAAAAAATACCTTCAGACCTATGTGTAGTGAATAGGCTTGGAGCAATATAGAAAATGAGTTAAAAACAGGTCCTAGAAAGCATATATAGAACCTTAACTTCATAAAACTAGGCAGTTGTTGTGCCATATAATTAGTTAGGGACTATTCATCCACTTGCTGCTTGGTCCAATACACAGTCTTACATTACAGGTCCCTACAACTCATGATTGAAACCAATATTTTCAAAACAAGGCCTGAGTCAATAATGCTTTCATCACTTCAGGTCTGTCATGGATGCAAGTGTAGTTGCAAGTTCTGTATACAGGAGTTATTAACTAGGATAGGATTTGCTGAAACTGGAACTAGATGAGTTTGGATAGAATTCAAGCTGGAGGGTTAGTATTTTCTCTGCTTTAGTGCGCCAATAACATGAGTTTTCAAGCACATAAAGGCTAGGAAAATGTCTAACTGCTGCTTTCAAATTTTTGACGTAGCAATGTTCTACACTTTGTGGCTTCCTAGTATGATGGTGGACGAGCCGATATGCAGGAAGCCTGTGACATGTCATTTCCATTTGGCAGCATGCACTTTGGCAAAAATAAAAACACCAAGTCAAGGAGTGATTCTGTGGGTCCTCCAGTTTTTAGTTAAGTTATTGTCCATGAATACTAGGCTTAAGCTGGATGCCTAGCTTAGTGGTTAGCTCACTACACACCACTATCAGGTCCCAGGTTCAATTCCTGCCTGGGGTTTTTTTTATTCTAATTTCAGTTTATGAATCAATGGGCAGCAAATTGTTAAAGGGCCACCTATTCCTCAATTTATGATCCTCAATTTGGGCCAATGCTCCTTCTCAATTTGGTCTATGCTTCAAATGGGCTACGCTAGTTGCATGCTAGTTTCCTTTCAAACAAGCCAACTACCTCTCAATTTGGGCTATGTTCTGGTTCATTCAAAATGGGCCACGCTGGCTGCCTCTTCCACTGGGTCGTGCTAAAATTAGGGCCATGCCAGCTCCCCTTTCAATTGCGCCATGCTAATTGGGCCGCCTTCCAATCATGCCATGCTAAGGGGGCCTAAACCCATGATAAAAAATGAGTTGCTAAATTATCAAATAATGAATACCAACACCTTTTTTTTGAACAAGATAAATTCAATTAACATAAACTCCTTTACTTATTTTTTTCAAAATAATTAATTTGGATCAAACCTAATACCTCTTTTTATTTGGAAATCAACCCTATTTTTCTTAATTTGGGTCAAGCCCAATTCCTTTTTAAAAAATTTGAGATCAAACCCATTTTTTTCTTAATTTGGATCAAGCTCAATTCCTTTTTTTTTTTCTATTTTGAAATCAAGTCCATTTGTTTTCCTTTTACATTAGATTTGGGTCAAGCCCATTGCCTTTAATTTTTTATTTTCTTTTATCTCTAATTTGGATCAAGCCCAATAGGTTCCATAGGCTGAAATTAATCATTTCTTGAGGTCAGTTTGATTTAAAAGTTGATTTACAGAGGAATTTGTTTTCAATTTTTCTAAAATTCGTGCAACAGATTTTAATATGAGCAGGTAGAATTCTCTACTGTTCCATATTTTAATTCGTGGAGATTCAAATGTGGCTTACAACGGTTTGAATTTTGCAAGCACGTGATTTTAGAAAATCACTGTTTTTACTAATTCCGTTTAAAACTGCCTGTTTGTGAATTTTCTGAAATTCGTGCAATGGGTTCTAATACGGGCAGGTAGCATTCTCTACTGTTCCATATTTTTATTCGTGCAGATTCAAATGCGGCTTACGACGGTTTGAATTTTGCAAGCACGTGATTTTTGAAAATCATTGTTTTTACTAATTCCATCTAAAAATGTCAGTTTATGAATTTTCTAAAATTCGTGCAACAGGTTCTAATACGGTTAGGTAGCATTCTCTACTGTTCCATATTTTAATTCGTGCAGATTCAAACGCGACTTATGAAGGTTTGGATTTTGCAAGCACATGATTTTTAGAAAATCACTGTTTTAGCTAACTTCATTCAAAAATCAATTTTGCCCGAGATCACCCTCCTATTTTTGAAGAGATCAAGTCTCTTAACCAAAACTACGTAGCCTTGAATTTTGCATTGCACCACGGAATACGTAGGAGCAGGATCATGTCTTGTCAGGCTATTTTCCACCAATTTATTTATTTCTATTCTATTTAAAGGGATCAAACAATTTTCAAAAATATTAAAATTACACACGCAATTTAAGGGTACTGTTCTTCGAAACAGGCGAGTAGGGTGCCAAATACCTTCCCTACTCGTAATCGACTCCTAAACCTAGAATTTCTTCCTTAAGTTAGGATTTTTCCAAATATTTTTCCTTAAAATAAAATTTGGTGGCGACTCCACGAGTTAATAAAATTCCATTTCTAAAATTTTAGCAAGTTCGTCATTTTGTTGTAATTACGATTACGAATACGAAAATAGGTAATACTTATTATACACATTGTTACGAAATAGAGAGGAAATCATACATAAGGTTCAAAACGAGTCCTTTCATATAGAACCGGGGCATTAGTACCATTGGTCATTACAGTCATCCACAAATAGTCATAAAACATATATAAACACAAACACTAACTATCAATGCATCATGGATGGCCCATTTCTCACTATGTCCTTTTTGGCTCTTCCTATATCCTTTGTGTGTGCGCTAAAACTCCTGTCCATGTTATTTATGTCTATGTAGACCATTACCATCTATTTCTTAGTAGGTGTCTACTCTAAGATTAATGATCACAATCTTAACTCAATCATTTTAATAATGGTAGAATTTAAGTCTAACCTAGACATATTTTTCATTCATTCTTTAAATTTGTTTCTCATAGTATCATACATAGCCATACATTTCATTCATTCTCTAGACCATTTTCTCAAATAATCATATCATAGCATCATAGATATTACTTTGACTCTTTATCGTTCTAAGCCATAACTATAATCATTCTCATTCTCTAGCCATCCTTTCAATGAAAATTTAATATATTGCACTTCATTATTAATCTTAGTCAAAAAAATATCTTCCATTCTCTAGGATGTGAGCTCATTCTGAATGGTCGTCATCATCTTAACTTTTTGAAGCCTTGTGGCTTCTAATATGGAAAATCTTGTGACCTCCATATGTGCACAAATGTTATACCTTGGCACAATAAAAGTAGCATACTTTCACTTTTTAGATAAAATTTTCTTTAATGATCAGTTGACTTAGTATGTTCCATCTTAAATCTTTGTAATATGATACAAGCTCAATATTCAGCCAATATGGAATGCACATATTGTTGAGAAGCGAAAGGAACCCTACCAAAGCCACAAAAGAGCCTTCAAATTCTCTGTCCTTGGAAACACTCATAAGAAGGAGAAAAACCAAATATAGAACACACAAGTTTAATATAGTTTGGTATTGTCTGCCTACATCTACAGAACACCTCAAAAGGATTCATTCATAATTTGAATTTTTGCATGGAGAAAACTGCAAATCTTCCTTTATAAATTTTGACACACAACTATCCAAGTTCTAAGTACACCTAAAAGGCTACATTGTTGAAGTGACACACAACTACCCATATCCCAAAGGACTACATTGTTGTGGTTGTGGTGATAAAACTCATACACAATCTTCTTATTTATAAGAGTTTTCTTCTAGTTCCTTCTTCAAGTTATTCGATGTGCGACTTGAATGAATAGAACTTCAATATATCCTTCCTTCATTCAAAATCTCACATCTTTCTACTTTGCCAAAAAATCTTCAAATTGAAAACTCTTATTTTCAATATTACAATCCTCCCTTACTGTAGAATCCATTAGCCAATAAGATATTTCATTCTCACTTACCACAACAACCTTCCTTGAATCCATTAGCCAATAAGATCTTTCATTCTCACTTACCACAACAACCTTCCTTTCAAGTGCCTTCCATGTAGTTTACTCTCCTTCAATGAGAACCTTTCTCCGCCAAAGGTTGGCGCTTCAAGCATGAGATCCTTCCACATAGTATACTTTCGTCAAGCAAGAACCTCTCTCCATAAAAAGCTAGCGCTACACTACCGTGTCAACTAATCTTTTTTTATTTCTTCTTTCCTCATTATTGAGCAAAACCTTGAGCTCTTATACCATTTGTAAGGCAACAGAAGGTACCTCACCAAAGGAACAAGAGAGCCTCCACATTCTGTATCCTTGGAAACACTCATAAGGAGAAAAATAAAAGAAAGAACACATAAATTTAATGTGGTTCGGCAAAGTCTACCTACATCCACGGAATACCTCAAACGAATTCATTCATACTTGCAATTTTTGCATGGAGAAAATTGCAAACTCTCCTTTATAATATTTTACACACAACTACCCAAGTCTTAAGTACACCCAAAGGACTATATTGTTGTGGTGACACATAACTACCATGTCCCAAAAGACTTTATTATTGTGGTTGTGGTGATATAACTCATACACAATCTTCTTATTTATACGAGCTTTCTTCTGATTCCTTCTTCAAATTATTCAATGTGGGACTTGAGTCCTTCATTCAAAATCTCACATCTTTTCAATTTTCCTGAAAAACCTTTAATTTGAAAACTCTTATTTCTTAATGTTGTGATCCTCCCTTATTATAGAATCCATCAACCAATAAGATCTTTCATTCTTACTTACCACAACGATCTTCCTTTCAAGTGCGAGACCTTTTCACATAGTATGTTCTCCTTCAAGTGAGAACCTCTTTCCACCAAAGGTTGGCACCTCAAGCATAAGACTCTTCTATCTAGTATGCTCTTCCTTAAGCGAGAACCTCTCTCCATAAAAGATTGGTGCTATGCTATAGTGTATCTCCCTCAAGTGAAAACTTCTCCCAAAAGGTTGGCCCTATGCTATGGTGTCAATTGATCCTCTTTTGTTTCTTCTCTCTTCATACTTAAGCCAAAACCTCAAGCTTGAATACCATTTGTTGGGCTGCTGAAGATACCCTATCAAAGGCATTAAAGATCCCCCACATTCTCTGTTCTTGACAGCACTCATAAGAAGGAGAAAAACAAAAGAAAGAACACACATGTTTAACATGGTTCAGCATTGTTTGCCTACATCTATGGAACACCTCCAAAGAATTCATTCATTCTTGCAATTTTCGCATAGAGAAAGTTGTAAACCCTCTCTCAAAATTTTTGACACACAACTTTCCAAGTCTCAAGTGCACCCAAAGGACTATGTTATTGTTGTGACATATAATTACTCATGTCCCAAAGGACTACATGTGTGGTTGTGGTGATAAAATCACTACACAATCTTCTTATTTATAAGAGTTTTCTTCCAATTCCTTCTTCAAGTTATTCGATAATGGACTTGAATGAATATAATTCTAACATATCCTCCCTTCATTCGAAATCTCACATTTTTTCAATTTTCCAAAAACCCTTAAATTGAAAACTCTTATTTCTTAATGTTGTGATCCTCCCTTATTATAGAATCCATCAACCAATAAGATCTTTCATTCTCACTTATCACAATAATCATCCTTTCAAGTGCGAGACCTTTCCACATAATATGTTCTCCCTCAAGTGAGAACCTCTCTCCACCAAAGGTTGGCACTTCAAGCATGAGACCTTTCCACGTAGTATGTTCTTCCTCAAGCGAGAACCTCTCTCCACAAAAGGTTAGGGATATTTTATGGCGTCACTCCCTTAAGTGAGAACTTCTTCCACAAAAGGTTATCCCTACGCTACAACATCAATTGGTCCTTTTTTATTTCTTCTCTCCTCACACCTAAGCTAGAACCTCAAGTTGTGATACCATTTATTAGGCAGCGGAAGGTATCCCACCAAAGACATGAAAGAGCCTCCACATTCTCTGTTCTTGGAAACACTTATAAGAAGGAGAAAAAAAAATGAAGAACACACAAGTTTAACGTGATTCAGCATCATCTGCTTACATCTACGAAACACCTCAAAGAATTCATTCATACTTGCCATTTTTGCATAGAGAAAGTTGTAAACTATCCTTTTATAACTTTTAACATAAAACTATCTAAGTACCAATTACATTCAAAGGACTACATTACTGTGGTGACATATAATTACCCATTTTCCAAAGGACTATATTGTTGTGGTTGTGGTGATAAAATACATACACAATCTTCTTATTTATAAGAGTTTTCTTCCAATTCCTTCTTCAATTTGATATGGAAGGTTAATGCCTAGAGTTCCAATATATCCTTCCTTCATTCAAAATCTCACGTCTTTTCCTTTTCCAGAAAAGCTTTAATTTAAAACTCTTATTTCTTAAGGTCACGACCCTTCCCTGCTATAGAATCCATCAATCAATAAGATCTTTCATTGTTACTTATCACAACAATATTCCTTTCAAGTGCAAGACCCTTTCACATATTATGCTCTCCTTCAAGTTAGAACCTCTTTCCACTAAAGGTTGGCGCTTCAAGAATGATACCTTTCATGTAGTATGCTCTTCCTAAAGTAAGAACTTATCTCCACAAAAAGTTGGCACTATGCTACAGTGTCAAATGATCCTCTTTTTGTTTCTTCTCTCCTTATCCCCAAGCTAAAACCTCGGGCTCTGATACCATTTGTTGGGCAGTAGAAGGTTTACCACCAAAGGGACGAAAGATCCTCCACATTCTTTGCCCCTGGAAACACTCATAAGAAGGAGAAAAAGAAAACAAATAGCACATAAGTTTAACCTGATTCAACACCATCTGTCTACATCCACAAAACACCTCAAAACAATTCATTCATACTTGTAATTTTTACGTAGTGAAAATTGCAAATCCTTCTTTAAAATTTTTGACACACAATTACCTAAGTTCCCATTACACCTAAAGGACTACATTGTTGTGGTGACACACAACTACCCATGTCCCAAAGGACTATATTATTTTGATTATGGTGATAAAACTCACATACAATCTTCTTATTCATAAGGGTTTTCTTCCTCTTCCTTCTTCAAGTTATTTGAGTGAGACTAGAACAAATAGAATCCTAACATATATAGCATCCAATTCATTCATCATCATATAATATTCAATATTAACACATGGAACCATATACAAGTCACTGTGTCATTCAAGACATGGCATAAAAAATTTACACATAGTTAAACATACTCAAGTATCACCATAATAACTAGGACAATATTATTTACCAAGATTTCACTTTCTTAATAAAAAAATTTACTTAAGTAGGATCCTTAAATTTTGGACAACATGCATTTTTTTCTAAACTTGTCAATGTTGAATTTTTTTGTTTATGTTTTATGATAAGTTTCTCAAGGGAAACCTACACCACTCAACCTTTCTATATTTCTCTTCACCTTTCCTTTTCTCAAAGGTTTGTTGATATTTTTCTCATCATTAACATTATGATGGTCGAATGCCCTTTTCTCCTCCCAAGAAGGCTTATTATTCACCTAAACCATCAGGCCCTATTAGTTCTTAAGATCCATTTTTAATATGGAAAGATAATTAATATTTTTACCATTAATTCTTAGTTCGCATAATTTTATTCTTTCTTGGATTAATGACCTCTTTTCATTCCATTAAAATTTGTTGTTCATTTTCTAACTCTTTGTGGCCAATTTTTTAAGTTCACCTTGGTTATATAAAGCACCCATTGACCTTAATCTAATAGTTTGTTAAATGTTTTTACCTTTTTTTGAAAGGGCTTAGCTCAATGGCCATATTACCATTTCAAGATCATTTACCTTGTTTTACTTAGCTTTAAAATTTTTTCCTTTGGAGATCCTAGTTTAGGTAGTTAAGCTAGTTAATTATAGAAATTTTTAACCCTTTTCTTCCCTTAAAAGTAAGGGCTTGGCTAAATGGCCATTTTTGGTCATTAAGATCTCCTAATTTATTTATTTTTCCACCTTCATGTGTTCATCCTTTATGTTACAGTTGGTAAAGGGTGTTAATTTTCATGACTTTGTGAATTTTAGGCCTTTGCTTCCTCATAATCAAGTCCTTGGCCAAATGATACCTCTCACCTCCAAGATGACATTTTCCAAACTTTTACTATCATAACTCTTTGATCTAGAATTAAGAAACTTAGAAACCATGATTTTTCTCAAATTCCACCAAGTCTTTGCAAGTATTTGTCCTTAGTCAATGGTATTTGTCTTAGGATAAAGTTTGGGATTTCTCTTGCATTTTTTAAGTCCATAAGTCCTTTACTTAGTCTTTTAGTCATAAAGATCCAACATTTAAGCTTCAAATTTTAATTCATGTGATTTCCACTTCGAGTTTTGGGATGATGGTTATAATATTCTAGATTTAAGGTTTTAAGTTTTTAAGGTTCAAGATCTTGGCTTTTATGAGGTAAAGAACAAACTTACACTTTTAAAAGGGATATGACAACATATAACAATTTGAAGCTCTCATAAAAAAGTTTCTCAAGATCCTCTCTAATCTCTGAAACAACCTCCACTTAATATCTTTTATGACTTAAAATTAAACTTCCCAAAACTTCTAAAATTCATTTTTAAGGAATTTTAACTGATTAAAACACTCTAAGAGTATTAAGGAGCACTTCAATTCATCAAAACTTCATCTTGACTTCTTAAAAATTATTTAAAACTACTTGTTGTAAAAACTTAGGTCATTTTTAAACAAAAGAATCCTCAAGGAAGTTGGATCTTTGCATTTAAAGAAGTGATCTACACAAATGAGAAACAATAAGAAAAAGTAGTTAACAAAAACACCTAAAGATTTTTAATGGAAGAACATCTTACAAGCTTGGAGTAATTTTTTTTGGAAAAAGCACTCCTTTGATGCCTAGGTCTTGAGCTTCCACAAAAAGAGGGGAAGAATTTTTTTTAGTTTTTTATGTGTTTAAGCTTCAAACATAGAAGCTAAACTTAGTAATTTTTTATTATGAAAAGGTAAAAAAATGAAAGCTAGGAATGGAGGATTTGGTGCTAAGTGTTTTGAGTGAGTTTTGGTGAACTAAAATGATGGTTATCACCATCATAACCATTTAACCACTAATGGGTAAATAGGAAATTCAATTTTAACTAAGAGTAAAATAGAAATTTAACTTGTAATTTCACCTAATATTAATAAACCCAAAAATGATGTATCCGTATCCATAAACTAACCATGATTCGTGTAACCTAATCATGGTTAATGTAACCTAACCATAATTAATGTAACCTAACTATAGTTAACTTTCTCTCTCATCTATTTATGTTTTTCTTCTTTTAGTGCATTTATTACATGATGACATATGGCTTTATCTTTTAGAATTTATGTCCATTTATGACGAGTTTTGTCAATGGTCACATCATCTATAGAAATGTGCTCAAAGATAAACACAGGGTGCAGGAGGCATTCGCCAACAGTTTCTATCCTATTCGGTCTATCTATAACACCCAAAAATCTTCATAATGAACTTTTTAAACCATAAATAATCTCTAGAAGAAAACTAAGTAAGATTAGGAACCAAAAACAGAAATTAGAATGTTTTTTGTAAATGATGAAAATGTCCCTACACTTAGGCAACTCAAATAATGTGCAAGAGAAATATAAAAAAGAGTTAAAAGACACTTTAGAGGGTTAGAGAACATCAATAATTATCAAGAGTAATGAGAAAAACTTAGAAAATAAAGAAAGGACTGGACAAAGCTAATCGGTTCCCAAAAAAATATCAATTGACTTCAGATTAACTTAGGAAAAATTTAGGAATTTTCTAGTAATGTTGAGAAAAATTACGAAAACACTCCTACAAGCCTTGGAGGGCAAGAAAGTGTGTGGAAGAAGCCAAGAGTCGGCCCCATATGGTGTGCACGAAATTCCCATGTGAAAATCATGGTGATGATTCACCAAATGAAGTCAAAACAAGTAAACTCATAAGAGACAAAAATAATTAATGTTAAGATTTCTTTAACCATGGTTAAGACTAATTAACCTTGATTAATTCAAAGTTAACCATGCTTAAGGCAAGATAAACTTGATTAGTGAAAAACTCAGTCTCATTAACAGTAATGAAATTCTAAAGGATAATTCCTTACATTTTCCATTATTTGTGAAAATAGAAATTCTATGTAAAATTAAACCTTGAGTGAAAAATTAATCTAACTTTACCCTTGCTTGGCCGAATTCACTAAGCTACATGGGGGACCTTATTTGGTTAAGTTTTTACTCCCTAAACACTTAGAAAATTTCTCTAAACTCTCTCCAAGTTGAAGCAAGTCCAAAATTTTAACCTTTCACTTTAAGCTTAAGTTTCCACCTTTAAGATTTAAGCTAAAATCAAGCTCTAAACACTAAGTCCCACCATTTTCACCAAGAAGCTCTTTGTGGATCATCAAGGAGGGACCAAGATCAGCCACAATAGCCCCACCATAACCCCACACTAAGTCACCATCAAATAAGATTTTCTACTTTTTCCTTTTAAGCTTCAATCTTAGTTTTTATGGTTGATTTTCTTTCTTTTCTGGATCCTTTCTCTAAAGTCCATAGATCTCCTTTTGTTTGGACTCAGAAGGTCTCATGGTTGTCTTTAAATGGTTCAAAATGAGCATTACAATTCTTTAGTGGTTTTTGAAAAATAAAATGAAGTTTGGTTGGTTTAAAAATGCTTCTAAGAACTTAGAACATTTAATTCGAGAAAATTCTTTTAAAAATCATTTTGAAGCTTTGGGAAGTTTTGAGAAGTTATAAGTAAATTTTTGAAGTGTTCTTGATAGGATATGGATGGATATTAGAGTAGATCTTGGGGATCTATACTTTTTTGTTTGAAAAAAATGCTATCTTGCATGTTTTTATGTTTAAAGCTTGAAAGTTGTTGATTTTCTTACTATGGTGAACTTGTGTATGTCGCACCCATAATTCTGACGAGACCAAGAACCCGCTAAAATTTTGAAAATGAATTATTTGATTATGTGTGGAGTCCCCACCAAATTTTGTTTAAGGGAAAAGATTTGGAAAAACCCTAACTCGAGGATGAGATTTAGGTTCGGGAGTCGGTTACGAGTGGAGAAGGTATTAGGCACCCCACTCGCCCGTTCCAAAGAACAGTACCCTTAAACTGAGTGCGTGATTTTGAAAAAACTGTTTTGATCCCTTTAATTAGAGTGAACATACATAATTTGATGGAGGTTAGCCTGACAGGACTTGATCCTGCTCCTACGTATTCCCCGGTGCAATGAGAAACTCAAGGCTTACGTAGTTCTAGTTCGTTTTGAAGGCTTGACCTTCGAAGATGCTTGAAAGAAAAGAATTTAAAAAAGAACATGTTGCTTTGGGACACATTTTTTTGGAAGGGAAATCCTCATCCACATATGCACAGGGCCCAAGACAACTACGGCTCCACTTGGACCCATTCGAATCTCTAAACAACGAACAACAGAAAAATCTACCAGTTTGTGCTTAGAGCTCGTCGCGTGAGATCGAGAATCACAAAACCATATTTTTATTTTGTGAAAACGATGAACAATAAATGATTTTTTTATTTTTTAAAAGGGAAGGGAAATCTTAATCCACATATGCACAAGGCCCAAGACAACTACGACTGCACTTGGACCCATAAGAATCTCTAAACAGCGAACAACAGAAAAAGCTACCAGTTCGTGCACAGAGCTCGTCGCGTGAGATTAAGAATCGCAAAACAAGATTTTTATTTTAGAAAATGATGAATGATAAAACAGGCAATATTTTTAATTTTCAAATAGGAAGGGCAATCCCAATCCACATATGCACAAGGCCCAAGACAACTATGGCTGCACTTGGACCCATACGAATCTCTAAACAACGAACAGCAGAAAAAGCTACCAGTTTGTGTTTAGAGCTCGTCGCGTGAGATTAAGAATTGCAAAACAAGATTTTTATTTTGGAAAGCGATGAAAAATAGGCAAGACATAATCAAACGTAAAGGGATACGGGGGTGTGCTTATCATTAATGGAAATTTATGGATTTAATTTGTAGTCAGAAGAATTTTGAGAAATTAAATTGTAATTTGTAGAATAATACAGGTTTGAATTTGTAATTATTAGAAATTTTGAGGTAATTTTAGCAAGTATTAATAATTTTGGGATTCATCTAGAAATTATGGAATTTTCATGAATTACAAAATTTTCATGAATTTATTTGACATTTACGGAATTTTTACGAATTATTTAATAATTATGGAATTTTTATGGGTTATGGATTTATTTAATAATTATGGAAATTTTTTTTATGAATTTATTTAATAATTACGGAACGTGGGGACTGTTTTGGCATTAATGGAAAGACTAGGGGCAACATAGTAATTGCCATGGCAGGGATATATTGGGAATTAATGGGAATGATCAAGGGCATTTTGGGTATTCTGCACTTTAGGACAAAATGGGAATTAATGGGAATGATCAGGGCATTTTTGGTATTCTGCTAATTGGGACATGATGGGAATTGATTGGAAAGATTAGGGGCATTTTTGGTATTCTACTAATTGGGACAGGATGGGAATTGATTGGGAAGATCAGGGGCATTTTTGGTATTCTGCTAATTGGGTTAAATGAGAGAAAAAGCAGAACGGTCCTACATGGATTCGAAGAATGGACATGGGATATGTACTTAGGCGCTCAAACCACTGAGCCTGACGTCCATTTGGGATGATGGCCCTCAGTCATTAATTTTAAGCAGACCTATCTGATTTGCATGCAAATTGGGTGAATAATTAAAAGGTCCCATGCAGGGTTCGAAGGCGCGTCTCTGGACGTGAGGGAGAGTATGTTTTCCACTAGGCTGAGCGCCTATTTGAAGTTATGGCATTCAATATTAAGTCAAGACTGTGGTTTGCATGGGGTACACTCACGTACTTCTCCTCTCCTTTGTCTTTTTTTCGTCGTTGTAATACATTTTGCTTGGATGCTGAGTCTTCATCTTGAGGTAGCAGTGATGTGGCTGATCTGGGGAAATCTTCATGCTCCAGCTTTGTTTCTTGCCTCCATGTTCGCTGGTGCAACCATTATCTACCCTTGCCCCCAAGCTCGATTAATTTAGGGTCTTACCAAACAGAATCAACATAATGGTTCCTCCTCACCCATCTTATTTGAGAACCCTTTAACTCCTGGGATGAGGAAAAATTAGAGGATGCTTAGAAGCAATAGCCTAATTACGACTATGTGGCCACTCAAGGCGTCAGCTTCTGGTTAGCGAACAAGGCCTAGCAGCTTCCCAACAGGGATCCCTGGATCGAGTCTTACTTAATCTGAGTTCATCTATTTAGAGAGCTTATTGTGTTTGGATGTGTAAGTATTGAACATGCTTTATTAATCGGGATTTCTTAGCGAACAGAAGGTATCCTCCTTAAGCATTTTCTCTGCAAAGGCTTTGGACACCTCAAGCAAATTGTAAATTGTTGTGGCATTCCCTCTGATATATTAAGTAATAAATGAGACAACAAATCCTGTTGTCTTGGCACGGTGGAGATTTCTTCCTGCTTCTTATTACTACTAAAAGGACCAAGGATTGAACTAGTTTCTTCAATTTATTCTACGCTTAACTTGTAGATCCAGGACTGAGGCAATGATCTATTCGTTTGTCAGACACCCCCCAATCCTTGCTTCTTGCTGCATATTGGATCTTCCTCTACATGTAGAGTCCTATTGTCTGATATCCCGGTTTACATGCGGTGATGGCTTCCTAAACTTGCTTCCACTCCATACATGAGTTCCTTAGAATCAACTTCGATTAATGCTCATTTTCCTTGAACAGAGGATATTGTTATGTGCATGAAAACCTCCCTCTGTTTCCTATTTACCCTTCCTTTGTTCAACCCTTCTAGTAGGTATGTTCTCGTCCCATTGTAACCCTCATTGATAGGGCGTCTTGGCGCCACAGGGCCAGTGGAGTGAAAGACAGAGAAGGAAAAACAAGGTCAGGCTTGAGGTCCAAGAAAGCTAGAAAAATCGGCTTGGACCAAGACAGAGGGAAAGGCTAGGATTGGTCCTAATTCTCTTAAAATTCTTCGATCCTTTGGAGCTTCTTGATTATAAACTTATCTTACATTTAATAGGTTTCTTGGAGGACTTTGATTAAGACTCTGTTCTGTTTCATTTTAGGATTAACCTCATGAACCAGGGGCTATCATCCCATACGTTCATAACACAGTCCTGGAATTCAGAGCATAGATTCTTATTCACTAGCTTTTGCCATGTTTTCTACCTATACAACATCGAGTTTCTTCCATGAAAATTATAGCTTTGTTTCAGAACAATTCTTGGTTTCAATCAAATACAGAGGAAAGATCTATGCGCAGTAATGCTATCTATCCATAACCTTTGATTCGCGTAAGAATTCTACAGATCAATGTATTTTTCATGCAAGATTTGAGGTAGATATTTGAGAGACCAACCTGGTAGAAGAACGCTCGTGAACCTCGCTCTCAAACGCTCCTTGCAATATTCAATTCTCCTCCTTCTCTGGCAGTGGTCTAGCAAACTGGGACCCCTGGGATCGCATCTGCCGAAACTATCTCCCACGAATCTAAAGTCTTCTCCTCCTTCTTCACCGTGCGCGCTTCAAAGAAATCGTCTCTGGCTCCTTTGATCTCTCTTAATTTCGATCTTCCTTCCTCTTCCTTTCTTTCAGAGCCAAAATAAAAAGAAGCCCTCAAAAACCCCTTTTCGCTCCCTTTTATATCTTTTTGAAAAGGCTTTTTTCTTTTTAGATTTTCTTG
The DNA here is from genome assembly GCA_037954105.1 of Canavalia gladiata. Lineage (NCBI taxonomy): Eukaryota > Viridiplantae > Streptophyta > Magnoliopsida > Fabales > Fabaceae > Canavalia > Canavalia gladiata. The sequence goes on along the minus strand of CM075662.1, from coordinate 16,010,703 downwards.
CTTTGGTTTTCCTTTTCTTAATTTCCCTAATTTTTGTTTTTGATTTCGATTTTGTTTTAAAAGGTTTTAATTTTATTAATTTTTTATTAGTTGATTAAATTTTTTATTATTATTGATTTTATTTATATTATTGATTTTATTTATATTTTTTTTTATTTTAAATTTTGTTTCCTTTAAATTTTCTTTAATTTTTCTTTTGTTTTCTTTTTCATTTTATTTTTTCTCTGATTTTTATTTTAGATTTTTAAAATCTTTTAGTCTTTCAGATTTTAATTTCTCATGGATATTTATTTATTTTCCTCCTTTCTTTTGCTTACCTTTATTTTCCTCTTTTCCTTCTGATTTCACTATTTATCTCTGTTTCTTTATGTATTTTGAATTTCTTGGGTTTTTAATTTAGGTTTATCCACTAATTGACCTAAACTGGGCCTTGGACATAATTGAGTGTTTACAGTTTGCCCCTCTTTACTCATTTCTTCACCAGATAATGTGAGAAATAATTATCTAAATTATCGTGGTAGGAAATGAGTAATGATGTGAACAAATTATGTCCCAGGCGGGTTTCTGAAGCAGTCTGAGAAGCACCTGGTGCCTTGAGCTTAAGGTGATTCTCACGGATACCTAGGGAATGGTAATCGAATGATCTTACCGGCTTCATAAACCGATAGGGCTTAAATATGCAAGGCTTGATGGTATAGCCCAACTAGGCTAAGAATACTGCCGAAATGCAGGCATAGCGAGGTGAAAAAGGCCCGTTTAAGTAAGGAAAGTACGTAGGGACCAACAGGTGGGACATGTAGAAGGTGGCTTAACAACATAGCCGAGCTACGAAATCTACTTATGCTTGCGACCTGACATCATCGGCCTAGATGTAGAAATGTAGATTTGGATGTGCCAAAAAAAAACATACTTGAAAGTAATGTAAAGAAAGTAAACATGATGACGCCTGACAGCATAGGCCAAGGGGCTGAAAAATAAACTAGATGAGGCCTGACAACATAAGCAAAGGTGCGTAAAAGTAAACTAGATGAGGCCTGACAGCATAGGCTAAGGTGAAGAAAAGTAAACGACATGAGGCCTGACAACATAGGCCAAGGTGCAGAAATGTAAACCAGTTGAGGCCTGACAACATAGGCCAAGGTGCAGAAAAGTAAACTAGATGAGGCCTGACAACATAGCCCAAGGTGCAGACATGTAAACTAGAAGAGGCCTAACAACATAGGCCAAGGTGCAGAAATATAAACTAGAGGAGGCCTGAAATCATAGGCCAAGGTTCGGAAAAGTAAACTGGATGAGGCCTGACAACATAGGCCAAGGTGAAGAAAAGTAAACTGGATGAGGCCTGACAACATAGGCCAAGTTGCCAACATGTAAACTAGATGAGGCCTGACAATATAGGCCAAGGTGCGAAAAAGTAAACTGGATGAGGCCTGACAACATAGGCCAAGGTGCAGACAAGTAAACTAGATGAGGCCTAACAATATAGGCCAAGGTGCAGAAATGTAAACTAGATGAGGCCTGACAACATAGGCCAAGGTACAGAAAAGTAAACTATATGAGGCCTGACATCATAGGCCAAGGTGCGAAAAAGTAAACTGGATTAGGCCTAACAACATAGGCAAAGGTGCAGCAAAGTAAACTAGCTGAGGCCTGACAACATAGGCTAAGGTGCGGAAAAGTAAACTAGATTAGGCCTGAAAGCATAGGCCAAGGTGCAGACATGTAAACTAGATGAAGCCTGACAACATAGGCCAAGGTGCAGAAAAGTAAACTAGATGAGGCTTGACAACATAGGCCAAGGTGCAGAAATGTAAATTAGATGAGGCCTGACAACATAGGTCAAGGTTCAGAAAAGTAAACAAGATGAGGCCTGACAACATAGGCCAAGGTGCATAAATGTAAACTAGAGGAGGCCTGACAACATAGGCCAAGGTGCGGAAAACTAAACTGGATGAGGCCTGACAACATAAGCCAAGGTGCAGAAAAGTAAACTCGATGAGGCCTGACAACATAGGCCAAGGGGCAGAAAAGTAAACTAGATAAGGCCTGACAACATAGGCCAACGTGCAGACATGTAAACTAGATGAGGCCTGAAAACATAGGCTAAGCTGCGGAAAAGTAAACTAGATGACGCCTGACAACATAGGCCAAGGTGCAGAAAAGTAAACTAGATGAGGCCTGAAAACATAGGCCAAGGTGCAGAAAAGTAAACTAGATGAGGCCTGACAACAAAGGCCAAGGTGCAGAAAAGGAAACTAAATGAGGCCTGACAATATAGGCCAAGGTGCATAAATGTAAACTAGATGAGGTCTGACAACATAGGCCAAGGTACAGAAAAGTAAACTAGATGAGGCCTGACATCATAGGCCACGGTGCGAAAAAGTAAACTAGGTGAGGCCTGACAACATAGGCCAAGGTGCAGAAAAGTAAACTAGATGAGGCTTGACAATATAGGCTAAGGTGCAGAAAAGTAAACTAGATGAGGCCTGACAACATAGGCCAAGGTGAAGACATGTAAACTAGATGAGGCCTGACAACATAGGCCAAGGTGCAGAAAAGTAAACTAGATGAGGCCTGACAACATAGGCCAAGGTGCAGAAATGTAAACTAGATAAGGCCGAACAACATAGGCCAAGGTGCAGAAAAGTGAACAAGATGAGGCCTGACAACATAGGCCAAGGTGCATAAATGAAAACTAGAGGAGGCCTGACAACAAAGGCCAAGGTGCGGAAAAGTAAACTGGATGAGGCCTGACAACATAAGCCATGGTGCAGAAAAGTACATAGATGAGGCCTGACATCATAGGCCAAGGTGCAGAAATATAAACTAGATGAGGCGTGAAAACATAGGCCAAGGTACAGAAAAGCAAACTAGATGAGGCCTGACATCATAGGCCAAGGTGCAGACATGTAAACTAGATGAGGCCTAACAACTTAGGCCAAGGTGCAGAAATGTAAACTGGATGAGGCCTGACAACATAGGCCAAGGTGAAGAAAAGTAAACTTGATAAGGCCTGACAACATAGGCCACGTTGCCAACATGTAAACTAGATGAGGCCTGACAATATAGGCCAAGGTAGGGAAAAGTAAACTGGATGAGGCCTGACAACATAGGCCAAGGTGCAGACAAGTAAACTACATTAGGCCTAACAATATAGGCCAAGGTGCAGAAATGTAAACTAGATGAGGCCTGACAACATAGGCCAAGGTGCTTAAATGTAAACTAGAGGAGGCCTGACAACATAGGCCAAGGTGCGGAAAACTAAACTGGATGAGGCCTGACAACATAAGCCAAGGTGCAGAAAAGTAAACTCGATGAGGCCTGACAACATAGGCCAAGGTGCAGAAAAGTAAACTAGATGAGGCCTGACAACATAGGCCAAGGTGCAGAAAAGGAAACTAGATGAGGCCTGACAACATAGGCCAAGGTTCAGAAATGTAAACTAGATGAGGCCTGACAACATAGGCCAAGGTTCAGAAAAGTAAACTAGATGAGGCCTGACAACATATGCCAAGGTGCATAAATGTAAATTAGAGGAGGCCTGATAACATAGGCCAAGGTTAAGAAAAGTAAACTAGATGAGGCCTGACAACATAGGCCAAGGTGCAGAAAAGTAAACTAGATGAGGCCTGACAACATAGGCCAAGGTACAGAAAAGTAAACTAGATGACGCCTGACAACATAGTCCAAGGTGCAGAAAAGTAAACTAGATGAGGCCTTACAATTTAGGCTAAGGTGCAGAAAAGTAAACTAGATGAGGCCTGACAACATAGGCCAAGGTGCAGACAAGTAAACTAGATGAGGCCTGACAATATAGGCTAAGGTGCAGAAAAGTAAACTAGATGAGGCCTGACAAGATAGGCGAAGGTGCACAGATGTAAACTAGATGAGGCCTTACAATATAGGCCAAGGTGCAGAAATGTAAACTCGATGAGGCCTGACAACATAGGCCAAGGTTCAGAAAAGTAAACTAGATGGGGCCTGACAACATAGGCCAAGGTGGAGAAAAGTAAACTAGATGAGGCCTGACAATATAGGCCAAGGTGCAGAAATGTAAACTAGATGAGGCCTGACATCATAGGCCAAGGTGCGAAAAAGTAAACTAGATGAGGCCTAACAACATAGGTCAAGGTGCAGAAAAGTAAACTAGATGAGGCCTGACAATATAGGCAAAGGTACAGAAAAGTAAACTAGATGAGGCCTGACATCATTGGCCAAGGTGCGAAAAAGTAAACTAGATGAGTCCTAACAACATAGGTCAAGGTGCAGAAAAGTAAACTAGATGAGGCCTGACAATATAGGCTCAGGTGCAGAAAAGTTAACTAGATGAGGCCTGACAACATAGGCCAAGGTGCAGACATGTAAACTAGATGAGGCCTGAAAACATAGGCCAAGGTGCAGAAAAGTAAACTAGATGAGGCCTGACAATTTAGGCTAAGGTGCAGAAAAGTAAACTAGATGAGGCCTGACAACATAGGCCAAGGTGCAGACAAGTAAACTAGATGAGGCCTGACAATATAGGCTAAGGTGCAGAAAAGTAAACTAGATGAGGCCTGACAAGATAGGCGAAGGTGCACAGATGTAAACTAGATGAGGCCTTACAATATAGGCCAAGGTGCAGAAATGTAAACTCGATGAGGCCTGACAACATAGGCCAAGGTTCAGAAAAGTAAACTAGATGGGGCCTGACAACATAGGCCAAGGTGGAGAAAAGTAAACTAGATGAGGCCTGACAATATAGGCCAAGGTGCAGAAATGTAAACTAGATGAGGCCTGACATCATAGGCCAAGGTGCGAAAAAGTAAACTAGATGAGGCCTAACAACATAGGTCAAGGTGCAGAAAAGTAAACTAGATGAGGCCTGACAATATAGGCCAAGGTACAGAAAAGTAAACTAGATGAGGCCTGACATCATTGGCCAAGGTGCGAAAAAGTAAACTAGATGAGTCCTAACAACATAGGTCAAGGTGCAGAAAAGTAAACTAGATGAGGCCTGACAATATAGGCTCAGGTGCAGAAAAGTTAACTAGATGAGGCCTGACAACATAGGCCAAGGTGCAGACATGTAAACTAGATGAGGCCTGAAAACATAGGCCAAGGTGCAGAAAAGTAAACTAGATGAGGCCTGAATATATAGGCCAATGTGCAGAAATGTAAACTAGATGAGGCCTAACAACATAGGCCAAGGTGCAGAAAAGTGAACTAGATAAGGCCTGGCAACATCGGCCAAGGTGCATAAATGTAAACTAGAGGAGGCCTGACAACATAGGCCAAGGTGCGGTAAAGTAAACTGGATGAGGCTTGACAACATAAGCCATGGTGCATAAAAGTGAACTAGGTGAGGCATGAATACATAGGCCAAGGTGCAGAAAAGTAAACTAGATGAGGCCTGACAACATAGGCCAAGGTGCAGAAAAGTAAACTAGATGAGGCCTGACAACATAGGGCAAGGTGCAGAGATGTAAACTAGAGGAGGCCTGACAACATAGGCCAAGGTGCGGTAAAGTAAACTGGATGAGGCTTGACAACATAAGCCATGGTGCATAAAAGTAAACTAGGTGAGGCATGAATACATAGGCCAAGGTGCAGGAAAGTAAACTAGATGAGGCCTGACAACATAGGCCAAGGTGCAGAAAAGTAAACTAGATGAGGCCTTACAACATAGGCCAAGGTGCAGAAATGTAAACTAGATGAGGCCTGACAACATAGGCCAAGGTTCAGAAAAGTAAACTAGATGAGGCCTGACAACATAGGCCAATGTACAGAAAAGTAAACTAGATGAGGCCTGACATCATAGGCCAAGGTGCGAAAAAGTAAACTAGATGAGGCCTGACAACATAGTCCAAGGTGCAGAAAAGTAAACTAGATGAGGCCTGAAAATTTAGGCTAAGGTGCAGAAAAGTGAACTAGATGAGGCCTGACAACATAGGCCAAGGTGCAGACATGTAAACTAGATGAGGCCTAACAACATAGGCCAAGGTGCAGACAAGTAAACTAGATGAGGCCTGACAATATAGGCTAAGGTGCAGAAAAGTAAACTAGATGAGGCCTGACAACATAGGCGAAGGTGCACACATTTAAACTAGATGAGGCCTGACAATATAGGCCAAGGTGCAGAAATGTAAACTAGATGAGGCCTGACAACATAGGCCAAGGTTCAGAAAAAAAAACTAGATGAGGCCTGACAACATAGGCCAAGGTGCAGAAAAGTAAACTAGATGAGGCCTGACAACATAGGCCAAGGTGCAGAAAAATAAACTAGATGAGGCCTGACAATATAGGCCAAGGTGCAGAAATGTAAACTAGATGAGGCCTGACAACGTAGACCAAGGTAAAGAAAAGTAAACTAGATGAGGCCTGACATCATAATCCTAGGTGCGAAAAAGTAACCTAGATGAGGCCTGACAACATAGGCCAAGGTGCAGAAAGGTAAACTAGATGAGGCCTGGCAATATAGGCTAAGGTGCAGAAAAGTTAACTAGATGAGGCCTGACAACATAGGCCAAGGTGCAGACATGTAAACTAGATGAGGCCTGACAACATAGGTCAAGGTGCAGAAAAATAAACTAGATGAGGCCTGACAACATAGGCCAATGTGCAGAAATGTAAACTAGATGAGGCCTAACAACATAGGCCAAGGTGCAGAAAAGTGAACTAGATGAGGCCTTGCAACATCGGCCAAGGTGCATAAATGTAAACTAGAGGAGGCCTGACAACATAGGCCAAGGTGCGGTAAAGTAAACTGGGTGAGGCTTGACAACATAAGCCATGGTGCATAAAAGTAAACTAGGCGAGGCATGAATACATAGGCCAAGGTGCAGAAAAGTAAACTAGATGAGGCCTGACAACATAGGCCAAGGTGCATAAATGTAAACTAGATGACGCTTGACAACATAGGCCAAGGTGCAGAAAAGTAAACTAGATGAGACCTGACAACATAGGCCAAGGTGCGGAAAAGTAAACTGGATGAGGCATGACAACATGAGCCATGGTGCAGAAAAGTAAACTAGATGAGGCCTGAAAACATAGGCCAAGGTGCAGAAAAGTAAACTAGATGAGGCTTGACAACATAGACCAAGGTGCAGACATGTAAACTAGATGAGGCCTGACAACATTGGCCAAGGTGCAGAAAAGCAAACTAGATGAGGCCTGACAACATAGGCCAAGGTGCAGAAAAGTGAACTAGATGTGGCCTTGCAACATCTGCAAAGGTGCATAAATGTAAACTAGAGGAGGCCTGACAACATAGGCCAAGGTGCGGTAAAGTAAACTGGATGAGGCTTGACAACATAAGCCATGGTGCATAAAAGTAAACTAGGCGAGGAATGAATACATAGGCCAAGGTGCAGAAAAGACTACTAGATGAGGCCTGACAAAATAGGCCAAGGTGCAGAAAAGTAAACTAGATGAGGCCTGACAACATAGGCCAAGGTGCAGAAATGTAAACTTGATGAGGCCTGACAACATAGGCCAAGGTTCAGAAAAGTAAACTAGATGAGGCCTGACAACATAGGCCAAGGTACAGAAAAGTAAAGTAGATGAGGCCTGACATCATAGGCCAAGGTGCGAAAAAGTAAACTAGATGAGGCCTGACAACATAGTCCAAGGTGCAGAAAAGTAAACTAGATGAGGCGTGACAATTTAGGCTAAGGTGCAGAAAAGTAAACTAGATGAGGCCTGACAACATAGGCCAAGGTGCAGACATGTAAACTAGATGAGGCCTGACAACATAGGCCAAGGTGCAGACAAGTAAACTAGATGAGGCCTGACAATATAGGCCAAGGTGCAGAAATGTAAACTACATCAGGCCTGACAACATAGGCCAAGGTTCAGAAAAGTAAACTAGATGAGGCCTGACAACATAGGCCAAGGTGCAGAAAAGTAAACTAGATGAGGCCTGACAACATAGGCCAAGGTGCAGAGATGTAAACTAGAGGAGGCCTGACAACATAGGCCAAGGTGCGGTAAAGTAAACTGGATGAGGCTTGACAACATAAGCCATGGCGCATAAAAGTAAACTAGGTGAGGCATGAATACATAGGCCAAGGTGCAGGAAAGTAAACTAGATGAGGCCTGACAAGATAGGCCAAGGTGCAGAAAAGTAAACTAGATGAGGCCTGACAACATAGGCCAAGGTGCAGAAATGTAAACTAGATGAGGCCTGCCAACATAGGCCAAGGTTCAGAAAAGTAAACTAGATGAGGCCTGACAATATAGGCTAAGGTGCAGAAAAGTTAACTAGATGAGGCCTTACAACATAGGCCAAGGTGCAGACATGTAAACTAGATGAGGCCTGACAACATAGGTCAAGGTGCAGAAAAGTAAACTAGATGAGGCCTGACAACATAGGCCAATGTGCAAAAATGTAAACTAGATGAGGCCTAACAACATAGGCCAAGGTGCAGAAAAGTGAACTAGATGAGGCCTTGCAACATCGGCCAAGGTGCATAAATGTAAACTAGAGGAGGCCTGACAACATAGGCCAAGGTGCGGTAAAGTAAACTGGGTGAGGCTTGACAACATAAGCCATGGTGCATAAAAGTAAACTAGGCGAGGCATGAATACATAGGCCAAGGTGCAGAAAAGTAAACTAGATGAGGCCTGACAACATAGGCCAAGGTGCATAAATGTAAACTAGATGACGCTTGACAACATAGGCCAAGGTGCAGAAAAGTAAACTAGATGAGACCTGACAACATAGGCCAAGGTGCGGAAAAGTAAACTGGATGAGGCATGACAACATGAGCCATGGTGCAGAAAAGTAAACTAGATGAGGCCTGAAAACATAGGCCAAGGTGCAGAAAAGTAAACTAGATGAGGCTTGACAACATAGACCAAGGTGCAGACATGTAAACTAGATGAGGCCTGACAACATTGGCCAAGGTGCAGAAAAGCAAACTAGATGAGGCCTGACAACATAGGCCAAGGTGCAGAAAAGTGAACTAGATGTGGCCTTGCAACATCTGCAAAGGTGCATAAATGTAAACTAGAGGAGGCCTGACAACATAGGCCAAGGTGCGGTAAAGTAAACTGGATGAGGCTTGACAACATAAGCCATGGTGCATAAAAGTAAACTAGGCGAGGAATGAATACATAGGCCAAGGTGCAGAAAAGACTACTAGATGAGGCCTGACAAAATAGGCCAAGGTGCAGAAAAGTAAACTAGATGAGGCCTGACAACATAGGCCAAGGTGCAGAAATGTAAACTTGATGAGGCCTGACAACATAGGCCAAGGTTCAGAAAAGTAAACTAGATGAGGCCTGACAACATAGGCCAAGGTACAGAAAAGTAAAGTAGATGAGGCCTGACATCATAGGCCAAGGTGCGAAAAAGTAAACTAGATGAGGCCTGACAACATAGTCCAAGGTGCAGAAAAGTAAACTAGATGAGGCGTGACAATTTAGGCTAAGGTGCAGAAAAGTAAACTAGATGAGGCCTGACAACATAGGCCAAGGTGCAGACATGTAAACTAGATGAGGCCTGACAACATAGGCCAAGGTGCAGACAAGTAAACTAGATGAGGCCTGACAATATAGGCCAAGGTGCAGAAATGTAAACTACATGAGGCCTGACAACATAGGCCAAGGTTCAGAAAAGTAAACTAGATGAGGCCTGACAACATAGGCCAAGGTGCAGAAAAGTAAACTAGATGAGGCCTGACAACATAGGCCAAGGTGCAGAGATGTAAACTAGAGGAGGCCTGACAACATAGGCCAAGGTGCGGTAAAGTAAACTGGATGAGGCTTGACAACATAAGCCATGGCGCATAAAAGTAAACTAGGTGAGGCATGAATACATAGGCCAAGGTGCAGGAAAGTAAACTAGATGAGGCCTGACAAGATAGGCCAAGGTGCAGAAAAGTAAACTAGATGAGGCCTGACAACATAGGCCAAGGTGCAGAAATGTAAACTAGATGAGGCCTGCCAACATAGGCCAAGGTTCAGAAAAGTAAACTAGATGAGGCCTGACAATATAGGCTAAGGTGCAGAAAAGTTAACTAGATGAGGCCTTACAACATAGGCCAAGGTGCAGACATGTAAACTAGATGAGGCCTGACAACATAGGTCAAGGTGCAGAAAAGTAAACTAGATGAGGCCTGACAACATAGGCCAATGTGCAAAAATGTAAACTAGATGAGGCCTAACAACATAGGCCAAGGTGCAGAAAAGTGAACTAGATGAGGCCTTGCAACATCGGCCAAGGTGCATAAATGTAAACTAGAGGAGGCCTGACAACATAGGCCAAGGTGCGGTAAAGTAAACTGGGTGAGGCTTGACAACATAAGCCATGGTGCATAAAAGTAAACTAGGCGAGGCATGAATACATAGGCCAAGGTGCAGAAAAGTAAACTAGATGAGGCCTGACAACATAGGCCAAGGTGCATAAATGTAAACTAGATGACGCTTGACAACATAGGCCAAGGTGCAGAAAAGTAAACTAGATGAGACCTGACAACATAGGCCAAGGTGCGGAAAAGTAAACTGGATGAGGCATGACAACATGAGCCATGGTGCAGAAAAGTAAACTAGATGAGGCCTGAAAACATAGGCCAAGGTGCAGAAAAGTAAACTAGATGAGGCCTGACAACATAGACCAAGGTGCAGACATGTAAACTAGATGAGGCCTGACAACATTGGCCAAGGTGCAGAAAAGCAAACTAGATGAGGCCTGACAACATAGGCCAAGGTGCAGAAAAGTGAACTAGATGTGGCCTTGCAACATCTGCCAAGGTGCATAAATGTAAACTAGAGGAGGGCTGACAACATAGGCCAAGGTGCGGTAAAGTAAACTGGATGAGGCTTGACAACATAAGCCATGGTGCATAAAAGTAAACTAGGCGAGGAATGAATACATAGGCCAAGGTGCAGAAAAGACTACTAGATGAGGCCTGACAAAATAGGCCAAGGTGCAGAAAAGTAAACTAGATGAGGCCTGACAACATAGGCCAAGGTGCAGAAATGTAAACTTGATGAGGCCTGACAACATAGGCCAAGGTTCAGAAAAGTAAACTAGATGAGGCCTGACAACATAGGCCAAGGTACAGAAAAGTAAAGTAGATGAGGCCTGACATCATAGGCCAAGGTGCGAAAAAGTAAACTAGATGAGGCCTGACAACATAGTCCAAGGTGCAGAAAAGTAAACTAGATGAGGCGTGACAATTTAGGCTAAGGTGCAGAAAAGTAAACTAGATGAGGCCTGCCAACATAGGCCAAGGTTCAGAAAAGTAAACTAGATGAGGCCTGACAATATAGGCTAAGGTGCAGAAAAGTTAACTAGATGAGGCCTTACAACATAGGCCAAGGTGCAGACATGTAAACTAGATGAGGCCTGACAACATAGGTCAAGGTGCAGAAAAGTAAACTAGATGAGGCCTGACAACATAGGCCAATGTGCAAAAAAGTAAACTAGATGAGGCCTAACAACATAGGCCAAGGTGCAGAAAAGTGAACTAGATGAGGCCTTGCAACATCGGCCAAGGTGCATAAATGTAAACTAGAGGAGGCCTGACAACATAGGCCAAGGTGCGGTAAAGTAAACTGGATGAGGCTTGACAACATAAGCCATTGTGCATAAAAGTAAACTAGGTGAGGCATGAATACATAGGCCAAGGTGCAGAAAAGTAAACTAGATGAGGCCTGACAACATAGGCCAAGGTGCATAAATGTAAACTAGATGACGCTTGGCAACATAGGCCAAGGTGCAGAAAAGTAAACTAGATGAGGCCTGACAACATAGGCCAAGGTGCGGAAAAGTAAACTGGATGAGGCCTGACAACATGAGCCATGGTGCAGAAAAGTAAACTAGATGAGGCCTGACAACATAGGCCAAGGTGCAGAAAAGTGAACTAGATGAGGCCTTGCAACATCGGCCAAGGTGCATAAATGTAAACTAGAGGAGGCCTGACAACATAGGCCAAGGTGCGGTAAAGTAAACTGGATGAGGCTTGACAACATAAGCCATGGTGCATAAAAGTAAACTAGGCGAGGCATGAATACATAGGCCAAGGTGCAGAAAAGTAAACTAGATGAGGCCTGACAAAATAGGCCAAGGTGCAGAAAAGTAAACTAGATGAGGCCTGACAACATAGGCCAAGGTGCAGAAATGTAAACTAGATGAGGCCTGACAACATAGGCCAAGGTTCAGAAAAGTAAACTAGATGAGGCCTGACAACATAGGCCAAGGTACAGAAAAGTAAACTAGATGAGGCCTGACATCATAGGCCAAGGTGCGAAAAAGTAAACTAGATGAGGCCTGACAACATAGTCCAAGGTGCAGAAAAGTAAACTAGATGAGGCCTGAAAATTTAGGCTAAGGTGCAGAAAAGTGAACTAGATGAGGCCTGACAACATAGGCCAAGGTGCAGACATGTAAACTAGATGAGGCCTGACAACATAGGGCAAGGTGCAGAGATGTAAACTAGAGGAGGCCTGACAACATAGGCCAAGGTGCGGTAAAGTAAACTGGATGAGGCTTGACAACATAGGCCAAGGTGCAGACAGTAAACTAGATGAGGCCTGACAATATAGGCCAAGGTGCAGAAATGTAAACTACATGAGGCCTGACAACATAGGCGAAGGTTCAGAAAAGTAAACTAGATGAGGCCTGACAACATAGGCCAAGGTGCAGAAAAGTAAACTAGATGAGGCCTGACAATATAGGCCAAGGTGCAGAAATGTAAACTAGATGAGGCCTGACAACATAGGCCAAGGTACAGAAAAGTAAACTAGATGAGGCCTGACATCATAGGCCAAGGTGCGAAAAAGTAAACAAGATGAGGCCTGACAACATAGTCCAAGGTGCAGAAAAGTAAACTAGATGAGGCCTGACAATTTAGGCTAAGGTGCAGAAAAGTAAACTAGATGAGGCCTAACAACATAGGCCAAGGTGCAGACATGTAAACTAGATGAGGCCTGACAACATAGGCCAAGGTGCAGACAGTAAACTAGATGAGGCCTGACAATATAGGCCAAGGTGCAGAAATGTAAACTACATGAGGCCTGACAACATAGGCGAAGGTTCAGAAAAGTAAACTAGATGAGGCCTGACAACATAGGCCAAGGTGCAGAAAAGTAAACTAGATGAGGCCTGACAATATAGGCCAAGGTGCAGAAATGTAAACTACATGAGGCCTGACAACATAGGCGAAGGTTCAGAAAAGTAAACTAGATGAGGCCTAACAACATAGGTCAAGGTGCAGAAAAGTAAACTAGATGAGGCCTGACAATATAGGCTAAGGTGCAGAAAAGTTAACTAGATGAGGCCTGACAACATAGGCCAAGGTGCAGACATGTAAACTAGATGAGGCCTGACAACATAGGCCAAGGTGCAGAAAAGTAAACTAGATGAGGCCTGACAACATAGGCCAATGTGCAGAAATGTAAACTAGATGAGGCCTAACAACATAGGCCAAGGTGCAGAAAAGTGAACTAGATGAGGCCTTGCAACATCGGCCAAGGTGCATAAATGTAAACTAGAGGAGGCCTGACAACATAGGCCAAGGTGCAGTAAAGTAAACTGGATGAGGCTTGACAACATAAGCCATGGTGCATAAAAGTGAACTAGGTGAGGCATGAATACATAGGCCAAGGTGCAGAAAAGTAAACTAGATGAGGCCTGACAACATAGGCCAAGGTGTAGAAATGTAAACTAGATGAGGCCTGACAACATAGGCGAAGGTTCAGAAAAGTAAACTAGATGAGGCCTGACAACATAGGCCAAGGTACAGAAAAGTAAACTAGATGAGGCCTGAAAACATAGGCCAAGGTGCAGAAATGTAAACTAGATGAGGCCTGACAACATAGGCCAAGGTTCAGAAAAGTAAACTAGATTAGGCCTGACAACATAGGCCAAGGTACAGAAAAGTAAACTAGATGAGGCCTGACATCATAGGCCAAGGTGCGAAAAAGTAAACTAGATGAGGCCTGACAACATAGTCCAAGGTGCAGAAAAGTAAACTAGATAAGGCCTGACAATTTAGGCTAAGGTGCAGAAAAGTAAACTAGATGAGGCCTGAAAAGATAGGCCAAGGTGCAGACATGTAAACTAGATGATGCCTCACAATATAGGCCAAGGTGCAAACAAGTAAACTAGATGAGGCCTGACAATATAGGCTAAGGTGCAGAAAAGTAAACTAGATGAGGCCTGACAAGATAGGCGAAGGTGCACACATGTAAACTAGATGAGGCCTGACAATATAGGCCAAGGTGCAGAAATGTAAACTAGATGAGGCCTGACAACATAGGCCAAGGTTCAGAAAAGTAAACTAGATGAGGCCTGACAACATAGGCCAAGGTGCAGAAAAGTAAACTAGATGAGGCCTGACAATATAGGCCAAGGTGCAGAAATGTAAACTAGATGAGGCCTGACAACATACGCCAATGTACAGAAAAGTAAACTAGATGAGGCCTGACAATATAGGCTAAGGTGCAGAAAAGTTAACTAGATGAGGCCTGACAACATAGGCCAAGGTGCAGACATGTAAACTAGATGAGGCCTGAAAACATAGGCCTAGGTGCAGAAAAGACAACTAGATGAGGCCTGACAACATAGGCCAATGTGCAGAAATGTAAACTAGATGAGGCCTAACAACATAGGCCAAGGTGCAGAAAAGTGAACTAGATGAGGCCAGGCAACATCGGCCAAGGTGCATAAATGTAAACTAGAGGAGGCCTGACAACATAGGCCAAGGTGCAGTAAAGTAAACTGGATGAGGCTTGACAACATAAGCCATGGTGCATAAAAGTGAACTAGGTGAGGCATGAATACATAGGCCAAGGTGCAGAAAAGTAAACTAGATGAGGCCTGACAACATAGGCCAAGGTGCAGAAATGTAAACTAGATGAGGCCTGACAACATAGGCCAAGGTTCAGAAAAGTAAACTAGATGAGGCCTGACAAAATAGGCCAAGGTACAGAAAAGTAAACTAGATGAGGCCTGACATCATAGGCCAAGGTGCGAAAAAGTAAACAAGATGAGGCCTGACAACATAGTCCAAGATGCAGAAAAGTAAACTAGATGAGGCCTGAAAATTTAGGCTAAGGTGCAGAAAAGTAAACTAGATGAGGCCTGACAACATAGGCCAAGGTGCAGACATGTAAACTAGATGAGGCCCTACAACATAGGCCAAGGTGCAGACAGTAAACTAGATGAGGCCTGACAATATAGGCCAAGGTGCAGAAATGTAAACTACATGAGGCCTGACAACATAGGCGAAGGTTCAGAAAAGTAAACTAGATGAGGCCTGACAACATAGGCCAAGGTGCAGAAAAGTAAACTAGATGAGGCCTGACAATATAGGCCAAGGTGCAGAAATGTAAACTACATGAGGCCTGACAACATAGGCGAAGGTTCAGAAAAGTAAACTAGATGAGGCCTAAAAACATAGGTCAAGGTGCAGAAAAGTAAACTAGATGAGGCCTGACAATATAGGCTAAGGTGCAGAAAAGTTAACTAGATGAGGCCTGACAACATAGGCCAAGGTGCAGACATGTAAACTAGATGAGGCCTGACAACATAGGCCAAGGTGCAGAAAAGTAAACTAGATGAGGCCTGACAACATAGGCCAATGTGCAGAAATGTAAACTAGATGAGGCCTAACAACATAGGCCAAGGTGCAGAAAAGTGAACTAGATGAGGCCTTGACAAATCGGCCACGGTGCATAAATGTAAACTAGAGGAGGCCTGACAACATAGGCCAAGGTGCGGTAAAGTAAACTGGGTGAGGCTTGACAACATAAGCCATGGTGCATAAAAGTAAACTAGGCGAGGCATGAATACATAGGCCAAGGTGCAGAAAAGTAAACTAGATGAGGCCTGACAACATAGGCCAAGGTGCATAAATGTAAACTAGATGACGCTTGACAACATAGGCCAAGGTGCAGAAAAGTAAACTAGATGAGACCTGACAACATAGGCCAAGGTGCGGAAAAGTAAACTGGATGAGGAATGACAACATGAGCCATGGTGCAGAAAAGTAAACTAGATGAGGCCTGAAAACATAGGCCAAGGTGCAGAAAAGTTAACTAGATGAGGCCTGACAACATAGACCAAGGTGCAGACATGTAAACTAGATGAGGCCTGACAACATTGGCCATGGTGCAGAAAAGCAAACTAGATGAGGCCTGACAACATAGGCCAAGGTGCAGAAAAGTGAACTAGATGTGGCCTTGCAACATCTGCCAAGGTGCATAAATGTAAACTAGAGGAGGCCTGACAACATAGGCCAAGGTGCGGTAAAGTAAACTGGATGAGGCTTGACAACATAAGCCATGGTGCATAAAAGTAAACTAGGCGAGGAATGAATACATAGGCCAAGGTGCAGAAAAGACTACTAGATGAGGCCTGACAAAATAGGCCAAGGTGCAGAAAAGTAAACTAGATGAGGCCTGACAACATAGGCCAAGGTGCAGAAATGTAAACTTGATGAGGCCTGACAACATAGGCCAAGGTTCAGAAAAGTAAACTAGATGAGGCCTGACAACATAGGCCAAGGTACAGAAATGTAAACTAGATGAGGCCTGACAACATAGGCGAAGGTTCAGAAAAGTAAACTAGATGAGGCGTGACAATTTAGGCTAAGGTGCAGAAAAGTAAACTAGATGAGGCCTGCCAACATAGGCCAAGGTTCAGAAAAGTAAACTAGATGAGGCCTGATAATATAGGCTAAGGTGCAGAAAAGTTAACTAGATGAGGCCTTACAACATAGGCCAAGGTGCAGACATGTAAACTAGATGAGGCCTGACAACATAGGTCAAGGTGCAGAAAAGTAAACTAGATGAGGCCTGACAACATAGGCCAATGTGCAAAAAAGTAAACTAGATGAGGCCTAACAACATAGGCCAAGGTGCAGAAAAGTGAACTAGATGAGGCCTTGCAACATCGGCCAAGGTGCATAAATGTAAACTAGAGGAGGCCTGACAACATAGGCCAAGGTGCGGTAAAGTAAACTGGATGAGGCTTGACAACATAAGCCATTGTGCATAAAAGTAAACTAGGTGAGGCATGAATACATAGGCCAAGGTTCAGAAAAGTAAACTAGATGAGGCCTGATAATATAGGCTAAGGTGCAGAAAAGTTAACTAGATGAGGCCTTACAACATAGGCCAAGGTGCAGACATGTAAACTAGATGAGGCCTGACAACATAGGTCAAGGTGCAGAAAAGTAAACTAGATGAGGCCTGACAACATAGGCCAATGTGCAAAAAAGTAAACTAGATGAGGCCTAACAACATAGGCCAAGGTGCAGAAAAGTGAACTAGATGAGGCCTTGCAACATCGGCCAAGGTGCATAAATGTAAACTAGAGGAGGCCTGACAACATAGGCCAAGGTGCGGTAAAGTAAACTGGATGAGGCTTGACAACATAAGCCATTGTGCATAAAAGTAAACTAGGTGAGGCATGAATACATAGGCCAAGGTGCAGAAAAGTAAACTAGATGAGGCCTGACAACATAGGCCAATGTGCAAAAAAGTAAACTAGATGAGGCCTAACAACATAGGCCAAGGTGCAGAAAAGTGAACTAGATGAGGCCTTGCAACATCGGCCAAGGTGCATAAATGTAAACTAGAGGAGGCCTGACAACATAGGCCAAGGTGCGGTAAAGTAAACTGGATGAGGCTTGACAACATAAGCCATTGTGCATAAAAGTAAACTAGGTGAGGCATGAATACATAGGCCAAGGTGCAGAAAAGTAAACTAGATGAGGCCTGACAACATAGGCCAAGGTGCATAAATGTAAACTAGATGACGCTTGGCAACATAGGCCAAGGTGCAGAAAAGTAAACTAGATGAGGCCTGACAACATAGGCCAAGGTGCGGAAAAGTAAACTGGATGAGGCCTGACAACATGAGCCATGGTGCAGAAAAGTAAACTAGATGAGGCCTGACAACATAGGCCAAGGTGCAGAAAAGTGAACTAGATGAGGCCTTGCAACATCGGCCAAGGTGCATAAATGTAAACTAGAGGAGGCCTGACAACATAGGCCAAGGTGCGGTAAAGTAAACTGGATGAGGCTTGACAACATAAGCCATGGTGCATAAAAGTAAACTAGGCGAGGCATGAATACATAGGCCAAGGTGCAGAAAAGTAAACTAGATGAGGCCTGACAAAATAGGCCAAGGTGCAGAAAAGTAAACTAGATGAGGCCTGACAACATAGGCCAAGGTGCAGAAATGTAAACTAGATGAGGCCTGACAACATAGGCCAAGGTTCAGAAAAGTAAACTAGATGAGGCCTGACAACATAGGCCAAGGTACAGAAAAGTAAACTAGATGAGGCCTGACATCATAGGCCAAGGTGCGAAAAAGTAAACAAGATGAGGCCTGACAACATAGTCCAAGGTGCAGAAAAGTAAACTAGATGAGGCCTGAAAATTTAGGCTAAGGTGCAGAAAAGTAAACTAGATGAGGCCTGACAACATAGGCCAAGGTGCAGACATGTAAACTAGATGAGGCCTGACAACATAGGCCAAGGTGCAGACAGTAAACTAGATGAGGCCTGACAATATAGGCCAAGGTGCAGAAATGTAAACTACATGAGGCCTGACAACATAGGCGAAGGTTCAGAAAAGTAAACTAGATGAGGCCTGACAACATAGGCCAAGGTGCAGAAAAGTAAACTAGATGAGGCCTGACAATATAGGCCAAGGTGCAGAAATGTAAACTAGATGAGGCCTGACAACATAGGCCAAGGTACAGAAAAGTAAACTAGATGAGGCCTGACATCATAGGCCAAGGTGCGAAAAAGTAAACAAGATGAGGCCTGACAACATAGTCCAAGGTGCAGAAAAGTAAACTAGATGAGGCCTGACAATTTAGGCTAAGGTGCAGAAAAGTAAACTAGATGAGGCCTAACAACATAGGCCAAGGTGCAGACATGTAAACTAGATGAGGCCTGACAACATAGGCCAAGGTGCAGACAGTAAACTAGATGAGGCCTGACAATATAGGCCAAGGTGCAGAAATGTAAACTACATGAGGCCTGACAACATAGGCGAAGGTTCAGAAAAGTAAACTAGATGAGGCCTGACAACATAGGCCAAGGTGCAGAAAAGTAAACTAGATGAGGCCTGACAATATAGGCCAAGGTGCAGAAATGTAAACTACATGAGGCCTGACAACATAGGCGAAGGTTCAGAAAAGTAAACTAGATGAGGCCTAACAACATAGGTCAAGGTGCAGAAAAGTAAACTAGATGAGGCCTGACAATATAGGCTAAGGTGCAGAAAAGTTAACTAGATGAGGCCTGACAACATAGGCCAAGGTGCAGACATGTAAACTAGATGAGGCCTGACAACATAGGCCAAGGTGCAGAAAAGTAAACTAGATGAGGCCTGACAACATAGGCCAATGTGCAGAAATGTAAACTAGATGAGGCCTAACAACATAGGCCAAGGTGCAGAAAAGTGAACTAGATGAGGCCTTCCAACATCGGCCAAGGTGCATAAATGTAAACTAGAGGAGGCCTGACAACATAGGCCAAGGTGCAGTAAAGTAAACTGGATGAGGCTTGACAACATAAGCCATGGTGCATAAAAGTGAACTAGGTGAGGCATGAATACATAGGCCAAGGTGCAGAAAAGTAAACTAGATGAGGCCTGACAACATAGGCCAAGGTGTAGAAATGTAAACTAGATGAGGCCTGACAACATAGGCGAAGGTTCAGAAAAGTAAACTAGATGAGGCCTGACAACATAGGCCAAGGTACAGAAAAGTAAACTAGATGAGGCCTGAAAACATAGGCCAAGGTGCAGAAATATAAACTAGATGAGGCCTGACAACATAGGCCAAGGTTCAGAAAAGTAAACTAGATGAGGCCTGACAACATAGGCCAAGGTACAGAAAAGTAAACTAGATGAGGCCTGACATCATAGGCCAAGGTGCGAAAAAGTAAACTAGATGAGGCCTGACAACATAGTCCAAGGTGCAGAAAAGTAAACTAGATAAGGCCTGACAATTTAGGCTAAGGTGCAGAAAAGTAAACTAGATGAGGCCTGAAAACATAGGCCAAGGTGCAGACATGTAAACTAGATGATGCCTCACAATATAGGCCAAGGTGCAAACAAGTAAACTAGATGAGGCCTGACAATATAGGCTAAGGTGCAGAAAAGTAAACTAGATGAGGCCTGACAAGATAGGCGAAGGTGCACACATGTAAACTAGATGAGGCCTGACAATATAGGCCAAGGTGCAGAAATGTAAACTAGATGAGGCCTGACAACATAGGCCAAGGTTCAGAAAAGTAAACTAGATGAGGCCTGACAACATAGGCCAAGGTGCAGAAAAGTAAACTAGATGAGGCCTGACAATATAGGCCAAGGTGCAGAAATGTAAACTAGATGAGGCCTGACAACATACGCCAATGTACAGAAAAGTAAACTAGATGAGGCCTGACAATATAGGCTAAGGTGCAGAAAAGTTAACTAGATGAGGCCTGACAACATAGGCCAAGGTGCAGACATGTAAACTAGATGAGGCCTGAAAACATAGGCCTAGGTGCAGAAAAGACAACTAGATGAGGCCTGACAACATAGGCCAATGTGCAGAAATGTAAACTAGATGAGGCCTAACAACATAGGCCAAGGTGCAGAAAAGTGAACTAGATGAGGCCAGGCAACATCGGCCAAGGTGCATAAATGTAAACTAGAGGAGGCCTGACAACATAGGCCAAGGTGCAGTAAAGTAAACTGGATGAGGCTTGACAACATAAGCCATGGTGCATAAAAGTGAACTAGGTGAGGCATGAATACATAGGCCAAGGTGCAGAAAAGTAAACTAGATGAGGCCTGACAACATAGGCCAAGGTGCGGAAATGTAAACTAGATGAGGCCTGACAACATAGGCCAAGGTTCAGAAAAGTAAACTAGATGAGGCCTGACAACATAGGCCAAGGTACAGAAAAGTAAACTAGATGAGGCCTGACATCATAGGCCAAGGTGCGAAAAAGTAAACAAGATGAGGCCTGACAACATAGTCCAAGGTGCAGAAAAGTAAACTAGATGAGGCCTGAAAATTTAGGCTAAGGTGCAGAAAAGTAAACTAGATGAGGCCTGACAACATAGGCCAAGGTGCAGACATGTAAACTAGATGAGGCCTCACAACATAGGCCAAGGTGCAGACAGTAAACTAGATGAGGCCTGACAATATAGGCCAAGGTGCAGAAATGTAAACTACATGAGGCCTGACAACATAGGCGAAGGTTCAGAAAAGTAAACTAGATGAGGCCTGACAACATAGGCCAAGGTGCAGAAAAGTAAACTAGATGAGGCCTGACAATATAGGCCAAGGTGCAGAAATGTAAACTAGATGAGGCCTGACAACATAGGCCAAGGTACAGAAAAGTAAACTAGATGAGGCCTGACATCATAGGCCAAGGTGCGAAAAAGTAAACAAGATGAGGCCTGACAACATAGTCCAAGGTGCAGAAAAGTAAACTAGATGAGGCCTGACAATTTAGGCTAAGGTGCAGAAAAGTAAACTAGATGAGGCCTAACAACATAGGCCAAGGTGCAGACATGTAAACTAGATGAGGCCTGACAACATAGGCCAAGGTGCAGACAGTAAACTAGATGAGGCCTGACAATATAGGCCAAGGTGCAGAAATGTAAACTACATGAGGCCTGACAACATAGGCGAAGGTTCAGAAAAGTAAACTAGATGAGGCCTGACAACATAGGCCAAGGTGCAGAAAAGTAAACTAGATGAGGCCTGACAATATAGGCCAAGGTGCAGAAATGTAAACTACATGAGGCCTGACAACATAGGCGAAGGTTCAGAAAAGTAAACTAGATGAGGCCTAACAACATAGGTCAAGGTGCAGAAAAGTAAACTAGATGAGGCCTGACAATATAGGCTAAGGTGCAGAAAAGTTAACTAGATGAGGCCTGACAACATAGGCCAAGGTGCAGACATGTAAACTAGATGAGCCCTGACAACATAGGCCAAGGTGCAGAAAAGTAAACTAGATGAGGCCTGACAACATAGGCCAATGTGCAGAAATGTAAACTAGATGAGGCCTAACAACATAGGCCAAGGTGCAGAAAAGTGAACTACATGAGGCCTTGCAACATCGGCCAAGGTGCATAAATGTAAACTAGAGGAGGCCTGACAACATAGGCCAAGGTGCAGTAAAGTAAACTGGATGAGGCTTGACAACATAAGCCATGGTGCATAAAAGTGAACTAGGTGAGGCATGAATACATAGGCCAAGGTGCAGAAAAGTAAACTAGATGAGGCCTGACAACATAGGCCAAGGTGCAGAAAAGTAAACTAGATGAGGCCTGACAACATAGGCCAAGGTGCAAACAAGTAAACTAGATGAGGCCTGGCAATATAGGCTAAGGTGTAGAAAAGTAAACTAGATGATGCCTGACAACATAGGCGAAGGTGCACACATGTAAACTAGATGAGGCCTGACAATATAGGCCAAGGTGCAGAAATGTAAACTAGATGAGGCCTGACAACATAGGCCAAGGTTCAGAAAAGTAAACTAGATGAGGCCTGACAACATAGGCCAAGGTGCAGGAAAGTAAACTACATGAGGCCTGACAACATAGGCCAAGGTGCAGAAAAATAAACTAGATGAGGCCTGGCAATATAGGCCAAGGTGCAGAAATGTAAACTAGATGAGGCCTGACAACGTAGACCAAGGTAAAGAAAAGTAAACTAGATGAGGCCTGACATCATAAGCCTAGGTGCGAAAAAGTAACCTAGATGAGGCCTGACAACATAGGGCAAGGTGCAGAAAAGTAAACTAGATGAGGCTTGAAACATATAGGCTAAGGTGAAGAAATGTAAACTAGATGAGGCACTAGATGAGGCCTGACAACATAGGCCAAGGTGCAGAAAAGTAAACTTGATGAGGCGTGACAATATAGGCTAAGGTGCAGAAAAGTAAACTAGATGACGCCTCACAACATAGGCCAAGGTGCAGAAATGTAAACTACATGAGGCCTAACAACATAGGCCAAGGTGCAGAAAAGTGAACTAGATGAGGCCTGACAACATAGGCCAAGGTGCATAAATATAAACTAGAGGAGGCCTGACAACATAGGCCAAGGTGCGGAAAAGTAAACTGGTTGAGGCCTGACAACATAAGCCAAGGTGCAGAAAAGTAAACTAGATGAGGCCTGACAATATAGGCCAAGGTGGAGAAATGTAAACTAGATGAGGCCTGACAACATAGGCCAAGGTACAAAGAAGTAAACTAGATGAGGCCTGACATCATAGGCCAAGGTGCGAAAAAGTAAACTAGATGAGGCCTGACAACATAGGCCAAGGTGCAGAAAAGTAAACTAGATGAGGCCTGACAATATAGGCTAAGGTGCAGAAAAGTAAACTAGATAAGGCCTGACAACATAGGCCAAGGTGCAGACATGTAAACTAGATGAGGCATTACAACATAGGCCAAGGTGCAGAAAAGTAAACTAGATGAGGCCTGACAACATAGGCCAAGGTGCAGAAATGTAAACTAGATGACGCCTAACAACATAGGCCAAGGTGCAGAAAAGTGAACTAGATGAGGCCTGAAAACATAGGCCAAGGTGCATAAATGTAAACTAGAGGAGGCCTGACATCATAGGCCAAGGTGCAGAAAAGTAAACTCGATGAGGCCTGACAATATAGGCCAAGGTGCAGAAATGTAAACTAGATGAGGCCTGAC
Organism: Canavalia gladiata; assembly: GCA_037954105.1. Classification (NCBI taxonomy): domain Eukaryota; kingdom Viridiplantae; phylum Streptophyta; class Magnoliopsida; order Fabales; family Fabaceae; genus Canavalia; species Canavalia gladiata. The sequence goes on along the minus strand of CM075662.1, from coordinate 15,987,043 downwards.
AACATTTGCCAAGGTGCAAAAATGTAAACTAGATGAGGACTGACAACATAGGCCAGGGTACAGAAAAGTAAACTAGATGAGGCCTGACAACATAGGCCAAGGGGCAGACATGTAAACTAGATTAGGCCTTACAACATAGGCCAAGGTGCAGAAAAGTAAACTAGATGAGGCCTGACAACATAGGCCAATGTGCAGAAATGTAAACTAGATGAGGCCTAACCACATAGGCCAAGGTGCAGAAAAGTGAACTAGATGAGGCCTGGCAACATAGGCCAAGGTGCATAAATGTAAACTAGAGGAGGCCTGACAACATAGGCCAAGGTGCGGAAAAGTAAACTGGATGAGGCTTGACAACATAAGCCATGGTGCAGAAAAGTAAACTAGGTGAGGCCTGAATACATAGGCCAAGGTGCAGAAAAGTAAACTAGATGAGGCCCGACAACATAGGCCAAGGTACAGAAAAGTAAACTATATGAGGCCTGACATCATAGGCCAAGGTGCGAAAAAGTAAACTAGATGAGGCCTAACAACATAGGCCAAGGTGTAGAAAAGTAAACTAGATGAGGCCTGACAACATAGGCCAAGGTGCAGACATGTAAACTAGATGAGGCCTGACAACATAGGCCAAGGTGCAGAAAAGAAAACTAGATGAGGCCTGACAACATAGGCCAAGGTGCAGACAAGTAAACTAGATGAGCCTGACAACATAGGCCATGGTGCAGAAATGTAAACTAGATGACGCCTGACAACATAGGCCAAGGTACAGAAAAGCAAACTAGATGAGGCCTGACATGATAGGGCAAGGTGCGAAAAAGTAAACCAGAAGAGGCCTGACAACATAGGGCAAGGTGTAGAAAAGTAAACCAGATTAGGCCTGACAACATAGGTCAAGATGCAGACATGTAAACTAGATCAGGCCTGACAACATAGGCCAAGGTGAAGAAAAGTAAACGAGGTGAGGCCTGACAACATAGGCCAATGTGCAGAAATGTAAACTAGATGAGGCCTAACAACATAGGCCAAGGTGCAGAAAAGTGAACTAGATGAGGCCTGGCAACATAGGCCAAGGTGAATAAATGTAAACTAGAGGAGGCCTGACAACATAGGCCAGGGTGCGGAAAAGTAAATTGGATGAGGCTTGACAACATAAGCCATGGTGCAGAAAAGTAAACTAGGTGACGCCATAATACATAGGCCAAGCTGCAGAAAAGTAAACTAGATGAGGCCTGACAACATAGGCCAAGGTGCAGAAAAGTAAACTAGATGAGGCCTGGCAACATAGGCCAAGGTGCAGAAATGTAAACTAGATGAGGCCTGACAACATAGGCCAAGGTTCAGAAAAGTAAACTAGATGAGGCCTGACAACATAGGCCAAGGTGCAGAAATGTAAACTAGATGAGGCCTGACAACATAGGCCAAGGTGCAGAAAAGTAAACTAGATGAGGCCTGACATCATAGGCCAAGGTGCGAAAAAGTAAACTAGATGAGGCCTAACAACATAGGCCAAGGTGCAGAAAAGTAAACTAGATGAGGCCTGACAATATAGGCTAAGGTGCAGAAAAGTTAACTAGATGAGGCCTGACAACATAGGCCAAGGTGCAGACATGTAAACTAGATGAGGCCTGACAACATTGGCCATGGTGCAGAAAAGTAAACTAGATGAGGCCTGAAAACATAGGCCAAGGTGCAGAAATGTAAACTAGATGAGGCCTTACAACATAGGCCAAGTTGTAGAAAAGTGAACTAGATGAGGCCTGACAAAATAGGCCAAGGTCCATAAATGTAAACTAGAGGAGGCCTAACAACATAGGCCAAGGTGCGGAGAAGTAAACTGGATGAGGCCTTACAACATAAGCCATGGTGCAGAAAAATAAATAGATGAGGCCTGACATCATAGGCCAAGGTGCAAAAATGTAAACTAGACGTGGCCTGACAACATAGGCCAAGGTACAGAAAAGCAAACTAGATGAGGCCTGACATGATAGGGCAAGGTGCGAAAAAGTAAACCAGAAGAGGCCTGACAACATAGGCCAAGGTGTAGAAAAGTAAACTAGATTAGGCCTGACAATATAGGCTAAGGTGCAAAAAAGTAAACTAGATGAGGCCTGACTACATAGGCCAAGGTGCAGACATGTAAACTAGATCAGGCCTGACAACATAGGCCAAGGTAGAGAAAAGTAAACGAGGTGAGGCCTGACAACATAGGCCAATGTGCAGAAATGTAAACTAGATGAGGCCTAACAACATAGGCCAAGGTGCGGAAAAGTGAACTAGATGAGGCCTGGCAACATAGGCCAAGGTGCATAAATGTAAACTAGAGGAGGCCTGACAACATAGGCCAAGGTGCGGAAAAGTAAACTGGATGAGGCTTGACAACATAAGCCATGGTGCAGAAAAGTAAACTAGGTGAGGCCTGAATACATAGGCCAAGGTGCAGAAAAGTAAACTAGATGAGGCCTGAAAACATAGGCCAAGGTGCAGAAAAGTAAACTAGATGAGGCCTGACAACATAGGCCAAGGTGCAAACATGTAAACTAGATGAGGCCTGACAACGTAGGCCAAGGTGCAGAAATGTAAACTGGATGAGGCCTAACAGCATAGGCCAAGGTGCAGAAAAATGAACTAGATGGGGCCTGACAACATAGGCCAAGGTGCAGAAAAGTAAACTAGATGAGGCCTGACAACATAGGCCAAGGTGCAGAAAAATAAACTAGATGAGGCCTGACAATATAGGCCAAGGTGCAGAAATGTAAACTAGATGAGGCCTGACAACATAGGCCAAGGTATAGAAAAGTGAACTAGATGAGGCCTGATATCATAGGCCAAGGTGTGAAAAACTAAACTAGATGAGGCCTGACAACATAGCCCAAGGTGCAGAAAAGTAAACTAGATGAGGCCTGACAATATAGGCTAAGGTGCAGAAAAGTAAACTAGATGAGGCCTGACAACATAGGCCAAGGTGCAGACATGTAAACTAGATAAGGCCTGACAACATACGCCAAGGTGCAGAAAAGTAAACTAGATGAGGCCTGACAACATAGGCCAATGTGTAGAAATGTAATCTAGATGAGGCCTAACAACATAGTCAAGGTGCAGAAATGTAAACTAGATGAGGCCTGACAACATAGGCCAAGGTGCAGACATGTAAACTAGATGAGACCTGACAACATAGGCCCAGGTGCGGAAAAGTAAACTAGATGAGGCCTGACAAGTTAGGCCAAGGTGCAGAAAAGTAAACTAGCTGAGGCCTGACCACATAGGCCAAGGTGCAGAAAAGTAAACTAGATGAGGCCTCAAAACATAGGCCAAGGTGTAGACATGTAAACTAGCTGAGGCCTATCAACATAGGCCAAGCTGCGGAAAAGTAAACTAGATGAGGCCTGACAACATAGGCCAAGGTGCAGAAAAGTAAACTAGATGAGGCTTGACAACATAGGCCAAGGTGCAGAAATGTAAACTAGATGAGGCCTAACAACAAAGGCCAAGGTGATGAAAAGTGAACTAGATTAGGCCTGACAACATAGGCCATGGTGCATAAATGTAAACTAGAGGAGGCCTTACAACATAGGCCAAGGTGCGGAAAAATAAACTGGATGAGGCCTAACATAAGCCATGGTGCAGAAAAGTAAACTAGATGAGGCCTGACAACATAGGCCAAGGTGCAGAAAAGTAAACTAGATGAGGGCTGACAACATAGGCCACGGTGCAGAAATGTAAACTAGATGAGGCCTAACAACATAGGCCAAGGTGCAGAAAAGTGAACTAGATGAGGCCTGACAACATAGGTCATGGTGCATAAATGTAAACTAGAGGAGGCCCGACAACATAGGCCAAGGTACGGAAAAGTATACTGGATGAGGCCTGACAACATAAGCCATGGTGCAGAAAAGTAAACTAGATGAGGCCTGACAACATAGGCCAAGGTGCAGACATGTAAACTAGATGAGGCCTGACAACATAGGCCAAGCTGCGGAAAAGTAAACTAGATGAGGCCTGACAACATAGGCCAAGGTGCAGAAAAGTAAACTAGTTGAGGCCTGACAACATAGGCCAAGGTGCAGAAAAGTAAACTAGATGAGGCCTGACAACATAGGCCAATGTGCATAAATGTAAACTAGATGAGGCCTAACAACATAGGCCAAGGTGCAGAAAAGTGAACTAGATGAGGCCTGACAACATAGGCCAAGTTGCCAACATGTAAACTAGATGAGGCCTGACAATACAGGCCAAGGTGCTGAAAAGTAAACTAGATGAGGCCTGACAACATAGGCCAAGGTGCAGACAAGTAAACTAGATGAGGCCTAACAATATAGGCCAAGGTGCAGAAATGTAAACTAGATGAGGCCTGACAACATAGGCCAAGGTACAGAAAAGTAAACTAGATGAGGCCTGACATCATAGGCCAAGGTGCAGACATGTAAACTAGATAAGGCCTGACAACGTAGGCCAAGGTGCAGAAAAGTAAACCAGATGAGGCCTGACAACATAGGGCAATGTGCAGAAATGTAAACTAGATGAGGCCTAACAACATAGGCCAAGGTGCTGAAAAATAAACTAGATGAGGCCTAACAATATAGGCCAAGGTGCAGAAATGTAAACTAGATGAGGCCTGACAACATAGGCCAAGGTACACAAAAGTAAACTAGATGAAGCTTGACATCATAGGCCAAGGTGCGAAAAAGTAAACTAGATGAGGCCTGACAACATAGGCCAAGGTGCAGAAAAGTAAACTAGATGAAGCCTGACAACATAGGCCAAGGTACAGAAAAGTAAACTAGATGAGGCCTGACATCATAGGCCAAGGTGCAGACATGTAAACTAGATGAGGCCTGACAACATAGGCCAAGGTGCAGAAAAGTAAACTAGATGAGGCCTGACAACACACGCCAATGTGCAGAAATGTAAACTAGATGAGGCGTAACAACATAGGCCAACGTGTAGAAAAGTGAACTAGATGAGGCCTGACAACATAGGCCAAGGTGCATAAATGTAAACTAGAGGAGGCCTGACAACATAGGCCAAGGTGCGGAAAAGTAAACTGGATGATGCCTTACAAGATAAGCCATGGTGCAGAAAAGTAAACTAGATGAGACCTGAATACAGAGGCCAAGGTGCAGAAAAGTAAACTAGATGAGGCCTGACAACATAGGCCAAGGTGCAGACATGTAAACTAGATGAGGCCTGACAACATAGGCCAAGGTGCGGAAAAGTAAACTAGATGAGGCCTGACAACTTAGGCCAAGGTGCAGAAAAGTAAACTAGATGCGGCCTGACAACGTAGGCCAAGGTGCAGAAAAGAAAACTAGATGAGGCCTGACAATATAGGCCAATGTGCAGAAATGTAAACTAGATGAGGCCTGACAATATAGGCCAATGTGCAGAAATGTAAACTAGATGAGGCCTGACAACATAGGCCAAGGTGCAGACATGTAAACTAGATGAGGCCTGACATCATAGGCCAAGGTGCGAAAAAGTCAACTAGATGAGGCCTGACAACATAGGCCAAGGTGCACAAAAGTAAACTAGATGAGGCCTGACAATATAGGCTAAGGTGCAGAAAAGTAAACTAGATGAGGCCTGACAACATAGCCCAAGGTGTACAAAAGTAAACTGGATGAGGCCTGACAATATAGGCTAAGGTGCAGAAAAGTAAACTAGATGAGGCCTGACAACATAGGCCAAGGTGCAGACATGTGAACTACATGAGGCCTGACAATATAGGCTAAGGTGCAGAAAAGTAAACTAGATGAGGCCTGACAACATAGGCCAATGTGCAGAAATGTAAACTAGATGAGGCCTAATAACATAGGCCAACGTGCAGAAAAGTGAACTAGATGAGGCGTGAAAACATAGGCCAAGGTGCATAAATGTAAACTAGATGACGCTTGACAACATAGGCCAAGGTGCAGAAAAGTAAACTAGATGAGGCCTGACAACATAGGCCAAGGTGCGGAAAAGTAAACTGGATGAGGCCTGACAACATGAGCCATGGTGCAGAAAAGTAAACTAGATGAGGCCTGACAACATAGGCCAAGGTGCAGAAAAGTAAACTAGATGAGGCCTGACAACATAGGCCAAGGTGCAGACATGTAAACTAGATGAGGCCTGACAACATAGGCCAAGGTGCAGAAAAGTAAACTAGATGAGGCCTCACAACATAGGCCAAGGTGCAGAAAAGAATACTAGATGAGGCCAGACAACATAGGCCAAGGTGCAGAAAAGTAAACTAGATGAGGCCTGACAACATAGGCCATGGTGCAGAAAAGTAAACTAGATGAGGCCTGACAACATAGGGCAAGGTGCACAAAAGTAAACTAGATGAGACCTGACAACATAGGCCAAGGTGCAGAAAAGTAAACTAGATGAGGCCTGACAACATAGGCCAAGGTGCAGAAAAGTAAACTAGATGAGGCCTGACAACATAGCCCAAGGTGCATAAATGTAAACTAGAGGGGCCCTGACAACATAGGCCAAGGTGCGGAAAAGTAAACTGGATGAGGCCTGACAACATAGGCCAAGGTGCAGAAAAGTAAACTAGATGAGGCCTGAGCACATAGGCCAAGGTGCAGACATGTAAACTAGATGTGGCCTGACAACATAGGCCAAGGTGCGGAAAAGTAAACTAGATGAGGCCTGACAACATAGGCCAAGGTGCAGAAAAGTAAACTAGATGAGGCCTGACAACCTAGGCCAAGGTGCAGAAAAGTAAACTAGGCTAGTCCTGACAATATAGGCCAAGGTGCAGAAATGTAAACTAGATGAGGCCTGACAACATAGGCCAAGGTATAGAAAAGAAAACTAGATAAGGCCCGACATCATAGGCCAAGGTAAAAAAAAGTAAACTAGATGAGGCCTGACAACATAGGCCAAGGTGCAGAAAAGAAAACTAGATGAGGCCTGACAATATAGGCTAAGGTGCAGAAAAGTAAACTAGATGAGGCCTGACAACATAGGCCAAGGTGCAGACATGTAAACTAGATGAGGCCTGACAACATAGGCCCAGGTGCAGAAAAGTAAACTAGATGAGGCCTGACAACATAGGCCAATGTGCAGAAATGTAAACTAGATGAGGCCTAATAACAGAGGCCAAGGTGCAGAAAAGTGAATTAGATGAGGCCTGACAAGATAGGCCAAGGTGCATAAATGTAAACTAGATGAGGCCTGACAACATAGGCCAAGGTGCAGAAAAGTAAACTAGATGAGGCCTGACAACATATGACAAGGTGCAGAAAAGTAAACTGGATGAGGCCTGACAACATGAGCCATGGTGCAGAAAAGTAAACTAGATGAGGCTTGACAACATAGGCCAAGGTGCAGAAAAGTAAACTAGATGAGGCCTGACAACATAGACCAAGGTGATAACATGTAAACTAGATGAGGCCTGACAACATAGGCCAAGGTGCAGAAAAGTAAACTAGATGAGGCCTGACAACATAGGCCAAGGTGCAGAAAAGTAAACTAGATGAGGCATGACAACATAGCGCAAGGTGCATAAATGTAAACTAGAGGGGGCCTGACTACATAGGCCAAGGTGCGGAAAAGTAATTTGGATGAGGCCTGACAACATAAGCCAAGGTGCAGAAAAGTAAACTAGATGAGGCCTGAGCACATAGGCCAAGGTGCAGAAAAGAAAACTAGGTGAGGCCTGACAACATAGCCCAAGGTGCAGACATGTAAACTAGATCAGGCCTGACAACATAGGCCAAGGTGCGGAAAAGTAAACTAGATGAGGCCTGACAACATAGGCCAAGGTGCAGAAAAGTAAACTAGATGAGGCCTGACAACCTAGGCCAAGGTGCAGAAAAGCAAACTAGGCGAGGCCTGACAATATAGGCCAAGGTGCAGAAATGTAAACTAGATGAGGCCTGACAACATAGGCCAAGGTATAGAAAAGTAAACTAGATAAGGCCCGACATCATAGGCCAAGGTGCAAAAAAGTAAACTAGATGAGGCCTGACAACATAGGCCAAGGTGCAGAAAAGTAAACTAGATGAGGCCTCACAATCTAGGCTAAGGTGCAGAAAAGTAAACTAGATGAGGCCTGACAACATAGGCCAAGGTGCAGACATGTAAACTAGATGAGGCCTGACAACATAGGCCCAGGTGCAGAAAAGTAAACTAGATGAGGCCTGACAACATAGGCCAATGTGCAGAAATGTAAACTAGATGAGGCCTAATAACAGAGGCCAAGGTGCAGAAAAGTGAATTAGATGAGGCCTGACAAGATAGGCCAAGGTGCATAAATGTAAACTAGATGAGGCCTGACAACATAGGCCAAGGTGCAGAAAAGTAAACTAGATGAGGCCTGACAATATATGACAAGGTGCAGAAAAGTAAACTGGATGAGGCCTGACAACATGAGCCATGGTGCAGAAAAGTAAACTAGATGAGGCTTGACAACATAGGCCAAGGTGCAGAAAAGTAAACTAGATGAGGCCTGACAACATAGACCAAGGTGATAACATGTAAACTAGATGAGGCCTGACAACATAGGCCAAGGTGCAGAAAAGTAAACTAGATGAGGCCTGACAACATAGGCCAAGGTGCAGAAAAGTAAACTAGATGAGGCATGACAACATAGCGCAAGGTGCATAAATGTAAACTAGAGGGGGCCTGACTACATAGGCCAAGGTGCGGAAAAGTAATTTGGATGAGGCCTGACAACATAAGCCAAGGTGCAGAAAAGTAAACTAGATGAGGCCTGAGCACATAGGCCAAGGTGCAGAAAAGAAAACTAGGTGAGGCCTGACAACATAGCCCAAGGTGCAGACATGTAAACTAGATCAGGCCTGACAACATAGGCCAAGGTGCGGAAAAGTAAACTAGATGAGGCCTGACAACATAGGCCAAGGTGCAGAAAAGTAAACTAGATGAGGCCTGACAACCTAGGCCAAGGTGCAGAAAAGCAAACTAGGCGAGGCCTGACAATATAGGCCAAGGTGCAGAAATGTAAACTAGATGAGGCCTGACAACATAGGCCAAGGTATAGAAAAGTAAACTAGATAAGGCCCGACATCATAGGCCAAGGTGCAAAAAAGTAAACTAGATGAGGCCTGACAACATAGGCCAAGGTGCAGAAAAGTAAACTAGATGAGGCCTCACAATCTAGGCTAAGGTGCAGAAAAGTAAACTAGATGAGGCCTGACAACATAGGCCAAGGTGCAGACATGTAAACTAGATGAGGCCTGACAACATAGGCCCAGGTGCAGAAAAGTAAACTAGATGAGGCCTGACAACATAGACCACGGTGCAGACATGTAAACTAGATGAGGCCTGACAACATAGGCCACGGTGTAGAAAAGTAAACTAGATGAGGCCTGACAACATAGGCCAAGGTGCAGAAAAGTAAACTAGATGAGGCCTCACAACTTAGGCCAAGGTGCAGAAAACAAAACTAGATGAGGCCTGACAACATAGGCAGAGGTGCAGAAAAGTAAACTAGATGAGGCCTGACAACATAGGCCATGGTGCAGAAAAGTAAACTAGATGAGGCCTGACAACTTTGGGCAAGGTGCACAAAAGTAAACTAGATGAGACCTGACAACATAGGCCAAGGTGCAGAAAAGTAAACTAGATGAGGCCTGACAACATAGGCCAAGGTGCAGAAAAGTAAACTAGATGAGGCCTGACAACATAGCCCAAGGTGCATAAATGTAAACTAGAGGGGGCCTGACAACATAGGCCAAGGTGCGGAAAAGTAAACTGGATGAGGCCTGACAACATAAGCCAAGGTGCAGAAAAGTAAACTAGATGAGGCCTGAGCACATAGGCCAAGGTGCAGAAAAGAAAACTAGATGAGGCCTGACAACATAGGCCAAGGTGCAGACATGTAAACTAGATGAGGCTTGACAACATAGGCCAAGGTGCGGAAAAGTAAACCAGATGAGGCTTGACAACATAGGCCAAGGTGCAGAAAAGTAAACTAGATGAGGCCTGACAACCTAGGCCCAGGTGCAGAAAAGTAAACTAGGTGAGGCCTGACAATATAGGCCAAGGTGCAGAAATGTAAACTAGATGAGACCTGACCACATAGGCCAAGGTATAGAAAAGTAAACTAGATGAGGCCCGACAACATAGGCCAAGGTGCAAAAAAGTAAACTAGATGAGGCCTGACAACATAGGCCAAGGTGCAGAAAAGTAAACTAGATGAGGCCTGACAATATAGGCTAAGGTGCAGAAAAGTAAACTAGATGAGGCCTGACAACATAGGCCAAGGTGTAGAAAAGTAAACTAGATGAGGCCTGATAATATAGGCTAAGGTGCAGAAAAGTAAACTAGATGACGCCTGACAACATAGGCCAAGGTGCAGACATGTAAACTAGATGAGGCCTGACAACATAGGCCAAGGTATAGAAAAGTAAACTAGATGAGGCCCGACAACATAGGCCAAGGTGCAAAAAAGTAAACCAGATGAGGCCTGACAACATAGGCCAAGGTGCAGAAAAGTAAACTAGATGAGGCCTGACAATATAGGCTAAGGTGCAGAAAAGTAAACTAGATGAGGCCTGACAACATAGGCCAAGGTGTAGAAAAGTAAACTAGATGAGGCCTGACAATATAGGCTAAGGTGCAGAAAAGTAAACTAGATGAGGCCTGACAACATAGGCCAAGGTGCAGACATGTAAACTAGATGAGGCCTGACAACATAGGCCAAGGTGCAGAAAAGTAAACTAGATGAGGCCTGACAATATAGGCTAAGGTGCAGAAAAGTAAACTAGATGAGGCCTGACAACATAGGCCAAGGTGTAGAAAAGTAAACTAGATGAGGCCTTACAATATAGGCTAAGGTGCAGAAAAGTAAACTAGATGAGGCCTGACAACATAGGCCAAGGTGCAGACATGTAAACTAGATGAGGCCTGACAACATAGGCTAAGGTGCAAAAAAGTAAACTAGATGAGGCCTGACAATATAGGCTAAGGTGCAGAAAAGTAGACTAGATGAGGCCTGACAACATAGGCCAATGTGCAGAAATGTAAACTAGATGAGGCCTAACAACATAGGCCAAGGTGCAGAAAAGTGAACTAGATGAGGCCTGACAACATAGGCCAAGGTGCATACATGTAAACTAGAGGAGGCCTGACAACATAGGCCTCGGTGCGGAAAAGTAAACTGGATGAGGCCTGAGAACATAAGCCATGGTGCAGAAAAGTAAACTAGATGAGGCCTGAATACATAGGCCAAGGTGCAGAAAAGTAAACTAGTTGAGGCCTGACAACATAGGGCAAGGTGTAGAAATGTAAACTAGATGAGGCCTGACAACATAGGCCAAGGTATAGAAAAGTAAACTAGATGAGGCCTGACATTATAGGCCAAGGTGCGAAAAAGTAAACTAGATGAGGCCTGACAACATAGGCCAAGGTGCACAAAAGTAAACTAGATAAGGCCTGACAATATAGGCTAAGGTGCAGAAAAGTAAACTAGATGAGGCCTGACAACATAGGCCAAGGTGTAGAAAAGTAAACTAGATGAGGCCTGACAATATAGGCCACGGTGTAGAAAAGTAAACTAGATGAGGCCTGACAACATAGGCCAAGGTGCAGAAAAGTAAACTAGATGAGGCCTCACAACTTAGGCCAAGGTGCAGAAAACAAAACTAGATGAGGCCTGACAACATAGGCAGAGGTGCAGAAAAGTAAACTAGATAAGGCCTGACAACATAGGCCATGGTGCAGAAAAGTAAACTAGATGAGGCCTGACAACTTTGGGCAAGGTGCACAAAAGTAAACTAGATGAGACCTGACAACATAGGCCAAGGTGCAGAAAAGTAAACTAGATGAGGCCTGACAACATAGGCCAAGGTGCAGAAAAGTAAACTAGATGAGGCCTGACAACATAGCCCAAGGTGCATAAATGTAAACTAGAGGGGGCCTGACAACATAGGCCAAGGTGCGGAAAAGTAAACTGGATGAGGCCTGACAACATAAGCCAAGGTGCAGAAAAGTAAACTAGATGAGGCCTGAGCACATAGGCCAAGGTGCAGAAAAGAAAACTAGATGAGGCCTGACAACATAGGCCAAGGTGCAGACATGTAAACTAGATGAGGCCTGACAACATAGGCCAAGGTGCAGAAAAGTAAACTAGATGAGGCCTGACAACATAGGCCAATGTGCAGAAATGTAAACTAGATGAGGCCTAATAACATAGGCCAAGGTGCAAAAAAGTAAACTAGATGAGGCCTGACAACATAGGCCAAGGTGCCGAAAACTAAACTAGATGAGGCCTGACAACATAGGCCAAGGTGCAGAAAAGTAAACTAGATGAGGCCTGACAACATAGGCCAAGGTACAAAAAAGTAAACTTGATGAGCTCTGACATCATAGGCCAAGGTGCGAAAAAGTAAACTAGATGAGGCTTGACAACATAGGCCAAGGTGAAGAAAAGTAAACTAGATGAGGCCTGACAATATAGGCTAAGGTGCAGAAAAGTCAACTAGATGAGGCCTGACAACATAGGCCAAGGTGCAGACATGTAAACTAGATGAGGCCTCACAACATAGGCCAAGGTCCAGAAAAGTAAACTAGATGAGGCCTGACAACATAGGCCAAGGTGCGGAAAAGTAAACTAGATGAGGCCTGACAACATAGGCCAAGGTGCGGAAAAGTAAACCAGATGAGGCCTGACAACATAGGCCAAGGTGCGGAAAATTAAACTAGATGAGGCGTGACAACATAGGCCAAGGTGCAGAAAAGTAAATTAGATGAGGCCTGACAACATAGGCCATGGTGCAGAAAAGTAAACTAGATGAGGCCTGACAACATAGGGCAAGGTGCACAAAAGTAAACTAGATGAGGCCTGACAACATAGGCCAAGGTGCGGAAAAGTAAACTGGATGAGGCCTGACAACATGAGCCATGGTGCAAAAAAGTAAACTAGATGAGGCCTGACAACATAGGCCAAGGTGCCGAAAAGTAAACTGGATGAGGCCTGAAAACATAGGTCAAGGTGCAGAAAAGTAAACTAGATGAGGCCTGACAACATAGCCCAAGGTGCATAAATGTAAACTAGAGGGGGCCTGACAACATAGGCCAAGGTGCGGAAAAGTAAACTGGATGAGGCCTGACAACATAAGCCAAGGTGCAGAAAAGTAAACTAGATGAGGCCTGATTACATAGGCCAAGGTGCAGAAAAGAAAACTAGATGAGGCCTGACAACATAGGCCAAGGTGCAGACATGTAAACTAGATGAGGCCTGACAACATAGGCCAAGGTGCGGAAAAGTAAACTAGATGAGGCCTGACAACATAGGCCAAGGTGCAGAAAAGTAAACTAGATGAGGCCTGACAACCTAGGCCCAGGTGCAGAAAAGTAAACTAGGTGAGGCCTGACAATATAGGCCAAGGTGCAGAAATGTAAACTAGATGAGACCTGACAACATAGGCCAAGGTATAGAAAAGTAAACTAGATGAGGCCCGACAACATAGGCCAAGGTGCAAAAAAGTAAACTAGATGAGGCCTGACAACATAGGCCAAGGTGCAAAAAAGTAAACTAGATGAGGCCTGACAACATAGGCCAAGGTGCAGAAAAGTAAACTAGATGAGGCCTGACAATATAGGCTAAGGTGCAGAAAAGTAAACTAGATGAGGCCTGACAACATAGGCCAAGGTGTAGAAAAGTAAACTAGATGAGGCCTGATAATATAGGTTAAGGTGCAGAAAAGTAAACTAGATGAGGCCTGACAACATAGGCCAAGGTGCAGACATGTAAACTAGATGAGGCCTGACAACATAGGCCAAGGTATAGAAAAGTAAACTAGATGAGGCCCGACAACATAGGCCAAGGTGCAAAAAAGTAAACTAGATGAGGCCTGACAACATAGGCCAAGGTGCAGAAAAGTAAACTAGATGAGGCCGGACAATATAGGCTAAGGTGCAGAAAAGTAAACTAGATGAGGCCTGACAACATAGGCCAAGGTGTAGAAAAGTAAACTAGATGAGGCCTGACAATATAGGCTAAGGTGCAGAAAAGTAAACTAGATGAGGCCTGACAACATAGGCCAAGGTGCAGACATGTAAACTAGATGAGGCTTGACAACATAGCCCAAGGTGCAGAAAAGTAAACTAGATGAGGCCTGACAATATAGGCTAAGGTGCAGAAAAGTAAACTAGATGAGGCCTGACAACATAGGCCAAGGTGTAGAAAAGTAAACTAGATGAGGCCTGACAATATAGGCTAAGGTGCAGAAAAGTAAACTAGATGAGGCCTGACAACATAGGCCAATGTGCAAACATGTAAACTTGATGAGGCCTGACAACATAGGCTAAGGTGCAAAAAAGTAAACTAGATGAGGCCTGACAATATAGGCTAAGGTGCAGAAAAGTAGACTAGATGAGGCCTGACAACATAGGCCAATGTGCAGAAATGTAAACTAGATGAGGCCTAACAACATAGGCCAAGGTGCAGAAAAGTGAACTAGATGAGGCCTGACAACATAGGCCAAGGTGCATACATGTAAACTAGAGGAGGCCTGACAACATAGGCCTCGGTGCGGAAAAGTAAACTGGATGAGGCCTGACAACATAAGCCATGGTGCAGAAAAGTAAACTAGATGAGGCCTGAATACATAGGCCAAGGTGCAGAAAAGTAAACTAGTTGAGGCCTGACAACATAGGGCAAGGTGCAGAAATGTAAACTAGATAAGGCCTGACAACATAGGCCAAGGTATAGAAAAGTAAACTAGATGAGGCCTGACATTATAGGCCAAGGTGCGAAAAAGTAAACTAGATGAGGCCTGACAACATAGGCCAAGGTGCACAAAAGTAAACTAGATGAGGCCTGACAATATAGGCTAAGGTGCAGAAAAGTAAACTAGATGAGGCCTGACAACATAGGCCAAGGTGGAGAAAAGTAAACTAGATGAGGCCTGACAATATAGGCTAAGGTGCAGAAAAGTAAACTAGATGAGGCCTGACAACATAGGCCAAGGTGCAGACATGTAAACTAGATGAGGCCTGACAACATAGGCTAAGGTGCAGAAAAGTAAACTAGATGAGGCCTGACAACATAGGCCAATGTGCAGAAATGTAAACTAGATGAGGCCTAATAACATAGGCCAAGGTGCAGAAAAGTGAACTAGATGAGGCCTGACAACATAGGCCAAGGTGCATAAATCTAAACTAGATGAGGCCTGACAACATAGGCCAAGGTGCAGAAAAGTAAACTAGATGAGGCCTGACAACATAGGCCAAGGTGCGGAAAAGTAAACTGGATGAGGCCTGACAACATGAGCCATGGTGCAGAAAAGTAAACTAGATGAGGCCTGACAACATAGGCCAAGGTGCAGAAAAGTAAACTAGATGAGGGCAGACAACATAGACCAAGGTGCAGACATGTAAACTAGATGAGTCCTGACAACATAGGCCAAGGTGCAGAAAAGTAAACTAGATGAGGCCCGACAACATAGGCCAAGGTCCAGAAAAGTAAACTAGATGAGGCCTCACAACATAGGCCAATGTGCAGAAATGTAAACTGGATGAGGCCTAATAACATAGGCCAAGGTGCAGAAAAGGGAACTAGATGAGGCCTGACAACATAGGCGAAGGTGCATAAATGTAAACTAGATGAGGCCTGACAACATAGGCCAAGGTGCAGAAAAGTAAACTAGATGAGGCCTGACAACATAGGCCAAGGTGCGGAAAAGTAAACTGGATGAGGCTTGACAACATGAGCCATGGTGCAAAAAAGTAAACTAGATGAGGCTGACAACATAGGCCAAGGTGCGGAAAAGTAAACTGGTTGAGGCCTGACAACATGAGCCATGGTGCAAAAAAGTAAACTAGATGAGGCCTGACAACATAGGCCAAGGTGCCGAAAAGTAAACTAGATGAGGCCTGACAACATAGGCCAAGGTGCATAAATCTAAACTAGATGAGGCCTGACAACATAGGCCAAGGTGCAGAAAAGTAAACTAGATGAGGCCTGACAACATAGGCCAAGGTGCGGAAAAGTAAACTGGATGAGGCCTGACAACATGAGCCATGGTGCAGAAAAGTAAACTAGATGAGGCCTGACAACATAGGCCAAGGTGCAGAAAAGTAAACTAGATGAGGGCAGACAACATAGACCAAGGTGCAGACATGTAAACTAGATGAGGCCTCACAACATAGGCCAAGGTGCAGAAAAGTAAACTAGATGAGGCCTGACAACATAGGCCAAGGTGCGGAAAAGTAAACTAGATGAGGCCTGACAACATAGGCCAAGGTGCGGAAAAGTAAACCAGATGAGGCCTGACAACATAGGCCAAGGTGCGGAAAATTAAACTAGATGAGGCGTGACAACATAGGCCAAGGTGCGGAAAAGTAAACCAGATGAGGCCTGACAACATAGGCCAAGGTGCGGAAAATTAAACTAGATGAGGCGTGACAACATAGGCCAAGGTGCAGAAAAGTAAATTAGATGAGGCCTGACAACATAGGCCATGGTGCAGAAAAGTAAACTAGATGAGGCCTGACAACATAGGGCAAGGTGCACAAAAGTAAACTAGATGAGGCCTGACAACATAGGCCAAGGTGCGGAAAAGTAAACTGGATGAGGCCTGACAACATGAGCCATGGTGCAAAAAAGTAAACTAGATGAGGCCTGACAACATAGGCCAAGGTGCCGAAAAGTAAACTAGATGAGGCCTGACAACATAGGCCAAGGTGCAGAAAAGTAAACTAGATGAGGCCTAACAACATAGGCCAAGGTGCGGAAAAGTAAGCTGGATGAGGCTCGACAACATGAGCTATGGTGCAGAAAAGTAAACTAGATGAGGCTGACAACATAGGCCAAGGTGCGGAAAAGTAAACTGGATGAGGCCTGACAACATGAGCCATGGTGCAAAAAAGTAAACTAGATGAGGCCTGACAACATAGGCCAAGGTGCCGAAAAGTAAACTAGATGAGGCCTGACAACATAGGCCAAGGTGCAGAAAAGTAAACTAGATGAGGCCTGACAACATAGGCAAGGGTACAAAAAAGTAAACTAGATGAGCTCTGACATCATAGGCCAAGGTGCGAAAAAGTAAACTAGATGAGGCTTGACAATATAGGCCAAGGTGCAGAAAAGTAAACTAGATGAGGCCTGACAATATAGGCTAAGGTGCAGAAAAGTAAACTAGATGAGGCCTGACAACATAGGCCAAGGTGCAGACATGTAAACTAGATGAGGCCTCACAACATCGGCCAAGGTGCAGAAAAGTAAACTAGATCAGGCCTGACAATATAGGCCAAGGTGCAGAAATGTAAACTTGATGAGCCCTGCCAACATAGGCCAAGGTATAGAAAAGTAAACTAGATGAGGCCTGACATCATAGGCGAAGGTGCAAAAAAGTAAACTAGATGTGGCCTGAAAACATAGGCCAAGGTGCAGAAAAGTAAACTAGATGAGGTCTGACAACATAGGCCAAGGTGCAGAAAAGTAAACTAGATGAAGCCTGACAACAAAGGCCAAGGTGCAGAAAACTAAACTAGATGAGCCCTGACAACATAGGCCAAGGTGCAGAAAACTAAACTAGATGAGGCCTGACAACATAGGCCATGGTGCAGAAAACTAAACTAGATGAGGCCTGACAACGTAGGGTAAGGTGCACAAAAGTAAACTAGATGAGACCTGACAACATAGGCCAAGGTGCAGAAAAGTAAACTAGATGACGCCTGACAACATAGGCCAAGGTGCAGAAAAGTAAACTAGATAAGGTCTGACAAAATAGCCCAAGGTGCATAAATGTAAACTAGAGGGGGCCTGACAACATAGGCCGAGGTGCGGAAAAATAAACTGGATGAGGCCTGACAACATAAGCCAAGGTGCAGAGAAGTAAACTAGATGAGGCCTGACAACATAGGCCAAGGTGCAGAAAAGAAAACTAGATGAGGCCTGACAACATAGGCCAAGGTGCAAACAAGTAAACTAGATGAGGCCTGACAACATAGGCCATGGTGCGGAAAAGTAAACTAGATGAGGCCTGACAACACAGGCCAAGGTGCAGAAAAGTAAACTAGATGAGGCCTGACCACATAGGCCAAGGTGCAGAAAAGTAAACTAGATGAGGCCTGACAATATAGGCCAAGGTGCAGAAATGTAAACTAGATGAGGCCTGACAACATAGGCCAAGGTATAGAAAAGTAAACTAGATGAGGCCTGACATCACAGGCCAAGGTGCAAAAAAGTAAACTAGATGAGGCCTGACAACATAGGCCAAGGTGCAGAAAAGAAAACTAGATGAGGCCTGACAACATAGGCCAAGGTGCAGACATGTAAACTAGATGAGGCCTGACAACACAGGCCAAGGTGCGGAAAAGTAAACTAGATGAGGCCTGACAACATAGGCCAAGGTGCAGAAAACTAAACTAGATGAGGCCTGACAACATAGGCCATGGTGCAGAAAACTAAGCTAGATGAGGCCTGACAACATAGGGCAAGGTGCACAAAAGTAAACTAGATGAGACATGACAACATAGGCCAAGGTGCCGAAAAGTAAACTAGATAAGGCCTGACAACATAGCCCAAGGTGCATAAATGTAAACTAGAGGGGGCCTGACAAGATAGGCCAAGGTGCGGAAAAGTAAACTGGATGAGGCCTGACAACATAAGCCAAGGCGCAGAAAAGTAAACTAGATGAGGCCTGACAACATAGGCCAAGGTGCAAAAAAGAAAACTAGATGAGGCCTGACAACATAGGCCAAGGTGCAGACATGTAAACTAGATGAGGCCTGACAACATAGGCCAAGGTGCGAAAAAGTAAACTAGATGAGGCCTGACAACATAGGCCAAGGTGGAGAAAAGTAAACTAGATGAGGCCTGACAACATAGGCCAAGGTGCAGAAAAGTAAACTAGATGAGGCCTGACAATATAGGCCAAGGTGCAGAAAAGTAAACTAGATGAGGCCTGACAACATAGGCCATGGTGCAGAAAAGTAAACTAAATAAGGCCTGACAACATAGGGCAAGGTGCACAAAAGTAAACTAGATTAGACCTGACAACATAGGCCAAGGTGCAGAAAAGTAAACTAGATGAGGCCTGACAACATAGGCCAAGGTGCAGAAAAGTAAACTAGATGAGGCCTGACAACATAGCCCAAGGTGCAGAAATGTAAACTCGAGGGGGCCTGACAATAACGGCTAAGGTGCGGAACAGTAAACTAGATGAGGCCTGACAACATAGGCCAAAGTGTAAAAAAGTAAACTAGATGAGGCCTGACAATATAGGCTAAGGTGCAGAAAAGTAAACTAGATGAGGCCTGACACCATAGGCCAGGGTGCAGACATGTAAACTAGATGAGGCCGGACAACACTGGCCAAGGTGCAGAAAAGGAAACTAGATGAGGCCTGACAACATAGACCAATGTGCAGAAATGTAAACTAGATGAGGCCTAATAACATAGGCCAAGGTACAGAAAAGTGAACTAAATGAGGCCTGACAACAGAGGCCAAGGTGCAGAAAAGTAAACTAGATGAGGCCTGACAATATAGGCCAAGGTGAAGAATTATAAACTAGAAAAGCCCTGACAACATAGGCCAAGGTATAGAAAAGTAAACTAGATGAGGCCTGACATCATAGGCCAAGGTGGAAAAAAGTAAACTAGATGAGGCCTGGAAACATAGGCCAAGGTGCAGAAAAGTAAACTAGATGAGGCCTGACAACATAGGCCAACGTGCAGAAAAGTAAACTAGATGAGGCCTGACAACAAAGGCCAAGGTGCAGAAAAGTAAACTAGATGAGGGCTGACAACATAGGCCAAGGTGCAGAAAAGTAAACTAGATGAGGCCTGACAACATAGCTCAAGGTGCAGAAATGTAAACTAGATGAGGCCTGACAACATAGGCCAATGTGCAGAAATGTAACCTAGATGAGGCCTAACAACATAGGCCAAGGTGCAGAAAAGTAAACTAGATGAGGCCTGACAACATAGACCAATGTGCAGAAATGTAAACTAGATGAGGCCTGACAATATAGGCCAAGGTGCAGAAATGTAAACTAGATGAGCCCTGACAACATAGGCCAAGGTATAGAAAAGTAAACTAGATGAGGCCTGACAACATTGGGCAAGGTGCACAAAAGTAAACTAGATGAGACCTGACAACATAGGCCAAGGTGCAGAAAAGTAATATAGATGAGGCCTGACAACATAGGCCAAGGTGCAGAAAAGTAAACTAGATAAGGCCTGACAACATAGCCCAAGGTGCATAAATGTAAACTAGAGGGGGCCTGACAACATAGGCCAAGGTGCGGAAAAGTAAACTGGATGAGGCCTCACAACATAAGCCAAGGTGCAGAAAACTAAACTAGATGAGGCCTGAGAACATAGGCCAAGGTGCAGAAAAGAGAACTAGATGAGGCCTGACAACATAGGCCAAGGTGCAGACATGTAAAGTAGATGAGGCCTGACAACATAGGCCAAGGTGGGGAAAAGTAAACTAGATGAGGCCTGACAACATAAGCCAAGGTGCAGAAAAGTAAACTAGATGAGGCCTGACAACATAGGCCAAGGTGCAGAAAAGTAAACTAGATGAGGCCTGACAATATAGGCCAAGGTGCAGAAATGTAAACTAGATGAGGCCTGACAACATAGGCCAAGGTATAGAAAAGTAAACTAGATGAAGCCTGACATCATAGGCCAAGGTGCAAAAAAGTAAACTAGATGAGGCCTGACAACATAGGCCATGGTGCAGAAAACTAAACTAGATGAGGCCTGTCAACATAGGGCAAGGTGCACAAAAGTAAACTAGATGAGACCTGACAACATAGGCCAAGGTGCCGAAAGTAAACTAGATTAGGCCTGACAACATAGGCCAAGGTGCAGAAAAGTAAACTAGATAAGGCCTGACAACATAGCCCAAGGTGCATAAATGTAAACTAGAGGGGGCCTGACAACATAGGCCAAGGTGCGGAAAAGTAAACTGGATGAGGCCTGAAAACATAAGCCAAGATGCAGAAAAGTAAACTAGATGAGGCCTGACAACGTAGGCCAAGGTGCAGAAAAGAAAACTAGATGAGGCTTGACAACATAGGCCAAGGTGCAGAGATGTAAACTAGATGAGGCCTGACAACACAGGCCAAGGTGCGGAAAAGTAAACTAGATGAGGCCTGACAACATAGGCCAAGGTGGAGAAAAGTAAACCAGATGAGGCCTGACAACATAGGCCAAGGTGCAGAAAAGTAAACTAGATGAGGCCTAACAATATAGGCCAAGGTGCAGAAATTTAAACTAGATGAGGCCTGACAACATAGGCCAAGGTATAGAAAAGTAAACTAGATGAGGTCTGACATCATAGGCCAAGGTGCAAAAAAGTAAACTAGATGAGGCCTGACAACATAGGCCAAGGTGCAGAAAATTAAACTAGATAAGGCCTGACAATATAGGCTAAGGTGCAGAAAAGTAAACTAGATGAGGCCTGACAACATAGGCTAAGGTGTAGAAAAGTAAACTAGATGAGGCCTGACAATATAGGCTAAG
This sequence comes from Canavalia gladiata, assembly GCA_037954105.1. Taxonomy (NCBI): domain Eukaryota; kingdom Viridiplantae; phylum Streptophyta; class Magnoliopsida; order Fabales; family Fabaceae; genus Canavalia; species Canavalia gladiata. The sequence goes on along the minus strand of CM075662.1, from coordinate 15,965,611 downwards.
GTGCAGAAAAGTAAACTAGATGAGGCCTGAAACATAGGCCAAGGTGCAGAAAAGAAAACTAGATGAGGCCTGACAACATAGGCCAAGGTGCAGACATGTAAACTAGATGAGGCCTGACAACACAGGCCAAGGTGCGGAAAAGTAAACTAGATGAGGCCTGACAACATAGGCCAAGGTGCAGAAAAGTAAACTAGATGAGGCCTAACAATATAGGCCAAGGTGCAGAAATTTAAACTAGATGAGGCCTGACAACATAGGCCAAGGTATAGAAAAGTAAACTAGATGAGGTCTGACATCATAGGCCAAGGTGCAAAAAAGTAAACTAGATGAGGCCTGACAACATAGGCCAAGGTGCAGAAAAGTAAACTAGATAAGGCCTGACAATATAGGCTAAGGTGCAGAAAAGTAAACTAGATGAGGCCTGACAACATAGGCTAAGGTGTAGAAAAGTAAACTAGATGAGGCCTGACAATATACGCTAAGGTGCAGAAAAGTAAACTAGATGAGGCCTGACAACATAGGCCAAGGTGCAGACATGTAAACTAGATGAGGCGTGACAACATAGGCCAAGGTGCAGAAAAGAGAACTAGATGAGGCCTGACAACATAGGCCAAGGTGCAGACATGTAAAGTAGATGAGGCCTGACAACATAGGCCAAGGTGGGGAAAAGTAAACTAGATGAGGCCTGACAACATAAGCCAAGGTGCAGAAAAGTAAACTAGATGAGGCCTGACAACATAGGCCAAGGTGCAGAAAAGTAAACTAGATGAGGCCTGACAATATAGGCCAAGGTGCAGAAATGTAAACTAGATGAGGCCTGACAACATAGGCCAAGGTATAGAAAAGTAAACTAGATGAAGCCTGACATCATAGGCCAAGGTGCAAAAAAGTAAACTAGATGAGGCCTGACAACATAGGCCAAGGTGCAGAAAACTAAACTAGATGAGGCCTGACAACATAGGCCATGGTGCAGAAAACTAAACTAGATGAGGCCTGTCAACATAGGGCAAGGTGCACAAAAGTAAACTAGATGAGACCTGACAACATAGGCCAAGGTGCCGAAAGAAAACTATATGAGGCCTGACAACATAGGCCAAGGTGCAGAAAAGTAAACTAGATAAGGCCTGACAACATAGCCCAAGGTGCATAAATGTAAACTAGAGGGGGCCTGACAACATAGGCCAAGGTGCGGAAAAGTAAACTGGATGAGGCCTGACAACATAAGCCAAGATGCAGAAAAGTAAACTAGATGAGGCCTGACAACATAGGCCAAGGTGCAGAAAAGAAAACTAGATGAGGCCTGACAACATAGGCCAAGGTGCAGACATGTAAACTAGATGAGGCCTGACAACACAGGCCAAGGTGCGGAAAAGTAAACTAGATGAGGCCTGACAACATAGGCCAAGGTGGAGAAAAGTAAACCAGATGAGGCCTGACAACATAGGCCAAGGTGCAGAAAAGTAAACTAGATGAGGCCTAACAATATAGGCCAAGGTGCAGAAATTTAAACTAGATGAGGCCTGACAACATAGGCCAAGGTATAGAAAAGTAAACTAGATGAGGTCTGACATCATAGGCCAAGGTGCAAAAAAGTAAACTAGATGAGGCCTGACAACATAGGCCAAGGTGCAGAAAATTAAACTAGATAAGGCCTGACAATATAGGCTAAGGTGCAGAAAAGTAAACTAGATGAGGCCTGACAACATAGGCTAAGGTGTAGAAAAGTAAACTAGATGAGCCCTGACAATATAGGCTAAGGTGCACAAAAGTAAACTAGATGAGGCCTGACAACATAGGCCAAGGTGCAGAAAAGAAAACTAGATGAGGCCTGACAACATAGGCCAAGGTGCAGACATGTAAACTAGATGAGGCCTGCAACACAGGCCAAGGTGCGGAAAAGTAAACTAGATGAGGCCTGACAACATAGGCCAAGGTGCAGAAAAGTAAACTAGATGAGGCCTAACAATATAGGCCAAGGTGAAGAAATTTAAACTAGATGAGGCCTGACAACATAGGCCAAGGTATAGAAAAGTAAACTAGATGAGGTCTGACATCATAGGCCAAGGTGCAAAAAAGTAAACTAGATGAGGCCTGACAACATAGGCCAAGGTGCAGAAAAGTAAACTAGATAAGGCCTGAGAATATAGGCTAAGGTGCAGAAAAGTAAACTAGATGAGGCCTGACAACATAGGCTAAGGTGTAGAAAAGTAAACTAGATGAGGCCTGACAATATACGCTAAGGTGCAGAAAAGTAAACTAGATGAGGCCTGACAACATAGGCCAAGGTGCAGACATGTAAACTAGATGAGGCGTGACAACATAGGCCAAGGTGCAGAAAAGTAAACTAGATGAGGCCCGACAACATAGGCCAATGTGCAGAAATGTAAACTAGATGAGGCCTAACAACATAGGCCAAGGTCCAGAAAAGTGAACTAGATGAGGCGTGACAACATAGGCCAAGGTGCATAAATGTAAACTAGAGGAGGCCTGACAACATAGGCCAAGGTGGGGAAAAGTAAACTAGATGAGGCCTGACAACATAAGCCAAGGTGCAGAAAAGTAAACTAGATGAGGCCTGACAACATAGGCCAAGGTGCAGAAAAGTAAACTAGATGAGGCCTGACAATATAGGCCAAGGAGCAGAAATGTAAACTAAATGAGGCCTGACAACATAGGCCAAGGTATAGAAAAGTAAACTAGATGAAGCCTGACATCATAGGCCAAGGTGCAAAAAAGTAAACTAGATGAGGCCTGACAACATAGGCCAAGGTGCAGAAAACTAAACTAGATGAGGCCTGACAACATAGGCCAAGGTGCAGACATGTAAACTAGATGAGGCCTGACAACACAGGCCAAGGTGCGGAAAAGTAAACTCGATGAGGCCTGACAGCATAGGCCAAGGTGGAGAAAAGTAAACTAGATGAGGCCTGACAACATAGGCCAAGGTGCCGAAAAGTAAACTAGATGAGGCCTGACAATATAGGCCAAGGTGCAGAAATGTAAACTAGATGAGGCCTGACAACATAGGCCAAGGTATAGAAAAGTAAACTAGATGAGGTCTGACATCATAGGCCAAGGTGCAAAAAAGTAAACTAGATGAGGCCTGACAATATAGGCCAAGGTGCAGAAATGTAAACTAGATGAGGCCTGACAACATAGGCCAAGGTATAGAAAAGTAAACTAGATGAGGTCTGACATCATAGGCCTAGGTGCAAAAAAGTAAACTAGATGAGGCCTGACAACATAGGCCAAGGTGCAGAAAAGTAAACTAGATGAGGCCTGACAACATAGGCCAATGTGCAGAAATGTAAACTAGATGAGGCCTAACAACATAGGCCAAGGTGCAGAAAAGTGAACTAGATGAGGCCTGACAACATAGGCCAAGGTGCATAAATGTAAACTAGAGGAGGCCTGACAACATAGGCCAAGGTGCGGAAAAGTAAACTGGATGAGGCCTGAAAACATAAGCCATGGTGCAGAAAAGTAAACTAGATGAGGCCTGAATACATAGGCCAAGGTGCTGAAAAGTAAACTAGATGAGGCCTGGCAACACAGGCCAAGGTGCAGACATGTAAACTAGATGAGGCCTGACAACATAGGCCAAGGTGCGGAAAAGTAAACTAGATGAGGCCTGACAACATAGGCCAAGGTGCAGAAAAGTAAACAAGATGAGGCCTCACAACATAAGCCAAGATACAGAAAAGTAAACTAGATGAGGCCTGAACCCATAGGCCAAGGTGCAGAAAAGAAAAGTAGATGAGGCCTGACAACATAGGCCAAGGTGCAGACATGTAAACTAGATGAGGCCTGACAACACAGGCCAAGGTGCGGAAAAGTAAACTAGATGAGGCCTGACAACATAGGCCAAGGTGGAGAAAAGTAAACTAGATGAGGCCTGACAACATAGGCCAAGGTGCAGAAAAGTAAACTAGATGAGGCCTAACAATATAGGCCAAGGTGCAGAAATGTAAACTAGATGAGGACTGACAACATAGGCCAAGGTATAGAAAAGTAAACTAGATGAGGTTTGACATCATAGGCCAAGGTGCAAAAAAGTAAACTAGATGAGGCCTGACAACATAGGCCAAGGTGCAGAAAAGTAAACTAGATAAGGCCTGACAATATAGGCTAAGGTGCAGAAAAGTAAACTAGATGAGGCCTGACAACATAGGCTAAGGTGTAGAAAAGTAAACTAGATGAGGCCTGACAATATACGCTAAGGTGCAGAAAAGTAAACTAGATGAGGCCTGACAACATAGGCCAAGGTGCAGACATGTAAACTAGATGAGGCGTGACAACATAGGCCAAGGTGCAGAAAAGTAAACTAGATGAGGCCTGACAACATAGGCCAATGTGCAGAAATGTAAACTAGATGAGGCCTAACAACATAGGCCAAGGTGCAGAAAAGTGAACTAGATGAGGCCTGACAACATAGGCCAAGGTGCATAAATGTAAACTAGAGGAGGCCTGACAACATAGGCCAAGGTGGGGAAAAGTAAACTAGATGAGGCCTGACAACATAAGCCAAGGTGCAGAAAAGTAAACTAGATGAGGCCTGACAACATAGGCCAAGGTGCAGAAAAGTAAACTAGATGAGGCCTGACAATATAGGCCAAGGTGCAGAAATGTAAACTAGATGAGGCCTGACAACATAGGCCAAGGTATAGAAAAGTAAACTAGATGAAGCCTGACATCATAGGCCAAGGTGCAACAAAGTAAACTAGATGAGGCCTGACAACATAGGCCAAGGTGCAAAAAACTAAACTAGATGAGGCGTGACAACATAGGCCAAGGTGCAGACATGTAAACTAGATGAGGCCTGACAACACAGGCCAAGGTGCGAAAAAGTAAACTAGATGAGGCCTGACAACATAGGCCAAGGTGGAGAAAAGTAAACTAGATGAGGCCTGACAACTTAGGCCAAGGTGCAGAAAAGTAAACTAGATGAGGCCTGACAATATAGGCCAAGGTGCAGAAATGTAAACTAGATGAGGCCTGACAACATAGGCCAAGGTATAGAAAAGTAAACTAGATGAGGTCTGACATCATAGGCCAAGGTGCAAAAAAGTAAACTAGATGAGGCCTGACAACATAGGCCAAGGTGCAGAAAAGTAAACTAGATAAGGCCTGACAATATAGGCTAAGGTGCAGAAAAGTAAACTAGATGAGGCCTGACAACATAGCCTAAGGTGTAGAAAAGTAAACTAGATGAGACCTGACAATATAGGCTAAGGTGCAGAAAAGTAAACTAGATGAGGCCTGACATCATAGGCCAAGGTGCAGACATGTAAACTAGATGAGGCCTGACAACATAGGCCAAGGTGCAGAAAAGTAAACTAGATGAGGCCTGACAACATAGGCCAAGGTGCAGACATGTAAACTAGATGAGGCCTAACAACATAGGCCAAGGTGCAGAAAAGTGAACTAGATGAGGCCTGACAACATAGGCCAACGTGCATAAATGTAAACTAGAGGAGGCCTGACAACATAGGCCAAGGTGCGGAAAAGTAAACTGGATGAGGCCTGACAACATAAGCCATGGTGCAGAAAAGTAAACTAGATGAGGCCTGAATACATAGGCCAAGGTGCTGAAAAGTAAACTAGATGAGGCCTGGCAACACAGGCCAAGGTGAAGACATGTAAACTAGATGAGGCCTGACAACATAGGCCAACGTGCGGAAAAGTAAACTAGATGAGGCCTGACAACATAGGCCAAGGTGCAGAAAAGTAAACTAGATGAGGCCTGAGAACATAAGCCAAGATGCATAAAACTAAACTAGATGAGGCCTGACAACATAGGCCAAGGTGCAGAAAAGAAAACTAGATGAGGCCTGACAACATAGGCCAAGGTGCAGACATGTAAACTAGATGAGGCCTGACAACACAGGCCAAGGTGCGGAAAATTAAACTAGATGAGGCCTGACAACATAGGCCAAGGTGGAGAAAAGTAAACTAGATGAGGCCTGACAACATAGGCCAAGGTGCAGAAAAGTAAACTAGATGAGGCCTGACAATATAGGCCAAGGTGCAGAAATGTAAACTAGATGAGGCCTGACAACATAGGCCAAGGTATAGAAAAGTAAACTAGATGAGGTCTGACATCATAGGCCAAGGTGCAAAAAAGTAAACTAGATGAGGCCTGACAACATAGGCTAAGGTGCAGAAAAGTAAACTAGATAAGGCCTGACAATATAGGCTAAGGTGCAGAAAAGTAAACTAGATGAGGCCTGACAACATAGGCTAAGGTGTAGAAAAGTAAACTAGATGAGCCCTGACAATATAGGCTAAGGTGCAGAAAAGTAAACTAGATGAGGCCTGACAACATAGGCCAAGGTGCAGACATGTAAACTAGATGAGGCGTGACAACATAGGCCAAGGTGCAAAAAAGTAAACTAGATGAGGCCTGACAATATAGGCTAAGGTGCAGAAAAGTAGACTAGATGAGGCCTGACAACATAGGCCAATGTGCAGAAATGTAAACTAGATGAGGCCTAACAACATAGGCCAAGGTGCAGAAAAGTGAACTAGAGGAGGCCTGACAACATAGGCCAAGGTGGGGAAAAGTAAACTAGATGAGGCCTGACAACATAAGCCAAGGTGCAGAAAAGTAAACTAGATGAGGCCTGACAACATAGGCCAAGGTGTAGAAAAGTAAACTAGATGAGGCCTGACAATATAGGCCAAGGTGTAGAAATGTAAACTAGATGAGGCCTGACAACATAGGCCAAGGTATAGAAAAGTAAACTAGATGAAGCCTGACATCATAGGCCAAGGTGCAAAAAAGTAAACTAGATGAGGCCTGACAACATAGGCCAAGTGGCAGAAAAGTAAACTAGATGAGGCCTGACAATATAGGCCAAGGTGCAGAAATGTAAACTAGATGAGGCCTGACAACATAGGCCAAGGTATAGAAAAGTAAACTAGATGAGGTCTGACATCATAGGCCAAGGTGCAAAAAAGTAAACTAGATGAGGCCTGACAACATAGGCTAAGGTGCAGAAAAGTAAACTAGATAAGGCCTGACAATATAGGCTAAGGTGCAGAAAAGTAAACTAGATGAGGCCTGACAACATAGGCTAAGGTGTAGAAAAGTAAACTAGATGAGCCCTGACAATATAGGCTAAGGTGCAGAAAAGTAAACTAGATGAGGCCTGACAACATAGGCCAAGGTGCAGACATGTAAACTAGATGAGGCGTGACAACATAGGCCAAGGTGCAAAAAAGTAAACTAGATGAGGCCTGACAATATAGGCTAAGGTGCAGAAAAGTAGACTAGATGAGGCCTGACAACATAGGCCAATGTGCAGAAATGTAAACTAGATGAGGCCTAACAACATAGGCCAAGGTGCAGAAAAGTGAACTAGAGGAGGCCTGACAACATAGGCCAAGGTGGGGAAAAGTAAACTAGATGAGGCCTGACAACATAAGCCAAGGTGCAGAAAAGTAAACTAGATGAGGCCTGACAACATAGGCCAAGGTGTAGAAAAGTAAACTAGATGAGGCCTGACAATATAGGCCAAGGTGTAGAAATGTAAACTAGATGAGGCCTGACAACATAGGCCAAGGTATAGAAAAGTAAACTAGATGAAGCCTGACATCATAGGCCAAGGTGCAAAAAAGTAAACTAGATGAGGCCTGACAACATAGGCCAAGTGGCAGAAAAGTAAACTAGATGAGGCCTGACAATATAGGCCAAGGTGCAGAAATGTAAACTAGATGGGGCCTGACAACATAGGTCAAGGTATAGAAAAGAAAACTAGATGAGGTCTGACATCATAGGCCAAGGTGCAAAAAAGTAAACTAGATGAGGCCTGACAACATAGGCCAAGGTGCAGAAAAGTAAACTAGATAAGGCCTCACAATATAGGCTAAGGTGCAGAGAAGTAAACTAGATGAGGCCTGACAACATAGGCTAAGGTGTAGAAAAGTAAACTAGATGAGGCCTGACAATATAGGCCAAGGTGCAGAAATGTAAACTTGATGTGGCCGACAACATAGGCCAAGGTATAGAAAAGTACACTAGATGAGGCCTGACATCATAGGCCAAGGTACGAAAAAGTAAACTAGATGAGGCCTGACAACATAATCGAAGGTGCAAAAAAGTAAACTAGATGAGGCCTGACAACATAGGCCAAGGTGCAGACATGCAAACTAGATGAGGCCTGACAACATAGGCCAAGGTGCAGAAAAGTAAACTAGATGAGCCCTGACAATATAGGCCAATGTGCAGAAATGTAAACTAGATGAGGCCTAACAACATAGGCCAAGGTGCAGAAAAGTGAACTAGATGAGGCCTGACAACATAGGCCAAGGTGCATAAATGTAAACTAGAGGAGGCCTGACAACATAGGCCAAGGTGCGGAAAAGTAAACTGGATGAGGCCTGACAACATAAGCCATTGTGCAGAAAAGTAAACTAGATGAGGCCTGAATACATAGGCCAAGGTGCTGAAAAGTAAACTAGATGAGGCCTGGCAACACAGGCCAAGGTGCAGACATGTAAACTAGATGAGGCCTGACAACATAAGCCAAGGTGCGGAAAAGTAAACTAGATGAGGCCTGACAACATAGGCCAAGGTGCAGAAAAGTAAACTAGATGAGGCCTGACAACATAGGCCAGTAAACTACATGAGGCCTGACAACATAGGCCAAGGTGCAGAAAGGTAAACTAGATGAGGCCTGACAACATAGGCCATGGTGCAGAAAAGTAAACTAGATGAGGCCTGACAACATAGGCCAAGGTGCAGAAATGTAAACTAGATGAGGCCTGACAATATAGGCCAAGGTGCAGAAATGTAAACTTGATGAGGCCGACAACATAGGCCAAGGTATAGAAAAGTACACTAGATGAGGCCTGACATCATAGGCCAAGGTACGAAAAAGTAAACTAGATGAGGCCTGACAACATAATCGAAGGTGCAAAAAAGTAAACTAGATGAGGCCTGACAATATAGGCCAAGGTGTAAAAAAGTAAACTAGATGAGGCCTGACAACATAGGCCAAGGTGTAAAAAAGTAAACTAGATGAGGCCTGACAATATAGGCTAAGGTGCAGAAAAGTAAACTAGATGAGGCCTGACACCATAGGCCAGGGTGCAGACATGTAAACTTGATGAGGCCTGACAACATAGGCCAAGGTGCAGAAAAGGAAACAAGATGAGGCCTGACAACATAGACCAATGTGCAGAAATGTAAACTAGATGAGGCCTAATAACATAGGCCAAGGTACAGAAAAGTGAACTAGATGAGGCCTGACAACATAGGCTAAGGTGCGGAAAAGTAAACTAGATGAGGCTTGACAACATAGGCCAAGGTGCAGACCTGTAAACTAGATGAGGCCTGACAATATAGGCCAAGGTGCGTAAAAGTAAACTGGATGAGGCCTGACAACATAGGCCAAGGTGAAGAAAAGTAAACTAGATGGGGCCTGACAATATGGGCCAAGGTGCAGAAATGAAAACTAGATGAAGCCTGACAACATAGGCCAAGGTACAAAAAAGTAAACTAGATAAGGCCTGACATCATAGGCCAAGGTGCGAAAAAGTAACCTAGATGAGGCCTGACAACATAAGCCAAGGTGCAAAAAAGTAAACTAGCTGAGGCCTGACAGCATAAGCTAAGGTGTAGACAAGTAAACTAGATGAGTCCTGAGAACATAGGCCAAGGTGCAGACATGTAAACAAGATGAGGCCTGACAACATAGGCCAAGGTACAGAAAAGTAAACTAGATGAGGCCTGACAACATAGGCCAAGGTGCAGACATGTAAACTACATGAGGCCTGAAAACATAGGGGAAGGTGCAGAAAAGTAAACTAGATGAGGCCTGACAACATTGGCCAAGGTGCAGAAATGTAAACTAGATGAGGCCTGACAACATAGGCCAAGGTGCAGACATGTAAACTAGATGAGGCCTGAAAACATAGGCCAAGGTGCAGAAAAGTAAACTAGATGAGGCCTGACAACATTGGCCAAGGTGCAGAAATGTAAACTAGATGACGCCTGACAACATAGGCCAAGGTGCAGAAAAGTAAACTAGATGAGGCCTGACAACATAGGACAAGGTGCAGAAAAGTAAACTAGATGAGGCCTGAGAACATAGGCCAAGGTGAAGACATGTAAACTAGATGAGGCCTGAAAACATAGGCCAAGGTGCAGAAAAGTAAACTAGATGAGGCCTGAAACCATTGGCCAAGGTGCAGAAATGTAAACTAGATGATGCCTGACAACATAGGCCAAGGTGCAGAAAAGTAAACTGGATGAGGCCTGACAACAAAGGCCAAGGTGCATAAATGTAAACTAGACGAGGCCTGACAACATAGGCCAAGGTGCGGAAAAGTAAACTGGATGAGGCCTGACAACATAAGCCAAGGTGCAGAAAAGTAAACTAGACGAGGTCTGACAACATAGGCCAAGGTGCATAAAAGTAAACTAGATGAGGCCTGACAACATAGGCCAAGGTGCAGACATGTAAACTAGATGAGGCCTGACAACATAGGCCAAGGTTCGGAAAAGTAAACTAGATGAGGCTTGACAACATAGGTCATGGTGCAGAAAAGTAAATTAGATGAGGCCTGACAACATAGGCCAAGGTGCAGAAAAGTAAACTAGATGACGCTTGACAACATAGGCCATCGTGCAGAAAAGTAAACTAGATGAGGCCTGACAACATAGGCCAAGGTGCAGAAAAGAAAACTAGATGAGACCTGACAACATAGGCCAAGCTGTAGAAAAGTAAACTAGATGAGGCCTGACAACATAGGCCAAGGTGCAGAAAAGTAAACTAGATGAGGCCTAACAACATAGCCCAAGGTGCATAAATGTTAACTAGAGGAGGCCTGACAACATAGGCCAAGGAGCGGAAAAGTAAACTGGATAAGGCCTGACAACATAAGCCAAGGTGTAGAAAAGTAAACTACATGGGGCCTGACAACGTAGGCCAAGATGCAGAAAAGTAAACTAGATGAGGCCTGACAACATAGGCCAAGGTGCAGACATGTAAACTAGATGAGGCCTGACAACATAGGCCAAGGTGCGGAAAAGTAAACTAGATGAGGCCTGACAACATAGGCCAAGGTGGAAAAAAGTAAACTAGATGAGGCCTGACAACATAGGCCAAGGTGCAGAAAAGTAAACTAGATAAAGGCTGACAGCATAGGCCAAGGTGCGGAAAAGTAAACCAAATGAGGTCTGTCAACATAGGCCAAGGTGAAAAAAAGTAAACTAGATGAGGCCTAACAACATAGGCTAAGGTGTAGAAAAGTAAACTAGATGAGGCTTGACAACACAGGCCAAGGTCCTGAAAAGTAAACTCGATGACGTCTGACAACATAGGCAATGGAGCGGAAAAGTAAACTAGATGAGGCCTGACAACATAGGCCAAGGTGCAGAGATGTAAACTAGATGAGGCCTAACAATATAGGCCAAGGTGCGGAAAAGTAAACTGGATGAGGCCTGACAACATAGGCCAAGGTGCAGAAAAGTAAACTAGATGAGGCCTGACAATATAGGCCAAGGTGCAGAAATGTAAACTAGATAAAGCCGGACAACATAGGCCAAGGTACAGAAAAGTAAACTAGATGAGGCCAAACATCATAGGCCAAGGTGCGAAAAAGTAAACTAGATGAGGCCTGACAACATAGGCCAAGGTGCAGAAAAGTAAACTAGCTGAGGCCTGACAACATAGGCTAAGGTGTAGAAAACTAAACTAGATGAGTCCTAAGAACATAGGCCATGGTGCAGACATGTAAACTAGATGAGGCGTGACAAGATAGGCCAAGGTGCAGAAAAGTAAACTACATGAGGCCTGACAACGTAGGCCAAGATGCAGAAAAGTAAACTAGATGAGGCCTGACAACATAGGCCAAGGTGCAGACATGTAAACTAGATGAGGCCTGACAACATAGGCCAAGGTGCGGAAAAGTAAACTAGATGAGGCCTGACAACATAGGCCAAGGTGCAAAAAAGTAAACTAGATGAGGCCTGACAACATAGGCCAAGGTGCAGAAAAGTAAACTAGATAAAGGCTGACAGCATAGGCCAAGGTGCGGAAAAGTAAACCAAATGAGGTCTGTCAACATAGGCCAAGGTGAAAAAAAGTAAACTAGATGAGGCCTAACAACATAGGCTAAGGTGTAGAAAAGTAAACTAGATGAGGCTTGACAACACAGGCCAAGGTCCTGAAAAGTAAACTCGATGACGTCTGACAACATAGGCAATGGAGCGGAAAAGTAAACTAGATGAGGCCTAACAACATAGGCCAAGGTGCATAGATGTAAACTAGATGAGGCCTAACAATATAGGCCAAGGTGCGGAAAAGTAAACTGGATGAGGCCTGACAACATAGGCCAAGGTGCAGAAAAGTAAACTAGATGAGGCCTGACAATATAGGCCAAGGTGCAGAAATGTAAACTAGATAAAGCCGGACAACATAGGCCAAGGTACAGAAAAGTAAACTAGATGAGGCCAAACATCATAGGCCAAGGTGCGAAAAAGTAAACTAGATGAGGCCTGACAACATAGGCCAAGGTGCAGAAAAGTAAACTAGCTGAGGCCTGACAACATAGGCTAAGGTGTAGAAAACTAAACTAGATGAGTCCTAAGAACATAGGCCATGGTGCAGACATGTAAACTAGATGAGGCGTGACAAGATAGGCCAAGGTGCAGAAAAGTAAACTAGATGAGGCCTGACAACATAGGCCAAGGTGCAGACATGTAAACTGGATGAGGCGTGACAACATAGGCCAAGGTGCAGAAAAGTAAACTAGATGAGGCCTGACAACATAGGCCAAGGTGCATAAATGTAAACTAGAGGAGGCCTGACAACATAGGCCAAGGTGCGGAAAAGTAAACTGGATGAGGCCTGACAACATAAGCCAATGTGCAGAAAAGTAAACTAGATGAGGCCTGACAACATAGGCCAAGGTGGAGAAAAGTAAACTACATGAGGCCTGACAACATAGGCCAAGGTGCAGACATGTAAACTAGATGAGGCCTGACAACATAGGAAAAGGTGCGGAAAAGTAAACTAGATGAGGCCTGACAACATTGGCCAAGGTGCAGAAAAGTAAACTAGATGAGGCCTGACAACATAGGCCAAGGTGCAGAAAAGTAAACTACATGAGGCCTGACAACATAGCCCAAGGTGCGGAAAAGTAAACTAGATGAGGCCTGACAACATAGGCCAAGGTGCAGAAAAGTAAACTAGATGAGGCCTGACAACATAGGCTATGGTGTAGAAAAGTAAACTAGATGAGGCCTGACAACATAGGCCAAGGTGCAGAAAAGTAAACTCGATGAGGCCTGACAACATAGGCTATGGTGCGGAAAAGAAAACTAGATGAGGCCTGACAACATAGGCCAAGGTGCATAAAAGTAAACTAGATGAGGCCTAACAACATAGGCCAAGGTGCGGAAAGGTAAACTAGTAGGCCAAGGTGCAGAAAATTAAACTAGATGAGGCCTGACAACATAGTCCAAGGTGCGGAAAAGTAAACTAGATGAGGCCTGACATCCTAGGCCAAGGTGCAGAAAATTAAACTGGATGAGGCCTGACAACATAGGCCAAGGTGCAGAAAATTAAATTAGATGAGGCCTAACAACATAGGCCAATGTGCAGAATGGCCTACTGGTTGGCTGGAGAATGAAAATTATCTATTTTTGTTTGCAAACTTCGACTTCTTGGCTTTCTTCTAGCACTGACCATGTTCTTCAAAGTGAGCTAGATTCCGTGAACCATTTGCTTCCTCCTTTTGTCAATAGGAACTTGTAATCAAGCAAACCTCGATCTAACCCTGATTTTTGAACAGCGTTAGTAACAACAATTGTCATTCAAATTTTATGTAATTGCATTTTGCATATACATTCTGACAAAGGAAAATACAGTTGTATATGGTAGGGAATTAACAAAATAGTCAAAATGACATAGGGTATTTTATGACTGGATGTCTGGTGGCGTGATTTTGATTGATTGGATGCCTTTGAGACGATTAGTGCTAGTATTGTACTACGGCGACGTCCGCATGTCTTGCCAACCCAGCTTCTGAAAAAGCAAAATTTTGTCCCAATTTATTTGGCTTGCCCCTAGACCGGTCTTGAACGTTTCGCTAGAACCTCGAATATTTGCCCATTTTGCTCCAGTATAAGGCACAGATCGCAATCTAGTCACAGATTTTCCCCAGTATGGATGGAGACTGCCTGCCACCTTTTCTCAATCTTCTTAATCGGAAGGAACGATTCCTCTTTTACTTTTATTGTCGATTCCTTTTTTGCCCTGATTTCGTCTAAACCGCCCTTACGGGTTTTCAATTTATAAGGCTTTTTTGCTTGAATTGCCCTAAATTTTGCCTAGGCCGCCCTTGCGGGTTTTCAACCTAGTGGGCCCTTTTGCTTGATCTGCCCTAATTTTGCCTAGGCCGCCCTTGCGGGTTTTCGACCTAGCGAGCCTTTTCCTTCTCGTATTGCCCTGCCTTTTACCTAAGTTGCCCTTGCGGGTTTTCTACCTAGCGGGCTTTTTGCTTGCATTGCCCTAACTTTTGCCTAGGCCGCCTTTACGGGTTTTCGACCTAGCAGGTCTTTTCCTTCTCGTATTGCCCTACCTTTTGCCTAGGTTGCCCTTGCGGGTTTTCGACCTAGCGAGCTTTTTGCTTGCATTGCCCTAATTTTTGCCTAGGCCGCCCTTGCGGGTTTTCGACCTAGCGGGCTTTTCTTTTAAGCATAATACTTTTTAACAGCATCTGAGTTGATGGGGTTAGGCAAGTCTTTCCCGTCCATGTTGGCCAGGATCAAGGCACCTCCGGAGAAAGCCTGTTTAACTATATAAGGTCCGTGGTAATTTGGAGACCATTTCCCTTGCAACGTTTTCTACATGGGAAACAGCCTTTTGATCACCAAATCTCCTTCTTGGAACTCCCGAGGATGGACCGTTTTATCAAAAGATTTCTTCATTCTTCTTTGGTATAGTTGGCCGTGACATATCGCCGCCAACCTTTTCTCTTCGATTAAGTTCAATTGATCCATCCGGACTTGGACCCATTCGGCTTCTTCCAATTTAGCATCCATCAGAACTCTCAACAAAGGGATCTCCACTTCAATTGGGAGTACGGCTTCCATCCCATACACTAGTGAGAACGGCGTTGCCCCGGTAGATGTGCGGATAGAGGTCCGATATGCATGTAATGCATAAGGGAGCATTTCATGCCATTCTCTGTATGAGAGAACCATCTTCTGAATTATCTTCTTGATATTTTTATTGGCCGCTTCGACCGCTCCGTTCATCTTTGGTCGATAGGGGGATGCGTTATGATGTTGGATCTTGAATTGACCACATAACTCTGACATCATCTTATTGTTGAGGTTTCAGCCATTGTCCGTGATGAGCTTGCTGGGCAATCCATATCGGCAGATCAGCTCTCTTTTCACGACCTTGACTACCACATTGCGAGTCACACTAGCATATGAGGCAGCCTTGACCCATTTGGTGAAGTAGTCAATGGCCACCAGTATGAAACGGTGCCCATTGGACGCCTTGGGTTCGATTGGACCGATGACATCCATTCCCCACATAGTAAATGGCCATGGTGATGACAGCACATTCAACGACGTTGACGGCATGTGGATATTGTCCGCATATACCTGGCACTTGTGGCAAGTCTTGACATGTTTGTTGCAGTCGACTTCCATGGTCAGCCAATAATACCCTGCTCTCAGAATTTTTCTCGCCATGGCATGTCTATTGGCGTGAGCACGAAAGGACCCTTCATGAACTTCTTTTAGGATTTTGTCGGCTTCTGCTGCGTCTACGCACCTAAACAGAACCATGTCGTGATTCCTTTTGTACAGGATTTCTCCATTAAGGAGGAAACCTGCAGCCAATCTCCGTAGGGTACTCTTGTCATTTTCGGACGCTTCGGCAGGGTACTCTTTGTTCTTTAGGAATTGCCGAATGTCACGATACCAAGGTCTTCCGTCCAGTTCCACCTCTACTGCTTGACAAAATTCCGGTCTAGAGCGATGTTGAATGCGGATGAGAGGCATGTCCTCTTCTCGTCCAACTTCAAACATAGATGACAAAGTGGCTAGGGCGTCAGCCAACTGATTGTTTTCTCGAGGTATATGCGAGAAGGTGACCTCCTCGAAATGCTCCAGTAATTCCTGGAGGCGCGCTTGATAGGGCATTGGTTTTGTGTCTCTAATCCCCCACTCTCCTTTGACCTGATGGATACCAAAGCTGAATCGCCGAAGACTTCTAGGCGTTTTACATTGGCTTCAATTGCTGCTTGGATCCCCAAGATGCAAGCTTCATACTTCGCCACGTTATTTGTGCAATCGAAAGCTAGTCGGGCGGTGATAGGTATGTACTGTCTTTCCCGGGAAATCAGTATAACCCTTATACCATGACCCATCATGTTGGACGCACCATTAAAATACATCGTCCATTTCTCTACTCCTGTCTTTTCTTCCTCACCGGATATTGCCATCAAGTCCTCATTAAGAAACTCTGGCTGCATAGCCTGGTAATCGTCTATGGGCTGTTGGACCAAATACTCGGCGAGTACGCTGCCTTTGACCGATTTCCGGGTCACATACAGGATATGATATTCTGAAAGCACCATTTGCCACTTTGCAATTTGTCCTGACAAGGCAGGCTTCTTGAATATGTACTTGATCGGATCCATCCTGGATATTAGCCACGTGGTGTGACTCAGCATATACTGTCTTAGGCGGTGTGTTGCCCATGCCAAAGCACAGCAAGTTCGCTCCAAGAGATAATATTTGGCTTCGCAGCTCGTAAACTTCTTGCTCAAGTAATATATTGCCTGCTCCTTTCTCCCGGATTCATCATGTTGACCAAGCACACAACCCATTGACTGGTCCGTCACCGTCAGATACAAGATCAAAGGTCTTCCAGGGATTGGTGGTACCAGGACGGGTGGGTTCTGAAAATACGATTTGATCTTCTCAAAAGCCTCTTGGCAATCCTCATCCCAACTCATGGGTTTATTCTTGCGCAAAAGCTTAAAGATCGTCTCGCATGTAGCTGTCAACTGGAAGATAAATCGGGAGATGTAATTGAGTCTTCCTAAGAAGCCTCGGATCTCTTTTTCAGTCTTAGGAGCTAGCATATCTATGATCGCCCGGGCTTTGTTAGGGTCAACCTCGATTCCTTTTTCGCTGAGAATGAAACCTAACAGTTTCCCTGACTTGACCCCGAAGGTACATTTAGCTGGGTTTAACCGTAGCTTGAACTTTCGAAGCCTCTCGAACAACTTCTGCAGATCTGCAAGATGGTCGTCTTCTGTCCGGGATTTGGCAATCATATCATCCATGTAGACTTCTATCTCCTTGTGAATCATATCATGAAATAGTGTCACCATGGCCCTCTAATAGGTTGCCCCAGCATTTTTCAATCCGAAGGGCATGACTTTGTAACAGAAGGTTCCCCAGGCCGTGATGAAGGTGGTTTTTTCTCTATCTTCTTCGGCCATCTTGATCTGATTATAGCCTGAGAAACCATCCATGAATGAAAAATAGGAGAATTGTGCAGTATTATCGACTAGCACATCGATGTGGGGAAGTGGAAAGTCATCTTCCAGGCTGGCTCGATTAAGATCTCTGTAGTCTACGCACATCCGGACCTTCCCATCTTTCTTGGGGACCGGTACTATATTGGCAACCCACTCGGGGTAATTTGCAACAGCCAAGAAGCCGGCGTCAAACTGCTTCCTGACTTCCTCCCAGATTTTCAAGGACATATCCGGTTTCATCCTCCTTAGCTTCTGTTTGATTGGTGCACATCCGGCTTTCATAGGCAGCTTATGCTCTACTATAGAAGTGTCTAAGCCAGGCATGTCTTGATAAGACCAGACGAAGATATCGCTATAGTCCTGTAGGAGTGAGACCAATCGCTCACGATTGTTTCCAGTGATAAGCATGCCTATTTTGACTTCTCTTTTGTTTTCCTCGGTCCCAAAGTTTATCAAATCCACGGGTTCCTGATGAGGTTCTATCACTTTGGATTCGCGCTCCACCAATCTCAACATCTCATCGGTGGGTTCGCATTCAAATTCTGCCTCTTCATTGGCTGGGTCGACATTACAATTGAAATCGCCTGATACAATACTAGCACTGTCGTCGCGAGGCGGTTTCAGGTCAGATCTGCGTATTGGGTATAAGAAGAAGGAATAAGATATGTATATTTAGCAGAGGGAAATATATTGGGGAAAGAGAGAGAATATTTTGGATAATTACAACTGTACTTATCATTTATCAGAAAAATATGTACAAAATGTTTGTGTTTTAAAAAGAATTTTGTCAAGACAATTACAGAATTACATTTAAACTGAACTAAAAGTCAGGGGTAGTTCGATAATCTCCCAGTTGTTCAGTTCTTTTCCTGGAGGGCAGGCCATCACTAGGTCTTCGATCCTGGTCCTCTTCTCCTCATCTACGGCCGCGACTGTATCAAGATCTTCATATCCAGCACTTCAGAAGCTTTGTGAAATGTGGCATAGAGGGACCTTGCCGAACCGGGACCTCGTCTGATCCTCTTTGGTGGGCTCATATCCCAACCCATATCGCCGCCTGTTTTTGTTCACCGATAACGGTCGAGACAAACCGCCGTTATTTTTCCCCAGTCTATCACCTAGCTTGAACCCATTCTTCAGCATTACTCGAGCCATCATCATTAGGGCCTTAGGGGGCAGCCCATGGTCAACCACTTCGCCTTCTTTAATGGTAGTGACATTGGCAACCTTCAAGGCTTGGAAATGAGTTTCCAAGGCCTCTTCAGCAGCCTCAATATAAGGAGGATTGGTGGGTTTGCTGACCAAATAGTCCTCTTCCGCCGAGACGATGATCGATTTTTCGTCTACGATAAACTTCAACTTCTGATGTAAAGTTGAAGGGACCGCTTTGGCAGAATGAATCCAAGGCCTTCCCAGCAGACAATTGTAGGCCAGATGAATATCTATTATTTGGAAAGTTATGTTGAAGATGACCGGGCCGATTTGGACTGGCAGATCTACCTCGCCAATAACTTCCCGTCTTGACCCATCGAACGCTCTTACTACCGTAGAGTTGGGCTTCATATGGACCCCCTCACGCGGCAATTTGGACAGCGTTAGTTGAGGCAGCACATTCAGAGAGGAGCCATTATCTATCAAGACTCTGGCTAGAATATGGTCCATGCACTTTACGGATATGTGCAATGCCTTGTTATGTCTCGCCCCTTCCTCTGGGATCCCACGGTCGGCGAAAGTTAGGAATTTGTTGGCAGTTATGTTGCTAGCGATTCCTTCAAATTTATCCACCGAGATGTTGTGTACTACATGGGCCTCATTCAAGATTTTCAGTAACACCTTCCGATGGGGCTCCGAGTTCATTATTAGAGCCAACAACGATATTTTGGCAGGTATACGGTTTAACTACTCAATTACCGTATACTCGCTTTGTTTTATCAGTTTCAAGAACTTGCAGGCCTCTTCGTCTAAAACAGCCTTTTTTAGCTCCTCCTCTTCCTCTTTGCAGCCATTTTCGGGCTCTAATCTAGCCCGACCCTCCTTGCCTTGGGTATCTGGCTGTCTTTCCATGTCCTCGGTAGGAGCATAAATGCGACCACTCCTGGTCACTCCTCCTACCCCAGCTATGTTGGTCACGTCAGGTGAGGAGTTTTCCAATCTACCCTCCTATGTTCTTCCTCCGAGTACTTCGACGTTATACCTCCAAGGCACTTCTTTGTTACTATGATACTGGACAGGGTCTCGGTACCTTTATTGTGACAGGTCCCATCCCATTGGGCGTCAGCGAGACCGACGGTTCAGTATAGCGAATGACCAGAGGTTTAGGATGCCCTGGAAAGGATTCATTGACCATGTCCACCTCTTCTTCAGCTTCAATATAGTTCACTGAGGGTCCTGCTCCCCCATGGTTCGGCAGTGGGTTTCTCCCCACACTTGGAGCATCCTTTTCAAAGTTCAGCCATTTGGCATTGATCAACTTCTGGACCCTATGTTTCAGGGCCAGGCAGTTTTTAGTAGAATGCCCTATCGTTCCAGCATGGTAATCACACTTAGCCTCAGGATTGTACCACTTCGGGTATGGTGGTTCTAATGGCTTCATGGGGACCAGTGCAATTAAGGAGTTTTGAATTAAACGGGGCAATAGCTCCGAGTAACTCATCAGGATCAGGTCAAATTGCACCATTTTTCTTTGGTTGTTGTTGGTTTTTTGCTGAGGCGGGTTAAGGTTGGTGTTTTGGTTCCATGGCTGTGGTGATTGTTGTTGAGGGAATGTTTGGGAAGGTGGAGTTATGAAGGTAGTGTTTGGCTGGAATGGAGTAGGCGGGTTGTAGATTGGTTGGTAAGTAGGTTGGGTTGTGGCTACCATGTGTGGGTGTGTTGGGAATTGCGGTTGATATGGTATTTGGTAGTTAGGTGGCGTGGTGGGTGGTTGGTACACAGGTTGTGTGGTGGTTGGGCGGTTAGGGTCGGCTGAGACATAATGGGTCTCGGCTTCCTTTTTCTTCCATGAATTATTCGTCGGCTTCTTCGTACTTACATTGCCGACGGCGTTGTGTACAATCCTTCCTCGGCGTAAGCCACTCTCTATGCGCTCTCCGATTAGTACCATGTCAGAGAAGTTGGCGGACACACTGCCCACCATTTTGTCGTAGAAGGGAGCAGGGAGAGTCTCCATGAAAGTGCTGATCATCTCCCTATCTAGCAAAGATGGCTGAACTTGAGCGGCCAGCTCCCTCCACCGCTCGCATACTCCTTGAAAGACTCGTTCTCCTTCTTGGTCATGTTCTGCAATTGGGTCCTGTCAGGAGCCATCTCGATATTATATTTGTATTGCTTTAGGAAGGCGTCTGCCAAGTCCTTCCATGTACGGATGTACGACCTCTCGAGCTGGGTATACTAGCTAGCTGCTGCTCCAGTTAAACTGTCCTGAAAATAGTGAATAAGCAGCTTATCGTTGTGTGAATGGGAGGCCATTTTTTCGGCAATACATTGTGATATGATTCACCCTACACGAATGAATCGGAATGCGGAAACGATAACGGAACGTCTTGAGAATCAGGATAAGATAAGAAAGGATAAGGTAAGATTAGGTAATATTAGGATAAGATAAGATAAGATAAAAGGAACCCGACACAAACCGCGACCTGCCGGAGAGCACCGAAGTTATCAAGAGGAACGTGACCCTTACCGCGACCTGCCGGAAGAACCAACGTTATCAAAGGTAGTTCTTTGCCCAAGAACCAAGGGAATCAACTCACACAGAGATGAAAAAAACTCTCAGAGAGAAAATATGATTAATACCCAAAACCTGTCTTTTCACTGAATCCCTAACCCCTATTTATAGTGAACCTAATCTAGTAAAAAAGATAATAAATTAGAAATCCTAATTAGATTGCAATTTGAATTGCAATCAATCTAAAACGAATAACTTCTAGATAAATATCAAATCCTAATGTAATCTAAAGTAAATCCTAATGTAATCTATAGTAAATCATAACTTT
Organism: Canavalia gladiata; assembly: GCA_037954105.1. Lineage (NCBI taxonomy): Eukaryota > Viridiplantae > Streptophyta > Magnoliopsida > Fabales > Fabaceae > Canavalia > Canavalia gladiata. The sequence continues at coordinate 15,944,096 of CM075662.1, read as the reverse complement.
ATCACTTAAGATCTTCAATGATATGACTACATAAATTAACCCATGTTGGGATTGGGCTTGGATCCACGTAGTCTTTTCCTTGAACTTCCTTGATAAGACCTTCAAGTGCTTGCTCCATACGTTTGATCCTATTTCTCAGCATAGTATCTTCCATTCCTTGTAGATAATCTCCTAGATGATCTCTTTTGCTTATCGTGGGGCCCACATTCACATCATTCCCTCCTTCTTCAAGAGGATTCGTCCTCGAATCTTAATGGTCATATTATCGTTGATCCTTTCAATCACTTGAAATGGACCATCTCCTCTAGGATGTAATTTGGAACTTCTTTGATTTGGAAACCGCTCTTTTCGCAAGTGAACGCACACCCAGTCACCAGGGTCAAAGACCACATTGGTGCGTCCTTTGTTTTCCTGCCGAGCATAATGTTCATTTTTCTTCTCAATATTTGCGCGAACCTTGGCATGTAATTTCTGCACAAATTCAGCCTTTTTTCTTTCCATCAACATTAAGAGAGTCATTAGTATAAAATGGTAAAACATCTAAAAATCCATATACAATCTCAAAAGGTGAAAAGGAAGTAGATGTATGGAAAACCCTATTATATGAAAATTCAACATAAGGAAAACAATTCTCCCAATCCTTTAAATTCTTTCGTATTATAGCACGTAATAAGGTTCCTAAAGTTCTATTCACAACTTCAGTTTGTCCATCTATTTGTGGATGAGCCACAGTAGAGAATAATAATTTAGTGTCCAACTTACCACACAAGATTTTCCAAAAGTGACCAAGAAATTTAACATCTTGATCACCTATAATAGTTTTAGGTGAGCCATGCAAATATACAATCTCTTTGAAAGATAAACTAGCAATATGAGTGACATCATTAGTTTTAGAACAAGCAATAAAATGTACCATTTTGCTAAACCTATCTACAACGATAAAATTACTATCTTTTCTTTTTGAGGTTCTAGATAGCCTTAGTATAAAATTCACAAAAATATCAGTCCAAGGATATTCGGGAATAGGTAAGGGTGTATACAAGCCATGATGCATTACCTTAGATTTTGTTTGTAAGAAAGTAATATATTTTTCACTAATAAGTTTAACATCATGCTTTATTTTTGGCAAAAAAAGATGTTCAATTAAAATATGATAAGATTTTTGAATACCAAAATGCCCAATTAATCTTCTCCCATGAGTCTCTTTAATAAACATTCCCCTTACGCTACACTTAGGTACATATAATTTATTTTTATTAAATAAATATTCGTCTTGCCTAAAATAGTAATCAAAATCATGGTCAGAACACGTTTTCCATAATTGTCCAAATTCAATATCATCTGCATACATGATTTTTAGTAATTCAAATCCAAGTAATTTGGTCTATAAAGTCGTAAGTAATACATACCTTCGTGACAGCACATCTACTACAATGTTTTCCTTTCCCTTTTTATACTTGATAACATAAGGAAACATCTCATCAAATTCTAGCCACTTGCCATGTCTTTTATTGAGCTTACCTTGAGACTTTAAAAACTTCAAGCTGAGTTTATCAGAATGGATGACAAATTCCATCGACCAAAGGTAATGTTGCCAAGTTTGTAAGGCGCTCACCAAGGCATAGAGCTCTTTGTCATAGGTTGGATAGTTAAGCATCGCTCCACTAAGTTTCTCACTAAAATATGCCATAGGTTTAGAGTCCTGCATTAAAACAACTCCTATACCCATTCCAGAAGCATCACATTCAATCTTAAAAACTTTATCAAAATTAGGTAACTTTAACACAGGGTCATTAATTAACTTATCTTTTAGCAGATTACAAGCTTGTTCATGTTTGTTATTCCATTTAAAATTAACATTCTTTTTAACAAGTTTATTTAAAGAGGTAGTTATAGAAATAAAATTTTGTACAAACCTCCCATAAAGACTTGTTAAACCATGGAAGCTTCTTCCTTCATTAGCATTTGTAGGCATGGGCCATCCTCTAGTTTCATTAACCTTTTCTTCATCAGCACTAACTTTCGTAATCTTGTTGATGACTCTACAATCGACGCACATGCGCCATGTTCCATCCTTCTTTGGTACTAAGATAACATGAACTGTACATGAACTAAGACTTTTCCTCATAAAGCCTTTCTGCATCAACTCCTCTACTTGTCTTTGAATCTCCTTAGCCTCTTTTATAAGAAGTAAACTTCTTGGTGGTTCTCTAAGAAATACATCATCAAATTCCTGCAACAAATATTCAACCACACTAGGAAAAGAAGAGTTATGATAGTTAGTAAGATAAATATCCTTGTACATGAGTACAAGAACTTGTTCCTTTTCCCTCAAAACACTCTCAACCTCTCCTTTGTGAGCAAATACACAAAATTTATTTTCTTTGTCTTTATTTTTTTATTTTTCTTTCTTTTCACTTTCATTCTTTTTTTGACTTTCTACTTTTTCTTTACTCTCTATTTTATCTCTCTTTTTTCTTTCTTGATTTTCTAATTCTTTCTCATTCTTTTCTTGACTTTCTACTTTTTCTTCACTTTCAATTTTATCTCTCTTCTCTCTTTCTTTATTTTCTAATTCTTTTTCTCTCATTCTACATTCTTTTGAATTTTTCATTTGGTCGTAATAAACCTCCTTTGGTCTAGGATCTCCCATCTCATTAGACCAATTAAACTTCGATGATGAACTAGAAGCATACTTGGGATATTTGCAAGTGCTCCTAGATTTGAGTTGTCTTTCCACTTGAATAGCTTTATGAAGCAATTCATCCATCTCCATATAATGTTGTTGTTCCACCACATCAGCTATCTCTCTTTTAAGCCCTCTAATAAATCTTGTCATAGTGATTTCTTTGTCCTCCTCTACATTGGCTCTTATCATAGCAGTTTCCATCTCCTTATAATAATCTTCAACACCCATGGCGCCTTGAGTAAGACTTTGTAGTTGTTTCCAATGCAAGTCCCTATGATAGTGACTAGGCACAAATCTTCTTCTCATGGCTACTTTCATCTCTTTCCACGTTCGGATAGGTGTCTCTCCATATCTCCTCCTATTAAGGATAAATTGATCCCACCAAATATTAGCATAATCGATAAAAGAAAAACTGGCTAGTCGTACCTTTTTCTATTCCGAGTAATTGTGACAATTAAACATATGCTCCGCTTTTCTCTCCCACTCTAGATAAGTTTCTGGTTCGTTCTTTCCTTGGAATAGTGGAAGGGATAATTTAGTACTCCCCAAGTTGTTATCCTTTTCTCCTCGATATCGTCTTCTTTCCGTACAACATCCACCGTCTGATTCTAAGTTCTCCCCCCAATCTGTTTCTTCATCGCGGTGAAGTGATCTTTGAGGACTACTTCTACGAGACACCCGAGATCTCCTTCTCGAACAATCCTCCATGTCCTCCAACCTCCTGTTCAACTGTTGGAATTTATCTTGAATTGATTTCATGAATACTTTTAGATCCATCTCATTTTGATGGGGTTCACTACTCATGTTGGCAATGTTGCAAATTGAACAAAATAAATAAATTAGAATAATAAGGCCTCACAAGTCACTCCCTTAGTGTTTGCCCTCAATATTGACGCTCTTCACTCTTGTTTACACTCGAATTGGCTTTTCTATAATGCTCTAACCAACTCTTGCCTTTTACCTCTCAATTCTCCTTATAAATCCTTGAACTAAGAACTTCACAAGTTGATCTTCCCACAGATAACGAAACAGTCACAGATACACAAGATGAATAAGGTAAGGAATATTGGTTAAGAATTAAGAACTTAAGGAAATTATATTGAATGAAGACTGATTTATTTTTTTTTCAATTGTCTTAAATTTTTTTTTTCTATCACAATGTTTTTTTGCTTCTTTTTTTTTTAATTTTTTTTTATCCAAAACTTCATTTTTTTTTGTAATATTTAGTAGGTAACAACTTTAACACAAGAAAATAAAACAAAGGATAGATGACACTTGATTCCAAGAGTCGAAGCTCTGATGCCAAATGATATGATTCACCCTACGCGAATGAATCGGAATGCGGAAACCATAACGGAACGTCTTGAGAATCAAGATAAGATAAGAAAGGATAAGGTAACATTAGGTAATATTAGGATAAGATAAGATAAGATAAAAGGAACCCCGACACAAACCGCGACCTGCCGGAGAGCACCGAAGTTATCAAGAGGAACATGACCCTTACCGCGACCTGCCGGAAGAACCAACGTTATCAAAGGTAGTTCTTTGCCCAAGAACCAAGGGAATCAACTCACACAGAGATGAAAAAAACTCTCAGAGAGAAAATATGATTAATACCCAAAATCTGTCTTTTCACTGAATCCCTAACCCCTATTTATAGTGAACCTAATCTAGTAAAAAAGATAATAAATTAGAAATCCTAATTAGATTGGAATTTGAATTGCAATCAATTTAAAACGAATAACTTCTCGATAAATATCAAATCCTAATGTAATCTAAAGTAAATCCTAATGTAATCTATAGTAAATCATAACTTTATCACTTAAGATCTTCAATGATATGACTACATAAATTAACCCGTTTGGGATTGGGCTTGGATCCACGTAGTCTTTTCCTTGAACTTCCTTGATAAGACCTTCAAGTGCTTGCTCCATACGTTTGGTCCTATTTCTCATCATAATATCTTCCATTCCTTGTAGATAATCTCCTAGATGATCTCTTTTGCTTATCGTGGGGCCCACATTCACATCACATTGTCAAATGACTTTTTGGACAGCCGACTCCCCTATACTTCTCGAATTCCGGTGTCTTGAATTTAGGAGGTATTACGACATCAGGTACGAGGCATAGCTCGGAAGCCTCCACTATTCCATATTCGTTCCCTTCGATGGCTCTAACCCTCTCTTCTAGGTGTTTCCATCTCCTGCCGAAGTGGGCTTCTTGATCAGCTGATTTTGGCCATGGTTCGTTCAAGGACTGGCCAATGTGGTGAGGTAAGGTGGGTTGTCCCTCCGGTCTTGTAGTATGACCGTAAGGGTGTGGTTGGTGAGGGTTGGCCGGATGAATAGTAACCGGGGTAGAGTACGTGGGGTCCTCGGTGACGGTTGTATTCATGGGAGTATAGTCGGAGTTGATGTTGTATGGGTATGTGGTCGGATTGGCGTGAGGAGGAAAAGACGGGTTTATGTGTGGTGGGAAGGCAGAGGACATATTTGTGTTGTAAGGGTAGGGTGGTGGATTCGTGTGTGTTGGGTATGAGTGTGGTGGATAACTGGTGGTGTTGGTAGAAGGGTAAGTCAATGGGTTAATATGATGAGGATGAGCGGTAAGGTTTGTGTGTGGAGGTCCAGCAGGGAGATTTGGATGATATTGGTGGGTGGTAGGGTTTATGTGGAGTGGAAGAGCATTTGGATTTTCACCAGTCGTGATCCCTTGAGAACCTGGCCCATATGGAAGCTCATAGTCAGGCGGTAGCCCGTATGGCCATTCTTGCTCGGTGATAGCTTGAAGGGGCATTGAAGCAGCAGCAGCCCCTGTTGTCTCAGTTGCCCTAGGTCCCTCTGTGCCTTTCTCAAGTAGCTTCATAAGCTTGGCTACTTGATCTTTTAGCTCAGCTACTTCGTTTTTGAGTTATTCATTCTGCGTCTCTAGCTCACTCATGACTTTGGCTTTTGATCTAGTGCTATACGAATGTCGAGGGAGTCGTGAGTCCGCTATTTTGTTATCTGTCATAAAAACATCATATTAATTAATTATTAATTGAAAATAATTTTTGGCATGAAATAAATATTGAGGGACCAATTTCTCGTTGACCATCTATCGATCGTGTGTGCTTTGATTGTCTCGAGCATGAAATGGAAATTAATGTGAAATCGTAGACGGAGAGAAATCAACTTTATTCAAGCAAATTGAATTTATTTTACATTTTTCCCTCCCTGTCTGGCTAACACAATGTACTTGTTCATCCTTAGTATCAGATTTTTACAAAATTGAATAAAATCTTCAACTTCGGGAGGAGTGTGTAGCGGGTGTAATGAGGTTTCAGCCTTCTTGAGGAGCGGTGGTACTTCTTCGATTGCCATGTTTGCTAGACTGGCCAATCTCCCAAAACATCTGGTCCAGTGGTCAGCTGTGTCTTTGTACCACTTACTTTCATTTTGGATGTCATTTATACCCCATTGTTGCATTCGAATTACCTCGATGACATTCCATTTTTCTTCATTTACCTCATTCTGCCAGGCCACTAGTAAACCTTCGATCTACTTTTTTGTGTCTTCCAATCGTTGCAGCAGATCGTTCCTCTCTTCTATCACGTAGTATGCCTCCAGTTGAACTCTTTTATTTGCGGCTAAGATCTGGTTTTTCTCTTCACGGATGGTATGGATCTTGGTCTTCATCTGCTCTAAAGCATCCCTGAGTTGGCGGTTCTCTTGGAGTGCGACATCTCTCTCTTGTACTCTCATTCCGAGCTCTTTGTTGGCCACTTGCAGGTTCATATGGACCTGAGAAGCACGCTCCCGTTCACCTTTTTGCTGATCTCTGATAGATGCTATGAGAGCTTTGTTCACTTCATCTTACCTTCTCCATGCAACGCTCTCTTGCCGTGCCTTCAAAAGTTCCTCTTCCAGTCGAGCGTTTTTCTGGGTCATAGCCTCTAGCTTTTCCTTCAAGTTTTTAACAACCTCATCTTCAAATACCATTGGTGATGGTTGACTTTCGGATGGGGTGGTCGGAGGTTTGAAGGGTAGTTTATTCTGCTGCACCTTATTTCTGACCCACTGTCTGTATTTTTCTTTGGCCCCACAACTTCGGATTCCCAGCTCTTTCCCCTTACGAGTAATGCTTTCCCATGCTTCTCGGACTTTGCGGAGACCCTCGACGAAGTCCTCCTCATATTTTAAGAGAAAAGGGGTCACCAATTCGTCCGATGGGGGTGCCTCAATGGGATAAGCCAGCTGCCTCTGCCCCAATATTGGGTTGTAATTGATGCAACCCCTGGTTCGCATGAGGGGTACATTTAGGAACCCCTTGCAGTGATAGATGACCTCCGTTCTCTGTTGCCAAGTAGGTTGCCATCGAACCTGTTCTTCTTTTAAGCTGGCGAAATGAGCTGCCTATTCTTCATTGTTCCTTAGCTTTATCTGATAACATAATAAGTCCGATATAGGGCATTGTACTTTCATGCTCCTTTTGAAGGCGTGAGCAGTTATCCATATGTACAGCACTGGTAGGCAGCAAAGCAGCTTCTTCCCTCACCCTTCATGACAGAGATTCAGTGTATAGTAGACGTCCGCTAGCAAAGCAGTAACGGGGTTTTCAGCTTTATTTCTTCGAGCCAAGAATATATCGACTGCGTTCAGATCAACAAAATTCTCTATGCCAGGAAAGAGGACTAGCCCATAGATGGTAAGGGCTAGTACATCCATGTAAATGTCCCACTGGTTGTTGTTGGCCAGATGTTGCATATAGGCTTCCAAGAACCCTCGGGTGAACCCCTTAGCTTGATTCTTTCCTTGGTAGTCTGTCAATCGATCACCTGACTGCAAGCCTAGGGCCTGTGCGGCAGTTCGGAACGAAGTGTGGTGTTCCAAATGGTTGTATGGTCAGGTTCCTTCCAAAGGCAAATCCGAAATCTGCTCGAATTCTTCCAAGGTGGGTGCCAGTTGGAAGTCAAGAAAAGTGAAACATCTGAGAGGGGGATCGTAGTATTGTACCATTGCTATGAGGGCCCCCTCTTGTACTTTGACTTTCAACAGTTTCAGTATGTTTCCATATTTTTTGGTGAACGACATTAATTGAATACTTGTCAATTTGCTTCCGAAATCTTCTAGGCTAGCAAAATCTGTCAGCTTGACCCTAACCCTTTTTCTCTTCCTCAACTGCCCAAATTCTGCAATGTCGCAACCGTAATTCTGATGACACGACGAACTCGCTAAAATTTAAAAAAGAATGATTTTATTAATTATGTGGAGTCGCCACCAAATTTTTATTTAAGGGAAAAAGATTTGGAAAAACCCTAACTCGAGGATGAGATTTAGGTTTGGGAGTCGATTACAAGTGGGGAAGGTGTTAGGCACCCCACTCGCCTGTTCCGAAGAACAGTACCCTTAAACTGAGTGTGTGATTATTTGAAAATGTTTGATCCCTTAGTTAATTTGAAAATAAATACTTGATGGGGGTTAGCCTGACAGGACTTGATCCTGCTCCTAAGTATTTCCTGGTGCAATGGGAAACTCAAGGCTTACGTAGTTCTGGTTATGTTTTGAAGGCTTGACCTTCAAAAGTGTTTAAAAGAATGTTTGAAAGGTGCTTGAAGGTTTGACCTGCGGAGCTACTTGGAAGGTAAAAAAGGCTTGATTATTTTGAAAACTATTTTTAGAAGGGCAATCTTCATCCACATATGCACAAGGCCTTAGACAACTACGGCTGCACTTGGACCCATACGAATCTCTAAACAACGAACAACAGAAAAAGCTACCAGTTCGTGCTTAGAGCTCGTCGCGTGAGATGAAGAATCACAAAACAAGATTTTTATCTTTTGAAAAACGATGAGAAATAAGACGAGCAAGGCTTTTAGTTTTATAAAAGGGAAGGGCAACCCTAATCCACATATGCACAAGGTCCAAGACAACTACGGCTGCACTTGGACCCATACGAATCTCTAAACAACGAGCAGCAGAAAAAGCTACCAGTTCGTGCTTAGAGCTCGTCGCGTGAGATTAAGAATCGCAAAACAAGATTTTTATTTTGAAAGGCGATGAATAATAAAATAGGCAAGACATAATCAAACATAAAAAGGTTATGAGGTGTGCATAGTATTAAAAGAAATGAAATTTATGGATTTGATTTGTAGTCAGAAGGACATTGAGAAATTAAAAGGCGATTAGGAGAATTTTAGAGGTATGAATTTGGCTTTTATTAGAAATCTTGGGGTAAACCAACAATTAAGGGATTTGGTGTTTTATAGATTTATTTAAGAATTTTGGATCTTTTATGAATTATTTAGGAATTTTGGAATTTTCGTGAAATTTTAGTAATTTTGGGATTTTTGGGATTTTTATGAATTTTTGTTAATTTATGAATTTTTATTAATTTCTAGAATTTTTATGAATTTTTATTAATTTCTGGAATATGGGGACAGAATAGGGATTTGTGGGAATGACTAGGGGCATTAGGGTCATTTCTGTGGTAGGGACAGAATAGGGGTTCTAGGATTTCCCTAGGGGTATTAGGGTAATTTCTGTGGCAGGGGAAAAATAGGGATTCTAGGATTCCACCAGGGGTATTAGGGTAATTTCTGTGGCAGGGACAGAATAGGGATTTGTGGGAATGACTAGGGGCCTTTTGGTATTTGGCATTTGAGGAACGGAATAGGCATTTGTTGGAAAGACCAGTGAGGATCAAAGGGGGGTTTTTGAGGTTTGAAGACATATCCACTTAACCACTGTACCCAGCGCTCGTTTGGGTTAATAATATCCGCATTTGGGTTAACACTTATGCATATTGCATGGCCTGCATGGCTCCCCAAACCTATGCTGAGTTAAGTTGAGAGTGCCAGAAAATCTTCTTCACGTATTGACCATGCTGAGACTCCCTTAGGCCTTAACAAAATACCATCTAATTTACCTGTATGTATGGCAAGATTTAGATCCTCTAAGGTGAACGCTTGGTCAGGGGATGCAATCACAGACTCACCATTTCCTAGCCTCTGTTCTTGACATACACAGGGCATGACCGCCACCTCCAACAGGGAATTGAGTTGTTTATGGCAGGGTCTTCCGCCTCTAATCTCAGCTGGCCAAGAGGTATGAATATTAAGCAGAATTTAGACCAGCTCATGGTCTTCGTCGTCGACGATTACAGTGGCGGAGAGACGTCTCTATGGGCATATACTATTGAGACAAATGACGCTTTGGATGCTCGGGATGTTGGAGGACTATAGGTGATTTAGCTAACCTATCTTCAAACCACTGCTCTATGGAACATGTCAAGTTTCGTGCGTTCTAAAGGAGGGCCTGGATGTTAGAGGTGACAACTCTTTACTAGGTTGATTCAGCAGGGGGTTGGCTCTGTTTTTGGTTTCGATCATGGGTCAAGCGATGGTATGGACTGGGTTCGATCACCATTCTCACCATCCTAGCAAGGTCCTATCAGGCGTAAACACTAGAAATCTCCCTACGAGAAGAGCCACTTAATCGAATTATCAGAGGGCACCTATTTTGCTCTGTTTTTTTTTTCACAATTCAGCGTCATATTGAAGCCTATCACTATACGATGAATCATCGTCCTAATTTATCTATCAAATTTTCTAAAGGCCTCTATGGTTGAATCAAACCTTCCCCTGGGATATGAAGCAGAGAATCTCAATTCCTTCACTAATGGCAACACTGGTCGTGCAAAACAGGGGCACTCTAGATCACACACATTTACTCTCATGGTTAAGCTTAACGTGTCTGATCCAATCTTTCTCCCCCCCCCCATCCGATTCCAGATCGATACAGCATATTGAGCCAAACATTGTTATGAACACCATGTATACTGATATGTAGGGTTATCAAACGAACCAAAACTTAAGCCAAACATCATATAATTATCATCAAGAACAAAGCCTGGCTCATCCTAAGCAATCTTTAAAACGAATTATATAACGAAGCTCTTGATCCAGTCATGTGTCTTGTTAACTTTCAATGCAAGAACGAGAACTAACCTACTGAAGGATCAAGAAGATCGAGCTCTGCCTATGATGATGATGAATCTTTTCTTCGATCCAAGAACGCTTCTGATCCTTTGCCTCCAGAAGCCAATTCGAGTTCTCTGGTTTCTGAAAAGCTCCCAAAATCTTGAAAAGAAAACGAAACCCCTAAGCTTCTCTCTCAGTTTTTTCGTCCTCTCCTCCCAAAAAAACTCAAAGGCCCTCTCTGTTACTTATATATGCATATGCCCCTCAGTGCTTTTGCCTTTTACCGCCTTTTTGTTTTTCATTTTTTGTTTTTTTTTAATCTTGAATTTTACTTTTTATTTATTTTTGCGATTTAGATTTCTGATTTTACTTTCTCTAATTTTCTTATTTTCTTTTTCTATTTTTTTAATTTTCGGTGTTTAGATTTTAGGTTTTTTCCTTTTTTTTAATTTCGATTTTTATTTACTTACCAAATTTAGTTTTAGGTTTTTTATTTAGTTTTTTTTTAATTTCCAGAATTTTAATTTTTTTTGTTTTCAGAACTGTTTTATTTTTCCAGAATTTTAAATTTTTTGTTTTAAGAATTCTCTTATTTTTCTAGAATTTTAATTTTCAATGTTTTAGATTTTAGGTTTTTTCTTTATTTTAAAGTTTTTTTTTCTGATTTTATTTCAATTTCTTTAATTAATTAGTTTTATCTCTTTTTCTAATATTTTGATATATTATTTTATTTTCCAGACTTAAAAATATTTTCTTAACCTTTTGAATTTTCTGTTTTGTTTTTATTTTTGAATTTTCTGTTTTTGTTTTATTTTTGAATTTTCTATTTTTGTTTTATTTTTCTTTGATTTTGATTTTAATCTTTCTTTTCTGATTCTTAATTATTTTTGTTTTGGATTTTTAATTAATAATTACTTTTCCTTTTCTTTTTTATTTTTGAAAATTTTTTCTTTGTTTCCAAAATTTTCTATTTTACAGTTTTTATTTCTTATTTTCAATTTCGATTTTTTATCTATTATTATTTTATTTATATTTTTTCAGATTTTTGATTTTAATTTTTCTTTATTTCTGATTTTTTTTTCTTTTTTTATTCTTAATTTTTGATTAATTTTATTTTTCAGTTTCTTTTTTGAATTTTAATTTTTCATTATTTATAGTTTTATTTAAATCTTTGTTTTTACTTAATTGACTTTTGTTTTTTTAATTTTATTATTTATTTTTTTTATTATTTATTTTTATTTATATATATTTTTTCATTTTTATTTTTCTTTTAGATTTCAATTTTTTTTAATCCTTTTCAGATTTAAATCTTTTATGAATTTTTCATATTTTTAATCTTTTAATTAATTTTATTTCTTTCATTTTCGTTTTCTGATTTTAATCATTTTTTAAAATTTAAGATTTTTGGTACGATTTGGTTTTAATTTTTAATTGCTAATTTTATTATTTTTCTGATTTTTGTTGGAGATTTTTTAAAAATCTTGTAATTTTCTGTTTCTAAAAGATTTTATTTCATTATTATTTTTTGGGCTTTTAATTAATTTTTCTCTTTCCTATTATTATTATATTATTATTTTTTGTTTTCATTGTTTAATCGTGCTTTGTTTTGAATTTTTTGGGATTTCCAACTTAGGTTTGTCCCCTAATTGATTTAAACCGGGCATCGGACATAATTGAGTATTTACACGCATTAATTTTCATTTCACCTCTTCTGAGAATGTCACTGAGAACCTGGTCCCTCAATAATAAAAGAAAAAGAAAAGCAACAAAGATAAACATTTTAAATGTTTGACGAGGTGATATTGATGCATGATAGACTATAAACAAAATGACAACCATAACTTTATTTGTGCAAAATTTACAAACGTTCCTCTCTTTCTCTCTTTCTCTTTCTTTCATTCTTTTGTTTTTCTCTCTTTTCACTTTTCTTTTTCTCTTTCTTTCTTTTCCTCTTTTTTCTCTCTCTAATTTTTCTACTCCCCCTTTCTTTAGTCACCCCCTCACAAGTGAAGAAAGATGGACCTGAATTTGCAGAACGTGCCCTCCTTTTATCCTATTTGGGTAACCTGTCCTAAGGGTCTATGGCCATTAATGCATGAACCTCTCGAAAGGTGGTCAGTAATCCTAAGGTATAAAAGGTCACTAGAGCCAAGTTCCAGTCCGTAATGCTTGCTACAACAGCAGAAAAAGCTACCAGTTTTAGGGCATTACGAATAGGACGCACTCTAGCTGGGATTTTCGTGATAGTCAAACAGGACGTAAGCCACAAAGTGACACCACTAGATCCCTATACTCCTAAGCATCACTCAGACCCGGGTATAGGGCCCCACTCATGATAAAATGTATATGTTATGCATGGAGGACACATTAATCTTTGGGATACCTGCAATTGGGGAAATTGTACAGATATATAAAGCAATTTAATGTTTATCTATCCTAAGGTTTGTACAAAGAATAAACAAATCATTAAATCACAGATAAGCAAACAGGTAAATAAATCATACAAATAGAAGGAAAGGGATCGAAGTAATACACACTCAAATGAATGGGCTTGACTCCCTAAAGTCCCCAGTGCAGTCGTCATTTGTTGCAACCGTACTTCCAACGAGACGACGAACCTGCTAAAATTATGAAAATGAATTATTTGATTATGTGTGGAGTCGCCACCAAATTTTGTTTAAGGGAAAAGATTTGGAAAAACCCTAACTCGAGGATGAGATTCAGGTTCGGGAGTGGATTACGAGTGGGGAAGGTGTTAGGCACCCCACTCGCCCGTTCCGAAAAACGGTACCCTTAAACTAAGTGTGTGATTTTGAAAAAAACTGTTTTGATCCCTTTAACTAGAGTGAAAATACATAATTTGATGGAGGTTAGCCTGACAGGACTTGATCCTACTCCTACGTATTCCCCGGTGCAATGGGAAACTCAAGGCTTACGTAGTTCTAGTTTGTTTTGAAGGCTTGACCTTTGAAGATGCTTGAAAGAAAAGAATTTAAAAAAGAACATGTTGCTTTGGGACACATTTTTTTGGAAGGGCAATCCTCATCCACATATGCACAGGGCCCAAGACAACTACGGCTGCACTTGGACCCATACGAATCTCTAAACAACGAACAGCAGAAAAAGATACCAGTTTGTGCTTAAAGCTCGTCACGTGAGATTGAGAATCACAAAACCAGATTTTTATTTTGTAAACACGATGAACAATAAACAATTTTTTTATTTTGTAAAAGGGAAGGGCAATCCTAATCCACATATGCACAAGGCCCAAGACAACTACGACTGCACTTGGACCCATACGAATCTCTAAACAGCGAATAACAGAAAAAGCTACCAATTCGTGCTTAGAGCTCGTCGAGTGAGATTAAGAATCGCAAAACAAGATTTTTATTTTAGAAAATGATGAATGATAAAACAAGCAAGATTTGTAATTTGCAAATAGGAAGGGCAATCCCAATCCACATATGCACAAGGCCCAAGACAATTACGGCTGCACTTGAACCCACACGAATCTCTAAACAACGAACAACAGAAAAAGCTACCAGTTCGTGTTTAGAGCTCGTCGTGTGAGATTAAGAATTACATAACAAGATTTTTATTTTGGAAAACGATGAAAAATAGGCAAGACATAATCAAACGTAAAGGGATGCGGGGGTGTGCTTATCATTAATGGAAATTTATGGATTTAATTTGTAGTCAGAAGAATTTTGAGAAATTAAATTGTAATTAGTAGAATTTTAGAGGATTGAATTTGTAATTATTAGAAATTTTGAGGCAATTTTAGCAAGTATTAATAATTTTGGGATTCATCTAGCAATTATGGAATTTTCATGAATTTATTTGACAATTACGGAATTTTTACGAATTATTTAATAATTATGGAATTTTTATGGGTTATGGATTTATTTAATAATTATGGAAATTTTTTTTATGAATTTATTTAATAATTACGGAACGTGGGAATTGTTTTAGCATTAATGGAAAGACTAGGGGCAGCATAGTAATTACCATGGCAGGGACATATTGGGAATTAATGGGAATGATCAAGGGCATTTTGGGTATTCTGCACTTTGGGACAGAATGGGAATTAATGGGAATGATCAGGGCATTTTTGGTATTCTGCTAATTGGGACAGGATGGGAATTGATTAGAAAGATCAGGGGCATTTTTGGTATTCTGCTAATTGGGTTAAATGAGAGAAAAAGCAGAATGGTCCTACCTGGATTCGAAGAATGGACATGGGATATGTACTTAGGCTCTCCAACCACTGAGCCTGATGTCCATTTGGGATGATGGCCCTCAATCTTTAATTTTAAGCAAGCCTATCTGATTTGCATGCAAATTGGGTGAATAATTAAAAGGTCCCATGCAGGGTTCGAAAGCGCGTCTCTGGACATTAGGGAGAGTATGTTTTCCACTAGACTGAGTGCCTATTTGATGTTATGCCATTCAATATTAAGTCAAGACTGTGGTTTGCATGGGGTACACTCACGTACTTCTCCTCTCCTTTGTCTTCTTTTCGTCCTTGTAATACATTTTGCTTGGATGCTGAGTCTTCATCTTGAGGTAGCAGTGGTGTGGCTGATCTGGGGAAATCTTCATGCTCCGGCTTTGTTTCTTGCCTCCATGTTCGCTGGTGCAGCCATTATCTACCCCTGCCCCCAAGCTCGATTAATTTAGGGTCTTACCAAACAGAATCAACATAATGGTTCCTCCTCACCCAGCTTATTTGAGAACCCTTTAACTCCCGGGATGAGGAAAAATTAGAGGATGCTTAGAAGCAATAGCCTAATTACGACTATGTGGCCATTCAAGGCGTCAGCTTCTGGTTAGCGAACGAGGCCTAGCAGCTTCCCAGCAGGGATCCCTGGTTCGAGTCTTACTTAATCTGAGTTCATCTATTTAGAGAGCTTATTGTGTTTGGATGTGTAAGTATTGAACGTGCTTTATTAATCGGGATTTCTTAGCGAACAGAAGGTATCCTCCTGAAGCATTTTCTCTGCAAAGGCTTTGGACACCTCAAGCAAATTGTAAATTGTTGTGGCATTCCCTCTCATATATTAAGTAATAAATGAGACAACAACTCCTGTTGTCTTGGCCCGGTGGAGATTTCTTCCTGCTTCTTATTACTACTAAAAGGACCAAGGATTGAACTAGTTTCTTCAATTTATTCTACGCTTAACTTGTAGATCCAGGACCGAGGCAATGATCTATTCGTTTGTCAGACACCCCCCAATCCTTGCTTCTTGCTGCATATTGGATCTTCCTCTACATGTAGAGTCCTATTGTTCGATATCCCGGTTTACATGCGGTGATGGCTTCCTGAACTTGCTTCCACTCCATACATGAGTTCCTCATAATCAACTTTGATTAATGCTCATTTTCCTTGAACAGAGGATATTGTTATGTGCATGAAAACCTCCCTCTGTTTCCTATTTACCCTCCCTTTGTTCAACCCTTCTAGTAGGTATGTTCTCGTCCCATTGTAACCCTCATCGCTAGGACGTCTTAGCACCACAGGGCCAGTGGAGTGAAAGACAGAGAAGGAAAAACGAGGTCAGGCTTGAGGTCCAAGAAAGCCAGAAAAATCGGCTTGCACCAAGACAGAGGGAAAGGCTAGGATTGGTCCTAATTCCCTTAAAATTCTTCGATCCTTTGGAGCTTCTTGATTACAAACTTATCTTACATTTAATAGGTTTCTTGGAGGACTTTGATTAAGACTCTGTTCTTTGTTTCATTTTAGGATTAACCTCATGAACCAGGGGCTATCATCCCATACGTTCATAACACAGTCCTGGAATTCAGAGCATAGATTCTTATTCACTAGCTTTTCCATGTTTTCTACCTATACAACATCGAGTTTCTTCCATGCAGATTATAGCTTTTTTTTCAGAACAATTCTTGGTTTCAATCAAATACAGAGGAAAGATCTATGTGCAGTAATGTTATCTATCCATAACCTTTGATTCGTGTAAGAATTCTACAGATCAATTTATTTTTCATGCAAGATTTGAGGTAGATATTTGATAGACCAACCTGGTAGAAGAACGCTCGTGAACCTTGCCCTCAAACGCTCCTTGCAATATTCAATTCTCCTCCTTCTCTGGCAGTGGTCTAGCAAACCAGGACCCCTGGGATCGCATCTGCCGAAACTATCTCCCACGAATCTGAAGTCTCCTCCTCCTTCTTCAATGTGCGCGCATCAAAGAAATCATCTCTGGCTCCTTTGATCTCTCTTAATTTCGATATTCCTTCCTCTTCCTTTCTTTCTGAGCCAAAACAAAAAGAAGCCCTCAAAAACCCCTTTTCGCTCCCTTTTATATCTTTTTGAAAAGGCTTTTTTTCTTTTTAGATTTTCTTGCTTTGGTTTTCCTTTTCTTAATTTCCCTAATTTTTGTTTTTGATTTCGATTTTTTTTAAAACGTTTTAATTTTATTAATTTTTTATTAGTTGATTAAATTTTTTATTATTATTGATTTTTTATTATTATTGATTTTATTTATATTTTTTTTGGATTTTAAATTTTGTTTCCTTTAAATTTTCTTTAATTTTTCTTTAGTTTTCTTTTGTTTTCTTTTTAATTTTATTTTTGCTCTAATTTTTATTTTAGATTTTTAAAATCTTTTAGTCTTTCAGATTTTAATTTCTCATGGATATTTATTTATTTTCCTCATTTCTTTTGCTTACCTTTATTTTCCTTTTTTCCTTCTGTTTTCACTATTTATCTCTGTTTCTTTATATATTTTGAATTTCTTGGGTTTTTAATTTAGATTTATCCACTAATTGACCTAAGTTGGGCCTTAGACATAATTGAGTGTTTACAGTGTAACATTATGTTCAAACTTGAACCCATAGAGTTAAATATTAAAAAATGAAAGAAAAATTAATTTATAGGTCTCAAAAGCTTTCTTTGGGCATTGATCTAAAAACTACTAAGTAAAAGTTGAAACTTTGGGACTTTAAATGGCATAAGCCTCACAAGACCCTTAAGACTCATTTTAACCATGACCCAAGTTATGGAGTCTGGACAAGCCTTGTATGAGAAGGTTGTATGAGAAGGTGCTTAAGGTGCTACAAGTGCACAAAATCAAGGGATCAAGGTTGTATGAGAAGGGCCTAAAAACCAAGTAACTGAACCAGGTAACTAAAGTGATACAACTAAGTTCTAAGTGATGTAAAACAACTTCTAGAAGAAGAAAATTTAAGCTAAAATGGCCTAAAAACCACTAGGTGTGCATTCAGCCACCCTGGTGCAACTTAAGGAAAAATGAGCTTAAATTTTGATTAAAGGTGTCTTAAGAATTTTTATTAGGTAAATGGAAGATTTAGAGGTGTAAGTAAAGTCTAAAAGGGGATAAGTCCATAATAACCAAAATAGATAAAAATTAAGTGAAATCCTTAACTAATACTTAATCTAGATTTCAAAAAACATAAGTTGGTAATTAAAAATGAACCATGGATTTTTGTGAAGGAGAGTAGTCATTGGGCCATCACCATTAGGATTAGAGGAGAAGACCTAAGAATTTACTAAACTTGATAAGATTTTTAGCCTAAACTTCAACTAGAATGATTGGTCAACCTAGGTTATTAGAAGTGAAATTTGTTGCCTAGACTTTAGAAGTGGCATTTGCCCACTATAAGGTTTTTTAGTCAATAAGGAGTTTTAATTATTAACTACGTGTACTTAAAGATCCTTGGAAAATAAGTATAAAGGATTAAAAGTGTAAGGAAGTTTCAAAATAGGAAAAGGACCCATTCGGCCACCTTAGGGTAAATTGATTTTAGAAGGAGATTTAATTCTTAACTAGCATTAATTAAACATCCTTGGTATATAACTAGAAAAGATTAAAATTAAGAGTAAGCTTTAAACAGGTTAAGGAGCTTAATTGGACATATAAACTAAGTTAGTGAATAGGAAGTTAAGAATTCAATATGATTCAAGACTAAATCTAAGCATGCATACATTAAATTAATAGAAATAAGCCATGAATTTGGAAGCTACACTAAACCATTCGGCCATGACTATCAAGAATGAAGAAAGAGTCTTAAAAATTTATAAGTTATGTACTAATTAATAAATTAGACTTTAATTGGTAAAAATAAACTCATAAGACAATGAAAAAGTAAACTAGAAGGCCTTAGGAACCAAAGACTCACATTCAGCCACTAAGGTTAATTAGGAAGAAATGAGTTTGAAAACTTGGTTTAGGTACCTTAACAAGCCTTTTTATGTAAAAGTAAAGGATTAAAAGTTTAAATGAAGCTTGACAATGGCATGAGTAACATTCGACAATGTATGATTAAATTAACTTAAATAGGTTAAAAACTTGCTAACACTTAATCTTTAAACATAGTATGAATAAGACATGCATAAGACTTACAAATTGAAGAGTACAAAGAATAAAAACTTAAAAGGTATCATTCGGCCACCTAGAGAAAAGCTTCTAAGTTTATAAAAATCATGTGAAACAAATGAAACTTTGAGAGAAAAGGAAAGGTCGAGGAGCAACTTAGAAGGTGGAGAGAACTAACTCCCTTGAGTGATTCATCATAAAAAGTTAAAGAATTAAATAAGTTGGACATGTATTGGGTAAATGTAGTTATGTTAACCAAACGTGATTTATAAGTTAACTTGTGATGTTTTACGAATGCACATTGTTTAGTCTGTGTAGAATATTGAATGATCATAAGTATTGCAGAAATGATGAATTTATATGACTGATGGTCTAATAGAGTTTGAGATCTAAATGTGCATAGCATATTGGTTGAATATTGTGTGAGCATACATGATTATCTAGAAGCATTTAAAATGAACCTAAAAGGATTTAAGGGATCACTAAATCAAACTTATATGAGAATTTAACCTACTCTTAATGTGTCTTGTGCACATCCAGGGGACACCGACAGTCCTATTGAATAGGAGACAAAAGGGTTCTCCAAAAACCCTTCATTTTCAAGACAAAAAGGATCTTCACTTATTATGAGGTGGTGAAGACCATCTAGAAATGAGCACATATCCTTACGAATAGAAGGTAGAGTAGTAGAGCCAGTGAGAAGATATTGTTTGACTATTTATAATGTATGTCTATGTCTAAATAATTTCCCAAAGTTGTGGAACAGAAATTAAAATTCACCGAAGTTGTGGAATAGAAATTAAAATTCCTCAAAGTTGTGGAATAAAACAATGAAAGAGATAATGTTTAAGACATAGAATAAAGTGAGTCAAATAATATCTGTATTGTGACCCTAAATTTATGAAGTTTAAGACAGATATATGCTTATGTAATAAAGGTTGCTTTCTATATAAAAATAACCCACTTTAATAGGAACTTTTAAAAGATTAAAAGCAATATTTTACACATGTCATGGTTTTTCTAATAAACTGAAGTGGCTGAGATAAAAGTGATGATACTAGATGTAGAGTAGAAACCTAGTTTCTCAATACTTCTCTCACCATTTTCTTCCTAGACAACAATAATGTCATTTATGATGGTGGTGGTTTATATCGACATTAGTAATGTCGCTTGGTCGGAAAACCCTCACGGTCTCCTAATCACAACGTAAGCCAGCGTAAAGACCTATTTCTCGTTAGGTCATCTTTTCCTCTTTGAAGTATTGATCCCAAACTTTTCAACAACATGATTTTCTATTCCTTTGGAGGCATTTCACCTTGACGGAGTATTTCCACCCCCTTCTGGCTACTATAGACAACAGACAACTATTATTGAAGAATCCTCTTCTTCTGAAGGGGAGACTAATTCTCAAACTCCGTCTCATTACCATAGCTCGTCACACTTATGATCCTATTAAGGAAAATTTCCTTATCTGATGCCATATCCATTCCAAGCCTGCCAAGAGATGCATGACGAAACGTTCATGTCGTTGGATTCGAGCATGTGGATGGAGTGTTTCCATCATTATGCTTGGAGAGGTTTGCTGATCTCATAGTTTCATTTCAAGGAAAGTAGAAGTTTGGAAAGCCATACCAATAATATAAATGTTTGTAAATAGTTGGATGTAAACATTCTAAATATTAGTATGTAGTAGTATGCTAGATTATGTGTAGTTCATGTATTATAATATGTAGTAAATATGTATGTAAATTTAATATGTACATTATGTTGTGTAATAAAGTGTATGTAAAGGCTTTAGTGCCTACGACTGTTTTATGTTTGTAAACAGATCATATAATTATATAACGTTTTGGTGTTATGTGAAAAGTTTATGTTCAATTGTTTACTATTGATTAGAAACAAATGAATTAAAGCAAATGATACGTAATTTAAAAATTTTGTATGCACGCAAGAATGCCTAGTATGTTAATTATGATCACGTACATTGTACCGATGAGGCTCGCATTTTATAACAAAAGGTTTCAAAAGAAATTACCATATTTTCTCTAAAATTGTTTTCCAAAGTTTTTCGCATCATGAGATAATAAACTAATCATGAAACTAAATAAACGACTTAAGTGTAAAATTTGTATTCATTTTTAAGGTATTATACTATCTCTATTGATCACAGACATTTTGGATATTATTAGAGGTTCTCCAAGAAATCTCTAAACGTCCCTCTTAAAGCTTCTACCCTCTGTTTAATTTTTCTCTTGGTTCTAGTGGTAGTTTAGTAATTACCAGAAAATTTAGATTCTTTGTAAGATCTCTACGTTTTAACTCCAAGATTTCTATCCTTATTATTTAACAATGTGTTTTATCCTAGTGGTATTATTATAATTACGAAAAATTTATAAGTTCCTTAGAGATCTCTAAACTCTTGTATTGAGGTTCTGATCCTTTATTTGCTGTGATTTTTATCCCAAGGATATTTTTTTATTTCTCTATAAATTTATAATTTTTTTTAGATGTCTAAGTTTCTTATTTCTACTTTAGGTTTTTATTTAAAATTTTCAATCTATAATGCATAAAATTAAGTAGAGAAAGTTGAGGTGTTACACGTTCAACCGTCATCCTAAGTTTGGCATCATCAATTTGCTTTTGATGTATGGTTAAACCCAAGTTGTAGACTTTTTCAATGGCCCCTAAAGGAAGAGGATCATCTACATATAACTAATACTCGCCTACAGCAGCAATAAGATCCTCTTCTAGTACATCTTCCTCATTCGCTGCATAACTTCCCTTTATGATCACGTGTATAGAAGAACAAGAAGGGTGAACCTATGTATATGTTCGGGAAAATCCCAAAGATACAAGTTCTTGTCTAAACTCCTCTCTAACATGCTATTGAATCTCCTCTCTAAGGTGTTGGCCAATCTATTCTCGAAACCCTTGACTAAAATCTTAATTAATCTCCTGCCTCATATCTTTTCTAATGGCCTCCAACCCATCTTTTGACACTATTGCTTCTTTTAAACCATGTCTAGCTAAAGGCAATCCAAAGTATTTTCTTAAGCCTATATCTTGTCCAAAAACACAAGCATGACATGGATGCTCCAGTTTACCAATAACAATACTGAGAATATCTTTTCGTCTAACAAGAACAAAGGTTCCTTGTGAACTTTGTTCAACTAAAGAATCCTGCAAAATAGAAATTATCATGATCAATAACGTGTATTTTTAAAGTATAATTACCATAAAAATTACTTAATTTCTTACAATATTCTCAACATAATGCAAGTTGGCCTAGATGTGTACTCTTGAAGGCTTTTGTCATGTTTTCTTCCATTTCTCAAGGCTTGTGGATAGAAATGGTGGAGAAAGAATTGTATATGGGTCTACTTAAGATGATTGATTGTTCACGTTCTTTTAATTTTTGGTACATAAGTCTTTCCTCAAGCAACTCATAGCCCCACGAGATAATTTTGGAAAGGATGAGTTTCCATAGAAAATACTTTCAATTTTTAGAAGTTGTAGAAAATTATTTTTATTTTAAATTTTCTTTGAGATCTTTTGTAAAAGGAAGAATTTGACTTTGAAATAGGAATTATTATATTTTTTTTAGAAATAGATATTTTCAAAGATTAATTTAAATCCATTTTTTCACATGATTCGAGATAGTAAGTGACTAGGGATGGAAGTGAACAAGGTCGTTCGACAGGGGCTTACGGCTCGACTTGTTTAAAGCCTAGTTAAGCTCGGCTCGCTTAATAGCTCAAGTTTGTTAAAAAGCCTTTTTAGATAAACAAGTCAGGCTCAGGCTTATAAAAAAGTCTATTTAACCTATTCAGGGGCCTATTTATATTTATATATTATATATTTATATTTATTTTAATATATTATATTTATTTTAATATATTATATTTATATAATATTTATTTTATATTTTATTTATATGATATTAATATATATATATATATATATATATTAGGCCTGTTTAATGATCCTTTTATCTTGTAGGCTTTAAATTTGTAAGATTTTTTTAATTAATTATTTATATACACTTTAAGTTTATTTATTAATTTTTTTGTTATGTAGGCTTTTAAATAGGCTTACAGGCCTTGTAGGCTTTAAATCAGGTCAGACCTTAACAGAAAAAAAAGCCTTTGACAGGTAACAGGCCCAGGCTCAGGCCTCAAAATTTCTGAACAGATTAGGCTTGAACACTCAAAGCCTAGCTCGGCTCGGCCTACTTCCATCCCTATAAGTGACTATTCAGTAAATCTATATCATTCAAGTAACATTAAAGGTAAATCCATCACTCAACTAATCTTCCTCATTTATCATATGGATTCTAACATAATTTTAAATTTCTTAATAAATTTATTTTTACTTTAAAATAGAAAAAAATATTTTTTATTTTCTTTTAAAATATATTTTATGCAAAATTTAAAATAGTAAATGACTACTTCAAAACTTTTTCAATTTAAAATAACATCTAAAATGGATGAATCAGTCAATTCACATCAAATATTCATTATGTAAGTTTCGAACAATGATTTTTTAAATTATTTCAAAAATTAATTCTTATATTTTTTAAAAACTTAAGTTTTATTGTTAAAAAAATTTGAGATGGAATATTTTGAAAAAGATAAATTTTATTTTTGCACAAAAAATATTTTTAAATTTTTTTCTAAAATACATCGTATAATATGTATACAATGCAAATGACACAAACAAAGGTAAAAGCTAATGTATAATATTTATTATCTACACAAGATTTATTTACATGACTTATTTACATAAAAACTCACATAAAATTGATAATTAATAGTTATATTTATAATAAAATCATTAAAAATAAAATAAAATAGCGCAATTTGAATTTTTTAACTATTTTCTTTTTTTTATTCTTATTTTATTTATTTAAAATATCTATATTATTCTTTTTAATATTTAAAAAATATATATAATTTTATATATAAAGGGAGTACATCATGTGATATAAGAACTAACATTATCTACGGTTACAAGTCAATTTAAAATGTTCATGGCTAACAATTTGAAGTGTGCATAATATGACCAATTATATTATAATAATATAAGTAAGTTTAAAAATTATGTAAAAGGTTGGTTGATAATTTAAGAGATGTCCTCATGTCATGCTATTTGACGAGAAATTAAAAGTGTAGTATGAGTTTATTTTTTCAATGTCAATTTTATTTAGCTTTCTTCTTTTTGAAATAAATTTCTCATAGTTAAATATCTAAAGAACACTTGAGCGAATAAATTTACCTAAAAAAAAAGATAATAAAAGGAAAAGAATATAAAGAAAGAGAAAAATAAATAAAAATTTAAATTTAACATGAAAATACTATAAAAACAAAAAGAAGAGAGAACGACATTCTGCCTAAATGCTAGCTGGTGTGATGAGATAATGCTCTTATATATTTATATCCAAAAGGGTTCCCTTTGTCTCGATTAGTTTTTATTTCTGATTTTTG
Source organism: Canavalia gladiata (assembly GCA_037954105.1). Lineage (NCBI taxonomy): Eukaryota > Viridiplantae > Streptophyta > Magnoliopsida > Fabales > Fabaceae > Canavalia > Canavalia gladiata. The sequence goes on along the minus strand of CM075662.1, from coordinate 15,919,610 downwards.
CTCTTTGATTTTTTCTCCATGTCTCTCTTCGTTTATCTTTTTCGGATTTGCGCTTTTTGTATCCATCCCTTATTCTAGTGCCACATCCCTTTTATTATCTTTAGAATGTATAACTATCCTATCTCATAAGAAGAGCACCTTCCCTAATTTTTTTTGCATTTTCACCTGCTATTTATCCAATTTTCGTTAATTTTCCTTATCACTCAACTTTTAAAGTTTAGACTTACCATTTTTTATTCTTTATTTGGATGATTTTAAACTAAACAAAATAATTTATATATTTAAAATTTTAAAAGTTTAAAATTTTATTTTAATTTAATTTAATTACAAATAAATAAATTGGTTATTAATCATGTCGATTCTAAATAAATTTTTATCAAATTTCATTATCAATGAATTAATGCTTACCACGTAAAGATACATTCTTTAATAGCTTATATATATATATATATATATATATATATATATATATATATATATATATATATATATATATAATAGTTAGATGTGTTTTGAAAACTCTTCAACCTTCATCATTTGTAAATGAAAGTTATTTCTTTTTTAAGGAGCTAGTATTTGGCACGTCATAAGTTACATAATACTATAAATATAATTAGTTTATAAATATAATTAGTTAGTAAATGATAAAGATATGGATAAATTTAATACTTTAAATTGATATATCATGATAGTTTTTGAAAATTTTCTTTTTCATCCAAAGTTCTACATCGTCTCAATCCTTCTTCTTTACTACATCCAAGGAGGGTCACAAAACTCTTAAACTTTGTTTTGTTTGACCCTAAAAGATCACTGGTGGTCTAATCAAACTCTCTACGAACTCTCTTATCACCACTCTAACTAAGTGTTAATTCTTTTAACCTTGTGGCTTGTCTACCATTCTTTTGTCTCATTGGGTATCCGGCCCACTTTTTGAAGGAAATTTTTCACATAGGTAAGCTATGCGCCTATTTCAATATGTAAAAAATATAATCAATATAAAATAAGGAACAAATAATTTTAAATAAATATCAATAAATATTTATTAAATATTAAAAATGAAATAAAATAAATAAATAAATTGTTGCATTCATGTAGCAATGTTCTTCCATATTCCTTCATGATGATCATCCTGAATAACATGTACATCATCAATTTATTTTCTTTATCCACAATAGATATCCTTGATGAGAAAGGGGTCTAAGGAATATTAACACTTGTCATATCAATTCTATCACCACTACAATCATTCTCTTTCCTTAAAGAATTATTGACCACCTTTTATTGGAAGAATCTTTAACATAAAATATTTATTTTTCTTGGGAGGTCATAATAAAAGGTCATCCTTATAAGCTACCTTTTCAAAGCTTACCGATGTAAATTCCAATTCATTAACTTTTAAACTACCATTACTATCAATTTATTTATATTTGAAAATAATAACTCTAAAATAGTATAATCAATTTTCCAAATATTTTCAATGATTCTAAAATAAGATATGGATGCCAAAATAAAATATTTATCTTTGAAACTAGAAAAGTGCATAGAGTCAACTACCACCATAACCCAAGTATTTTGTACAATGCTCCTCTCATCCTAAGACTTCATTTATGGGTAATAACAAATCCATATGTTTAAGCCTTTTATAGAAGATTAAGATACCCCAATATTCCATGAGAAATATCAATATACTCTATAGTATAAACAAAAGTGGAAGCATCATTAGTTATCTCAACAATGTTTAAGACAAACCAATTACCATTCAAATAATTTTTTCCCACAAATTTTCCATTTTACGTAAAGATTGTTTTATCATATTCAAACAATTTTAAAAATTTCCTATTAAGTAAGGATTTAGATACTAACTTTTTATGCATGGATGACACATACAACACATTAATTAGGACTAAATTTTTTCTAGATATTAATTTGACTCAAATTTTTCCTTTGTTGCGCACTCCAACTATTGAAAAGTTTCCTATGTAAACTATGTCACCATTAGAGGCTTCTTCAAATTTTTAAAATTTTCCATTGGTTGCAAAAGTGTATTTAGTTTCTCTTGTGTCAAAGATCCATTCGGTTATTTTTGTTCACCAAATTTGATTTTTCCATCATTGCAACAATGAATTCTTCATCTTTAGCCAAGTTTGTTTATGGTTTGAATTGTTGTCCATCTTGCTTGACTTTGCTACTTTATGTATCTATGTGAAGATTGCATTGATAAGCCTTATATCTAAATTTACCACAAACATAACATGATAATACCTTTTCCTAAACTTTAGCATATTGTATGTTGTTATACTTCTTATATTACCACTTGTTTTGCTTTGGATTATTTCCATTGTTAAACCTGTTTTATAAGAACCACCACCAGATTCAACAAAGTTATTGATGCGAGCATCGAAATTGACTTTTAAAAGAAACATGTGGAGTTTACATTTTATCTTAAGGATAATAAAATTTAAATTTTTTATAATTTTAATTTGGTTGTATTTTTCTTTAAGTTGTAAAAGTAGGAATAGCTTATTCCAACATGGAATAAGAATAAGTTATTTAGAATAGGATTAGGCTTAACTTAAGAGCTTGGTTGGCTAGGGGCAACCGAAACCCACAACCAAGCAGCCCCTTTCTTTTTTCCTATAAATAAGGTCCTAATGTAAATAAATTCTACCTTTGGTCATTTTACACTAATGGAATCCGAGATTTCCCTTAAGAGAGCAACTTTCTCTTCTCTTTTCTTCTCCTCTTACTTTGTTCTTAAGGTCAAGACTCTTTCCTTATTATTGGAGCCTCCAATATGGTGGAAACTTAGATTATCTTCCTAGCTTCCTCTAACTAGTGGAGTGGCACGTAGTTTAGGATTATTTTTTTCTGCAATTTACATTCATTCTTTACTTTCTTGCAATTTACATTTCTTGTTCTTAGTTTATGTTTTTAATTTCTAGCCCCTTTCCCTTTTAATTCTGGTCATTTTCGTTTTGTCTTTTCTTCCATTTCAGCACTTTATTTCCAGTTTTTAATTCTTGCAATCACCCTTCCCAATTCCCTTTTTACTTTGTGAAATTTTATGTTTCATTGTCTTTTCATTTTCATGCACAATTTTGTGCTACATTAAACACAAATTGGAGTGCCCCAAAACTGTCCAGAATTTGAGCTTCAATTTCACCTCCAACTAAGTCCATTCTCTTCCTTCCCATGGGTTGTATTAGTTACCATTTAAAATATTTTCAGAGTCAAATTAATACATATCCTTTAGATGATTTGTCTCTTTGATTCTCATGTAATTGATAATATTTTTAGGCTACAATATTTCTTCTTGTATTTGAAATGGTTTCTGAAATCGCTCCATGAGGAAGGAAAATCTTTAAGTAGTACATTGACTTGGAAAAATTCTCACATCTTCATCCCTTCATTGAGTAAATCAACGATCAAGTTTTGTGCATGTGTACCTATTCCATGATCGGTTAGTTACATTCTTTTTTTTTCCTAGCATTATCAATGCCAAATTTTGTCTCTAGTGTTTTTCAAATAGATTTTTCTAACTTGCTTGACATAAACAAATAAAATAGATTATACACCTTATTCTTGTATTCATATCATATTTCATTATATTTTTAATGCATAGTATTTATTATCATTAAAAGTTTGTTATATCTTTTTAAAAATAAAAAGATTTTCATATAACCTTATCTTAAATTCTAATATAGAGAAAAATTATATTAATAATATTCTTATGACTTAATGTTTCCATATTTAATTTACTAAGAAGGTTTTGTTGCTTTGACATGTGATGTACCACAATCATTATATGAAGTTTCAATAATTTCAAACAATGAACAATGAAATTTCCTATGAGGTGGTCGTCTACATTCTCTAAATTTGTGGACATGGCCACAATAACTACTTTTCCCTATCTAGTTTCTCATCTCATGAATAAATTTGTGGAGAATAATGCATTGTTTTAGAATTATTTATTTTTTTTTTTATGAGGACTAAAACTGTTTTTGAACCACATTGTTTTAATCAAATTTGTTTCGACTGTGATTTTTTCACATTCATTTTTTATACATATGTTTTGCATTTACTCTCTTTATTTATTTATTTATTTATTATCTTTAACCTTATCCGTCACATTTCTAGCTTTCTCTTTCTAATTCTCTACATATTTAATCTATCTCTTCCTCACATCCCATCATGGGGCATGATAGAATAATCATTGAATTGTTGTGCTGGTGTGTGATTACCAATTCGGATTTGCTTAAGATAGATGGTGAGATAATTAATGATTACATGTGTGATGGAAATCAAAAGCCAGCTTGAATATTTGACATAATTTCATCTGTGTAATTCTCTGAACAGAGTAATAGAAATGGATTTAGTGTTTTAATACATATATTGTTACATTTATTATAAAATAAAAATTTTATTAAAGTGAAAGGCAGTAACGACTCACGAAGTTAAATGTAACACGCATTAAACTGTATAGTCTTTTCTTGCTCTCAAGAGTAGTTGAAATTTTTGTTTTCCTGGCTGATGTTACAGGAATGTGGCACATGAGGAGCTAGGTCCCTTTCTGGTTCTGTTTTTCTAACTTGTTTTTGCATTTTTGTCATTACTAATCCAAAGAAAAGTTATAATGCTCCTCTCCTTCTGCCGTTGACATCCAATTATGCCAAAATATGTAAAATAAAGGGGGAAAAAAAGAGACTTGAGTGTTGGACATTTCATAAAGTAACCTGTATTGATGCCAAATGTAAACGACAATCATTTTTAGTTATTGAACATGAAGTGAGTGAGAATATAGAAGCAATCTCCTTTAATTGATAGACATAATAAGACAAAAACTATAAAAATCCTTGTAGTATTAACTTTTTGCCACTAAAATTTAAGTCATTACAAATTAGAGGGATGGTGTCCAAAAATGGTTTTATTTTATGAGCATTGCATATATACTTTGCAAAAACCGATATCAGCATAAGCAAGCTAAAAGCTTGGAGTTTTTACATTTTATTCTTTGAAAAGAACATGAGAAACACTCCAAGCTATCATGTTTCAAAAACTTCCAATCTTTCTCCCTTTCTACCCTTCTAACTTCTTCCATTCTTCTCTTATCTATGTTTTTCTTTTGCACAAAATCACTGCTCAGTGCTTACTACTTTGCTCTGAGAAAATCATTCATCAAAATGGGCAAGCTTTGGATTGAGAAGCAGAACTGTGACATTCCCAAGGGCATGCCATTCTCACCTACAAAAAAAAACTTGAACTAAGCTAGGTTATTGCTATAATCTTTAAACCTGAACCTCTTCTATCTTTCTAATAGCTTCCTTCATGTTTATTCTTTGGTCAGGGTTGCTTTCTATGCAAGCAGCTCCTATTTGGATAAGTTTCAGCATCTGATTGAGTGAATCGTTTGTGTTGTTTTGTAACTCTGGATCAATCAACTCTGCTTCCTTTCCCTCAGAAATGGCTGTGTGGACCCATTGCACAATATCAGTGCCACCTTTTCCATTGCTGTGATACTGAGAAGGGAACTTCCCTGTGATGATTTCAAGAATGATGATTCCAAGGCAATAAACATCAGTCTTCTGTGAAACTTTCTGATATTGTGTGTAATCTGGGGATTTGAAGGCAAACATTGCTTGCACGGAAACGCTTGGGTTGAGTAGTGGATGAAAAGCGTAGTCACTTAAGAGAGGCTCGTAATCATTATTTAGTAGAACGTTGCTAGATTTGAGATTCCCGTGGGGTAGGTCATAGGTGGAAAATTCAGTGTAGAGGAAGCCCAACCCTCTTGCAATTCCCTTAACGATCTTCAAACGGGTAGGCCACGTCAGTTCAGCATGCCATGTTCCTCTATCACCTGCTCCAACATTACAAAACTATTAGAAAATTGGATTTATCTGAATTCCAAAAGTTAGTTCAAGAGAAGAGGAATATCTTAGGCCTAATAAAGAGTATTCGAACCATATTTATACAATGACATTCATCATATCATGTATTATACGTTGCAAATGTCTCCCAAACAATTTTAATATAATACAAGTCTGTTTCATTGACACCATTCCTATTTTACTTTTAATAATGTCACATGAGAAAGAAAGGAAACAGAGATTTAAAGGATGATTTATAATAGTGTAAGGTGGGAGTGTAAAAATAATTGATGTAAAAAGATCAAAGATGGTAGTGATACTAGAAGGAGGTACTTATGCTAATGGGAAAGACCAAATGGAAATTATGGAATTATTTTCAGGAACGGTTGTGTAATTCCAGAACTGCTGGGTTCAGGTTCAGGATTTTTGAAGCTATCAATAATGTGATTAATTATGCCATTTATTATTGGTACAAAAAAAATTAGCGAAAGAAAAAACCATTTAAACTGGTTTTGGTTTCTTCAACGAAATCAAATTGTCAGATGCTGCTTTTCCCCGTGAGAATGATAGACTCTTCGAAAAAGAAATAGCAAATGCATAGACATAGGAAAATGGTGGGCTTTGTTTATCTCTTTCTGATCTGCGTCCAATGGTTGAATATGCAACTGATAGAGATAGATTAAGATGGGGGCGGAACAAAATGAAAAGAAATAAAGTTATTTTATTGTTTAAATGTTTTTATAAGAGAATAAAGTAAAAGAAAAAATAGTTCCATTTCATGAGGAATTGTTAAATGATACTATTCATTAGGTGTTCATGGTTCACGTCAATTTCAATAAAACGTGGAAAGAAAATTTCAACTTAGAGAATTTTACCAAGAATCATAGAAAAATTGACCGAAATTATGAAAACATATCCTTATCATCATCATGCTATAATTTTTCCTTTGGATGGAAATAAAATATATTAGAACAGGTAGCATTTTATTTCAATTTTATTATGCATAAAATACATTATCAAGTAACAGTAAAAAATTATTTCCTATTAAGAGATAAAAATTATCAAAATGGATTCTACAACTTTGAACAAAATCTTTTCTTTCTATATTTATGACCAAAAATTGAACGATGATGACTTAATTTATTTTAAACAAGACAACATAATACAATTATATAATTTTTTAAGGGTGAAAAATTATGATCACATGTAACCATATTCCTCACCTAATTTTACATATATTTTTTCCATATAAGATGGCGAAATTAGAAAAAATAAGTTATAGTTGTTTGATTTTAGCGTGATGAAAAGAAAGATAGATGATGGAAGAGAGGAGGTACCGTGGAGGACATATAACAAACTTCCTTTGGGCATGTACTCAGTAATGAAGAGTTTCTCCTCTCTACGATAATGGTAAGCCAAAGGGATCAAAATGTTGCAATGTGTAATCCTCCCAAACTGTCTCATCTCTGCATCAAACACATCCTTCCCAATCTTATTCATCTCTCTCATTCTCTTCACCACAACACACAGTCCATTCGCCATCGCCGCCTTATAAGTCGATCCCAACACTCCATTCCCGAGCACTTCCGCCGCAGCCTTCATCATATCCTGCAACCCAAACACTCCCCTCTTCTCATTCACCATCACTATATCTCCCCTCGAAGCCGCTCCTCCTTTCCGAGAAGACTCCTTAATAGGTTTAACCACCTTCACCTCCACCACCTCCTCCTGCATCCTGTTCACCACACTCAATTTCTCTCCCACCACCTTCTCCTCTCTCCTCTGCACAAACAGAAAAATAATCGCCGCAACAACCGCCAACACCAATATAACTATCACCTTAAACGCCCAACTCGAACCGTACTCATTATTTTTATTCACCTCGTTGCTCGGTAACACATAATAAGGAGACGAATCCTCGCACTCCTTCTCCAAGGGCTTACCGCACAGTGCTAGGTTTTCGGAGAACGAGTTGGCGTTGAACTTCGCCAGGCTCTCCGGGATTGGGCCAACGAGTTTGTTATTGGACAGGTCCAACGATTTTAAGTCCTGCTTGAACCGCGGGATTGGGCCGGAGAACTCGTTGAATTCGAGGTGCAGTTCTTTTAAGAGGTCGAGTTGGGTTAAGGAGTCGGGGATGTTGCCGGTGAATTTGTTAGCGGAGAGCCATACTTTTTTTAAGGAGTTTAAATGGGAGAAGAAGTCGGAGGGGATGGGCCCTGAGAATTGGTTTTGAGTGAGGAGGAGGGACTTGATGGTGCCGAGTTTGTTGAATTCTGGGATTGGGCCCGAGAAGGAGTTGTTGACGAAGCTCAGGGTTCGAAGGCCTCGAATCTCCGATAGGGCGTGGACATCGATTTGGCCCGATAGGCCCAGGTCGGAGAGATGGAGGCCCGTTATGATGTTGTTGAAGCAAATGACGCCAACCCAGGTGCCGGAGCAAGGGGAGACGTTGGGGATCCAGGAGGCGAGGGAGTTGTTGGAATTGGTGAAGGATTGTTTGAGTCGAAGGAGGGATCCGGTTTGGGTGGAGGAAGAGAGGGATAGGGATAGGGATAGGGAGAGTGAGAGGGAGAGGGAAAGAAGAAGGAGGCGAACAGCGGCCATTTGTTTGGTTGAGTGGGTACAGAGAGGTGGTGTGTCATGTTGGTAGTGGTGGCTGTGTTTGGGTTTGGGTTAGTCTCTGGTGAATTGGAGATGATGATGATGGTGATGATGATGGGTGCTTTGCCAGAAATGCCTTCACATTCTAACAATAGATACCCATTCCTCTGTCCTCTCATTTCCTCCGATGCTTTTGGAGTTGATATAGCTCCCTTTCGTCCAAATACTCCGTTGACCTCCTCAATTCCATTTCCCCTTCTCATCTCCTCCCTCCGTTCAACAATTTTTCTCATTCTTCTTTTTATTCCTATATTTATTCTCATTTCTCCTACATTTTTAAATTCCAGATACAGTGTATCCACTGAAAAACAAGACAAACATTCAAAATCTATATATATATATATATATAATATAATATGATTATATGACAAAAATATATTAAAACAGTGGCAGATTGAGGCACGTTTGAGTCCTGATCGCCGCCTCCCAAAATATTTTTCTTAAAAGAATTATATGTATGTTTTTTTAATATTAAAATACACAATTTTATACTGTATTTATTATTTCTATATATTAAATATATAAATTTTATAAATGTGTAAATAATTTTAGTAAGTTATATCATTTTAATAGTTCATTCATCCTTTAATTTGCTTATTAGTTTCAAAAGATTTTATTTCTTTTTTATATGATAAAATAAAATCATTACTTCTAACAACGAGAACATCTCGTATTGTATTTTATTCTTCTTTAATAATTTATTAAAGTGATGTTTTCTTTTCTTTTATTATATTAAATATATGTGTTATGCCTTGAAAACTTTTTAATATGCATGAAAATTATTTAGCTTTTAACCCCTCCATCCTCTCCTAGATCTGTCCCCGTCTCAATTCAAAATATTTTTAACTTCCAAAAATTAATATACAAAGCATATATAATAAAAGTTTTAACTTCTATTTTTTAATTTATAATATATAATTTCAAGATATTTATTTTAGTACTAAAAATTAAGCTTTTTTCAATTTTGTACACTGATTATTCTTGTTCCAAACTAACCCAATACACAAAGGTCGAAACATGAAAGGAGGCAAATAGGGTCAAGATCCACTGACACTTAGCACAAGATATACATGACTAACTCGTCCTTGCCAAACTTGCATATGTTGCTGCACGAAATCAATTCCCTTGGATTCAACTCAATTGACACGTTTTGACAAGTTAGATTCTTCTTAGTACAAATTTCTCACTCAATCTTTCTATTTTACTTCTCTAACTAATGTTGTACGGTGTGCACGATGCATCCTCTCTCTACTGCCTATATTTTTCCAAATTGTATTAGCAATTTCTTCTTCACTGTTGGTGAAGAACTCCAATCAATAGTAAGAGTTTGCTCCATTTCTTTCGTTTCAACTTATCAAGAATTTCAAAGAGCAAGCAATGCAACCTTTAACTTCATTACATTGGAAGTTTGATTGAAACAAAGAAAATGGTCAGTGTCATACACCAAATCTCCTTCATTGTAATTTAAAGGTAGAAAAAAGAAAACAAAAGCAATATTGATTACATTCTTCTTTAAAAACAATCAAAACCCCGTGCCAATTGTAAAGCTTAGATTATGAAAGAAAGTACATGTTTAAAGTAATAATGGATATTGCCAGATCAGCATTACCCTATGTTCATTCCGGATGCATATCTTATTTTCTTCATCTTCAAACCATGTATAGCACTACCCCGATGTGAAAGCCTGCACATGTGAAAAAATTTCACTACCATCCTCATAATTATTCACAGGATAAATTCCATTCATATATTTTTAAGACTTAAGTTAATTTTATTTAATGTTTCTTTTCAAAAAAAATTTTTTACATTATTTAGACCTCACTTATTTATATAATCACATAATAAATAAAAAATAATTTATAAATTAAAAAGATATCAAATAAAATTTGTTAAACTTACGGGTATAAGCATAATTTGTCCTTATCCATGTAACTAAATTATATGAGCGAGTAAAGTGATGTGGTGGCTTATACTAATTGCTATATGAAGAACACAATGAGGGTTATAACGGCTTGAAAATGTAGGAGAACAGGGGAAGGAAGAAAAGATTACCGAGAAAATGTTGTTGTGACCAGGATCAGCAAGGTGTGTCATTAAATTTTCAATGGGGCCTTCACCAGTATAAATAGCTTGGAAGCAGAAACCAACAAAAGCCAACATTGCAAGTCGACCATTCTTGATCTCCTTGGTTCTCAACACCATAACTGGCTCGGGTGAACCTCGACCCCACATCAAAGGGTCAAACCACAACCCACCTGGGTAACCAACATCAGGCTTTGGGTTCGTGATGTGTGGCAGTTTGAACTGAATGTCAACACACCCTGGTTTAATCATATCGGCCCATCTTCTACCCTCTACCCAGCCCATTAAGCCCAACTGTATAACAAACAAGGTTGTTGGGTCTGCAAAGTACTCTTGCGCTCCAGCATCATACCAATTGAAGTTCTCAATATAACCAATCTTTTCAAGCAATTCCGGAGCCAGGATCCCAAACACTCCAAGCATTGCCCATCTAGCATGCATTAGTTCTGCCTGTGCAAACCATTTAAGTAACTCTGGATCAGACCCTGACCAAAACAAAACAACCACATAGGTTACATGTTAATCAACCACAACCACATATCACAACTGAAATCACATGCAACCCGTTTCTTATCTCATTCCATGTCCATCCATTTTAGAAAAGACACAAATTACACTCAGGGTTAGAAGTTTAATAAATATTTGTATAAATCTTCCTTCGTTTATATAAAAATATAATTAGTATTGTATAGTCTTTTCAATAAGAAAGAGTAATACATACCTCCCTTGATTATTTATTTATTTATATATATTAAGAAAGGTCAAATATAAAAAATAATATTGTTATTGTTGGAATTAGATCAAGTGATTTGAAGTTCTCACTTAACCATTTTAAATTACAATCCTAATTATCATGTATTCTAAGAATATTTTTATTTAATATATCTTTTTATACCCTTTTTTTCTACCATATCACATCTCTCTTTGTTTTTTTTTTTTCTTTTTCTTATCTTTCTTTTTCATCCCATAACCCATAATGTAGATAGCAAAAGAGAACATACCTAATCCAAGAGGGTCAAAACCGAAATCACCCGGAAGACTGCAACAGGCAGAAAATTAAAGTTATGCCCAAATTGTTTGATAATACTTTATATGCTCTGGCATTTGGTTGTAAACAATTGAAGACTTAAAATATTGCTAATTTCATTTTTCTAAAACCAACTTCTGTTTATAAAACCTTACATATAAACAGAGAAAATAAAATTTAGAAAGTATGATTTGGGGTAACGAAATTAACAGAAAAATAATAGAAACTTGAAAATTTGATTGTGACGAATGTCTAAAAAGCATAAAATTTGTTACCTGCCATCAAGCCATTCAGGAGGTGAACTACCTGGGAACCACAATGGTCTATCTGGAGGAAGTGGCTCACAAACATCTGACACTCCTTTCGTTGCATTTGTAAAGGTTGTTCTTCTATTCAAGCTCAGACATGTGGTTGTTCTTTCAGGGAAGAGCTTTTGACGTATTTCTCTGCATCCAAAAACAGAGTAAACAGTTTAAGAAGCAAGAGCATGTATGTATAAACAGTGCAAGTGGTTGAGCCTAAAGGGAAAAACCTGTTTGGAATACTTGACAATGCGGTGGAGGAAATGGCTAAAGCCATGAATCAGAGAGAGGGCAAAGCTGCAGTGCCAGAAAATTAATCTTAGGTGGAATGGAACAAAGGTTTTAGTTTTCTGACTCTTTTATCACTTTATCTGTTATATATGGATGATGGATATGTTGTGATATTATGCTTGGAACCATAAATATGCAACCAAACCAAGAGCCAATGGTATTTCAAATTCGCACGTGCCTTCAATATGGCAGCTTCAGGATCATTTTTTTGCTTCCAAGAGATTATATAAAACCCCAGAAATAAATTTAGTTTTGGGCTGGAAAAACAGAAATAAGCCCAGAAGGGTAATTTTTTGTTTTGTAAAATCAAGCTCTGAGTCTAAACCCAGTCCCTCCACAAAAAGCCCAATGTGGTTTGCTTGCGGATAATTTAGAGATGGCAAAACAGGCCAGTAGATTCATTGATTAAACTGCTAAAGTATGATATTTGAATTCTAAATATGGACCTGAATGAATTTTGGATTCCTTTTTTGCTGAATCCATCCAGATATCTTTTTAACTGGTTCAAACTAAGTTAATTTTTTCAGGTGTAAAATGAGAATTTGAATTGGATTGAGTTTGTGTGAATTCTATTTTTGAAAATAGTTTTATGTTTTTGAAATTTAAAAAATAAAACATTATTTGATGAGTAAAGTTTTCAAAAATTGTTTTAAAAAAAATATTTTTAATTTTTAAAATTAAAAAACCAAAACAAATTTTAAATTATTCTAATTTTATTTTTAATTTTTTATGATTCATATTCTTTTATCTTTTTTCTATTTACTTTCTTTCACTTCTATTTTTAAAATAGTTTCTCGTAATTATTTTAAAAATAAAAAATAAAAGCAAATCAAACATCTTCGTAAATTTTTGTTTTGTGACTTGATTAGAAGATAAACTATCTTGGTCCAGCTCAATAGAATCTTTAGTCTAGCTAGTTCAATTCAAGTTAGATAAATTATTTTGATAGCTTTAATTAAAGGATGTATTTTATCCTTTTGCAAAAAGAAAATATTTTGATAAATGAATCAACCGGCTGTAGTAGGGTTAACATCTACACCCATAATATAGTTATAATTGCCATTCGAGAAGTTTAATTGTTGTGAGGCAATCTCATAATCCAAAATGACTACATATATCAATTGGTTTTTATAACAATCAAAGTAAAGTTTTAAAAGAACACTATGAAAGATTTGAAAGAAATTATAATTCTTTTCGGAAAAAGGTTAGATATGAAGAAGGTAATGAAACACTACACCCACCATCAATCCCCTTCTCCTCTTCTTCATCTTATAGCCTCTGTATAATACATGTTTCACAACTACATCCATATTACATTTTTTTCAAAGTTTAAAAAAATGTTACAAAAATATAAAAAATATTACCTATTAATCTTAATAACATTTTAAAAAATATTATATCTGATTTATATAAAAAATATTATTAGTAACATTTAAAAAATATTACAAAAATATAAAAGAAATATTATCTATTAATTTCAATAATATTTTTAAAAAATGTTGCATCTGATGTACATCACAAAAAGTATAATATGTAACAGTATACTAACACCTCCTTATTCCATCGTCGATTTATTATGTCTACTTATTCATCCTCAATGTGGTCCTTGCATCCATCAAACACGTAAATTGATTATGTAATACTTCCAAGTTTGCATGCAATGAATTTTATATATAGGTAGATGTTTTTGTAAAAGAGAGTATTTTAGAATATTTAATATTATCCATAAAAAATTATCTTAACAAAAATTAGATCACTTGTCTCATGATTTTTGTGTTAATAGAAAAAAAAAAGAATTGTATCAATTAAAAATAAATTAAAATAAATAAGAAAGTAAAATAAATATTCAAATTTAAAGATGTAATTACGGAATAGTTTAGGATTCATATTTTACTTATGATTTTATTTAATTTTACTTATAAATTTTTTAATAATTATGTTAAACAATTACTGATTATTTGTTCTAATTTTACTACTATTTATTAATTAAATAACTAAGTAGATGATAATCTACTTAAGAGTTATGTTTTTATTGAGTTTCATATTGGTTTAAGATAATTAGTTTGTATTTTAGCTCTTTTGAATTTAGTTATTTGCTTTTATTTGATCAATTTGAATACTAAGACTTATAGTTTTTTGTTAATTTTCTTTCATTTTATGGTTGATGTAAAAGGTGCACTGTTGAGAGCTAAGCTACAGCATGGTTAACTCACAATGTCGTGGGAGACATAAAGGAACCATTATACCAGAAGCCACGTTATAGTGTGGCAAATACACGGTACAGCATGGAAAACAAAGTGCACAAGTTCATGATTAGAAGCCACATCACAGCGTGGGTCAAGAAGCTAAGTGAGCTTGACTTCTGCCCATAAGTGTAAAATACATAAGTGGGGATTTGGTTGACTAGAAACATTTCTCCAAGACAGATAGGAAAGCATAGCCGCCGTAAAATCCTAGCATCATCACCTAATTGTGTTCAAAACTTCAATTTTTATTATTTTTATTATTTTTTTTATTTTAACTTTACTAATAAATAAATAATTTTTATAAAATAAAATTAAAATAATCTTGTTAACTTATCTTTTCTTTATTTGTCTTACAATCAATTTTTTTTCTTTTGCTTTCTATTAAAAACTATTATTATGCCCACTAATTTTATTTTATTTTTTGAAAAGAAGAAAACTTCTTAAGAATTTCTCTATCTCATACAAACATTTCTAGTCATAGGATTTATACCATTTCTGTAATTAGGAGCACATACCTTTTGGTTACAACAAAAATTAACACCAATATTCCATTCAACAATCCTCACAGCTCACATACTAGAAAACAAAGAAGACCTGCTCTTTAAGGATTTTTTCACAGGCACCTATCAATATCCCATGCATAAACATATCCATGAAAAATCTATGACAACAACATTCTCTCTCTTCCTCATTCCATAATCTCACTTCTCTCGTCCCCTTAATAAAATTAGTCCATGAGCAGGAGCCTATTTTCACTATAGCTGATTCCCTCCTTTCTCACCAAAGTATCCTCAAGTTCCCTTTCTCTTCTCTCATCCACGACACCAAAAATTCTCTCACATTCTCGTAAAAAGCAAGCAACACCCCAACATTCACTCTGATCTCTTCCTCTCCACATCTCTTCCATACACTCTCAAGGCTGAAAACATCATTCTTTGAGGCCTTCTTTCTTGGTTCAGCACATACAACCAACACTTTCATTCACCCCTCCGAAAATGCTAACCATCTCTCCCCACATCCCTAACATCTCCTCTCTACTCATACCAACACATACACATAATCATTCCTAGCCAAGAGAAATCTAGCAGCAACCCATTCACTAAAAAACATCTCTCTCTCTCTCTCTCTCTCTCTCTCTCTCTCTCTCTCTCTCTCTCTCTCTCTCTCTCTCTCTCTCTCTCTCTCTCTCTCTCTCTCTCTCTCTCTCTCTCTCTCTCTCGGCCTGGCAACAATAACCATGCATTGATATCCTCTCCTTTCTCTCACTCCTCGAAGATTTAGATGAATTTCCCTCAGCAGCACAAATTCTCTCTCTCATCTTTCATTCGTAAGAACATCAAACACACAATTTCATTCACAATAACAAGATTCCAGCACCTGGACACAACATGGTTGGCTTTACTCACAAACTTTGTCTCTAAAAGCGAAGTATGTACGTAGCACTCATTTTCTCCTATGCGTTGAACAGCACCAAGTACACATACATCCATACTCATTAGTAAGGACAAATAGATCCATACAATATTCTGGCATAGACCCTCACTTCCCAGCATTGTATGTAGCCCCTACCAGTTTTGGTACTTCTTGTATGTAGGAAGGTGAGTCTTGTTTCTTGCCTAAGAAGAGCTCATGCATAATACGACGTACCCCACCTCATGGTGCATCAACATTGATCCTAATTATAATTTTTTATGAAGTAATCAATATTCAGATTCTATATTGATAAATTACTATTTTATTAATTTATAAACAAAAAATTAGTTATAATCATAGATAATTGTTGTTTATTTGTTAAAAATTTTAACTAATTTTTATTTATTTATTTATGGAATATAATACAAGTAAAGAATTCAAAACAAAGTAGAAATTAAGCTAAAAGAGCATAAAAAATAAAAGTGTGATGAAAGGACAAATATACCTTGAAAAGAGCTATTACACCCTATGCTAGAACGCAACGTGCTCTTGCGATGATTATGGTTTTCTAACATGGTTGTGTAAACCATGTCATAGTCATGTGGGATAGTAGGCACGGTTACGGTGAACCTTATCACAATTATGTGTAATAGTAATCATGATTGTAAACACTCAATTATATTTGAGGCTCCTCACTTTTAAAATTAAGGAAATAAATAGTAAATTAATCAAGAAACTACTAATAACTTAAAACAAATAAATATTAAAGTTAAGAGAAATAATAAGCAGAAAACAAATGAATAAAAAGAAAAAAATAATAAAAGAAAAAAATAACAAAAACAAAAACACAAAATAGCAAAATGCTAAAATCTGAAAAATAAGTGAAATCAAAAATAAAAAATAATTAAAAATAGAAAATGAAAAGATAAATAAATAAATAAAGGAAAAACAAATTTTAAAATATATATATAAAAATATATATAAAAAAATAAAAAAAACGAAAAGATCAAAAGAGGAAGGTGCATCCATATAAAAGAAAAAACAGAAGGGGAGGCTCGAGGTTTGTTTGAATTTTTTTTATTTTTTTTAATCATGGATGAAATAATAATAATTATATATTTTAATGGAAAAATGTTTGAAGGTGAGGAAGGTTTAACATTTGAAGGAAAAAAAAAACCAATTCAGGTTTCAAAAAATGTTAGTTTTGATGAATTGAAAGAAAAAAATTTCAAAAAATTAAAATTGTTATCTGGGCAAATTATTTCAAACTTAATAGGAAGATTTTTAGTCTCATCTGAAAAGGTTGAGTACAAAGGATTTCAAATCAGAGATACAGAAGATGTAACATGCATGATGAACAGATTTGAGCAACAACATCTGATGGTTGTCCTTGAAGTATATGTCGATATTAATATTGTTAACAAATAGAGTGGATCTGCTGCAAGTGGTAAGTAAATCATGGGTTAGATTGATTATTTTTGTTTAGTTGACTAATTTTAAATTAAATGACATTTTTTATTTCTTCTTATTTAAGGTGGTGTAAATGTCTCTGATGATGATGAAGAATATTATTTGTCTTCGATACATGAGTTTATTAGTGAAGAAAAAGATGGTTTAAATGTGAATGAATTAGAATGGGAAAATTTAGCAAACATTGGTGGTGATTATGATGGTGATAGTGATGATGATGATGATGATAATGCTGATGAACAATTTATGGTAAGTTTCGATGGAGGTGTAGGTGGAAGTTCATTTCACATTCCGTCTCCAGAATGCGAAACATCTATTCAACGAAGAGATCAATCGGGTAAATAAGTTACGATCAATATTGTTAATATTAGTTTTTATTTAAATTTTTAACTTTTTTTCTTTTTTTGAAAAAAGAATTGCCATTTTGGAGTACCACTTCGCACTACAACAATATTAATTAGGAATATCTAGATGAAGATCTTAACTTTTCAACAAATGTTGGACATGAAAAATGGGTGGTTGGTGATGAGTTATATGTTAGTTTACAATTTGAAAGTAAAGAACAACTGCAAACTGCATTGAAACATTATTGTATGAAGGTACACCAAAGTTTTGTTGTTGTTGAATCAAAACGAACATTTCTTTCTGTTCGTTGTCCTAATTATGGAAGTGGTTGTCCATGGCGAATGAGAGCATATTTATCAAAACGATCAAATGAATGGTCTGTAACAAAATGGGGAGGTCAACATAATTGCGTAAATGCTTCTCTATCCCAAGACCATAAAAAGTTGGATTCTAATTTTATTTGTTCGTGCATATTGGGTATGTTCTTTCCACAAACTTAATGTCTGTTTTTCGATATTATATTCTACTGAATTATTTTGAATTTTTTTTTATTGTTTATTGTTGATTAGGTATGGTAAATGAAGAACCATCTATATCAATAGCCTTAATCCAAGAAAGAATACTAAGTTTGTATGGATACAAAGCAAGAAAGAGTGGATTGCGAAACAAAAAGCTATTGTTCATGTGTTTGGTGATTGGGATCATTCTTATGGTTTATTGCCGAAATGGTTGCATAAAATGATTCAATTTGCTCCAGGTTCTAGGTACAAGCTCGAGACAAAAGATGTCATTATTGGTAATCAGGTTCAAAATGGAGTGAAAATTCTTTCGGGTTTTTGGGTGTTTTAGACAATGTTGTGAGGCCTTCAACTTTTGCAAACCACTTATTTAAATTGATGGCACATTTCTTTATGGGAAATATAAAGGTACTTTGCTAATAGCCACAAGTCAAGATGGAAACAACGTTGTATTACCTATTGCTTTTGTTATTGTTGAGGGTGAGACATTGGATGCATGGAGTTGGTTTTTAGCTTTGTTAATAGAATATGTTACTCAGAGGAGTGGAATATGCTTGATATCAGATAAGCATCAAAGCATTAAATCAGCTGTGAATAACCCTTATTTGAGATGGCAACCTCCACATACATATCATGTTTATTGCATCAGGCATATTGCTAGCAATTTTAATCACATATTTAAAAACCAGAAACTGAAACAAGAGTTGCTTAAATTAGGTAAAGTGAATTGATATTTTATATATATGTAAGTACTTCATAATTTTGTTGAAAGTAATTATATGTTGTTAATTGACTTTACAGGTTACACAACATGTAAAGAAAATTTTTATTACAAGTTAAAGAAGTTTCGACAGACTAGTACAGATGTTGCTAGGTGGATTGATAGCATATCAAAAGAAAAATGGAGTCTTGCGTATGATGAACACGAGAGGCGATTTGGCCACATGACAACCAATCTATCAGAGGCAATTAACAAAGTGTTAAAAGGTGCACGAAATCTTCCAATCACCACTCTTGTGAAATGTACTTATAGTCGTTTGGTTGAATATTTTGTGCAAAGGGATGGAATGTCTAAAGCTGAGATTGCGAGTGGTCAACGTTTTTGTAAAAAAGTTATGGATGCCATTAGAAGAAATCAAGCAGCTGCATGTTCACATCAAGTCAGAAGGTATGATATACAATCTTCACGATTTGAAGTTGAGGAAGCTTTCAACCCAATAACTCAACGAGGAGGTCACAAATGGTCGGTAAGGTTAGTCAATCGCTATTGTCAATATGGTCGATTTCAACTTTTAAGGTACCCTTGCTCCCATGTGATCGCTGCTTGTGCAGTAGTTAGCATTGACTTTTATCAATTTGTTGATGACATATATTCCCTTCAACATATATTTGCTGCTTACTCTTTCGATTGGTGGCCGATTGGAAATGACAATGACCTTGTTGATGTTAATGATTGGATTCTAATACCAGATGAAGAAACAGTCAGAGGTAATGGTAGACCTAAATCAACTTGTATAAGAAATGAAATGGATTGGGTTGAATCACAACCTAGTTCAAGATGTCGGTTGTGTAGGGAATTAGGTCATAATCAGTCTCGATGTCCACAAAGAGTTCGAGATTAGTTAAAAATCACATTATCAAAAGAAACACGAGGTTTGTAACGTGTTTCAGTGTGTATGATATGAATAGTTATTGTAATATTATAGTTTGAATTGTGTTTAAATATTTTGCGAGTTAATTCGATTAATATAATTTCAATTTTCATATTCTAATACTTGGTATGAAACAATAAACACAAAAACGATAAAAAATTGTCAACAAGATGATATTAATACTAAACTAAATCGAATAAAAAATAACCGCGTACAATAAAACGCATAAGAATCAATAGGAGAAAATGTCTAATCCAAATGAAAGTCTCCAAGACATAACATATGCATAAAAATAAATTTAAATTAAATACAATCCGTTGCATGAATCAATCACCCCTGGCCCTGGTGGTACTCCTTGTCTACCGACGAGGTATCTCAGGTGCAAATTCTGGTGGATGCTGATCTAAATGCGCTCCCATGTGAAAGGCAGCTGACAAATCTGCATTTAGGTCAAGGCCATGTCCATCGAAATGATGAAGAATCTGCTGATCATGGACATAGGCATGCATGGGTGGATCGGGAGTGATGAAGGGCGCCTGGTATGGTGAAGGTGTATGAAAACTCATATCAGTGTGTGATGATGACATCCCCTCAGTCCCTGCATAGGTCAATCCGGCCCCAACATTGCCCTGGTCGAAGAAGGTAGGAGATGGCAGATCAGGCGAGGTAATTAGTCCAAATGTCGCGTCAAATTGCAACTCCATCGATAGACCTACATAAGAAGGATCTGCAATCATATCATAATACATGTTAATGAATTAAATGTAATAAAAACATCAAATTCTTAAAAATATAAATATTGTTAAAAGGTAATGAATGACAATCCTCACAGTATCGTTGTGATGGGTATGTGTACACCGGGATCGGCGAGGGTGGGATATCCTCGGCGGGGACAAAGTATTGCCCCTCCTGTCTAGGTGGAAAATCTGGGATGGGAGGTGCAACTGCAACTACATGTCATCGACGTCGCTGAAGACCCTGTCGCTCCACGTGTCTGGGGTCCATATCAGCCCTAGCATCTGCAGGAGGAGCTTGTTGAGTTGGTTCAGGTGCACTGAACCTAGCCTCGACAAGGCGGTCCTCAACCTTCTTCAACACCATCGTCCTTTCAACACATCGTCGGATGCTGTCAAAAATGTCCGCTGTTGACATAGTCCCCGATGCAGCAACCTCGGTGATCAAGTAATGAATAATTTCCAACTCATCCGCCTATTATTAAAATAAAAAGTAAATAATTATGAAATTTAAAGTTATTATTTTAAATGATTCAAGAGTGGGTTATAAAAACATACCACACGCCCCTTCACCGCAGCTTCTTGTGTGATCCATCAACGTGTATGTCGCATGTACCATCTCATATAATCTGAGTTATGACTGAGTAACTCGTCAGATGGTATACCGACACACACACGTTGATGCCTCTCCTCCCAAACCGCCAAGAAAGGGCCGAAAACTCTGCGCCAGTTTTCGTCTGTCTTCCCCTTCAACGTCATCCCGTGTACATCCTCTGGCTGAGATGGAGCCTAAGGGATATGTTGTGTCATCCCAAACTGCCTCATACAGAGGTCCGGTTGGTGCCACTCTAATATGTTGAAACATATTAGAGGTACTACAATTGTCCATATATCAGAACCAGCTGTACAGGCATCAGGCAAATCATCAATGACCCATCTATATGGTTTCCACGTGATCTGTGTTTGTAAACATGTAAGGTTAATTAAACATAAACATTTAAACAAAGAAATCTAAATATATTAAGGTTAATGGAAGTATGAAACGAAACCTCACGTCGATCCATCGAATCAAATACATGCCTATAGAAAGCAATATCGTGGTGACGACCTGATTTTAGTAACCCTCGGATCCATCTAAAATGAGATGGAAAAAAGTTAACATTCACTTATGTAAACCCTTAAAGTATAAAAGATATTTGTCGATGACGTTGCTTACTTACCTCGCTCCTAAAGGTAACGTGTGATCCTCGTATGGAAATCGCCCGGGAAAGAGCTTGGGAAACCGTTCCCAAGCCCAAAGTTGTAATAAAGATGAAAATCCACAAATCTCTATCTTAAATTATTCAAATTCTTAATTCTATAAATTATGATGTTTTTAATTTTTTTTACTTCAAAACCTATTTTTTAATAAATTAATTTTTAATAATATTTTTTCTATCTTAAATTATACCATAACTATAACATTAATTATGCTTTATTAAATATTTTTTTAAATAAACTTTTCAAAACAACTTATTAAAGCTATTTTTTAAATTAAATTAAATATAATTTTATATATTATTTATTTATTAATTATTTATTTCCTAATTAATTGTATTCTTTTTAAACTTTACTTAACATTTAAAATTTAAAAATTTTATAAATCCTATGAATTTAACCCTATAATATTTAATTGTAATAATAAATTAACTAAACATTAAATGCATAAATTAACCAATAAATAACAACATCAAATAAATAAATAAATCATTCACATTCACATTCACACAATTAAATAAATAAATAAATAATTAAACTAAAAACAAAATTCAGAAACGAAATAAATAAACAACATAAATTTTATATACTAAATACTAATTTATATTAATTATTTTATAATCAAAATTATATAATATTACATAAATTTAAACTATCATAAATATATTTATATTTTAATCAAAAATTTATCTGATCCACTTTTTTTATTTCAATATTATTATCAATGAATTTTTGAGAAATTAATTTTTTAATCTCAATTTTTTTATTTTTACTATAATTTAAATATACTATTTATGAAAATATTTTATAAATTGTAAATTTTTTAATTTATAAAATGTTTTTATATTTATTCAACAAACTCATTTTTTAAACTGTTTTTTTTTATATTTAATTTTTTTATTAAATTTGAAATATTAGTTTCAATTAAATTATTTTTTTCAAGTCTGTTATTCTTTTAGTTTTTTCTTAATTTTCCCGTAAACTTTTTTAAAATTTTTTTTATTAAATTTCAAAATTTTCAATTTATTATTTTAATATCAATTTTAACATAATTATATCTTAAAGTGTGACTTTATTAATTATTTTAGGCTTTTTAAACTTTTATTGCACAAACTTATTTTTCAATTTAACTTTTACTTAATTATTAAATTTTATTTTTTTTCCAATTTTATTTAAAATTGAATATATAATTTAATCAATTTTTGTTTCAAAAATTTCTAACTTTATTAATTTGTTATGTGTTTTTTTCACAAACTGTTTTTTAAAATAAATTTTAAATTTATATTTTCTAATTTATTTTAATTTTAAATTTATTTTTAATTATAAAGTTTTTTATACCCTAACATTACTTTTTGATTCTTTTACAATTAATTAAAATTGTTAAAAACAATGTTTCGTTCTAAAAATTTTTCATCTTTTAAAATTGTTTAACAAACTAATTTTTTCAATAAAAAACTGATTTTCAAAATTTTTTTTTATTAATTTTAAATTTTTTTTTTAAAATATATACTTTTTATTCTTCTTCTACAACGACATTTAAATTTAATAACCTAATATTTACTACCATAATCTTAAACTCAAAATAACTATCCAACTATTTAGTCCAACAACATACTTTCTACATTTTACTAACCTTTTATCTCAAACTTTGTGTTAGTGGTAAATCTAAGCTAAACTGTGGTCCCCAAACAAAATTTAAACCGGAAGTTCAAGCTACGCTGTGGTCCCGACAAAATCTTAAAATAGCCAAAAAAATAAAAAAGGAATAAGGGAAACATGCATAACCAAAACTGGTCCCCACATGCTTAAATAGGAAATGAAATTGTAATGTAAACCGCCTAAATTTAGGCAGCACTTTTAAAATTTAAACATAAACACGCATAAATTTAGGCGCTGAAACTGTAGAATCCTATCCCGCTTTAATTTAAACGTAATTCAATACGCTTAAAATGGTGCGCTTTAAGCACTCTTTGCAACCCTGCGCGCTGAAATTATTTTATATGTTGCATTCGTAGAGTCCTATCATCAATGAAGCTATACGTCACCTGTAGAGAGTCTTGTTCTGCTTTAATTTAAGCGTAATGTCAGTACGCTTTAAATACTGTTTCCAACCCCTATGCGGAATAACTTTTGAATCTACCCTTAACGTGTAAATAAATATTTAAAAAATCCTATTTTGAAAAAAATAGTCGAAAAGGTGCTCTTTGTGTGGAGGTCCCCTGCCAATTCGGCTTTGCCTGGTGGCTCGAGCTCGCATGCGACGATTACGAGAAGTGCACCAACTCTTTGAAGCTTAGTAGCTCGCTACGGTACTTGCCTCGAGTTCATACAGGTTAGCCACAATTATCCCATTGCTCCTTGAATCAAGAAATTGACGCGGCTTCGCTTAGATTATACACGAATCGGAGGAATGAATTTATGCTTACATAGGTGAACTTGTGATATCTGGATTGCGAACATCAGGCTCCCGATGCAATTCGTAATTATTTAAAAATCAATTGCGTGTTATCTTTGTTAGCTACTGTTTTTTATCAATATTCAATGCTGAATCTAGTCATAGATCCATAAGATACGCATTTATTGCTTCGACGTTGATTCATGACATTCTCTAACTGGAACGAGGAATTGTAGTTCTATGAGATCTCTCTTCTGCCTTCTAGATGCATTTTAAAATTATTTTGACTCCTCCAAATCTGAAATTATATTTTGTTTGTGCTGATTATCATGTACTTCGAGGTCAAGGTATTAAATAGAAATTGTATCTTGCGATTAGTAAGGTCATTCCTCTGTGATTCTGTTTTGGATGCTGTTGGATTGGTATACAGAGTAAGGAAGCTGTGACGAACCAAATCACAGGAGTCATACCTCGTACATTTCATAGTTGGTTTTGGTATGAACATATGGTGCTATCTTGAAGTAATGTCACATGGTGACCATTCATTAAGAAATATAACAATAGTTTCACTCCAGTGACGTTGATGTTAAACCCTTCAATATTCTGGGATGCTTTAGTCTGCGTATTGACAGAATGAAGACAGGTCCAATGCCAAAGCTGTATTGACGTTTGGAAGGTAAAAGAAACGCCTACGTCCCAAGGTTTCTCAATACCTGCAAGCGCGGCGTCCTGGACTCCAGCGTTCTGGGCTTATTACACGAGCATACGCATTTTGGCACGTTGTCATATCAGCCATCAGGGGTGGTGTACTCAGTGTACGAGCTCGGCTTCCAATTCTGCAACGTATATTCCCTCTCACCCATACACAAACCATGGCAACTTCAAAGATCAAGTTGGTAGCATGGGTAGTGAAGAGATGGCTATACATAGGATTTGATCATGCATTGGCAAGAGTTGTGCAGTTGTCTTGCACTCATGATTTCTTGGCTTGAGTACACGTGCGAGGGACGAAGCTAACAGCGAAGTAAAGTGGCTTTGAAGGCCAGAAAGCTAGCCTGGAGTTGTATACTATCGAGTTCTCAAATCACATATACATGATGATGATCAGCGGGCTAGAGGTCCGACTAGGGGCTTCGAGCAATTCCCCCTCCCTCGTTCACGTTGACACCTTTCAAGTACACTAAGAAAAGAAGCCATGAAAGCCTACAGTCCTCATGAGAGGATATATTTGGACCCTCCCTACTAGCAACCATGCGCTCGAAGCTACACAAAGATCATGCAGCCACGTGAGTTCGTGCAAAAGTGCTCCAAATTCGGGGAAGAGAGATGCAAAACCAGACGCATATTCCTACTCCCCAGAAGTGGAGGATCCCCAAACGTGTCTTAGCTTCTCGAAAAGTTTGTCTAAAGATTTTGGGAAACCATGCTCACGTTAATTTCTGGGCAAACTCAGACCATACAAAGTCCCAGCAAGCAAGCGTAAAATTTTGTAGGTTTTAGCCAAAATCGGTCTCATGCATGGATAGAGGCTGCATGCAAAAGGACAAAAGGGTGGGCCCTGCTCGCGAATTAGGCTTGGAGTGAGAGAAACACTGCCCATATTTGCATATTGGTTAAAGGAGTGCAATGCTACAAAGAACTAGTGGCTTAGATGGTTGAGCGCTGCACCTACGTTCCGTGACCTGAGTTCGAGTCCCTCATACCCCATTCCACCATTTTATTTCAGAATTTCCCTTCCTCATCCCGTGCACTTCACGTGCAGATTCAAACCGAGCCATGTGAACCTTACAAACCAAGCCTCCCAAGCTTTCCCCAAGCCATGCGAGCCATGAGTCATCAAGAGTATTTCTCCTAAGCCACCAAGTTGCGAGCCAGATCAGCAACCTTCCCAAGCCACGTGAGTCACCAAGCCTCTCCTAAGCTTCTTCAAGCCACGTGAGCCACCAAAGCCCTTCCAGCCACAAGAATTCTCCCAAATTACAATTAGTCCCCCCAAATTTCTTAAAATTTCAAATGGACCCCCTACACTTCCCAATATTCCAGTTGGCCCCTACACTCTTCATTATTCCGGTTTGGCCCCTGCATTCCCAATTATTCGAAATTAGCCCCAACCAAAATTAATGTTTTTTTGTTTTAAATCAAATTTCTTTTTCTTTCTTTCAAATAAAATCAAATTCTTTTTCCCCAAGTCAAGTTCAAATTCATTCTTTCAAATAACCTCAAACCCATTTTCCAAATCAAGTTCAATTTCTTTTAGATTCTCTTTCTCCAACTAAAATCAAGTTTAATTTTCCATAGAATTTCAAGTCAACTGTTTCATTTCAACCAATTCCTTTCCTCGAAACCTAAATTAAGTTTAAATCTTTCCATCAAGTTCAACTTCTCAAATCCAAAATCCAGTTTGTTTTAAATCAAACCCAATCTTCTTCTCTATTACTTTCAAATTAAATTCTTTGGTTCTAGGTCTCACGCAATGAACCCTAAGCCCGAACTGGTAGCTTTTTCTGATGTTCGATGCTTAGGAATTCATATGGTCTCAAGTGAAGTTGTAGTTGTCTTGGGCCCTGTGCATATGTGGACTAAGAATCCCTTTCAAATAACCTCAAGAAAAATTCTTTGGTTATAGGTCTCACGCAATGAACCCTGAGCACGAACTGATAGCTTTTTCTGTTGTTCGATGCTTAGGAATTCGTATGGATCCCATTGCAGCCGTAGTTGTCTTGGATCCTGTGCATATGTGGACTATGGATTCTCCTTAAAATATTTTCAAACACTCCCGAAGGTCAAGCCTTCAAGAACCTTTTTTTCAAACACCCCCGAAGGTCAAGTCTTCAAGCACTTTTTTCAAACACTTCTTTTCAAGTTTCTCTGAAGGTCAAGCCTTCACAAACTAGAACTACGTAAGCCTTGAGTTTTCCATTGCACCGGGAAATACGTAGGAGCAGGATCAAGTCTTATCAGGCTAACCTCCATCAAGTTATTTATTTTCATTCTAATAAAAGGGATCAAGCGATTTTCAAAAATCACACACTCGATTTAAGGGTATCGTTCTTCGGAACAGGCGAATAGGGTACCTAGCACCTTCCCTATTCGTAACGGACTCCCGAACTTTGAATCTCTTCCTCGAGTTAGGGTTATTCCAAGTATTTTCCCTTAAATAATAATTTGGTGGTGACTCCACATAAAATAAAATTCATTTTCAAGTTTTAGCGAGTTTGTCGTCTCGTTGTGATGACGGTTGCGACAATGATCGCGCTCAATCTTAATTTGATCATGCAATATCTCTAAGCATGATTATACCAATATTAATATCGTAAAAAATAATCTAGGTCAACTAATTTGTAACACAAAAGCCCTAGTCAAACTTATAAAAAAGAAGGCAATGCCTTGAAGGTAGAAGATCTTCGGTAGCATGAAATGCAATATCCTATGACCAACCTTACTAATATACGATTTTTTTTATTATTGTCTCTAGTTTCGAATTATAGATAACTCTTTTTATTTGAGCTTTATTTTTTATCTATGATGATCCTCTGTGTCGCAATCTAAATCATAACTACATGACAAATGCATAAAAAATTATTAGGTCTAAAATTTTAAAAATAGAATCATTACCAAATTTTATTTTTGAAGAGAAGTATTTGGAAAAATCTTAAGAGATCTAGGTTTGAGATTAGTTACAAATAAGAAAGGTTCAAGCATTTTATTTTTCCATTCTAAAGAACGGTACCCAAGATTAAATGTACAATTTAAAATAATTTTGAAAAAAAAATTATTTGATCCATTTTTACATTAAAATTAAATATTTAAATAATATAAGAATAACATATTTATTTATATACGTGAAAGAATAAAATAAATATGCATAGAAAATAACCTCATAAAAAAATCCTGCTTCTATGTATTGCCTTGTACGATGAAAAATTTTAGAAAACATAGTTCTACTACTTTAATTGTTGAAAATTAATTTGAAAGCAAATTTTGCAAAGGAATTTTGTATCAATATTTTTTAGAGTAAATTTAATTTTTGATAATTTAAGAAATAATTTTTGTAAGAAATTAAATTTAAAACAATTTTGTTTGAAATTAAATTTTGAAAAAAAAAACTTAAAAGCTTTGTGAAAGAATGGTGAAATAAATATATACGGAAGGTTTAAGATAAACATATTAATGCACAATATGAATGATTAAGAGGACTATACATATATATTTGTGATTTTTTGCATTAAATTTAGAATTAAAATTTATTTTATAATTAATTAAACATAAAATATATAATTTTTATGTTAAAAAAATCTCAAATTCACATGTACACAAAGTTTAAGCCAAACGTATTGATATATTGTAAACCTTTGTGATTCCAATAAATAAAAATAATAGAAAAAATTGCACATTCATACTTCAAGAGTTATTGTGTAACATCTAAATTATATATTTATTAAAATTTAAATATAGTATTTGAATATAATTATATTATTAAGATAAGTTATAAATTAATATGGGAAGGAATTATGGCAACAAACAAAAGTTGAGCCACTAAATTAAATATTTAAAAGAGGAGTGTAGAAATTGACTATAAATAAAGAATTAACACAACAACAAAAATTTGTATTAATTACTGAAACAATCGGTTGCAAAAATAGTCAAATTGGTTGTTAAATAATTTTGTCACCAATTTTTTGACTGAAGCAAAGGTAGTTGCAAAAAAAAAAAATTTAGTAGCATAGTTTAGCGATCAAATTCGGTGATTGGTCGCAAAAATACTTAAATTAGCAATTGAATTGGTTGGTCACCATAAGTAAAATTGATCGTAATTTTGATTACATAATAAGTTATAGATGACCAATTTAGTGACCAAATATTTGGTCACTAAAATCAGTCATTACATTGGTTGTTATGACATTTTAGTTGTGACCAGTTTTTGCAACTAAATTTTCAATTGCTAAATTCAGTTACTAAAATAAGTTGTTGTTCGTACTAAAAGATGACTAATTTTGCAATTAACTTTTCAGTTACTAAAATCTGTCGCTAAATTTAGTCACTATGTCATTGTAATTGAAACCAAATTTGTGATTGGATTTTTTGTTGTAAGATCGGTTATTATTTTTTTAGCTACAATTTTTTAAATTTTTGTTTTTTCACATAATTGAATGGAATAACTTATTTATATCAATCCTATAGATAATAATTATCTAAAAAAATAGAAATATTAGAATGAAAGATCATTAAACAAAAAAGTTGACAAAAGTAACATAAAATTCATACATGTTTAAGTCTAAATAAGAATTAGTTCATGTAATATATGGAGATAATGAGAATACAAATAAAAATTCAAATTTCAAATAGAAAATTTCATAAAATTTGCAGAACAAAATCAAGGAGGTGGATGACTAATGTTAGGAGGTTCGTTGCCATCACACTGATCATCAATTGTAGCATCACTTGCTTATTCATTTTCAGTCAAGCTTATGAATATAGAGCTAGGTGGTAATCCTAAATGTTGCACAATTGGATAAAGAACATGTTTAGTCTTAGAAAGCTCACTTGTTTATTTATATAGCTTTGACTTTGTCCGAGAAAGCTCGATTGTTTACTTATCCAGCTTTGACTTTGTTTGTTGCAACTCTTCACTCATGTTAGTGATGATCTACTCATATTCAATCCCAACATTAACATTAGGCTGAGTATAGTTGATGGATGGGGTTACAAACTCGTCATCCAGTTAGCCCAACCCATATACATGTCCTTTCTTGTTCCATCCTCCAACAACATAAAAAAATGTCATTTAATAGAGCCATGTATATCATCTTGAAGGAATTTGGCTTGTCGATGAAAAAATTCCTCCTACAAAATATGATTAGATATAAGTGTTTACAATAAAAATAATAAAATAATTTACAAATAAAATTAAAGTTGAAATATACATGGGATAATATTCTTTGCTTTGTTGTTTATCCATTCTCCAGCTTTATTCTTTTTAGTCCTTTCCATAAAATCAAATGCAGTTAGATCTCATTCAAATTCGTTACTTTACATACACAATGTTGAGCTAAAATTTAAAATAACTAAAATTAATAAAAATAAGTTAAATATTTAATTTTCAATTACCACCCTAGTATGATGAACAACAACAGATATAGAATCATCAGTATAAGGAGGCTCCACTATCACAAGCCTGATTTTTCTTGCAAATACTGCTCCTTTTTTGGAAGTCTTATGTAACCCAATGAAGGTCCAATTTTTGTCTAACCTCTGAAGTAATTCAAATACTCTTGTCCTTACCATTTCGTACCTTATTCATTATATTCTTCATTGTTATCAAACTTTTATGCTCAAATATTGCTTTGATGGTAATATTATGTTGCGGTAACCACTTATAACTGTTCTACATGAAATTAAAATATACATACAAAAATAATGAACAATAGGTATGTAACATAAAAAAGATGAAATTCAATGTTACCTGAAATTCTTCAAACCACATGTTTCTAACTTGTATAAGGACAGAACTTCAAGTAGGCGAAGCATCATCGAATTTAGACTTAATAATTTAGATAAAAATATTAATATTAATTATTTTTGTTTGTTATGGTTGACTTGAGTTGACTTGACTTGGTAAGTTACTGTCAAGTCTTCCACATGCTGATTTCGTGCACCCAATATGGAACCTGCTCGTGACTAGATTTAGTACAGTACAATCAACAAATAAAATATAAAAAATCTAGATTTAAGATTGAACTATGATTAAAACGGATAATTAAAAGAGCATAGAATAGAATTTGTTCATATTGAAAAAAATTGTTAAACTATTTTTATAATAGAGGAGTAGTGTGATAAGCAAAATTCTTCAAACGCTCTCTCTTCTCTAACAGTTCAATTCACACTTTCCAGTGACTCCGCCCTCTTTTTAACTCTTCACATTCTGCTTGATGGGAACAAAAAATGTAGAACGCATTCTAATGTTGTGACATGCCATCATTTCCACACCCTAGGCCTACCTTTCATTTTTGACTAATTTTCTCATGAAATTTCTTCTTCATATGCAACTGGTTCCAAATTACAGTCATTTGCAGCCTTGATGGATGAAAATAAATATGAAAATCGGCAAATATAGTTAGGAAATATTGTTCCAGAACCCGAGTACATTGTAAGTACAACTGCAATGGTAATCTCGATGCCATGAAAGTCTTGATGGTTTGGAATAGTAAAGACCAAAACAAAACAACCAATTAGCATTCACTCTTCTACCAACATAAACTTGGTCAAAACTACCCTTATCCAAGAAAACTAACTCGTAAAACTATATCCTTAGTTTCCAAATTAGAGCATTCTAATAGAAAATGAAAAAGAAAAAATAAAGAACAAATAGAGAAGAGAAATTAAAAAGAAACATAAATCCATTCTATGAAGGAAAAAAAATTAACTAATTGATCAGAAAAATTGATAACATAACTAATGTAATTAAAATTTCAGGTGAAAAACTTGCACCTGCAAATCACAACCTCAAACATAAAGCAAACTTGAAGTTAAGCAATTCTAGGTTAGGCTGATGGAAATGGTGCGATGCTGAACTGTTTTGAGTCTAATCCTTTGTGCTTGTATTTCAAATGCTCATTTTCGGTCCAACGAAGTCTCCTCACCAGGAACAAGACCCTAGCATTCTTACAAGTCACACTTTTGGGTTAACTTTGAATTAAAGTCACAGCCCGTGGAAAATTAACGATGAAGGAATGTTCCAAACAAAAGCTGGAATAAAATAGAACTTCTTTGATTTATTTTTCCTTCCTTGTTATATTATTATTATTGTTATTATTATTATTATTATTATTATTATTATTATTATTATTATTATTTTGAGGGAAGAATGTGAATAGAATAAAATTTGGTTAGTTTTAACCTACTTTTTTTATATTTTGATAGTTATCAATGAATTAATATTAATTATTAAGTTATTTTAAATTTAAAAATCGATATATTATAATAAACTTAAAATATTTTTAGATAAATTAAATTTTAATTTATTATAAATTTATCTTAATTTAGATTTAATTTTTAAATTTAAATTTTTGATATTATATAAAAGTTCAATATTATAATTTTTACAATTTATTTTCTTAATTTTGATACAAAATTATTTAAAAAATAATAAACTTTTAAAAAAATTATAAAACTAATTTTACTTATTTTATAAAACATATTTTTAATATTTTATTTTATTTATTTGATCATATTTATTAAAATATATTTTAAATTTAAATTATAAAAATTGAATTTTTAATAATTTTAATAAATATTTTAATATTATTTATACATAAAATAAATATTGTTGTAACTATAATTACAACGAAATGACAAACTCGTTAAAATTTAGAAAGAATTAATTAAGTAGTGGAGTCACCACCAAATTGTATTTTAAAAGGAAAAACATTTGAAAAAATCCTAACTTGAAGAAGAGTTCTAAGTTCAAGAGTCGATTACGAGTTGGAAAGGTATTAGCATCCTACTCGTCCGTTTCGAAGAATGATACCCTTAAATTGAGCGTGTGATTTTGATGTTTTGAAAACTATTTGATCCCTTAAATAGAATAGAAATAAATAGATTTATGTATGAAGATAGCCTGACAAGACTTATTTTTGAAGAAAATCCTTAACCCACACATACATCAAGTTTGAGATAAACGAAAGTTGTACTATGACCTAAATGATTTCCAAATATTGAATAGTAGGGTATGTCGCAACCGTAATTCCGACGAGACGACGAACTTGCTAAAATTTGAAAATTGAGTTTTTGGATTATGTGGAGTCGCCACCAAATTTTTACTTAAGGGAAAAAGATTTGGAAAAACCCTGACTTGAGGATGAGAGTTAGGTTCGGGAGTCAGTTACGAATGCGGAAGGTGTTAGGCACCCCATTCGCCCGTTCCGAAGAACGGTACCCTTAAACTGAGTGTGTGATTATTTGAAAATGGTTTGATCCATTTATTAGAGTGAAACTAAATACTTGATGGTGGTTAGGCTGACAGGACTTGATCCTGCTCCTACGTATTCCCCGGAGCAATGAGAAACTCAAAGCTTACGTAGTTCTAGTTTGATTTGATTTGAAGGCTTAACCTTCAAAAGTGTTTAAAAGAGTGTTTGAAAGGTACTCGAAGGCTTGACCTTCGGAGCTACTTGGAAAGTAATATTCGAAAATGGCTTGATTATTTTGAAAGAGAAGAGCAATCCACATCCACATATGCACAAAGTCCAAGACAACTACGGCTGCACTTGGACCCATACGAATCTCTAAACAAAGAACAGCAGAAAAAGCTACCAGTTTGTGCTTAAAGCTCGTCGCGTGAGATTAAGAATCGCAAAATAAGATTTTTATTTTGAAAATCGATGAATAAAATAAGCAAGGTTTTTATTTTGTAAAAAGGAAAGACAACCCTAATCCACATATGCACAAGGCCTAAGACAACTACGTCTACACTTGGACCTATACAAATCTCTAAACAACGAAAAATAGAAAAAGCTACCAGTTCGTGCTTAGAGCTCGTTGCGTGAGATTAAGAATTGCAAAACAAGATTTTTATTTTTTTGAAAATCGATAAAAAGGGCAAGTTACAAGTAAGTATTTTGAAATTTTGGAGGAATCTATCAACTAAGGAATGTTATGTTTCATGGATTATTTAGGGATTTTGGATTTTTTATGAATTATTTAGGAATTATAGATTTTTTTTTTATTTTTGGAATTTTTGAATTTTTTATTAATTTTCTGGATTTTTAGAACTTTTTATTAATTTCTGGAATTTTTGAAATTTTTATTAATTTCTGGAAATTTTGAATTTTTTATTAATTTCTGGAAATTTTGAATTTTTTATTAATTTCTGAAATTTTTGAATTTTTTATTAATTTTCTTAATTTCTGAAATTTTTTATTAATTTTCTTAGTTTCTGGAATTTTTTATTAATTTTCTTAATTTCTGGAAATTTTATTAATTTTCTTAATTTCTGGAATTTTTTATTAATTTTCTGGATTTTTGGAATTTTTTATTAATTTTCTGGATTTTTAGAATTTTTTATTAATTTTCTGGATTTTTAGAATTTTTTATTAATTTTCTGGATTATTAGAAATTTTTATTAATTTTCTGGATTTTAGAATTTTTTATTAATTTTTTGGATTTTTAGAATTTTTATTAATTTCTTGAATTTTTAGAATTTTTTATTAATTTTTGTAGAATTTTGAATTTTGGAGAAAAATAATTTTTGTAGAATTTTGGAAAAGGATTGATTTAAAAGAAGGAATTAATTTTTATCTAGATAAATTTAAGAAAAGAACTTTGAAAGAATAAACTTGAATCGGCATTTAGAAAACCAGATTTGATCTATATTTGAATCAAATTTCAAGTAGGAACATTAAATTTATCTCGAGTAAAAATATTCGGAACTCAATGAAAAAGGATTAGTTGGTTTTGAACCAAAAATGAATAAACTAAAAAACCATGCACTTGATATTTGGAATGGCAGATTTGGGCCCGATATACATTTCATATGGCCTGTACATATGCACTGTCATATGCGACGCTCGTGACGAAGTTGGAAACACATTTGGCCTATACGTGGGTACTGTCACGTGCAACACGCCTAACAACCATTCAATAAATGGAGTGGACCCGGGGTTCGAACACAGGTATCGAGTGCTATGGAGCAGTGAAGAGATCCATCAAGCTGGACCCTTGTTTTAAACCCAATATTCCAATAATTAAGTTTAAACAAAGTCTGGGAGTGAACAGTTATACAAGATTTGGTACGGTGCTTAGCTTTGTTTTGTTTCTCATTAAACCGAAAAGCAGAACCACTGCCCAGCTCCCTATAATTTGCAGGTCATTATTGAACCGTATCAGAAAAGGACTTTGTCATATCCCATGCTGTTCTTTGTTATAGTCTTATTACAAACTCCAACTTTGTGCCAAGGCTGATAAGAGGAGACGCAGTGAAGCATGAACAAACTCACGCCTTGGCTGAGTATTCTGCTAAACACTCTGGGCATATCCGTGCTTATTTCTTTTACTAATTCTAGATTAAAGCATGCCTCAGGTATCACTAACTAGTAGGACTAGACATGTGACATTTTCACGTAGAGATATATGGTGTATGAGGTCCTTGATCATAGGACACAACCGTATTGCTTTTGTCTCTCATGACGCTTTAATTTCCTAATTGCTACCCTTCCTGGGTTTCTCTCAAAACGGATTATGGACAACATAACCTGCACTCATACAACTCCGCTCATGATCTGATATGGAAAGGAGGGCTCACGAGATTAGCTCATGCGGACCGTGAGGCCACTTGCTTATTTGCATACTAATCCAGTGGTAATTTTCAGATATAATGTTGTTAGTATTTGGTTGCTGGATAAGCGATCCTTTATAATTCTTGGGCCTTAGCCAACGCCTAGGGAGGATGACGAACAAGGGGGAGTTTGTGCCCACATCAATTGGGTTAGGATCGTTCATTGTGCTCTATTAACTCAAATACCAATTCCGACTTCGCGTAGACTCATGCAGCCATGCAAATGAATCCATACCCTAGAGCGGTTCAGATTGAAACATAGTATACAGACTTTTCTTGTATCCTCCCGACGTCTAACGCAAGGCTTGTATACCACAAAATGTGGAGAAGAAAAGACAACTGGGTCTGGAGGACGAGCTGCGTCATTTTGCCATAGATGTCATACTCATTGATTTAATGTCTTAGAACCCATAGGCATAATCGTGGGTGCAACTTGCAGATTTTAGATATCTCACAGAGGTTCTTCAATGGTTGTATCACGATTTATATAATTCAAAACACAGGACAGAATGATACACACGCAGAGTTCTTGACTTAATTTCGTTCCAGTACAGAGGATTTTAATCTTTAAGGCATGCATGCATGAACTATTATTGCAAACAAATTCTAATCTATGTTCAAGAATCATATTTACCAAGGTGATGAAAAATTTACCTGATTGTTTGCAGAAATCTCCTTTCCTTCTTCAAGGATCACTAGCCTTCTATCTTTCCTTGGGGTTCTTGATCTCCTTCTTCTCTTTTTTCCCAAGTCCGGAAAATGGAGAGAATTGAGAGTTAACAATCACCAGACTCCTCCTCCCTAGGTCTCCTTCCAAGAAGCTCCCACCCCAGAACTTGAGACTTCCCTTTTTTGTTTTTCGGACTCCCTTCCAGAAGGCTTCCCCCAAAAACTGAGACCCCCTCATGCATGAGCGCCTCTTCTTTTTAAATTCTGTTAGCCTCCTTTTGTTTTTTTTTTTTGTTTTATCCGTTAGGTTAGTTTTTCTGTTTTCTTTATTCTTTTATTTTATTTTTTATTATTATTTAAAATTTTCAGATTTTTCTATTTTTATCATTATTATATTTTCTTTCAGGATTTTAATATTTTGTTTTATTTTATTTTGATTTTAAAATTTTTGTTGCTTTTTCAAATCTTTTAATTTTCTTTAATCTGCATTATCCTTTTTTTAAAGTTTTTATTTTTCTATTTTTCTTTTATTTTTCTTTATTTTCCATTATTTTTTGTTTTATTAATTTTTGTATTTTCAGATTTTTACTTTTTCATGTTGTTTTTTTTTGTAGTTTTTCTGTTTATTGTACTTTTGATCTTTAATTTTTAATTTCCAGGTTTTTTTTTTGGTTTTTTAATTTTTAATTTCCAGATTTTTCTAGATTTTACTTTTATATTTTATTTATTATTATTTTAAATTATTTTTTGTTTTGATTTGCATATTTTTTATTTCTGGTTTTTCTTATTTTATTTTGTTTTCTTTTTTATTTTTTTTCCTTTTTTATTATTATTCCAGATTTTGAATTTTGAATTTTTTATTTTTCCTGTTTTAATTACTTCTCTTTTTCATTATTTATTAATTAATTTTAAACGGGAGCCTTGGACATAATTAGTTGTTTACAGGGTATACGACTAGTTCGTATGAGCTCATTGCGTGATATTTAGGTGTTTTCCTAGATTCACATACACACATCTAGAGATAAACGAAGGTTGCACTAAGAGTCATATGACTATATGAATATTTAAAGGCAGGGTATGTTGTATATTCAAATTCAGAGCTCATTGCATGAAATCTAGGATTATTTAAAATACGGAGTGTATTTTGGAAACTTAATTTTTATGGGTGATAGAAAAATGATGCGGTGTCTAAATACATTCTCGGATTCACATATGTACAAAGCATGAGGCAAGTGAAAGTTGCACTGAGATTTATAGGACTCTCTAAATATTGAAAGGTAGGGTATGCTGCACATTCAAATTCAAAACTCATTGCATGAAATCTAGAATTTAAAAAATCTCTGAATATATTTTGAAGTTTAATTTTAATTGAAAATTTTGATATAATAAATATTTTTCTAAATCCATATGCTCAAAGTCTGAGGCAAGCAAAGATTGCACTAATACTTATATGATTATCCGAATACTAAATGGTAGGGTATGCTACATGTTTGTATGTAGAGCTCATTGCCTGAGATTTAGAATTTTAAAGAGACTTATATGAATTTTTGAATACTAAATGGTAGAGTATGCTATAAATCTAGACTAATAAAAAAAATATAAAGAGGGTAGAATAATAAAAATCAAAATAAATAATAAAAATCTAAACTAGAATATGAAGAGAATAAGGTAACAAACGGTAACATGAAAATACTAATAAAGATAAAGTTAGTTATTCTTATCGCATTAAAATTGCAAAGTGATCTGAAAGCTTCCATCTCAAAATAAGAATTACATGAGCTTACGCATTTACTTTTCTGCATACTTCCAAATGTGGAGTCTCTTTATTTTTTTATTTTTTTTTTTAATCTCCCCTCTCCCTCCTCCCTCAAGACTGACTACGAGGAACATCTCCTTATATAAAAGGATGAGGAATAGAGAAAGTCATTCCTTTCCAATGTAAGATTTCTATTCTATATATAAAAAAATTGACGAATATAAAAGTCTCACTTTTCTGATATAAAATTTCTTTTATTTTTATTTCACTTTTTTTTATTTTATTATATCAATATATCTTGAACAAAATTAAATATTCATAAATATTAACAAAATTTGTAAATCATATATTTAATACATATACTAACAATGTATTTTATATCTATAGATATATAATATATATATACTTATAATTTAATAATTTATTAATAAAATAATTGATAATTATTTATATATAATACTTATATTTACGATTTATTTTATGCGTAGATATAAAGTATTTATATTTATATTTTAATATTATTATTAAATAATTATAACGAAATTCAACATATGTATATATATACTAGTTATACTTACCATTTCTCTTATAGAAATGGAGATAAGATAATTATCCCTACAATTGTAATTAAAATAATTAATGATAAAATTTAATATGTTATCAAAAGTTATTTATACCTACAATATAATAATTGTCATTAAAACAACAGTAGCTTTATGAAAAAAAAATATTTAGCGATTAGAATGTCGTATATTATGAAAAGACGTAAAACATTTTTGTTTTTTACGTTTACTTTTATGCTTTAACTTAATTAGTAGTTTAATTTTATTAAAGGTAAAATTATAAAAAATAATTTAAGTGTT
Source organism: Canavalia gladiata (assembly GCA_037954105.1). Taxonomy (NCBI): domain Eukaryota; kingdom Viridiplantae; phylum Streptophyta; class Magnoliopsida; order Fabales; family Fabaceae; genus Canavalia; species Canavalia gladiata. Next base: position 15,880,727 of record CM075662.1, on the reverse strand, counting down.
ACATTTTTATTAATATACATATGATTATATCAATTTATACAAGTAAATATTAAATGTATAAATAAAATTATATATATACTAGTAGAAGTTTTGCACGGATTTGATTAAATTTTAAAATTGAATTTAAAATAAAATATAATTAATCAATAAAATATCTTTGAATTTTGTAGCTTTTGCAAAATTTATTTATTCTACTTCTATTAAAAAAAAATTTATATTAAGTTTTGATCGATTTCTAAACAGTTCTAATTTTTATGTCAAAATTTTAGGATTAGGTCAATTATTAAAATAATAATTTTACTAATTAGTGTCATAATATCTTAAAGATAATTAAAAAATTAAGAAAAATGATAATTATTAATTTTTTAGAATATTTTTATTAAAATATTTTTACTTTTTAAAATTCAATCTAATTAATTAATAAAATAACTTTAACTTTTTTAATTTTTGTAAAACTAATGTATTCTACTTATTAAATTTTTTTTATTTATATTAAGTTTGATTGATTCCTAAACATTTTTAATTTTTACGTCAAAGTTTTAGGATTAGGTTAATTATTAAAAAAACTTTCTAATCAGTGTCCTAATATCTTAAATGTAGTTAAAAAATTAATAAAAATACTAATTATTGTTTTTAGAATAATTTGATAAAATATTTTTTTAATATTTAACTGCTAACTTTAACTTATAAATTACCAAGATTCCAATAATAAAAATAAAAAGTTTTGTAAAAAGTTATATTAAGATATAACTGTTTAAAATAATTGGATACATTCGATAGATGAAAACATGTGATTAGATTGTGTGTAACAAAATAAAAAAAAGAATTAAAAATTAATAAAAAAATAAATTAAAAAATTAAATAGTATTTATTATTTTTAATATATATATATATATATATTTTAAATATATATATATATAATAGAAAACGTAGGATAATATTTTTTAAAAATTAATTTACTGATAAAAATAATTAAATATCATTTAAAAAGTTTAATTAAATTGATTTAAATTTTAAATTTAAATTAAAATAAAATTTTAAATAGAGATTTAAATCTAGTAATTAATTTGATTCAATGTATGTAGTCATTGTTTAAAAGAAATAAGAACTAAATACGATAATAAAAAAAATGGTTACAAAACCTATAATTACAAGTTTAATTGTCACAGTTTAAAGGGTAATAAATAAATCATAATTATATTTTTAAATAATAATTTATTTTAAATTTTAAAATCTTTTAAAATATTCATTCTTTTTACAACAATTCTTTGCATATTTCAAAAGTCTTTAAGAAAAATTTGATAAAATAGAATATATTAAATAAATTTTGCTTCATACCAAAATGTAATGCATCAAATCTAATGTCTTCTTGAACTATGAACAAGATCTTTAAACAAATAAATTTAACTTACAGTGTTTTTGTGAAAAGATCTTCTATGAACCAAAAACACTTTGATGTAAATTAAAGATCTATATGTTACGTTACACCCACAATTCTTGTCGTTTTCACTAGTTTTGCGCAAAATAGGTCATGTGTGTACTTGCTAATTCATAAGTGATATAAAGATTATGCATCAATCTCGTACAAGCGACCTCACTTAACACTCGTATAGTTTGACTTCATTAAATGTATACTGCATTTTATACATCACCCATAAGAGATATGATAGTCATTAAAAATATTAAGTTTAACGTCTCGTTCAATGCAGTCTAGCATATCTCACACCGTAGGAATGAAAAATAAATAGTTGTGCCAAAAGACCAATAATAACTTGTTATTACCCGTATGAACCTTCTTCATGGGATCTCTAATCACAAAGGTCAGGTTTATATTATTAATTATTTTATTTAGCTAAACCTCCATTTCCTTCGATGTCATTTACTAATCTTTTACTTCATGTGAAAAACAGTTAAATTAATCTTTGACTTCACATTAATTAGGATCCATAATTATATAGTAATTATTCATAAAATTTGACGTATATGTATATATCTCAATTTAATTTGTCAATTGTTTTCTCAATATTGCTTATTAGCAATCATAATATATTTATACAATATATTTACTAAGAAATTTTTCTTAATACTTATCTTCAAATTCTCTTTCAAGTAAATAGTAATAACTTGATATCCATAATGTATTTTATTATCTATTTGAAAAATTCAAATCATGATATCTTTTAAATAATATTGAGTGTGACTTTTAAATAACTAAAAAGAATACATGTAACTTAAATATTTCATTTTAAATTACCATCCTATTACGATGCACAGCAACAGATACAGAACCAACAGTGTATAAAGAGGCTCCACTATCACAAGCTCGATTTTGCTTGGCAATAGTGTTATTCTTTTGGAAGTCCTGTCTAGCCCAATGAAGATCCAATCTTTGTCTAACCTCCGAAGTACTCCAAATACCCTCATCCTTTTCGGTCCGTACCTTGTTCATTGTATTCTTCATCGTCACTGAATCTTTATGCTCAAAGGTTGTTCTGATGGTAACATTATGTTGTGGTAACCATTTATAACTTTTCTACATCACAGATATACAAAAAAAATAATGAATAGAAGGTAAATAACTTAAATAAATTTAAAAAGTATAAATACAATGGTACCTGAAATTATTGAAACCACATGTTTCTAACTTCTGCAAGGACAGAACTCCAAGTAAGCCAAGAATCATCAAATTTTGACTTAATAATTTTTGTAATTTCTCTACTACATACATCTGCAGGCAAGAAGCTATCAAAAAATAATGTTAACAGTGATATTCATTTCAGTAAACCAAGAAAAAATTGATAATCATATTAAATGGGAGAAAGATAAAATACTTACTCATGTTTAGCTCCTGGGCTAATCCATACCCTTCTATCAATATGATCTCTAGTTCCAACAACCGGTAGAATTGGAAGTATCTGATGAGTAGAGAGTGCTGGTGTGGAGGAAGGGTGTGTACTAGATGTAGGGATAGATGTACCCATGTGTGGGGTTGGGTGGACCTGATGTATCGATATGTGGCAAGGATGATCCTGATCTAACATCTACTCCTACAACTATTGAAGACGGTGTAGAAGACATGTCTTGTGGATCAGGAGATCCTATTGCACATGATGGAGATGTCCTACCATAAACTCTGCCTCGATCTCTGGGTCGACCTAGACCTCTACCTCTTACAGTGTTGTTATCCATTTGTATGAATAAAATGTTAGAAACAGTTAATGTAAAAGGTTATGCATAGAAATATATTAAAAGGAAGACATAAAAAATATTCAAAATTACCTAATTAAGTTGAGTTAGGATCATTTAAATCACTTTCACTCCCACTATCATATTCATTATCTGTTGAGATATATGTGCTGTCACTATTTTCATCCAAATCAAGTTCATTAAGCAAACTTATATCAACTTCCTCATTGATACCATTCATATCAACAAGAGTATCATCATAAAGGTCGGTATCAATATTCAACATGACATGGAGGTCATGAACTTCATGGACATCTTGATACGCAATGTCATTTTCAACTTGATTAACTACATTATTTGTGATCATACTGCGCACCCTTGTGTTAATAACAGCTAACCAACCATGATGTCCCTTTGGATATGGTGTATAATAAACTTGCTCAGCTTGTTGAGCAAATATGAATGGGTCAAAGTTTCTATATCTTTCTGATTGTTTGACTTGAACAATTCCATATTGTTTGTTTATCTTTGTCCCACGATTAGGAGTATTATCAAACCAATCACACTTAAAAAGGACTATCTTTTTAGTGGGCATGCCCAGATATTCCAATTCAATAATATCAGTCAAAATTCCAAAAAAATCATCTTCTAATTGACCGTTGGTGCCTCACACACAAACACCATAGTTAGAAGTTTGCATTTCTTCACTTCATGTCTTGGTATGAAATTTATATCCATTTATGATGTAAATAGGTCATGATTGTACCATTCTTATTGGTTTCCATGAATAAGAAATCAACAATGAATCTTCAATTTGATTTTGTGGGTTTAGAACCTATAATAAACAAACTTACTTTGTTTAAATTGTAAATCATATATGAAAATATAAAACCATTTGAATAATGTATATAATAAAAACATACATATTCTCTAAACCATTTAGGGAAATGAGTAGTAATTTCTTCAATTTGAGAGTCAGAAATACCGGGTTGAAGCTCTCTTAACAAATCGGCATACCTGCTACCATTAAAACATACATAGGAGTATTAGATAATAAAACATGGAACAAATATTTTATACAAAATTTAAAGATAGTTTCAGCGTGAACTTACTCTAAAAATGGTTCAACTTCTTCACAATTTAAAAGAACATACAAATGCGTAGCTTTCATGTCATGTTCTTCTAAATAATATTCAATAGATTTACCACTTCCACATCCCGGATAATTAAAAATTTAAATTGGAATATTCAATGAACAACTTTTGCCTCCAATGTTACATGGCACTCTACTCCCTCGAGTATTTATGTGCGATGGATAGTAAAAAGAAGCAAAAGTATATGTTTCTTCCATTAAATAGGCTTGACAAATAGAACCCTCAACCCTAGCTTTGTTCTTAATCTTTTCTTTCAAGGATCATAGAAATCTAAAAAGGAAAGAAAGTAATTAAGTGACACATATATTGAAAAATATTATATGAAATTATTGATATATAAATAAGTTATTTTTTGAAAATATGTAATACCTCTCAAATGGATACATTCAACGATATTGAACTGGACCTCCAACTTGTGCTTCATAAGGTAGGTGAATTGGAAGATGTTCCATAGAATCAAATAAGCTTGGAGGGAAGATTTGCTCTAACTTACATAATAACACAGGAATAGCAGATTCCATAACCATCAATTTGTTTACATATAAAGTTGTGCAAGTTAATTCTCTAAAATAGTGACTGAGCTCAACAAGTGGTTTCCAAATACCATTTGGTAAAGATTCAAATGCAATAGGAAGTAATCGTTGCATAAATACATGACAATCATGACTTTTCATTCCATGCAACTTTGTTGATCTCATGTCAACACACCGAGCTAAATTTGAAGCATATCCATCTGGAAACTTAAGTTGCTTAACCCATTGGCAAACAACTACTCTTTCAATTTTTTTAAATGCATATTTAGCTTTGGGTTTTACATATTTCCCACCTCGAGCCTCCTATAAGTGAAGCTCTAGTCGCCTACATATTTTGCCTAAATCTAATCTTTATCTGTATCCTTTGTCTTACCTTTAATATCCATAATTGTGTCGAATACATTCATAAACACATTTCTTTCAGTGTGCATAACATCGATGTTATGACGAAGAAGATGTCTTTTCCAATAAAGAAATTTCCAAAAGATACTTTTTTTAGTCTAATTATAATGTTCACCAAATCCAGGCAATTTTTGTCCTTCAAATTCCCGTATGAATGGAAATTGCCAAATTTCTTCTCCGGTCAATCAGGGGGGAGGGAAGGAGGTATCCACACAATTTTTCTTAAAAACATTTTTGTTCCTTCTATAAGGATGATCAATTGGAAGGAATTGTCGATGACAGTTAAAAAATGTATGCTTCCGATTATGGTACAACCAGCTTGCTTTTGATCGCTCCATACATATTGGACAAGCAAGTCTTCTTGCAGTTGACCAACCAGATAACATCCCGTAAGTAGGAAAGTTATTAATTGTCCACATCAAAGCTTCCTTCATTATGAAATTTTTCCTTAATGATACATCGTATGTAACTACCCCATCATTCCACAAATTTGTCAATTCCTCTATAAGAGGTTGCATATAAACGTCAATCTTACTTTTAGGATTGTTTGGACCAGGAATAATGATTGTAAGGAACATAAACTCCCTTTTCATGCACATCCCAGGTGGAAGGTTGTAGGGCGTTAAAATGATTAGCCAACATGAATATGTCTTTCTATATTGACCAAAAGGGGCAAAACCATCAGCACATAATCCTAACCTTACATTTCGAGGATCATGAGAAAACTGTAGATAAATCCTATCAAAATGCTTCCAAGCTTCTCCATCCGACGGATGACATAAGACACCATCCTCCCTACGGTTCTCACCATGCCATCGCATATGTGATGCAGTGGCCAATGAAGAGTAGAATCGTTTCAATCTTGGAGTAATTGGAAAATACCATATTTTTTTCGAGAGATTTTTCTTTGAACACCCCTTCGAGTGGTTATTTTATACTTTTGTTCACCACAAAGCTTGCAACTTGTAATATTTTCATCTGCATCATCATTATAAAAAAGCATGCATCCACATGGACAACAATCAATATTTATGAAGCCTAGTCCCAAAATATTCTACTGACTTCTTAGCATGATAGAAATTTGTAGGCATTTAGTTTTCACTAGGCATGGCCCTGCCCATAAATTGAACCCACCGATTAAAACTATCTTCGGATTGATTTGAATCAGATTTTATACACAATGTTTCCATGCAAGATGATAATTTTGTGTAATTCTCACATGTATTATACAATGGAGCTTGTGCAGCTTCTAACATGTCATAAAATTTCTGAGCCTCTGGATTTGGATCTTCCTCGAAGATGTTATGCCCTATTTGACCATCATCTTGTTGTATGGCATTGCCAATTTCGGGGCCCACATGATCCATGATCATCTGTTAAAATGGATTAAATTTTTCCCATCCATCACCACAACCATAATATGATTCTCAATTGTAACTGGAGGATGTTGTGGCATTATTTCACCATGATTTGTCCAATCATAGTAATTTTCCATAAATCCCTTCTCATAAAGATGTACCATCAAATCATCCACATAACAAAACCATCTACATTGACATTTCTTACAAGGACACCTCAATTTTGGGTACCTTTGAAAGCTTTCCTGGTTAGTTGAAAATTGGATGAATTCATTAACTCCTTCTACAAATTCATGTCTCACATGTCTATTATGATCCAACCTATTATACATCCATTGTCGATTCTTGGCAATTTCCATCGCTGGCAACTATATGAAAAAAAAAACTAATTGTCAATTCAAAACCTTAATCTAAATCTCACCATAAAAAACCTATATTTTTAACACTATTTACATGTAATTTCATGGGAAAGTGATGAAGAATATTTACATAAAATAACTACACTGAAAAGGATTACGATGGTATACACATTTCTAAGTGGAGCATCATGCTTGTAAGACAATTTAGCATTAAGATCAAGCACTAAGCAGAAGGAAATTTGAGTCGCAGTCGCACAATGTCACATGGTTATATTTATAATAAAGGCACTACATAGGCTTATATAGCCTACTAATCATAAGTTCATTACTTATAGTAGTACAAAAGAAGTTACAACAAAAGAATTAATTCTTCCTAAAAAATACTATAGATACTCTTTCTCATTCCATTAAGTAGTTTAGAATCAAATATTTAATAGTCAACATACTCTGCTGAATAGACAACAAAAAAAAGAACAATAGTTCACAACTTGGATCAACGGAATATAAAAAATAATAGATCAGCACAAAATCCTCTACAGTTTGAGGTAGCAGGATATTTACCACTAACATGAAATGTTGAACTAACCAGAATAATATCCACACAAATTTAAGTCCTTCTACAAGGATTCAAATTGTTTCACCAAGCTTTACAGTCTTTTATACAAAGGACTCTGTAGCACAAATAACACCAAAAAAATTGAATTAAAAAATGTACAGACAAAAACAAAGTCTGAAATCTCATGGCTTTTTAACATAAAAAATAATAAAATGAAGTTGAATGGGATGATGAATGGTATTCCAACTAAGACAGAACCATGTGGTGAGGTTAATAGTAAAGATGCATACAATAGTACTACCTAAAATACCAATAAGCATATGGCTAAGTGATTGTCATGACTAAAGACATCTAAAATAATTTAAAAATAACAATACAATGATTAATTAGATAATTAGCTCTGTCCCCTAAATTGTACAAGATATAGGACATGGTACCTTGATTACTGACTCTTACGTTAAATTAATAAATAAAATTTCATATATGAACCAATTATTAGAAGAAATTATAAAGTACTAATTTAGAATTAGTGTAAGATAATAAATGATGACCATCTAACTTAAGATTCATAGAATCTAAATTATTTTATTCTTGTCATTTGTAAACACATCAAATGATATAACATAATGTGGAGTTAAGGAATAAAAAATATAATGCGAAGGGAAAAGGTAACAGAACAAACAAGCAAGATGTCCAATCACTTGGAGTCTTGAACAATGACCAGCGTTTAAAATTGATTTGAAAGTTTTGAACGTGCTTAGTCCATTGCATAATCGGAATTGCCAGGAATCATAATAATTCACGAGATGTATCAGGGTCAAATCAAGCACCCTTTATTTTTATTCAAAACTTCAATTTTCGTTGAAAATTTAGAGCCTTGAGTGCTTGAAAACAGGCAGCGAGCAAAATGTAAGAATTTTTTAAGATGAGACCAAGGTGCCAAATGACAGAGAAAATAAAATAAAGTATTATTTATTATTTTATTGACTAAAATTATGTGTTGCTAGTCACTGAACATTGCACGGTTAAATTTAACCAAATATTATTATATATATAATGTGGATGACATATAGTATTTAATAGATCACTTACACAATTTTCAATCCATTCTACTATTGATTTAAATAAAAAAATTATTCTTCCAATTTAGGATATTACTTATCGATCAGAATGGAAAAAATAAATAAAATCTATCTTGATAGTATTTATTAATTAAAATTATTTTTATTTTAATTATGTGTATATACCTTTAATGTTAATTTTATTGTGTTTAGATAAAATTTCAATTGTAATTAAAAATATCAAAAATATTTATAGTACAATATCTAAGTTGTCTTAAAAAAAGTTGCATAATTAGAACTAATCAAAATTTTAATTGAAAATTCAACTAGATTCAAGTACATGCAGTTAATGGATGAGAAAAAAATTATAAAGAACTTGAGTTACTGAAATCTTGAAACATATTAAGTATATGTTTGGTTGAATTTATTTTATTTTATTTCAGTTTTTGAAGAGTTTAAGAAAATAATCATTTCTATAAAAAATTGTTATCAAAGGGCTAACTTATTTTGTTGAAGGATTTCTGGGTATTTATATTATCTATTAAAAATTTCACATATTATTGAAATTTAATTTTCCATATTAAAAGTAAAAAAAAATACACTTTAAAAGATAATATGTAATTATAACTGTTGATTAATAGTTTAAATTGTAACATATCAGAATTAATTTGTTACACATGTACTTATTATATTTTATCTCAATTTTAATGTTGATTTTCTAATAAATAATTATTTTTTAAATAATATATTCACATTTTAGAAAAGACAAATTCAGTATTCCTTTTATATATATATATATATATATATATATATATATATATTTATATACTTCCATTTCTAAATTAGATAGAGTGGAAGGAGCTAAAAGTTTTCTTTAATCATTTATATAATTTTAGTTTTTTTTTTAAGGTTGTGTGTTATACTTTTCTTTATTTTTTAAAGAAAATAAAAGGTTAAAACTTATTTTATATTAGAAGTCTCGAAAGATACACATAACAAGTGGTACAAGTTTAATATAGTATCCATTATAGAAGTATATTAGTTAATAAAAAATAAAATTCTTAACTTTACTTTTCAGCTATTAACATTTGGTTACGGTGAGAGTGTGAAAGATGAATCTAGAGCTCTTAACATAGTGATGCCTCAAAGGATAACCAACCAAACCACTCAAGACTTTGCTTTGACAAATCTCAACAATATAAATTTCTGTATGCGTAATGCTTCCAGAACCAGCAATCAAAACACATCCTGGTTTGCAGAAAAACCGCGACATTCATGTTCCAAAAATATGAATACAACCACCAAGAATTTTATGGTCACTGTTGAATGGACATAAGAAAACTAATTCCTACATGATTTCAAAATATACAAACAGGACATATGTTCAGAGATGATGTTCTTAAGACTTGTGGGGTTATGCAGAAAACTGTAACAATGTATAAGATAAAATCTAGTATTTTAACTTTATCCTAATTAAAATTATGTAGTTACAATCCTTAAACTTAAGAAATTGAAAAAAAATGATAGAAATTAAAGAAAAAAATAGAGAAATAGAAAAAGAAAACGTTGCATTACCTTTTGTTCTCGTTTCCTTCTTTAAACAAGGATTGAAGGTGAACCAGTAGAGGAAGATGAGGTTCGAAGTCCAATGGAAGACAATGATTGAAGTCAATGTGAATACAATGAGACAAGGTTGAGGTTAAGAGATGAGCGGGGATGAAAGAAACTAGGACATAGAGGAGAAAACGAAAAAGAATGAGAACGAGCCAAATAATTTGAGATTCACAACCAAATTAAATTCGGTTTCTAATTTTTAATAGTTTTGAGACAGTTTAATCTTGCCATTGAATTTCGGTAACCAATTCAGTCTCTACACCTTAAATATTTTTATTGTGGTCTTCTTCTTAATCAGTCGCAAATTTAGTAGCTATCTGTAACCGATAAAACACGGTAGCAAAATTCGATTGCTATTTTTCATTTTTCTGGTAGTGATGTATATATAGGGATGAAAGTGAATAAGGTCGTTCAATAGGGGTCTATGACTCATCTTGTTTAAAGCCTAACTAAGCTCGACTTGTTTAATAAATAGATAGGCTCAAACTTGTTAAAAAAAAGCTTTTTAGATAAACAAGTCAGGCCTGAGATTATAAAAAAACCTATTTAATCTATTCAGTGGCCTATTTATATTTATATATTTATATTTATTTTAATATATTATATTTGTATAATATTTATTTTATATTTTATTTATATAATATATATATATATATGTGTGTGTTTTAAGTCTATTTAATAGTCTTTTTATCTTGTAGGCTTTAAGTTTGCAAGCCTTTTTAATCAATTATTTATATAGACTTTAAGTTTATTTATTGATCTTTTTTGAAATGTAGGCTTTTAAAAACAAGATTGTGGGCCTTGTATGCTTTAAATCAGACCAGGTCTTGAAAAAAAAAAAACCTTTAACGGGTAACAGACCTAGGCTCAAACCTCAATTTTTAAATAGCCCAAGCTTAAACATTCAGCCTAGCTCGGTTTGGCCTACTTTCATTCCTATGTGTATATTTCGTTTTGTTACATGCCAACATTATATGAGATTCTCAGTAATATAATTATTATTTCTGAAAAATTTCTATTATGATTTTATGATATTATTAAACCCTCACACTTTTTAATGATTTCAAACTTGATTTAAAATATCATTTGTTTCATTGATATGTAATAAACTCAATCATTTATTAACTTTTCAAATTTCTGGCACATATAAAATTTAATTTATATTAATATGTCAAATGATAAATTATACAAAATTAGAATTTATCTTACTATCTAGAGCATCAATTATATCATATAGACATATTACTCCACTGCATGATCTTTTCTAAACTTTTGACGTAATTATAATATTATTTATATTTTAATTGCTATAAACATTACTATAAGAATAGTATACAAAAAAAAAATTTAAATAGCTCATAATTCTTCTACACAATTATAATATAAATTTTCATCAAATTAAATTTAACAAAATAGAGTACGATCACCTTTATATTTCATCTGTATATAGAAAAAAAAATTTCATATAATTCAACAAGATCTTAAATTTTTTTTTCCGCATAATCCATTATTTAATTTCAACATTATAACCAAGTAAATATATTTGTAAGCTTTGATAATACTTTATAATTTGTAACAAATAAAATATAAATTCATAAATGAATCTTTAAGATAATTCCATCACATAATAGTAACATAACAAGTCTCTATTTTTTAATTGTTTATTATATTGATGGACATCTCATATATATATATATATATATATATATATATATATATATATATATATATACAGAAATTTGTATAACATAATATACTTAATATCTTACAAATTTTGATTCACATTGAGATAATTAATCTATTTTATTAATATTAATAATATTATTATTTTAAATCAAATTTTAGTTTAATAAAATCAGTATTAAATTTATATCAATTTAATAATATTTATAGTAATTATAAAGAACAATAATAAAAATATATTTAAAAAATTAGAACAAAATATTTTTATAAAGATAATATTGAATCAAATGATTTATACACTTATTGCTTAATCACCAAGAATTCAACAGCTTCCTCTGCAATAAAATAGGAAATAGAACTAGTAAAAAAAATAAAGTAAAATATATATATATATATATATATATATAATAGAAAGAGTAATCTTCTTTATTCAGAGAAGATACTTTTTAAAAATTAATTTGCTGATAAATATAATAAAATATACATTTAAAATCGTTAATTAATTTGATTTAATATATATATAATCTATTTAAAAGGAATAAAAATTAATTACAGAAATAAAAAAGAATGATTATAAAATCTATAATTAAAAATTTAATTGTTACAATTTAAATTGATAATAAATATATTATAATTATATTTTTAAATAATAAATTATTTTAAATTTTAAAATATTTTTATAATAATCAAAAATTACAGTTAAGAGATATTAATAATATTTTTCTGAAAATATTTATTTTAAATTATTTTACTAATGCCCTAAAAATATTACAGTTTAAAAAAATTATAATCAGTGATGCTTTTACCAAGGAAATATGTTTCTTAAGATAAAAAGAAAATTGAAGCTTATGTTTACAAGCTATCGGCTTATTTTTTAGTTGTTTTTTTTTTTCATTTTAGGTAACGATTTTAACCTCTATTCAATTATCATTATTTTTTCGATATGTAGAATACCATGTTCACGTTTAAGAAGACAATCATGGCATACAAAAATATTCGATGAACAAAGCCAAATATATATAAATGGAATCACAATTAGTGTAATTCAAGGAAGAGAGTCACTGCAATTGAAATTGGGAGACTGCCAAATAAACTGACGCAGCTCTCAAAGTTGAAACGTTTTGACTGCTCTACCTTTTATCCCTTTATCTACCATATCTGGATGATGGATAAGTTATGGTATTATGCTTTGCAAGCATAAATATGCAACTAAGAGCCAATGATATTTCAAATTCCCACGTGGTGGAACTAAGATCACATTAATTATAATTATATATATATATAATTACAATTGGCCCGACAGAAACCGATAAAACTAAGATCCAAAAAGTTGGTCGAATGGATCGTTTGGGTTTTCGGATAAATCGGGTTTGGAGAAATAGTTTTGAGTAGGATGATTCTGTTTGTTTCGATTTATGAAATTGGAATCGGTCGGTATTGGAACCCGAACGATAAAGGATTACCATATATTAACCAAAAATAATTGGACTTTCTTCGTATTGGGTAGTTGCATTAGCATAGCTGTAAGTGTTGGGTATTTATTTGAGGGTTGCCGTAATCTCACTTTCACTCTTCACTCTTACGCCAGCTTTAGGCTAAGGCGTCTATTTTTTTTCTTGCCAGCTTATCTATAAGTTTAAAAAATAGTCAAATATATCAAGTTTATGTTAATCATTATATTAAACAATATAGAACTTAAACTTTTTTAAAATATAAGTTTTACTAACAGTATTTTGTCTTCTCTTTCTCTCCAATTATTTTAATCTCTCATGTCTACTCTCTTTAACTCTCTCATATTTAGATTATGATTACAAATTTTTTATCTTCTTCGTTCTGTGACACGCTCGTCGTAAACGCGCAAAAATAATTTCTAGATTTCTCCGAAACTATTGGTATAGTATAAGGTGCAACCTAGGTCATCTCCCAAAGACCATTTCAGATTCTTAAGCAAATAAGGAGAAAATTAGAACAAGGGGGTTTTTGTAAAGATGTGATATCAAATGCTAAATACAAAATACAGAATGAAATTAATTTCACTTAACAATTATCAACTCAAGGAATTCAGAGGCTATTTTCATAACTAATCATTGATCACTAAAATCATGCATTGTGTTTATCAACCTAGGATCATCTGGAACCCCTAAAATGATCCTTGAATTCTCTACTGAGAAACCTCTCAGAATTTAATTGATTATGATCAACAAGATTTAGTAACCACTTAATCTTTTATCTAAACCAATTTTACAATCAGAATTCAGTTGAAGTAAGTAATAAAATGAAAACCTTCAATTCAATTACTTAATTTCTACTCTTCAAACTTTTGGAAAATGATTTACCAATCAAAAACCAATTATAAATCAATTATACATTAACCAAAATACGTCAACCGATCAAACTTTGATTAAAGAATAAAATTGAAGAATATAGTGAAGCAGAGTAGAAACCACTTAATATGCACGTAAATAAAGATCAAGACCTCAAAGTTAGAATGAAAATAGCTTGAATCCTTGAATTGAAACTACAAACCTAGCCTTCCATGAAGGAGGCAAACTAACAACAAAGAAAGAGGCAAACTAACAACAAATAAATCCTAAGCCTTCCATGTAGGAGGCAACTAACAACAAATAAATCTTAAGCCTTCCATGTAGGAGGCAACTAACAATAAAGAAAAGCTAAGCCTTCCATGTAGGAGGCAAACTAACAAGAAAGAAAAACTAAGCCTTCCATGAAGGAGGCAAAACTAATAAGAAAGAAAGAAAGGAAGAAAGAAAGAAAGAAAGAAAGAAAGAAAGAAAGTGGTATTGGAGTTAATCTCCAAAATGGTGTGTGTCTCCTCTTGCAAACCCTTCTATTTATAGAGGATTTTTGAGGCATCATCTTCAGAAAGTCACCAACTAGGATATTACTTTTCTACCCTTTTCTTGCTTTCACATGGGCTTTGTTGAAATTGCAAAACACTTTTGAATTTTTGCCACCAATGAGCACAACAATTTTGACTTTCTTGCACCGCAATTTCGGATGTTCACATGTCCGAATTAGAGCTTGACTTCTGAACAAAAGTTGTAGCCCTGGATCTTAGCTATCCAACAAAGTTGAGTTCATCTCAATATGACTTCTATATCTCAAGATATGGCCGGATCTTTGCACACTGTTCAAATTCCACGTCAGCAACACTATCTCATCTTTTGAGATAATTTCGGAGTCCTAAACATCCCATTTAGAATCTGCTCTTGCTTTGTAAATATGGACACTTCTTTAAGCTTTCATTCAAGATAGATTTCATGATTTTTGGATGTCTACAACTCCTATTATGCTCAAAATACTATAATAGTGTCATTTTAATCGGGTAAACAAAGAAATTCAATTAAACTTCATATGAACCCAAACTCATAAAATATGACAAAGATCACTTAATTGAACATATAAGAAGTCTTAATGAGATAAAAGTGAGAGATAATTATTTATGAAATCTATGCTTATCAAATTCCCCCACACTTATCTTTTGCACGTCTCGGGCAAACTTAAGTTAAGGATTGGTGACTTTTTTTTTTTTTTTTTTTTTTGAAAGAACATCAAAGTTTTGAGTTGATTTCTCAAGAATTCACAAAATTTCATGAAGCATTCTTTCATCACATTTTTGAAATTACTTAGAAAGGCAACTTTAATTTGAAAAACATAGATTGAGAAAGATAAAACCTCACATGATATACTCTGAATCTCTCAAGTATTTGATTTGGTAAGTGTTTCTCTCAAATTCAATCCATGAAAGATGAACTATCATAGGCTTGCATATCTTCTACTTCTCTACTACTATGTACACATGCAATGCACAAATCAAGAGGTCTTTATTTTGGTTCTAACGGGATTAGAAAGATGAAATGATATATTGAAGAGATACAATGTTAGACCAAGGAAAATGGTGAGGATTGAGAATTGATTGTAAGTGCAAGTGTGAGAAACAGATATCACTTCTTCAATTTTTTTTTTCAATATAATAGTTTATTTATTAATTTATTGCTTCAGCCTTTTTTTTTTTCAACCGTGATATTGATGAACACAACAATAATCTCCCCCACACTTATTGAAACACTTATGGTATGATAAATTCAGTATTCCTCACCTTCTATGGTCAGACAAAGTTGTTTTTTTTTTTTTTTTTTTTTTTTTTTGATTTGTGGTGAGCTAAAAAGAAGAAAAGGCTAATCGGCTCAAAGGGCTGATCAAAGGATAAAATTATATGGTTTGGTTATTTGGCCTGGTGGTTTGTTCAAGAAAAACAGTGCCTCAATCATTTTTGTACAAATCATGTGAAAATGTAGCTTCAAAAAGAATCAATGCAAGTTCTGAAGTAACATATTCCATGGATGAAAATCACACAAGAAAGAAAATAATAATAAGGCTCAAAATCTCACAGGTAATATATTTATCAAATCTAATCTATCCAGTTCAAATATGTGTTGCCAAACTAATTAATCTCGAAATGTAAATCATTTTACTTCAATTATTTTATGAAATCTAAAGAAAAACATACTTCCACATTCAAATTTTTTTTTTTTTAAATCATAAGATGCGTATCAAGAGTCAAGTGTAACTCCTTACTCAGCCATCTTACTCAAAGCAAGTTTATGAATCTAACCTAATTTTTTTTTTTTTGTTTTTTGTTTTTTTTTTTTGTTTTTTGTTTTTTTTTTTTTTTTTTTTTTTTTTTTTTTTTTTTTTTTTTTTTTTTTTTTTTTTTAGATATCGGACCATCTTCCCCCCAACCTATCCAAGACATTGTCCCCAATGTCTTAGATGGAATTTCATATAACAGGAAAAGAAATGTAAGAAAACCATCAAAGTAAGGAAAAGTTATAACCGAAGAGTGGTATCTGGTTCTCTTTTATCTCTGCCATCCTGATTTGGTTGGTTCACCAGCTGCATTGCTTGACTGAGCTCAGATGTAGGATTTTGCAAAATCTCAAGTAGGTGTTCAACAGTTGAAGCAGATACTATGATGTTGCGCATGGATTGTGGCATGAACTCCTGCTCTACTGCATGATCTAAAAAGGATATCAAACCATTATAAAAGCCATTAATATTCAATAAGCCCAAAGGTTTTTTATGAAAATTCCGATAGGCCCAAAATATAATGGTAAAAATTTCTTCCATTGTTCCAAGACCACCAGGTAATGCAATAAATGCATTAGAATTAACCAACATGTGTCTCATACGGTCATGCATGGTTGCAACCTTCAATTCAGTACCCAGGGTGAAGTAGGAGGTGCTCCCATTTTTTAAGCCAACACCTAAGACGTTACACCCCTTTGTGAGTGCAGATCCTGCAACACATCCTTTTAAACCTTGAATCCCTCCCCCATAAACAAGATTGATTTTTCTTGCAGCTAATGCCTTACCAAGGGTAGAAGCTGCATGTTGAAATTCTCCATCCTTTCCAAGGTTAGACCCACCAAAAACACAGATAGTATTGATCTTATCCATATACGGTGTTTCTGTCTTTTTTTTTTTTTTGAAAAAATATGTCATAGAGGTGGATAATTTATAGGGACTCAATATCAGACAAGGAGATCACTTGAATAGTGCGGGATCAGGATTTGGTAGCAAAAGTTTGAATTTTTTGCTACAAAAGTTTGAATTTTTGTTGCAAAAGTTTGAATTTTGGTTGCAAAAGTTTGAATTTTTGGTTCAAGGAAAAGGTGAATGTCAGAGGGGAAAGACTTTAAGCAGGGGTGAAAATTTCAAAAAAAACGGTGGCCCAATAAATTGAAAAGACAATGTAAATGACAAACATACACGCATGAGAATGAACAGTAGTTGTGATTGTGACTCACATCTTCCTCTGGTTTTACGTCCAGTAACGGCTGAAACGCCTTCTAAGAGTCGAGGATGTGCTTCCCATTCAGTTTTCTTGTAAACTGACAACAGGGTCTTTTAAAGTCAGATTCCCAAGACTATAACGTGCTTTTTCCTTACGGAACAGTTCAAACAAATCAAGAAGGACTCCTTGTACATGCCCACTAGGATGCGTCTCAAGAGTCTGAATGATATCATCCAATGACTCCTTACTCAGTCCATCCTTTATGAATTGAATTTTGTCCTCTCGATTTCTTGAAACCATTCCAGGGTTCTTGCATCTTGTGTTACAGGTCCATCTTGCACACCTGTAGCAAACTCCAATTCTTTTTGCCCTTCTCTTCTTTGCATAGGAACTTCTTCCCATACCTGGCATATTTTTAACAAATGATTCTTGGAATTCACCTGCTAAACGTACCTTAGCTTCAATGATCCAACGGACATCTTCTGGAAGGCCTAAGAGTGTTAATGCTCTCAATCGTTCAAGTCTGCAATTGTAAATGTCTTTAAGAAAATTTCTGGGGAGAGTAGGGAACAAAATTTTGATCCTGGTGAGAGCTTTCTCCATTTTTTTTCTTAAAACACTCAAGTTATTATTCCTGCAAGCTCAATGTGGTGTAATAGTTGGGATGATTTAAGAGGTGAAGAAGGAAGTTGAGAGATTAGTTGAAACTTATAAGCAAGGAATGTGAGAGAGGGAGAGGGAGAAAGAGAGAGAGAGAAAGAGAGAAAGAGAGAAAGAGAGAGAGAGGGAGAGAGAGAGACTTCTCTTGAATTTATTGCAGGTATGTGGCATTGTGCAAATGCACTTCTTCTACCGTGTGCTTTTGAAAACCTTCGAAAAATGGTTTAAGACGATGTCCATTCACCTTGAAGATTTTTTCAGTTACCTCATTTTTTATTTCCACTGCACCATAAGGAAAAACATTAGTAACTACAAATGGTCCTAACCATCTAGAGCGTAGCTTACCAGGCATAAGCTTTAGCCGAGAATTGAAAATGAGAACTTTTTGTCCAACGGAAAACTCCTTTCTTGCCAACTTTTTGTCATGAAGAGCTTTGACCTTTTCTTTGTAAATTTTGGAGTTTTCGTATGCTTCTAATCGAATTTCTTCAAGTTCCTGCAATTGAAGCTTTCTATGGATTCCTGCTTGGTCTAGATCCATGTTGCATTTCTTTACTGCCCAAAATGCTCTATGCTCTAATTCAACTGGAAGATGACATGCTTTACCAAAGACAATCCTGTAGGGAGACATGCCAATGGGTGACTTGTAAGCTGTCCTATATGCCCATAATGCATCAACAAGGCGCAAGCTCCAATCCTTCCTGTTAGGCTGAACTGTTTTCTCTAAGATTTTCTTAATCTCTCGATTAGAAACTTCAGCTTGACCATTTGTTTGAGGATGATATGGGGTGGAGACTTTATGCATGACTCCATATTTGCGGAGTAGGGCTTCCATTGTGCGGTTGCAAAAATGAGTACCTTGGTCACTAATTAGAGCTCTAGGAATGCCAAACCTGCTAAAAATGTTAGACCTGATAAAATCTGCAACAACTCGAGCATCATCAGTACGGGTGGCTTTTGCCTCCACCCATTTTGAAACATAATCAACAGCTAGCAGAATGTAAACAAAGCCAAAAGAGACAGGGAATGGACCCATAAAGTCTATACCCCAAACATCAAATACCTCACAAAAGAGAAGTGGTTGTTGGGGCATCTCATTTCTGCGCGAAATACTCCCTATTCTTTGGCACTGCTCACAAGTTATGCATAATCTATGTGCATCACGAAATATTGTAGGCCAATAAAAGCCTGAGTCTAGTACTTTTCTAGCTGTCCGTTGTGGCCCAAAGTGTCCACCACAAGCTAGGGAATGGCAAAAGGTAAGTATAGACTGAACTTCATGATCTGGAACACATCTTCTAATGATTTGATCACTACATGTCTTCCAAAGGTATGGTTCATCCCATATGTAGTGTTTGGCATCACTTTTCAACTTGGCAAGTTGCGATTTGGTGAAGTGTTTGGGTATTTCTTTAGCAACCAGATAGTTTACCAAATCTGCATACCAAGGATCCTTCTCGTGCAAATGATAGAGATGCTCTTCTGGGAATGAATCTGCAATTGAAGTTTCTTCACAAGGTTGCTGGATCCGACTTAAATGATCTGCTACAAGGTTCTCTGCACCACTCTTGTCTTTAATCTCTAAATCAAATTCTTGCAACAGAAGCATCCAACGAATCAGTCTTGGCTTAGCATCTGTCTTCTTCAGCAAGTATTTCAAAGCTGCATGGTCAGAGAAGACAATAACTTTAGATCCAAGCAAATAGGAGCGAAATTTATCTAATGCAAACACAATTGCCAAAAGCTCCTTCTCAGTAGTTGTGTAATTTGATTGGGTTGCATCAAGTGTGCGAGAGGCATATGCAATGACATGAGATCTCTTGCTAACTCTTTGAGACAGTACAGCACCAAGGGCATAATTAGATGCATCACACATTAATTCAAATGGAAGCGTCCAATTAGGTGGTTGAATGATGGGAGTGGTTGTCAACCGCTTCTTTAGTTCATCAAATGAATCCTTGCATGCTTGATCAAACACAAATTTGATATCTTTTTGTAGTAGTTTAGAAAGAGGTTGTGCAATCTTGCTAAAATCCTTGATGAATCTTCTGTAAAAACCTGCATGACCAAGTAAAGAACGTACTTCTCGCACAGAAGTGGGGTAAGGTAAAGAAGTAATAATGTCTATCTTGGCCTTATCAACCTCTAAACCTTTGCTAGATACCAAGTGTCCTAAGACTATACCTTCTGTTACCATGAAATGACATTTTTCAAAATTCAAAACCAGGTTAGTCTCAATGCATCTGTCCAAAACTTTAGAAAGGCTTTCTAAGCATGCATCAAAAGAAGAACCATATACAGTGAAGTCATCCATAAACACTTCCATGCAACTTTCTAAGAGATCAGAGAAAATGCTTACCATGCATCTTTGAAAGGTTCCAGGGGCATTGCATAGACCAAAAGGCATCCTTCGATAGGCAAAAGTACCAAAAGGACAAGTGAATGTGGTCTTATGCTGGTCTTCTGGGGCTATATGTATTTGAAAATAACCTGAAAAACCATCTAGAAAGCAATAGTGAGATTTTCCTGCTAATCTTTCCAAAATTTGGTCTATGAAGGGCAAAGGGAAGTGATCCTTGCGAGTAGCTTGGTTAAGCTTCCTATAATCTATGCACACTCTCCAACTGTTTTGTATTCTGGTAGGGATTAGTTCATCATTGTGATTTTTGACTACAGTCATGCCAGTTTTCTTAGGAACTACTTGCACCGGGCTTACCCAATCACTGTCTGAGATGGGATAGATGATACCAGCTGCCAAAAGCTTACCTACTTCCTTCTTTACCACATCTAGGATGGTTGGATTCAAACGCCTTTGTGGTTGTCTAACAGGTCTGGTGTTTTCCTCTAGCAGTATCCTATGCATACAAGTAGATGGGCTAATACCTGGAATATCAGCCAAAGTCCATCCAATTGCTTGTTTATGGCTTTTTAAGGTTTGCAGTAACCTTTCTTCCTGTTGTGGTAGAAGGTTCTTTGCTACAATGACAGGAAGCTTCTCATTTTCCCCCAAATAAGCATACTTTAGATGTTCAGGCAAAGGCTTCAACTCTAAAGGAGGTGGTTGTATTATGGAAGGAAGAGATCTATCTGAGATTGAAATGTCTGCAACACTTGCATCTAACATGTCATCTTTCAACGAAGGTTGGTCTGCAGCATTAATCCTGGAACACACAATACATGAATCAAATTCATCACATGTGCAAGTAAAATTATCTAAGTAATCTAAATCAAAATCAAAAAATTTAAAAAGTAGATTGTCAATAGAATAATCATCCGCAAGAAGGTCTATGGCATCAAGTTGAAAGAGTGAATGATTCTCTATGGGATGCTTCATGGCTTCAAATATGTTGAATTGGATGATATCATCTCCAAATTCCATAGAGAGAGTCCCCGTATGCACATCTATCTTTGTTTTTGCAGTTTTGAGGAAAGGTCTCCCTAGGATCAAGGTTGCTCTATTGATGGATGACTCATCTTCCATATCCAAAATGTAGAAGTCAGCTGGAAAGATCAGCTTATTCACTTGAACTAGCACATCTTCAAGTACTCCGGCTCGATGTGTTGTACTTCTGTTGGCTAATTGAATCACCACACCAGTTGGCTTCAGTTCTCCCAGATTCAAAGATTTATAAACTGATGAGGGCATAACATTAATGGAAGCACCTAGATCCAGCAATGCATCACCAAATGTAGAGTTTCCTATTGTGCAAGGAATGGTGAAAGTTCCTGGATCTTTACATTTCTGAGGGAGGCTGGGTTGAATTAAGGCTGAAACATTGCGTCCCACACTAATCTTCTCATCCCCTTTGAGTCTTCTCTTATGCGTGCACAAATCCTTTAGAAATTTGGCATATTTGGGAATTTGCTTGATAGCATCTAGAAGTGGTATGTTGACTTCCACTTTCCTGAAAGTATCTAGAAGCTCCTTATCCAATTCTGCATGAACATTGGGCTTGGATTGAACCATTCTATTTGGAAAAGGTAAAGATACCTTCTGATCAGCACAATTTGGGGTTTTCTTCTCATCAGATGCTTCAAGTGCAGATCGTTTATGGCAAGCTTCTTTTTGTTGATCATTCGATGTCTTATCGAAGGCTGGTGTACTTTTTTCATCAGACTTTCCTTCTGATTCAGATGGCTCATCAGAGATATCTCCAGGTGTGGAGATAAATGCTTCTTTTTGGTGTGGATTAGTCTGATTGAAGCTTTGTTGCTTTAAAATTGTAGGGTCTGTCTGCACTTTCTTCTCACTTCTCAAGGTCATGGCATTCACACTTTTGGGATTTATGACAGGTTGAGAAGGTAGTTGACCAGAACCTTGAGATTTCAATTGGTTGACAGTGGTAGCCAACTGCCCAATTTGAGTTTGTAAATCCTGAATGGTAGAACTTACATTTTGTTGAAATTGAAGATTGTTGGTTGCTAATTGCTTCATCAAATCATCAAGAGAGGGTTCAGAAGCATTAGAGGGTACAGATTGCTGCATATGCTGTTGTTGTTGTCTGAATGGTGGTGGTTGGTATTTATTTTGGGAGTCAGATGTTTGAATCCTTTGTTGTTGTGGAGGACCATATCTCAAGTTAGGATGGTTTCTCCAACTAGGATTGTATGATCCAGAAGGGGGTTCAAACTTCTGTTGCTGATAATGTTGAGGAGGCCTGTATTGTTGTCCTGTGCCAAAAATACCATTTACTGTAGCCTCAGGTGTCTCACTTTCTTGCAATGTTGGGCATGCATCAGTAGGATGATCTGCAGAAGTGCAGATGCCACATGTTTTGGTTTTGTCAATAACATTAAGTTGCTGTTGTTGTCCGATGGCCAACTGTCTTACGATGGAGGTTAGTTCTTCAATTCTGTTCTCCAATCGTGTATGGTCTGTCTTGGTGGTCATTTCATGGACTCCTTTAGACAAGGAATTAGTTCGAGAATTGAATTGCTGAGAATTTTCTGCCATGTTGGCAATCAAATCTCGAGCTGCTGTAGGAGTTTTGTCCATAAGTGCTCCACCACTAGCTGCATCAACCATGCTTCTGTCCATTGGCATGAGTCCTTCATAGAAATACTGAATCAGTAATTGATCACTGATTTGATGGTGTGGACAAGTGGCGCATAGTTTCTTGAATCTCTCCCAATACTCAGAGAGTTTCTTGGGAGTTCTGTCTGATGCCGCAAATCTCTTTTCTGATAGCTGCTGTTCTAGATGCAGGGAAGAATTTCTCCAAGAATAATCTTTTCATATCATTCCAGCTTGTAACAGATGTTGGATGTAGATAGTACAACCAGTCCTTAGCTCCATCATTTAAGGAGAAAGGAAATGCCTTCAACTTGATATGATCTTCTAGAATTCCTTGTGGCCGCATTGTGGAACACACAATGTGAAATTCCTTCAAATGTTTATGAGGGTCCTCACCTGCAAGGCCATGAAACTTAGGTAGCAAATGTATTAGTCCAGACTTCAGTTCAAATGGTGCATCAACATCAGGGTATTGAATGCACAATGGTTGATAAGCAACATCAGGTGCACCTAATTCTTTTAAGGTTCTATCAGCCATGTTCTTAGCAAAATATTTAAAACTATCAAAATTTAAAGATGAAAAATCACTACTGTTACTTTCTTGGTTATTACTGGATGAATGTCTTCTATGTGCTCTTTTCAAATGGTGGAATGTTCTATCAATCTCAGGATCATATGCATATAAATTTTCAGGATTGGATCGGGTCATACACAAAAAGGTGAATTCATACAGAAAATCCAAGAATGATATACCTAAAGTAAAAACAATTGTTAGAAAGATTAAAATTTTTATACAAACTCCTAAATGAGGCTAGGAAATTAAAATGGTCCCCGGCAACGGCGCCAAATTTTGACACGCTCGTCGTAAACGCGCAAAAATAATTTCTAGATTTCTCCGAAACTATTGGTATAGTATAAGGTGCAACCTAGGTCATCTCCCAAAGACCATTTCAGATTCTTAAGCAAATAAGGAGAAAATTAGAACAAGGGGGTTTTTGTAAAGATGTGATATCAAATGCTAAATACAAAATACAGAATGAAATTAATTTCACTTAACAATTATCAACTCAAGGAATTCAGAGGCTATTTTCATAACTAATCATTGATCACTAAAATCATGCATTGTGTTTATCAACCTAGGATCATCTGGAACCCCTAAAATGATCCTTGAATTCTCTACTGAGAAACCTCTCAGAATTTAATTGATTATGATCAACAAGATTTAGTAACCACTTAATCTTTTATCTAAACCAATTTTACAATCAGAATTCAGTTGAAGTAAGTAATAAAATGAAAACCTTCAATTCAATTACTTAATTTCTACTCTTCAAACTTTTGGAAAATGATTTACCAATCAAAAACCAATTATAAATCAATTATACATTAACCAAAATACGTCAACCGATCAAACTTTGATTAAAGAATAAAATTGAAGAATATAGTGAAGCAGAGTAGAAACCACTTAATATGCACGTAAATAAAGATCAAGACCTCAAAGTTAGAATGAAAATAGCTTGAATCCTTGAATTGAAACTACAAACCTAGCCTTCCATGAAGGAGGCAAACTAACAACAAAGAAAGAGGCAAACTAACAACAAATAAATCCTAAGCCTTCCATGTAGGAGGCAACTAACAACAAATAAATCTTAAGCCTTCCATGTAGGAGGCAACTAACAATAAAGAAAAGCTAAGCCTTCCATGTAGGAGGCAAACTAACAAGAAAGAAAAACTAAGCCTTCCATGAAGGAGGCAAAACTAATAAGAAAGAAAGAAAGGAAGAAAGAAAGAAAGAAAGAAAGAAAGAAAGAAAGTGGTATTGGAGTTAATCTCCAAAATGGTGTGTGTCTCCTCTTGCAAACCCTTCTATTTATAGAGGATTTTTGAGGCATCATCTTCAGAAAGTCACCAACTAGGATATTACTTTTCTACCCTTTTCTTGCTTTCACATGGGCTTTGTTGAAATTGCAAAACACTTTTGAATTTTTGCCACCAATGAGCACAACAATTTTGACTTTCTTGCACCGCAATTTCGGATGTTCACATGTCCGAATTAGAGCTTGACTTCTGAACAAAAGTTGTAGCCCTGGATCTTAGCTATCCAACAAAGTTGAGTTCATCTCAATATGACTTCTATATCTCAAGATATGGCCGGATCTTTGCACACTGTTCAAATTCCACGTCAGCAACACTATCTCATCTTTTGAGATAATTTCGGAGTCCTAAACATCCCATTTAGAATCTGCTCTTGCTTTGTAAATATGGACACTTCTTTAAGCTTTCATTCAAGATAGATTTCATGATTTTTGGATGTCTACAACTCCTATTATGCTCAAAATACTATAATAGTGTCATTTTAATCGGGTAAACAAAGAAATTCAATTAAACTTCATATGAACCCAAACTCATAAAATATGACAAAGATCACTTAATTGAACATATAAGAAGTCTTAATGAGATAAAAGTGAGAGATAATTATTTATGAAATCTATGCTTATCATTCTGGTCAGATCTCGTTTAGTTCAAGAAATTGGTGCCAGCTTCATCTCTAAAATTGTTTATGTCAATTTAGTTGAGGAAGTTACTTAAGTAAACCATAATCTTTTTGATAATTTAATTTGAAAATTCTTTTTAGTGTTATAATGTTTTGTACCTTCATTATTATTTCTAATATTTTTTATTCTCTACATGTCATTTAGGATTTCTAGTAAAGAAACTATTGAAGTTGCTAAAATTTCTTGTTTTGAAAAGGATTTGCTAGTAAGTTTATCTGAAAAATAAATAGGATCTTGCATCTTTTCATGCCTTGGTTTTAATTTTTTTTTAATGTATTTATGGTTTTTTTTATTTTTGATTTGGTGTAAAGGTGATTCATCTGAAGATGAAAGTGCATTTTGAAATCCTTCAATGATTTTGGACTTTTGGTGATGATTTTTTATTTTCGTGGTGAGGTTTTAAATTTTGAAATTGAATTTCTTTACAATGTAGCACTTGCTTTGCTTGATGTATCCTCGCATCTTGTTTTGTTCGATCTTGATATATCTCTGATTTTTCGTGATAATATTATGGTTTTATTCAAAAATTTGGTTTAATAGAGTTTGGTTTCTCTTCATATTTAAATATCTTTTTATAATGACTTTTCTATTTATTATTTGAATGCTTTGAGTTCCTCTCAGTTTGTTCCTCCATTGCAGGTTTTCATACTTTCGGTCATAGACAACCCACTTTTACAGAATTTGGTGAATCAATGTCTTTTCTGGGATCCTTTTATTTGTTGACAAATTACAGTTTTGATTTTAATAATCCTCCAAACTTGAGTGTCTAGCATGTTCTTTTGCAGGTGAACTTTCCATAAAGACACATTGTTTCTAAATATATTTTAATACCACACTTCCTATGGCTCTTTTCATGCAAATGGGACCACTCCTCATCCCCATATTTGTTTGTACATTTCTATGGAAATGAGAAATTTACTACTAATTCTTACGATATTAAAGAAATGCAATCATAGAATAAAAATCTGCACTTTTTCATTGTTTTTCCTTATGCCTTCTTTTCTTTTACAATAATTATAAAATTTGGTGTAAGATTATCATTTACTTGCACAAATTTAAATATTGTAAAAATTAAAACAAATTAGATAAAAATAAATTTTTAATATTTTTTAACATATAATATAATGATATTATGATTTTAAAAATGAATTATTCGATTAGATCGGTTGTATTCAAAATTAATTTTTTTCCATATTAATTAAATCACAAATTGTTTTAATAAAAATTTGATAACAAATTGATAAAAAATAATCTATATATAAAATAATATTATGTTAATATTTTTAAAAAATAAAATCAAATAATATTTTATTTTATTTTGTAATTTTCAATTTTTAATTATATAAATTATTATATTAATATATTTTAGTATTATATATATTTTTATATTTTTTAATATAATATATTATAAAAATTTTAAAAATAATATTTAATTAATATCAATTCAATTATTATTAAATTATTAAATTTTAAATCAATATTTTAATTGATTTAATAACCAGTGTGATAATAAAAACTTTGAATAATATTAAAAGAATTAAAATAAATTATTAGAAGAAAAAAATAAGCTTATATTTTTATTTGCATCCACTCTAAATTTGGATCCGAATATAAGCATCCAATTTAACCCAGACCCGGCTCAATTCGAACTTCGTCCAGATATTTTTTTAATAGGGTTCAAGCTAAGTTGATTAGATTAAAGTGAGAATTTAAATTGGATTCAAACCTTGTATATTTTTTATTTTTAAAAATAGTTTTATATTTTTGAAAATAAAAAATAAAAAATGTTTGATGAGTAAACTCTTTTAAAACTGTTTTAATAATAATATTTTAAAATTTTTAAAATTAGAAAATCAAAAAAACTTTAAACTCTTATTTTTAATTTTACTTATTTATATTCTTTTACCTTTTTTTCTACTTCCTTATTTTTACTCGTTTTTAAAAACAGATTCTAATAATTATTTTAAAAAAATTTAAAAACTAAAATAAAACCAAAACAAACATCTCAGTAGATTTTTATTTTGTGACCTGAATATAAGATCAACTATTTTGGTCCAGCTAAATAGAGTCAGAAGCCTAATTGATCCGATTCAACTCAGACAACTCGTTTTGATAACTATAAAGAATGCGTTATAGACGAGTTTAGGATTAATGGGTGAATGTGAAAGTGTTAGTTGAGGATTATGTATGGAGTGAAAGGAACCCATCACCAATTCACCCACTTCATAATCCATATGCTGAGAGAGATGATAATTAATGGTACCGTCATAGTACCGCAATAATTAAGGGACGTTAGACTGCAAGCTCTTTTAACCCTAATAGTGACTTTCGTTATACTTAATACTTAAGCCTACAAAACAATTCTATAAGATCTATTTATACGAGTTTTGCATGAAAATACACATCAAGAGTGAATAATAATAATAATAATAATATACATAAAAAATTTTATTCAAACTTTATCACTTTCATCATTATATACCCAAAAAAAATATTAAATATATTTATAGTCAATTGGAAACTTTATAACATGCACCCTTTTCTCATCAAACAAAAAAAAAAAACTTTATAAATGATTCAATATTAAAAGTAAATATATAATTGAAATATATTAAATTATATCTAATAATTAAAAATAATTAATTAATATTATAACAACTTCAAAATTTATTATTTATATACTTATATTTCATTATTATATCAACCATTAAATTTTTATCAACTCTTATAACTATACTTTATTTTCTAAAATACATTTTTTATTTGTTTAGATAAATGAAACTCAGATAATGTGACTTTAAATAAAAAATAATTGAAGTTATTATATCTAGCTCAAGTTATTTTAACATAACACATGAATTGTTTGTCACCAAAATTAAGTTAGAGCATGTTTCACACGTATTTTAACTTCTCGAAAGTTAAAATTATTAGTTAAAATATTTAAATTTTGTTTAAAAATTATTTTTATTTTTTATAAACTTATTTTAACTAATTTTTAAAACTTTTAACTCCTAACTAAAATATTTTTATTTTGATTTTAATATATTTTTATAAATCTATTTTTTATTTATCTATTTTATAAGTTTAATTTTGTAAGATTGATTCACAATAATATTAATAATTTTTATATATTTATTTTATATAATATAAATTTTATATTTTGAATTATTTTAATATTATTTATTTTAATTATTATATTATTTATTTTATTTTAAATAAAATATTAAACTCTTAATACAAATAAAATTATAAAAATAATTATTATTTCTTAATTTTTATTTGAAATTTACTTATGTAAAAATTAAAAATAAATAATTTAATTTTAAAAATATAATTTTATTTAATTAAATATTAATAAATTTTTATTAAAAATATATACTAATAAAATTTTAATTTATTTTATATTTTATCTATTATTTTATATATTTATTAATTAATTTAACATCTAATTTTATCAAATATTTTTAATTTAATTGTTAATTTATTAAATTTCTGTTTTTAACAAACTTTCCAAATTTTATTTTTAAATTTTAAATTATTTTTTAAATTTTCAAACAATTTATCTATTAAATTTTTAAGACACACTTTTAATTTTAAATTCAATTATTAACTTAATAAATAATTATTTAATTAAATTGTTAATTTTTAAATTTTCTACTTGTAACTAACTTTTAAATTTTAAATGTTAAATTAACTTTTCATATTCCAAAGAACTGATCTCTTAAACATAGTTTTAATTTTAAAGTTGATTTCATGGTGAATTGACTATTTTAACAGCAACTGACACCAGCAAATTCTTCAAGGTACAAAATGTAGTAAACATTTCACCAATACGAAAAAAAAATGTAGTAACCACTTTTTTTTCCGCCAATAATATATTGTTAACAAGTCTCATATAACATGTTGCCAAAAATCTCTTTATTTAAGATTTTTATATTTATTCAATAATACAATATCTGTGTATCAACATATTAATATATATCGAGTAGTGGTTCCAACGACTACATCTCGTAAAGCTTGTATTTGACTTTCAAAATAAAATAAATGATATTTCTTATAAACAATTTGGTGAGCTAACCTCCAGGAGAATCTCGATTAAGATGTTTGGGCCAATTTTCTCCAATATTCTATACGTATTAAGTGGAGTAGATAATTATTTAAAAATTTAAAAGAAGAATTTAATTGTTCTTCTTTCGATTAGAAACAAATATTAATAAATAATTAGTTTTAAATAATACCTATTTAATGTTTAAAATAAAACTCAATTTAATTTTGATGTATAAAAAATCTTTATTAAGTTTTTTTAAAATTATAACTAATTTTATCATGTTCTAGATCAGTTAAATAAGATTGTTTCGTATAAAAATTATTTCTAATCTAGACCAAAGAATTATCAACAAATAATTCAAAATCTTTTTTTTTTAATTTCGGCAAAAATAAATTTAAATCTCTATTACTTGATAAATTTCCCCCTAACACAACATACAAAGAGAAGTTAACAATTATGTACAATCATTATTTTTATATCAGAAGATTTTATGCACACCATTAAAATGGTAAAATTCAGTAGATATATTTTTTTATGAAAAAAATTAAATAATTTTAGTTAACTATAAACACTATCAATATATCTCCCAAATTTTAAAATATTTTTATATATTTTGTATGAAATTTATATCATAATTTTGATTATAAAATTTATTAAAATAATTTAAAAAATATTTTAATAAGCTATAAAGAAATGTAAAATAAACTTAAAATAGCTTATAAAAATTATAAATATTTTCATATTTATTTCTCAAATGGGATCAAATCAACACTAACTCAAACCTTATTGCTTATACATGTATATAATATGTACTCCCAAAATAATATATACTTCCGGATTATTTTTGTAAAAAATAATTAAAATTATTTTTACCCTAATTATAAAAAGTATAAATTTATTTTTAGATATGTTAATTTTAAAATTTTTCTTTTATTATAAAATTTATATTGATTAAATATTTATTTACTTTTTATATAATTAATTCAAATATATAGTAATATAAATATTTTCAAAAAAACAAATATATAATATATTATTTTAACTATTTTTACTAATATTGATAAATTAAAATTTTATTTTTATCAAAACAGAGGAGTATATTAAATTATTCTTCCTTCATTTTTTATCTAGAAAAAAGAATATATATTAAAAAATATAATTAAATTGTTATTTTTTAAAGAGTATATATATATTTGATCATGAAGGAAGGGAGTATATAAGACGTTGATGATGTGGTTGTTTGATAAGTGAGAAGCAGAATTTTGGTTGCAATTGGTATTTGACACATCGTTGTCGTAGGAAAGAAAGATGTTTGTGATGGGATTCCCTTTCAATCTCAGCTTTGGCAGTGCTTCCCTTTGAATACACTCCATCCATCATTCATCACCCAATTCTGACCACTACGTAACAAATCTCACTTTCTTATTCAAACCACACAAACATCTTCACATTCTCAAGCAACCAACTTGAAGCATGGTAGAGAGCACAGGGTCATCCACACTCGCCTGGTGGTTCAACTTCCACCCTAAAACGACACCGTTTGCCTCTTACAAGACCCTTTTTGGGTTCCTCTGGGTTGCCGCATTGGCCTCAGTATTGGTGTGGCAGAGGAACCAAATAAGCGGGTTTTTGGTGTTGGGTGGTGTGCCGGTGAGTTCGGTGCCGGTGATGCGACCGGTGGTTTTTAATTTAACGGAGTTTGGTGGGGTTGGTGATGGCGTTACGCTCAACACTGAGGCGTTTGAGAGAGCCATTGCAGCGATATCCAAGTTGGGGAACAAAGGTGGTGGCCAACTCAATGTGCCACCGGGTCGTTGGCTCACTGCACCCTTTAATCTCACCTCTCATATCACTCTTTTTCTCGCTCAAGATGCTGTCATTCTTGCCGTTCAGGTCAGCTTCCTTTCTGTTTCCTCTTTCTTTCATTTTTCAAATCAATAACTACCAAAATGTGTTTGTCAATCTATCTTTCTTGCCTCCTTTTCATTTTCACATACTGTTTGTTCAATGAAAATGAAAATGTGAGAGGTCATGTTATGTCAATCTTTTTCTTTTTATTCAAACGATGCAACTGAAATAACAATAGCGCTAGAAAATCCTCTACAGTACATTTATCGTTTTGCTTCTTTTAGTTCAAATAGAAAGCCAGAAAATATGATAGATAGAACTGTTTTTTTAGTGTTTGGATGTGTATGAAAGTTTAAGGAAAGGAAGTATTTTACTGCTTTTGATAGAATCTGATAGAAAATTATTTTTTTCAAATAGGGTGAAGATGGAGACAGAGTTTGGTCGTTTTTTTAATGTTTAAATTGTCAAATATTTTTAAAAGATTAAAGATTAAAATATTAATTTAATAAAAAAATAATATAACAAAAAATTAGATTTTTAATTAATAAAAAATTATATTATTTTTCTATTTTTTTAAATTTTTATCTATCCAAACAATTCTTTTTATTTTTATTTTTATTCTATTTCTCACTTTCATATATTTTTTTCATCCTATTTTACTTGTGATTTATAACCGTTAAAGTAATGGTTATAAATTATGATTATTTCAAAAATCAATGATTATATCTTTATATTTGAGATTTTATATTTTTATTTAGAAAATGCTACTGAGCCTACCGATAAAAATTACTATTAAAAATATATTAATATTTTTTTCTGTTATTAAAAATATTTTAACAGTATTTTTAAGTAATTTTTTAATCTTTTAATTAATATCTTTAAAGGAATGATTATAACTTTTTTAAAATCAATTTTAAAAGTTAACTTTATGTATTTAAAAATAATAAAATTTTATTAAAAATATTTATCACATTGAGAAAATAAAAGTGCAATAATTTTTTCCCAACAAAATTTTATTATTTTTAGTTACTTAAAATTAATTCTTAAAAGATTATGTTAACAAATCTGTTTTCTAAAAAGAATGCTAAAAGAATGGAAAGTGAAAAGCATTTCATCTTTTATATATAGAGCAATATTTAGTATTAGTATTACTATTAATACACTCTTAAAAAAATATGTATTATTATTTTACTAATATTATTATTCATTGGACATTAAATTAGCTGGATATTTTTATAATAATAATAATAAACTGTAATGAGAATAGGTAGTTACCAAGTCACGCATTAGAGTATGCATTCTGCTACATTTTATGATAGATGTTTGCGGTCCTACTGTTATACTCTAAGTTTAACTTTCTTGGTTTATATGTAACCTTTTTACTTACATTTTATTTGTTATCTTGTGTGATGATTAACAGGATGAAAAGTATTGGCCACTGATGCCTGCATTGCCTTCCTATGGATATGGAAGGGAGCATCCTGGGCCTCGTTATAGCAGTTTGATTCATGGTCAAAATCTTAGAGATGTTGTCATAACTGGTGACCATTTTTCTTACTTCTAATCACTCTTCACTTAGCTGCAGTATTTAGCATAAATACTTTTCATCTTATTTTCCAATCAAAATTGGAGTTTTATCTTCATAACCAACTATATTAAAGGTTGATAAAATTTTAATTTTAATTGAAGAACAGGGTTAAAAACATCTATGATATTGCACCTAAGTTTTATTCTTTTATAAATCCTGCTGTTGGATAGGTCATCAATGCAAACATTAATCTCTAAGTTTGTGTGATTGACAGGGCATAACGGTACCATAAATGGACAGGGACAAACATGGTGGACGAAGTATCGCCAGAAGCTTCTAAACCACACGAGGGGTCCACTTGTTCAGATATTGTGGTCTAGTAACATTGTGATATCAAATATTACACTGCGAGATTCTCCTTTTTGGACACTTCATCCATATGACTGCAAAAATGTTACCATAAAAAATGTTACAATATTGGCTCCTGTATCTCACGCTCCAAATACCGATGGCATAGATCCCGGTAAGTACAGTATATAGGATGTGCTGGTTATTTCTATCCTCTGATTACTTTTTGACTATTGTTTATTGTATGAGGAATGATATGAACAGATTCTTGTGAAGATATGTTGATAGAGGACTGTTACATAAGTGTGGGAGATGATGCAATTGCAATCAAAAGTGGTTGGGATCAATATGGAATTACTTATGGAAGGCCTTCCAGGAATATAGTAATAAGAAACCTTGTTGTTCGCTCTAATGTAAGGTAAAGTGAAATCCACTTCTCCTAATTGCATCCCTTTCATATCTGTAATTTCTCTCATTTCTCTGATCCATGCCTTTCTAGTTAACAAGTGCATATTCATTATTGCGTTATTATGTGAAATGCAACAGTGCTGGAATTTCAATAGGCAGTGAGATGTCTGGTGGTGTATCCAATGTTGTGGTGGAGAACATTGTTGTATGGGAATCAAGGCGTGCAATGAGGATCAAAACTGCACCTGGAAGAGGAGGATATGTGCGCCAAATAACATTCAGGAATCTAATATTCAACAATGTCCGCGTTGGAATTGTTATCAAAACAGATTACAATGAACACCCTTTTGGATATGATCCTGCAGCACTACCTATACTGAGAGACATAAGCTTCACCGCCATTCGTGGCAAGGGAGTTCGTGTGCCAGTTCGAATTCAAGGTAGTGAACAGATTCCAATTAGAAATGTGACTTTTCAGGATATGAAGGTTGGAATAACGTACAAGAAGAAGCATATTTTTCAGTGTGCCTTTGTCCAAGGTCAGGTAATAGGGACCATATTTCCCGCTCCATGTGATAACTTTGATCAGTATAATGAACAAGGCCAGCTTGTTAAGCATGCTGCATCTCAGAATGTAACTGATATAGATTATGAAATTTGAGGTTTTTGCTTTTCCAAATTCCTAGACCTCAGTTAATGTCTCATGATGTTTATATTGCATCTTTTTTGTCAGGGGTATATAGAATTCATAGCTTTCTTAGGTGATGAGTTGTATTGTATATAGGGAAAATTTTCTGATGCTTATATATAAGTTTTCCTTTAGGATTATTGTGAGTCTATTCCGTTGCCTGATTTTGCCCTTTGTTATTTTCTGCTGTGGAAAGCATGTTATTGCAGTAACATTTTTAAAAGGTGATACCTGCTGGCTGATTTAACCTTGCTATTCTAAGACAATTAATAAATTCAGTAATAAAAAGTGCTTTTTGTTGAGTGAAATCAACTTTGGAACGTATATCTTTCTTTCAATTTAATTGATTTTTAGATATTCGTGCGGGCAAACATTATATTCATTCATTGCGTGGTTATAACTCCAAACACACCCTGCTACTTTGGCTGATTGATGGTGGATTCTCGTAGAATGTCAACATAGACTATTTATAGCACTCAAAAGTTGTTAACATATGACGTTGGCTTGGTATATAGCCAACATAGGTAATCTTTTCTTTTCGAGATTTCTTTTGGCATTGTTACGGTCTCAATTATATAAATTTAATTTTTTTAAAATTATATAAATTAAAATTTATACTATTAATATTTTTTTTCATTTTTATTTTCATTCATCTAAAATATAAAAAAAAATTCTTTTTTTATATTTCTGTTTGTTCAAATAACTCATTTTTCTATTATATTTTTAGTTAATTTTGTATTTTTTTTTACTTCCTATCTCTTTTCTTCTGTTTTTTCAATTTTATCCTAACAAAACATCTTGAATTGAGGTAGAACGATCCATTTTAATTCTATTTTGATTTTATATTGACTATATGTGCAACTAAATTTTATAATGATTGAAAAATAATTTATATTATAAATTTGTAAACAAAATTACCAAATAAAGTAACAGAGAGAGAAAAATATATAAAATAATAAATGATATGATAAATAAATAGAAAAAATATATAAATTATATAAATATATAATATAACTAATACATTTTTTATTGATTTGCATAATGATTTTTCTTTCTAAAATACTGTTCTTAGTTATATCAATATATTCACCAGAATCTCGTCATGTCATGATGTCTTCTTATCCTAAATTAACCGACCTATGGACATTCATGGAATGATAGTCCCTTCGTCTTTACATGTATGAGATGTTTAGTGGGTAATGGGGATTTAATGTCACTACGATGGGCCACCTTTGATGGGAATCTAAGTATGCTTGTGAGGGATGGTCAATGCAACCGAATCCTCTCCATTTATGATTTTTTAACACAAGTTCATATTATTTTTCATAAAATAAATGAAATGTTTGCAATGATTATGATATAAACTAAATGAAGATTACTGATGGAAAATTTTAATTTATATAATACTTTCATTTTAATTTTTCTTACAATTAAAAAATGAGATGTAAATAATTGATAAAAAAATAAAAGAATTAATTATAAAAATGTTGTAAAAATTACATACAAAAAATTAATAAAACTCTTATAACCAATACTTATGGAATCTATCAACTACTATATGGAATCTGTCTGTAAAATACACGTTCTAGACCATAAAATTTTCCCTCAATTTACCAACGACGTGTCTGTAAGTAATTATTTTCTTTTAAAATTAAAATAAAATCATTTACCAGGGGTTTTACCATTGAAAACATAATTTTATGATTTCTGAAAACGCTACCATTTTTTACGGCAAAGCACTCATCAACATTAACGACTTGGACATCATCAGTAGTGTCCAACGTCTCCCATATCCTTTCCCTTCCTTCCTCATAGTATTCATTTTTTATCTTTCTCCATTTTTTTTTTCTCATATAAGAGATATTTTAAAAAACCTTTCCCTTTTCCCCCTCTCCCTCCTTTCGCATATAATGATTTTTTTTCGTCCATATTTTCTTTTGTCTCATAGAAGAGATGCTTTCAGAAAAAGATTATGATATTTTGCAGCAATTTACTTACAAGTAAATTATCAAAAAGAAATTATCTTTAATATTTTTATATTATAAATATTGCTTAATTAGAAGCATCAGGATTATTTATAATATAATTTTTAATTATAATGATTTTATAATTACGATTTTAATTAAATATAATAGCGAAATTTCTTTTTTTAGAAACTTAGACTTTGATTAAATTAAAAATATTAATATTTTATTTATACATTAAGTTTTAATTTTAATTAGATTATGATTGTCTTAATTTAATCTAGGCTTTTAGAATTTAAGTTTTAATTAAATTATACTTGTTAATATTAATTTTGATTTTTATATTTTATTTAGATTATGATTATTAGAATTGTATTTAGCCTTTTGAATAATTTAATTTTTTTCAATAATTTTACAATTTTTAAGTTAAATAAGTTTATTTTATAATTAAAATTATGTGTCTACAATATGTATCAAAGTCAATGTTCATCCCCCAATATAGAGGAGTTGTTGAAAAATATTCAATTTTTTTTATTATCCTTTTAGTCAAATAAATTAGTTAATTTTATACCATAGAAAGTTAAATTGATGAATTATTTTTCATAGATTGTTTAATTATTAGTGGATTTAATAATAATGTTAATCATGTTAGAGATGTTAATGGTGATAGTGTTAGTAGTGTTAGTGGGTTTTATTATAGCCACATTCTTCTCTTTTGTAACCTATATAAAGGCTAGTTATAAAAAAATTATGTGTATCCCATAACTTTTAGCATCTTCATCTATTGTGTGTATTAGTTTATTACTTTATTTTTTTTTTTCCTATCAGTGATATTAGAGTTGGTTTAGTCCAGTAAAAGAAAGAAAAAAAAGTGTGTGCATGTTTGTGTGAAAGAGAGAGAGAGAGAGAGAGCTAAGAGAGAAAAACATGTGAAAAGAGTTAAAAGAGAAACATGTGAGGAGAGTTTATCTAGAAAAAATCATAGCTTTGTATTTTTTTTCTTTTAACAATCATGAGTTCAAAGAGCAGTTTTGTGAAACCAGACATTCCTCTCTCTGATGGTTATTATGATCATTGAAGTATGTTGATGGAGAACTTCCTATAATCAAAAGTATTGGCTTATTGTTTAGTTTGGCATCGGAGCATTGACAAAAGGTGCCATATTGACATACGCCCAAAAGGCGGAGTTTGAGGTAAGAATATTAAAAGATTTGAAGGCGAAGAATTTTCTTTTTTTGACTACTGATCGTTCCATCTTGGAAACTATCCTTTGCAAAGATACTTCCAAGGATATTTGGGATTCAATGAAGAAGAAGTATCAACGTTCTACCAGAGCGAAGCGATCACAACTTTAAGCCTTGAGGAGGGATTTCTAGACCGTACAAACGAAAGATGGAGAATTTATCACTAGTTATTATGCTAGAACCAGGGAGATTAGCGATAAGATACGATTTCAAGGAGAGAAGATGGAGGATGTTACATTATTAAGAAGATCTTGCGCTCTTTATCACCAAAGTTTGATTACATTGTTTGTGCCATTGAGCAAGCCAAAGATATAAATGTGTTCT
The DNA here is from genome assembly GCA_037954105.1 of Canavalia gladiata. Taxonomy (NCBI): domain Eukaryota; kingdom Viridiplantae; phylum Streptophyta; class Magnoliopsida; order Fabales; family Fabaceae; genus Canavalia; species Canavalia gladiata. The sequence goes on along the minus strand of CM075662.1, from coordinate 15,842,377 downwards.
TTCTTGATGAATTACAAAGCTCCTTGTTAGTCCATGAGCAAAAGGTTAAGTAAAGTTCAACCTTTGAGGCAAAAGCCTTGAAGGCCTCAACTAATACTCATTTCTCTAACTCTAGAGGAAGGGAAAAGGTAGAGGTAAAGAATGGGGAGGTCGTGGAGATAAAAATGGACATAATAGAGATGATAGTAAGAGTTTTAGAGCCACCTATAATCAAGAAAAAGGAAAAGGATGAGATCTTGACAAATATAAGATAAAATGTTTCATATACCATAAACTTGGTCATTATCATTCTGAATGTTATACTATGACTAGATATGTCAATTCAGCCCTCAACCCAAGGGTTAACCCACTCAGCCTTGCATAATGACCTTTTTTAATTTAACGCATATGATATACAAGGATTTTATAAGTATTTCCTCATATAACCCCTTAATGAGTGGGTTAGGATAGGGTTAGCCCACATAGTAAAACCATCCAACTAAATAACTTAGAATTTCCAAAATTTTTTATAAAAAAAAAACCTAATTTTTAAAATTAAAAAAATTCAAGCATCAATGTTTCATAACCTCAACAGCATTGCATTTCTTGAGCTTTTCATTCAATATTCAACATAAAAGAAAATTCTTGTAAGTTTCTCGTTGAAATTTAGCATTTCAAGCATCAATGTTTGTTTTTTTTTTTCTTTAAATTTCTTATTTTTTTTAATTTTCTCAGCATTGGTGTACTCGTTCTTCCATTTCTGATACAGTTTCATATGATAAAATTATATTTTTTTATTTATGGCCTCTTTGTTGCTCATTTTACGGTAGCTTTGAAAGTTCTATTAATTTGCGATTTTCCAAAATTTCCCCATTGTTATGCTTTTGGATAACTACTGAAATTGTGCATATTTATATCTAAGCCAATATCTTTTTACAGTGGAAATGGAAAAAAAATTAGGATAACTGAGAACACAAATTTTTATTTTCCTGTGCATAATGAAGACAAGAGAAACACCACTATATGTGATATATAGCATTTTATTTTTGTTCACTCCACAAGAAGTCTATTTACTACTTCTCAATGTTAATTTTTGCAAAGTTATTTTATTCACTTTCTGTAAGGCTTTGCATTTTGTGTGAAAGGGCTTTAAAACAACTTTAAAGCTCTTGTTTTCATAATACTTACTCTTGTTATGTATGGCAATTTGAAACCTGGATATAGAGGAAAAAAATAACTCTTCAATCTCAATTGGTCATGATTGCAGAAGAATAAGTTGTAAAGTTAATATATAATGATGTAGTTTAAGAATAGTAGTTTAATTAAAATTCTTTGATATGTGGATATATGAAATGATTTTGATAAAGATTATTACAAGAAGAGTTTGGATGGGTATCCTATTTTGCTGCTTAGTTGTATTTTTCCAACAATGAAATCCTGATAAACATGTTAGTGGTTCAATGGTTGACATCATTTTGATTTTGGTTTTATTTGTAAAATATTTTTTATTTCTAGTCATATAAATTAGAACGAATGTGTAGCAATTTTTAATTTTTCAGAAAGGAATCTTTGTATACTATCTATGACCATTTTCCTGAAAAGCAAACTAATCTACTAGCTTCATCTAATATAGTAACTATAGTACATAACAAAAGATAAAAATAGAAAATAAAAGTCTTCTCGAGTTCCTCTATTAGAAGTGTGATCTAATCTATCCTCTAAAGAGATAAAAGCATATAAATTAAATCCTATGTCTATCCAATACCTTTTATATCCTATTTTAATAAAATGAAAGTTTCAATTATACCTTGTACATCTAAATAGGATAATAAATAAACATTGTTTGTTTATTTTTATTTTATTTTAACTAATTTAGTATGAATTAAAATTTATTCATAATTATGTTACAAGTTTTGATATCTTAATTAGATTATAACTTATAATTTATGACAACAACAACTATGAACTTTTCAAGAAGGAACAAAATAGGATAATTTTTTTTATACATTGTTTCTTGCTTTCAAAAGTATTGGTTGTATTCTTTTTCTTTAGATATGGGTCATTCTTTATTTTTTACAAAAAAAAATTTAATTATATTATTTTTTAATATGTATAAATTTAAAAATTAGGTTATGAAGTCTGCAAGTAACACTGTTAATTTGGATGATGATGATATATTTAAAAATCTTATAATGTCTAAAAGTATTAAGACAACAAAAAAAAAGTAGTCAAATGTTTGGAAATTTTTTACCAAAATTGGTTAGACCAACATGGCTTTGAAAAGGCTTCATGCAATTGTCATGGTCATGAGTACAAGGTTGGTAAAACTCCTAAATCAAAATTTAATTATGAGACTTCACATTTAAGTCATCATCTTTAAGTTTGTAAATTTTTTGAGTCAAGTCTATACGCGAAGGATGGTGAGTATACCTCAAGAAAGATTAAACAAGACATTCAAGGAAATATGCTCGCTAAGCTCATAATTAGACATGATTTTCCTTTTAACTTTGTTGAATATGAATGTGTTATAGAATGGAAGAAATATTTGAATCTTAGTGTTGAAATTTCTTCTAGAAACATCATTGTGTCATATGTTAAAAAAAATTATAAAGTCGAAAAGAAAAAGAAACTTTAGGAAATTCTATGTAGGATTCTTAATAAAGTATGTTTAACTTCTGATGTATGGACAACAACTACCATTGAGGGTTATATATGTTTAATTACTCATTTTGTTGGTGGGAATTTGAAATCGAATAATAAAATTATTAACTTCTATCAAATGATGCCTCAACACATTAGTGTTGAATTGGAACGCACTTTTTTTTAATTACTTAAAGGAATGGGAAACTGAAAATAAAGTGTTCTCTTTAACTTTGGACAATGCTTCCCTAATGGTAGCATGCAAGAAATTTGGAAAAATCATCTTAATGTCCCATATACGTTGTTTTATGCATATTCTTAATTAATTGTTTAAGAGGGATTGAAAGTAGCAACTGAAGCTCTCCATAAAATTAGAGAGAGTGATAACTATGTCAGAAGCTCAGGTGGAAGGATAAATATTTTCAAAGATTGTGTTGGTAGTGCAAGTTTAGACATGAACATTGGTTTAAGATTAGATGTGTGTACTAGGTGCAATTCTACATATTTAATGCTTGAAAATGTAATCAAATATATGCGATCTTTTACTATTTTCAAAGCTACAAATAGAAATTATAAACATTGTCCATCTCAAGAAGAATGGGAGAGTGGAGTTTGTATATTCTTAGAACCATTTTAGGAGATCACAAATATGATACCTAGTTCATCTTATCCAACTTCAGATTTGTATTTTGTGCAAGTTTAGAAAATCGGAGGTCTCTTGGAAATAAATTTGACAAATGATGACAATGTTATAAGGAAAATATCGTTGAAGATGAAAGGGAAATTTGATAAGTAATGGAAAGAATATAATATTATGGTAGCTTTTGGAGTCATTCTTTATCCAACCTTAAAATTGATTTCTTAAACTATTGATATATTAGACTTAATTGTTTTACTACAAAAGATAAGGTTAAGAAAATGAAAGACAATTTAAAGAAGTTTTACGAAAAATATGTCAGCTTTTTTTTCTATTCCAAGTGTTTCTTTTTCCCAATCATCCAATGAAATCCTTTTATTGTCTAAATTTAGTGAAGAATGAAATAAGCCTAAGAGATCAAGAGTTTTTAGTGTAAGCATTTATCCTTACCTAGTTTTATTTTCTTTAATGTTTCTTTTGTTTAGCTAATTAATATTTTACATACTATAGGATTATAAAATGCATAAGAATGAAGTTAAATCCTTGAGTGGTAAGAATGAACTCGATCTCTATTTGGATAAACCACAAGTAGATGTTGATGACGGTGGGAACTTTGATGTCCTTCACTACTAGATGATGAACAAGAAAAAATTTCCTACTCTTTCTATAATGGCACATGATGTACTTAGTCTTCTAAGTACTAAATGAAAATGGAGTCTGCTTTAAGTATTGGTGGACATGTTCCCACCAAATACAAACGTTTTACACTTTCTGAGAATGTTCAAATGTTGATTTGCTATAGGAATTGGTTGCATGACTTTGCTCAAAATATTAGTGGTAACATTTTGTAGAATAATCATTCCTGATATTTCTTGTTATATTACAATTGTTTGTTTAATTATTTCTTCTAGTTATGAGTTCTAAATAACGAAGATGAGGATAATAAATTTTATTTTGAGATGAAAACTGGAGAATGAACATAAAGATTTTAGGAACTAATTGTAAGTAATTTAATGGAATGTTATGTTAAATGTGCTTTTATTTAAGGTACTACTAGGAAGTACTATTTGATGAAAAATTTAAGGGTTGCTTAGACATTCCAAGTGCGAAAGATAAAGATGAAAAAGTTAATATGTTGTCCAATCAAATTGGTTGCTTCGAAAAGTGGAGTCACCCTACTTGGAAAGACTATGAAATCATAAGAAAAAAAAATCACTTTTTTCTATTTCTAACTCTTCAATTTATATCCTTGTTTTATAAAACCCTGAATTCTCACTTTTATCAATGTTTAATAAGGTAGGTAGCTTACTAGTGCTTGGACAAGAATCTTTGGTGTGATAGCTCTCAATATTTACCTCAAGGTTCAGTTTTTAACCCCTTCCCCATCTCAAACACATATGTATTTATGTATGTGTTGTGCATCATATCAGTTTAAGTGCATTGTTGCTTGTTACAATTATTTACATTTTAATTAATTCATTGAATGTAAATTACTCAGAAGAAGTAGAATGAACAACAAGTACTTGATCTCCTAAAATCATAACTAAATATTCCTTATCAAGAGCCAATGGGTTGTTTTGATTTGATTTTCCCCATCCTAATTTGTGTTACCCTATCATTGTACAGTCAATGTTACATATGTACATGTAATTAGGTTTCATTATATGTTACAATGGGCTAAAGCATATTCCTTTTGGAAAGTCATAGTCGTATCTTGTTTTTGGTTGATTTTAAGCTCCAATGATGAAAAAAAAAACCTATACATGTATGCAACACTTGTTCATAACTTGATTTTTTTTTTTTATAGAGCATGTGATAAGGTGAGTTTCTTTTGTTGTATATTTATAGGATAAATAAAATTAGGGGATTCCCATTAAAGGTCATTTTGTATCTTATATGCAATGTTTTAAAGGTTTAATTTTTTTAAATTTTAAGCTCATGAGCTAGTCCTAACCTAAATGGTTTAGTGAGTTTCTAGCCCTATGGGTTTTACAAATGTGGGTTTTTATGGACCTATGGGTCATTTTGGCCCTAGCCCACGTGGATTAAGGTTAGGTTGGATTGGTTTGCATGAGTCAAATTGACACCTCTAACTAGGTATCTTAACAACAAGGAGGAGAAGTCCAATTTTATTGAGAAAAAAGAAGTAGAGACTTTATTAATGGTGGTTCAACCTGAAAAGGAACCTGAGCAAGATATTTGGTATGTAGATACTGATTATAGTAACCAAATAAGTAGAAGTAAGTCTTCTTTTTCTCATTTAAATGAAGATTTTCGTTTTATAGTTAGTTTTGGTGATTTTCCTATTATGAATGTCATAGGAATGGATGACATTAGGATTTGAACCTAGAAAGGCTTAGTAAAAATAATCTCTAATGTCTTGTATGTTCCTGCTTTGAGGAGTAATTTACAAAGTGTTGGTCAATTATTAGAAAAGGGTTATAATATGAAGAATGATACTTATGAGATTTATGATCCTATAGGTGGAGTTGTTGTTGTGAAAATGAGTTCCAAGAGATTGTTCCTATTAAAAATTGATATTGATCAATTATGCTTGATGGTGAAAGTAAAAAAATCTTCATGGTTATGGCATTTTTGGTATGGTCACTTGAGTTTTGGTAGACTGAAGATCCTTTAGAAGAAGAATAAGGTGACTAGTCTTCCTCAAATTATTATTCCTTCCCAAATTTATGAAGATTGTGTTGGTAAACAACACCAGTCTCAATTTCTAAAGCTCAAGTCATGGTGATCCAAGGAAGTTTTGGAGTTGGTTCATTCTAACATTTGTTGACCAAAAAATCCAATTTCTAATGGAGGTAAAAGGTATTTTATTACCTTTACTAATGATTATTCCGAAAAAAAATGGATATATTTTTTGCAGGAAAAATCAAAGGCTTTTAATGAATTTAAAAGCTTCAAGGCTTGTGTGGAGAAGGAGAAAGGAAAGATCATTAAGTCCGTTCGAACTAATCAAGGTGGAAAATATCAATCCAAGGAGTTTGAAATTTTTTGTGAAACTCAAGACATTTAAAGAGAGCTCACAACAGCCTATACACCACAAAAAAATGGTGTATCAGAGAGAAAAAATAGAACTATTATCAACATGGTTTAAAGCTTATTGGTTAGAGGAAGCGTTCCAAAGAAGTTTTGGCCAAAAGCATTAAATTTGAGTTTCACATCTTGAACAAAATTCTTACACTTTCTCTTCGAGACGTAACACTGAAGAAATATTGGAGTGAAAGTGAACCAGCTGTAAATCACTTTAGAATTTTTGGGTGTGTTGCCTATGCATATGCCCATGAAGAGATAAAGGAAGAAACTTGATGATAGAGATAGAAAATGTGTTGTTCTTCGTCTTAGTGAAACATCTAAGGCATACAAGTTATTCAATCTGCTAACAAAGAAAATTATGACAAGGAGAGATGTTTTTGATGAAGAAATCATTTGGGATTAAAATGAACAAAAGCCTAGTTAATTTCTTAGTGATAATGAAGTTGAAAAAGTAACACCAACATTTAAAAATGTAGCAAATGTTACTCTAGCAGTTGCTGAAATTTTACCAACAGCAAAACAAGAAACTAATGCCAAGATACAAGCACATACTCATGTTCAAAGAAAGCCCACATGGATGGAATATTATGTAATAACTAGATTAAAGCAAGCTCCACGAGCTTGGTATAGTTGCATTGAGACTTATTTTCTATAAACAGGTTTCCAAAAATATCCTTATGAGCATACACTCTTTGTTAAAAGTAGAAATGGTGCAAAGATGCTCACTGTTTATTCATATGTTAACGATGTTATATTTACCAAGAATGATAATTCTTTGTTTGGTGATTTTAAGAAGTCTGTGATGGATGAGTTTGGAATGTCCGATCTTGGTAAGATGCATTCCTTTCTTGGTCTTGAAGTAGTGCAATCTAATGATGGAGTTTGTGTTTCCCAAAAGAAGTATGTGAAGGAGTTGTTAAATAGGTTCAAGATGCATAATTGTAATTCTGTAGATACTCTATCTGAGTTTAGGTTGAAATTGCACAAAGATAAAGAAGGAAAAAAGGTGGGCAACATACTTTACAAGAAAATTATTGGTAGTCTGATGTATCTAATTACTACAAGGTAAAATATTAGGTACTCATTGAGTCTTATAAGAAAATATATGGAGAGTCCGACCAAGAGACATTTGTTAGCTGCTAAGAGAATCCTTCATTAGTTGCAAGGAACCAAAGATTTTGGGCTATTCTATAAGAGGGGTGAAAAGTAAAATCTGGTAGGATTTATTAATAGTAATTATGTAAGAGATCAGGATGATAGAAGAAGCACTTTAGACTGCGTTTATACTTGGCATAGGGGTTGTTTCATGGTCATCTAAGAAGTAGTCTATCCTCACTTTATCAAGAATTGAAGTTGAATTTGTTATTATTACAACTTGTGTTTGTCAAGCTATTTGGCTAAGGAGAATTCTTGAAGAGTTGCAGTTCAAATAGACTAGAGCTACTACAGCTTATTGTGACAATTCTATTATCAAGTTGCTTAAGAATCTCGTACTACATGGAAAAAAAACAAACATATTGATGTTAGATGATATTTTTTAAGAGATCTTTGTAGTAATGCAGTAATTCAACTAAAGTATTCTCTTAATGAAGATAACTTGGGAGATATTTTCACTACTCCTCTTAGGTTAATTCCTTTTCAAAATTTGAGAAAGTTGATGAGTGTTTATGAGTTTAAATATAAACTAAAGCTTAAAAGTTATCAGTTTAAGGGAGAGATTGTTGGAAAATATTAAATTTACTTTGTTATCCTTTTATTCAAATAAATTAGTTGGTCCTAGACTTTAAGAAATCAAATTGATGAATTATTTTCATGTGTTGTTTAATTGTTAGTAGGTTTACTGATGATGTTAATGGTATTGATGGTGACAGTGTTAGTGGTGTGTTAGTGGTGTTAATGATGTTAGTGGTGTTAGTGGGATTTATTATGGACATAGTTTGTCTTTTGTAAACCTATACAAAGACTCATTATAAGAAAATTATGTGTATCCCACAACTTTCAGCATCTCCATCTCTTGTGTGTATCAATTGATTGCTCTATTTTTTTCTTATCAGAAGTTGGACACTTTAATCATTCAACCATGGATGCACTATTATTGAAGGGTCAACAAACAATAATAGGATAATTTTAACATTGCATCACTATTGCCAACACCTTTTTGAAGTTGGCAAACAATGATAGGATTATTTTGGACATCCATATTATTGCTAAGTAGGGATGGAAGTGAACAAGGTCGTCCGACAGGGGCCTACGGCTCGGCTCGTTTAAAGCCTAGTTAAGCTCGGCTCGTTTAATAAATAGATAGACTCAGGCTTGTTAAAAAGTCTTTTTAGATAAACAAGTCAGGTCTAGGCTTATAAAAAAGCCTATTTAACCTATTCAGGGGCCTATTTATATTTATATATTATAATTTATATTTATTTTAATATATTATATTTATATAATATTTATTTTATATTTTATTTACATAATATTAATATATATATATATATATGTTTTAGGCCTATTTAATGGCCTTTTTATCTTGTAGACTTTAAATTTATAAGATTTTTTAATTAATTATTTATATAGGCTTTAAGTTTATTTATTGATTTTTTTTTTGTAATGTAGGCTTTTAAACAGACTTACAGGCCTTGTAGGCTTTAAATCAGGCCAGACCTTGACAGAAAAAAAAGCCTTTAACAGGTACAGGCCCAGGCTCAGGCCTCAAAATTTTTAAACAGGTCAGGCTTGAACACTCAAAGCCTAGCTCGGCTCGGCCTACTTCCATCCCTATTACTAAGGGACGACCCCTTATTCATTCAACTGACAAGGATTTTAAGTATTATTTTATTAACTTCTCATTTATTTAATTGAATAAATTATTTTAATTTTTTAACTGATGATATTTAGGTTTATATCTTATAGGATCATATCATTGACCTTGACAAAGGTTATTTGGTGCCAACATCAGGATAAGTTCCTAACTTAAGGTTACATTCTCCAAAAGATAAGCAATAAGTAATTCAATATTTTTTGAGTAAATTTAATAAATTAAATATTTTTATTTTTTAAAATTAATTTTGGTTGTAATATTATGTTATATGATATAAGGAGGAAGAGGATGTGCCATTTTTTATCATTATGCGATCAGTTGTATCTCTAACATGTTTTTAGTTATGTATAAAAGTGGAAAGCATCCAATATCCCCCCCACTTATGCACACCAATAGTATCAGAAATTAGAAAATTTTTAGAGAAGGTTAAGAACAACCAAGTGTGATATGATTCAACCTTCGCAAAACGAATCAGAATGTGAAAACACGTCAAATTTGGAATGTTATGATAATTAGGATAAAATAAAAGAATCTGACACAAACCACAACTTATACACTATACCATCATTATTAACGATACTTCTTTGTTCATGAATCAAGGAAACAACTCACAGAAAGATAAAAGATCTCAAAAACAAAATATTATTAAACATAAAATTATCTTTACATTAAATTCCTAAGATCTATTATATAGAAAATCTAATATTATTTGCAACTCCTAAAGAAAATCTAATAATAACAAAAAAAATAGGAAATTCTAAAAAAATCCTAATTAATCATAAATCAAATAAAATCTTAATTTATTTTTTAAATAATTAAAAAAAATCACTCAAATCAATATCAAATTTTAATATAATTAACAACAAATCAATTTCAAATCTTAATTTGATTTTTATATAATATTCAAAAATTTTACTATGATAATTTGATCATGATAACTCTTTATGATGAATTCTTATCCTAGATCTTCAATTATTTTAATTTGTATTAATAAAACTAATATTTTGTTTATCATTTCTTGAATTTTATTTTTTTGGACCAAAAAGTTGCATACATGGAATATTTAGGTAGGCTAATTGGATTTTTACTATTCCTTACCGCTTCAAAAGGATTCATCTTTTACCTTGCATATTGCCAAAATTTTTCAAATAATAATATTTTTCACTTTCTTTTCCAAATCTATTTTTTATATTTCATTTTTTTACATACTTATTTTATAATTTTTTTTCTCATTTTTTACTTTTAAATTGAATTTTTTACAATGATAATAAAAAATTATAAAAGATAAACAACACCTAATTTTCAAGAGTCTATATTGTGATGCCAATTAATATGATTCTATTCAAGAAAAAACGTCAAGTTTGGATCGTTTTAAGAATCAAGATAGAGTAAAGGAATCCAACATAAATTGCAACCTACCTAAGAGCACAAAGTTACCAAAGAGGAATGTAAGTCTTAACGTAACTTATTGGAAAAATCAATGTTATTCGGAACTAATTCTATGTCCAAGAACCAAGAAAACCTGACACAAAACATGACCTGATAGAGAGTATCAAAGTTATCAATGAAGAATATTTTTATCACGATCTATTAGAAAAATCAACATTATTAAAAAGTAACTTTTTATCCAAAAACTAAAAGATTCAAGTCCAAATTAAAAACTCTAAAAAAAAAACATTGTTAATTATCAAAATGGTCTTTATATTAAATCCCTAAGTCCTACCGTATAAAAAATCTAATTTGATTTGTAAATCCTAAAAAAAATATAATAAAAAATAGTAAATCTTAAAAAAATTCTAATTAATCATAAATTAATTTAAAATTTTAATTTAATTTATAAATAATTAAAACAAATTATTCATAAATAAATATCAAATGCTAATATAATCTACAACAAATTAATTTTAAATCTTAATTTAATTTTTATATAATAAATTCAATTTTTTTTTGCTATAATGGTTTGATTACATTAACTTCTTAAATTGCATTCCCATCCCGAATTTTTAATATTTTGTATTTGCACTAGTAAAATCAAAACTTTGTTTATTCCTCTACTTAAGTTTCATTTTTGTTATTCCCAACTTTTTTTAAAGGATTTATTTTTGAATCAAATTTTTCATATTCCTTAAGTTTATTCAAATAATAATTTTGTTCATGTTTTAAAAATATCTATTTTTATCTTACTTTTTTATTTACTTTTTTGTCTTACTTTTAAAATTTTAAATTAAACAATTTTGACAATAGATAATAAAAAAATTATAAAAGATGGAAAACATCTAATTTTTAAGAGTCTAAACTTTAGTGTCAAGTGATATGATTCAACTCATGCAGAATAAATCAAAATACAAAAGCGTAAATTTTGGAATATCTTGATAATAGAATCCAATATGAACTACAACTTATTGGAGAGTATCGAAATTATCAAAAAGAAACGTGATCCTTACCGTGACCTATTAAAAGAATCAATATTACTAAGGGTAGTTATTTTTCTAAGAATCAAATAAATCAACTCATATGAAGATAAAATATCTCAAAGAGACATGTTATTAATTATAAAATTACTTTACATTAAATCTCTTAATCTTATTTTATAGAAAACCTAATTAAGTCTATTATAGAAAAAAATTATTTAAATATGAGAAGAGATTTAAACCTAAAAAAAATATCTATTAAGCTTATCCCTACATTAACTTAGATATAATTAAAGAAATAAAGAGTTCAATTATTATTAAATCCTAAACTAACATCTACTTAATTAAAAATTAAAACAAAAGTCTTATCAATTAAGTTTATTAATATAACTATATAAATTAGTTTATCTTAAATTTGAATTTGGATCAACATAGTTTTTTTCATAAACTTTTTTAATGAGATCTTTAAATATTTATTTCATATGCTTGATCATACTTTTATTCATTAAATCTTTAAGTATTTATTTCATATGCTTGATCATACTTTTATTCATTGAATTTCTCATTCCTTGTAAAGAATTTTTTAAATAATTCTCTTTTTATTTAATGTATCACATTATTTTCTTATTTTTCAAGAAAACTCATCTTCAAATATTGAAGATCATCTACATTAAATAAAAATAAATCAAAAATATTAAAAGTAAATTATAATTTCAACTTTTAAAATTTTAAAATAAATCATTTTAATTCTTAAAAACAAAAATGTTTGATAATATTTTTAAAAAATTGGTCCAATAATCAAATCATCCTTATATTTAAAAGCAACAATTTAAGATTAACAAAAGTGCCAAATAATATGTGAATGATCATGCGACTACATTTTTATATTTCAAATTTTTCCTTAAAAGAATTCAAGCACCAAAATGATGTGGATGATGGTATTGTGTGGTAGATGATCTTGGAAAGTAAAAGCAGTAGTTGGTAGCTGAATGGAACAAAAAAGATATATTGGGTGGGGCAGTTAACGCTATCAAAACGGAAGGTCCAACCCTACTTTATGCAGATAGCAAGTTTTTGTGGATCAGTCCAAAAATATTTTGGGATATCTTTTTGAATTTGAAAATAATAGCTCAAGCTTGATGCTATGAAGGTTGCGGATCTATAGGAGTCAACTTGTATTAAAATTAAATTTCATTTTTTTAAAATTGTTATTTGATTGAAAAAAATAATAAATTATTTTTTTCAAGCTACTGGAAGTTAAAAAAAACTTTTAGAAACATAAAATATATACAATTATTACAAATAAGTCAAATCAAATTGTTGATATAAAAAATTAATCTAAAAACATTAAAAAAAATTAATAATTTTAAGTAAATTCAGTGGTTTCTCTTAAGCTAAAAATTTTCTTTTAAAATATAAAAAATATTTCATAAAAAAACTGAAACAAACATTTTTCTAATCAGCATTTGCAAAAGGACCCGCACCCCCTCTATAATGTTGTGCCCTTTAATTCCGAGTAAAGGGAAAAATTATTAGCATGTTATTTGCCCAATGTCATAAAACGATGCAACCATGTGCCTATGTCGAATAATTAGTTTTAAGATTTAGTATAATAGGTTTTTTACAATTTTTTAAAAAATTAATTAAAACATATTAATGATGTAAAAAATTTGTGACAAAATTTAATTAGAATGTACTGTTTGAATAAAAAAATTACAATATTAATCAATTATAAATTATCATATTATTAAACATTATTAATTTTTATAATAATTATTTTAAAAATTATATATATAAAGATGCTGTTTGATTTATTTGCAGTGTAAAATCACTAACAAAAATTTATATACTAACAAATAAAAATTTACCAAATAATGGATATTTTTTATAGTTTTTTTATACATCTTAGGATGGACTCATAGTTTTTATCTAACAAAAATTAAATTATTTGTATATAGTTTGAACACTTACTAACAGATAATATATATATATATATATATATATATATATATAATATGTTAATAATATTAATATAAAAAAAATTATTAATATAATATTTATTTTTAGCATAAATTTATAGTATCCATATTATTAGTAGTTCTTGTTAGAAAAAATTATACTAATAACAGTTTCTTTACATATACTAATAAAGGCTAATTTAATATTAAATTATTAGTAAATAATAAATTTTTTTCACTAACCATATATAAAAATTAAACTCTTCTTTAAATGTAATATTTTTATCTTTTTTAAATATAATATTAATTTTATATAAGTGTTAATTAAAATGATGTCTCTCTCTACACGTGCTTTTAAGTTATTTCAAACGTCTAACTTACAAAAACCAATGAACTATTTAATTCAGCGCCATGTTTACCTTTCATTAGTTGCAATCCTAATAAACTTGAGAAGCCATGATGAAAACTTAATATATAAAAACGGGTAAGAAGACCCAGTTAAAAAAATGTAATTTATACTCGAACAGAGTCATAAAAATATAAGTGCATTCATTATTATACATGTTCTGGTTTATTCTGGTGCCTTCCAGTTGAAGGAAGTAATCCCGTGAGCCTTATGATTAGTTCCCGTGCCAAATAATACTTGTACATAAATTATGCAACCTCTTGATCAACATGTGCCAAATGTCGACAACTAATAATAGACATGTGATGCCTAACGTATCTTCTTTTTATTTTTCACCAAACCTCTCTCTCTCTCTCTTTCTCTCTATATATATATATATATATATATATATATATATATATATATATATTTATAAGGAGTATTAATCATATAAAATATATTATAAAATTTGATAATATATATATATATGTAAGGAGTATTAATAAAAAAAATTTAATATTTTTATGATTAATTCATTTTTAAAAAATAGTTATAAATATTTTGACCTTCTAAAAATATAATTAATCACATAAAGTATATTATAAAATTTGATTATATATATATATATATATATATATATATATATATATATATATCTAACATTTCTTATTTATTGAAATGTGTAAGTTACACCACTTGACTTGATTGGCTTGTGGCTGCCAATGCCTATATGCCAACCAAACTTGGCGTCAACCAATTGGGTATTTCTCCAATTGACCCAACTCAATTTAATTTGGATTTTTTTTACCAATTATTTGGTCACATGGTGGACCCAACTCTTCTCTTTCTTTCTAGTCCTAGATAACGTTGCAATTGACTGGGTCCATAACCATTCATCTCTTGTCACTAGTCATGTTTGCTTCTTTCAATTGTTTTAAAAGTATATACAATAATATACATTACCCATATTAACTATTCGTTTAAGAATTTAAGGTTAAATATGTAAATAGTATAAATATTTTTATTGATTCAGAATTTTAAATATGTACAAATATTATTATTTAATTAAATATTTTAAAATAAGTATAAAAACTATAAACATTTTTCATCTAATTATAATTATTTTCTAATGATTCACACATTATATTATTAATTATCTTAAATATGTTTATTATTTTTTATTTTTTATTTTAAGGAAAAAACAAAACATATAAAATTACATGCACAGAGTGAGAGTAGTAGCCACGTCCCGTGACTATTTAGTGCTACTTGACTATCTTTCTTTTAAAATATTGATCGTCATATTAAAAAATTTAAATATAAAAAATTTAAATATTTAAATATTTTAAAACACTTTTTTATTCTCTTATTTTTAAAATATTTAGTTAAATATTTAATTTATTATTTTATATTTAATTTAAATTTTTCATCTTTTTTTATAGTTTTGTTATGTTATTTTATTGAAGTTCTTAATTTTGATATTTATTATTAATTTTTTTCTAAATTTAATTTAAAAATATCAGTTTGTATATTTTAATTTCTGAATTTATTTATATTTTAACCTTTTAAAATATTAGATAGTTAAAAGATATCAACATATTTAGTTTTTAAATATGTTAATTTTATTGATTTATAGTTTATATTTTAAAAAAAAATGATCAAATTAACATCAAACTGAAATTGCTGATATTTTTTGAGGAAGAAAAATATATAAGATATAAGAGCCTAAATTGTATAGAAGAAAATTTTCATTAAATTATTTTAAAATTAGAGGTTTGATTCCTTATTTTTTTAAAACAGTTTTTTAATCGTTAAAATAACTGGTGTTTAACGTATAATATATATTTATATTTAATATATTAATAATAGTAAATTAAAATAATATATTTTAAAAATTAAAAAATCAAAACTAGTTATTTTAAAAACATTAAATTAATATCAAACTTTTGGAATTTAAAAAAAATTATCTAAATTTAAATTATTTGCAACAAGATTTTACATATACATGTTGTGAGAATGAAAAACAAATTTAAATATTCAATTTTTCATATATAACTAAGATTAAACTCACATATTATTTTTTATTTTTATTGTTTATATGAAATTTAATAACTGAGAATTAGGATACGCTCATCTCATCTTTTTATAATGAAGCACTGATAATCAATATATTTGTTCAATTCTCTCGGTTCATCATATATATATATATATATAATTTTAATTTGCGGTTATTAAATTTTTATTGACTCATAATTTTGCTTGCCCATAGATTACTCAATTTCTTAAAAAAGGGGATTTTATTCTCCTTAGCTATTGACTTGCGGTTAGTCTGCCAACGTGGTAAATTCTAAATAGAATTCATGAAGTGGCACAGGATATTTAAAATATTGAACCTTATTGTTATTATTATTTTCTATGGATGAGATTATACTTAGCTACAAATATGGTAATGATAGATTAAAATATATTGAATTAATATTTGAAATGGAGGATTGTTCAATAATTATTAAAAATATTATAATAAATAACTTACCTTTCATATATCAAGCTTATTTGTCTTCTAATTTAAAGATAATTTTTAAGAACCGATTAGTAATATTAAGATTAGTTCTTCATCCTGCTTTTTTATTTATTAACTCAAACGATGTTCTTTGTTGAAAATCAGTATCATCTACAAAATTCATTATATGAACTTAAACTTTAGATCCATTGCGTTATGATGATAACATATGAGTTGTTTTCAATCAATGAAAAATGTGCTTATGTTGTTCCACCAAGTTGTGCAATTTAAAATTTTTTCACCTCACTTATTCTTGCTTTACTTAGTCCTAATCTTAAATCGTGGATTCTTAATTAAAAAATCTCTTTTATCTTATTTTCATTTACATTTTTATAACAAATGAATCTGATTCTTTTATCATTTTTTTTTGTTAATATATTATTCTCTAATCCCAAATCTGACTCTTCTTACATAATCTATCCAAAACTTTCAAACAATCTTTAATCTTTCAAATTTCATCCCTACTCTAAATTTCATATCAACACTTTTGACCAATAAAAAGTTATAATCACTTATTTTTCTAAAACAATTAAAAATCAAAATCATTTTAAAACAATATAAATATTTTTAAACCTTACTTATATAAACAATGACAAATACTTACATAGTAAAGAAATCATTATAGTGAGAATAGTTACCTTCAAACTTTATTTGCAAGCTCTTAAAGAAATATCTTTGTTTTGTAACCTCTCATAGCAACCTTCAAAATACATACATAAAAATGATACTGCAATTAGTTTGTATTTCTCTTTAATAAAAATTAAAAAAATAATTTATACCATTATATTCAACTTTACTCTTTTTTTTATTATTGAACTCTCAAGTAGCTCATAGTATAATAATATTTGAAGTTAAAGTAGTTGTGTAATGTAAAAGAGATGACTAAAAACATTCAATAGAAAAATCTTTCTTCTACAATAATTTTCTTACACTCTTAGCAAAAATGGCATCAAAGTTTATGAAAAAATATAAAAAAAAAAGAAAAATTTGAAAAAAAAGTAACGAGAACAACACTATGCCAAAATTATGTTTTTACTTCATTTCTGTTTTATAAGATATAGATAAAAAGTTTCACATTTTTTTACCGCTCACTATTTATGTTGCATTTTTTTCCTGCTTCTGCCTATTTTTCATGACTTCAATAACAACTTTGGATCATCATTGTTAATAGCATTGACATTGCTCATCCAGCCACATCATTAATGAAACGACGCATTTCGAGCATAAGAGAGGACAGGAGTCACAGGGGCAAGAAAGGATCCGTTCCTAGTATTCATATGACTTGCGGTTTCATCTGGGCACAAATCCTCTCCAGTACTAGAGGTCTAGTTCCTCAAACAAAGAGGAAAAATTATATGTATAAATTGATTACACATATAAGAGAGATAGAAAGAGAAAAAAATAGAGAAAAAAAAATGAAGAGGATATTAATCTAGTTTTATCATGTTTGTTTTATTAAAAATAAAATTAAAGTTTGTTTTATTTTTTTATAAAATTTAATCTATATTAACTATTTGAATCAAATTTTTTGATAAAAATATTTTTAATTAAATAAAAAAATTTATTAATATAAACATAATAATTATTTAGATGTAGAGAAATTAAAAAATATATCTTATTAATATTAAGGATAATTTTAAAAATTAGAAATTAATAATGAATTTAATATTATTAATTAACTTAATTAATTTGTAATAAATAAATAATAATTTTTATAAGAATTCGGAAATAATATGTAATAAAAATAATAAATGTGGAATAAAAGTAGAAGAAATGGTGTTAAATTTGTAATTGTTGAGAAAGAGACAAGGGTCTTTGTGGTAAAGGAGCATCTAGAGTGGTCATGAATATCACGCAGCCAAAAGAAATCAAAACCAAAGAAGTCATGAAAATCACGTGGACGAGTAAAATAGAGAAAAAGAAAATTAAAAAAAAAAAGCAAATACCATACTTAGTCCTATTCAAGGATAAAATAATGCTAACCTGAGGTTAGCCCAACTTGTAAGATAAATTTGAAAACATCTATCCAAAATATTGTCTATGAAAATAAAGTGTTGTTAAAACGTCAATGTAAGAAATAACTAAAAAAAAGGTTTAACTTCTAATCAAAGTTATTTGTAAAAGATTAAGAAAAATAACGTGTTAGTGTATAGTGAATTACTGTGTCGATTTATGTTTGAACTTCGAAGGATTAATCCCTCATCTAAAAGTGTAGAAAAAGTTTAAAATATCAAATTCGTGTATTCGTTTTTAATGTTGGTACATCTATCAAATTAATCCTTAAATTAATAATAAATTCATAATAAAACTTAAAGTATATAAAAATTTATTATATTAATTTTTAAAATTTAAAAATTTAATTAGATTATTTTTTTAATAAAATCAATATAACATATGTACATCTACGTAATATTATCCGTCTTAATATAAATTAATTTAATAATTATAACTTAAGAAGAGGAGAGAGAAATTATCCTTCATTCTCAAGAGTCCAAGACTGGGTCAGTCCTAGCCCGTGACTTCACATAAATATTATAATATAGTTACTTTGCTTGCAAAATTCAACACACCCCCGCAAAGCACATGCTCCAACCAACTGCTGTATAAATAAATAATTTATAATATAAACTGTTTTGTAAAGAATAATATAAACAACTTATTTAAAGATAGTTTTAAATGCATAACTATTTTAGATATTAAACTTGAATAAATTATCTGTTTTTTAACCTGTATTTAAGAATATATAATAAAAATAATATTAAATAATAATTTTTATTGAAATTAAAATATTTATATTGGCGTTAAATTATACATCTTTATTATATATTTAAAATACATATTAAAAAATCGATAAATTATTAATGTAACATAACGTTTACTTTTAAAGAAAAGTATTTCTTAAATAAAATAAGAATTGTGCGCGTTCTAAAAAGGCGTTTGGTTCTGCCACGTGTTTTTTATTTCCGCGTTTGGCGTGGATGCTGTGTGCATCCCAGAACTTTCCTTGTCTCCCCGTTTTCCACACGGAATTTCAACGTCAACTTTACAGTTTCAAATTTATTCACCTTTCTTTTATCAATTTATATTAAGAAATGTTTGTTGGTACGAATCAACGGTACGAATTATACAGGACGAAAATTACCTGCAAAACAATTTTGTCATTTTGTGCCTGTTTGGTTCTTGTTAACAAATTAATTTCTGTATTTTTATAAAAAAAATACACGTTTTAATAAAAATTATCTATAAATTATTTTTGATATATAAGTTAATATTTTAATAATTAAAAAAATTAAATAACTTTAAACCAAAAGAATCCTTTATCTAATTCCTGCTGAGCACATAAATTTAAAGTTTCATACCAACTAGCACAACAGCACTCCTCTTTAAATATTGTGTTATCCCTTACCTGAAAGAATAGTGTACAGTTTAAGGGGAAAGATTAATTATACTTTTATTTTTCTATATTTTAGTGTGTCATCATTTTTAATCTCTTTAATTTTAAATGTTCATATTCGAATATCACATTATTTGTTTATTAAAATTAAGTTTTTATCAAATATTTTTTATAATAAGAATATGAAATTTTAAATAATCTGACATTAATTTAAATAGATTATTATAAGAATAAAAATAAAAAATGTATAAATTTAACGAAAGTCTTTTTGTTAATCTTTATACATCACTGTTAAGTAATACTACTTTTGTTATATTCTAATCAATTGTTCGATGAACCTTTAATCTTAATCATACAACGTTATATATGAATGATATGATTAGAAATTTATTATTATTTTTTTGTACTTATTGATTATTTGTGCCTTTTTTTAGGATTTGAGAATCTTTTTATATTTACAATTAATATAGTTTCTTTGCCTAACTATAAATAAATTTTTAAATATATAGTTGCTCTAAATATTTGAAGAAAGAATGTTCTTATTTATAATAATCCTTTTAACTCAAATAAAATTATCTTCTATAAAAGATATCTGTGATTTCAAAAAACAATGTTGAATTTTTTTTAAAAATATATAGATAAAATATATTTATAATATTATATTACATCCCGTTATAAAAAATTCTAAGTTACCAGAAAAGATGAAAACATATTAACTTAAATTGAACTTTTTAAAACCTAATGTAACCTAATTTTAAAATTAAGTACAAGTCTAATCTATTTATTTAGCATATATTATTTTTTAATATTTAACGTGACTTTTTAAAAAACAGAGATTTCACATGTAAACATATTTAAAAGCTTATTTTATATTGGAATTTGTCAAAAGCTAAAAATTTTACACTTATATAAGCTTTACAATATAGATCAACAAACTTAACATAAGTTTAATCTAATGTAATCCTAATATACGAGTACAGACAGTCTATCTAGTTTCATTCCTAATAACATGTTAGATTTAAATCCTAGGTTATTTTAACTTTTAACTAGAATTAAAGTTAGGATTAGCCAATGATAAATAGGTATCATGTAAGTTAGATGGTATTATAATAATATTATAAATATTTTATTAACAAAAGAAATATTGAAATAAGCAATATTAATAATTCTGTCCTGAATCTGTTTAATTGAGTTAAATAATTATTAGATTGTTTTACCAAAAACTAATTAACTTTTAGATTTAAATATACTTTTTAATAGCTTTAATTTTACAATTTTTATTTTAATTCTTTTAATTTTTTTACAGTTTTAGTTTTTTATCCATGTAAATTAAGCATTTTTATTTTTAATGATGTGATTATATAAATAATTAATATTTTTTTAATCATCTTCATCTGTTTAGATAGAATATATATATATATATATATATATATATCAAAAATATAATCAATTCTGTTAATTTTTTTAAAATTTTTATTTTTTGTTTAATTTTTTGTAAGATTTATTTTTATATATTATAATTTGAATTTTTTTATTTATTATTAAAAAATTAATTAAGATTTTTAATATCTAAATAAACTAATAAATAAAAATAACTTTTTTACTCTTTATTTATTTATTAAAATAATAAAAAACGGAAAGAGTATATGTCATCTTCTTGATTATTCACATTATTATTCAGTAATTATTAAGAATAAAAATGTTAATTTTAAAAAGATTAGAAAATAAAATCAATAAAAATAATAAAAATTATGCAAATGTAAAGATAAAACATATGATTTAAATCTTTATTTTTACTTTTAAAAATCATTAATGCACTGATAATGATATTCTCAATAATTGGAATTAAAATTATGAGAGGACATATGAATATCTTATTAACCAGAATTAGCAAGCTGTACTAGAGGAGAGGGGGGTTGGGGGTTATATTATATTGTCGGTAACACAAGAAAATGAACATTTTCAATGAATAAAGGAAATGGGAGCACCGAACTGTGGAAGTTGCGTTGCATTGAGGTGTGACTGTGTGAGGGTTTTGGAATCCCAATTTTCATGCCTCCTCCACATGTCGTTTTTTCATTGGTTTAAGAACGCGTGCATGCGTCCTCCAACTTTCCTACAATAAAATATTGGAACGTCAAACGGCTGGTGAACGGTTTTGTATTGGTTCCGTGCTTTTGTATTCTTCTCCGCCTAACGCCGTTATATTATAGAGTTACCTCACACTGTGCATGGAAGAACCACTTTCCTGCATTTACCAAACTACCCATTCCCAAACACCCTGCTCTGTTACATCACATCCAGGGACCAGGGAAGTTTCCTGTAGCGTTTAGTTGGATTTTAAGGAAAAAATATTATTGAAATTAATTATAAAAATATTTATAATTTAGTTAAAATATATCATAAATTTAAATTAAACTAAATAATTTTTTTTCGATTTATTAGGTTTATTCCTTTTTCTAAAATTTAACAATGTAAAATCAAAGATAAATCAGTAAATAAAAGGTAAAAATAATTTTGGAAAGTTATATGTATCACATGATTTAATATTTATTATAATCACTATAAAAAATATAAGTGATAAAAAATATACATTTTATTTTAATTTTAAATATTATTATAAAAAACTAATAATCTAATAAATTAATAAATTATTTTTTATAGGATGTTCTGTTAAAAATCTCGTTTACCATTTTAATTTGATTTTTTAAAAAATAAATAAGTTATTTTCTTAATGTTTGTTTAATAAAAATATATGAACGAAAGAATAATAAATCTTTTCATCTATTTTATAAGAGTGGTAAAAGTTATGATTTTGTTATTAATTTATTTAAACGTCTTGTTGAATAAAATATTAATGAAATTTAAACATGTAATATCAGTAATAACAGCACTAATAAATATTAATAAAATCTTAATCAAAATTATATGATGGTGAAAAATTACTTATCCAAAGATCAATTCATAAGTAGAAACAAAATAACAAATATCTAAAATTATATGCGATTTGATTTTATAAAAAATTTTGTAAATTGAACTAAAACTAAATTAGCAAATATAATTTTTTATTTTAAATTTTTTTATAATTTTTGATTGATTCCATTCACTTTGGTTGCATAATTTAGATTGGATTAATTTAATCCTGCACATATTTAATATAGAATTATTCAAATGGAACATTATTTATTTTAAAATATCATGAATAAAAATAATATTATTTTACATATAAATCATTTTTTAAATTAAAATATAAAATAAATTTAATGTATTAAATTTTTAATAATTTCTAATTTAAAATATGTTTAGCAATATATTTTAACTAATTAAAAGTTAAAATTACTAATAAAAAATTGTTAAAAAAATTGAAGTTATATTTGGTCAAATAAGAGAAATAAAAAATAAAATTAACATAATAAAAATAAATAAAAGTATTATATAAATTGTTATATAATTTTATAGTATAAATATCTCGTATAATCATATGTGGTACGGGGATATGAAGCATTTATTGTTTACTTAGCAATTGTTAGGAGATAATATTATTACTACAGCGATGGGGAAAAAGCCAGTTTAAAACTGATGAATTTTTCAACAAAAAAACTTCTATCTTTGTTTTTAACACAAAAACCTCGTTCTCCTATCAAAATTCAGTAAATAAAAAGAAAAAGGTCCGAATCCCTTTCGAACATTGAATGTCTTTACTCCTAAAATAAACATGTGTGCGTCTTTATATATATATATATATATATATATATATATATATATATATATATATATATATATATATATATATATATATATATGAAAATAATTTTATTTAAGTCGAATAAAATTTTTATGAATGATAAAATTTTTCAAATACTTATGATAATTGTGTATCTATAATTCAAATTTAAGATCATTAATTAAATTTTAGTAATTAATTTATATATGTGATAGTATTTATCTTAAAGTTTGGTTTCAAAATGAAAATTAATTACGTTTTTAATTTTGACTTTTTATTTGAAAAATAGTCTGAGTTTACTTTTAATTTGGTATAAAATTTAAATATAATAATCACATGTAGTTTCAGTTTCATTAATTAACTCGGTTTTAATTTACTTTATGTTAGCCAATTTAATTGAAAAATAAAATAAATTTATATGGGTTTTATAATTTCCTCATATTGAAAATTTTAGAAAATAATTATAAATAACAAAATTTTATTAAAAAATAGTAATTTAAATTTTAACCAAAGACAAGATGCTTTAATAGATTTTTAGTATTAAGACAATAATAACTTTCGGATAAAAATGTTCTTATTTAAAATGTGATGTACGTGTAGAACAAATTAGTGAAATTAAAACTATCCTGCGCACTGGGGTCTTCAAAAATCTTCTCATCTCGCTAGTCTGACACCATGAAATTAATTTCACTAAATTTGAGTTTTAGACCTGTTTGAAAAGATTTTTTTTTAATTTATTTAAACTTATCTTATAATATAAATATTTTAATTATTAATAAATATTTATAATCTTTTTAAAAGTTGAGTTATATTTATTTATATAAGTTGCTGAATGAAATTTATGTAAAAGAAGTTTACAAAACTTATACAGAACGTTCTATCTTCAGAGATTAAATATTTACAACATAAAATTTTATATTTTAAACGTATACAATAAATACTTAAGTAAGTTGTTTACTAAAATAGAAGTTTAGAAATTAGGTCTAACATGTTTATTGAGACAAGTGAAAATTACATTTTTATATATTGTTTAATGATTATAAATTAATAATATATTTTTACATTAATTAGAAATATTTATATAATATAATAATATATGATTAATATTTTTTAAGATAAATCTTATAAAATATATGTTATTTAAATTTCAAATTTTTAAAATTTATTATTATATAATATTAATTTTATATTATATCAATAAATCAAATTATTCTAGTATGTTAGTACATTATTAGGCTTTGCTGAGGTCAATTTTAAACTTAAACAAATGACATATTAAAAATTCAAAGTAGATAATAATAAAATCAATTTTTCCATTATATGCATCTAGATTAAGAGAATAAAAATTTAATATAAAAATAAAATTCTGTCATTAAAATAATAAACTTTTAAAATTGTCAATAAATTTTTTGTTATTGCTAATAACTTGATTTGTTTTCAATCATTTTAACCTACAAATCGAATGCATAGGATATATATATATATATATATATATATATATATATATATATATATCCTAACTTAATCTTGTTCTAATTTTAATAAAAATAATCTGTTTTGATTAAATTTAGAAAAATTAAATCTAAATCTTATTTATAAAGATATGTCAAAGTTAGAATATAAATATCCGTTTAAATAACTATAATAATTAAATAATTATGCTAAGAAAGGCTTGGTAAAAAATTAAAAGCTGAAAAGATACATAGAATTAAAAAATAGACAAAAATTTACAGGTTAGAGTAATAAATTTTTTATAAAACTAATTATTAAATTATCTAATTAAAATATAATGATAAATAAAAACATGATTATTAGATTAAAATTTAAGTATTATAATTTTATTAATTTAAATATTTTATTTTTCAAATTAAATAATTATATTAAAATAAAAATAATATTTTCAACTTTTTTTACATATATTTTATGAAAAATATTATATAAATAAATTTATAATTATTTTGACAATTATATTTTATAAAAAAAAGAGTTTTATAATTTTATTTATGAAGTATTTTTTATAAAAATTATATTTTTAAATAAATAAAATTTGAATAATATTTGTATAAAAAATATTCATTTTATTTTTAAAATTTTATCGAAAATTAAAATTTTTATTATAAATAAGGTAAATAAAATATTTAATATTAAACTAAATACAATAATATTGAATCATGATAAAAAAGTAATATATAAATAATTATCAAAATATATTAAAAATTAAAATAAAATAATAATTTTTAATTAATAGTTAAAATTTTAAACGCTGTAGAAGATAACGTTAAAAACAAATTATATATTATTAAAATAATTATTATACAAAATAAAGTTGAAATAATCTTAAAATTTTTTACCTATAGTTCATCTTTCATTCGATTAAAATTTACTATTAAATACACTCTATATTTTTTAATTTGATT
This sequence comes from Canavalia gladiata, assembly GCA_037954105.1. Lineage (NCBI taxonomy): Eukaryota > Viridiplantae > Streptophyta > Magnoliopsida > Fabales > Fabaceae > Canavalia > Canavalia gladiata. The sequence goes on along the minus strand of CM075662.1, from coordinate 15,816,406 downwards.
AAAAACATAATTTTAAAAGTTTTAATATTTATTTTATATTATTTAAATCAAAATAAGTTTAATATATATATATATATATTAATAAAAATCGTATATAAATTTATTTAAACATTAAAAATTTTAATTTCTTATTTTTACTTCATCCAAATTTGTATTCAAAATGTTAACCCACCTGAACCTTCGTAGGAAACTTGCCTCCAAACCCAAACCTATTGTGTTACCGCGTGTAATACACGCGCTCAGCACCATAATATATAAATGACCATTGTTTTTAAGATAATAACAAATTAAAAATGTGACTGAGCACATGATACCACAGGTAGACTGACCGTTAATAGTGTTGACCGATTAAATGTAAGATATTTATTTCAATATTTGATCTCAGTGTACTTCATCTCCTAAATAAGGACGTGTTTTAAACATGTGTTGCTGATAGTTGAATAGTCAAAAATTCATATATTCAATCATTTTCTTATCCGACGACTAACTGGACCGCATTTACCAAGTTTTATTTTCTTTTATAACTCATAGAATATATTTGACTTTTATTTCCTTTTGATATAGAAATTCAATGACTCATACAAATTTAGAATACACATCAATAAACGTTGAATTGATCAATTTTAAAATGTTGAACTTTGAAGCTATTCATTAAATAAACGAAGCATCCTTAAGTTAGGTGTTGTTTGAATTTGTATTTATCATAGCGAAGAAAATAATATGAGAACTTAAGAAAGAGATCCGCCGCGAAGCTTCGTCAGATCAGAATGTGATTTATATCTGACAAATATCCGCATTTAAATTTAAATAAATATCTACAAAATTTATGAATATGAATATAAATATTAAAATTTTCATATTTATTTATATAATTTCCAGTATCCGTTCAACTAGAGACTTTGTCAATTAATAGGGACGAGAATGGATTTTAAATCTGTAAAAATATATTCGTAATAAAGATGATGATGAAAAATAAATAAAAAGTTCATTAAAATTTATAAAAAATTTAATTAAAAAAATATCTTTAAAATAATTTTTGAATTTAAAAATCGTTATATACAAAGAAGATATTGACATCATTCCATATTCCTTAAAAATGGTTACTTTTGAAGTAATTATGTAAATATAAATAAATTTACTATATTTCAAAAAATCATTTTATTTTTTAAATATTTTAAAATTAAAATTTGAAAATGAATTATTTAGAAGGGAATTTTTTTAATTTTAAAATAAAGGAAGAATGTTTAAAAAATTATTTTGATTTAACGTTCTTCTATGTATTTTTAAGTATATTTAAAAAATTAAGGTCACACAATTATTAAGAAAAATTAATTCGAAAATTTTGATTTTTTTAATTTTTTTTTTTGGATTTTCAAGAGATTAAATTTAAATTTTAAAATTCATAGAGAATATATTTTGGAATTTTATTTGAAATTTTAAAGAAAAAGACATTTTAGAAAAACTGATTTTTTAATTTTTGAAAGTTTTTTTAAATTTAAAAATATTTTAAATCTTGAAAATAATTTTTTAATTTTGAAAATAATAGTTTTTTAAAATTTGAAACTTAAAAGGAAATAAATTCATGTGTATAGTCATGATATAGATTAAAAATAATTATTTTAATAAAATTCAATAAATTATTTTTGAAACTAAAATGAATTTTATTTTAAACTATAAAAATAAAATGTTTCTATAAATTAATTTTAAAAAATAAAATAAATTCATCTGCACAGTCATAATATAGATTAAACTAATTATTTTAATAAAATTCAATAAATTGCTTTAAAATAATAAAAATAATTTTATTTTATTGTTAAAAAAACAAAATCAATCAATATGTATTAGATTCTATATAACGTGTGCATTTTTAATAATTCATCGTGATTCAATATTTATTAAAAGTGGATTACAATTCAATTAACAATAGTTTCTAGCAGTTGGTTGTTGCATTATTAAAAAATAATTATTTATATAATAAAATAATTATTATTTTTTAATAAAAAGTTAAAAGAAGAAATATTTTCAAAATTTTTTAAAATTAAAGAGAAAAATAATTTAAAACATTATTTTAAATATCTTTTATAAAACTAACAGATAAATTCAACAATTAAATGAAAGCTGAAATTAAAAAATTAAAAGTAGATAAACTATTTCTTAAATAAAAAGTAGGTGATAAAACTAGCTTTTGAATTAATCCATAAATATAAAATAAAAAATATATTTAAATAATAAATTAAAATATAATAAATTTAATATATATTTTAATAAAATATATTAAAATTTAATTAAATAAATTTTGTTTTTTAAAATATAATTTTTTTATTTTTATTTTTTATATAGATAAGTTTTAAATAAAAAATTTTAAAAAATAATTTTTATAATTTTTTTATTTTTTATAAAATATTATACTTTATTTGAAAATAAAATATTTTTTAACTTTATAAAGGTTAATTTTAAAATTTAAAAATAAAATATTTTTAATATTTTGAAAAGATAAATTAAAAATAAATAAATCTACTTATATTCAAGATCCAAATTAATAAAGATAACAATCTAATAAATTTTTATAATTCAAATAATGTCAACAACAAATTTTTATTTAATTAAAATTAATTAAATATTGTATAAATTAAAAATAAATATAGAAATAATTTTTAATTTTTCCTAAAAAATTATTTATTCTTTTAAAATATATAATGTTAAATAATAAAAATAAACTTACTTATGTATAAGATTTATACAGTAAAGATAGTTACTAATTAAATTACTACAATTCAAATAATATCAACAATAATTTTTTACTTGATTAATATTAATGGATGATTACGTTGATTTAAAATAAATATAAAATTAAAATAATTTTAATTTGTAAAGGAAAATTTTAATTACTTCTTAAGAAATATAATTTTTAATAAAATAAATTTTTTTATGCATATAATTTAAGCTAATAAAATAACTACCTAATAAATTGTTACAATTTAAATAATACAAATATTAAAATAAATTTAAAAAAGAAAAGTTTACATAATTTCAACAACAAATATTATATTTTTTTTCTAACACACATTATTATTGGAAGAATCATACAAACAACAAAAATAATTATTTAAAATTTAAGACATATAGTTGTAGCAATGTAAATATCTATAATTTTTTTTAACATATTATTAAAAGAACCATGCAAAATAGAAAAAAATAGAATCATCATTATTTTATATTTTTATTTATTTATTATAAAATATTTAATATAAAGCAAATTAGGAAACATAAATACTATTATAAATTTTAATTATTATTATTTAAAGTTATATTTATTTATAAAATAAAAACATAGTAATATAAGAAAATAAAAGAAACATAGTTAAATTTTATTTATTTTTAATTATTATTAGATCATTATTATTAAATTTCTTTAAAATAAGCTCAAATCAAGTAACTTAAAATTAATTTAATCTTATTTTTAATTAAATACCACATCAAATTAAGATTAACTTTTTAGTTTGTTTTAGAATTAACAACAATCCAATACGATTAGATTGAAAAGGATCAAAATTTAATTTAAATAATAAAATTTAAAATTAAAATTGAATCTTAAATAAAACATAATTAAATTGATTAAATAAATTTTTAAAGATTATAGAAATTTGTAAATATCAAAGAAAAAAAGGTATTACTAGAAAGAGGAAGAGACTGGAAACTAGAAAATACAAAAAGGTTATTTATGACATTAATTGAGAGAGAAAGAATGATAGACATGAAATGGTGATAATTATTTTTATAACATCAAGACAAAAAATTATGGTGGAGGAGCATTAAACTCTTAGATCATTGAAAGCGAAATATCAAAGGTTGTTGGTAGGAATGATTTTCCTCTAATATCTACCTTCAATAGTGGGATGATGTGTGGTAGAGGTGAGACAACCACTTATGTGATGTTACGATTTTTTCATTTTTTTTATCATTTTAATCTTTTTTGTATTCTTCTATTATTCTTTTGTATAATGATGAAAAAGTTATAATTATTAACAAATATATATTTTGTTGTAAATATATTTTTATATAAACGAATAAAGGAAAAATTTGTTAATGGACATGAGTCTATTATGATTTGAAGTAGATGTTATGTGTGTGGTCGTAAAGATGTTGATGTTGTGATGACGATGTTTTTTCAATAACCATCCTTTTCCCGTTATTTTTTACATATTATTTTTTATATTATTACCAAAATTGTTATGTTATTATTATTAATGGTTTATTTATTATTTATATTGATATTATTAAAAAAAAGAAGTGCATAAACATATTAATGAAAATGAAAAATAATAAAAAATAATAAATAAGATTATTAAGTGTAAAATGTCAAACTTTAGATGTGGACCAAAAAAGAAACTTTCTTTTTAGCTTGGCGATGATTATGAGAAAGAAACAAACATAAGATTAAGTATAATGATCTTTAAGGTTAATGATAGAAGTTGGTGACATTATTTAATACTAAAGAGAATATTCAACGGTATAATAACATCTTTGGATAATTTTATAATTTTCTTATAAAGTTCAAATAGGTTATTTTTTTAAGCATATCATTATTTCAAATTCAATATTATTTACATATATCACAAACACCAAATATGGACAACTTGTCCATACATTCATATATAATCATAACATTTATGACGATAATAAGATCTACCCATCATAAGTTTAAGCATATTATTCACATTCAATGTATGCTTCTTCATCACAATAAGAGATATTATATTTTTTATTCAAGCAACATAATATTATATCAACTATTCACATACATACATATATACATACATACATACATATATACATACATATATATATATATATATACACTAATATACTAATGATAAAATAAGTATTTTTTACACCACTCATATACATACTATCACAAAGTTTTACAAAAAGGAGTAAGGATCCTAGAGACTTGACATTAGTGCAAAGGTATACTACAAAATCAGTATATACAAAATACCAACTAATCTCTTAAGAGAGCATATTTTCTTTCTCCAATGTTCCTTTTTATTTCTCGCACCAAATTATATACATAGAAAAAAATAATTCTTCTTTTCTTTCATCCTTTCTCTCTTAAGTTGTCCAACAAAAGGAGAAGGTGATTACTTATAGTCGAAGAAATTATTAGTGGGATCTTGCATTTGTTATGGTGATTGATGAGACGGTTCTGTAAAAGAATATCATATTCTAAATAGATTTCTATACTCTCATGCAATCATTCTCTTTCTTTTTATACTCTCTAAATAGATTAAGATAGTAATTTTTCGTTTAAATATAGAGTTTTTTGAATAAGGTGTGGACCACATTACTGTGTGTAGGGGGGAGGGGAAATTGTCAATTTGAACTTAACCGGTCCAACCTCATGTGTGTGAGGCTTTTTCCCTTACTAGCTTGTTTACAAGCTCATAATGTATCTAAGTATATAAAGCTTATGTCTATCCCTATTCTAAATAATGTGAGATTTAAACCTTTTGAAATACAAGTCTTTCCAACAGATGAGACCCCAACTCATTTCAAGAAATAGTAGTGATGACAGCTCCAAGTTCAACAAATGTGGCCTTCCTGTCATATGAATCATTGAAGTCTGATCCATCTAAAGGTGGAATGGAGGTCGAGTCATGCTCCTTAATTTGATTAGCAGCTAAAAAGGAATACAAAAATAAAAAGCAAAAAAAGGAAATAAGAATTATACTCATTCATGTATATAAAATAATGGAATACAGATGTTGAAAAATATTCTCATACATACACAATAAAGTTTCAACCATATAAAAGCATAATTTAATCTATCACATATCACTTGTAATGTTATTGCAAATTTTATGCCATATATGAATATACTATGACAAACCTTTCTGTCCCCAGAGAACTTAATGCATAAAAAATCTCATTGAGTTTCATGAAAATTTTGATCTATCTTAAACTCCAAATTTCATGCATGCATGACCAAATCTAACATCGTATGAAGTTTTCAACACTTTAAACTTCCATGCATTATATCATTACAATTCATCAAATCCACTATATCTTTTATTAGGCCAAAGATTAATGTCCATTTAAAAAATACTTAGGAAAATTTGGTCCTCTAACCATGATAATGTTTGAGGTATGTTAGGATGACCAAGTTGCGAATTATGCTAACTTTGACATTGATGATCTACCTCAAGCCCCTTATAAATTATCACACTTAATCATTAACCCTCTAAGCTCTTAAAGTTGGCCTTACAATTTATCAACCTTTGCAAGGCTTTGCATAAAATGCATGTTTACAATAAATTAAAGATATGCATTTAGTACATTACGTGCACATGTTAATATATACATACATTAGGATTCCAACTTTATTTTTGACTCTTAGATAATTTTTGATAAATTTTTAACAAATCTGTATTTGTATTCGAACACTTCTATCCCTTAAATGTTACATCATCGTTATAAGAATCATTCTAGATTGTATGTAATGCAATTATCACAACTTTCTAAGGTATTCTCTATTTCAACTGACATGGTTTACGTTCTTTTTCTCTTATATAATCTTAGGTCATAATTTAGTTTTACATAAAAATATTTTTTTTCTCTTACAAACTTTTGTTTTTTCTAAAAAAGAATTTTTTGGAATGATTTACTTTGTTAAAGAAAATATCAACACATTTATTTTACTTAAATCACAAATAGAATTAACCAAAAAATCTAAGAAAATATAGTTCATTCAAAAGTGAAAGAATATATCTCTAAAATGCTATTATCTTGAGAAAAAAAATTAGAAAATTTAATTTAGTCAATTTTATTTTTTCTAAAAATTTGAAATTGGTAATTTTCTTATTAATTATGAAAACAAAATCTTTTCCTCTATTCCTTATTATGGAAGAATATTCTCACCTAGATGTGATTAATTTTTATTCATTCAAATCTCAAAAATTGTATATCATTTAGAGTATATTAAGTATATATTTTAACCAACTTATTTTTAGTATAAATTTTCTATCATATAAAAACACAGCAGAACGTCACATACACAAATCTTTGATCTTTAGAATTTATTTTTTAATTAACTTTATCCACACAAATCTCAAAAATTTAATTCTACTTAAAATATATAAATCATACAATTTGATAAATTTATTTTTAAAATAAATTTATTACTACACCAAGAACACACTTGATGTTACCAGCACAAGTCCTTGATCATCATAATTTATACAATTAATTTAAAAGTGAAAAGAATATATCTCTAAAATATTACTATCTTAAGAAATATTATGAAAGTTAATTTATTTGATTTTATCTTCTATAAAAATTTAAAATGGGTAATTTTTTTGTTAATTATGAAAATATAACATTCTTATTCTTTCTTTGTTATGGAACAATAATCTCATCTTAATGTGATTAATTTTTATTCATTCAAATCTTAAAGATTTCACATTCCACATCACATACATTACATAAAATATACCATGTATATATTTTTATAATATAAATTTTCTACCATATCAAAAATATAACTGAATATCACATACTCATTGTTAATCATTAAAATTTATACCATAATTAACTTTATCCACACGAATCTCAAGAATTTAAAGTCATTCAAAGCATATAAATCATACAATTTGATGTATACTTTTAGTACAAACTTACTACTATATCAAGAGCATAATTAGTGTTACATACACAAATTTTTTATTGTCATAATTTACACATCACAACATAATATACACACACACACATATATATATATATATATATATATATATATATATATATATATATATATAAAATACAAAATATTTACATTACACTTAAGATTTATATCCAACTAAATTATTAATTTCACTAGCGATCCTCTATTCTAAGATATGTGGTCCAACCATTTTCTATACGACCAAATATGCAATATCTTATTTTACCTCAATCAACAATTAATTTTTATAAATATTATCACATCATTAAAAATTTATAAAAAAGTGAAAAATATTTAAACTTTTCTCAAATAAGTAATTTTCATTTAATTACAAATCAAAGAGGCAAGTGTGTGCATCATATATCATTATCATGACTCATAGATATTTATAACACTATCAAGAATCAAATTATCACAATTTAATTAATCAATTTAGTCCTTATAAGGAAGAGGTAACTGGATTTCTCTCTTATAGCACACTCTTTTGAATTTATGATCAATTCTAACAAGAAAACCTAAATTAAGTTAGGAAAACTTATTTCTAGCCTTCAATTCGACATATATATAAATTAATTTTTCCTCTTCTTACCTTTTTCTCCAAGCTAAGATTTCTTTGAAATTTTGGAGAAAAAAAATCTAAGAATATCAGAATGCTCCATTATAAATAGAAGAAGAAAATTTTGGTTTAAATTTGAAAAAAGAACAGAAAAAAATGATGAATTTGAAGCTTGAATTTTTTTTAATGAAGGAAAAAGGATTTGTCAAAAATAGCCACAAAAAAATGGAGAAGAAGTTGGCCACTTTATGATTATATAAGTTATGTTTATAAAATTTTAAAATTTTTAATATTTTATTAAATAAATTTAAATTAATATATATTAAAAAAGATATATTATTCATTAATTAAAATAAAATTATATAATAAAATATCTAATAAAATAGGTCAAATTTTTGAACGATTCAAAATTTAATCAAAATTTAATTTTGTTTTTTTTTTAAATATGATATGTCATTTAAAATATAAATAAATAGTTTGTATTAAATTATTTATTTATAAATATTAAAATAATGTAAAATTTTATAAATTTAATTATTGCAATAATATTATATAAATTAATAATTAAATTTATAAATCTAACTTTTAATAAAGGTTATTGAACTTATTCTTTGATTCTATTTTTATAGTATATTAATTATATTATACTATATTATATAGAATTAAAATAATAAGCATTTAAAAAAATTTAAAATAAAATAAATATTTTTTATTTATTTAAAAAAGTATAAAATTAAATTATTTTAAAATTTTATAATAAAAACTTAAATCTATATTTTTAATTAATGTTTTTTCTTTCATAATAATATGTATTTTATTAATATATTAAAAATGTTAAAAAATAATTTTTTTAATTAAATAAATGAAAGAGATGAAAATAAATAAAAAGCTAGAAATTATTGTCCACCTAGATAAGAAGCTAGAAATTATTGTCCACCTAGATAAGAAGCAGCACAAATAATATCATATCCAAACGCAGTCGATTCCCGTGACTATATACCGTTCAATAGTAGGCATACTTGGAAGCCGCCCGTTCCATGTCTCTTGTTTATCGACATGTGTGAATCAAATAGTAATAATAAAATAAATACAGACCCACGCTTCTTAAAGTCATAGCTGAAGAATAGTCAATTGCGCGTGATATTATAATATCATATCACTAATATTATACCCTTACTTCCATTGAAACAATTGTATAGGTTGAACATCCACGATTTATTTGTTTGCAAGTAAGAGTTAGGTCACTTAGTCCCTCTTTAATTATTTATCACAAAACGCATATTTGAGTTTAAATTTTGGAGTTCATGTGTTAATAGATTATTTGTAAGTATTCTATAGAATACAGTTGTTTACTAAAGTTTGCTCCACTGAGTAATTAGCTGGAGGTACCAACTCATATTGCTCTAAACTATATCAAATATTATATTATTAATAATTTTATATATAAATTTTATTAATCATTTTTTAAATATAGTTACAATATATTTTTAAAATTTAAAATATTTATAATTACTTTTTAAATTTTTAATACTTTAAAAAATTAACCAATCATAAATAATATATTAAAGATAATGTTTAAAAAAGTATGTTGCAGTATTTTTAACTTTTTAAAAATATGACTAATCATAAGAAATAGGCTAAAAAGTATATTAGAAAAATATGTTATTAATGTTTTTTTATGTATATTAAAAATATCCTTACGATTAATTGTTTGGAAATGTAAAAATTATCTAAAATTTTAAACCCTTATGAATATATTTTAAAAAATAGAATTAATGTAAGTATATAAACAGGGGATGTTGATGCAAAAACATTGCGTATGGTATGGCATGAACAGTGTTTAATGAATTAAACGTGAAGTGAAAAACCAAAAACGTGGGCGCATTAATTACTGTGCTCACAAACGCAGTCTTAAAAAGGCGAGGCGATTGCGTAACTGGTGAGAACAAAACAAAGGCAAACGGAACGAACGAGAAACGTTGCGGTTTCCGTTTAGGTTTAGAAACGCAAAGAACACGTGGTGGAAATTAAAATGAATAATAAAAAGAAGGAAAGAATATAATTAATAAATGAAAAAGGTAAAGTAGTAATTTCAAGTGGAGACTTTGGACAAAACAAAGGAAACAGCATAACACGGTTGGAGACAGCGGCAAGAAAAAGAAAAGAACCCCTAAACTCCACTTTCAAAAAACCCCACATATTCCTCGTGCTTCAATTTTCCACCTCCAACTTGAACCCTCACCAATAAATAAATAAATGAATAATATATTTTTATTGGTCCAATAAAAATTGATTGTTATTGGTTATATATAAGATAAAGCCTCCGAGACAAAGATTATCATTACATAGTAGCAGTTTCTTCCTTGCTAGAACCCTCATCGTCAAACCTCTTTTTCTCTCTCCTTGTTTGCTTCACCGAATATCTGTGTGTGCATAGATTCAATTCAACATGTCGAGCTCATCGGATTACTCTGAGTTTTCCGGCCAGAAACCGGCGAAGTCGCCGGAGAAGTCCACTTTCTCTCAGACTTGTAGTCTATTGAGTCAATACATCAAGGAGAAGGGTAGCTTCGGAGATCTTACCCTCGGGATGACATGCAACACCGAACCTAATGGTATGGGTCTTATAATTTTCCCAAATTTTCGTATTATTTTTTTAAATAATTTCTCTGAAAGCTTAGGATATTGTTAAGTTCTGTGTTTGGTTCGTTCTGAAAATAAAAAAAATTCTAGTGAAGAGAAGTGGTTTTAGTTTCCTTTTTTTTTTAATTTAAATTTTTTTTCTCCTATTCTTAGGCTTGAACCTCTATCTCAATTTCTTAAATTGCATGCTGTTCAAATTCGCAGATCTAGCACATAGTTCCAATTTTGCCCTTCTAATTTGGTGAGAGAAAACAGGAAGTCTTATTGAGAAAATGAAAGTGAGATAAATAACAAAAATGTTAAGTTTTATTGTTTTAATAGCTGGTCTCTTCAGTTTCAAAACTTGGTTTAATTTTTCAGATATTTTGCTTATAGTTTATAAAGGTTTTTGTTTTCCTTTAAAATATTGAATCTGAAAGTTTGGTTTACAGGCTCACCTGAGACATCTTGTCAATCTGCTACAACCATGAATTTGTTTCCTACCAAGGAAAACAACGTGACACCAAAAAACCTAACAGCTATGGATTTGCTCTCTCCACAAGCTTCCTATCGTCCCCATTTACCTGCAGAACAGATTCCAACCTTGATCAATTCCAGGTTTGTTGTTTTGCTTCTTTAATTTGTTATCAAGTCAATTAACACCCTTTTATTCCTACTTGCTGTGGAAGAAAAAAATTGTCAGCAATGACTACATACCAATTCATAACAGCTAGTCCTTATTATGTTTCAGATACCTAAATCCCCAATTTCTTTTTTGCCTATTTAGTTATGAAAAAAATTGTGATTAGACTAACATGATATTTTGTTCATGATTTGCAGTGCTATTAAGGCTGTGAGCAAGGGGCCTAAGGCTGCACAATTGACAATCTTTTATGGTGGACAAGTTATGGTGTTTGATGATTTTCCTGCTGACAAAGTAAATGAGCTTATGTCCTTTGCTAACAAGGGAATCCCCCAAAGCCAGAACAATTCCATTTACACATACACACAGAGCCAACCTTCATTTCCCCCTAATTTGGCCAAAACTTCTGCTGATTCAAGTGCTCCAATTGTTCCCAATGTGAATATTGCTGCTACCAGTTCTATTCATGAACACCCCCAAGCATCATCCAGACCTGTTGTTTGTGGTAATTTCTTAAGATCATCACTAATATTTGATATGGCTGAAAAGATCTTTTTGGTGATTTTTTTTCTGATCATGATTTTCCTTTCTGTATAGATCTGCCAATTGCTAGAAAAGCTTCACTTCATCGGTTCCTGGAGAAGAGAAAGGATAGGTAGGCACTCTTGTCCAAATAAAGAAAAATTTTAAAAATAAAATATTGCTTGTTGTGTAGGGTTTGTGTTTGGTTTTTTGATGAAAGATCCAAACCATGGTTTGGAGAGACACAAGTTTTAGCTGACAACCGAACACATGATAAGCCTAAAATCTACTATTGATTCACAAGTTACCCATTAAGCCTAAAATCTACTATTGAAACATTCTTGGTAACTAGTGTTTGAAACATTAAATGAGGTGTTTGTAGATCTGGTTTTTTGGTTGTGTGTCATGAGAATCGATTGACATTAGTCAAAGTTGATTTTCCTTTTTGTAAAGCTGCAATTAATGTTAGAGTCTTTTTTCTTACCTTTTAATTGAGTTATTTTTTCCCAGTTGATAATAATGTTATTTTTGTGTTGTTTTTACAGAATTGCTTCCAAAGCACCATATCAAGTAACAAATGGGTCTGTTAACAAGCCAGCTGAATCCATGTCATGGCTAGGGTTGGGTGCTACCTTACCACCACAAATCTAAGCGCAGCTACAGTTATATGTATTTTTGTTGGGAAAAAATGCTAGCCAATCAGAAGCTTTTTTGCCAGAACTTTTGTCAATTTCTGGTTATTTTTTTTCCTGATTGGTTGACATTATTACTCTTTTGTTTAATGTTTTAAGATATTTTATGGGCTTATTGTTAGCCCGTTGCTTGTCATAGTAACTTGGGCTTTACCGAGCCTTATCATCATAGATCTAACTATTGGTTAGTAGCTGCCGCTCTAATTATAGTGATTCAATATATTCATTGTTACAATTAATTATCTCTTGTTCCACTTTAATTTTCTTGCTCTCTGAATATCCTTGTTAAACAGAACAAAAATTAATTTAGAGTGATTCAATTTATTAATAAATCGGATGTTCCATAACAGGAGTAACAGTTTTAAAGAAATAAGGTTAATTGGTAAAAGTGGGGGTGTGAATCTCAATGATGCAATTCGAAGTTAATTTTCATTTTAGTTTTTAAAATCCTAAGTGTAGTTTATTTTAATTTTTAATTTTATAAATATTATTAAAATTACTATTTTATATTAAAAAGGATTATAACGAATATTGTTATGTGAAATTAAAGAATAGAGTAAGAAGTTTATAAAATAGATTTTTTACGTTAGTAGTTGATTTTTACAATTAGACTGACATAAGTTAAATTTTAAATTTTTAAGTTCAATTTATTTTAAAATTTTAAAATTTGAGCTTGAATTTATTATTTGTTAAATTTTTTATTAAAATATTTAAAATTTATAATATATTTAAAAATTTATATTTTAAAAAAATTAATAAATAGATTTAAAACTTATATAACCATTAATAAAAAACATTGTAAATTTAAAGTTTATAAGATAAAAAAGTTATTAAATAGATATAATATATATATATATATATATATTATGTAAATAAAATATATTAAAATAAATATTATATAATATAATATATTAAAATAATATAATAAATATAAATATATAATAATAAAAATAAATAATTTTTTAAATAGATTAAATAATTTTTTTATAAATATAAATCTAATTTATTTATTTAAATTGAATTTTTTATAAATTTAAATTTACTTATTTATTAAAAAATTATATTAATCTAAATTTTAAATAATAAAGTCATAAATATATACATCAAACTATTTTGTGCTCTTTTATTTTTATTAACTATTAATTCATTACTGAATGTCTGGATTTGGAGAATAATAAATGTAAAATTTGAAGGAAAGAAGAGAACTGAATTAACATAGCTTCGTTGTGAGAGTAAAGAGCCAGTGTTACAGATTTCTTGTACTAGATGTTCCGCTCAGACAATAATTCAAAGAGATTTTATATTCCCACAAATAATTTTTACAAATTATATATATATATATATATATACATTATTTTTATTGTATTTTAATAACATTTTTTGTTTCATCTAATTATAGAAAGGTTTGTAATTTCTTTTAGCAGAAATGAAAATTTCCTGATCTAAAATGTGAAAAAGGTACATTGAGAAAATGTCAACACGTGTGTCGGCATCGAACAGTTTTAATGGTAACGGTGTTGGATAATGCTAACAGTATTTTTTAATTCTTCGGAAAAAATTTAATATAAATATTAAGAGATAAAATTAATTTTTTAATTTATTATAGATAGATATAAGAGTGAGTATATATATAAAAAATAATTAATATTTTTAAAATTTGTAAAAACAGAAAATAATACTTAATAAGATAAGATTAAAATTTCTCATTTATAAATTGAACTGCAAATTGTTTCTTTTAGTAACTTACAATTTTGTAAGATTTATCTTTATGTTTTACTGTTACGTATCTTATTAGATACTAATTTCTTTTCCTTTAAAAAGTATTTCTTCTTTCTCGAATTTTTTATCTTTAGACATGGAGCAATAATATGATATTTACTATTATGTTATTTTTTTTAAAAATATTATATGTTTGTCGGTAATTTGTTTTTGGCATGATATATTATTAGTAAATATTTTGTGTTGTATAAATATTTTTTAAATTAAAATAAATAAAATAGATTTTTTATTGTAAATAATAAATATTTTATTTTATTTAATAAAAATAAATTAAAGATATAAAATTTTAGAATAGAATTCTATAAAAATAAATAATTTAAATAAATTTATATAATTCTTTTAAAATATGATAATGCTAATAAAATAAGTTGATGTAGTATAAAATAACGTTGATGTTATAATATCATAAAAATAAATATTTTTTACATTTAAATTGTATATTTAATTTTATTAATAGATTGTTATATCATTAAATAAAATTTTAAAAAAATAATTATTAATAAAAATATGGTAAATTGTTTTTATTTAAAATCTTTAAATAAAAATGTAAGTTTTATCGAAATAACGTTTGTAGTGGAATGTAAAGAAATAAACATTTTTGTATAAGTATAATTTGTTAATATTATAAGTTATTTTTTTTTTATTTAATTTTTTTATCAAGCAGTAATTTAGTTCATCACAATTCAAATATACAATATTCATAAAACTTATAATTATATAATCCTTAATATTTGTATAATTTTTATTTATACATATATAGTTAGGTTAATGCATTATAACTTTTACATACTTAATTACATACATAATTATTCTACCATATTCACACTAACCATGCTAGAATCTACCTATTATTAATTAGGGTGAATTCATCAATCTATTTATAAATTGTACATTATGAGTATGACTTGGATTTTCTTTTCTCAAAGGCAGAACTTCGTATAACACTTCAAGACTGGTGGTGGTACCGCTCCAACCATAAACTCTCATCCAGGATGATGATAGTTCTATCAACCATTTCCTGGAACGCTTGGAAAGGATAGAACCTGTGATATAGAGAACTGCCTTGAGACAACTAGAGATGCGAAGTGCTGTATTAGTGGGATGATGTTTGCAAGTTGGTTTCCCTTTCTGATGATGAAAAGTCTTTTGTAGGTGTTGGTGGTGGTGCCTAATACCAAAGTGGAGGTGAAAACATCCCATTAGGGTGGAAGGCTTCTAAAGGTATAACAAATTCAATGGTGATGAAGTCTAAACTCATCACAACAGAAACGAGCAGATATCCTAAAGAGAAATAAATACGCTCATTGGCTTAACCTGTAATCATTAGCCCGTGAGTGTTTGTAGTCCAATTTACATTATTGATTTTCATGAAGACTATCGCATTCGCGAAAGACATATAAGGTTCCTGGAAAGAAAATGTTGGGAGAAGGAGTAAGAAATTAAGTTTCTCAATAGGATTCTACCCTAGGATTAATGTCATCACTTTCATCCCAGCCATTTTAGTTTATTAGAAAAACATATCATACATACAAGTTTAATTTTAATCTTTCAAAAATTCTTGTTGAAGTGGATTTCTTTTACACAAGATGAACTATCTTTAATTAAGCATATAACTTACTTAAGGGATTCATAGGGCACCATCCTATGCTAGCACGGTAACTATTGTTGTAAGCAAATTCTATTAGGGATAATTAACTATCCCAGCTCTTGGGTTGATCTAGTGCATAATCCCTAAACATATCCTTTAAAATTTGAATAGTCCTCTCTGATTGTCCATATCTTTAGGGATGATAGGCTTTACTTAAATGTAACTTTGTCCCAAATGCTTTTTGCAAGGCTCCCAAAAACCTAGAGATGAACTTGAGATCTCTATCAGACATTATAGGAGATGGTGTTCTATGAAACCTCAATCTCCTTGATGTATATCTCTACTAATTGTTCTAAGGAATAAGTAACCTTAATGGGAAGGAAATGACTAGACTTGATCAATTGATCTACTATTATCCAGATTGCATCTAATCCTCCTAAAGTTCTAGGTAATCCTACCATAAAATATATAGAAATTCCTTTCTATTTCCACTCAGGTATGTCTAAATGTTGCAGCAAGCCTGTAAGTTTTTGATATTCTATCTTTACTTTTTGACGCACTAGCATTTATTAACAAACTAGGACACATCCCTTTTCATTCCTATCCACCAAAATTTCTTCTTCAAATCTTGGTGCTTCCTAGATGTATAGTAAAACAACTCTAATAGGATTCTTTTAAAATTCTCCTACGTAGGTGTTCTACAGTAGGCATACAAATACGCTCCTGATACCTCAGTCGTCCCGATCTAAGATGGTAGTTAAATCCAAAACATAATCCTTTAAAAACTCCATCCACCTGCGTTGTTTCATGTTCAATTCTTTCAGATCAACCAAATACTTCAAACTCTTATGATCAGAAAATACCTCAAACCTTACCTCATACAGATAATGCCTCCATGACTTAAGGGCAAACACAAATGCCGCTAGTTCTAGGTCATGGTTAGGGTAGTTGGTTTCATGGGTTTTCAATTGTTTAGAGGCATAGGCTACTACCTTTCTTTCTTTCATGAGTACACAACCTAAACCTCTACTTGAGGCGTCACAATAGTCCTCAAAGGCTCCATTAGGATTTGGCAACACTAACACTGGGGTCGTAGTCAACCTCTGTTTCAACTTTTGTAAACTTCCCTCACACTCAGATCCACAAAAAATGAGTATTCTTTCTAGTGAGCTTGGTCAAGGGTAGAGCTATTTGAGATAATCCTTGGATAAACCTATGATAATACCCAACTAATCCTAGAAAAATCTTGATTTCCATCATTGAAATTGGTCTTTCCCATTTGGTAGCAGTCTCTATGTTATTAGGTCCTACAAACAGTCTTCCTTGTGACATCACATAGCCTAAGAACTTCACTTCTTCCATCCAAAATTCACACTTAGACAACTTGACATACACTTCCTTATTTTTAAGGATCTCTAAGATAATTCTAAGGTATTCTTTGTGCTCCTCTCTTGTTTAGGAATAGACAAGGATATAATCTATGAACATGGCTACAAACATATCTAGGTAAGAACTAAAAATTAGGTTTATATAGTCCATGAAAGTCCATGAAAATCGCAGGAGAATTAGTTAGTCCAAATGACATGATTGTGAACTTACAATGGTCACAGCGTGTTTTAAAGGTTGTCTTAGGAATGTCTTTATCTCTCACTCTAATCTGGTGGTAACCTGATCTCAAATCAATCTTTGAGAACACTGTAGTTCCTCTCAATTGATCTAGTAAATCATTTATTCTATTAAATGAGTACTTGCTCTTAATGGTTACTTTGTTCAACTTTATGTAGTCTATACACAACCTCATACTTCCATCCTTCTTCTTTATAAACAATACTGAAGCTCCCCAGGATGACACATTTGGTCGCATAAACTTCTTATCTAGCAGCTCCTCTAACTGGTTTTTCAACTCAACTAACTCAACTGGTGACATTCTATACAGAGCTATGGATGTGGGTCTAGTTCCAAGTACTAATTCTATTAAGAATTTAGTTTCTCTTATGGGAGGGGAATTACGGAATATCATTAGGGAATACCTCACGATACTCTCTTACTATATGGATTTTCTCAATTCTTTGCTCTGTTTTAACCTTACTAGTAAAAAGGAGAATGTATCCTTGCATCTCACTCCTTCTATTATCTAAACCAAGCGAGTTTAAAAGAAGTTCTACACTTTTAATAGGATCACTACCAACAACAGAAAATACAATAGATTTATTCAAACAGTCAATATATACATGATTCCTAGAGAGTCGATCCATTCCTTGAATTATATCTAATCATAAGCTCTCATCCAAGACAATGAAAGTTCCATCATTCTTTTCTTGGAATTCTTGAAAAATATAGGACTTGGGATACAGAGAATTTCCCTGAGATGACCAAACATATGAAGCATTATAGTAGTGGGATGGTGTTTGTGGATTTGTTTCTCGTTCTGATGATAAGGAGTCTTCTGTAAGTGCTGCTAGTGATGCCTAGTAGCTGGGTCGAGGTGGAAACACCCTATTAAGATGGAAGGCTTCCAAAGGTACAACAGATGGACTTAGTGGTGGTGAAGTCTAGACTAATCATAGCAGAAATGAACAGATACCAAAAAAAATAAATACGCATGTTGGCTTTAGCTGTAATCATCAGCCCATGAGCGTTTGTAATCCAATTTACATTACTAATTTCCACGAAGACTGCTACATTCAGGAAAGACATCTAGGAAGAAAATGATGGCAAAAGGAATGAAAAAACAAAGTTTTTCAATAGGATTCTATCCTAAGATTAGTGTCATCACTTTCATCTCAGTCACTTCAATTTATTAGAAAAACATGTCATACATACATGTTTAATTTTAATCTTTCAAAAACTTTGGCTAAAGTAGATTTTCTTTACACAAGATGAACTATCTTTAATTAAGCACACAACTTATTTAAGCATCATAAATCTTTGGAATCATATTATAGATATGATTTGACTATCATTTCTTCTATATCTTACATAACTCTTATCTATTCTCTATCACTCTCTTAGTGATAATTAAGGCATAAACATACATTAATATTAGTCAAACAAGATTTTCTCACTAGCTCTGTTACTTTAACTTCTATTCTTAGGACATGAACTCATTTCTTGATGATCGCCATCATCATAAGCATTGAAGACCTAGTGCTTCAATGTAAAACATTTAAAGATTCAACGTAAATTTTTTTTTATGAATAATAATACTTCTATTTGAGAGTTTTTATTTTTGCGTGAGTTGATTCCCTTGGTTGTTAGGCAAAAAACTACCTTTGATAACTTTGGTTTTTCCAGTAAGTCGTTGTTAGGGTTGTGAACACCGAATTATGTCCGAGAATTCAAAATTCAAAATAAATTATTTTGTTTTTAGCCAAAAGTTGATTTAGTCTAAAATAGTTCAAAAAATCAAAATAAAAGTAATGGAAAAGATAAAACAAATGAAATAAATAAATAAAAAATAAAAAAAGAAGAAAAAAGAAAAGAAGAGGAAAAAGAAAGAAAAAAAGAAAAAGGAATCCCACACTAAATAAAATAAGAATTCCAAAAAAGAAAAAAAAAAGGAAAAATTCTCCTATGTGGGAAAGAAGTCCCACATTGGACAAGGAGGACTTCTCTACTCCCTCCTCCTTCTATATAAGGAGAGGTCCTTCACCAAAATAAGGGGGAAGAGGAGCACTTAGAGTCTTAGGAGGGGATTTTCAGAATTTTCGAAGGGGGACCTAGGACTCTTTACATCTACCTTCAATTCAGTCATTGACTTCCATGGAACCAGTTCTTCATCACCTTCCAATGGAGGTTAGATCCGACCTTTATTCCTCTTAAGTTTCTTGTTTCTTCTCGGATTTTCAAGTTCATTTTCGTCTCTGTTTTTTCGTTTTCATTTTTGATCGACCAAATGATCTCCGATTTTGGTGATTTTTGTTGCGTTTTCTTCTTCTTTCTCTCTAGTTTCTGGAATAATTATTTGTCTAATTTGGATCTGAAATGAAATTTCTATCGCTTGATTACTGAAGCATGTTGCAATTCTTTTCCTTAATTTCAAATCAAGTCCAATTCAAGCCCAAAATTCAAATCAAGTTTATTTTATTTTAAATCAAGTCCAATTCTTTTCATCAAATTCAAATCAAGTTCATTTTGTTTGAAATCAAGTCCGTTTTACAATTCTTAATCTCACGCGACGAGCTCTAAGCACGAACTGGTAGTTTTTTCTGCTGTTCGACGCTTAGGGATTCATATGGATCCTGGTGCAGTCGTAGTTGTCTTGGATCCTGTGCACATGTGGACTAAGGATTCTCTTTAAAATATTTTTTTTTAAAAAAAACATGTTCACCTTTAAATTCAAGCACCTTCGTAGGTCAAGCCTTCAAATCAAACCAGAACTACGTAAGCCTTGAGTTTTCCATTGCACCAGGAAATATGTAGGAGCAGGATCAATTCCTGACAGACTAACCTCCATCAAGCTATTTATTTCACATTAATTAAAGGGATCAAAATAGTTTTCAAAAATCACACACTAAGTTTGAGGGTACCGTTCTTCGGAACGGGCGAGTGGGATGCTTAACACCTTCCCCATTCGTAACCGACTCCCGAACTTAGAATCTCATCCTCAAGTTAGGGTTTTTCCAAATCTTTTCCCTTAAATAAAAATTTGGTGGATACTCCACATCAATCCAAATAAATTCTATTTTAAAATTTTAGCGAGTTCGTCGTCTCGTCGGAATTACGGTTGCGATAAGGGTAACGTTCCCTTTTGATAACTTCAATGCTCTTGGAAGGTCACGATTTGTGTTTAGTTCCTTTACTTTATCCTATCTTGAATTCTCGAGATGTTCAAACTAAAGTGTTCATCTTCTGATTCATTCAGTGAAGGGTGAATCATATCATTTAGTAACAAAGCTTAGCCTCAAGAAAATCAAATTGTTTTATCTATCTTTTATTTTTTTATTATCATTATAAAAAAAATTAGTTTTAAAGTAAAAAAAAATAGTGAGAGAAAAAGTTTGAAAAAAATAAAGAGAAAAAAGCTAAGATAAAAGAAAAATATTAGAAAAAAAAACTGAAAAAATTATTATTAGAAGAAATCTAGACAATGCAAGATGAAAGGTTTAATTCAAAGATTCAAAAAAACTTATCCTTTACTTTGGAAGGGATAGGGAATGATAGAGAGCCAATTATCCTATCTAAAGATTCATTGGATGTAATTTTAGATTTTGATTCAAGAATGAATCCTTTGGAAGAGGGAAAGAATGATAAAGATCCAATTAGTCTCTCTACAGACTCATTGTATGCAATTTTAGTGCAATAAAGTAGAATCTAACAACTTCAAACAATTGAAGATCTAGGATGAAAGTGCATCATCAAGATTTATTATGATCAAACCTTTATAGCCAAAGACTTGAATTTATTATATACAAATTTAATTAATATTTGTAATTGATTTACTTTAAATTATAATAAGATTTGATATTGATTTATGATTGATTTATTTTAGTTATTTGAAAATAAAATTAAGATGTTAGATTGATTTATAATTTAATTAAGATTTCTTTAGGATTTGTTATTTTTTATTATTAGATTTTCTTTCAATTTTGGTTAATTATTTTTTTTTGATATAATAGAATCTAGGGATTCATTGTAAAACAAGATTCATGAATAACAATATTTCGCTTTGAAAGTTTTCATCTCCGTATGAGTTGACTTCATTGGTTCTTCGACAAAGAAGTACATTTTATCATGGTGGTTCTTCCGCTAGGTTGTGAAAAGGGTCATGTTCTTTAATAAGTTCAATGCTCTCTTGAAGGTTGTAATTTGTGTCGAATTACTTTACTATATCTTCTATTTTTTTATTATCATTGTAAAAAAAGTTTTCAATTTAAAAATAAAAAAAAATGAGAAAAAATTAAGAGAAAAAAGTGAGATAAAATAAAGATATTTGAGAAAAGAAGGTTAAAAAATCTATTATTGATAGACATATAGACACGGTAAGCTGAAAGGTTTAATTTGAGGATGCCTCCTTTTGAAATGGTAGGAAATGATAAAGATCAAATTATTCGACCTATAGATTTATTGGATGTAATTTTACAGTTTGATTCGAGGACGGATCCTTCCGAAGAGCATTATAGAGATCTAATAGTCTCTTTAAAGATTCCTTGTATGCAATTTTGGTTCAAGAAATTAGAATCCAAGAAGAGACAATTAAAGTGTTGATTTTAATTATGCACTTCAAACAAAGAAAGATATGAGATGAGAATGCAACATAGGGATTTATTAATCTTTATGATCAAATATTTGAATTTATTATATGAAAATCTAAATAAATTTTGTAATTGATTTGCTTTAAATTATATTAGAATTTGATATTGATTTATGATTTATTTATTTTAGTTATTGATAAATTAAATTAAGATTCTACATTGATTTGTAATTTAATTAAATTTTTTTAATATTTTTTATTTATTTTTATTATTAGACCTTTTTAAAATTTATGTTAATTAAGTTTATAATATAGTAGGGTTGAGGGATTCAATGTAAAACAAGTTTGATGAATAATAATATTTTCATTTAAAAATTTTCATCTCTTACTTTTTCTGGTTTTTGGACAAATAACTATCTTTCATGACATTGGTTCTTTTGGTGAGTCAAGAGTAATGTTGTCAAGAGTAATGTTCCTCTTTCATAACTTTAGTTCTCTTGGACTGGACAGGTTGCAGTTTGTGTCGGTTTCTTTTACTTCATCTTATCTTTGATTTTTAAAATGTTCCAATTAACATTTTTATATTCTTATTTAATCTATGAGGGATGAATTATATCATTAGCGTTTTTTCTTTAAAGTTTGAATAGTCCTCTCTGACTGTCCATATCTTTAGGGATGATAGGCTTTACTTAAATGTAACTTTGTCCCAAATGCCTTTTGCAAGGCTCCCAAAAACCTAGAGATGAACTTGAGATCTCTATCAGACATTATAGGAGATGGTGTTCTATGAAACCTCAATCTCCTTGATGTATATCTCTACTAATTGTTCTAAGGAATAGGTAACCTTAATGGGAAGGAAATGAGTAGACTTGATCAATTGATACACTATAATAAGTTTAAATATGAACTTAGTTTAAATTTTAAAAATTGATACACTATAATAAGTTTAATTTCTTTTTCAATTTTAATTTAAATATTGTTACTCTAAATGATCTTAATTTAATTTTTAAAAATTTTAATATATCACAACAATTAAAATTAAATATCATAATTTTAATAATTTATTTTATTTTAAAATTTTTATTATTTTAATATTTTATTGATATAATATTAATAAATAATAATAATTACTATTATTTCTAATACATTTTTCTGTAAATTTTATTTAAATTAAAAAATATTAATAAAATATAGAGGTTAGTATAAGTTAAATATATTTTTAGTTTATATAAATATTGCAAATTTTATTTGTAATCCCAATAAATTTTTTTGTTTGTTTTCTTTTCTAATTTTTAAAATTTTTATTTTTATTATTTTTTTAATTTACAATTAAGTATTTATAAATTTAGTTATCAAATGTTGAAATAAATTTTGTTGCATATATCAATTTATTGTATATATTAAAAGAAAATTATTGAAGCAGTTAATTTATGTAAAATATCAAAATAATTTTTATATAAATTATTAAAAAATATAATTATTTTATTGTATAAGATTTTTTAATACATATAATAAATTGATAAATATAATATAGTTTAGTTTAACATTTGTGAATCAAATCCGTGCATATCTAATAATAGGTTAGCAATGGACTTAAAAACAAAGTTTATAAAAATCAAGGATAAAAATAAAAAAAATTACAATACTAAAACATTATTTAACCTTTTATATATTTATGAAAATCTACTTGGAGTTTTTATTTCTTTATTTTTAATCACCATGATGACATTACAATATTTGTCCACATACTCATATTTTTTTTTTTCTAAGAAAAAACTTATATCTAGATTAATAATTGTTTTATAAGTAACTTAATATTTATATTTTTACTTATTGAAAAGGAAAAAAAATCTTCCAAAAATAAATCTCTCTTTACGAAATATTTTCTATAATTAATGAGTTTCTCTTGCCTTACATAAAGTGTTTGTACACATAATTTTTCATATTTAAATATTAAGATTTGGTTTAAATATTAGGGGAAGCTTGAAAGTAAAAAAATAAAATAAAATAAAAAATAGAAAAAAATACTGGAGAGGCGTTAATTATTATTATTAAGTGATTTTTTTTTCTATGTTGATAATAAAATAAATATACCTATATATACAAATCAATACATGAATAAAAATTAATCTTAAAATATAATCAAAGTATTCTAAAATTAAAAATTAAGAAAATAATTATGAGATAATATAAAATAAAAAAATTACTCATAAAAATAATCTTATATATTATTAAATATTATAATATCACTCCAAATAGGTTTAGATGAAATTAACTTAAATTTGAAAATTATAGTATAAAAACAAGCTAAATAATGAGTTTTACATTTTGTTTTAAATAGAAAAAAAAGAAGGATAAGAAATTGAATAAAATTAGAAACGATAAATGAATTCTTTAGATGGATAAAAAAAATTCTATTTTTTGTTTAAATAGTTAAAAAAACAAATTAACAATATAAATGTTATTTTATATAAATTTTAAAATTAATTTAAACTTAAAAATATATAATTTTATATTATATTATTATTTTGTTAATATTATAATTTTTTATTATTTATTTTTTAAAAATTTAATAACTAAAATATTAAAAAAAAGCTTCCTCCTCAATTATCTTCTTATGGAAGAAAAATATAAAAATATGAAATTTTTAAAATTTTATTTTTTTTATATAAAATAAATTGATTCAAATAAAAAAAAATCTTTCCATCATTTTTTATAGCTTTCTAATTCCATTCCTTTACTCTCCTCTAAATATATATATATATATATATATATATATATATATATATATATATATATATATATATATATATATATATATATATATATATATATATATATATATATATATATATATTGGAGGATGTACAAACTAAATTGAGAATTAGATAGAACTGATTAAGGTATTTAGAATTAGACAAATCTAATAAAACATTTGAGATTAGAAAGAATTATCAAAACATCGATAAAGTGAAATTGATCAAAACATCTAAACATTTAAGATTTGGTGAAACTAATCAAAACATTTAAAAATCGGATGAAGATGGTAAAAATAAATAAATAAAACTTAGTAGCGGAGTAATAATGATAAAATAGGTTATAAAGGATATTGTCACTTTAATATTATGATGAAATTAAAGAAAAAAATATATATTAATTATTATTTTTGAGCTATGCGTTATTCTTTACATTTATAAGTGACTATTTATGTCTATATATATATATATATAATTACATCGAAAAGAAAAAAAATAAGATAATTAATCTTAAGAAATAATCTAGGATATTCTAAAATAAAAATAAAAGTACATCATGAAATAATAAGGAACTAAACAATAAAAGAACTAATCTTAGAAAATAGATCAAAAATAAAATTAATATTATTAGAACTTTTTTTATCTCTAAATTATGATGTATTTTTTTGTTGATAATATTATTTTAAATTTAATTAAAATATATTAAAATTTTAAAATTTTATACTATTATTTAATTATAAATTATATAATAATTTCTTTAAAAATTATATTACTCATAATTTTTAATTGATTGATAATGTAAAAAAATTTATACTAAAAAGATATTAAAATTAATTTCTATATTATTTTCTTGTACTATTTCCATAGAATTATTGTTGAAGCATCATATCAAATACCAAATAAGCCTACTATTAAGCCAACTGAATCCATACCATTACTTGGGTTGGGCGCTACAAATATGTGTAATTTAAAGCATTTTGTTGTGAGAAAAAGATTAGTCGTCAATCATTTATCTAAATTTGTGAATTATCTTTTTTTTTTCTTCTTTTTTCTGAATGATGATATCATTACTCTTTACTTTTTGCCAACCATTATCATTATCCTTTTGTTTAATGTTACATGGATTTCTTGTAGTCATATATGCTTGTTATAATAATTTTAATTTTACTGGATCTTATGATCTAACTATTGATTAGTGGCTACTTCTATAGTTGTAATGATTCAATATCTTTTTATTTATCATTTATCTTATTTTTCTTTCCATTTAATTTTGTTTTACTCTCTGCATGTTCTCACGGAGATCAAATATTCCTTAATCCCTAAAATTAAAGAGACCAAATATTAATTTAATTTTTTTTTGTTTGGTGTCCTATCAACTTTGACATCATGTGTGCAAAGGAAACAAGAGTTTTATTTTATTTTTTTATTATTTTTAAGTTTGATAGTATTTATGATGATGCATCTTTTACTGAAGCAATAAATATAAAGATGTTAGATATATTTATTTTATTATTTAATTTTTTTTATTAATTTTAGTTCTTATAAATTAGATTATCATTTTATCATTTATAATTATGTGATATTCATGAAATTATACCATGTTAATAAAAATGAAAAGTAATAGGATATGTTTAGATGCATGTCATGTAATAAATGATAACAAATATTGTTTTTTTAAAAATTTAAAATTTATAATATTAAAACTAATAAAAAAATTATTTATATTTATAAAAATTTAAAATATATTTTACCTAATAAATTAATATTGATTTGATTTAATGTGAAATATAATTTCGTAACATAAGAAAGATGCATCACTTTAGTAGGAGTATGATGTGATTTTATAAAACTCAAGAATGATTTATCAATATATAGGTGTAAAGATGTTCTAAGGATATTTATTAACGAATTGTAATATAGCAAATTAAAGAAAAAAATTGAAATCTGAATTGGCTCCATTCAATTTAAAATTTCGAATATAATTTTATCTAATAAATTTAATCTATAACAATGATCTAAAATGTTATAAAATTTTAACAAAACAGGATTTAATCTGAACTAGAGAAATAGTATAAAATGTTACAAAATCTTAGAAAAAGAAAAGAACTGATTTTAGTATCTGCTTTGTTACGAGAGTAAAGAATCTTAAGTATTTTACTTTGTTACAAGGAGCAAAGAAACTTAAGTGTTAAGGATTTCTTATTATTTTTTTTTATAAATGTATTTTTTTAATACCATTTTTTTTTTGAATTTTTTATTTTTAGATATGAATTGATATAATATTTACTTTTTGTTATTTTTTTAAAATATTTTACATGTAATTCATTTTTTTCATAATTTATTATTTTTCTTAAAAAATTAAATTATCTTAAAATATTTTTTTTATAACATAATTTGAAGGAGCTATAACTTTAACAAAAAAAAATTTCAAATATTTTTTAAAATAATCTTTTATTTTATGGTTTTATGAGTTGTTTTTTTAGTACTTATTTGAACATAATGAAAATAATGTCTCGTGATTTTAAAAATGAAAGGATTTCCCTTGCATTCAATGATTTAAATTAGAAATGCACAACTTGATCCAATTTTGTGTGCTCAAACCCTATGTTTGCACTTGTAAGTTTGCTAGTCCAAGACACTAGTTATCCTAAGTCCTTAAAGTGCTCCTCACCCAAATAATACGAGACTTATCCTTTTAAAACCTTTCGAAAAACTTCATAGCTATGTTATTATAAAGAATTTCTCCTTTTTTCATGATTTAATTATAATCTTTTTATCCTTAAAAAAAATTCTTCATTTTATCGAAAATGAAGTAATATGATTGTAGTACAAATTTAACTTCAAAAGGATAAATATGTTAGTTTGATCATTTAAATTTAAAGTTTTATTATTCTGTCAAAATATCCATATTAACTGCTTTTAATATTGTTAATTTTTTTAAAAAAATAATGAAGGAAAGAAAAAATAATAGTTTTGACACCATCAAGGCTTGAGTTATAGTATTGAAATATTAGAATTTTGTCCGACAAAATTTAAAACTAGAAATTTGGTCTGTTTTTTTTTTTAATAAAAGAATGAAATATGTAATATTCATAAATTTTTATAATAGATTCTTTAGGTTACAAATAAATTTTATTTGGAAACAAATTAAAGATAAGAATAAAAGATAAAAAAAATTAAAAAAATTTGTACAAATAAGAAAAATGTCCTTACACTAGGATAATCCAAATAATATACAGGAAAAATATTAAAAAAATATAAAATACATTATAAAAGATTATAATACATCAAGAATGATTGAAAATTTATGAGAAAATAATAGGAATAAAGAAATGGCCAAAAAGTTATAAGAAAACTCTAAAACTGCACGAAACGTCCTTAGAAAGCTTTGTTTTCTGTAAGGGGTAAACTGTTCCCAAAAAAATATTAAATGACATTAGAAAGAATCGGGAATGAACCAATAAGTATTAGAAATATCAGAGGAACAATGTAGGAATTTTCTAGAAAATGTTGAGAAAAATTACAAAAATACCCCTGAAAAGCCAGTAGGGCAAGAAAAAGCGAAGCAAAAGTCAGAAGTGGAGCCCACACCTTATGCACAAAATTTTCATGTGGTAAATATGGTGGTCACTTACCATATGAGTCATCACTTTATTAAATATGTAACATCCCAATTTCTCTATGATAAATGTTTGAGGCTACAAATAGTTTCTAGAATGAAACTAGGTGAAATTAGAAACCAAAAGCAGAGAAATTAGGAAGTTTGGTGCAAATGACGAAAATACCCCTACACCTGGGCAGCTCAAATAATGAGCCAGAAAAATGGAAATACAAGTATAAGACATCATAAAGGGATTATAAACATCATATATGGTTAAAAGTAGTGAGAAAAATTTAGAAACCTGAGAAGGGACAAAAATATCCTTCGAAAACCCCGAAAATGACCAAAATGTCCTTAGGAGCTATACTTTTTGCATAAAGCTAGTTAGTTCCCATAAAAATAAAAAACGGCCTTAGATTAACATAGGAACGAACCAAAAAGTATTAGAAATGCCAGAGGAACAATTTGGGAAATTTTTCGACAATGCTAAGAAAAATTACGAAAACACCCCTGGAAGGCCAGGAGGGCAGGATAATGTGATAAGCATGCCAAGAGTGGGCCTGATAAGCATAAATTTCATAAATAATTATCTCTCATTTGTAGCTCATTAAGACTTCTTATATGTTCAATTAAGTGATCTTTTTCATATTTTATGAGTTTGGGTTCATATGGAGTTTAATTGAATTTCTTTGCTTACCCAATTAAAATGACACTATTATAGTATTTTGAGCATAATAGGAGTTTTAGACATCCAAAAATCATGAAATCTGTCTTGAATGAAAGCTTAAAGAAGTTTCCACAGTTACAAAGCAAGATCAGACTCTAAATGGGATGTATAGGACTCCGAAATTATCTCAAAAGATGAGATAGTAATGCTGTCGCGGAACCTGAACAGTGTGCAAAGATCTGACCATAACTTGAGATACAGAAGTGATATTGAGATGAAATCAGATCCGTTGGAAAGCTACGATCTGGGGCTACAACTTGTGTTCAGATGTAAAGCTCTAATTCGGACACATGAATATCCGAAATTGCACTGCAATCAACGTCAAAATTGTTGTGCTGATTGGTGACAAAAATTCAAAAGTGTTTTGCATTTTCAACAAAGCCCATGTGAAAGAAATAAAAGGATGGAAAAGTAAAATGCTGGTTGGTGACCTTATGAAGATGATGCCTCAAAAATCCTCTATAAATAGAAGGGTTTACAAGAGGAGAAACACACCCTTGGATATTAACTCTAATACCATTTTCCATCTTTCTTTCTTTGTTGTTAGTTTGCCTCCTTCATGGAAGGCTAAGTTTTTCTTTGTTGTTAGTTACCTCCTTCATGCAAGGCTAAGTTTTTCTTTGTTGATAGTTTGCCTCCTTCATGGAAGGCTAAGTTTGTAGTTTCAATTCAAGGATTCAAGCTATTTTCATTTTAACTTTGAGGTCTTGATCTTTATTTACATGCTTATTGAGTGATTTCTACTTTGCTTTACTATATTCTTCAATTTTATTCTTTTAATCAAAGTTTTTTCGGTTGACGTATTTTGATTAATGCATAATTTATTTATAATTGGTTTTTGATTGGTAAATCATTTTTCAAAAGTTTGAAGAGTAGAAATTAAGTAATTGAATTGAAGGTTTTCATTTTATTACTTACTTCAACTGAATTCTGATTATGAAATTGGTTTAGATCTAATGAAAGATTAAGTGGTTACTAAATCTTGTTGATCATAATCAATTGAACCCTGAGAGTTTTCTCAATAGAGAATTCAAGGATCATTTTAGGGGTTCCATATGATCCTGGGTTGATAATCACAATGCATGATTTTAGTGATCAATGATTAGTTAAGAAAATAGCCTCTGAATTCCTTGAGTTGATAATTGTTAAGTCAAATTAATTTCATTCTGTATTTTGCATTTAGAACTTAATATCACATCTTAAAAAAAATCCCTTTGTTCTAACTTTCTCCTAATTTGCTTAAGAATCTGAACTGGTCTTTGGGAGATGACCTAGGTTGCACCTTATACTATACCAATAGTTTGGGAAAATCTAGAAATTATTTTTGTGCGTTTGCGACGAGCGTGTCAGGGCCCCACACCAAGGTGCACGAAATTCAGCAGCTGGAAAGTTGGTGATGAGTCACCAAAGTGAAGTCAAATCAAGTCTTCCATAAAAAGATAAAAGTGAATAGTAAAAAGGTTCCTTTAACCTTGGTTAATTAAAAGTAAAGCATGCTTAGAGTAAATTAATCATAATTAGTGGAAATATCAGCCTAATTAACACTAATCTAAGCCTAAAAGGATAATTCCTTGAATTTTGATTTATTTTAAAAATAGGAAAAATCTAAGCAAAATTACCAAAATACCCCTAAGTGGAAAACTAATTCCACTTGGCCCATAAGAGTTCGAATTTTTGGGACACTTGGGACCCCATTTGCTTCAGGTTTTTCAGCCTAGAAACTTATCAAAATCCTCTCCATTCTCTCTAAGCTTACCATAACTCAAAACATCCAAAACTTACACTTTTAAGCCTAAGTCTTCATCTTTAAGACTTAAGCTATATTAAAGCCATAAACACTAAAGCCCCACCACCATCCTTTGTCCACGTCCAGAGTAGACCAGAGGGGATCCAAGGAAACCTTTAAAGCCCCACAAAAATACTTAGGAGGTCTTCAACAAGTAGGAAACCTTTAAACCTTTATGCTTTTAACTTGTCTTTTTATGGTGTGCTTGTTTTCTTTCATGCATCTTGTCTCCAAGATCTGTGTGTCTTATTTTGTTTTCACTTGTGAGAGTTTAAAACTGTATTTTAATCGTTCAAAATCATCCCCACCCATATTTAGTGATTTTTGAAAGGAAAAACAAAATTTGTTTGGTTAAAAGTGCTTCTAAGGCACTTAGAAGGAATTTAATCGGTGGGATTTGTTTTAAAATTATTTTTGAAGCTCATCAGTTTTATGCTCTCATGAGAAGCATTTTTAAATCTTATTTGAAAGAGGATGTGTGGATCTTAGAGTAGATCATGAAGATCTACCTTTTAATGCTTGAGAAAAGTGATGTGTTGCTTGTTTTCATGTTTGTTTCGATAATTACGTTTTAATATTGTGATTTATCTCTTGTGATGTATGTGCTGGATCTGTACCTCTGATTATATATGTTAAGAGGTGAAATAAAGATTTGTAATAAGTTCCAAAGGTTTCCTTTGGACATTAGTTAGAAAGCTACCAAGCAAATGATGTAATTTGTAGCCCAAAAGTGGCTAAATCCTTGTATGGCACCCAAGACTCATCATGGCCAGCACCTAAGCATCACAACTTGAATGAAAGAAGCATGGACCAGAGGTTAGAGGGCTGCAAAATCACAACACCACTGAACCAAGGTGGTGTGAGGTGAAAGCTTGGAAGAAATCACCTTGGCTAACAAAGGAGGGCTTTCGGCCACCACTCCAAAGGCATAGTTTAACTTGGCTAAAATTTTTATAAGAAATCAAGCTCTGAAATTAGGTTTTAAATTAACAAAATCAACCTTTGAACAAAGTAAATCAAAGTAAATCAAAGCAAAAATAGGTAAAAAACCTCCAGGAGTGCATTTGGCCACCCTTGAGAGATTTTGGCAAAAATGGGTTAAAATTATGATTAAGGATAAATCTACCATTTTCAGCAAGTAAAATTTAATTGGACGTTTAATAAACATTTAAAAGGTTAAGTTTCAGAATATATAGCCTAGGTAAGCCTAGGGAAAAACCTAAAAAATTACTAAGTGGTAAAATTCCCAAATAAGCTTAAAATGGGTAACTAGAAAATTTACCATAACTTAAGCAAGGGTAAATGTCAAATTCGGCCATTCCATTAAATTTTGAGTAAAACTACTTAAGATTACCTTAGATTATGTCAATTATGAAGTATAAATTTGGCCCCCAAGTAATGGTTAAGTAGGGTTAAGAAATGGTCAATTTAAGTCAACTAGGTTTAGGAGAAGAAAATCCTAAACCTAGAAGAGTGGCATTCAGCCACTTAGTGGTTAATTAACTTAAAGAAGGTTTTAATTTCCAATTAGGATTAATTAAGGACCATTTTTATGTGAATAGGACGAATTTAAAGTATGAAAAAGTTTTAAGGTGGATAAAGGGACCGATTAATTTCTTAGGCAAATGATCTTTTGGTGAAGAAGGAAATTGTGGAAACCTAAGTCTAGGAGGCTGACATTCAGCTACCATGTTTTAAATTAACTAAGTATGAGTTTCAATCCTTAACTAGGCCCAAATAATGATTCTAAATATGTAAGCAAAATGTAATTAAGGTGTATGAAAGGTGAAATTTGAAGAAGTAGGTCATTTGACCATTTAGGAATAAATTTACCTAGAAGATTAATTAATTTCTACTTAGATATTATTTGATTTAGAATACAAGTGACTTTAATAGTTTAAAAGTCAATTAGACCTAATTATTAAGGTAGTAGAAAGGAGAACACAAGGTAACATATTTCAAAGATTTATTAAAAAGATGGTTAGGACTTAAATATGAAGTTAGAAGTACATTAAGTAATTTTGGTCATGATATACCCTAAGGAGAAAGAAGTTTTAAAAGTGTCTAAGGTGGATTATAATTAATGAGTTAGACTCCAAATGACCTAAACTACTTTAGTAACCAAGGGAAAATGAAATTAGAAGAAGTTAGAATTCTAGATTTTATATTGGCCATACAAGGATAATAAAGAGAAAAGGAATTTGAAGATCCTAATTTAGATAACTTAGGAAGCATTAGAATATTAAGGATCAAAATTTTAAAGGAAAATAGATAAAGGTAAAAATTTCCATTCGGTCATGTTTAATAAAAAATGTCCTAAATGAGTTAAAAGTTTTGTAAATACTTAATACTTGAACTTAGAATAATTAGGACAGACAAAAGAGAACACAAAGAGTAAAGAACTTGAAAGGTGCCATTCGGTCACCTAGATTAAGATTCTAAGACGAAAAATATTAATGAACAAATGTAAATTGAGAAAAGGAAAGGATGAAAGGTAACTTAGAAGGATAAGTGATGTAAGTCCCTTATGTGATTTCAACATCAAATCGAATTGAGGCATTAGATTGGTTGTGTAAATGTGACATTATGCTATGTTATTTACCAATCAAATTGCATTATTAGTTATGATTGCTCACTATCTATGAATGAATAAATGATGGATTGTCATGAATGAGAAAGGATGATGATCGTGTATGAGAATGGTTTATGTTGATGATTGAGATGAAAATTCGAAACCTATATGTGCATTCCATATTGGTTGGAAATTTGTTTGAGCATGCATAATTATCTGGAAGCTACTAAAGAGAACTTAAAAAGATTAAGGGATCACTAAAGCAAACGTTATGTGAAAACGTAAAACTACTCTCTTTGTGCCTTGTGCACACTAGTATCTAGAGGGCCCTAAAAAGCTCTATTGAAGAGAAGTCGAAGGTTGCTTCTTGAAGCTAAAGGCTGCTTCTAGGAGCCGAAGGTCGCTCCAAAAATCCTTCTACTGTGAAGGCATTGAGTCCTTCACCCCTTATGTGGTGGTGACGATCACCTTGGAATGAGCTCATATCCTTAATTTTTAGTAGGACGTGGGAGTAGAGTCAGTGAGAAGATATTGTTTGACAAATTTAATATATGTCTATGTCTAATTATTTTCTCCCAAAGGTGGTGAAACTAGATTCATAAAATGTCCCAATGGTTAGACAAAAAAATGATAAAGACAAAGAAAAGTAGTAAAGAATAAAGTTTAAGACATAGAATAATTGTATGTCAAATGATATCTTATGTGTGATCCCAAAGTTATGAATGTTAAGAAGAATGTATGATGAGATACTAAGATGTATGTTTTGAATAAAATTGATCCACTTAAGAGAAATGTTTACATAGAATTAAAAGTAACCTTTTATGTAAGAAATGATTTTCTGAAATAAACTGAAGTGACTGGGAGTAAAGTGATGACATTAGAACTAAGTAAAAATCCTACTGAGAAACTTGGTTTCTCATCCCTACTTCTTCCACTTTCTTCCCAGATATTCTGAATGTTGTACGTGATGGTGGAAATTCATGTTATTGAAGTAGATGCAAGACACTCTTGCCTGAAGAAAATTCACGTCATGTTAATATTGTGATTAGGAGGATGCAAGCATCCTAAATATTAGTAATAAATAGTATGTTATGTACATTTTATAAATGTAAATTAAGGATTGTAATAGTTATATGATAAGGCATATATGCCTAGGACTTATATAATGTTTGAATGGTATATGAACACTTAGTATTCCTAATGTTTTGAACGTATGTAGAAATTCGTACAAGGAATTATTTTACCGCTACGCACGTTTTATCGACGAGGCTCACAGTTTATATCAAACAACTTTGAAATTTTTTTTACCGTATTTTCATATAAGTATTTTCTAAAATAAATTCCGCATCATGAGATAACAAACTAAAAATGAAACCAAATGATCGACTTAAGCGTGAAATCGTTATTCATTTTTAGGGTGTTATAAAATACATGTAAGACAAAAAATAATAGATAGGAGAGATAAAATTAATCATAGTTAAAGTAAATTAACCTTATTTGATTAAAATTAACCATGCTTAGGATAGGTTAATCTTGATTAATGGCAAATTCATAAAAATTAACACTAATATAATCCTAAAAGGATAATTCCTTATATTTAGATTTATTTTAAAAAATAGAAATTACATGCAAATGTACCAAAATGTCTTTAAGTGGAAAATTAATTCCTAAACTACCCTTAAGTGGTCGAATTCCATAATGGTCGTGGGAGGGCTCATTTTCTTCATTCTTCATTTTCTAAATACTTAGAGAAACTATTCTAAGCCTTTCTAAACTAATTCTACCCCAAGGGAGGACAAAGTCAGCCATTAAAGCCCCACCAAAAATCTATCACAAAGTATTCAACAAGTAGGATTTTATTTTGTATTTTTATAAGCTTTAATCTTGTATTTATGGTTTATTTTTATTCTTATTTGTGGATATTTCTCTAAGATTTATGGATATCTTTTTGTTTGAACACTTAGAAAGCTCAAAATTATCCTTGAATGGTTAAATATGAGCATAAAAAATTTTTAGTGATTCTTGAAAGAAAAAGAGAAGTTTTGATGAATTAAAGTGCTTTTCGAGACCTTAGGAGCAATTGAATTGGTTAAAATTTCTTGAAAATAAATTTGATGCTTTGGGGAAGATTTGAGTGTTTATGAGAAAAATTTTGAAGTACTCAAAGCATCAGATTTGTAGATCTTGGAGTAGATATAGTAGACCTACACTTGTTTGCTATAAAAGGTGCTTTCTTTGAAATTTTTATGTTTAAAGTTAGTAATTTGGTTATGTTTTTACTTAAAATTTTTATTTGTGAGTTTGTTCTTGTTAAAAGTCCAAATCTGGACTTAAGTAATAAAAGCCTTAAAGGAACAAGAAGAATTAGGCAACAAGACCAATAAACTTTACTTAGATATGGACTTAAAAATACTAAGCGTAAAGGCAAAATTTTGCAGCCAAAGTGGCACAAATCACTTAAGACCTTCCATGATGATGATCAAAATTGCAGACTAAGTGATGTGAACGTGGGCACCACAATAAGCAAAAGAAATCATCTAAAAAAATTATCTACAAGGAATGGAAGGTCCTATGACGAGAAATAAGACCAAACGTATGGAATAAGCACTTCAAGATCTCATCAAGGAAGCTCAAGAAAAGAACTATGTGGATTCAAACTCAATTCCAACATGGGTTAATTTATGTAGTCATATTATCTAAGATTGTAAGAGATAAACTTTATGATTTTCTATAGATTATATTAGGATTTGATATTTATTTAGAAGTTATTTGTTTTAAATAGGTTGTAATTCAAATTGTAATCTAATTAGGTTTTCTAATTTTTTATCTTTTTACCAAATTAGGTTATCTATATAATAGGAGCTAGGGATTCTATGTAGAGACAAATTTTGAGTAATAATAATATTTTCTCTTTGAGATATTTTCATCTCTGTGTCAGTTGATTCCTTGGTTCTTGGTTAAAGAACTACCCTTGATAACATTGGTTCTTTTGTCAGGTCGCGGTAAGGGTCACGTTCCTCTTAATAACTATGGTGCTCTCCAACAGGTCGCGATTTGTGTCCGGTTCCTTTATCTTATCTTACCTTATCCTGATTCTCAAGATGTTCCATTATTGTTTCCACATTCTGATTCATCCATGTAAGGTGAATCATATCACTAAGGACAATTTATGGATGGATCTAAGGATTTATGATGAACCAAGTGCTAAAGTTCATGACACCAAGGTCATATGGCAAGAAAAATTGAAAAAGGACCCTTGTTCAAAGCACCTATAGCATTCGACCATTTCCTAGTAAATTAGGAGACCTTGAGTTTAAAACTTTAAATAGGGTATAAATAAGAACCTAATTAAGTGTAACTATGGAATTATAACTTTGAAAGGGACTTAAAATTATTAAAGAGTGTATTCGGCCATTTTGGATAAATTGAGTACAAATATGCTAAAATCCATAATAGCTAAATCTGGAAGGACAAATCAAGGGAAATGAACCTTGTTTTATCCAACTAAGGAATTCAGCCACTCTCCCATTAATTATGGAAACATGAGTTAAAATTTTAATTAAGATGCAAAGTAGAACCTAAACAAGTTTAAGGAAAGAAATTTAATGTTAAGAGAGATTTGGTAATGGTTGGGTAACATCCAGTCATGTGCATACAATTAGTAATAACTAGTTAAGAAACCTTGATAGCATTTAAAAGTGGATCAAAAGTAGCTTAAGGAGGTAAGTAATAGCCTTAAAATTTATTTGGTTGGTGTAAGTAATAGCCGAAAACTTAATTAGTGAAGGTCACCTTTCTAAGAGAAAAAAGAATTGAACTATAAGGCCTCAGGACTATGAGAAAAGCATTCAACAACTTAGGAAGTAATAGGCAAATAGACTAACTTGGATGTTTAAGGATAATTACGTAAGTCATGAGTAGAAAACTTAAAGTTTATGAACTAAAAACAAATAATTAGGCTTATGAATGGAACAAATCTAACTATCTAAGTTATTTTTCAAGAGGCATAAAACATGTAATACTTAAACTTGAATTAAGTAAATGACGTATAAGACTTTCAATTAAGAAAAAAAGTAAATCGTGATAAAGCTCATTCGACCATAAAAAGAAGAAGAAGAAGCTATTATACATCATAATTTTTCATTAAAAATGTTAAGAAGAACTTAACCTTTAAGAGAAGGAAAGGTTGAGGGGTAACTTAGAAAGATGAGTGATGTAGATCTCATAAGTGTTTTATCAAAATGTTAAGAATTGAGAAAGTTGGACAAGTTATGAAAAGAAGTCAATATGCTGCCCAAGAATTAATATTAAGCTAAAATGAGTAAGTTTTGAATTAATGATGAATTTTTTCTTGAGAATAATATGTCAACTTGTTGTAGTACATTATGAGTACATAAAGAATAATGTGAAGGGTATGAATATTACTCATGAATGATTAGAGAATGATGTTTATACAATGATCATGTATGGATAATGATGTGATAGTAGCATGAAAGTAGAGATTAAATGTGTATGGCATATTTGTTGGATTGTTTGAAAACACATATTATCTAGAAGCCTTTAAAAGGAACCTAAGAAATAAAGGAATCATTAAAAAAAACGATTTATGTGAAAAGTTAATTCTACTCTTAATGTGTCTTGTGCACATTTAGAAGGCACTAGGTCCTTCTAAAGAAGAGACAAAATAGTTCTTCAAAAATCCTTCTATTATGAAACACTAGATCTTCAATATTTATGATGGTGACGACCATCAAGGAATGAACTCATGTTCTAAGAATAGAAGGTAGAATAGCAGAGCCAGTGAAAATATATTGTTTGACTAATATTAATGTATGCCTATGTTTTAATTATCATCTAGACAATGATAGAGAATAGAAAAGAGTTATGTAAGACATAGAGGAGATGATAGTGAAATGATATCTATGATATGATCCCAAATATTTATGATGTTTAAGAAATTTATATGCTTAATTAAAGACAGTTAATCTTGTGTAAAAGAAATCCACTTCAGCTAGAATTTTTGAAAGATTAAAATTAAACTTTTATGTATGACATGTTGACACGCTCGTCGCAAACGCCCAAAAATAATTTCTTAATTTTCCCCAACTATTGGTATAGTATAAAGTACAACCTAGGTCATCTCCCAAAGACCATTTCAGATTCTTAACCAAATTAGAAGAAAGTTAGAATAAGGGGATTTTGTAAAGAAGTAATATTAAGCTCTAAATACAAAATATAGAATGAAATTAATTTGACTTAACGATTATCAACTTAAGAAATTCAGAGGCTATTTTCTTAACTAATCGTTGATCACTAAAATCGTGCATTATGTTTATCAACCCAGGATCATCTAGAACCCCTAAAATGATCCTTGAATTCTCTACTGAGAAAACTCTCAAGATTCAATTGATTATGATCAACAAGATTTAGTAACCACTTAATCTTTCATTAGATCTAAACCAATTTCGTAATCAGAATTTAGTTGAAGTAAGTAATAAAATGAAAACCTTCAATTCAATTACTTAATTTCTACTCTTCAAACTTTTTAGAAAATGGTTTACCAATCAAAAACCAATTATAAATCAATTATGCATTAATCAAAATACGTCAACCGAACAAACTTTGATTAAAAGAATAAAATTGAAGAATATAGTAAAGCAGAGTAGAAATCACTTAATAAACATGTAATTAAAGATCAAGACCTCAAAGTTAAAATGAAAGTAGCTTGAATCCTTGAATTGAAATTACAAACTTAGCCTTCCATGAAGGAGGCAAACTAACAACACAGAAAAACTTAGCCTTCCATGAAGAAGGCAAACTAACAACAAAGAAAGAAAGATGGAAAATGGTATTTGAGTTAATATCCAAGGTGTGTTTCTCCTCTTGTAAACCCTTCTATTTATAGAGGATTTTTAAGGCATCATCTTCAGAAGGTCACTAACCAGCGTTTTTACTTTTCCATCCTTTTATTGCTTTCACATGGGCTTTGTTGAAAATGCAAAACACTTTTGACCTTTTGTTGATGTTGATTGCAGCGCAATTTAGGATATTCATGTGTCTGAATTAGAGCTTTCGGTCTGAACAAAAGTTATAGCCCTACATTTTAGCTTTCTGACGGATCTGATTTCATCTCAATATGACTTCTGTGTCTCAAGATATGGGCAGATCTTTGCACACTGTTCAGGTTCAGTGACAGCAACACTATCTCATCTTTTGGGATAATTTCAGAGTTTTATACATCCCATTTAGAGTCTGATCTTGCTTTGTAACTGTGGACACTTCTTTAAGCTTTCATTCAAGACAGATTTCATGATTTTTGGATGTCTAAAACTCTTATTATGCTCAAAAATACTATAATAGTGTTATTTTAATAGGTTAAGTAAAGAAATTCAATTAAACTCCATATGAACCCAAACTCATAAAATATGAAAAAGATCACTTAATTGAACATATAAGAAGTATTAATGAGCTAAAAATGAGAGATAATTATTTATGAAATTTATGCTTATCAAATTCCCCCACACTTATCTTTTGCACGTCTCGAGCAAACTTAAGTTAAAGATTGGTGACTCCATTTTTTTTTAATGAAAGAACATCAAAGCTTTGAGTTGCTTTCTCAAGAATTCACAAAATTTGATGAAGCATTCTTTCATCACATTCTTGAAATTAATTAGAAAGGCAACTTTAATTTGAAAAACATAGATTGAGAAAGATAAAACCTCCCATTGATTTGGTAAGTGTTTCTCTCAAATTCAATCCATAAAAGGTGAACTATCATAGGCTTGCATATCTTCTACTTCTCTACTACTATGTACACATGAAATGCACAAATCAAGAGGTATTTATTTTGGTTATAACAAGATTGGAAAGATGAAATGATATATTAAAGAGATACAAGGTTAGACCAAGAAAAATGATGAGGATTGAGAACTGAATCCAAGTGCAAGTATGAGAAACAGATATCACTTTTTTTTTCAATGTAATAGTTTATTTATTTATTTATTTATTTCTTCAGTTTTTTTTTATTTTCAACCATGATATTGATGAACACAACAATAATCTGCCGCACACTTATTGAAACACTTATGGTATGATAAATCCAATATTCCTCACCTTCTATGGTCAGACAAAGTTTTTTTTTTTTGGTTTGTAGTGAGCTAAAAAGAAGAAAAGGTTAATCGGCTCAAAGGGCTGATCAAAGGATAAAATTATATGGGTTGGTTACTTGGCTAAGTGGTTTGCTCAAGAAAAACAATGCTCAATCATTTTTGTACAATTCATGTGAAAATGTAGCTTCAAAAAGAATCAATGCAAGTTCTGAAGTAACATACTCCATGGATAAAAATCACACAAGATAGAAAGTAATTAATAAGGCTCAAAATCTCATAGGTAATATATTTATCAAATCTAATCTATCCAGTTCAAATATGTGTTTCCAAACTAATTAATCTCAAAATGTAAATCATTTTGCTTCAATTATTTTATGAAATCTATAGAACAGCATACTTCCACATTCAAATTTTTATTTTTTTTAATCATAAGATGCCTATCAAGAGTCAAGTGTAACTCCTTACTTAGCCATCTTACTCAAAACAAGTTTATGAATCTAACCTAATTTTTATTTATTTATCGGACCATCCTCCCCCCAACCTATCCAAGACATTGTCCCCAATGTCTTAGATGGAATTTCATATAATAGGAAAAGAAATGTGAGAAAACCACCAAAGTAAGGAAAATTTATAACCGAAGAGTGGTATTTGGTTCTCTTTTGTTTATGTCATCCTGATTTGGTTAGTTCACCAGCTGTATTGCTTGACTGAGCTCAGATGTAGGATTTTGCAAATTCTCAAGTAGTTGTTCAATAGTTGAAGCAGATACTATGATGTTACGCATGGATTGTGGCATGAACTCCTGCTCTACTGCATGATCTAAAAAGGATAACAAACCATTATAAAAGCCATTAATATTCAATAAGTCCAAAGGTTTTTAATGAAAATTCCGATAGGCCTAAAATATGATGGTAAAAATTTCTTCCATTGTTCCAAGACCACCAGGTAATCCAATAAATACATTAGAATTAATCAACATATGTCTCATACGCTCATGCATGGTTGCAACCTTTAACTCAGTACCCATGGTGAAGTAGGAGGTGTTCTCATTTTTTAAGACAACACCTAAGACGTTACATCCCCTTGTGAGTGCAGATCTTGCAATACATCCTTTAAAACCCTAAATCCCTCCCCCATAAACAAGATTGATTTTTCTTGCAGCTAATGTCTTACCAAGGTTATAAGCTGCATGTTGAAATTCTCCATCCTTTCCAAGGTTAGACCCACCAAAAACACAGATAGTCTTGATCCTATCCATGAATGGTGTTTCTGTCTCTTTTGGAAAAAAAAATGTCATAGAGGTTGATAATTTATAAGGACTTAATATCAGACAAGGAGATCACTTGAATAGTGCGGGATCAGGATTTGGTAGCAAAAGTTTGAATTTTTGTTCAAGGAAAAGGTGAATGTTAGAAAGGAAAGACATTAAGCAGGGACGAAAATTTCAAAAAAAATGATGGCCCAATAAATTGAAAAGACAATGTAAATGACAAACATACACGCATGAGAATGAACAGTAGTTGTGATTGTGGCTCACATCTTCCTCTGGTTTTACATCCAGTAACGATTGAAACGCCTTCTAAGAGTCGAGGATGTGCTTCCCATTCAGTTTTCTTGTAAATTGACAACAGGGTCTTTTAAAGTCAAATTCCCAAGAGTATAACGTGTTTTGTCCTTACGGAATAGTTCAAACAAATCAAGAAGGACTCCTTAAACATGCCCACTAGGATGCGTCTCAAGAGTCTGAATGATATCATCCAATGACTCCTTACTCAGTCCATCCTTTATGAATTCAATTTTCTCCTCTCAATTTTTTGAAACCATTCCAGGGTTCTTGCATCTTGTGTTATAAGTCCATCTTGCACACTTGTAGCTAACTCCAATTCTTTTTGCCCTTCTCTTCTTTGCATAGGAACTTTTTCCCATACCTGGCATGTTTTTAACAAATGATTCTTGAAATTCACCTGCTAAACGTACCTTAGCTTCAATGATCCAATGGACATCTTCTAGGAGGCCTAAGAGTGTTAATGCTCTCAATCATTCAAGTCTGCAATTGTAAATGTCTTTAAGAAAATTTTTGGGGAGAGTAGGGAACAAAATTTTTATCCTGGTGAGAGCTTTCTCCATTTTTTTTTTAAAACACTCAAGTTATTATTCCTGCAAGCTCAATATGGTGTAATAGTTGGGATGATTTAAGAGGTGAAGAGAGAAAGTTGAGAGTTTAGTTAAAACTTGTAAGCAAGGAATGTGAGAGAGGGAGAGAGAGAAAGAGAAAGAGAAAGAGAAAGAGAGAGAGAGAGAGAGAGAGAGAGAGAGAGAATAAAATTCCTAACCTTAGATCCTTCCCCCATATTTTATATTATACTTATTCT
Organism: Canavalia gladiata; assembly: GCA_037954105.1. Classification (NCBI taxonomy): domain Eukaryota; kingdom Viridiplantae; phylum Streptophyta; class Magnoliopsida; order Fabales; family Fabaceae; genus Canavalia; species Canavalia gladiata. Next base: position 15,773,168 of record CM075662.1, on the reverse strand, counting down.
AATTATCAGAAACTTTAGAAATTCAATGACTTTCATCACTAATAATTATGGAACAAGTAAAATAAAAGACATGAGAAAGGGAAACTTCTCTTGAATTTATTGCACGTATGTGGCATTGTGCAAATGTACTTGTTCTACTATGTGCTCTTGAAAACCTTCGAAAAATGGTTTAAGACGGTGTCCATTCACCTTGAAGGTTTTTGCAGTTACCTCATTTTTTATTTCCACTGCACCATAAGGAAAAATATTAGTAACTACAAATGGTCCTAACCATCTAGAGCGTAACTTACCAGGCATAAGCTTTAGCCGAGAATTATAAAGGAGAACTTTTTGTCCAACGAAAAACTCCTTTCTTGCCAGCTTTTTTGTCATGAAGAGCTTTGACTTTTTCTTTGTAAATTTTGGAGTTTTCGTATGCTTCTAATCGAATTTCTTCAAGTTCCTGCAATTGAAGCTTCCTATGGATTCCTGCTTGGTTTAGATCCATGTTGCATTTTCTTACCGTCTAAAATGCTCTATGCTCTAATTCAACTGGAAGATGACATGCTTTACCAAAGAAAATCCTGCAGGGAGACATGCCAATGGGTGACTTGTAGGCTGTCCTATATGCCCATAAAGCATCAACAAGGCGCAAGCTCCAATCTTTCATGTTAGGCTGAACTGTTTTCTCTAAGATTTTCTTGATCTCTCGATTAGAAACTTCAGCTTGACCATTTATTTGAGGATGATACAGGGTGGAGACTTTATGCATGACTCCATATTTGTGGAGTAGAGCTTCCATTATGCGGTTGCAAAAATGAGTACCTTGGTCACTAATTAGAGCTCTAGGAATGCCAAACCTGCTAAAAATGTTAGAACTGATAAAATCTGCAACAACTCAAGCATCACCAGTACGAGTGGCTTTTGCCTCCACCCATTTTGAAACATAATCAACAACTAGCAAAATGTAAACAAAGCTAAAAGAGACAGGGAATGGACCCATAAAGTGTATACCTCATACATCAAATACCTCGTAAAAGAGAAGTGCTTGTTGGGGCATCTCATTTTTGCGTGAAATACTCCCTATTCTTTGGCATTGCTCATAAGTTATGCATAATCTGTGTTCATCACAAAATATTGTAGGCCAGTAAAAACCTGAGTCTAGTACTTTTCTAGCTGTCCGTTATGGCCCAAAATGCCCACCACAAGCTAGGGAATGTCAAAAGGTAAGTACAGAATGAACTTCATGATCTTGAACACATCTTCTAATGATTTGATCACTACATGTCTTCCAAAGGTATGGTTCATCCCATATGTAGTGGTTGGCATCACTTTTCAACTTGGAAATTTTCGATTTGGTGAAGTGTTTGGGTATTCTTTAGCAACTAGATAGTTTACCAAATCTGCATACCAAGGATCCTTCCTGTGCAAATGATAGAGATGCTCTTCTGGGAATGAATTTGCAATTCAAGTTTCTTCACAAGGTTGTTGGATCCGACTTAAATGATCTGTTACAAGGTTCTTTGCACCACTCTTATCTTTAATCTCTAAATCAAATTCTTGCAATAGAAGCATCCAACGAATCAGTCTTGGCTTAGCATCTGTCTTCTTTAGCAAGTACTTCAAAGCTGCATGGTCAGAGAAAACAATAACTTTAGATCCAAACAAATAGGAGCAAAATTTATCTAATGCAAACACAATTGCCAAAAGCTCCTTCTCAGTAGTTGTGTAGTTGGATTGGGTTGTATCTAGTGTGCGAGAGGCATATGCAATGACATGATATCTCTTGCTAATTCTTTGAGACAGTATAGCACCAAGGACATAATTAGATGCATCACACATTAATTCAAATAGAAGCGTCCAATTAGGTGATTGAATGATGGGAGTGGTTTTCAACCGCTTCTTTAGTTTATCAAACGAATCCTTGCATGCTTGATCAAACACAAATTTGGTATCTTTTTGTAGTAATTTAGAAAGAGGTTGTGCAATCTTGCTAAAATCCTTGATGACCAAGTAAAGAACGTACTTCTCGCACAGAAGTGGGGTAAGGTAGAGAAGTAATAATGCCTATCTTGGCCTTATCAAGTATCCTAAGACTATACCTTCTGTTACCATGAAATGACATTTTTCAAAATTCAAAACAAGGTTAGTCTCAATGCATTTGTCTAAAACTTTAGAGAGGCTTTCTAAGCATACATCAAAAGAATAATCATATACGGTGAATTCGTCCATAAACACTTCCATTCAACTTTCTAATAGATCAAAGAAAATGCTTACCATGCATCTTTGAAAGGTTCTAGGGGCGTTGCACAAACCAAATGGCATCCTTCGATAGGAAAAAGTACCAAAAGGACAAGTGAAGATGGTATTATGATGGTCTTCTAGGGCTATATGTATTTGAAAATAACCTGAAAAACCATCTAGAAAGCAATAGTGAGATTTTCCTGCTAATCTTTCCAAAATTTGATCTATGAAGGGCAAAGGGAAATGATCCTTGTGAGTAGCTTGGTTAAGCTTCCTATAATCTATGCACACTCTCCAACTGTTTTGTATTCTGGTAGGGATTAGTTCATCATTGTGATTTTTGACTACAGTCATGCCAGTCTTCTTAGGAGCTACTTGCACTGGGCTTACCCAATCACTATCTGAGATGGGATAGATGATACCAGCTGCCAAAAGATTACCTACTTCCTTCTTTACCATATCTAGGATGGTTGGATTCAAACGCCTTTATGGTTGTCTAACAGGTCTGGTGTTTTCCTCTAGCAATATCCTATACATACAAGTACATGGGCTGATGCCTGGAATATCAGCCAAAGTCTATCCAATTGCTTGTTTATGGCTTCTCAAGGTTTGTAACAACCTCTCTTCTTGTTGTGGTAGAAGGTTCTTTGCTACAATGACAAGAAGCTTCTCATTTCCCCCCAAATAAGCATACTTTATATGTTCAAGCAAAGGCTTCAACTCCAAATGAGGTGGTTGTATTATGGAAGGCAGAGATCTATCTGAGATTGAAATGTCTGCAACACTTGCATCTAACATATCATCTTTCCAAGAAGTTTGGTCTGAAGCATTTTTCAAAGCAGCATTAATCCTGGAACACACAGTACATTGATCAAATTCATCACATGTGCAAGTAAAATTATCTAATTTAAATCAAAATCAAAATCAAAAAATTCCAAAAGTAGATTGTCAATAGAATAATCATTCACAAGAAGGTTTATGGCATCAAGTTGAAAAAATGAATGATTCTGTATAGGATGCTTCATGGCTTCAAATATGTTGAATTGGATGATATTATCTCCAAATTCCATAGAGAGTCCCTGTATGCACATCTATCTTTGTTTTTGCAGTTTTGAGGAAGGGTCTCCCTAGGATCAAGGTTGCTCTATTGATGGATGACTCATCTTCCATATCCAAAATGTAGAAGTCAGCTGGAAAGATCAGCTTATTCACTTGAACTAGCACATCTTCAAGTACTCCAGCTAGATGTGTTGTACTTCTGTTGGCTAGTTGAATTACCACACCAGTTGGCTTCAGTTCTCCAAGATTCAAATATTTATAAACTGATGAGGGCATAACATTAATGGAAGCACCTAGATCCAGCAATGCATCACCAAATGTATAGTTTCCTATTGTGCAAGGAATGGTGAAAGTTCCTGGATCTTTACATTTCTGAGGAAGGCTGGGTTGAATTAAGGCAGAAACATTGCGTCCCATACTAATCTTCTCATCCCCTTTGAGTCTTCTCTTATGCGTGCATAAGTCCTTTAGAAATTTGGCATATTTGGGAATTTGCTTGATAGCATCTAGAAGTGGTATGTTGACTTCCACTTTCCTGAAAGTATCTAGAAGCTCCTTATCCAATTCTGCATGAACATTGGGCTTGGATTGGACCATTCTATTTGGAAAAGGTAAAGATACCTTCTGATTAGCACAATTTGGGGTTTTTGTCTCATTAGATGCTTCAAGTGCATATCGTTTGTGACAAGCTTCTTTTTGTTGATCATTCGATGTCTTATCAAAAGCTGGTGTACTTTTTCATTAGAATTTCCCTCTGATTCAGATAGCTTATCAGAGATGTCTCCAGGTGTAGAGAGAAATGCTTCTCTTTGGTGCGGATTATTCTGATTGAAGCTTTGTTGCTTTAAAATTGTAGGGTCTATCTGCACTTTCTTGCTACTTCTCAGGGAGATGGCACTCACGCTTTTGGGATTTATGACAGGCTGAGAAGGTAATTGATCAGAACCTTGAGATTTCAATTGGTTGATAGTGGTAGCCAACTGCCCAATTTGAGTTTGTAAATCTTGAATGGTAGAACTTACATTCTGTTGAAATTAAAGATTATTGGTAGCTAATTGCTTCATCAAATCATCAAGAGAGGGTTCAGAAGCATTAGAAGGTACAAATTGTTGCATATGTTGTTGTTGTTGTCTAAATGGCGGTGGTTGGTATTTATTTTGGGAATAAGATGTTTGAATCCTTTATTGTTGTGGAGGACCATATCTCAAGTTAGGATGGTTTCTCCAACTAGGATTGTATGTTCCAGAAGATGGTTCAAACTTTTGTTGCTGATAATGTTGAGGAGGCCTGTATTGTTGTCATGTGGTAAAAATACCATTAACTGTAGCATCAGGCATCTCACTTTCTTGCTATTGTTGTTGGATGGCCAACTGTCTTACGATGAAGGTTAGTTCTTCAATTATATTCTCCAATCGTGTATGGTCTGTCTTGGTGGTCATTTCATGGACTCCTTTAGACAATGTATTAGTTCGAGAATTGAATTGCTGAGAATTTTCTGCCATGTTGGCAATCAAATCTCGAGCTGCTGTAGGAGTTTTGTCCATAAGTGCTCCACCACTAGCTACATCAACCAAGCTTTTGTCCATTGACATGAGTCCTTCATAAAAATACTGAATCAGTAATTGATCATTGATTTGATGGTGTGGACAAGTGGCACATATTTTCTTGAATCTCTCCCAATACTCAGAGAGTTTCTTGGGAATTCTGTCTGATGCCGTAAATCTCTTTTCTGATAGCTGTTGTTCTGGATGCAGGGAATAATTTCTCTAGAAATAATCTCTTCATATCATTCCAGCTTGTAACAGATGTTGGATGTAGATAGTACAACCAGTCCTTAGCACCATCATTTAAGGAGAAAGGAAATGCCTTCAACTTGATATGATCTTCAGGAATTCCTTGTGGCCGCATTGTGGAACACACAATGTGAAATTCTTTCAAATGTTTATAAGGGTCCTCACCTACAAGGCCATGAAACTTAGGTAGCAAATGTATTAATCCAGACTTCAATTCAAATGGTGCATCAACATCAGGGTATTGAATACACAACGGTTGATAAGCAACATCAGGTGCATCTAATTCTTTTAGGATTCGATCAGCCATGTTCTTAGCAAAATATTTAAAACTATCAAAATTTAAAGATGAAAAATGATTACTGTTACTTTCTTGGTTATTACTGAATGAATGTCTTCTATGTGTTCTTCTCAAATGGTGGAATGTTCTATCAATCTCAGGATCATATGCATATAAATTTTCAGGATTGGACCAAGTCATACACAACAAGGTGAATTCATACAGAAAATCCAAGAATAGTATACCTAAAATAAAAAAAATGTTAGCAAGGTTAAAAGTTTTATACAAACTCCTAAATATGCCTAGGAAACTAAAAAAAAATGGTCCCCAGCAACGACGCTAAATTTTTGACACACTCGTCGCAAACGTCCAAAAATAATTTCTAGATTTCCCCAATTATTGGTATAGTATAAGGTACAACTTATGTCATCTCCCAAAGACCATTTCAGATTCTTAAGCAAATTAGGAGAAAGTTAGAACAAGGGTATTTTGTAAAGAAGTAATATTAAGTTCTAAATACAAAATATATAATGAAATTAATTAGACTTAACGATTATCAACTCAAGGAATTCATAGGCTATTTTCTTAACTAATCATTGATCACTAAAATCATGCATTATGTTCATCAACCCAGGATCATCTAGAACCCCTAAAATGATCCTTGAATTCTCTACTGAGAAAACTCTAAAGATTCAATTGATTATGATCAACAAGATTTAGTAACCACTTAATCTTTCATTAGATCTAAACCAATTTCATAATCAGAATTCAGTTGAAGTAAGTAATAAAATGAAAACCTTCAATTCAATTACTTAATTTCTACTCTTCAAACTTTTGGAAAATGATTAACCAATCAAAAACCAATTATAAATCAATTATGCATTGATCAAAATACGTCAACCGAACAAACTTTGATTAAAAGAATAAAATTGAAGAATATAGTAAAGTAGAGTAAAAATCAATTAATAAGCATGTAAATAAAGATCAAGACCTCAAAGTTAAAATGAAAATAGCTTGAATCCTTGAATTGAAATTACAAACTTAGCCTTCCATGAAGGAGGCAAACTAACAACAAAGAAAAACTTAGCCTTCCATGAAGGAGTCAAACTAACAACAAAGAAAGAAAGATGGAAAATGGTATTGGAGTTCATATCAAGGGTATGTTTCTCCTCTTGTAAATCCTTCTATTTATAGAGGATTTTTGAGGCAACATCTTCAGAAGGTCACCAACCAGCTTTCTTACTTTTCCATCCTTTTATTGCTTTCATATGGGCTTTGTTGAAAATGCAAAACACTTTTAACTTTTTGTCACCAATGAGCACAAAAATTTTGACGTTGATTGCAGCACAATTTCGGATATTCAATATGACTTCTGTATCTCAAGATATGGCCAGATCTTTGTACATTGTTCAGGTTCAGCGACAGCAACACTATCTCATCTTTTGAGATAATTTCAGAGTCTTATACATCGCATTTAGAGCCTGATCTTGCTTTGTAACTGTGGACACTTCTTTAACCTTTCATTCAAGATAGATTTCATGATTTTTGGATGTCTAAAACTCCTATTATGCTTAAAATACTATAATAGTGTTATTTTAATCGGTTAAGTAAAGAAATTCAATTAAACTCCATATGAACCGAAACTCATAAAATATGAAAAAGACCACTTAATTGAAAATATAAGAAGTCTTAATGAGCTACAAATAAGAGATAATTATTTATGAAATTTATGCTTATCACATGTTTTCTAATAAACTGAAGTGGTTGTGATGAAAATGATTATACTAATCCTAGGGTAGAATCATACTAAGAAACTTAGTTTCTTACTTATTCTCCCACCATTTTCTTCCTAGACATCCTAGATGTAGCTCGCGAATACGGTAGTCTTTCTGGAAATTAGTAACATAAATTGGACTGTGAACGCTTACAAGCTAATGATTACTGCTCAAGCCAATGTGCAAATTTACTTGTCTTTAGGATATTTGTTCATTTATGTGGTGATGAGTCCAAATTTCTCCACCACAGAGTTCGTTATACCTTTGGAAGCCTTTCACCCTAATGGGCTGTTTCCACCTCCACCCAGCTACCAAGCACCACCAACAGCACCTACAAAAAACTCTTCATCATCAGAAAGGAAACCAACTCACAAACATCGTCCCACTACTATATCACTTTTCACATCAAGTCATCGCAGAACAGTTCTTCGTATCCCAAACCCTATCTTTTCCAAGCTTTCTAGGAAATGGTTGGTGGGACTTTCATAGCCCTGAATGAGAGCTTATGGTTGGAGGGTACCATCACCAATACTGAAATGTTCTGCAAAGTTTTTGTCTTTGAAGGAAGAAAAAACAATCATACCGGTAATGTACAATTTCTAAATAGATGGATGAATTCATCCTAATTAGTATTAGGTAGTTTGTAGAATAGTTAATATGAATATGGTAGAAATAATTAAGTCTGTAATTAAATGTGTAATGATATGTATGTAAATAAGTATGTAAAGACTCTAATTCCTTAATCTAATTATGTATGTATAAATAAGGATTGTATGAATGATGAATTGATTTACTGCTTACTAGAGAAAATTAAAATAGTAGAAATGATTTATACTGTTAACAAATTATACGTGCATGATAACGCCTATTTGTTTACATTCTGTTATGAACCATAATTCGACAAATTGCATTTTATATAAAAAAATGTTATAAATAATTTTTTTACTATATTTTCACTAATAATTATTTTCTAAAGATTCTGCATCATGAGATAATAGTCTATTAATGAAATCGAGAGTGCAACTTAAGCGTAAAAATAGTATTCACTTTTAGGATGTTATAACGGTCACATGAAAACACTTCCTAGTCATCATTGTTTATCCGTGGTTTTTGCTAAAAATGTGAATAACATCAAATATTTTGCATAAACTTATAAAATTGTTGATATTGTTAAACTTGATCATGGTTTATTAAATCCCAACTAATAAACCCTTCTTAAAAATATATCCTCTTGTAGTGTTAGTTTCTTGTGAAAGACTAAGATTACATCATTTTTCTTTAATATTGGGTTTAAAAATTAAAAATATTTAAATTAAAAATTTTGATATTTTCATATACCAAAACATAATTTAAATTTTTTAAAATGTTCCCTCACTTGTTATAACATCCCAAAATTTCTTTGCTTAATTTTATAAATTATAAATTAATATTTTTAAATAAAAATTGGGGTAAAAATAAAAAATCTAAAGATTTCAACAAAATTAGAAATTTTCCAACAAATTATAAAAATTCCATTAGAATAAACTAACACCAAGTAAATGGTAGAAACCTCAAGATAAAAGTTTAGAAATCTCAAGACAACCAAGAACCTATACTACTTACAGAAATGCAATTAAAACTAGAATTAACCACACACAAGGGTTGAAAAACTCATGACAAAAGTCTAAAGATTTCACAAACAGTCTAGGTTTTCGACATTTACCAAATTGTCATTGACCCTAAGTGAGCATCCTAGAAACAAAAGTTAACACCAAACAATGAATAGAAGCATTGGAATAGGTGTTTAGAGATCCCATTCGAGACCCTCTGATAATTATCAAAATGACATTAGTCATGTAGGGATAAATTGGGCAAGGTAGAAACTGCTAGTAGAGGTTTGCATCTCATTTTAATCTGCAGGTATATTTTTCTAGGTGATTTGATAAGTGACAGAACTTGTCAGTAATGATTACAAATTCCAAGAAGATAAGGTGATAAGTAAACATGTTATTAACGGAATACAAAAATTATAAATGTAAGAGAGAAAATATAACCATGGTTAAGCCATATGAACCATGGTTAAATCACATGAAATATGGTTAACTCTTGAATAAGGATGCATCTTAAAAGTAATTTATTATATTAAGTAAATTTAAAAGTGAATTCCTCATTTCACCCTTACTTGGTTGAATTGGATAGCAAGCTTGATAATAAACATTTTGCTTTACAAATACTCGCAAAACACTTAATAGAAGACACTAACTCCAAGTTCTCATCTTTTACTTTCTATCTAACCAAAACACTTAAGTTTAAAGCTTCCAACTTTGAAGTCTTAAACATAAAAATACTCAAAGAAAAATCCATCCCTCTCTTTGATCGCTATTCATAGCCACATCTCAAGGAGGATCCCTTCTTTATCAAATCTTCAAAAGCTAGCTCTATCGTTCAGCTTACTAACAAGTAAGATGTTCCTCCCTAAAAGTTTCTTAATGTCTATGTTACTTACTCTTGCTTATTTTTCTTCATCTTTAAGGATCTCTTCTCTAAACTTAAGATCAAATTTCCTTGAGTATTTTTTTGCATAGAACTGCCCTCAGCATTTAAAATAAGTATTTCTAAGTTTCAAATAATTTTTAAGAGGTCAAAAGGAAGCTTTGATGGATTAAAGTGCTATTTGTACTTCTAAATCATTTTAATTGGTTAAACATTCTTAAGAAAATGAGTTTTAGAATTTTTGTCAACATTTGGGATATTTTATTTTAAGTCTTGAAAGATGTTCAAGTATGAATTATTTTAGATATTAGAGAAGATTTTGTGAATTTTGTCTTATTTGAACATAAATCCACCATATGATGTTTTATTCCTTCAAAAATACAAGTTTTTTCTTTATTTCATAAAAGACAAGATCTTGAACCTTGAAAACTGAAAATCTTAAATTTGGACTATTATGGATATGGTTGCAAAACAATAATTAAAAAAATTCAAAAATTAAATTTTAACCATAAAGGTTAAATCTTTATAACCATAAGATAAGATCAAGAACACATGGACTTAGAAATTTCAAGAAAGATCCAAAATTTACACTAAAGGCAAAAGACTATTGATCATGGACAAGGACTTAAAAATTTTGGTAGACCTTTGGGAAAAATCATGACAATTAAGTTTCCTACACTTTAATTCTAGGAGTTAAGATGGAAAAGGTTTGTGAAAATGTCATCTTAGGTATATGGGGCCATATGATCAAGGCCTCATCCATGAAAAATTAAGGCTTAAAATTCATAAAGTCATGAAAATTAACATTCTCTACAAATTATAACTTAAGAAAAATACACATTAAAGTGTAAAAAAAAAAAAAGAGTTTGGAGACAAATGTGACCATTTGATCACTCCCTTAACATTAGAGGAGAAAATTTTAAAAATTATTAGACTTAATAATTTAGCCCTCCCAAGCTAAGATCATAAAGAAAAACAACCTGTAGAAATAAGAAAAAATAAATTAAGTGGTCTTGATAATGCCAATATGACCATTAAGTCAAGTGTTGGGAACTAGGTAAAAAGAAATGAACACATTATTAGATTGAGGTCATTATGTGTGTTAGATGATAAAGTGATCCCAAAAGAAATAGACAAAATTTATTAGTCGAAGATATGAACAATTAGACTTGTACTACTAAGTATGCTAGTAAATTAGTTAATTAGGGAATAGATTAAAAGAGTCACTCTTATTAAGATTTGGAATTTAAAAGACTGACCACAATAGCATAGAAAGATAAAAAAAATAACCTTATTAGATCTCTAAAGGACATTCAACCAAGGGATAAAAATTATGCATAATAACATTTTAGTGGGAAAAATATGTGTTCACCTCTCTTAGAAATGGATCTTAAGAAATAAAAGTGGCCATAATGCTTTAGATGAACAAAAAACCTACTTGAGAGGTGTAATGATCATTCACCAACATAAGATTAATGATGAGAAAAGTTTCAAGAAAATTTTTAGAAAAGGAAAGGGCAAAAGAAACTTAAAGAGAATGAGTATGTAATTTTTTTTAAGAAACTTATCATAAAATACAAATAATAAGGTCACCTTAGACAATTTTGAAAAAGGGCATGTATTGTTGGAAATTTAAAGACCTTGCCTAAGTAAAGATTTTTACTAAGTATGTGAATTTTTGAATAAATATTATTTCCCTAGTTATTATGATGATGTTTTGAGAATGATCACTTATATTTAAAGTATTATGTAATCTTTTGAATGATACAATGACTTATGCCTATGTATATGGTTCCATGAATGTGCTTGAATGTATATGTGATGATAGATGAATTGGATGTTATATCTGCATAACATATTAATTGAGTATTGAGCATGCATTATATTATAAAGACTTAAAATGGAACCTAATAAGGGGCACTTACTAAAAGAAAATCATATGTAAAAACTTAAGTTGTACTATCGAACTGTGCAAGTCTGAGACTTGTGTATGTATGGAAGTTTGGAACTATCCGAATGTGAATCGTGGAGCTCAAGCTAAGGAGATGACGAACATCAAGAATGATAAGAATGCTATAAATGGAACAAAGGTTAACAATGTAACATTAAGAGTATAATGATATTTCATATATTAAAGTATCACCGAGAAAGTGATTAATGAATGAAAATAATTAAGAATATGACAAACAATATTAATATGTTAAGTGATATCTATGGTTACGAGTTATCAGGATGATAAAGTGATTTGAAGAATGGATGATATAAATAATGCTTCTTATTAATTCTTTAAAATTAAAATAATACCACTTAAAAAATAAAAATATTTCACAAAATATAGAACTAAACATGCATACTTATTATATTTTTAAAAGAAACTGAGGTGACTAATTAAAAAAGATATCACAAATTTTAAGATACAAGTTTATTGGGAAATTGCAATTTCTCATCTCTTACTTTCCATTTCTTTTCCAACGTCCAATCACGTCCCTTACGATGACAATAGGCCTCTTCGTGATGCACCGAAGATGGATATGATATTAAAGTTATATTTATGTACGTGTTATTTCTGTTGCTGATGAATGTACTAATTAAGGACACTGACACCATTACTTTATATAAAAAAATTAGTTGTGAGCCTTAAATTACTATCATTTATATGTTTTATTACGTATGTAATATAAATAATATAAATATTATTGTATAAATGAATATATATTATTATACAAATGAATGTATATTATTATAGTACATAGTTGTAAGTTTTTAAAATTTTTATAAATAACAACGCTAGAAATATTTATTTATTATGTTAATTTTCTTTGATTAAGCTTGCATTTTCAAGTCAACATTTTTAAAAAATTCATATTTTTTATAAAAATATTTTATATAAGAATTACACGTTATAAATTAATAAATTTAAGATGAATATTATTATTAAGATGTTACATCTATCATATTTATATTTTTATTTAAATTTTTTTCGTCCATTATTATATTTGAAAATAATTATCATTTGAATGATTTATATTAATTAATTATAATTTTTATTTTTAAAAAAATATTTTAAAAATTAATTTTATCATTATTAAATCATGTGATTTTTATTAATAAATATTTAATTTTATTTTTATTTATAATTTTCATTCCTTTAAATACTAACGTGATTTGAGTTTTAAAAGTTTATATAATGTAATAAGTTTAAAACTATTTCTCTGATTTAGATAATACAAATATTTAGATTATTGTTGTTCTAAACTATCTTAATTTATTATTTTTAAAATTTAATATCACATAAATTAAAATTAAATATCATAGCTGTAATAAATTATTTGCTTAATTTTATGTCAATGATGAATATAATATTCATAAATAATAATAATCACTATCATTTTTAATTTATTTTATTTATGTATCAATTAAATATATGTGTAATTTATGTAGATATTATGAACTTTATTTTTAATTTTTATAAAAAAAATTCATTGTTTCCATCCCTAACTTTTTAAAATTTTCGTCTTTAATCCTTTTGTTAATTTATTTGGAAATATTTGGAAATTTAGTTACCAAATATTCAATTAAATTTTGTTATATGTACTAATTTATTGTATAAAAAATTCATATAAATAAACAATCTGGATGATATCTTAAAATAGTCTTTTATGTAACTTATTAAAAAAATGATAGTTTGTTTTATTTTGATAAATTTTTAATACCTATAATATAATAAGTTGATAGATATAATATAGCTAAGTTTGTTAATCAAATTAGCAAGTATTTAACAAAAAATTAGCATCATAATTAAAAAATAAAAAAAAATTACAATAAGTACAAAAAATATTTAACTCGTTATACATTTATGAAAAACTATTTGAATCATTTTATTTTTTTTAATTTTAATCTCCAGAAGGTTAAGTAATATTTGTTCACGTATTCATATTTTGTTTTATAAAAAATAATTTTATCTAATTAGATATGTGAAAAAGTAATTTTAATATTTGTATCCTTAATCATTGAAAAAAAGTCTCTTATTTTTGTTTTTTAAAACAATTCTTCCCAAAGTATCTCTCTTTATTCTTTAGTTGAAACATTTTTTATAATTGTTGAATTTCTCTCACCTTATATAAGATGTTTATATATTTAATTTTTCATATTTAAATTTTTAGACTTGATTTAAATATTATTGATTCTTAAAAATAAAAATTAAAAAATATTGAAAAAGTGTTAATTATTATTATTGAGTGATTTATTTTTCTCAATGTTTATAATAAATTAATTATACCTATATATACAGATTTATTCATAAAAATAGGAAACAGAAAATTAAGAAAATTTATTCTAAAAATAATAAAAATATTTTAAAATTAAAAATTATGAGATAATAATAAAATTAAGAAAATAAGAAAACTAATCATAAATAATCTAGGATATTATATAGGTTTAGATGAAACTAAATTAAATTTGAAAACTACTGTATGAAAATAAGTTGAATAATGATCTTTATATTTTGGATGATGTAAAAAATAAGAAAAAAAAATGGTAAGAAATGAAATGAAAATAGAAAAAATAAGATAGTAAAAAATATAATGAAAATAAAATAAAAAATGAATTGTTTAATGGATAGAAATAGAAGAGAAAAAAATATTTTATTTTATTTGAATAAATAAAAAAGAGAGTTAAAAATATTTTGATAATATAAAACTTGGTTTATATAAATTAAAAAAAATAATTTAAACTTAAAAGTTTAGATTTTTTAATATTATAATTTTTTATTTAATGTTTAAAATAAATTAAAAAAATATTAAAAATAAAAAAATTTCCTGAATTTTCTCTTTATGTGAAAAGATTACAAATATGTAAAGCTCAAAAAAATTGAAATTTTTTTTGTATAAAACCAATTGATCTAAATAAAAAAAAATTACTTTTTTTATGCTTCTAAATTTGTTTTACTTATTTTTTTTCAAATATACCATTAATAAATTTGACTACAACCATATTATCAATAAAGGTAAGATGAAGAACCTTTTGAAGAATTTGTTTACTAAAACCATTTCAAATGGAATATCCTTAGTGTATTTTAAGAAATTTAAATATAATAAAATATTTAAATAATTATTTTTTAATTTTTAAATCAACAACTTTGATTACATATAAGCAATTTTATAAAAAAATTTAAGTAACTATATTGAAAATACTCTGAAGCAAAGATTAAGTAAGATTTATTTGAAACATTTAAAATGGATGAAGATGGTAAAAAATTACATTTAACAGTGAAGTAGTAATGTTAAAATAAATCATAAAAAATATTTTCATTTTAATAACATGTTAAAATTAAGAAAAACAATAAAAGATTAAAAAAGTATATTAATTATTTGAATGATATATTATTCTCTACATTTATAAAGAAAAGGAAAATAAGAATATATATATATAAAGAAAATAATAAAATAATAAAATTTATCTTAAAAAATAAACTAATATATTATAAAATACAAAAATACAAAAATAAATCATAAGATAATAAGTAAAATAAAGACTAGAAACAGAAAATAATCGAAGTTACTTTTAGAAATTTTAAACACGTGTAAATTGATTTTTCTATATGCAAAGCTGAAATTAATATTATAAAAAAAATTTATCTGTAAATTATAATATATTTTCACAAGCATAATATTATTTTGAATTTATTAGAATATATTAAAAATATCAATATTTTTATAGTATTATTTAATTATAAATTTTATAATAATTATTTTAAAAATCATACTAACTATAATTTTTAATGATTCATAATAAAAAAATTATACTAAAAAATATTAAAATTAATCTCTATTATTTCTCATTTTATTTTTACATAATTATTGTTGAATCACCATATCAAATATAAATGAACCTACTTTTAAGCTTGTTGAATTTATATCAGGACTTAAGTTGGACACTACTAAACTTTAAATATTGAGTTCATTTATAGATATTTTTAATTTTAAATATTTTGTTGTGAAAAAAATTTAGCTAAATAGAAAATTTTCGCCAATCTTTATCTAAATTTATGAAAAAAAAATTTCTGAATGAATAACATTATTACTTTTTATTTTTTAATAAAAGCACTATTACTCTTTTGTTTAATATTTTATAAATTTTTTGTGACCATTTATTTATCATAATAATTTCAGGTTTTATAATTTAACTATTAATTGATGGTTGATTTCACGGTATAATGATTCACTATATTCCTCATTTTTATTATTAATTTTATTTTATTTTTTATATAAATTTCTTATACTATAAAAGTCTTTTAAAAAAATAAATATTAATTTATTTTTTTATTTTTATTTTGATGGCCTGATAACTTTGATATTTTGTGTGCAAAGAATACAAATTTTTTTTTTATGTTCTATCATTTTTAAGTTTGATTGTATTTATAGGGATGTATATTTACTTTTGTAATAGTTACAAAGATGTGTGGATATGAATTTCGATACTATCTTGCATGATCAAGTCTGCTTAGAAAATAGACACGTAAGATTGTGATTTGTGTGGATGCAAATAGGAAAATCTTCACAAAAGAATTATAAGATTTAAGAAGGTACTTTATTATTTATTATATTTAATTTTCAATTTATTTTAATTTATTTAAATTATTTGACTAAGATTTATTAAGATTTAGTTAGGATTATATTGAATATTTGAATCATATTATAAATAAATTGTATTAGAATTGATCATAATTTTTTTATAATAGAAATTGAAGAATTCTATTAAAATTTATTTATAATTTTTTTATATTAGTAATTGTACATGTATAAATAATTTTTTTATGAATAATGTAATATACATATCATATATCAAATTTCTATTTACCTAAATAAAAAAAATTTTATATCGTGAGAATCATATATTTTTTTAGTATTGTAAAATCTTGTTTTATCAATTTTTTTCTGTAAGGTTGATTCAAATTTAAAAGTTTCGATTTTTGCTTCAACCAAGATTAGTTAGTTATCTTGTATTCATAGTTGATAAAAATAATCCATCACAATTCTTATAATATTGATTGATTAATTATTCATATTAAATTATATATTTTGATTTTTTTTAATTTAAATTTAAAATTATAATGATGATCAAGTTATCAACTTATAAATATATATTTATAATTATTTATATTTTACTTTATTTATGATCTTATCATATTCCTTTCTAATCTTGGTTTTTAGATGTGATTTCGTATCGAATATAGACTTCTTAAAAATAGCAGATTAACAAGCTTTAATAATTTTATATATTCTATTAATTCTTGTTTAATATTAATAATCGTTAGATACGATATGCAGAGATCTGAAAATTTTAAAATATTAAATATAATAAAATAATTTAATGATTAATTAAAATGAGAAGTAACCATAATTTTAATTTTTGAAAGATAAAAATTATGATTTTCATTTTTATAAAATTAAAAGTTGATCATATTAATTCTTTCAATCTATAAAATTGAAAAGTTGATCATAACAATACCTATTTATATCATAAACAAATAATATAGATTTATTATTTAAATAAAAGCAACATGTTCATTTACTTTAAAATGAGTAAATCGTAAGTGGTCTAAAACTCACCTTAATCATTCTATAATAACCCCTAATTGCAGTTTGCAGGCCTGTCAAGCTGTTTGAAGATGCTTCTAAATTGGAGTCTCTTAATCCAAGTGAAATGGTTAAGTATAAAATTTTTAAATTATTCTTACTATTATGGAAAATTAGTAAATTATAAAAGTAATAAAATATATAAATTTTAAAAATATAATAATCTAATAAACTAAAAAAATGAAAAAACGGACGTGGTTCGAATTTCTTTGATAAGAATGAAGATGAAATTTAAATTGTTAACTCCTATAAATGGAAGACATAAAATGGTGATAAAATTGAAGCATAGAATGCTAACAGATCATAACTATAAGTCTAGTTTAGTGGTGGAAATGATTCCCCAACTTACAAACTTCCTTTATTTCTTCTAATCATGAAGCTTAGCCAAGTGGTTGGTTGCAGATTTAGGGTTCACCCCTCAGATGAGGCCATTTTCATATTTTTTTTTTCGAACACTCACTCACTTGTCTTTATGTTTGGGCCTATAAATATTTAGCAAAGTTGGCCCAATATAGAAAAATAATGAAAAAAATACATACACTGACTAGTAGGTCCAGTTCTGTTTCTGAAAATAAATTGTAAGTTCAATTTATTTTAAATTCTTTTCACATCTATTTAATTTAAATCACATGATAATATTCAACTTCATTTTTCTTTTATATTCAATTTGAATCAAGTATAATATATCTTAATTTTTATAAATGTTAAATTTTTAAAAATAATTTTTATTTGTTATTCAATACTCATCTACATATGTTATGCCAGATATTATTTTAAAATTATTAATATAATATAAATAGATGCATATTAAGCAGAAAATAGAGACTACTTTAAAAAGTTAAAATTTATAAGTACTAAACTAAATTTTTGTTGATTTCACCTTTAATTTGATCAATATTCAAATTTTATTTTAATTTTTTTAGCAATTTTTACTCCTTTAATTTTAAAATTTAGAAAATTTGATTTTATATATTAATTTATTTAAATTATAATTTTTTATCCAAAATTTTTAAACAAGTTGCAATGGTATTAAGATTTGAAGAGAGAACTCTTAGAATTTTTTAATTTTGGATAATAAATTTTGAATACAAACTAATTTAATCAATTTAATTTACAAATATTTTGAGCAGAAAGTAACAATTGTAGAATTTTAGGGAAAATAAAATTGATAGAAAACTAAATTTGCTACATTTTGAAAGTTGATCAAAATTTCTGAAAAAAAACACCAAGAAACCAAAATTGCATATAGATTAAATTAGAAAAAAAATCAAAAATACAATTAAGCTTCCATTTACAAAAATTAAAAACTTGTTCGATAAAAAATTTAATGTGTTTGTGCTTCCATTCTCACAATTTGGGTAATTTTTGGGTTTAACCCAATTTAAAATCCCAAAGCACCTAAGTTCAACCCAATTTCCCAAATCATCTAAAGAAGGGTATTACTTTTTACATTCCTCTAATCTATAGTATTTTTGCATTTTTTTTTTCAAAATTATCAATTGGAAGTAAAATTTCTCAAGGTATATTTTTATATTTTTAAAATTTAACTTAGAAAATATAAAAATATATTTTTGAAAATTAAATTTTGAAAGTGTAAAAATATATTTTTATGTTTAATAATTTTAAAATTTAACTTTCAGAAGTATTTTTTTACAAATTTAAAAATATTTTTTTTTATAATTTTGAAAGTTAAATTATAAAAATATTATTATAATGTATATTTTTAAAATTTTAATTTAAAAAATAAATTTTATACATTTCTATAAAGATAAATTAAAAAAAAATAATAGCGATGTTAATAGAAAAAAAAATTGCGAAAAGTAATAACCCTAAAGAAGTATATTGGCCCATTACTGCTAGCCCAGCTGGTAGGTTCTCATTTTTGTTTTAGTCCTCACGTCTATACCGTGTTCCTCAAAGCAACTGATCAAATCAATGGATAAAAATAATAATAATAAATAAAAGCTGCTGGTTTGTCTTCCACAACTTTTCATCATTTCTTTTAAAAAATCCTTTCACATTTTTATAATTAATAATTATAAAATTATTTTTCTAATAGGTAGCTATAATCATTGGTTAAGAACCATTAAATACTGATTTCTCTAAGGGGTATGGGGCATTTTATAAGATAAAATGTTAAATCATTACAATTGATCAGAACAGATACGATATTAACAACTTAATAATTTGTTATTCGTATTTGTATTTTGTTTATACTCTTAATTGTTGATTATAGCAATTTATAATCTAAATTATTTACATTTTACAGAGTTCAAATTTATTTTATTAAATACTTTTATTTTTGTTGTGTACTAAAGATATTAATGATAAAAATTAATCCCTTTTTAACAAATTATTATCTTTGATAGATTTTGATCCTTTATGGTAAGTTTATAAGATATCGTTTATTACAGAAAAAATATAAATCAAAGAAATAGTAAATGAATTCTTTAATCATTGATATTCATTTTCTTTATATATTTATCATTTTTTATAATATAAAAAATAAAATTTAAATTTAATATGTTATATTAAACTATTCTAATCTCAAATTCATTATCACCATCAAACATTATCACTATCAAATTTTTGTAGGTTAGATATTTTTCACTTATATGACACATAAGACTGTAGAAAACTATTCTTTACTTTTTTTCATTTCGTTTTCTTCTTTATCTAACATCCACAATACTAAACTATTTTTCATTTTTTTAATTACCTATATGAAACATTATGCATACATATACTTTTTAACACAATTGAAAAATTGAGCTTGTCTATCGTATGAATAATACTGACAGTTCCTTTCTCTAATTTTTTTAAAGTTATTTGCATTTCATTTATAAGTCACTAGTTAGGACAGATTAGCTTTTAAAAAAAAAAAAATAGAATCCCCTCCCCCTTTTTTTCTACATTTTTAATTTTATAATATGTTGATAAAACAACTATGATAATTTTAGAGATTAACAATATATTTAAATTTGTTGATGCTTATCCCTCGTATCATATTTCATTCTAGAATTTATTTGAGTATGTCTATTATTTCGTTGTTTTATCTGCATGTAGATATTAAATTAAAGTTCTCATTCATAAAAAGAGTATCTTTAAAAATTATTCTCATTGTTTTTTAGGCATATTCTCATTGTTATTAACTCATGTGTCACATGACTTTTCTTATATTAAGAATTTAATTTATTTTTTAAAAAAATATGAAATTAATTTGATTTAATTTGATTTAAATTGTAAAAATGAATACGTTGTAAAAAAATTTAAAATTAATTTTATAATTTAGATAAATAAATTTTAAAATTATTGTTATCTTAAGATATTTTAATTTAATTTTTTAAAAAAACAACAAAATTATATATTAATAAAAATTTATGATACAACCAAATTCAAACATTGTTGAAACTATTAACACCTAAAAGAAATCTTCTTATTAATATCTTATATCTATTTACATGTTATGTTGTGAAAGTGGTGCTATTTATAAAGATTGATAATGTAAGTTAGATGATTGGAGTCTCGGGATCTTCATCATATCTGAAGTGTTGATAAAAATTTAGTCTTACCCCAATAATGTATATTTTGTATGATAGTCAAGGATGACTGTAATGAAAATAAGTGACATGTAGATAATCTTGTATCAAATAGTGTAGTATTAATTATGTACAATAATATGTAGTGTGAAAAATAATTGTATGGTATATTTTTGTGATGTATGAAAGGATATTAATGTCCTTACACTAATTTCTGAAGTAATGATGTGCATAATATCAACGTCTACATAAATGATAAGGATTGATTTTGTATACATTATTCTATTATGTATCAAGTAATCAAAGTAAATTAAGATATGAGTAACAATGCTCGACCATTTATTTTCTGCTACAACAAGGCTTGCATTTTCAAATAAGATTTTAAAAAAATTACTATAGTTTTACTATCAATAATTTATAAAAAGAATCTACATCATGAAGTAGCAATCTAATAATGAAACTGCAAATACGATTTAAGCGTAAAACGAGTTCCATTTTTAGGATGTTACATATAATTTAAAAACGGTTCTTAATAGAACATAACTTCAAAATATGACTAAGAAAGAAGACAGAACTTTTAAAGAATATACACAATAATGGCGGGAGTTATATGATCATGTGCAACCTTATTTGACTGAAGGAGAAATGGTCAGCATGTACATTGATACACACTCTAAAACCCTTTCTAGGATAAAATGATTGACAATCTAATCACTAATTTCTTTGACATTATCATTAGAGGAGAAAGAGTTAAAGGGGTATGCAGAGTGAAAAAATTGTGCACAAATTTATAAGCACAATTAATGTATTTGCTGGATTTAGAAAGAAAAAAGGCAAGTAAAATCCATAATGTGACTTATGATCAAGACCAAAACATACTCCTGATGTTACCTTATACCAACCGACTTTCAACCATCATTTTATGTTCCTTATACACCATACATCTACATTGTTGCAGCATACTAAACATATCATCCTGTGATTCATAATCCTCCTACATAAATCCAAACACAAACTCCATCAACATGGAACTTAAATATAAGCGAAAAGTCAAAATTTGAACCAAAATTAAAGCATATAAAAGAAAAAATCAGTACAATTTAACCTAATTTCTATATCATGCTTTGAGTTGCTACCACATTTATTTAAAAGGTTCTTATTCATATCTTATCCTTTCAAATTTTAATTACCTTCCAGTTCTAAAACATATAATCAAAATGTTAAATGTAATTATTATGCTGGAATAATTCATCGTTGAATAGAAAATTACAAAATTACAAAATCTTAAAATATAAGATGCAAAAATTGATAGATGTCAAGTGACTAGATTTAAAAAAAAAAATGCTCCTCGTATAAGGAATAATCCTTTACCAACTCACTCACGAAGGTCTAACGGCTAATTGAATAAAAATAAGGCAAAGATCAAATAATAAAAAAAATGTGTTTGTTGTACCAAATTCAACATTAAAAAAATCATCAAAAATCTTTTAAATTTTTTAAATATTTACAATAAATATCAATAAATTAATAAAAAATTATATTTATCATATATTTTTTATATTTATGCTAAAATACAAACTTCATCTTTAAGATCATAAAAAAGAATTTAAAATATTATAAAATATTCTAACATCCTCTCAAATTTAAGTAGATTTAGATAAAGCCAATTTGAATTTAAAAACAACGATATATAAATAAGTTGATGAAGACTAAAATGAAGGCAAGATAAATAACCTTTTGAAGAATGTGTTAATGAAATCTAGAATTGGGTGGAACTAATTAAAGCATATGATACCAAGCGAAACTTGTCAAAACATTTAGGATCGATGCGAAGCTCGGCAAAACTGTCCATGTGAATTTTATAACATATGAATACTATCATTCATGGACCTTAACTTAAATTTTTTGGATTATGACTTATTTATTATTCTCTAGAGCTAATCATAAGAGATTCTTTAATTTTTTATGGAGAGTAATATGTCAACTCTTAATAACTTAGTTCAGAATCCATTTATGCATTTATAGTATTATATTAATTATTAGTATTGAAAAGTTGTTATTAAATACTAAAAATTATTTTAAGAAAATATGCGTTTCATGTAAAATAATAAAAAATCATAATTTAATTAATAATTTATTTTTTAATAAAAAACTTATAAACTTTTTTTTTATAAGAAGATCAATAAAATGATAAGTTTTTATAATATTTTAGTTTCATATATGCATACATTCATATCTTGATAATCTATTAATTAAACTTATAGTCGAATAATCATAAATGTTAATTGATTATCTAATTTTTCCTACATCATTAACTATATACATAATTAATTAACCACATGTTGAAAAATTTTAATATCATTTTGTAGATCAAATATATAACATTTATTTTTAAGGATTTCTACGTTTATATTATAATTATGCAAGATTTAATAGTCTATTTTATAATAAGCAAGAAAACCTTGCAAAAATAATAAAATAAAAATACAACAATGTAAGTAATTTTTTGAATACGTATAAAATGAAAAATGTTGAATTCTTTATATAGAAGTAAATCTTTTAAAAAATTAAATTAGCTGATAATTAAAATTAATTATTTATTAAAATATTTAATTAAATAGTTTAATTTAAATTTAAATTTAAATTTTAAATAATAATTAATTAGATAATTGATTAATAAATATTAAATATAATGTAAAATAAATAATTTTAAATTTAAATCTTATTTTAAAAATATCATAATTAAAACCAATAATAAAAAATAATTTAAATCTCATTTAATTGTCATATTTTTAATTTAATTATAAATTATGCTTTAATTTTAATAATAAATAATTATTTAAAATTAAGAATTAAAGATTAATTATCACAATTTAAAAAATAATCAATAAATTATAAATATAGTTAAAATTAAATAATAATTATTTTTTATATTTAAAATCTTTTTAAACATTCAATTATTACAATAATAAATAATCAATTAACCACATATATAATCAATCAATCAAATAAATAATTAATTAGTAACATTTGATTAATTAATTAACAATTAAATTTGTCATTTATTATTTATATTAAATAATTAATTATATTTTTACATTATTAATCTTGATAATCAATTGCATTAGTCAATTATAAAATTATTAATAGATCATCGAAAAGTACTTTATCATATTAAAGGATGCGAGTACCAGGTATGTGAGAAAATCTTTTTTGCTTGCTTTAAGAATAAAAATAAATAAATGAAAAAAAAAAACAAAATATTAACATGTAAAAAGACTAATTAGTCCTGTATTATATAACCGTTTTGGAATTTGTAAGCCAATATTTTGTCCTATTAATTTAATGTTAGAGAAATGAAATTGATTATAATAATTACCCGCTATCAAACACAATAAGTTGAAACAATCCATTACGGATTCTATTCATTGACACAAATCTTTTTAACAACTCACGTTTTGTTAGGGCAATAAAAATTTTATATTTTGATTAATATAATCATTTTGTTTTTTCACAAAACATCTCTCTCATGTTGTTAAAGGCTTAAAGCTAGAACAATTTTATTTTTCTAGAAATATAACCATTTTTCCAACTTCTCTCTCCTGAACTTGGGTCATTCCATCAAGCAACCCTATGAAATCCAAACACAAACTGATAAGTGATTCTCCGATCAAAGTCTTTGGCGTATTTTAATTGAAAACCACAAGAACATCGAGCTAGAAACAAGATATTCCCCTTTCTTCTTTTTAAATAAATTCTAAATAAAATTTCTAGTCTCTAATTTATGTTCAATTTTACTTTTAGTTTCTGTTATTGTTATAATTTTCATTTTTTACTTTATAAAAATTATTAGTGTTGATGTTTATCATTAAAAAAATTATTAAATAAAAATATTGCTTAAATGAATATATAATCAATTCTTAAAAGTTATAACTTATAATTTTTAAAAATATGTTAATATGTAAAATTTGATGTTAACTTTATCATATTTTTATTTTTTTATAAAAATATAAATGAAATATGAATAAAATTAATATATTTAAAAATAATATATAAATGGATATTTTCTAAAAATCAAACAATCTTTTTAAAGATCAAAAGGTGAATAAATAAATAAATTTAATAACTAAAATATACACATTAAGGTTTTAAAAATTAAATATATAAAAGTTCAATCAAAATTAAATATAGAATAAATTAAAAATCAAAACTTTTGAAAAAGAAAATAGTAATGAGACACACTCTTGTCGTTTCTTAGGTTATTCATTGCTGCTCACGGGATCCTATTTGTTCTATTTTGTCGGTTTTTGTTTAGGGGTGAACTTTTTCTCCTGCTTGCTTGTATGGGAAAGCATCATCAACTTCAACAATTTATTTAGAAGATTTTTTTCGTTTTTTATTACATTTATTTTTTATAAAATATATAAAAAAACATTTGTAGGAATGCAATTTCCCATTTGATTAAGCTCAATAGTGTAGAGGAAGCACAAAATACTGGCTCATAAAATTTCATAATTAACTATGGTCATGAAATTTACATGTGGCTGAAAGGTAACTAAAAAAAAAAAACATCCATATTAATAATGCATTTAAAGATTATAAAAAAAAAGAAAAAGAAAGAAAAAGTTGTAAATGAATTGTTGCATAGCTTTCCCCTCTGGGGAGGGAGCACAATGATGTTTAATTTCAGGAAAAAGATGGGAGCGGACATGCAATGTGGTAGTGGGGCATATGTCTATGAATGATAAAAAGGGGTTCCCAAGCATAAAGTAGATGGAAGTGGGAGCCATAATATGATTCTTTTTTAAGGCCATTGCTTCTTCATCATTTTATTTTTCTTTTAGTAGTGGGTATGTGATATGGCCACACACACACACTTGGATTCCCTATGATATTCACTCCACCTGGTGCTGAATTTCAAAGTGGTCCAATCTCTTGTCCCCACTTAATTGCATCCACTTAAACCATGAAATCACACATTTATGATACACCTTCATCTTATGTTCATGGGTAAGTTTCAAGATAGCTACCCTTTTGCCACCTCTTTCTTTCACTTACCACCAAATTTCCTCGCAATTTCCTACTCCAAGGATCTCTCACATGTTAATTTACTTTTACTATTTCATAATTTTGATTCATGAAAAGATGTGATAGTTTTATTTGAATGGTGAGATTTGCAAACTCTACATTCTATAATTCGTTTTTGAACTCTGCATTCTATGATTTTCTTTTTAGTAGTTCACTCCTTTGAATGAAAATTTATTTACCCTTTTGAAACATGTTATAAAAAGGGAATTCTCATCATAAAAGCCTGCTTGGCACCGCTGATTTTATATCGATGAGCTTCATTTTTAATAGAATAAAATTTAAATGCGGTATTATAGATATTTTTTAATTTAAATTAGAATTTTAATTTAGTGATCGATATCATAAAAATTAATATTAAAGGTAATATTAAACGTAAATTTTAATTTAAAATAATATTAAATAGTAAAAAATATTTACAATATTTAATGTAAAAAAACTGTATAATTTATAAATAATTTAAACTATTTTATTTAAATTTAGTTTTAATCATTTATTGTTGTTATTATTTGGTTAATAATAATGTTCTTGTGAGAATGTATTTCTTTCATCTAGCATGTTTGTGTAGTGTTCGAACTTCCTAAACTGTGTTCAAGGTGAGTAAAGGTCATTCTAAAACTGATTGTACGTGTTTGGTTGGATGAAGCTAAACTTTTGTTCGTTGTTCAAGGACATTTGAATAAAAATAAGACATGCAATTTTTGTTGAATTAAAAAAATTATATTAAATTTTATAATAAATTTATTTCTAAAACAAAATTTTCTAAATATAAGTTACTTTATTTTTAATATAATTTGAACTAAAACCAACTTTAGAAATTACAATATCCAAAATTAAATTTACAAATACCTATTCAAGTATAGTATGAATATATTTCTTATACAAATGTCGTTTAGTCAACTAATAAATATATAAATAATTAATCCCGTAATATATATTTCAAACGTCAAGTGTTATTTTTTTATTAAGTAATTTGTTTTAAGGGAACTACACTATATTTTCTAAACTTTATTAAAAAAATTACATCTTTTTCTTTTTTTTATCCTACACAAACTTTTCTTAACTATTAAGTTAAATATATTTTTAATTTTTATAAAATTTTGATTTTAGTTTTTTTATACTTTAAAATAAACTATCAAACATTGATATATAATACATGTTAAATAATGGTTATTTTTTAGATATTAAAAATAATGTATTTTAAAAAATGGAAGGTCAAAACTTTTTATTTTAAAAATGAGAAACTATAAATAAATTTTTAAAATTTTAAAATTAAAAAATATTTAATCTCTTAATTTATATAAAAAAAATATTACTGCATATTATTATCAATTATAAAATTTTACAATTTTTTTTAATTTATTATGATATTATATATATATATATATTTAAAAAGGTTAAAATAATATAAAAATAAAAAATATCAAATATTTTTTAATAAATTTTAGAAAATATTATTCTAATTTATCCTTTATTTATATAAATTGTATAAATTTTTTTAAAAAAATATTTTCTCATTACATTTTATCCGTATGTCGTTTTATGATAAAAAAAAATGTGAGGGGGATATTCAAATTTTATTGGTTTTTTTACCACGAAAGGGAAAAGCATAAAGGTAAGGTATAAATTTTTTTATTTATATAATATTTTTATATATTCAAGAGAGATATAAGGAAATGAAATTAAATAAGTAGTATGATAAAAAATAAAAATATTATTTAAAGAGTACGTATAAAAATAATATAACTCTTCTAAAAAATATGTATAAATAAAAATATTTAACTGTATTTTTAGTAAAATTTGTGTAATTTTATTCATCTAAATATTTTTTAAGTCAATTATGTTTTTTAAAATTAAAAAGTAGTCTTTTGACATTTTTTTAAATATTTAAAATATATTTGTTTATTTAGATATTTAATGTTGATAATGAATTTAAAATTGAAAAAATTTAAATATTTACAAGTAGAAAATATAGTGAAAATGTGTAAAATATAAAATTAGAGTTTGGAGACAATAAAATTGAAAATTTTTGTTTCTGGAAACAAACTATATTTTGATCTGTTAATCAGCATAAAATTTAAAAATTTCATAATTAATATAATTTACAAAAATTTTAAGTAATAAAATGATTTTAAAATTTTTATGTGAAAAATTTATTTATTTAAAAGTAAAAATAAAAATAAAAATAAAAAATTAAATAGTACAAAATTTATATCCAAGCATCTAAAGATGCAAGTAAAGAAAAATAAAAGAGTAATAGTTAGTAGTTAAAATTATAACTTTAGTTAATTTAGTTTCTATAAGAAACCACTACTAATATCTTTCCAATCTTAAATATAAAAATGCAATTTTATTTTTTTAGTATATCAATTATTAAGCTTTTTTTATATTTTTATTATAAAGTTTATGTTAACAAGACATTTATCTATTTTCATATAATTTATTTAAATATTTAATATTATAAATAATTTTAAAATGAAATAAAATTTATAATATATTACTTTATTTTATATTTTTATTAATTTTAATAAATTTTTATTTACTTCTTATATATAAAAATCAGACGAAATATTATACATATAGAATTTGTTTAACAAAATTAGCCGTGAAAGTTGAGAATTTGTTAAAATTAAAATTAAAAATTAAAAAAATAATTATAATTTAAAATTATAAAAATTAAGCTGAATTAACTAGTTAAATTAACAATCAATCAGTTTTAAATTATTTATATTATAAAATTGGTTTTGTAAAATTTCACTAATAAAGTGATAAAATTAATAAATTAATACATCGATAAAACTAGTAAAAAAAATTAATCATGTATAATATTATTTTTTATTTTTATAAAAAATAAAATTATGTTATATTTTATTTAATTTTATATGTATAATTTAAATTTAAAATTTTAAAATAATATATACTTTTAATTTTTAATCAAATAAAATTATAATATTAATGTATCATATTATCTTTTTAATACATATAATATTTAATATATTATATTTTATAAATAATTAAAAATAATATTTAATTAATATTAATTCAATCGTAATTATCTAATAAATATTAAATTAATATCTTAACTAGTGGGTGATTCAGTTTTGAAAACTGTTGGGTAAATAATAGATATATTAAATTATGGATAGAATTTGATAAATATAATTTATTTTTCTTTTATAAAAATATATATTAAAATTTAATTAAATAAAATTGTTTTTTAAATGAAAAATATTTTATTTTAATTTTCACATAAATAAATTTTTAATAACAATGTTAGAAAAGTGAATATTTTTATAATTTTATTTTTTATTTAAAATTTAATATTTTATTTAAAAATAAAATAAACAATATCATAATTAAAATAAATAACGAGATTAAAACAACAATTCAAACTATAATATTTTATAATAATATAAAAAATAAATATATCAAAATTAGTAATATTATTTTAAAAAATAGATAATTTTGAAATTATAAAAAATAAATAAATGATCAAATTATGAAAAATATATTTAAAAAATTGAGAAACATATGAAAAATTTAAAAGTAATTTTAAGTAATTTTTCAACAAAATTAGAAGATGTCCAAAAATATTAACAACTACTGATTTTTCTTTTACTAAATAATTTAAAATATTTTAACCAATTTTTTGATTAATAATTTTAATTTCTAATTTATTGAAATGTATTTTTTTAGTCATAATTAAAATATATTATTAAACATATTCATAATATACAAAATGAACTTTATATACCAATATAAAACTTATTTCTTTACAGTTACTTTTCTATATTTGATAAGTTATTTTATTTTTTATTTTTTACTATGATTTAAATAAAAAATTACTAATTATATACAATGATTATTTCTATTTTTAGTATGTTCTTTGTATTAATAATCTTCTTTATTAATGTAAACATAAATATTAAAATATCTTTGTTGATATATCCTTTTATATCAACAAAGGGATAATTAAAAGATCTATATCGAAATTCAAATAACAAAACTAACTATCATTTTATAAATTCAGAAACTAAAATAACTATCGTTAATAATTTTAAAAATAAAATAACATTTTTATAAAATTTTAAAAATCAAATTGCTTAATACTCATAATTTCAAGATCTAATTTATTGTATTACTCAATAACTATATCTCAACCAGGTAACGTTACGACCACTTAATCATTTCTGTGCTGCAGTGGAAGCACATACTAAAGCTGATTGAAAGTGATCAAAAAGTTATAACGTTTTTCAAAAAGTTCATACCGTCTTAATTTTTGAAAATATTTTTTATTTAAATAAATTTTTTATTTTCTAACTTCTATTCTTTTAAATTTATTCTGAGTTAACTTATATTATTATAAAAAAGAACAGTACTAATTTATAAAATTTTTAAAAAAATATTATTTTAAAAATAAGAAACAAATATATAAAATTTAAATAAATTAGTAATTAAAATAACATCAAATTTAAAAAAATACAACCAAAGACGGATCAGAGCAGACAGAGTGATAGAAGGAAACAGAAAAATAGGCTTCAGTGACAATCTGACCGAACCGCTTCATGTTTTTAGAAGCAACTTAGTAACCGAACAAGTTAAATATGTGCAATTGAGACCTCAAATTCATAATTCTGTGTAACAATAAGGTACCCAAAAAATTGAAGAGAAAAAAAAAAGAAAAAAAGAACAACTCTTATTAGTATTCACTTGATGGGATCAAAATTTTTGCTTTGGTTGCTACCAAGGTGTCTTAATTTTGACATGTAACATAGCCGTATGTGATGCAATTTGAAAGTATGAGTGTGTAGCATGTGTTCCATGAGCTTCCACCGCCAGAGAGAGAGAGAGAGACTAAACGCTAAAGTGCCACAATCCCAGTTGAAAACATTTGGTCCTTTGTGTATTGAGAACTTGATAACTCCCCAGACCTTGAAGCCTCTGATCTACACTGCTCTTTCCGTTCATCCATCATTATTTGCCTTGAACGACACTCACTGCTACAAAAACCTTTCTCTCCTCTGAACACACCAAAACAAAATGAATTATTAATCCAAGCCCCCTAATAATAAAAAGTAATCAAATTTTGAACCTAAAAAGAAATACTGAAATTTCCCAGTACCTGTACATGTATATGTCTTTGCCATGGAGATTCTTCTTGCATAAGTGGCATGAACTTAGAAAATCTGAGGTGGGAAATGATGGTTCAGCTTCAACCAAAGTTTGTGCTGGTGGAATTCTTGTGACAAAACCAAGGTTGATGTTGTTATTGTTGTTGGTATCATTAATATTATTATAGTACCCATGTCTTAGAATTCCACCTTCGCCACCATCATAATAAACCTTAGTGATGGTCTTGTTAGATACATGGTATGTGACATAGGTGTAATCCTCGGAATTTCCAATGGGAATTTCGTTCATACCCTTTATGGTATGAACCGGAATTGCACCGGATCGGTTCAAATTTGATGTGCAAACCGCATGTTTGGGCAAAATTTCATGCCCTGATTCCCTTGATTTATCAAGGGCCACCACAATTCCTAGACCAACACCACCAAGGTCATAGCTTTTTGGGCCTTTAGGTGACTCCGTCTTTAGGTTCATGTCCAACGGGCTTCTTGGGCTTCCGATGGCGTCCAAAAATGCGGCGGCGCAGCCACCGGAGACCAATAATTTAGAAAATTTTCCGATGAGTGGCTGAGGCCTTTTCCCCAACATCACAACAAATTTATGTTGGAACTGTTGAGAGTGTGGATGGAGGAGGAGGAGGAGGAGATAGGTGTTTGTGGCAAAGACTACTATTATGAAGAGGTAGATGTGGGTGTCTTTTATAAGACCCTACTAGAATGCCCTCAAAGGTGATCTAATATAATTGATGGAGTGGTTGGACTAAGCCCCTGGTTTTGTTTGGAATTTTGTGGGTGATGATTGCTAGAGATATCTCCAACAAATTATTTTTAATTATTTTAGTAAGTTTTTATACATATGGTTAATTTACTAATTCGATTACACCTTTGAATCCATGCTGAGTTGTGATTATTTAAACATTAACATTATAAAGAGTCACCGTAAGTGGGCCAGTTTCATCAAAATGTCGTTTTCAATGATTGAGACACCTTATAAAAAATTTTAACATTACTTTATCAATTATTTAATTTCAATGTATGATCCTCTAAAATTATTAATTTTTATGATAATTATTTTAAAACTTATGTCAATTAAAACTTTTAATTAAATGATAATATAATTAATTTATGAGAGTAATATATTAATGTTAAACTCTTAATTTAATGTAAGTGCGTAATTGCGTGGTTGGATTAATTATACAAATTATACGGCAGGCAATGGAGTAGTTTAATTGTTAATTTTGCAAACATGTTTAATGTTTCTTTTACACTTTTACCCGATTCCTTACAATAGACAACACATAAGTGACATGTAGATCTGGAATGAGGTAATTTTTCTTCTTCTTTCATTTATGTTAATTGACTTGTACTGTAACTTTATTATATATATATATATATATATATATATATATATATATATATATATAAATTGTATTGGTAAAAAATATTTAAAAATTTTAAACATTATAAAGTCTATGTGGCATTTCTTTTTTGTTATTATTTCAAAAAAAAATTATTTAAGGACGACATTTTATTTACTAAAATTGTTCAAATCAGTTTTAGGAAAATAGCATTAAATGTAAATCATATAAAGAAAATAAGTGGAATAATTAATGACATGCATCAAATTAAATTAGTTAAATAAATAATAAAAATTACACAGGTATAATTTCTAACAGTAAATAGATCAATTCACTTCTCAAGTTTTCATCAATAATCTCTTAACATTTATCAGAATTTTGGAATAGACAAAATTAGGTGAATGATAATATTAATTTTTATGATTAATTTGAAATATTTTAAAACAGTAAAATTGATTAAAAATAAGATTATTATATTAAAATATAAGAAATGTTTTTAATAAAAATGATTCCTTTTAGAAATTTAAAATAAAAGTTTGAAAAGCACATTCTCGGGATCAAGATTAATGCGTCATTATTGTTCTCTCGAATAAAGAATATCAACCGTTGGATGAAGAAGGACGTGTCCTCTGTTTCAGTAAAATAAGAGGGCATTGATTGATTGCAGCACCAATGAAATCGGTTATACCTGTCTCTTGTTGACCTGGTCTTCAATTTTTGATAAGACTGGTCACATATTTATCTAGGTTTTTTCAACAAGTATGGATGTGAATGGTTAAATAATTTAATTAAATGTTTATTTTATAATTTTATATAAAAATTTATGATATAAATTTACTTATAAATTTTATAAATTATATTAAAAATAATTTATATAAAATACATGTTTAAATAATTTATAAATTATAACAACTTTAAATTATCTTTTGTAATTTTTAAAAATATTCTATAGATATATCATTTATTTAAAAGTTATAAATTATTTTTTAAAAATAAGATGATTAATTAATTTTTTATTTTTAATAATTTTTATACATAATTAGAAATTAAATTTCTATTAGCATACTTAAATAATTCTTTTAATTATATCAAAATTTGTTAATAATAGTAAATTTTAAAAATAATCATTTATTTACAAAATAAAAAATCAATAAAATCAGTATTATTTTTTAAAATAAATTGAATAATACCATCAGCTTTATAAATTTATGTTCGTCTCTGAGGTCTAAGAAATTTGGTATTATATAGTCAAAGTATGATTAGAGTTAAGTAGATAGGAGTTGAGATTAATGCAAATTGAGACATTGGATAAATACAATAAGAATACAAATAAACGTTATTAATTGTTTTACTTAAAATTTAAATATAAATAATTAAGTAATTTAGTTTTAAAATAAAAATGAAAAAAATATTACCAAATGTAATTATTATTTTCAAGGTGATGATGATTAAATGATTAATTTCTACTTCCCAAATATCTAATCAAAGATGCTGTTGAGAATCACCACTTAACACTGTTTGGTACATGAGAAATTAAGGAAAGACAAAGCTATGAGGGAAAAAAACATTATTGTGTATGCATATTCCTTGACCTCAAAAAATAAAATAGAAAACATTTAAATGGGTTCACATTAACTTTCTTGTGCAGTTCTTTCCTTGATTGTCCAGAAAATGATTGAATGAAAGAGGATGGAAATAAATTTTTCCTTTATTATCCTCTTAGTATGAATATGTTTCATAATGTATTTTAATTGGTTAAAAAATAAAATAATAATTAAAAATTATTAAAATATTTTAATATTATTTGATAAAATAATTATTTTAATAATTATTATATAATATTTGAAAATTTATTAATATTATAAAATTTTCTATAATAATATTATTTATTTTGATATATTTTTATATTATTTTATATATTTTAAATTGTGTTTGAATATATGTATTTACTTTAATTATTATATTATTTATTTTATTTTAAAAAATTAAATATTTTGATAAAATAAAAATTATAAAATTAATTACTTAAATTAATTATATATTAAATTTTTTATTTAATTAAACTTTAATATATACTTTATTTAAAATAAAAAATACATCATATTTATCAAATTTTAATTTATTACATAATTAAATTTTTATTGATTATTTTACATCTAAAAATTAGTTGAATAATTAGTTTTACTAAATATTTATTAATTAATTGTTAGCTTCTTATCTTTTGATTATCAACTAATTTTTTAATTTTTAGTTTTTAGTTTTTAATTTTTAATTTTTATTAATTTTTTAATATTTATTTAATTTATTAATTAATTTTATCAAACATTTTTTATACTGTTTTTTTAACTAAGATAATTATAAAAATATTTTGAAATAAATTTATTATAACTTAACATAAAATATTAACATATTGAAAAAAATGTAATTTTTATTTTTAAACTAAATATAATATTTTAATTGAGAATATAAATATATTTACAATAAAATATTAATTTTCTTCCTCTTCAACTTTTTTTTTTATATTTATCACATATTAAAAAAGTCAAAAATTTATTTATTTTTTACTATTTTATATATATATATATTCTCAAATCAAATAAAATATAAATTTAATATTATTGATAATAAAAAATAAAGATAAAAATAAATCAGATAAATTTTAAATATTCAAACCTAATTTATTTAAAAAATTAAATTTAAGATTAAATTTATTATATGTTATAAATTTTTTTATCATCAAATTTTATGTTATTTTAAAATTCGTAAAATTATAAATATATTTAAATTTCTACAACATAAAAAATTATTAAGTAGGTCTAAAATTTTAAATATATATATAATTAAAAATATTTATAAATTTATTTAAAATTCTCTAATATATTGAAATAAATATAATATATATTTATATTTTATATATTTTTATATAATTATTATATTAATATATAAATATAGATATATTAATATAAATTATAAAATTATAATAAATTAATATATACATATATAACATTTTAAATAAATAAATATGATTTTTTATCATTTTAAGTTTTACTTGTTTATTTTAATATATTTTTTTAAAATTTTAAATTTATTTATTTATTAAATAAATAAATATAAATAAGATTTTAAAGAGATCAAATTATAAATTTTAGTTGAATGATGTAATTTATTTTTATCTTTAATAATAAAAAATATGAAGAAAAAAGTAAATAAAAATAAAAAATAATTTTGACATAAATTTTTAAATTAAATTATTTATTTTTTATCAAAATTCCACGTTAACTCTACTAAACAATAAATCTTTACTTGGACTTAGGGAATAAATAAAGTATAAATTAATAATTATTTAATTAATGTATTTGAATAAAATAATTTTAAAATATATATTATATCCAATTCAAATATACTAAGATAAATTTAAACTTATCAAACGGGATCGGATCTAAAATATTAATATGTTTTCTTTCAATTTCAGTAATACAAGTAGGAATGGAAGTGAAAAAGGCTGTTTAACAGGGTCTACGATTCGACTTGTTTAAAATCTAGTTTGGTTCGACTCGTTTAATAAATAGGTAGGTTTAAACTTGTTAAAAAACCTTTTTAAATAAACAAGTCAGGTTTAGATTTATAAAAAAATATATTTAACCTATTCAGGACCTATTTATATTTATAAATTATATATTTATATTTATTTTAATATATTATATTTATATAATATTTATTTTATATTCTATTTACATAATATATATATATATATATATATATATTGTAGGCCTATTTAAGAACCTTTTTATCTTGTAAGCTTTAAGTTTGTAAATTTTTTTAATTAATTATTTATCTAGACTTTAAGTCTATTTAGTAATTTTTGTTAAATTAGATCAGATTTTTTTAACAGGTAACAGGTAACAAAGCCATGCTAAGGTCTCAAAATTTTTAAACAGATCAGATTTGAATACCCAAAGCCTAACTCGGCTCGGTCTATTTTCATCCCTAAACACAAGGATAAAATATGTTTTTAAAATTTTAAAAATGTTTGATTTTAAAAAATTGTTGGTATGTAGTCCTTTCATTTTCATTATTTATCAATTAAGCGTCTATTTAATTTTAAAAATAAAAATTAAATAAGTAAAAATAAAAATCAAAAGCATTATTTTTAAAGAAGCTAACAAGTAAATTAAAATCTCATTTAAACAAAACTAATAAAATATAATAGAGAGACTATATGAAAAATGGGAAAAAATATAAAAACTAATTCTACTTTTAAAGATGAAAACTATTATATTTTAAGGGACTAAATTAACCATCATCATAATTAGACCTAACGCAACGTGACTGGTTTAAGTTAACTTGGGAGATTATATCAGGTCCTTAACATTCAATACAATAAAGAAAAATAATCATTACTTTAAACACAATTTTTAATAAAAAATTAATTTAAGTTTATAAAAATTAAATTTGTGATCATAAAAAATTATAACATTTAAATTTTATTAATAAATATTTTTACAAATGATCTTTAAAATTTAAAACATACCCAATTTGATCTAATGTCAGAATCTAATTCATCTAAATTTTTCTATAAAAAAAAATTTTTTTTGCTAAGCACGTTACTTTAAAAACATAAATTCTGAGTTTTTAAATTATTTTAATATTTAAAACACTTTTGTAAGTATGATAGAAATTAGAATATTTAAAAAAGAAGTAAATAAAATTTGTGCATTGCAGAGCCCACAGAATTGGAGATGGTACAGTCCTTGTTTTTATATGAAAGTGACGGGCTGGAGGCCCACTCCACAACTATTTGTCGTTACTCAACCAAACTGCAATTATACCTCTCAAATAATTTATCTTCCTTTCTTTTTTTTTTCTTTTATTTCAAGAAAAAGACACACAAAAACTAGCTGTAGCCAAGCAAAGTGTCTTTTGCTTCCTCATTTTATAATTACTTAGAGCTATTAAACTTACATTTTTAGTAAGTAGTCACTTGTCTTATCATATCATATTATAAAATTATTGTATAAAGATAGCTCTTTTCGAAATATGAAGTTATATGAATATTTTCTTTTTCCTTCTTATGATAGAGTGGCCCATATCTAGCTTTTTCCTTCTTGCTAAGTTTAAAGGCTGCCTTAAATGTCACCTTTTATATTCTTTTTTCTTTTTCTTCACATTTATGGGTTTTCCGTACCGTTTAAATGCAAACACACAACCGCCAATAAAAATATTTAAATATAAAAATGTATGTAACATTATTTTTTATTTTAATTGCAAACATTTGTTTACCAAAAATTATCTTTTTAAATCAATAAATTTCGTATTTATAATAAAGCTAGTTTGTTTCATAATTTTTTTTTGTATATAAAAATTATATATTTATTTCAATATAATATCTCTGAATTTTGAACTTCGACCCCTTTTTATCAAATAAAATTTTAATTGGTAAAAAATATTATTTTATATTAATTTTTAAATCAATTAAAAAATATTAATATAGATTCTAAAAATATTTTATATCAGTTCATTATTGATGTAAAATTTATAATTTTTATATCGCTTAATTTTTTAGATCATCTTCTTTTATAATAAATTTAAAATTAAATTTTTATATCTATTATAAAATAATTTTTTTTAAATCGGTTATATATATAACCTATTTAAAATTGATTTTAAAAAATATTATATTTTTTTATTGTATTATTTCTTCTCATATATTTTTATTTTATTATAGTCAGGAAAGAAACAATCGATTGCCGTCCCAAATTTAAAAATATAATCTTAAATAAACTTGTAAATAGAATACACCCAAGAACTTAAACATAATTAAAACATATAACAAAATAAAATTAAGTACAAATAATCTCAAATTCATAAATACACATGAAGTTAAATATACACATAATTACACATACAAAGAAATTTTTAAAAATATCACAAATTTGCAACTTCAAGTATAAAAAACCAAATATTATCAATTTTTTCTTGAAAAATGGATGTGAATTTTGAATGTATGGCAGTTGAAATTACATAAATATTATTACATCATCATTTCGAAAACACATAATTAATCTAAGTTTTGAGAAGTTCAATTACCTCTACTTATAAATTAATAATAGTCATTAAAATGATATTGAGCATATGTTACTTGACATAATCTCTACACTTTATTCTTTCAATTTATTTTTGACACTAGAAATCAATACGAAAAATAAATTAGTTGAGTAATATTATTAGCCTTTGAAAAGTAAAGTCATCTTGAGTTGAGTTCTAAGCTACTTCCACGTGGATAAATTCATGTAAGTTTCTTTCTAATTGTCAAATTCCTATCTTCCAACAAATGACATTCATCCATAGCTCTATAATCAAATAAAATATAAAAAATAAAGCAAAGATTACATACCAATAAGGCTTGCAAATAATACATATTACAGAATAAATGATTTTGAAAGAAAAAGAACTTTTACATATCAATAAGATTCTTCAATTTTTTCTTTAGTTAATTCCTAACTAAGCATAACAAAAATAACAACATTCTTTTTAAAATAAATAATTATCAAATGTCAATAAATCTTACGACATTAGATAATAATTAATCAAAGTCACACATTATTTTAAAGAACTTGTAAATTTTTACTTACACAACAATAATGTGCTAGGTAATATTTTTTTTGCTACATATTTCTGAATGTAGGACCAAATTTCGTCTTTCTTGTTTTCTGTACTCTAAATATGGATATGATTAATGAATTCACATGCATTTCTCTTTGAGATGAAGAGAGCATGCAAATACCTAAAATATTAAAAAAATAATTATCAAAATTTGATATTTAGCTACTTGATCTAGAAATAAAGATTTATTTATATCAACCACAGTTGTATCAGTAATACGGTAAAGCAAATTGTTACCCATAATAAACATAATAATAATAATGACATGCATGCTTATATATTTGTGTATTCATGTACGTATCACAATCCTTAGAGATTGGATCACTATCGTTTTGTCAAATTCTGAAAAGTACAAGAAAAGGATAACATCTGCTGCTTACTTTAGTAACTATTTTCACCTCTGTTATTTGGGATGATCATGATTACTTTCATAAACAAGAACTGGAATTGGTTAAGTAGTTGGGCTAGTTTTCTTGTGTCATTTAGTTATTACTCAACTTCTAGTTCAAGTTTTATTTTCATTAAATACATGGAAGAATAGACAAAGTGAAAAGGAGGGGAAGAAGCTCATGAAAAAAGGCATAATATTAAACATGAAGATTAATTATTTAAGTTCTATCTTATTCTTACAATGTTATTTCCACTTACACATGTAAATATACATATGATCCTTTAATCATACACATGTAAAAATACATATGATCCACAAAATATGTTTTACATAAGGTATATGTTCCAAGTAACAAATCCTTCATTTCATTTCCAAAAGCAGGAAAAGAACATATACAAATTAGATCATAATCAAACAAATGCATTAAGGATCCATCTTATTCTCATGAAACAAGCAATCCTACTATTAATCATTTAATCAGGAATTTCAAGAGCCTTAAGCACTAGGGAAATCAAGCAATAATATTCACCCACATATATCCCTAATAAGATAATTCAAGCAAAAACCAAAATCTTCTTCATAATTGAAAATAACAGTTGAGAAATTTTTAGCCAGCTTTAGTTTGTAACACAAAAATTTCAAGTGAATGCAACAAAAATATCTAGTAATTCACAACCAAATTATAACATCTTTCATAGCCTTTAAGTGGATGGAAATGAAATAATAAGTTAACCAACTATATAAGTCTGAATATTGAATTCTTTAAGATATAAAGTGTTACCATTAAAGTTGAGAAATTTTAAGCAACATACATAATAAAAAAACCAAACCAAATCATATAGTGATCAATGATCATATCATGTAGTAAGTAACATAGTAGATCATATGGCCTTGATCATTGTCACATGCAAAAATTTGTTCTAATTAGTAAAATTAATAGTTAAATTTTATTCTCTTGAAGAAACACAAATGTAGCAAAACACACATTGGCTTTTATTAAAGGATGAGTAAATGGGAATTAGGCAGTCCCTAATGCAATAACTAGCACTGCTGACTAATTGTTCTTGTGGTACAAAATGTGATATAGGATGTGAGTATACTCAAAAAAGGAAAGCTACCTACACATTCAGTTCAAAAACATGCACTTACCTCAAGCTTAGAGAAATGACAAAATGTGAATCTAAAATGAGAACAAACACTATGAATCACCAATATGAAATACTCACAAAGTCGTAAAGCTGAAATGAGAACGAACAAAATTTAGGTTTTCAAAAAGACTGGAAAAATATTTGATTGAATTATTAGATGAGCAGGTAGAGAAAATGAGAACGAACCAATTACAAATTATGGGGAGATGTGCAACAAGCTTTAAAAATGATGATGAGGCAAAATCCAAAAAACGTGGCAAGTTAGGATTTCAAATTGAGGTAGGGATGAACAACATTGACAAGTTTAGGTGGTAGTTCATACTTTCAAGCGGTGTCCAATGATTTGAACTTTAATGATGAAGACTAAAGGTTGAAAGAAAGAAAC
Organism: Canavalia gladiata; assembly: GCA_037954105.1. Taxonomy (NCBI): domain Eukaryota; kingdom Viridiplantae; phylum Streptophyta; class Magnoliopsida; order Fabales; family Fabaceae; genus Canavalia; species Canavalia gladiata. Next base: position 15,732,234 of record CM075662.1, on the reverse strand, counting down.
ATTAAGAAAGTTGCAACAAATCGAAGCGTGACGAAAGTTAAAGAAAATTTAAGAAAACAAAAAAAATGAATTTTTTACATTAATTTATTGATAAATTGATTAAAAATCTATTATACATCAATTATTAGATAATCAATATAATAAAATGATATCTTAATTACAATATTATTTTTTAAATCAATGACTAAATAACTGAATAAAAATAATTATAAAATCACTATTTTTCTACAAGGAGTGTTTTGTCATTCTTTGTACATATAACTTTCTAAAAGTGAGAGAGCCATTATGGCTTAAATAATACACTGAAAAAGGGACGAAAAATGTAGATTCCATGAAGCAGGGTACTTTGGTAATTGAATGGTTAGAGCTAGAAATGAATATAATTAGCTTGGGATGATGTAATAACAAGCGGTGGCGAGAGAGAGCCAAAGAGCTATCCCTCTTTGTTAAGCAAATAGGACCCCAAAGCCGGTTGTCTTTTGCCCTCTTCCTCTTCCATCCAGCTATCAAATATGTTGGCACACGTGTCAATGCATGTCTAGTCATATTTTTTACGTACAGAATTAAATATGATATGAATCATAAAGCAAATATTATAATATAGGATTATATAAATTAAAATTCACTAATTGACACATGTAAGTAAGTGGATACTGATGCTACCTTGAGATAGTACTGGGACTAGGGTTTGCCTATTGTGTTTATGGCTATTCTAATTTTTATTTAAATATTTTAATTATTAATTTGATTCTAAAAAATATTTGAAAAGAAAAATTATTTAAATAAAAGTAACAATAGGTATATTGAAATGACAAATGACACATTCCTGAATCTATTTGGAAGTTAATCAGCTTGTTTGTTATTCTCCAACGGTGAAAATCTGCGGTGGATAGAAGGAAGAATTTTTCTCTTTTGTTATTTGGGAAGACAAATTTTTCTGATAGTGATAGAAGTGTAAAACAAAAAAAGGTAGAGTATCCATATCTTGGAAAATATAAGGTATAATCGACCTGGAGTATCGATACTTACAGTGTGTTTTTTTTTTTTTAAATAAAAAGGTGACAAATCATAGCGTTGAATGTATCGTGCTTTAATTTTTTTATTTTGAGAAACTCATACCACCATATTTTAAATAGTTATTCTATTACGTTATGGTTTTCTACCCCTCATGTGAAAAATCACTAACTAGTTTAAAATTTCTCCTTCTATTATGACATTTTTTAGAAGAATTATATAAATTTTTTACACTTACCTTGCTTATAAAAAATTCCTTTTATTCTTTGTTTTTTCTTTTATATATATATATATATATATATATATATATATATTATACGTACTTTGACGTTTTTAATAGATCTAAGGATAATATGAAAAAAATAATGTGAGACTATTAACTTTTTTTCTTAAAGGGTATAATTTTCGCTTGGTGAGAAATTTTCCATGAGGATGAAACTCATTTTGTACTGTTATAAATATGTCTTAATTTATGAATTTAAAATAATTTTAATGATTGATTAATTGATAATTAGGATTATTATAATTTCATATTTATCAATTAAATATATATAAAATAAGGCTAATTCTCATCCCATAAACTAAATTTTGATTAAATTACAGGTAAATCTAATTTCTAAGCCAATATTAAAATCTATTCTATACATGTGCAAATATTCAGACTTACAAGCTTAATTTTGCTGATGTCCACCTCTGAAATTGAATTAAACTTAAGTTATATTTTTATCTCATAAACTACCTTATGTGTTAAAATTTAATATTAACTAAAAATTTAACTAACGAAAGGTATAAGATAATTTTTTTATTACATAAACTAACTTTTGATATTAAGTTAAACTAATTTTTAAAAAATATTATAAACATTTCGAAGATTAATAATTAGTCACTCATATCTTTCCTTAGTATTGGTTTAATAAAAGACACGCAATAAAAATGTCCGCTTTTGTGTAAGTAATATAGTTTAAAAAATAATTAGTATGTCATTTGATGTAATGCTTTTGAGATTTATGAATTAGATTTAAAATTTTTAATGATGAGAAAAGGTGCAGTGCTACTTGTCAATTTATTTATTTATTTTTATCAAAATGGTGGAATTATATATTAATAGCAAGAGGTGTAAAAGATTTAAGCCTTGGACAGTGATTTTGTTTATTGCAAGCATATGAGGCGCTTTATATATATGATTAAATGTAGGTTCCATTAAATCTCAATTAGTAATCAGTCCACTTACTTAGTTAGCTATTGTTATAAAAAAAAACATATGAACACCAATTGGACGCATAGGCCCAGGTGATATGGGCCCAAAATAGTATGATTGTAAATTTTATCAAAGTAGTTTGCGTACGTAGATTTTCTTGAAATATTAGTAATTAAATCATTCCTTTTTAATTACTATTTATATTATAACTTTTAAATGATAAACATAGTTTACTATTACAGAAAATAGTTCTTAGCATGTTTATATTAGTGGTTATACGATAAATCTTTAATGTAGATCTCGTTGGCCTTTGTTAGCACCTATATTTTGAAATGCTAATAAATTAAAAATTTTATTTAAAAGAAAAAGAACCTTTTTTATTAGTAGTTTAATTGAAAAAAAGTGAATATCTTTTGATTTTAGAAACTATTTTTTATTTTTATTTTTATTTATAAAAATGATACATTGCTTTTATTTTATTTTCTGTTTTTAAAGTTTTATATCACAAATAATAAAAGAATAATTATTTTCTATTTTTAAATTGTTTATATAAAATATTAAAAATAGAAAAAAGAAAATATTTTCTGAACTATCATTTTAGTCATATATATATATATATTATATAGTTAAGATTAAATAATATTAGACATTAGATTTAGTAAAATAATATATTTAATAAATTTTTATTAAAATAGAATTTAATTAATCTATTTGTTGAGTTAAATTTTTTATATAATTAATAAATTTTATAAAAATTTACATAATTTAAAAATATATAACATTTTTTCATATTATTTTATTTTAATAAATAATATATTATTTAAAATATAAATAAATAATTAAATTACATATTTACTAGTATCTAAGCTATGTCAAATTTTATATATATGATAATTATTATATTATAATATAAAATATATGATTTAAAAAAAATATCTTTTTAAAAAAGGGATTAAATATATATTTTACTTAGTTTAACACATTTGATCATGATTAATAAATATATACATCAGGATTAACTTATATAGAAAATAACTCATCAAAATTATTTCCCTTAAAATAACTTTTTATAAATATTAAATTTTGGTAATTCAACTTTTAAATTAAAAAGTTTAATTAGATAGATTATGTTCATCAAACTTTATCAGATTTTTTTAATATTTTATTAAATAAATTTAGTTTAACGTATAATATATATTTTTAAATACAAATAAATATTATCTATAAAATTGAAATGAATAACTTTTATGAGTACGGTTTATGTAACTTTATATATACGTCGAATAAGTTGACGCTAAGAATAGAAAAAGGCTCTCATTTAATTTATCCGGTATGTAAACGAGGACAATGAGTTTTAACGATTGAATATGTTAGAAAAAGAGATGTAAATGATTTAAGGGCATACTGGTGTAATTTTAAGAGTTTGTGCAATTTTTTGTACCTTTTGTAATTTTAAGGGTTATCAAATTATCAAACCCTTCTACTCACCAATAAGAATGAGATATTTATTTTAATATGTTATTTTAAGAATTTATTTTATTTTATTTTATTTTAATCCTTGTAAAATATATACAATTGGAAGGGTGATCAGATCTTTGTACTGCTAATCAATAAGAATGAGACATTTATTTTAAAAAAATTTGTTTTTTTTTTAATTTTAATTCTTGTAAAATATATAATTTATTATCAGACAATCTTTACTATTATTATTATTTAAAATTCAATAAATCATTAAAAAAATTAAAATTTAATAAATTAACTGTGATTAAATTAAGATTGAATTGATATTAATTAAATATTATTTTTAAAATATTTATAATATATTATATTAAAATATATAATATATATAAATAAAATATATTAATATCATATTTTTTTATTAAAAACTGAAAATTATATATATTTTTATTTTTGAAATTAAAATTATACATAAAATTAAATAAAATATAACATTTTATTTATTTTTTTAAAAATAAAATAATATTATTTTATATATGGACAAAATTTTTATTAATTTTTTCAGTTAGTCTTCATTTTACTGGTTTACTAGTTCATTACTAGTATTTTTGCTAAAACGATTTTGTGATTTAACTAGTTTATAGAGAGAATTAGGTTTCAATTCAACCAGTTCGATCTGGTTTAGTCTAGTTTTCATAACAATGCTAAATAGTTCTTTAATATATGATGTTTATGACTACTTATTACTCCATTTATCTTGTGAAATTACTGGTTGAAACTTTTCTCTTGAAATTAAGATTTTTAAAAGTATTTTGGTAATTAAATTAGTTAAGATATTGGTTCAATGTTTACTCATCTAATCATGATTGAATTAATATTAATTAAATATTATTTTAAAATATTTATAATAATTAATATATTAAAAAATAAAATATATACACAATAGTATAATAAATTAATATAATTTAAGGATTAGTTAGTATACTAATCCAATAAAATTATCCATAATCCTAATCTAAAAAAAAATGACAAAATCATAGTTTCAACAAAGTTAATAATATGTTGCAAAAAGATGAAAATAGAATGAATACTATAGTGGTATGTAGAATGGTGTGGCAGCGCCTTCCTTTTGTAAGTGTGGATTAAGGTTTCATTGTCATCAACTAAGCTTGACCTAAATGCTCCTTTAGCCCGTCGCGACCATTTTAAGTTATCTGGTAATATCGTACAAAATCGTAGTTTCAACAAAGCTAACAATAATATGTTGCAAAAAGATGAGAATGGAATGAGTACTATAATAGTATGTATAATGGTGTGGCAGAGCCTCCCTATTATAAGCATGAATTAGGGTTTCATTGTCATGAATTAGGCTTGACCTAATTGCTCCCTTGGCCGTCGCGACCATTTTAAGTTATCTTGTAACGTTGTAGGCTGACTGGGATGCCCTGCATTATTGGGGTTAACTTAACATTGTCACACTAGATTCCTTGTCATGCTCTTTTTGTCCTCTTTTTAGCCAAAACTTTCCTATTTTCAAATTTTCTACTTATGTGATCATTCCTGCAAAAATAAAAGAAATTAAATAAAATTATAATTAAACAATTATAAATTATATCATAATTATAATTAATTTTCCACAGATAAATAAACAAAATGATAATTTATTATATCCTTAAATTTAAACATTCTTGTCTTTATGTAACATCCCAAGGAATAAGAACGTAGCAAGTATAAAATTTAGGAACCTCACATATTAAGCATGCAACAACCAAGTATAATTACCATCAGTGAACAATTAATAATAATCCCATCAGGATCTTAGTTACTTGAAATCAAATGTCACATGCACATGAGGTCTCTCTTCTAATCGTCTCTCTAACGTATGAGGGTATAAATCATAAGCACTTCACTCCTCGCAATTGTACACTACTATAGACTTGTCTAGAAACATCAAATCTGTACTAAAAGTCAAATCATACACAAGAATCAAAAGATCTTTATCAAGATTGTAACATGGCCAAGTGAATTATATAATTTGGTATGATATAAGAAGGAAAGAAACACAAATATTTTCTTTTCATTATATCATCAATAATTTTTATCCATAAATTTTAAATAGATTTTCTTGAATTTCATAATTTTTATTTTTCCATTATTTTAAAAATTTTTCTTTTTTTCTTTTCTATTTTTCATCTTTCTCTTTTTTTATTTTTTTTATCACTTATACTTCTCCAAGCGTTTATTTTGCTTTAGTTATAATTTAAGGATACTTGAAATTATAACAATCAATTAAGAGGTACCAAATAATGTAACTTTGGATATGTTAAGCCCGAATGGGGCACTAAATGATATTTTAAGTTTGAGTCCTATCAAAGAAACCTAATTTGCTTTTATTCTAGTTTTGTTATACAATCAACTTACACCGGTCTTGACAAGGTCACAGGGCAAGTCTTAGAGTGTACAAGTTAGAGAAGAATCATTCAATAAGGAGAGAGGTTGGATGTAACCTCAATTAAGTTTAATCCTCACTATAGCTACTTTAATGTGAGATAAGGTAACAAGGAACATGATTAATTATCAATTATTTTTATTAAAAGTTTCCATGTCCTTATTAGATTCATTTAATGTTTGTCATAAAATATTAAATATCCCTAAACCCTAAATCCACTAGCATCCCTTCTCAAACTTAATCTTCTTTCAATATCTTAATTTAACTGGAAAAATTAGTTGCCATGGTAGAAAGCAAGAAAGAATAAGAGGAGGATAAGAAAATTTGAAAAATGAATAGAAGGAAGAATTCTTCTCTCTTCAAACTTAAGCTCTTGTATATACATGTAAACATGTTATAACAAAGAGTAAAATAAGACTTCTTTGAAGAATAGCACCAAGGAGGGAGAATGTCTCCTTCCTCAAATTTAGAGGCCATCAATACCCTTAATGAATTTTTTGCTGGATGTTAATGATTGGAAAATAGTCCTGTTACATTGGCTTAAATTACTCACACTAAACACACATGTTAGAGGTAGAAGATAATAATAATGCATCTTAAAAATAAGTTTTGTACATCCATATAAAAAAATTTGAAATATACGAATACATAAAAGAATAAGAATTATCTAATACCCTAAAATAATTAATCATAATAGTTTACTGAAAAACAAGTTGCCTCTTGAAAGCATTTGTTTAACATCATGAGCCTAATGTACCTTCACCCAATGACTAAGTAGAGACATGGGTGGTTACCTACGATTCTTCTAATTGCATAATGATGTGTTCCTTAAATGCATCTTCCTCAAGTGTTTGACCCTTTGTCCATTTATCTTAAAGGTCTTCCCATTTTTCTTCATAAGTTCCAACACTCCTTAAGGAAGTATTTTTTGCATTTTATATGAGCCACTCCACCTAGATTTCAACTTGCTTGGAAACAAACTAAGACGTGAGTTATAAAATAATACCTTTCCCCTAATGAACATTCATGCTTCCGAATGTGTTTGTCATGACATATTTTTGTCCTTTCTTTATATAGCCTTAAGTTCTCATATGCTTCCAATCTAAGCTCATCTAACTCATTAAGTTAAAAATGACGCTTCTCCGCTACATGTTGCAAATCAAGATTAAGGATTTTTGTGTCCCAATAGGTCTTGTGCTCCAACTTAATAAGAAGATGACAAGCTTTTCCAAAAAGTAATATATAAAGGGATATACTAATGAAAGTTTTATATGCAGTCCTATAAGCCCAAAGGGCATCATCTAATTTCAATGCCCAATCTTTCCTAAAAGTATTAATAGTCCTTTCTAGAATTCCTTTCAACTCCATATTTGAAATCTCTACTTGACCACTAGTTTGGGGTGATAGGGAGTGGCAATCTTGTGGGTCACCATATTGTTTCAAAACCTTTTCAAATTGTTTGTTAAGAAAGTGGGTGCCATTATCACTAATGATTGTTTGGAGGGTTCCAAACATTGTAAAAATATTTTTCTCTAGAAATTTTATTACTCCCCTAGCATCATTAGTGGATAATTCCATGACCTTTACCCACTTAAAAATATAGTCAACTGCAATAAGAATATATGTGTTATTTAAAGATTTATGGAAGGGTCCCATAAAGTTAATACCCCCATATATCAAATATATCACATATAAGAATGTTATTTAGGGACATGTCATGCTTTCTTGATACATTACCACTCATTTGACAACAGTCACAAGATTTTACAAAATTAAAAGCATATCTAAATACAGTGGGTCAAAAGAAACCATATTGTAACCCCTTTTTGAGCAGTTCTATTAGGAGCAAAATGGCCTCCAAGGGATGTGTGAAACAGATAACAGACGTTCATTCAGAAACGTCTCCTTGATCACTTCTTCCACAGGAGTTGTACAGGAGGATCCATTCTAGACAAGTGATTCGTAACCAAGTTTTTCGCTCCTTTTTTTTATCTTTGATTTCCAAATCAAACTCTTAAAAGAGGAGTATCCATGTAATTAGCCTAGGCTTTTGTAAACACTCAATTATGTCCGAGGCCTATTTTAAGTTAATCAGTGAAAACATAAAGTAAAGAAACATAGATAAATAGTGAAAACAAAAGGAAAAAAGAAAATAAATAAATATCCATGAGAAATCAAAATCTGGAAAATTTAATAAAAATCAAAAATAAATAAAAAATAAAAATATGAAAAAGAGTCGAAATAGAAAATAGGAAAAGGAAAAGAAAAATCTGAAAAAATTAAAAGGTTTTAAAAATCTAAAACAAAAAATCAGAATCAAAATAAAATAAAAAGGGAAAAGGAGATTAAAGAAAAATTAAATAAAATATCAAACAATATCAAAAAAATATAATAAAATAATAAATAAATAAAATCTGGAAATAAAAAATAAATAAAATCTGGAAATAACAAATCAAAAACTAAAATCAGAAAAATTAAAAAATCAAAAACTAAAATCAGAAAAATTAAAAAATCAAAAACTAAAAAAAAGAAAATAAAAAAAATGAAGGAAAACCTAAAAGAAAAAAGAAAAACAAGTAAAGAAAATTAAAAGATTAGGAAAAAGAAAAGATTAAAATCTGAAAAACAAAATATGAAAAAAATAAGTAATAAAAATCAAAAAATAAATAGATAAAAATAAACATAATGAAAAGCAGGGAAAGTAGTAAAACAAAAAAAATAAATAAAAAAGGAAAGAGAGGGAGGGACTTGGCTTATAGGGTATAAAAGAAGTGCTTGGCCGAAAAAAGGGGCTCCTAGAGATCCAGGAGGAAGGATTTTGAGTTTGAGAATAAAAGCTTGGGGAAGAGACTTTCAAGAAACAGGGGAGAAATTCGGGTAAAGAAACCCTTTCTGAAAGAGACGTCAAGGAATCAACCACAGAAAAGCCTTGCAGAGATCATCGAGCGTCACTGTTCATACATAAGTTAGTGACACTCCCTCCATCATTCCTTTTACCAAATCATGCATGAATGCTCGTAGATCCTAACCATGATATTAATGTACGGTGAAAGCATATACGATGACATGGATGCTCGAAATTACTGTGAAGATTGGATATATTACACTCAATGTGCAAGCAAAGAAGATTCGAATTTAAATTAAACCCTGATACGCTTGCAAGAAGTTGATGTTTATTGAAGAACAAATCCCTTAAAATTGAATATCAATTGATCAAGAATTAATTATACTTCCCGATTAGTTTTCTTCTTCTCAGAGATGAAATCCTGTTTGTTTCGCTATGTTCCCCTTAGGCTGAAGCATAAGGTTAGTCCATGATAATTGATCTTCCATAAGCCAAGAAAGTCATAAAGATTTGATGTTCGGATAAAAGTTACATCAGTTGTTGTCATCCGTATAGAGTTCCTATACCCTTGTACCTGTTTGGATTTAGATTGGGAAATCATTCTCGCATGAACAGGGTAACCAGCTTGGGGAGTTCATTGTAATGAGAAATTTGCATAATAACCATAAGTAGAAAGTAAAGGGTCTGAAACCATGCATGGTCGTCAAAATGGCACAAGAACCCTCATTCTGTGGCTTCCTTTTAATATACCTAAAATAAGTCTAAATATACAAGTGCACAAAGAACGCTCATGGCTATCATGCATTCAAAACAGAATAGTGAATATGATAAGGTGAGGCTATCCTTTGGGCACCTTGTTTCCCTCAAACACCATGACAGAGTCTACCAAAGGAGCTGATGAATACCATTGAGCTCGTCCAAATCTTAGAGAAATGTAGGGTCTCTGCCTGGAGGCCAAGATACATGTAGGTTCCGACCCCCATTTATCACTACGGGGATGCTTGAGTCTCCCTCTATAGCCCTCGAGAGTTCAAATATACCATATATGATCTCGTGATGTACTTCCCGCAATATAAGTAGAAAATATAGGGGTACAGAGCGTAGATGGAAATTGCATAAGAGATTAGAAAACAGGGAGGAAAGGTGTCTGCCACTTTAATCTCTGATGAAGATGTTTAGTAAACTCCAAATCAACAAACACCCATATGTGGCCCATTCGGTTTAGTAATATGGGATCAAAACGCATGTTATTCGGTTGACCCTTTTCTCACGAGAGCAAAACTTTGCATGGGGCCATGCAGCGCGTAAGGTACGTTCCCTGTCTTCGTACGATGGGCCTCCAGGATCATCCAAATTTTTGATTCGTTATTAATGGGACAAACGCCTACCACGAGGACGTCAAGCGTAATCAAAGATGATTAGGAATATACCCAATAAATCCAATAGCCAACAATATGCAAGCCATTGCTCAGGGATCATATTTCGAACCATTCCACTTCCTTCTAAGCCCAGGAAGCGGAGCATCAAACAGTGGACAAAAGCCAGCCTCCCGGGCGTGAGCAAAAGGGTACCCCGTCACAACCTTGCACCCAACATTAGGACATAAGGGAAAGGTGCATTAGTTTTGGGCTTAAAATGCAAGGAATTTAGGCGAATCCATAAAGTCCATGACGAAAGTTCGAAGTAGATAAACCAAGGATAGAATATTGGGCTTTCAGGAGGATAATTTAATTGTTAAGGGAAATAAATTCTTTCAGCAAAATAACTTCAGGTGAGGGGCAAAAGACCCTAACGTGGAAATGATTAAGCTTATGCAAAAGATAAAAGTCATTCGAGAAGATTGAGAGGCCCACTAATGAGTGTGGGCAGGGGAGAAGGTGGCCTACTCTCGCGTACATATACCGATCAAAGGGAATAGAGGCTGCAAAAGCAGGCGGCTCAGATGGTCAAGCATTCAACTTATGACTTAAGTTCCCTTACTTCGAACCTCACCCAGTGCAGTTTTGGTTTTCCCCTCAATTTTAATTCAAATTCCTACAATTACTATTCTACCCCTTTCAAATCCCCTTAATTCCTAATATGTCCCTATTACCATACTGCCCTTTCGAATTCCCTTAATTCCCAATAGGTCCCTGCTCAGCAATTACCATACTGCCCTTCCGAATTTCCTTAATTCCTAATAGGTCCCTGCTCAGCAATTACCAATCTACCCCTATTCTCCCTATTAATGACAAATCTGCCCTAAGCTCTATAATTACCAGTTTACCCCTCCAAATTCATAAAGATTCCATAATTGCTAAATAAATTCATAAAAATTCCCTAATTAATAATAATTCATAAAAATTCTATATTTTCTAAATAAATCCCAAAGTTTCTAATAATTACCAGATTGCCCTAAAATTTCTAATACTTACAAAATTACCCCAAATTCCATTTAAACCCCAATTACCTCAACTCAAAAATGAAACTCTTCTCTCAAATTCAAGTTTTATTTTACTCAAGAATCAATATCATTTGCAAATCATCTCTTTTCAAGAAATTTAAAATCTCTTTTCCTAATATTTTGGGATTCTAAGTCTCACGCAATGGACTTTAAATGGGGAACTGGCGGTTCACCTGCTGTTCAACATTTAGTAGTTCGTATGGGTCCCCGTGTTGCCTTAACCGCCTCAGGCCTTGTGCATGAGTGGACTTGAGGTCCTTTTCAAAACTTTAAAAATCTCTTTTTCTAATGTTTTGGGATTCTAGGTCTCACGCAATGAACTCTAAATGGGGAACTGGCGGTTCACTTGCTGTTCAACATTTAGTAGTTCGTATAGGTCCCTGTGCTGCCTTAGCCGCCTTGAGCCTTGTGCATGAGTGGACTAAAAATCCCTCCAAAAGATAAGATTTTCTCAAAAACAAAATCTTTAAAATACTCTTTTCTCAAGCGCTTTTTTGAAGGTCATGCCTTCACAAACCAGAACTACGTAAGCCTTGAGTTTCCCATTGCATCAGGGAATACGTAGGAGCAGGATCAAGTCCTGTCAGGCTAACCTCCATCAAGTTATTTATTTCATATTAATTAAAGGGATCAAACCATTTTCAAAATCACACACTCAGTTTAAGGGTACCGTTCTTCGGAACGGGCGAGTAGGGTGTCTAACACCTTCCCTACTTGTAATCGACTCCCGAACTTAGCATCTCATCCTCAAGTTAGGGTTTTTCCAAATCTTTTCCCTTAAATAAAAATTTGGTGGCGGCTCCACATTAAAACATAATATCATTTTCAAAATTTTATCGAGTTCGTCGTCTCGTCGTAATTACGGTTGCGACAGCTTTGAATCCTATTTAGAGAGCAAATACTTGATAGTAATGGAAAAAGGCCTTTATGTTAAAACAAACGTACATAATAATCTACTTTCTTAACTAAATTTTGATAAAATTCACATATTTTAATGATCAAATTTCATCATTATAATCATTCCATGTGAACCTACTTGAGAAGAAAAAAAAATTTAAAATAAAAAATAAAACAAAAAACTTATAATTCTGCCATGTATTTTGAGCAAGATTCTCAACCTACGTCTCCCACCTTACAATAACATATGATGAAAGGTATATAGTAACATCCATAATTGCTCATAATAAATTTTCTATGGTATAAATACCCTTTAGTAATAAATAAAGTAGAGATAAGAGCAAAAGTTAGAGAAATTAAAAAATTTCTAGCAAATGATGAAAATGCCTCAACATTAGGATAACACTATTAATGTGCTGAAAACCTAAAATAAAAGTTAAAATATATTTTAAAGTATTAGAATATATCAAGGATGATTAAAAATTCATAAGAATAGAATAGAAATAAAGAAAGGATACAAAAGTCATCAGAAAACTCCAAAAATACCTGAAACGCCCTTAGAAAGCTCTGTCCTCTACAATGGTTAAAATGTTCCCAAAAAAATGAAAAATGACATAAGAATGATCCGGGAAAAAACCAATAAGTGTTATAAATATTGAAGGAAAAATTTGGAAACCTATAAGAAAATGCGACACAAAAGGCAAGAAGTGGGTCCCACCCCTTGTGCACGAAAATACCATGAGAAAAATATGGTGATGACTCATCATATAAGTCATCAATTCATTAATACCATATAAGACAAAAAAAATTATCAAAACATTAGTTTCTATTTAGAAACATCATGCAACTTGTTGTATGGATTTTTGAGTACACAAAGATGTTTGTAAAGTGTATGGATAGTACTCTTGATTGGTTAAAGAGTAATGTATTATGTGATGTGAGTACACAAAGATATATGTAACATTTATGGATAATACTCTTGATTGCTTAAAGAGTAATATGTTATGTGATGATTGTGTATAGATAATGATGTGAAAGTAGTATGAAAATAAAGACTAATTATGCATAGCATATTGGTTGAATTGTTCGAGCATGCATATTATCTAGAAGTTTTTAAAAAGGAACCTAATTAACTAAGGGTTCATTAAAGAAAGAACTTATATGAAAAGTTAATACTACTCTCAATGTGCCTTATGCACATTCAGAAGTTCCTAGGTCCTTCTAGAGTAAAGACAAAATGGTTCTCCAAAAAATCCTTTTATTATGAAGTTCCAGATCTTCAATATTTACGATGGTGATGACAATCAAGGAATAAGTTCATGTCTTAAGAATAGAAGCTAGAGTAGCAGAGCTAATAAACAAATATTGTTTGACTAAGTAGTATTATATGCCTATGTCTTGAATTATCACTAAGAGAGTGATAGAGAAAAAAGGAGAGTTATGTTAAGACAGATAAAATAATAGTCAAATGATATCTATGATTTGATCACAAAGGTTCATAAGACTTATGTAATTTTATGCTTAAATAAAAATTAATTCTTCTTTATGTCAAAGAAATTCACTTCAGCTAAAGTTTTCAAAAGATTAAAAGTGAACCTGTATGCATGACATGTTTTCTAATAAACTGAAATAACTAGGATAAAAATGATGTCACTAACACTAGGATATAATCCTACTAAGAAACTTAGTTTCTCACCCTTTCTCCCACCATTTTCTTCCCAGACGCCCCCGATGTCTTTTTTTAAATGCAATAGTCTTCGTAGAGTTGAACAATGTTAATAGGACTGTGAATGCTCATGGACCGATGATTACCGTTCAAGCCAATGTGCAAGTTTATTTTTCTTTGGGCCACTTCTGTTGTGATGAGCTCTAATTTCTTGACCACTGAGTTCACTATCCCTCTAGAAGCCTTCCACCCTAATGGGGTGTTTCCACCTCCACCTGGCTACCACGCACCTCCAGCAACACCCATTGAAGATACTTCTTCACCAGAAGGGGAGACCAATCCATAGACACCATTCCACTACTATAATACATTGCATGTCTGGTCATCCCAAGGAAGTTCCCCATTTTCCAGGCCCTATCCGTTCCAGGAATTCCAGGAGATGACAGATAGGACCTTTTTCGCCCTGGATGTGAGCTTATGGTTGGAGCGTTATCCTCACCGGTCCTAAAGTGTTTGCATGATCTTGTATTTAAGGAAAGAGAAGTCAAGTCATATCCATAATGTACAATTTGTAAATAGGTGGAAAAATGTATCTTAATTACTAGTAAATAGATTGTATCACAGTATATGTAATATATGTAAATAAAAGCAATAATTGTACATGTATTTGGGTATTTAAAGGGGTAGATTCCTTTTTCTACTTAACTTGCTGGACCATTTATAATTACGAACTATATAATTATAAGATGTATGACTTCAAACATGTTTGTATTTGTGATTAGTTTCATTATTACTTGTTGAAAAAGTATGACAAAGTAAAAATAATATAGATTATAAATGAATTAAATGAGAATGAGTACATCTATTTAGTTGTTTTTCGCTACAAGAACTAGTCTGGTGAAGCTTGCATTTTATACCAAAGTGTCTATAGTAATTTTTTTACTGTATTTTCACTATAATTTATTTTCTAAAGATTTTTCTTCATGAAGTAACAATCTAATAATGAAATTGTGTGTAGGACTTAAGTGTAAAAACAAAATTCATTTTTAGGATGTTAAAAATATCACCAAGGTTTGTGTATGATAAGACGTTGGTGATTGAAGTAGGAATAAAGTAAATAGATGAGCAGTACAAATAACCTTTAGTAAGAAATAAAGTAGGAATAAGAGCAGTACACAGAAATTAGAAAATTTGGTGCAAATGATGAAAATGTCCCTATACTTGAGTAATTCAAATAATATGCAGGAAAAATGTAAAAAAAAAATGTAAGAGACATTATAAGGGATTATAAAATATTAAGGATGATTAAAAATTCATGATAAAATATTAGGTTCAAAGAAGGGACAAAAAAGTCCTTAAAAAACTTCGAAAACACCCAAAATTCCCTTAGAAAGCTCTCTTTTTACAAAGGGTTAACCTGTTTCCAAAAAAATATCAAATGATATTGGAATGACTCAGGAAAAAACCAATAATTGTTGGAAATATCAGAGGAACTATTTGGAAACTTCTTAGGTAATGCTGAGAAAAATCACGAAAATACTTCTGGAATGCCGAAAGGGCAATAAAATCTTAAAGAAAAAGCCAGAAGTAGGCCCCATACTGCTTGCATGAAATTTCCATATGCAAAATATGGTGGTGACTCACCATATGATTGATCACCTTATTTATGACATATAAGACACAAATCATAAATGAAAATATTCTTTTAACCATAATTAATGTTAATTAACTTTGTTTAATTAAAATTAACTATGTTTATGGTAAATTAAACTTGATTAGTGACAAAATTAGCATAATTAGAACTAATATAATTTAAAAAATATAATTTCTCATATTTTGAACTATTTTGAAAAATGGAAATTATATGCAAAAAATTACCAAAATACCCTTAAGTGGGAAATTAACCCCTAAACTATCCTAGCCTTGGCCGAATTCAGTATAAGTCTTGGGGGACTTCATTTGTAGCATTCTCTAACCTCTAAACACTTGGATGGTTTCTATAAATGCTTCCAAAGTTGAATCTAGTCCAAAACCCTAAACTTCCACCTTAAGTCTGAACTTTGAAGTTTAAGCTAAAATCAATCTCTAATCATCAAGTCCCACCATCATTACTAAGAGACCTGTGGACCACCAAAGGAGGGACCAAGATTAGACATCAAAGCCCCACAAAAACTCCACATTAAGTCTCCATCAAGTAGGATTTTACTACTTTGTCTTTTAAGCTTTAAATCTTAATTTTGTGGTTTCTTTTCTTCTCTTTGTGGATCCTTTCTCTAAGATCCATAGATATTATTTATTTTGAACCCATGAGAGCTTAAGGATGCCTTTGAATGGTTAAATAAGAGTATCCTCTATTTTTAGTGATTTTTGATATTTAAAGTGCAGTTTTGATGGATTAAAGTGCTTCTAGCTACCTTAGAAACAATTTGATTTGTTAAAATTTCTTAAAGATCAAATTTGATGCTTTGGCTAGATTTTAGAGGTCATAAGAAAAATTTTTAAGTGCTCATGGCATGATATGGATGGATCGTGGAGTATATCTAGTGGATCTACATTTATTTGTCTTGAAAATATTATCTTAAAGATTTTTGTGCTTAAAGCTTGAAACTTGACAGTATTATTAATATTATGAAGTGATGTGCTATTAAGTCTAGATCTAAACCCTTCGACTAAAATACTTAAAATTCTATGAAAAATTAGAGCATAAGTTCCAAAAATGGAACCAACTTCACAAGACACCTATGAATTTTCTTAACTATGACCTAAGGTAAGGAGTAAGGACAAGCCTTAATGGTTTCGAATGTTAAAGATGCTACAAGTGCACAAAAATATGGAATCAAGGTTATATAAGAAGAATTTTGAGAAAAAATGACCTTAGATGCTCAAAGTGAGCATTCGGCCACCTTGGTAAAACTTGGGTAAAAATCTATAAAAATTTCTAAAGATGGTATAAACTATGAGATTAAATATTAAATGGTGTAAATCAACTCCTCATAGGAGGAGAATTGAACCAAAGTGCCTTGGAATTTAATAGGGAGCATTTGATCATTACTTGATTAATTAGGGAACAATGAGTTTAATTTCATGATTAGGGTTAATTAAGTACCCTTATTATATGAATAAAAAGGATTAAAGGTGCAAGAAAGTTTTAGAATGGTTAGATGACCATTCAACCAAGATGGCTAAATTGGTGAAAGGAAGTTAAAATTTTTACTATGACTTAAGCCTATACCCAAGTATGCATAAATTGATTGATTAAGAATGAACGGGGTTGAAAAATTTCCATTGACCATTCAACCATGACCTCCAAGAGTGAGGGAGAAGTCTTAAAAATTTATAAGTTTGGTAGTGTTTAATGGTCTAAACCTCAATTAGTAGAAATCATCTTCTAAGATAAAGAAAAGAGAACTAGAAGGCCTTAGGAATCTTGCTCATGCATTTAGCCACTTCTCAAGAATTAAGAGAAGTTTAAGTCTCAATTAAAGTGACAAGAGGATCATAAGAAGGTTAAGGGAGAAGTTGTGAAATGGGTAATGAAACTAGCTTAACAGCTTGCTAAAAATTTAGAATGGATTTGAAGGTAAGCTTAAGGAGATGATTGAAAAGTAATGATGTAGTAAAAATGGGAAGTATGCATTCGACCACCTTGAGTTAATTAAGGAAGAATGAGTTTAAAATCTTGGTTAAGGTACATTAAGGATCTTTGTTATGTAAAAAAAAGTACTAAGAGTTTAAATGAAGTTTGGTTATGGTATGGATACCCTTGGACCATTTATGACTAAGTTGATACAAGTTAAAATCTTGATAACACATAACCCTTAAACATAGTTTTACTAGGTTGCACATAAGACATGTAAATTGAAGTGCACAAAGAGTAAAAACTCAAAAGGTGCCATTTGACCACTTAAGGGAAAATTTCTAAGTTTTATAAAAATCATGTGGAATAACTTGACCTTTGAGAAAAGGAAAGGCGAAGAGACAACTTAGAAGATTGAGTGAAATAAGCTTCCATGAGTGATTCATCATACAATGTTATGAATTAAAGAGGTTAGACATGTATGGACATATATGATTATGTTGCCCAAAAATTAAATGATGAGCATAAGTAAGTCTTAATGTAGAAGACAATTATATGTATAAGAATGTTAAGCCAACTTATGTACTACTTTATGAATGTATAAAGTCTAATGTGAGATGAATGATGATTACTTGTGAATGTGTAAAGAATGATGTTATGTAAGATGATCATGTATGATTGATGCTGTTACTATATGCATGACATATTGATTGGATATTGATTGAGCATGCATTATTATCTGAAAGCTTTTCAAATGAACCTAAAAGGTTAAAAGATCACTAAAGAAAACTTATATGAAAAGTTAATCTACTCTTAATGTGCCTTGTGCACATCCAGAAGGCAACAAAGTCCTATTGTAGAGGAGACAAAAGGGTTCTCCTAGGAGACAAAAGGGTTCTCCACAAAATCCTTTTATTATGAAGACAAAAAGGTTCTTCACTTATTATTTGATGGTGAAGACCATTGAGGAATGAGCTTATATCCTTAAGAATAGAAGGTAGAATACCAAAGGCAGTAAAAAGATATTGTTTGACTAAAGTTAAAGTATGTTTATGTCTTAATTATCACTAAGAGAGTGATAAAGAAAAAAAATATAAGAAATGTAAGATATAGAGAAAATGATAGTCAAATAATATCTATGATGTATGGATAAGTTATATATGTAACTAATAATGGATTAATTGTATAAAAGTAACCCACTTCTATAGAAGTTTTAGAAAGATTAAAAACTAACCTTACATGCATGACATATTTTTGTAATAAACATGAAATGGTTGAGATTAAAGTGATGACACTAAAATATCTTTCTAGACGAACAAAATATCTTTCGCAATGGCGGTAATGTTTGTATTCATTAGCAACGTTAATTGGACGACAAATTCTCACGGCCTGTTGATTACAGTCCAGGCTAGTGTGAAAATATACTTTTCTTTAGGACACCTATTTATCTCTCAGGTCATGAGTCTGAACTTTTTCACGACGGGCTATGCCATTCATTGGAGGCTTTCCACCCGAATGAGGTTTTCCTGCCTCCTCCTGGCTTCAGGGTGCAAAGAACTGCAACCACCAGAGATTCCTCTTCATCTGAACGGGAAACCGATCCAAAAAATTCATCCCACTATCACAGTTCATCGTATGTCTAGTCATCACAAGGAATCTCTTCTTACCCCATTCCCTATCCTTTTCAAAATTACTAAGAAATTGCAGATGGAACTTTTATCTCCCTGGATCAAAGCATGTGGCTGGAGCATTTTAATCGCTAGTTTAGAAGTGGTTTGCTAAGTCCATGTCTCGTTTCTAAAGGAAAAAGAAGAAGAAAGTCATACTAATAATATAAATTTTGTAAATAGTTGGATGCAAGCATCTTGATTATTATTATGTAGTTGTAGAATGGTTAATGTATTAGGGTATGAACTAAATATGTATGTATACAAGGTGTGTACATTTCCATGTGTAATTAAGTATGTATAAAGGTCCTAATGCCTAAGACTAATTATGTATATGTTATAAGGACTGTATAATTATATGAAGTTTGAATGTGTATGTATGAGTTATGTTTAAATTGTTTTACTGTTGACTAGAGCCAATTAAAACGAAGGAAGTCATTTATAATGGTAATAACCTATACATCCATAAGAACGCCTAGAAATTTTATTTCTTGCTGTGAACGCTATGTCGACGAGACTTACAATTTATATCAAGTGTTTGTTTAAAAAAAATTATTATATTTTTTGTTAATAATTATTTTCTAAAAGATTCTCATCATGAGATAATAATCTATTAATGAAACCAAACATATGACTTAAACATAAAAATGATATTCATTATTAAGTTGTTATAGCTCTTACGTTAACTCTGCATAAAATAGAAAATAAATTTATGAAAGTCATTTTATTTTATATAATAGATATTAGACTCTTAAAATTCACAATTAGGTGTTACAGATGAATGGTTTTATGATTAAAGATTCTGGAAAATTTTTTAGACTCAATGATAATGATTGGTTAAAAGATCTATAAATATAATTACACAGGCAAGCAGCTAGAAAAAAATGTAAAAAATGAAAATTGTTGAAACTTGCATAAAAAACACTACATCAATGGTGAAAACGTTAAGCATAAGACAATAAAAATAAAAAATCAATTTTATCTCTATAGATATGTGTTTGCTTCCCTTTCAATTAATGAAAAATAAAAATTTATAAATAATAGAAATCCGATTCAAATGTTTTAAATAAAATAAATGCATGAAACTAAAGTTACTTAAAATGCTTACATCGAAAATTTAAAGTTATATTAGTCTAAATGAAAGATCAAACTTTACCACTTTTAAATTAGATGCTATTTTTAAATGTTTAAATATCTATTGCAATTATACAAGGGATAGATGAGCTTTACAGTCTAAAATTTAGGACATTTTAGGTTAGGATTTTGTAATAATGATGTGATTGCAATCATCCTTAACCGTATAATAAATCTAATTGAAAGATGTGACAAAAATTCATTTCAATATTGTATCATAAACAACACAAGAAAATAAAAAGAAAACTAAAAAGGTTATAAAAAAGAATGAACAGAAGCAAACTTTTTTACTAATATAATTACCTTGTTACAAATTCTGAACATGCATTTGCCGCAACTAAATCCAAACATGGGAGTGGCTCATATGAGTAAACATGCAGATTAGGGTAGCAATTATAAAGTTGTGGAAAAGCACCTAATTTATTTGGAAATAAAATCAAATTCTTGAAAGGTTATGTAGCATAGAACCGAAAAAAAAAACTGAAAAGTGATTTGAAAAATTGGAAGTTGCATTTTTTTTTATGTTAAAATTTATATAGTCACAGCTGAATAAAATATTGAAGTGAGGACCAATATATTATGTTAAAACATGTAAAATATCTATATAATTTAGTATATATAATAAATTACACATTAATATTAAAATTATGAAATACATAAAAGAGAAAATGATGAGGTTGCTGTTATACTTTTTATAAATATAAAAAATTTAATAGAAACAACATTGACCTTTATTTAAAAATGTAATGGATGATTATTCAATTCTACAAAAGCATAAATAATAAATAATTTTTAATAATAAAAGGATAAGGTAATGTATGTTTATTAATTAAGTTTTTTAAAAATAAAATTGATTTACCTAAACTGTTAATTTTCTAATAAATTGCTTGTGTTACTCAGCACCTTGCAAAGACTTAAATACTTGATACAATCTGTTACAAAGTTCTAATATCTGGATCAATTCATTATCCAAGAAGCACTCCTGAGGTCCAACACCATTTTTCATTAATTAGTCATTTTATGTTTTTGTTTAAACGTATTTATTTTTTATCTATATTTGTATTGTATAATGACATTATGTATATGTTTATTGCTAAGACTTTTTTTTTTATAACAAAATGTTTTCATACATTTTAAATGGAATTTTCGATAGGGAAGAGAGATATAAGAAAAAAATTAAAAAAAAAATAGAATGCAATATGTAAATAGAAAAAGAAAATATATTGAGATCTAAATACTGTTAGATAAATATTTATCATTTATCATTTATATATTAAATGTGGCCGATTTGATTGAAAAATCAAAACAAGAGGATTAAATGCTTTTGAAACATGTTTTATGCAATGCACATGATCCTGCTCGTCGTCAATATGATTTCACTGGCAATAACGATTTCATTAGATTTCTCAAGACAATTCAAGGTGAAGGTATTTAACTAAGGACAAAGCTCAGTATCATTTATAGATTTATTTTATCTTATTTTTCTATTAAAATTAAAGATTCATAATTATATTTTAGGTATTCCAATATTTTTATTGTAAACTTACTACTATATATTATATTTTTTGTGATATATATTAAATACAACATTTTTTAAAAATGTTACTAAAATTAATAGATAACATTTTTTTTATATTTATATAACATCTTTTAAATGTTACTAATAATATTTTGTTATATGAATCAGATGTAACACTTTTTAAAATATTATTAAAATTAAAAGATAATATTTTTTATATTTTTATAATATTTTTTTAATATTCTAAAAGTATAATATGATATAATAACTTATTTATAAAGAATATTAGATATTTTGTAGTATATAATAAATAAGGTCCTTTATTCCATCTTGAATTTCTGTATATACTAATTGATTGTTATGATTAATGAAAAAGATGGAGAATGAATATGGGAATATGATGTCAACTTATGGGGATGCTGGCAAAGCTGATATTGATTGGCAACATGGCCGAATCCTTCAATGTTGGGGTTGCATGGATCTTATGTGAACAACCAGATGCTCCTCAGCCAATGGTAGTTTTTTATTCGTTTATTTTATTAACGTTTTTTTTTCTTTCTAATTGAATGGTAGATCAATACTTGCAATGGTTGATATTGTTCGGACTTTGAGCTCAATAACCCGAACAGTGCTGCCTGAAAATTGGGTTTGTTGAGTGTTAAATATATTTTTAGTTTTTTTAATTTTTTATTTTTAAAATATATTATTTTATTTTATTTTTAAAATAGATTGATTTAAGTTTTTTCTCATTCTCATAACCAATGCACATTAATATATATTACTTATAGCGAATGTCAATTTTAAACATGACTTGTTTAAGAGACTAAAAGTAATCTATAATAAAATATGAGGGATTAAAATTAAAAGTTTTAAAATGAAGATTAAAATTAAAATTTTAAAATTTTAGAAGAATAAAATTATATTTAACTCTAAATTTAAATATTTTTACTTTAAAAAAAACTTTGTTTTAGTTTCATGGGTTTTTGTTATTAAATTTATTTTGAGATCAATTTTTTTTCTTATCGAAGGTTCAAGAATTGGGGTGGCAAATATCCACATAGAATTGCAAAAGACGTAGCCTATGCTGCGGCAAGGTTTTTCCAACCCAGAGGCACATTCCAAAACTACTATATGGAAAATAATTCAAAATTTCAAATTATTCACCTAACCATCGTAGTTTTCCTTCTTCTTATAGCTCTTATAAGTAACATTATATATGACATACTTGATATAAATATTATTTTCCTTGCAGTATCATGGTGGATATATATATATATATATATATATATATATATATTATTCTAGGTTATAATGTTATTTTATTGTTTCAAGGACATCAAACATTTGTTGCTGTTTTCAAATTTTGCAGGAAACATTGCCAACCAAAATGGGGTCACCTCAAAAAAT
The DNA here is from genome assembly GCA_037954105.1 of Canavalia gladiata. Taxonomy (NCBI): domain Eukaryota; kingdom Viridiplantae; phylum Streptophyta; class Magnoliopsida; order Fabales; family Fabaceae; genus Canavalia; species Canavalia gladiata. The sequence goes on along the minus strand of CM075662.1, from coordinate 15,708,960 downwards.
TTCATAGGGTTCTTAAATCAATGGAGAATACTCTCACTAATAGAAACGTGTCAAAAACTGATTTTGTTAACTCTGTAAAGGTAAAGGAATGGACTATACAATACACAAATTGAATGACTAATAATATTTAAGGATATTAGAGGAATTCAATTTTCACATGATCAACTCTTATTTGATGTACAATTAGCATAACTCTTATTATAGTGATATTCAATTTCAAATTACAGGCTACTCTGTATGCCACAAATGATTCATCAAGTTGCTTCTTGAGCAACGCCAACACCACCACCACCACTGATGCCCAAGTAACATTTAGGGGAAATACTCATACTGTTCCTGCATGGTCTGTTAGCCTTCTTTCTGATTGTCAAATTGAAGAGCTTAAATATAACATAGCCAAGATAACTTTTATTATTATTAAGCTTAAATATATTTTTAATTCTTCTAAAATTTTAAACTTTGATTTTAATCTTTTATTTTTAAAACAATATAGTTTGATATCTCATTATTCAAAATGGATTCTTTTTAATGTATGGCATATACTTCAACAATGAAGAATTAAAAGTAATTTTATTTTAAAAAAATGAAAGATTAAAATCAATCAATTTAAAGATGAAAGATTAAAATTAAAATATTAAAATGTTAATAAGATTAAAAATATATTTAACTTTTGTTCTTAGTAATAATAGTGTGTACCAAAATCAAGTTCTAGCTAGCCTTTTTCTTGATGATTAACAGTTATGTTGTTAATTGGTGGATACACCTCTTCATAGTCAGGTAAATGTTCAAACCTCCCTGATGTTGAAGGCAAAAAATAGCTGAAGATGAGCCAATGGCTCTGAAGTGGGTGTGGAGAGCTAAGAATATTGATGATGCTCTTCTTGGAAAAGTTAATGTCTCTGCATATACACTTAATGATCAAAAGAGAGCCACTGATGATTCCAGTGACTACCCTTGGCACATCACAAGGTAATAATCATATACTCACTTAATTTTCTCTCTTCTTTCATTTTCATCTCTCTTTTGCCCTCTGTTCAAAAGTTGCTAACATTTTTTTTTTAATGATGGATAGACTTGTTCTTGATCAAAATGATCCAGTTTGGTCAGATGATATGCCTCTTAGGATTAATGGTACCAGTCATGTAATTTATGTATTCATCAATGGAGAACATGTGGGTAACTATGTTATGTCAAAAATTCTAATTGCTATCACTTACGGTTCAATATACAACATTATGTTAATTATATTTATGTTACAATTTAATTTAATATGAGACTAACATTAAGTTAAAACCTGGAAAAGATACTATAAGTTTGCTCAGTGTCAGTGTTGAACTTCAGGTGTGACAGTGCTTAACCATGGCCCATAATGAATCAATTATCCATACAATACTCAATTAGTCCCATTATTTTAGTATTATAATATATGGTAGTTAGAATTATGGGGAGAACTATGATAAGTGGCACGGTGGTGTTGTTGGGCCTATTAAAGTGATTGTGTAGACCACATTCAAAGCTCCTCTAAGATCAGACCCTATTGTTGTGGATTTGCAAGGTATGGGTGGCACGTGGCAATCCATCACTGGTGAATTTCCAAACAGTTATTGTTAGAACTGTTTGTGGAAATGCTAATGAGAACAAGATTTATGCAATCTAAAAGGTGAATGTGGATCATTACTAAAGGAAGTTGAGAAAGCAATAATGATGCTTTGTCTGTTGTACGAAGTGTAAGCTTTTAACTATTTTTTATTAGTTTCTTCAAAATTATTTTATGTGATGATGAATTAAATTGTTTCCGTTTTGGGTTTTTATAGGCATGTTTGGGCAGAGAATCATGCTCCATTGACATTTCGAAGAAAATATTTGGACCAACAAGTTGTAGAGATATGGTGAAGAGGCTCACTGTGGATGCAGTTTGTGAGGACTTTTAATCAGTGATTATATAAAAATTAGGGTGATCTAGTTCAAGCGTAGTTTAGGACTTTAGGTTATATTGTGGATTTTGCTCGTCTAAGTTGTTAATTTTTTTTTTTTACGGTAGTCTTAGTTGTTAGTTATGATGCTGAGTCTTTGAATTAATTTGAAACTTAATTATAAGATCTTTTGTTATAAATTATGTTTAGAGGCTTTATATAAACTTACTCTATAGTATTCTCTGATGGTTGATTTAATTACTGACATAGGCAAAAGTTCAAAATAATTTTCACTTGTAGTCAATGCTATTAAACTCAAATAAGTTTTCGAGTGAAGAGATTGAGTTAATATGGCATTGATTAAAGGTCTACTTATATATTGACGTTGACGATGGAGATTGGATGGAAAGTTTTTCTTAATAAGACTATATATTAATATTATGCCTTTTTGCATAAAATTAATTTTTAAAATTAAATTTAAATCGTTGAATATTTTTATAATGTATGTTGTTTCGTCATTTTTTACACATAAAATTTAAGTGATTTAAGTTGATATGGCAAAAGAGTTTGAAAATTTTGACATTGGCATTTTCCAAGATTTGTCATATGTTATGAAGAGAAAATTGATTTACAATCCTCGAACTTAGTAACACAATCAAGAATAGTGATCTTATATGTAAATATTGAAGAAGAGTAAATAATGATTAAGAGTTTTAAAAAACTATGAAGATATGTCCAAAACAAAAGTAAGAAAAGTTTTTAAGAAGGCATGAATCAAGATCAAATTTATGCATAGCTTTTAATAGTTATCGTATATGTTAATATTCAAAATAGATAACGGAAGATAATGTAAAATTATGTATATATATTAGAATCTCATTTATAATTTAGGACGACATTTTTCAATACTAATAACATCTATCAAAAGCTTATGGATAGAAAAAATTGTACCCACTTTTTCTTTTAACGGTAATTTAAATGAAATGTTTATATTTTATTATTTTTTCATCTGCTTTACTTTATTTCTTTTTTCTTTCTCGACTCTATATATATTTAACTAAAATAAATGATTAAAAAATATAATACATGAAAAAACTATTAAAATGAAAACTAATATTTTAAATCAAGAATAAAAAATAATATTTTCTTTTTACAATATTCATTAAAAATAATTATTATATATTTTTATGATGTAAATAAATTAGTAAATTTAATTAAACTGATAAAATATTTTTTATTATTATTTATGCGATTATGCAGTAAAAATATCGTAATCATAAATGATTTTCAATAATATAAAATATTTTTTATATTTATTTTTAATTATATATCTTACATGATTATTGAAAGTAATAATTTAAGGAAATTTTAAAATCATGTTTATTACATGAATAGTTAAAAAGATAAGTGTTCGTTTTCCAAATTTTCTACTTATTATAGATCTTTATATCATTGCAATCCTTTTTCGTGATACTAACTTTACTACATCCAAGCAGGGTAACAAAGTTCTTGAACTTGGTCTTATTTGGTCCCAAAGAATTCTCAATTCGCTGATTAAAATTCTATTTGAATCCTTTGATCACCAATTTGGCTAAGGGTTAATTCCCTTAATCATGTGACTCTTCTTCCTTTTTTTACGGAGATTGGCTATTGAATCCGTTTTGTGAAGGAGGGTTCCCAGATGGATCATATATGTCATTGTTTAAACATGTAAAAATTATAAGTTAAAAACTGCAATTAATAAAAATTAAGTAACAATATATGAATATTATAAACATTGATAAAATATTAACAATTAGCAATAAAAGAGTATAAAATAAATTACTAACATGTGACATTCATGTAGCAATATTCACCTATATCCTTTCGTGGTTGTCATCCTGAATAATATGTACATCATCAATTATGTTTTCTTCATTCACAATAGGATTGCTTGATGTTAAAGAGCCCAGTGAATTATCAACACATTATATCAATGGCGTCATCACTACCGTTGTAATCTTTCCTTGAACAAAAACGGACCACCTTTTGTTAGAAGGATCTTGAATATAAAACAATTATTTCGCTTTGTAAGTTATGATAAAAGAGTCATCCTTATGAGCTACTTTATCAAGATCCACCAATGTTAACCCCAATTCATCAACTTGTAAGGTACTATTACACTTGCATTTAAAAACAGGCACTCGAAACTTAGTGTAATCAATCTTTCAAATCTCCTCAATAACTCCAAAGTAATATAGAGACCCTAATAGGATTTTGATCTTTTGAACTAGAAAAATGCATCAACTCAGCCACCACCATTACCCCAGTAGTTTGCGTAATACTTTTTTTATCCTAAGACTTTGGAGAAAAGGAAAAGTTATTAACTATCATATCTAATCCAACATATGATATCAAAGTTAGAGCCATGTACTCGCCATTTTAAAGTCTCAGAAATAGCATCATCATTCGGTATCAGTAAACCAGGATAAAAATGTGTTATGATTCTTATTTTAATAATCATTTTTCCTTTATTTGAAGGTGTTTTCCCTAATGATGGTTTGGTGAGCACTTAAATAAGGTTGAACCTCATTAATATTGTTCAAAATATACCATTGTAGATTAAAGACATCCTTCCTACCTATGTTTTTTACAATTAGGTCTCATGTACCCTTACCTACATATCTTCTATCATGATGAGACTCAAGAATCTCATTAGGTTCTACTTCTAATGAATACTATGTACAAAACTCAATAGTCTCTTCTATTATGTACCTTTCAACAATAGATGCTTCACAATGTTGTGAATTCTTAACATACCCTTTTAGTATTTTTATGTACCATTCCACTAAATACATCTACTGTAGATGAACATGTCCACATTACCTAATCTCCCTTACAATATGAAAAATTAAGTGGACCATGATGTCAAAAAAAAGATGGAGGAAAATACATCAGATAATCATAGCCTCATTTTCAAGCTCATCCAATTTTTCAAGGTTAACAACTTCACTACATATAGCATTGAAGAATAAACACAACCCACCTATGGTGTGTCTAACTTTTTTAAGTAAAATATCATGAATAACCATTGGTAGTAATTGTTACATCAACACATGACAATCATAAGATTTTAGACTAACCAACTTGAGATATTTCATGGAGACGAACCTTTTCAAGTGAAGAAAAGTCGTGGGGAACTTCTACACCATGTAGACATTCACAAACTATTTTTCTCTTTTTCTAACAAAGTGTGACATGCTAGAGGCAAATAAGTTTGCTTACCAATAGATGGTGGACCTAACTCTTCTCTTATTCCCATATCAAGCAAGTTCAATTGAGAACTAACACCATCATTTATCTTTCCTTGTATGTTTAATAGTGTTCCCATAACACTTCACATACATTTTTTCCACATGCATGACATCAATATAATGTCTTACATGCTTACACCAGTAAGGAAGATTGAAGAAGATTGATTTCTTGTTCCATATATTTTTCTCAATAGGCTTCTTTTGTGACTTTTTAAACACAATTTGGATATCTCCTACTTGGTCATAACTTCCTCTCTAGTTAATACCTTTGGAGAAGTTTTCCTTAATCTATAATATGGGTGACTATATTTGAGAAATGTTTGATAACCAAGGTAAATTATTTTCTTTCCATAATGCAATTGATGGTAACTTATGCTTCTTCACAAATAGGACATACATTATACCCCTTAACACTATATTCACACAAAGTCTCATATGCTTGAAAGTTATTAATAGTACAAAATAACATTGCACGTATCTTAAAAAATTTATTATCATACCCATCAAATGCATCCACACCTTCTCATAGACTTTGTAAGTCTTCAATTGAAGGAATCAGATAAACATATATTTCATTTCCTGGTTGTTGTGGGCCTAAAATCATCAAAGACAACATAATATATTTGCGCTTCATGCACAATTTAGAAGGAAGGTTGTAAATCACAAACAAAATAAGCCATGAACTATGATTGCTACTCAAATGACCATAAAAGTTCATCACATCTGTAGCAAGTCCAAGTCTCAAGTTTCTTAGCTTATTTGTAAACTTTAGAAACAATTGATCGATTATCTTCCATTACAAATAGTTATCATAATGGGGTAACTTTCCATTGCTTTTCTTTCATCTACATATCATCTAAGTCTTTTTGTATCATTTGCATTAGCAAACAATCGTTTGAACCTTGAAATTATTGGAAGGTACCATTTGTCGGAGGCCTATTTATGCTCTCATCAGAATTAGAATTACCGTCCTTTTACTTATAGCGGTAGACTTGACATATGGGACATTGGTACAACCCTTCAAACTCTTTTTTGTATAATCTGCAATCATTTGGACATACATGTATTTTCTTATACTTAATATCTATCAGAAAAAGTATCCCTTTTGCACATAATTATGCTTTCACAATGTATTTTTTTCTAGTAGCATATCTTTCAACAACCCAAGGATTTCAGTGAAGCTTTTATCACTTCACTCATTTCTTACTTTCAAATTGAACAACCATAAAATTGTTGATGGTCTTGTGAAATTAGTACAATTAGATACAATAACTTATTTGCATCATTTCACAAGTTCTCATACATATTTTCTCGTTAGAAAGGCTCATGTCCTACTTCTCAAATCATGTCCTATAGTTGATCTTCTATATTTAATACTTTGGGACTGACTTGAAATGTCTAACAATTTACCATGCCAAATCCATCTTGTATAACTTTTGAAAAATTCATCATAAATCACATGCTCCTTGATTTTGTTAATTCTCAACCGTTTTTCATTCACACAATTGACATAAGAACCATAAAATTTTCCATTACTATCAAGAATATTTCATTGTAAAAATTCCAAGATAGCTTCCCCACCATTCTCATTCTCATCATTTATGTGCGATACATTTATCCATGTACAATCCATACTAGACAAGATCAAATTTCCTGTTAAAGGTTAGACTATCCAGTAAATTTTCCAATCATATCATAACCCAATATTTTCTTTGTATTGGTAGGGCCCTATCCCATTCAAGGATGAAGTTTTCGAGTCACAAGTTAAATTTTTCTTCTTAAATCTTGACTATTATACATGGTGAAATTTCAGCGGCATTTTGCATTAGTCTCCAAGTATACAACTTGATGATGGTTTTGTTATACCATGATCTAGCATGCACCCAAAGACAATGCAAAATATACTCAATTGAAATTTTAACAAATATAATATAGAGGATTTTAGTATAAAATTTTAACTAGTAAATGAAATCTTCATTCCCTAAACTGTCCAACCTGATAATTTAAGATTGAATATAACTAGTGTTTCAATCATTAAGTGGTTTACCCCATTATATTCAATCTCAAACTGGACACTAAGGTTACTCAATTTATCCTCAAGTGTCTAAGTTACAAATTCATGAAATCAAGAATAATAATCACAAAAATCAAAATTCTACCAATTCATATTTAACACAAATACAACACAAATCAATTATAGGCAAAATGAAAATAATTCACAAGTTAAGGATATTAAAAGGTACATTTCCAAAGCATTAGAAATTGATGAAGAATGAACATTTAAATTTCCTTTATAAGAGTCAAGAAAACTTTTCTATCCTTTTATACTTCTCTAAAAATTTTATGCATCAACTCAAATGTCTATTTAGTAGCATGATAGTGAAAATTCAAATTTACACATCCTAAAGTGATTTCAACAAGTAATTAGGTGATTGTTTTTCACTCTAAAGGATACTTCATTAGTGCAATGGTTTTAAAACACAATTACTTGTAGTACAAAACCCAACTTTTGGAAGAAAAGGGTCATGGAAGAAGCACCTCTAGATAAGGCCACCCTTTCAGAAACAAAGAAGGATAAAAATTAGAAAGTTTTCCACTAGGTCTAGGGAATGCAAATAGGTCTCTTTTTTTGTTTCCTTTTTAAATTAATTATATATTAAAAATAACTCCAACACTAACACCCACCACATATTCATTTTGTATCATATATTAATCTTGTTAATTTCCAAGCTTACACAATTACACTACAACATCAAGTTACACATTTTTGGAGCAAGAAAATGATTAATTGCTCAAGAAAGAAGTACTCTTCTACCTCTTTTCCCACATCTTCCCTTTTTACTCCAAATTAATATTTATAAATTATTCTAATTCCTCTGTCAACATATTCCTCTTTCCAATATTCAACTTTTAAGTTTCATTCATAACTTTGCCAAATATTGGGTATTACATGCAGGCAGATGGGAAAAGACAGAGGTTAAATCAGGTATGTACTCTAGCCACTCCTTTTCCGCTTCATCCAATTCCCATAATTCTTCAATAACTCCACCAAACAATTCAAATTCCATTTTGTTTATTTTTAAAATTATAGCCACAATTGTAAATTTTAGTTGTGATTCTTGCAGCATAATGCTTTAAATAATTTTTATGGTCACCCTTCATCCGATTGGAAAAATTATCATAGCTTCACAAACCTCAACATCTCCAACAATAAATCATGAAGTGTCATACCACCAGGATTAAGTAAGTCCATAACAAAAATGGTGATTATCATAGTGAGCTACTCATACAATTCATTACTCCAACTAATCAAATAACAAAGCACTACAAACAACTAATATTTTTTTAAAAAAAGTCTAAGTTAATGTAGAATAAATTAGGTGATGATGTTAATGTAGAACCAAATAATCTAGAAGCAACGACAAGAATAAATAAAGCAATGTAATGGTGAACCAACACTGCAGGAAGCACAACAAAATCAATCTCACCACCACAATGTTGCACAAAATAGATAGTAGCAATGTTGAAACTTACTAGACAAATGGCAATGGTGAACGATAAGAATGAACCAGGAAAATCAATAAGAATGACAACAACTACTGCACTAAAAATGAAAGACATAAGTAAGAGTAAAAGACGTAAACAATGAAAACAAAAAGGAGAAGGATCCATACTTAAGAAAATAGTGATGGTCACTGAAGTAATGGACGAAACAAAATAGAAAGAAGATTACATAAACAAATATTTCAAGAAAAAGAATGACATGACAAAGATAATAACCTAATTAAAAAATATACTTTTTATATTGGTTCTTCTAACATCTAATATAAAAAGTAGATTTTATATTAGTTAAAAAAAATTAATGTAGAATATTATCTATTTATATCGTTTGAAAAATAACTAATATAAAATATTAATTTTCTAAAAATTAAAAAAAAACTCAATGTAAAATTTTTTTTCTATATCAATTATTTTTTAATTAATGTAAACTTACTTTTACATCAATTACATAATAATTAATATAATATATAATAATTTTAATTATAAAAATATTATCGTATTTTTTTAAAATTGATTCATGTAATAATTTGTTATAAATTCTCATTTTTACTGTGTAAGAAAAAATTGTGTAATATATTATTTTATTTTTCTATTCTTAATATATCCATTAATATTTTATTATTTTTTTCTAATAACTTTTGTTTTGCTATATTTTTCATTTTATATTATGCACAAATACCATATTTCTTTTATGGAATTTAGCAAAAGAATTTGGATGTTGCCGGATTTCATTATGTTTTTCGCATTACCCATAACCTTTGTTAGGTAGAATAAGCATAACTTATAAACTTATTCTTGTTCAAGAATAAGAATTTTAATCTACCTTACTATGATATATGAAAGTTTTTCTTTTTAAATGATAATACTTTAAGAGTTACTCTCTTTCTCCTACATTAACTATTTAATTTTTTAAAAAATTTATTGCTTTCAATTATTAATTTTACCTAAATTTTAAAAATTGATACACTAACAAGTTTGAATATTTTCTTCTTTTATACATAAAATAAATTTTAATATATTATTATTTTTAATTGAATTAAATTTGAAAATTTTAGTATATCAAATCAATCAAAAAATTTATGTTATAATTTGAATAATTTCATTTTAAATTTTTTATTAGTATAATATAATAATAAACTATTTTTTATTTTATATTAAAATTATTTACACATTATACAAGTGAATTTTTATAATATTATTTTTCAAACTTACACAGCTTCTCATTAATATAATATATATAATTTAAAATAATTTAATAAAAAAGTGTATTTAAAAATAAATTATTCTTATAAAAACGGTCTCAACACGTGTAGAATTCTCTTGTAAAATGGAGAGATACCACTGCCACTTGGAGAGTGTAAGAAATGTTAATGAATATTAACATTTATGTATATTCAAATTATTTTTAATTATTATTTAATTAGTATTTTAAAAACTATAATAAAAAATAATAAATATTATCTTAAGTTTTAATTTCTTTTTATAAAAAAACAGATAAAAGATTGAATATCTGTGATATCATTGCATGTCCTTTCATAATACCAGTGGTACGTATGCTTAATTAATTAATGGGCCAAACTAGTGATCAGTAATGTAGAGATGAAAAGACTATATATCCTTTTATAATTGAATGAATGGCTAAAAAGAATTACAATATCTGCAGACACCTTTACAATTGTCGAGTCATGACAATTAAATGATTTATGATTCTAATCAGCAAATCCAAACCGTTACTAAATTGGTGGCTTGGTCCCATAAAAATTGACCAACCCAAACCCGGATTCTGTCACGGGTTAGGATATAATAAAACTATCCGTAACCCGACCAATTAGAAATTCCACAAGAACGAGTCCTGAATAATCAACCCATCCAAGTTCTCTTCACCATAATCAAAACTAGGCAGCCCCGGCACATAGAAGTCGCTATTAAAATCATTGAAACCCGGGAAAATAGAATAATCGGGTTCGAAATTACCCGACCCGATTATAGAAAGTAGATCCGGAAACGACCCGTTTAGCGTAACCTCGCTATCAGTCTGCGCCGTCACCTCGGAGAGAGGAGGTGACGGTGACTCCATAGGCAACGAAGCGGTCCCCTCCGAAGAAAAAGAAGAAGAAGAACACTCCAAAGATGTTGAACCGGGTTGATCCGAACACTCCTTCCGGGGCTCCGAATTGGCGAAACGGGCCGCGGCGATCTGAATTTGATGGGGAGTCATGGACCTTCCGCCAGAGATGTTGGGCGGGTCGGTTGGGAAATTAAACCTAGCACCGCTGCCACGTAAGCAGAACATAGCCGCGTCGAAAGCACGCGCCGCCTTCTCGGCGGTGTCGTAGGAACCCAACCAAATCCTCTGGCGACTGTTCGGAAGCCTAATTTCAGACACATATTTTCCCCACTTCCTCTTCCGCACTCCTCTGTACAAAGAATCGCTTCGCTCCACCGCAGCTTTTTCCACGCTTGGCTTCACCATATCTTTCCCTCTTTTTTGTTTCACTTTAAATGACCTGAAATATCGTACGATTTGTGTTCGTTTTTCGCTTTTGTGCTTTTATTATCGAAAGCTTTTTTTTTTTTTTTTTTTGTTTGCGTTTGTGTTGACGAATATGTGTCGTTGGGTTCTTTGGCCGCGTTTGCGTTTAGAAGAAAGAGGAGAGTTTGCGGCTACTTATATATGTGAGTAAGCGAGTGAAGAAGTTTGACTGGTTTGGATGTAAGACTTGGAAGGCGTGTGCATTGGTAGAGAAGTAGAAAGTGCATACATACACATGGAATGATGACGATAGCAATGATGAGGTTCACTCCGCGTCTCCCACAGTACAAGTCACACTCCCTATACTAAGACACCAAACTTGGACCATGTTCGTTTTTTAATCCACGTGAATTTAGAGCTATATGCTATTTAATGGTAAATACATTCTCCGCATGCACAATAACTATTAATAATTAATATATTACTCATAAGCTAAAGGATTTTCAATTGTCCAAAGTTGAAAAAAGATGTCGCAAACTCTCACTTATCACTGAACTTCTGTGGCCTTGTTGACGCAAAATTTGCGGCTAGATTAGATGTATAAAAAATAAAACATAAGTTTTTCTTATTTTAATTATTTTTATATAAACTTTTAAAGTAAAAATTAAAAAAAAAAAAAATTCTACAAATCAAAAGCTCTGCTCAAGAAAGGAATAGAAACACGTAAATAGCACCTCCCCTGGTACGAACTCGATCGGATTGTAAAATTTCCATTTACTTTTGCTCTTTAAACAAAATAGTAAAAGTCTGAGACAAACTTAACCAACGTAAGATAAATATAAAATATTGAATTTTTAATACATTACATATAGTTTTGTTTATAAAAAATGAAAAATAAATAAATAAATAAATATCTAATTAAAAATTATAATGATAGTATATTGATTAAATTAAATGCCACAATTAAGAAAGAAAAATTATTTTAATATTTCAGTCATTACTCTCAAGATATGTGGGTTGGGTAACATATTTTTATTTACCGAAAGTAAAAATATTTACTAAAAAGTTTATCAAGATATAAACATTTGTTCAATAAAATAATTATTTTTCAGTAATTATTATTAAAATATTTATTTAAATAACATTTCAACTTTTCAATGTTTACCTAAAACTATTTTTTTATTTTTAATAATTTTTTATAATCCAACATTTACTTATTTACTTTTAAAAATCTTATATTTTCTCACTTTTTCATAACAATACTACTAATTTATTATGAAATTTTATATTTTTAATTTTTTATTATATTATTTATATTAATTTTTAATAAAATATTTTATCTTTATAAATAAATTCAAAAATTATAACAAATAACTATTTTTTTAATGTTAATTAAAATTTTATTTATACAAAATAAAAAATATATATTTATTAATTTTAAAAATACAAATTTATTTAATTAGATTTAATATATTAATTAAAATAAAAATATATCATATTTATCAAATTTTAATATAATAATTAATTATTAAATTATATACTTATCTATTATTTCATATTTACTAATTAATTTAACAAATATTTTAAATTTAATAAATTAAACTATCAATTTTTAAATTTTTAACTACTAATTTATATATTAACATAGTCTTTTCAGATCCAGTATATACACTTTCAATTCTCTTGATCGGTTTCAATAACCGGTCAAGTTACGTATGATACTATTTGGGGAAAAATATTCAATTTTCTAAAAAATTTAAATGATTTTTAGATAAACATTTTGAAATTCAATTTTGTTTCAATTAAGTTTCTAACTATAATTTTTTCACCTAAACATATTAAATTTTAATTTTACATCAAATTTTCCTTAAACTTTATTAATTTTCAAAATAAATATTTTAAATTTTAATTTTATTCCAATTATTTATTAATTTTATTTTCTTTCATAAATAGCACATTCAGTATTTTGTTATGTTATTACTTACTTTTTTAAAACATTAAATCATAATAAAATTTTGAATTGAGAAAAAAAGCATAAATGAAAAACTAATGAAAGAGTAAAAATTTATATATAATAATAATAATAACATTATCAAAAAAATTATTTTAGTAACAATTTTAAAAGATAAATAGTAACAATTTAAACTTTAAAATTTTTTTTCTGTTAGATTTATATTCATCATAATTTAACCATAAAAAAATATTTTAATAACGATTTAAATGATATAATCATCAGAATTTAATCTAATTTATGATAATTTAATATGTTTAGTATCAATTTAGACAAACATAAAAGAATATCAGTTGAAAAATTAATTTTTTTAGTGTATATAATAATAATAAATATGTAATATGTATTACAATTTTTTAAATAAAAATAAAATAGATAAATAAATGAAAGAAGAATCATTAATTTGTATATATATATATAAAGAGAAATATAATTTTATTATGTTTTGATATTTAAAAATTAATAGATAAATAAGATTTAAAGTAAATAAATTATTGAATTTTTTTTAATAATTTGTAAGAAAATAAACAACGCACAAAAGAAGTTGAATGTGGTATTGTAGGAAAACTATAGATTTTTCTACAAATATTAAACTTATAAGATATTTGATGTCTTAAAACATTTATTAGTGAAAAATTTGGAGAGAGATAACATAACAAAAGTTATAATAATTCACTTTTATTAACTTAAGAGTTACGTTTAGTCTCTATTATTATTCAATATATACTTTTACTACAATAAAACAGTATAGATCTCAAAAATACTAACTTTGATATTTTTTCACAAGTCTCTCCGGACTTAACATTTGTTATAAATACAGATTCAACATTTCTTTGTTTAACTACACTATTTTCTTAATACCTAAAATACAAGAATAGATGTAGTAAATACAACACAAGTTATAAATAAATATAATCCTTATGAATATCATTCAATTAACTCCTTGTCTTTTGCTTAGAAGGTTTTTTTATTTTATATAGACATAAAAAAATAAACATTGATAAATGAAACGATTTTGCAATGTACACTGCATGAACATTGAATGTGTTTTTCGCATCAGAAGCCATTTTATCTTTGTTTTTATTTTTCCTGGTAGGTCAATCTTTTTCTTTTATAAGCTAAGGTCTCCTATGATTACTATGAATGCAAAGCTTTATTGTTTTTCTTCCTAGACAGTAATCCAGAAATAACTTTTATATGTAAAGGATTGGTTGGACATGCTTTGTAAAGTATTTCTTTTTCAATCGAGATAATAAAATGTTTGGAAGCATTTTAAGAGACTTAAGCTTTATACATATCTTTAAGCGTAAAAATTCTATCCATATTTTTGTTATCAATCAAAATGATAATAAAATTTTTTATTTTGAAATTTGATTTAAACATAATTTAATTTTAAAAATAAAATTTAAGAATCAATTAGAATAAAATTAAAATTTAAAACATTTATTTTAAAAATAATTTAAGATAAAATTAAGGTTTATAATATTTAATTATAAATAAAATAAAATATAAAAATTAATTAAAATATAACTGAAACTTAAATTACCTTTTCATAAAAGGGTTAAATTTTAAGAATATTAAACATTTTTTCATTTATAGTATGTTATCTTTTATTTACTAGTTATTATAGAGCAAAACACAAGTTTCATGGTATATGAAACGAGATGTAAGTTCAAAAGTCATAATTTCTAACATTTAATTTGTTTCAATTTATTTTTTAAAGATATTTTTTTTAAAGCATTAGTTTCATAAAATACGTTAAGGTAAATTTTGAAATAAAATAAAATAAAATAATATGAATTTATAATTATTTTATGAATTATTATATTTAGAATAATTTTTTACAAAAGAAAAAAAATTATTTTCCTTTCCTTATATTTGAGTAAGTTATTTTAAGTCAAAAAAGTAATTTGAGAGGATTTTAAATTTTAAATATTGAAATATTTTTTGCAATTTTTTTTAATTTAAAATTTAAAAAATTTAAAGAGATGTTTTAATAAAATAAAATGAAAGAATTATAAATTTTATTAGGATAGGTAGAATTTGTAAATTTTTCACTTACTATCAACTCTTACACTCATTTTTGTTCAAACTCTTGTTTCAATAGAAGAAAAGAAGACATTAAACCAAAATGTATATAGCATAAATTCATTATTGAAAAGATGATAAACTAACGTAATGAGGTTCTACTTATAAATATTCCACCCAAAACTAACAAACTTAACAAACAACTAAACTTATCAACTAAATGTAACAAACTAACAACTAATTAACAATTATATAGCTAATAGCTTGAAAATAATATACTATATGAAATACATGTTTCTTAGTTCTTTTGCATTATGGACGGTCAAATTAAAGACCACCTTGCTTTACTCTTTTGGAGTTATCTTCTAACATATGTCTCTCACTGCTTGTTTCATTATCTGCATTAATAGTTTACATAGTTCCTACATTCATAGAGGAATTATCAACAATCGTTCACATTTCAATACTCTTGTTTACTTGGCTTCTATTTATCTTCTTTCCAGACTTTAGATTAGACAAATTTTTTCAAGTTGACTTTCTATTAATGTGGCAATAGAAGAATTGACTTCTTGTCTATTTCCATTCATTTAAGACAATAAATTCTTGATAATGTTGTCAAATCTTTCAGAATGTTCAATTGATGTTGATATAATGAGATTTTTGTTTCTTTGTCTTGCTGAATATTCATGTAAACCATTGCTTGTAAAATACTCTTAAAAGATGGTGCGTACATCTATAAAACATCTTTGATCGAAAAATCAAGACATTCTTGCTTAGTAAGATAACCCATTCTATGGTATAGAAGAGTAATATTCAACTAATAAGATTGTAAAGGATGTCTTTGTGAATCTATAATGGAATAAGTTTCATAAGGATCCTCTATAATGGATTTGGAATGAGCTAGTTCTTTTGGATCAATGACTCTGAATTTCTTGACTATATCAAACTTGTCAGTATTTATGCCAATAGTCATGGATGCACCAATAGCATTTTCACCTTCTACCCAATAGTTCCAAGGCCTATTCGAGCACCACATCCAAGAAGATAAAATTTATCCAATTGAGCTTTTGTATTTACCTTAACTACACTTACACTAATATAATTGTGTATAGAAGGTTGTCCTTTACATTAGATAATCACCTAATTATATACATCTTGTATTCGTAACATATATGCTAACAAATCCCTATAATCTCTCCTACATACAACTGACATTATTATCTAAACTATGATTTTCAAAATATTTACAATAAATCATAACAAATTCTATCCTAAAGATTAAATAACTCTATAGATTACATCAACTACATTACGTGGACTGCATATTACCCCCCTCAAGGTGGTGCATGAGGATTCGTAATGCCCAACTTGCTAAGGAGAGCTTAGAATTGATGGCAACCTAAGGCTTTGGTGAGAATGTCTGCTAATTGTGCCTGTGTGTGAACATAAGAGAGTTGAATAGTCTGGTGGAGGATTTCATTTTGAATAAAATGGCAGTCCACCTCAATATGCTTGGTGCATTCATGAAAAACTGGGTTTTTGGCTATGTGTAAGGCTGCCTGACTATCACAATGAAGGCAAATAGGATCCTTGTGCAAGATGTTAAGGTCAGACAACAAACTCTTAAGCCACTTAAGTTCACAAATAGTAGTGGCCATTGATCGGTACTCAACTTTGGCAGAGGAGCGAGAGATAGTGTGTTGTTTCTTAGGTTTGCAGGAGACAGGTGAGTGACCCAAGAACACAAACCACCGAGTGAGAGAGCATCGAGTCAGAGGACAACTTGCCCAATCAGAATCACCATCCTTGCAACTGAAAAGTAGACGTGCTGCTAAGAAGGATTCCTTGACCAAGACTTCCTTCGAGATATTTAACAATCCGCAGTGCAGCATGCCAATGCTCCATGCGAGGTTGCTACATAAATTGTGATAAGATATGTTCACAATAAGATAATTTTGGCCTAGTGAAACATAAATAGATGAGACGACCAACTAGGCGTTGATATTGTTCATGTTGTTCAAGGAATCCTCCTGTGGCAAAGGCAAGTTGATGGTGCTGCTCAAGGGGAATGGATACAGGCTTGGCACTAAGTAAACATGCTTCCTAAATTATATCCAAGGCATATTTACGTTGACACAGGAATATCCCACTTTGGTTCCTTGCAACCTCCACGCCCAGGAAATATTTTTAAATTTCCAAATCCTTCATGTGAAAACATCGATCAAGGTATCCCTTAACTTTCTGAATAGCAGCAGAATTATTCCCACACACAATCAAATAATCTACATACACCAGGACTACCACTTGCACCTCATGAACAAACAAAGAGAACATTGAGTGGTCAGAGCGCAATTGGTGGAATCCATAATTTGACAAGGTGGAGGACAGTTTGGCAAACCATCATCGAAGGGCTTGTTTCAGCCCGTACAATGACTTCCATAGCTTGCAAACTAATCTTAGTTGAGAAGTGCGAAAACCTGGAGGTAATTTCATATAGACATCCCCATGAAAATCACCATGAAGGAAAATATTGTGAACATCCATCTGATATATTTCCCACTTCTTTGCTCTTGCAACTGCGAGAACAAGACGAACAATGATCATTTTAGCCACAGGTGCAAATGTTTCAATGTAATCAATCCCTTCAACTTGATGATTTTCAGGGATGACTAGTTTGGCCTTATATCTTTTAATGGTGCCATCAGAATTATACTTGATCTTGTACACCCATTTACAACCAAGGGTTTTCTTCCCTATTGGCAGTGGTTGTAGTGTCCAAGTTCCATTACTTTCCAAGGCTTGAAGTTCCTATTGCATCGCAAGCCTCCATTTGTCTTCTTTTATGACTTCAGAGAAATGAACAAGCTCACGTTTGCTTGTTACAACAGCAAGGAACCTGCGACGCTGCATAAATTTTTTTTCACAATTTACATAATGTGTTGGAAAATAAGTTGTACTTGGAACATGCTGTGAAGCAGTTGAATAAGGAGATGGGCTTAACACGATACAAGTCACATAATCTCGTAACTTGACGGAAGGAGCCTTGATGCGGTGACCTCTACCCAACTCCTCCATAGGTTCATGTACCACAGATTCCGATGAAGAAGAAGAAGAATGGTAATAAGCTATTAAGTCATTTTCATTTGAATCTGTTGTATCCCTCCTCACATCAAACCTTGCTTCCTCATTAGTGATTAGGGATGTTCTTTCTTTCTCACTTTGGTCATCAAACTGATCATCATCATCATGACCAAGCAAGGAAACAGCAAAGAGGTCCATAGATAAATCATTTTTTTCTTCCTTTCTGTCAGCAAAAGGAAATTCTGTCTCAAAGAATGCATCACGAGATACAAAATAACGTTGAGTGTCTACGTCAAATAATTTCCACCTTTTTTTACCATTCAGGTATCCAACAAGAATGAAACGTTGAATTCTGCTAGCAAACTTATCTCCTGTTTTGTCCAAGTTATGAGCATAACATAAACTACCAAAAACCCTCAAATGATCACACGAGGGCGGCTGACTATGCAATTTCACATGGTGTTTTTCCATGCAACAATGGAGTGGGTATCCCGATTAATCAAATATCCAGCAGTCAAGACACATTCACCTAGAAAGAGATTGGAAGGTGACCTTGAAAACATAGTGCACGGGCAATATTAAGAATATTCAGGTGCTTCCTTTCTACTCTTCCATTCTATTATGGCGTTCTTGTACAAGAAGTTTGAAACAACGTCCCATGTTCATGAAAATAATTGGTCAAACAGATAAATTTGGTTCCATTATCGTTGCGCACTGTTTTAACTTGCTTATTAAATTGTCTTTCCACCAAGGAAAAGAAATTGATCAGTGTTCGGGACACTTCCTTTTTGTCAATCATCAAATAAATCTATACAGCATGAGAAAAATCATCTATTATTATTAAGAAATAGGATGCTTCACAAGAAGAAGGATTTTTATATGGCCCCCACAAATCATAGTGTATCACGTCAAAAATACTAACACTATTGTGAGAACTTAAAGGAATTATATCTCTGGTTTGTTTAGCCCAAAAACATACATCATATCCTTTATGTTTCAAGTCACTACTGTTATTCCCTTCATCGGAAACTAGTTGAGTAATCTTAAGAGATGGATGTCCCATGCATTGGTGCCAAAGATTAAACTGATAGATTCCACTAGTGCTTTGTGCCTTCTTATTGTAGAATCCTTTGAAGATATAAAGTTCATCTTTTCGTTCACTCGCTCCAATCAGCATCTTCGAGGTGCGGTCCTACATAACATATAATGTATTTGTGAAATAGAGAACACAATTTGTGTCATCAATCAATCGAGAGACAGATATCAAATTGCATTTCAATTTTGGCACATAAAGCACACTCCCTATTTTCAATCCTATGTTAAGCCTCATTGTCCCTGCTTTGGTTGCCAGCATTTGTTTTCCATCTGAAAGACCAACTGGACAACCTATTATCTCTTTAATGTCACATAAGAGATTCAGGTCTGTGATCATGTAACTTGAAGCCCTTGAATCAACGATCCATGCACTCATTTACCTATCATCTAGTCATTTACGTTCCCTTTGTGATTATTCAAAAGGTCAACGAGTGCTTGCCATTGCTCATTGCTCAATCCAATTAGTGCATTCTTGTTTGTACCGGCTCATGCATTGCTAATTTCTCCACCATTGTAAGTTGCATTGGCATTAACATCATTTCTCCTTTTATTAGATGAAGCTACACCTCATTGCCGACCTCTTCCTCCCCCCTTGGATTTGTCTTCACCTCATGGCCAGTCTCCCCACCAATCAGGATAGCCAACTAATTGGAAATAATTTTTCAGTTTCATGTCCTGCTCTTCCATAATTTGAACACATCACGCTTTTGTCTTTTGTCTTGACACGTCCTCTTGTTCTTGTACTTGCTTGCATAGAGAACCCCACGATATCTCTTCGCTCCTTCTTTTCTCGAGACATCATTCTCACTCTTTCTTCTTGTACTAGAGTAGCGTATGCCCTATTCAACATAGGCAAGAGATCTGTTGCAAGAAAATTAGAGCGAACTATGCCATACACCACATCGTCAAGACCCATCAGAAATTGATGAATTTTTTCTTCTTCATGTTGCCTCTCTAACTTGCTTCCAATATCACACGTGCATCCCCCACAAGTGTAGAGTGGAGTCATCTGATAGTTTTCCAATTCTTCCCATAAGAGTTTCAGCCTTCCATAGTATGCCACCATGGTCATCCCTATCTGTTAACACTCCGCCAGCTCCCATTTTATCTGCTAGATCCTTGGTTCGTTCACGGCTGAAAAATGTTCTTTAATATCCTCCCACAAGTCTTTTACGTTCTCCTTATATGAAATGGTTGAATGCAAGTTTGGCTCTATCGTGTTGAGCACCCACGATACTAGCATAGACTGAACAGTCCACCAGTCTTCTAACTCATAAGATCCCTCCTTTGGTTGTGGAATGTTTCCTTCTATGAATCCCCATTTGCATCATGCACAAAGGGAAGTGCACATCACCCTTGACCATTCATTATAATTCTCTCATTTCAGCTGGACTTAGGTGATCAAGTTTCCTACGTTATCACTTGAGTTCAAGTCATATGGTGAAGGGGTCTTTTTCATCACGTCTCTTGATTTTCCATTTATGTTTGTCATTTCAGATTTTCCTGCCATAGATGAATGCCTTCACACTTTCTCAACCTGGCTTTGATACCATAATATAATTGTGAACAGAAGGCTGTCCTTTACATTAGATAATCACCTAATTATATACACCTTGTATCCGTAACATATATGCTAACAAATCCATATAATCTTGCCTACATACAACTGTCATTATTATCTAAAATATAATTTTAAAATATGTACAACAAATCATAAAAGATTCTATCCTAAAGATTAAACAACTCCATAGATTACGTCAACTGCATCATGTGGGCTGCATATTATACACCATAAGAAATAAATGATAGATGGGATTTCTATTAATAGAGAATTGACTTTTGTGATTGTTGAGCATAACCCCAACTCTGGTGGTAGAATGAACCTTGATACAAAAGATTTCTTTTCTTGATTTGCAAGATTTGTACTCTCTGCATTCTACTTGGTAATAGGCAATGACAGGATCAGCCAACTAAACTTCTATAACACCTTCTCCAACACTTTTCACAATCCACGTAGCTTTATGGCCAAGAATACAAGGGAAGAGACATTTTGGATCCTTGTCGTCCAAAGTATAAGTGTTGGTATGATAGAGAGCGATTCAACATGTAGGATGCAGGGTGATGTGAAGAACTGATTTATTTTCTTTTGGATGCTTGCAGTGACAATTTATTGGAAATTCTATACTATAATTTACAATAGGCGTGAAAAAATCACTAAAGACAAAGAGAAATGATGTTGGCTTATATTCTTGAACATCTACTTCAACATCAAAAGAAGAACAAATATTTCTACATTTATCAATATTTCTCATGTTAATGTGCAATGGATTAAACCTCTTTGTTTCTTGCTCAACCTTTAAAGATGGTAATTAATGGAATAGGTGAAGAGATAGAAAGTAGGATGAAAGATGATTGAAAAGATGGTAAGAAGATGTTGTAGTACCTAAGATGGAGGAATATGTGAAAGTGATGGTGAGATCCATTGGATCTTTTATACCACCTTAAAACATTGAGATGGTTCAATAGAAGGGAAAGAAGACATTCAACCAAAAAGTATACAAAGTAAATTCATTACTGAAAACATGATGAACTAACATAATGAGATCCTATTTATAAATGCTCCACACCTAACTAATAAACTTAACAAACAACTAAATTTAATCAATTAAATGCAACAAACTAACAACTAATCAATAATTTGTGTCTCTAATAATTACAAGCCTTACATTATCTAGTTGTAAGGTCAACAATAAGTATACAATATGAAGATAAACTTTACCTTATAAGCTAGCTATCCTAGGTCCATTGGTGTACTACTTGTAGATGTCCAGCCCTGCAACTTCATATCTAGATATCCAGTCATGGGTGTAAGGGAGTGTATCGCAAGTTCCACATTATCCAATGGTAAGACCAACCATAAATATATAATATAAAGACAAATCTCATCCTATGAACTAACTTTTGGGATTAAGTTAGACTCAAGCCTAATTTTCAACACAAATTTTGACATTATCAAAGGCTGTGTAGACCTAAGCACAATCACATTTACCGACCTATGTTTAGCTTTCTTTGTCAATGACCTCATTTTCTTCCTTGTCATGCTCCTTATCATCTTGTTCATTATTTTCCTTGTTGGAATCTTTTTCCTTCTTAAGGTTCCTTTTGTGAATTTCACTGTTGCCTAAGATAAGGAAGAGTCTAGGTACTTTGGGCTTTTCAATGTCATCATCATCATTCACATCATTTACCTCTTGGATTTTGGCTTCACACGGAACCTCAATGCCTTAGAATCTTATGTTTTTGTTGTCATTTTTCTCCTTTTATTGACAACATTAGAATTATAACCCACTCTTACTTCAAAGCATCCCTAAGTGTTGCTGGACACGTGAACAAATGTTTACTTCATGTACACCATAAAAGAGAAATGAAAGTGAAGAGAGGAAAATAGTGATTGAAGAAGCCAGATATTTTGTTATTTTGGTATTTGTTTCTATAACATTTTGGGTGTTTCAAGTTTACAACATTTAAAGTTGTTCATTGCATCTAAAATTATGGTTGGTTTCTTTGGACAACTTAGTTGTGTGCGTGCAATCCTTTTCATCTTTTTTCTTACTTGTATTATTTTACTAATATTTTTTACAAAATTTTATTTTTTTATTTATCATTTGGCTACAATTATCTATAATTTTGTTTGGTTTAAGTATAAAATTTTATATTAATAATGAATGATATTATTTTTATTTTTTATTCAAATGGTAAAATTTTTGAAAGAGTATAAAAACTTTATGTTTGAAGAAAAAAAAATATTTGAAATTATAAAAATACTTTATTTACAAATTTTAAGTTTTTTATTTGGATCTCCATTTTATATATGTTTAAAAATATGGATGCTTTGAAATCGTAGTAAAGATGGATTATTTAACCTAATCCAATATTACTAGATATGGATGAATAAAAAAAGCCATAATGTAATTTTCTACAACATTAAAAAAAAGTTAATGATTAGCGACCAATTAAATCTATTATCATATTAGATGATTTATTTAATATTCATAATGTACATATAGAATATGTAAATTTATATTTTATCATCATATCATAATTTATTGTACTCAAAAAAAAATTTATTGCACTCAATTTAAAAATTTTTAAAATCGTTTTCACAAACAAGAAAGTCATCTTACTTTCTTTTAGTATTATAAAAAAATTTCATATATGACTCACTTAGTATTTTGAATTGTATTATTTACATTGTCATTTTTTTTTCTTTTTTTACATGTATATACATATAGATAATTGATCATATTTGAATTACATTCCATTAATTATGAATTAAGAAATCATTAATTATGAATTAAGAAATCAAATCAATTCAAAAGAAATAATTATGAATTAAAAAATCAAATCAATTCAAAAGAAATAAAAAGTTGAAGAATCTAACAAAGTTCTTCGTACTAATAAATCTAACATATGAACATAATCTAAAAATTGAATGCATAGGTTGGTAAAATTACAAACCAAAATTAACCAAACATACTTGACAGTATTTAATAAAAATTTAAGAGAAATATTTGAGATCCTAAATAGATAATAAAATTTTTGAGTTAAGTGTTTAAATACAAAGAACATATTTAAGTAAGAATCTATTTGCTAGTGGAGAAGTTAAATTAAAGTGTTAAACTCCGAGCATATTTTCTTATTAGTTTTTCATTGGGTCCAAATTAATATTATTAATTACAAAAAAAAATTTAATTTGCAGTGGATACAATAATAAATGGTCATTGATTATATAAAAATGAATTTTACATCAATACAAAATCATAAAAAGAAACCAAGACATACAAAGTCAGGTTCACACTCCATTCATGGTATTTATTTATACTCCTATTAAAACTATTCTATTAAATAGAAAGTTTAAATAATATTATATAAAAAGTATTTATTTTATCTTTCAATTTTTTATCAAAAATAAATAATTTTTTTTAAATAATTTAAATAAAATATTTAATAACTAACCAAATATTATAATATTAAATTTTTTTATAATAAATAGGAAATTATAAAATATATTAAAAATAATATTATAAGAATAATTTCAACTAATAACTAAAATCTTAAAAAATTTCAACAACTTATTTTATTTTTTATTTTTATTAAAAAATTTTAATTAAGTAACCCTAAATCAAGCATATAATTGGTGGAAAGGAAAACCAATCCTTTGAATAATTATATATCAGTTGTTAATTTATATGAATTAGTTGCTTTGTTATTAAATTTTTTTTTTACAATTATATTTTTTTTTCAAAAATTACATAAACCTTCTCTTTTTAACACTCTTAATTTGATTATGTCAAAGTCATCGTTAGAATGTTTTTAGTGTGATTTTAGAAATATATTGAGTTTATGTTCTACAAATTTTATTTTACTTATTTTATGTGCATTTTTGGTTTAAATTATTTTATGAAAATAATCATTTAACTATACACTTTAAAAAAGTTAAAAAAAAAATAAGTATGGCATAATTTGTGAGCACGGTGACATAAAAAAACAGTTAAATGCATGGTTACTTGGTGAGGTGTTCCTAGTTAAATTGAAGAGAAAAATAATCTCAAAAAAGTAAAAAAGCGACACTACTAAAGACACGAAACCACTTCACAAGTTGTTGTGCAAGTCATGGTTCTACGAATCCCAAAAAGAAACTAGTATTTAAGGAGTTATGTTTCTGAAAACACAACCTTTTCTAAACACTATCCTTATATTTCTCACAACCTTTCTCTCTTCACTTTATCATCATCTTATCTTCTCTCCTGTTACACATATTCTCAGTAAAATTTTGTGATTATAACTCAAAACTTTTGTTTTCTTCCTCTACCATATCTTTATCCAATCTTTTGAAGAGGTTGCCTACTTTGTTTTTATACACTTCCATTATAAAAATAAAATATAATTTTTCATGCATGTCTAAGATCCTGAGTATGTTGATTGATTTCCACGTCAAATGTTTTGAAAAGTAATTGTCTTGCTGTTAGAATCACAAAGGATGTTTAATTTTAATTCTCTTGTGTTAACTTGTTTTGTTTGATGATAATACAGGCCTTATAATTGTGTGTGATGATGGAAGCAATGGAGAGAAATTATAGATATGTATGGAAGACCAAAACTTTGAGTTTCCTCTGAGGTTTAGGTTTCATCCAATAGATGAAGAACTCATAACTTATTACCTCTCACAAAAGGTTCTAGCTAATTGTTTCTATGCTTAGAGCCATTAGAGAGGTTGATTTGAATAAGTGTGAATCATGGGATTTGCCTTGTGAGTCTTGTTTTAAAAATTTATTTCCATGATTATGTTTTGTTATGGGGCATTCTTATTTGTAGTATTTTAAATTGAAATTATGCTTTTGTAATTTTTTTATGATTTTTTTAGTGATTCTATTTTGTAATTCAGCATTCTTGTTTTGATGTTATGATTTTGTAATATCTTTTAATGGTTTTTTTAATGAAAAGATAGGAAAATAGGGAAAAGGAGTGGTGTTTTTTCTATGTGAGGGACAAAAAATACCCAATTGATCTAAGAATAAATAGGGTCATTGGTACTGGCTATTGGAAGGCCACAAGAAAAGATAAAGAGATTTACAAGGCAAAGACACTTATGGGGATGAAGAAAACTGGTGTTTTCTACGAGGGAAAAGCTCCAAATGGTGAAAAAACCAATTGGGTCATACATGAATACACATTGGAAGATAATAAGCATTTTATGCATAATCTACCCAAAAAGGTCATGATAAAGTTTATTTCCTATTTTTTGTTTGACTTTTATTATTTAAACATTGTATTTGATACTCTTAATAATTTATTATTCAATTTGTTTTTCACTCTAGTGAATTTGTATACCTACCTATATAATTTTTCATGTCTCACAGAGGATGCTGAATAAGTGTTGGACAACTTCTATATATACTATCCTTGGATCTAGGTAACCTTTTGCCTATTTCTTAGTAACTAAATGCAGTTGCAACCGTATCTTATAGCTAATATTTTTTATTTGGATAGACTTAAATTGAATTTTTAAACAATTAATTTTCTTTTTCTTTACTTCTCAATTCACACACCTAGACATGTTGTCTTGTCAAACCAAAGTAGTTTAAAATACAATTTCATAGTGACCTTCTATGTTTTATAAATTTTTGTTACTCATTATTTTTCTCCCATATCTTTGCATTCTGAGAGTCTATTTCAATCAATAAATGCTTTAATTTTCAATGAAAATCTCGTTGTTGTGAGGTTGTTGTTTTGGTAAATGATAGAAGGAATAATATAACTATTAGGATATAATTTCTATTTGGTTAATGACTTGCAAAAAATATTTTTACACTTAACAATAAAAGTTTAAACACAAACACCCTTATTGTTTTACTATTTAAGCTAATTTTTTTAAGTACATAATGAAGCTTAATTTGTTAGAATCTAATTCAAAAATTGAGTTACTCAATAAGGATATAAATAAGACTTCCCATTTCATAGCCTTTGTGGGATTTTCTAGCAATGTTGCTAATGCCTTTTGGTGGATATTTCTGAGAGAAATATTGATGATAGATCTATTTATAATTCTTATATAGATAGCTTTTTTTCTGAAAAACAATTCCAACTTGGACTTTAATCTTTTAGGTGTCACAGCAACTATGTTTTTTGTATTTTGTTTTGACATAATCTCATAGTCTTTCCAATTAGTTAATTGGCCAACAAGTTAGTTCTTTTAATATTTTCCATTTCTTCAATATATGTATAATAATATTTGAACTTTCTAGTTTTCTTTTTTCCTTGCAACAGGACGAACAAAGGTTTTTTTTATGTTTGAGCTTACCGGATTTTTCATTCTGAATTTTTGCTAGAAAAATGCTAGCCTTTCCATGGTTAACAAGAAACTATGAGGATCCCTCTACAAAATAAAATAATTGAACAAATTTAATGCTAATTACACAAATTTTTACACATAATTATGTAATTTTACTATTGGTGGAAAATCTCATACATGATGGAGATTGTGAACTATATAAATAGTATTACTATGTAGTAATAAGTAGCCACTTGTTTTGTTTCCTTGTCCTTCATATTACTCCTGTTTCAAATCAATTCTTCCATGCCAAACAACTTAACTATATTATTAATTATTGATAATAATGGCCAAAAATAAGCTAGCTTTGAGTTGGTGATTGGTGTCTTCTAGTACCTTATAGGGGAATATTTAGATTTCAAGTTTTAATTATGCCTAGACATGAACAGTTATTTACAATCTACCAGTTTTTGTGGCCTTAACAAGGTCTTTGTGTGAAGAACCTGATTTCGACTCATTTGAAAATCAATGATTTTATGTTTTTAGATTTATTGGTTTACCAAACTCTACTGTGTTCATTCGTTTAAGCTATGGTGCATCTTACTTTTTGAACTTATGAATTAATTTACCCAATTTTTTGATTGTTTCATGAAAAAATTAAGTTTTAGATTTTTATGTGAATTTTTCATTTTATGCTTTCATGATCTACTAGTGAGCTTACACAAATAAATGTTCTAAAGAAGAAGTGCACATCTAGTCTTGCCTTTGAATTTCTAAGACTTTTAAATTTTATCCAACTGATACAAAGGATGACCTGCATAAGGTAAATACTACATCCATTGTTGGCTAAAAATTTTGATTGTACCTATTCAACTTAATGTAAAATGCACTATTAGTTTGATGGTCTAAGCCTATCGCTTCTTCTTTCTTTGCGATTATGGTTCTTATGACTCTTTTGAAGAACAAAGGCTTCAAGTTTGTCATTAGAGAACTCAACGAACTTACCTCTTGGCTCAAAAGGTTTGAATTTATGCCAAGCCAACATAGAACTTCTATAATGTGTTTGTTCTGAGGTTTTATAGTTATTATTGAGAATTTGAACTTGGTAATATGATGTTCGCATGCTTAGTATGTACTTAAAAAAATACTCCTAAATGTAATTGATCATATATTCTTCTTTTCAAGAATCCTTTTGTAATTTGATCTAAATGTTGTTTGATGCTATAAATTTATGTACAATTTTTTTATTGACTTTATCATGGTTTCACCCTAAATAATTGGTTGATGTAGTGTATGATGGAAACTTTGATCATGTTTATAGCTAATTGATCATGTTCCTAACTTGTTAGTCAATCAATTGGTAATCCGCTAGATCATGTATTTTCCATGATAGTTGTATTAATTTATTAGTTGTCTAATTTTATTTTATTTTTGCCAAGTTCATGTTTCAAGTGCAGGAGATTTTCAATTGGATAAAATTGATGTTCTTAACGATCCCTCTCTTTTTAATTTAAAAGGAAAAACTAGGACTTGATGGATTATTATGAAATGCATGATATGGAGATATAGACTATACCCAAAGCTTCCTAAAACCAAAATGACTGTTGTAAAGGAATAGGCTTAAGGTTGAGGTTCAATTGGATTTTGTGGACACGTAACAATTTGTTACATAGTTACATCACATATGCTAAATATATGGGTTGATGTAAGGATGATTCATAGCACTGTTGATCCATGTAGCCTATCCCTCCTAGTGGGAAAAGCCTTGGTTGTTTGTGTTGTTGTTCTTGCATATGTTAAGTATATACACAAAATCATTTCGAGGAATATTGGAACATAAAAATATTAAATTGATAATATTATATTATTTCTTTCTCTAATGTATTTTAGTCCCCCATCTAATAAGTAAATGGAAATATGAAAAACCTTTGGTTGAAATTAGTTATTAAAAGGATAGTTTCAGGTCAATTTGGAACTAGAAGCACATGCACCATTTCCCCTCTTAAGATTGAATTACTTAGATACTTGTCCTTCATGAAGCACATGGACATTGTCTTTCAATATTTTTACCCTTTTAATGGCATGCTTTATTTAACCATGTAAATTGTGTTTACCTTTTTCCTTCTTTATTAATCTTCTAGGTTGTTGGTTCTCTAGTTCCTGATCCTGAAAACCAAGAAGCTTTAGTTGTTGAGAATGTACCTAATCCTCTTGCTGGAGAGCAAGTAGATAATGAAATATAATTTTTTATTACTTGTATTTTTTAAGCTTCTCTAATCATTAGTCTTTTACTAAAACCCTTTTTATCTAACATTTTTTTGTTAATTTTAATTTTTTTAATACTATGAAAAAATGGTTAACCCAGAAGAAACTTTTAAGGTTACCTAAAATGACCCATCAGTTATTTCCTAATTGTTGTTTTCACCATTTTTTGGTCAAGAATAAGCTTTGCTTCTCCCTCTGTAGAAAGCTTGTTCAAATTATTATGTTCATTATTTTATAATCCTATGTATAATTTATTTGTAATATTATTCTATTTAATGTTTTGGGTATGACATCAATCGATTTTACTAGACGTGGCCAAGAGAGGATGAAATTAATAAGGGTGATGAAGATCAGAAGAAAAAGAAGTTAAAAAAAGGAATCTTCCTTGTGGCACTTCAGAATATCAAATCTGAACTTTTATTTTATTCATTATTTGTTGCCTTTTTTATTTTAAATATTTTTATGATGATTTTTTTCTTAGCAAATGTCTAGTATAGCTTTTATTTTACCATATAATAGACATGGAGTATATTTTAATTTTCATTTGGCTGCTTGGATTGTTGACAATTTTGATGAGGAGGAGTTAGATTGTGGCATTGAAAATGATGGTATGGTGTTGGATGAAGGGGAAGATGGGTTTTCTTATCAAAAGCATAAGTATTCAAAATTGGACAGTGATGAAGCTTCACTTAGATTTGGAGATTTTGAGGAAGAAACTGTCAATGATTCAATGATGATGATGAGCTTCATAAAAAAAATCCCATCATATAAATGTTGTCATTGAACCTTTGGCCTTGTTGAACAGTCTTCTAATCCTTTTCTCCCTAGAATTGAACACTTCAAGCATTGGATAACATTTCATTAACATATGTTGTATGATATGTATTCAATTATTGTTATGAGTTGTGTCCTAACACTTTGAATAGCTAAAGGTGTTATAATATGATAATCATGCCCCTGGCTGGGTAGCTTGCTGTTTTCTAAACTATTGACAGGTATTTTCTTTTAGTGTATATGTAGTGGAAATTAATTAGCATTAGTATAAGACTTTTACACTTACACTATCAACCAACTTCTTATGAAAAATTATTTAGGTCAACATAATTGTTTACTTATAACTAATTATGTAGATGCTACTTGTTAAAAAATTTAAACTCTAACTCATAAGTATAAGATTTAATGATTGTTATTTATGTTTGTATGAAAAACATATTATTATTATTATTTTATTTTAAAAAACACCTAGTAATTAACAATGTTGGTTTAATATTAAATTTTATAAGCTGGTTGTGCATTATACAAATTTTCAATACATTATAGATTTTGTTAAAATTTTGTTGAATCAACACTTATCATTTGTGCAAGAATACTTAAGATTTCCATGCTATCAATGGATTCTATTTAATATTATCAATACATGATTAATTTTCTGTTGCATTACAGGAAGTAGATAATTTGAGCAAAGAGAAGATATACAGGAAGTAGATAATTTGAGCAAAGAGAAGATACAAGATGAACTTAAGGAACTTAAAGAAGTGTATGTTGTAGACAAAGATGCATTTATTTATTTTTCTTTTCTTATTATTTATCAATCTCATTTGCCTCCCTTAAAAAAAGCTTGAATGTTTGTTCTGCCTGTCTCTAAAGTTTATCTAAATTAGGTTTCTTTGTTTAATTTTTACTTTCTTTTTTCTAGATTTTCGTATTTTGTTGGAAAGTTTTCCAAAAATAGTAAGAATAAGCCTACGAATGATTTGTTATTGTTGAGAAATATAGGGATGGAAAAATGGAAAAAAATTCTCATATATAATAGATTATATTAAAATTTTATTTTTCTTTTAATAAATATTAAGTGACCTTATTTAATCTCCATAAAAAATATAAACATAAAAATTTAATATATTGTTATATTAAAATTTAAAATAATAATATCCAAAGACAGATAGAACAAACAGATCCTTGTAAAACTTCTAAACCACTAACCTCCTTTCTAATAAAAATAGTAAATCATATTGTGAATCACTCCTAAACCTGAACAGTGTTCAAAACATTGACGCCTTATTAAAAGGAGGTACATCCATGTCCTATATGCAACTAACTTGACTAATGAAACATGAATCAGAGTTGCACTTTTTTAAAATGAAGTACAACACTACATATACCCTAATTTAATTAATAATTTTATAATAGCATTTTTTATAATTAATTTAATAAATAACCCCATTACATTAAATAAAAAAAAAGCCTCATCAAATAAATCTCCCTAACCTTAACATTATATTATGAATCATCTACGTTCTTTTTCGTTCCATTACCATCTCTTGGAATTAACATGTTATTTTCTACATCTTTCTAATTTTGATATAATGTATGTTAAATTATTTTATCTAAATAAAAAATTAAGATATTTTATTTAAATAAAAAATCTAAAATATAAAAAGTTTAAATTTATTTTTTAAAATATTTTTAAAATAAAAATATTTAAATTTTCAATAATTTTAAATTTTGAAAAAGATTAAAATTTTTCATCTAAATTTCCGTACATACACTTCTGCAACCACTTGATAAATAGTTGCTTCCAGAACCGGTACTATTTTCCACCTCATCTTTATTCGTATTAGGAAAATGTTGTGTAGAATCAGTCAGTTTCTTTTATAAGATAACTTATGTTGGAACCGGTTAGCTTCTTATATATTTATATTATTTAATAATTTTTGAAATATAAATTTAGATAATTTAATAATTAAATTATTTTAAAAAAAGAATTAAATTTAATAAATTTTATATAAAGTAAAATTAATTCATATTTTATGGTACCAAATAAATTTTTAAAATGTAAATTTAATGACCTAACTATTAAATCATATATACTATTTTAGTATTATATATATATATATGTTAAACTTTACATAATTTTAAATATTAACTAATAATAAATATATATTTATATTTTAAATAATATATGCATTAAAATAAAATATTAATTAATTTTTTATAAAATTTGATAAACTTTATTTATTTTATAAAAATTATTAATTTAATATCAATTGATCTTATTTTTTTTTCTATTCTTATCATATTATAAGATTTATGTTAATGTGATATTTATCTATTTTAAATATTAATTTAAATATAATATTATAAATATATTTTTAATAAGATTTAATTTATAATATGTTATTATTTTATTTTTATGAATTATTTAATTATTGTTTATAAAAAAAAATTGGAGGAGTGATATTGTTTGATATGCTAAAGGATTATAAATTGGAAAAGTTGAAGATTCGTGAGACTCACTTTTCACTGCAGTTCTGTGGGCTTGACGCAACATTTGCATTAAATTAACTATGTATTTGCCGGTAGAATAGAAGCATGCTTAATTCAATATACTAGTTTATTGTGTGGAACGTTGAACTTGAAATTTTTAGTAGAGAAAGAATTAGAAAGAGGTAAATAGCACTCCCCATAGTCCCACCTGGATCAGATTGTACACAGAAATTTCCATTTGCTTTTGCTCTTTCAAACGAAAGAAAAAGAAAACAGTGAAAGTCTGAAAGACAGAGTTGACCACTGCTGTAATGTAAAAGTACATAAAATGGTATTGAAAATTTTTAATATATTAAATATAATTTTGTTTCTAAAATAAGGATTAAAGAGTTAATAAAAAAATATCATAAATATTCTAGTGATAATATATTAATAAACTTAAGTGTTAGATTTTACAAAAAGAATTGCACTTGAAATTTTTCAATCATTACTCTCAAGATATAACACATTTACAATTCTCTCTATATAGATTGAAAAAAGTAAAGTACTTTATTAAAATTATTTAATTTATTTTTATTCATTTTATTATATTTTCTATTCTGGACCACTCAAACAGTGTAAATATTTTATTTAATGAACTCATAATTTTTATATTGGTAAAGGGTCTTAATATTATTTTATTTTTA
This sequence comes from Canavalia gladiata, assembly GCA_037954105.1. Lineage (NCBI taxonomy): Eukaryota > Viridiplantae > Streptophyta > Magnoliopsida > Fabales > Fabaceae > Canavalia > Canavalia gladiata. The sequence goes on along the minus strand of CM075662.1, from coordinate 15,675,456 downwards.
TATAAATAAATAAGTACGGAGATAATACTGCTAAATAGGACTACATAAACGTAGAAAAAAAATAAAAGTTAGAGATAATGCAATAAAATAAAATCTTGTTAAGTAGTGATTTAAGGATATTAATTAATAAATTAGAATATTTTTTATTAAAATTAACGTTACGATATATTGAAAATTGTTTTAGTAAAAATTTATCTCTTTTATTTTGTTAACTAATATCTTTACTATATTTATTTACATTTTTATAGAATAAATAAAGGTATATTATATAGTTTATCATGTCATATTAACAAAATAATTTAATTTTTTATCTGTATACTTTTTCCCTTTTTAACAGCTAAATAAAAATCATGATAGTGTTTACTAATTACTATTATAAAAAACATAAGGCTCGTTGTATAGTGAAAATATTTTATGCTTTTATTTTTCATTATAAAATATTATCTTATTTATATTTTCAAATAATTATATAAAAATAGTAAAAAGAATAAAAAAATTCTTCTTCTTATTTAAATATTTTTATAAAATAAAAAACAAAAATAACTACACTTTTGCAGATAAAATAAAATAAAAATTATTTTCTTAAACTAAAAACTCCTAATTAAGGCATTGATTGGATGCGAAATGAAAAACTGAAAGAAAAATATTAATATGAAAAATAAAGTAAAAATAAAATAAATAATATTATTTTAATAAAAAATTAATTTTTAATTTTTAATTTTATATTACATAAAATGTATTTAAAATAAAAATAAAAATAACCCAAGCTCCTGATTTCCCTCGGTAATTTCCTACCCTTATTTTCATCTCAATAAACATAAAGGCTATTTTCATCAAAGTTCCTTATTCACTAGAGCTAGTCTGTTTGTTCAAATCTTTTATGGAAAATATTATCTTTTAAATTTTTTGTATTAGACTTCTGAAAATTTTAAATTAAAAATTAATTTTTAATTATTTTGATGATTAATTTTGTGTAATTTAATACTTTTTCTGATGTTTTTATAATTTTTTTGTTGGATCATATATATATATATATATATATATATATATATATATTAAAATATATTAATAAATTTAATTAATATGTTAAATTTTTAAAATTACTATAATATTTAAATTTATTTTTATTTAAAAAATAAAACTTTTCTATATCATATATTATTATTTTAAAATTATAAAAAAATAAATATAAGTAAACAAAAAACTTTACAAAAAAATTTATATTGAGGATTACAAAAATTACTATAAGAGTCTTATAAAAAAATAATACTAATTTATCGTGAAATGTTGAACTTGAAAATTTAAAGTGAAGGAAATAGAAACTAAGTCATACTTCCCCAAGTCTCTACTGGATTGGATATGGTGGAAACATTCCTTTGGTTTTGCTCCTTTTATCAACACTTACGCATATGAAACCAAAATTCAAATACGTTTGTCAAATGGTTTTTGGTTCGGATTCAATTAAATTGGATTTTTAGGAACGTCCGTTCATATGATTGAGTTGGGTTGATGTATTTGATATTTGTTGATATCAAAAGGAATAACCATATAATATTGGACTGATAGCCTAAGTATAATGTTTTCACATTTTTACTCTCCTCTAATGTCACGAATGTGTATTATGTTTGAGTTGTATCTATGGAGGGTTTGGTTTGGAGGTAACCACAGAATCAAAACATCAGATTTTACTCAGAATTTTTTTTTTCCTCTTTTTTTTCTTCTTCCTTTTCGTCTCTCTCTGTGCCAGTGTCAAAGACTTAAAGTGAAGTGATAGTTAATAAGGTAAGCTTTCTCCTTCATCTTCATTTTTGTCTTCTAAATTAAATCTCAGTGTTTTTCATGTAAAGATAAGTAACTTTTGTTTTATTTCTTCTTATGAATACTGTAATATTTGATATATTTTTTTGAGTCTGTATTATCCTCTTTTCGAACTTTTCTCTTTGCATCAACTATGACCAAAACTTTGCGACATTTTATTTGTGGTAATTGAAATAGTAAGTCTCATCTCTCACATTGTTTTTTTTTTGTGATTTTTTTTTCTCAGTTAACACTATAAATTTGAGTGTGCATTTGTATTGTCTAACCTTATCTACTTTTTTTACCGTTAATTTTATTTATGTATTTTTCCTCTGTGACAAGGGTGTGGAGTGACTACTGCACTAAATCCTATATCATGCATTGCTCCATATATAGAGAAAAAATAGATAAAGCAAAGTTCTTTATAAGAAAAAACATGTCAGGCTTTTAGTTGAAAATATCATGTTCCTATTTCAAAGCTAAGGATTTTATGTCATTCACTACTCATATTCTTAATAAGCATGTTCCTAAGGCATGGCCATAGATGATGGGAGATTTAACTGTGCCTACAATAGTTCAAATTTTCTCCATGTTGTTAGTGTCTAAATCTCTGGATTTTATTAAATTTGTAAACCATTTTTTTATTTAATTGTCCTTGTCTATATTGATATTGTGTTTACAATTTAGATGGATGATATTACCTTTAGATTTAACACTACTCATTATACCCAATGTAAAAACTTCAATGTAGCTTAAAGAAAACTTTTTTCAATTAAAAATTGAAGAAAAATGTTCAACAACAACAAATTATTACTTTTGTCTATCCTTAAAAAATTTAAAACAAATTCAACAAATAAAAAAATATGTTTAAATATTGTGCTGGGTCAAAATTTGTTATAAGTTACTAAGCCAACCTGGCAATAACAATTCATTTAACAAATTAACCGATTAGACTCATACCCGATCTAATTGATAGGATAATTGGACGAAATTGGATCCTTTTATTATAACCTCAATTATTAATGGATGGACATTAATCCATCTGAACCTGTCCAAAAAGGGAATTAATTTTAATATATTATTTTTTAATTAATGTCCAAAAATAAGGATTAAGTAATTAATTAACAAAAAATTATTAAAATTATAACAGTATATATATATTGGTAAAATTAAACGTTTTATAATGTTTTGTTTAAAAAAAGTATTTTCCATAAATATAATAATATATTTATGTTTACACTTTTACAATTCTCTTGGTCATTGGTTCTAAAACCAGCCAAATTTTGCCTCATTTGCGATAAACTACCTTACATTTACCAGTCAAATTAAAAACCAGTCTTTGGTTCTTACAAGTTCTTCTATCGATGTTGATATATATACTCTTTATGAATTATAGTCTCAAGTAATATGGGACTTGTGTTTTAGGCAACTCTTATTTTTGAAATGCTCTAATATTATCTCTCCATGAAAGGGAGGTAATTAAATTTGGAAATCACAATTCCATACTTTTAAGAGTTTGTTTATTTCAATTTATTTCATGAAAAATAACTCTTATTATTTGTTTTAAACCACTTTTATAAAAATTGTGTACTCAGCTGTTAAAAAAAGATTGAGTTTTTTTTAATATAAAAAATAAGTTAAGTTAAATATACACAATTTCAAATAAAAATGAAAATGATAATATATAACATATTTAAGGTAAGAGTTTAATTTTAAAATTTATTAAGGTAAAACATTTTCATTCCCATCAATAAAAAATTACTATAGATCTATTTTTTAAAATAATTATAATTGATATAAATAGTATTTCCATCTGAATATATATATTTTTTGTATACTTTTTTATTGGATTATATCTTTATTTTTTTATTTCTCATCTCATTTCATCTACTTTCATATGTACAATAATATATATTTTTTAAAATAATTATTACAAAAATTAACAATTTTTAAATAATAATTAGCTAACTGCATATAAATTTTTACACTATCCTTATATTTTAATTAAATTTTTGAAATAAGATTATATTTTACAAGCAGGTCTAAATTAAAACCTAGCTTTGTTTTATTTATTAAAAAATTAAGCGTATATTGTCATTACTCATTTTCAGGAATCCTAGTGGACGCAGACATTTTTCTAACTATTCCTTTGTCGAGCTCACTGGTCACGCTTGCTTGAAGATTCCATGGGGTAAAACTCCATAGTGCTGAATCTCTCACCCGAGATGCTGGGAATCGAGATCATGAAAATATTCCAATCAAAGGGAAAGAGTGGATATGATGGAGTTAATGTTTCTTGTGTTGTCTGTAAGAATGGAATTGAAGAATTCATTTAACAGATATTTACGGTTCAATTTATTTAATAAATAAATAAATTTAAAATTTTTAAATAAATAAATTAAGTTTAAATTTTAAAAAATTATTTTATCTATTCAATAATTTATTTATTTTTATATACTTTATATTTATTTTAATATATTATATTTATATAATATTAATATATATATATATATATTAGGCTTACTTAATAATTTTTTATTTTATAAATTTTAAATTTATAATTTTTTAATCAATCATTTATATAGTTTTTAAATGTATTTATTAAACGTTTTTTAAAATATAAATTTTTAAATAAATTTATAAATCTAGTAAATTTTAAATTCACTCAAATCTTAAAATTTTTTTAATAGATTACAAGTTTAAGTTTATATTTTAAAATTTTTAAACAAATTAAACTTAAATATTCAAAGTTTAATTTTCCTTGATCTACTTTTATTTTTAGTTGTGTGTTGTTTATTTTATTTTTCATTTTATTTATTCCTTCATATTAATAAATACATTGTTATATATAAAAATTTTAAAATAAGTTGTTTAAACTATAAATAAAAATTGTTAGAATTATTTTATTTTATATTTTTAAAAGTTTCACATTATATAAATTTTATTTTTTAAAATTTTTATATAATATTTTTTATAAGTTAATTTAAATAATAAATTAAAAAAGAATGATTAATTTATTTCAAATAGATAGACACATTACCAAAATAAGCTATTAAAATATTTTATTTAACTTTTAATTTTTAATAATATTTTAATTTTCATATTATATTTTAATTTTTTTTCTTTTTAATTTTAATAATTTTATTTGACAATTACCTATCATTTTAAACCTGTAAACTTATCTTGTTTGTGACAGGAGTAATTTATTATTTTCAACCACAACCGGATGAATGAAAATAAGTTGAAGCGATGTAAATTTTGAATGTTTAAGTTTGATTCATTTAAAAATTTTAACGTCTGAACTTGTTTAAAGCATACGAGTATTTTTAAAAGCTTATATTTTAAAAGAGGTTAATAAACAGACTTAAATCTTATATAAACGATTAATTAAAAAAATTTACAAGATAAAAAATTATTAAATATGCTTGAAATATATATATAATATATTAATATTATGTAAATAAAATATATTAAAATAAATACTATATAAATATAATATATTAAAATAAATATAAATATAAATACATAATATATAAACATAAACAGATCCCTGAATAAACTAAAGATATTTTTTTGTAAATCTGAATCTGATTTATTTATCTAAAAAGACATTTTAACAAATCTGAATTTATCTATTTATTAAATAAATTAAATTAAATTAAATTTTAAACAAGTTGAATCCTAAACTTCTATTGAACGATTTTATTTACTTTTATTCCTGTTCTTTAACACCATTGTTTAAAAGCCAATCACAACTTACCCAACAAACAAAGTATAAAGAAAAATCATAAAAAAATAGATGATAATTATTATATTTTATTTTACATATCACATATATCATATTTTTTTTTATCAATTTTCTTCTCATTTCATTCTGCCTATTTTTATGTATAGTAATATTTTTCTAAAAAAATACATCATATTTAATTATTTTCAACCTTCAGTGTCTAAAAGTTCGTTTGTGCTTCATCTAATTCAAATTGAAATGAGTAAATTATTTAAAGTATAAAACCTTTATGATACGCGTTGTCTATATTCATAATATTCGATGGTGAAAATCATGTGAAATGTTCCTTATTACTTCAACCAAATAAATATAATATTAATGAAAGAGGATTTATGTTTCTATAGTTTATTAACAGAAATATTTTAATGTTACGATCCAATAATCCACTTTCCATTTAGTAATGAGAACAAAATAATCATCAGCCCAACATCTCACAATTGTAAGCGAGTAAAAGTTCATTTTGATAAAATTAGAAATCAATTATATTAATTCTTAAAAGATAGAAATGATAATTATTTTTTAAAAATAAAAAATTGATTATTCTAATTTTTTTAAGGATTAAAATAATTTTTTATCTTGTAGAAAGTAAAATACCAACTATTTATATTTTAAAATTAAAGTGATTGATTTAATAATTTTTCAAAAATTAAGATAATAATTTTTATTTTTTAAAATAATAGAATTAATTCCTAATTTTTTTAAAATTAAAACTATTAATTCTTTGCAATATCCCAACTAAAAAGATGTAGATAACGCAGAAGATTCACTGAGCACTCTCACATGTATATTTGTTTGTGTATTTAACAAAGTGTGTTATAGTTTGATTCAAATTTAAATTATACATATATATAACTTTTATTAATTGATTACAGTTGAATTTATTTTAATTTATACTCTCACACACACCTTAATTTTCCATGTACGAATTAAGATAAGCAACGTATACTATTATATAATAAGCAATTTTTTGACATCACTGTGATCATAACAAACATGAGCACGTGGGTCAACTTTAGGGAATGAAACGCAGAAGATTTTGAATTATTCAAAGGGAACGAACGCGTTGAGACTAATCGCCTGTGTTAAAAGGAAATGTCAACAAGGTTGTATGAAGTCACTCTTTTGTTCTAAACAGAGGAAAAGGAAATTAATTAGGTGAGGACTCCACTGTCGTGTCAAATAGGCTTACCCTTTCTTCCTGAAAGCCAACATTTTTCTAAATAGAGGAGCTAAATTAAGACCATGTTGTTTTTTGAAAAATTATTATAGTACACCTCATTTTGGAGTATAACAGGTGAAAGAAAAAAAAGTAGAAAATATATATATATAAAATTTGATGAAAAAAAAAATCTAAAATAAATAAAAACATTATTGTTAATATTTTTTTTATTTTTATTTTATGTTTTATTGAAATATAGATTAACATAAATGTATATTTATCATCATACACCTTTACATACAAATATTATTTTATATTTTATATTTTTATTCTATTTATTTTTATATAAAATTAATTAAAAAATTATTTTTCAACTTTATATATTGCCTTTTTTCTGAATTTTAAAATTATATAAATTATTTTTTATTTTTAATTGGTTTTTAAATTAGTTCCTTCTCTTTTTTAAAATAATATTTTTTTTATTTCTTTTTATCTGTCTAAAAAAATAAAAGTTTATTTATCTATTATAGCTTTCAGAAAAATATTAAAATATTTTTTATATAAATACCTTTATATTTATATAATTATTATCAAGTGTAATAAATAAAAACATAAATAAAAAAAAAAAGAAAATTAAAAAACATTATTATAAAATTAACAACATTAATTATATTTTTAATATTTATATTTCTTCGTTTTTAACAAATAGAAAGAAACGAAAAAAATAAAAATTAATTATGAATTTTTCAAATTTTTTAAAATAAAAATTTAAATCATTTCAAAAATTAAAAAATATTTTAATAAATGCATAAAGTAAAAAACTAATTTATTAATTAATTCCTTTTATACATAAATTTTATGGTGATATATATCATAAACTTTTAAAAAGTTTGAGAAAATTAATTCCTATAAAGGATTATTACAATTTTTTACAAATTAAATTTTAAAAACTTTTACACTTAATTAATATATACTATTTTATACACAACTTACAATAAATGAAAAATATTTTAGCATTTTTAATTTATATATAAATTATTTAAAATAATTAATTATAAAGATATATCATTTTACTATGAGTTGCACGTTGATCTAAATTGTATTTTGTTTTAAAATATTAAAATTTTAAACAAAATAATATAATTTAGATGAAGTTTTAAATTTAAATTTTATTGTAAAAAAAATGTTAAAACATTGTTTATCAACCACTACGGAAAAGTACGCGAACACTTTTTCTCTTTAAAGCGTAGTGATAGAGATGTGACGTGGCCACGTGGGCGAGCTCGGCATTTGAATGTATAATTAATGAGGTTATAAACTAAAATGATATGGAGCAAATTACATTCACATCAGATTATTCGATATTTTTTATTAATATTTTTTATTTTTTTTATATATAATATCATAAAATATAAAATTTTTTATATAAAATTATATAATTAAAAAGAATACACGATATTATATTTTTATATAAATTAAAAAGAATATACATAATAAAAAATAAAAAAATATCAAAATTTTTCAATAAAATTTTAGAACTGTCAATCTAATTTATTTAATAATATATTATTTTTATATTCTTACACAAAAAATATTTTATTTAAAAATAAAAGAAATAATATTTTTCTATTTAAAACAAGTTAAAAAATAAATATTTACTTTATCTATTTAAATTTGTTTATTTTATTAATCTAAAAAAAATTAGTTAGAAAAAAGGAACTAACAAAAAAAAATTACAAATTATAAATGTACACATAAAAAATAAATATAAATAAAATATAAAAAAATAAAAATAATATGAAAATACTTATACTTTTATATTATTAACAAAGATAAAAATAAAATTTTTTATTTTAATTTTTTTATTTCATCAATCTTTCGAATAGAATACAAATGTAGGTTTTTTATTTTTTGAACTTGTGTTGCTTTATTTTAAAAATATTTATATTTTAATTTTATTTATATGAATATCTATTTTTATTTATTTTTTTATCAAAATATTTTTTTATAATTTTTCTGTATTTTATTTTATTTATCAATTAATTTTGTTAGAAAAATAAACATGCATATAAAAGCAACGTGTGAAAATGGAAAGTTCTTATTGGAATATGTTTATTCATGTCAAAACAAAATAGATAAGAATGTGTCAATGAAAAGTCAATTGGTCAACGTATTAGACAGTGGAAGTAAGCAAGATTTATCGGACTGGTCGAATCCAAAGAATGTGAAAGCCCAACTTGTGGCTCGGATGGATCGGGTCCTAGGCAGGTTAAACGAATCCAAGGACGTAGGTTAAAGGGGGTTTTGTCAGATAGTTTTGGTTGAGAATCTAGCTATCCGACTCCACCTGACGACTATTTTAAAGCAAAGAAAAGAGAGTTGGCCTGTCCCAATATGCATCAAAAAGGAGGAAGGGGAAGGGAATCCTAAAATTACTGTCATTCTTTGGTTTTGTTGCCCTAGCGCTGCAACCGTTTTTTCTTTCTATTTTTCTTTTTTCTTCTTTCTTGTTTTGTTAGCATTTTTTTTTTATCGTTTTTTCAATATCACTTTTTTATAGATATTATGTATATTTTTTTTTCATTCTTACTAAACAAAGGTTACTTATTTTCTTTATCTTTATTTATTTGTTTACTATTTCACTTATATCTTTAAAATTTTTTAAATTTTATTAATGATTTTATTAGGATTTCAATAAAATGTAAAAATTTTATTTTTTTATTCTGTTAATTTTTTTATATTCAATAATATATTTTATGAAGTTATTTATTTTATAAATCCATGCATGTTTGTTTAATCTTTTTTTATTAACTGCATGTGGTTTGAGATTGACAAAACTAAACATTATTTTGGATACATAAAATTGAAGTCATAGAGATTTTGTGAAAGGTTTGACTCTGGATTGAAGCATGCTTTAAAGGATAGAGCAAGCATTTACTTAAGATTATTGCAGCATGCTTTAAAGGATAGAGCAAGCATTTACTTAAGATTATTGCAGCATGCTTTAAAGGATAGAGCAAACATTTACTTAAGATTATTGCATCAATTTACCATTGTTAGGTTCTATGATTTAATCATAGAATGATATTGCTATGAGTTATTTGAATTATATTCTATGAGATGACTTACTGTTGACTTAAGCTTGATTGAGATGGAACTATACTCTTGAGTTATATGTTTCCTGCCTAATATATTTGCATGCTCTCTCAAACTCTCATGTGTGATCAATGATGTATATTGGATATGCTAAGATATTTCTCCTCTTCTTCTCTGATGCTATGTGAACATTGAGTTCACTTATTTCCTTATTACCCATCTCTAATCAAGTAGTGTTGCTGAGTTTTTGTCCTTCTCTCTTGTCATAAAATTTGTCCCTCCCCTCTTATCTATTATCTATTATGCTTGCTGATCTTGCTGAGATAATTTTCAATGTTATCTTTTGTCTAATATGTGTGATGATTGGTGCTTTTATCTGTTATTCTATGATGCTTGCTAAGCTTACTTCCTATGTTCTCTTTTATCTATCATGCTTGCTCTGGTAATTATGTTTGTTGAGATAATTTCCTCTTCCTCTTCTTTGATGCTTGTTGTTTTTCTTACTGAGATAGCTTCCTATCTTCTTTATTATCTATGATGCTTGTGGAGATTATTATGTTCTTTTATCTATGATGCTTACTCTAATAATTATGTTTGTTGAGATAATTACCTCTTCCTTTTCTATTATGCTTATTGTTGTTCCTACCGAGATAGGTTTCTATCTTCTGTTATCTACAATGCTTGCTAAGATTATTTTTTATGTTCTCTGTTACCTATGATGCTTGCTTTGGTAATTATATTTGCTAAGATAATTCCCTCTTCCTCTTTTGATGCTTGTTGTTGTTCTTATTGAGATAGGTTCCTATCTTCTGTATTATCTACGTTCTATAATGCTTGCTGAGATTATTTCCTATTTTCTCTTTTATCTACGATGCTTGCTTTGATAATTATGTTTGTTGAGATAATTCTCTCATTTTCTTTGATAAGTTTTAATCTTCCATCTTCTCTTCTCTTCTCTAATACTTGTTGGTCTTGCCAGAGATAATTTTGGATCTTCTTTCCTCTCTGTTATTTATGATGCTTGCCTGATATAATTTTGAATATTCTCTCTTTTCTTCTTTTCTTTGATATTTATGGTGCTTGTTGTGGTACTTTTTATTACTGAGATAATTTTCTATGTTATCTCCTCTCTTCTATTATATGTGATGCTTTCCTGAGATAATTTTCAATCTTCTCTCTTCTTTGTTATCTATGATACTTGCCTGAAATAATTATCAATCTTCTCTTTTATCTTTTTTTTTCTATGATATATATGGTGTTTGTTGTGGTACTTTTGCTTCCTGAGATAATTTTCTATGTTATTTCCTCTTTTCTTTTATCTACGATGCTTACCTAAGATAATTTTCAACATTCTCTCTTCTCTTCTATCTATGATGTTCTCATAAGATAATTATTAATCTTCTCTCTTCTCTTTAATATTTATGCTGCTTGCTCTGGTAATTATGCTTGTTGAAATAATTTTCTATGTTATCTTTTCTCTTTTGTTATCTATGATACTTGATTGAGATAATTATTAATCTTGTCTCTTCTATGTTATCTATGATGGTTGATAAGATAACTATCAATCTTCTTTCTTCTGCACTCTATCATTTATGATGTTTGCTGAGATAACAACCTATCCCCTCTCTTCTGTTATCTATGATTTTTGTTCCCATTGCTAAACTCATGATATTGAGATGATTGCATGTTATGGTCACTTAAGAAAATAGGGCATTAATGTAGACTTGATTGTCGTTCTTGTCTTAAAGAGTTAAGATTTAGAACTCGTAGTAGGTTATTGTTGATTGTAACTTCTTTATTGAAGTGAAATGAAGAAGTCTAGTCAACACCATCCATCTTCAAATTTCCAACAACCATCTTTTAAACCATCAATTGCTGAGGTTGGTGGAAATCAAGTACAAAACAACCTAGTGACTTTTAGGAAGAGAAAACCAAATGCTAGTGGTTTCTAAACAACTTCATATGTATGAGACCACTTCTCTAGAATACTTGTTGCTGAGGGTAATATGTCTGAAGCAGCTTGTAATTACTACAAAAGAACCTTTTATTGTCATCCCAAAATACATGGGACATCTAACATGTCTTCTCACCTCATACGTTGTTCAAATTATACATATGCTATTAGTAGTGATCCAAAGGAATAAATCTTGAATTTTGGATCTACCAAGAGTGTAGATAATAATGATCTACATGTTTTTAGCTAAAGATTCAACTTAGAATCTTGTAGAAAGGCGTTAGCGTTGTTTGTGATTTTAGATGAGCATCCCTTCAAGATTTTTTATGGTGATGGGTTTAAATTGTTTTGCAAATAGCTACAAGCACAATTATTCTTCCTTTGAGGCATACAACTGTCAAGGATTGTTTTTGACTCTACTTAGATGAGAAGACTAGACTAAAGATCCCTTACCATTAATTGTTGGACATCTATCTAGAATTTAAATTATCTTAAATTGACAACCCATTTCATTAACAATGATTGGTGTTACAAAAAACAAATCATAAGTTTTTTCATTATTCCCAATCATGGAGGTGACACTATAGGAAGACAAGTTGAGGAAATGTTGAGAGAATGTGGTATTAGGAATGTGTTCACCATAACTATTGCCAATGTTTCTAGCAATGATGTTGCAATATCTTATTTGACAAAAAGGTTGAACTCTTTCAATGCTTTTGTGCTGAATGGTGATTTTTCATATGAGATGTTGTTCATATATTTTAAATCTAGTTGTCAATGACGGGTTGAAATATATGCATTCATTAATAATAAGTATTAGAACTGCTATTAGATTTGTCAGGTCCTCACCTCAACGTTTAGCAAAATTCAAGAAATGCATAGATCATTCCCAAATAACTTCTAAGAAGCTTGTTTTCCTTGATGTTCCAACTAGATGGAATAACATTTACCAAATGTTAGAATCCGTTGAAAAATTCTAAGCTGCTTTTGATAAATTGGACTTTGAGGATCCAAACTTTAGGTAGTTTTTTGGGACTGTTGCTACTCCCTCTAGTTATGGTTGGGAGAATGCAAGGCTGTTTATTAAGTTCTTGAAATTTTTCTATGATGTAACTAATGCATTTTCTTCCTCAACTCGTGTCACTATACATTTTACATTTCATTAACTTGCTATAATTTTTTGTGAGCTGAATCAAACATCTATGAATATCAACACTATTTTGGCTAACATGGGGTTTGAAATGAAAAAAACTGACAAATATTGGGGACAAGTAATTCATATTAATTAGCTGCTATGTTTTGGAGTAATTCTAGACCTTAGATTCAAGCTAAAGTATGTAACATGGTCTTTTAAAGACATGTATCCAAATGATGTTGAATTTCTAATAGAATTGTGTTTTAGTGTGAAACATAATATGTTTAGGTTTTGTGAATGGTGTGCTGCAAACATGGTCCACAAAAGTAGGGATTCTCAATCATCCAAATCTCCCTTCCAAGACTCTTAAATCTTAAAGCCCTGGAATTGCTACACATGTTGCTAGAATAAATGCATTTAAGCACATTTAAGAGACAAAAATTCCATAAATCAGAAAAATAAGCTTGAGAGATATTTTGCTAATTCTTGTGTGATTGGTGATGACAACTTTGACCTCATTCTATGGTGGAAACAGAACACTTCTCATTTTCACATACTTTCTACATTGGCTATGGATGTATTTGCCACACTAGTATCCATTGTGACTTCTAAAAGTGATTTTAGCATTGGTTGGAGAGTATTGGACACTTTCAGAAGTTCTTTATCCCCTCAAATGGTAGAGACACTAATCTGTTGTTAGAATTGGTTGAGGCCTTCACTCTATCAATTTAAATATTTTGACATTGGGGAAGACTTAGAGTTATCTAAAACAATTTTAACATATAGGATTGCTTATTAAATTTTCATTTTTTTTCCTGTGTGTGTGTAATGTTTAATGTTTCTTGTATCAATTTTTCTAGAAAGGTCTTTTGTTGGAGAACTAAGTTCTGGACCTACAGTTGAAGGTCCATCATCTGACTCAGTTAATTAATATGGACTAAAATAATAGAGTAAGTTATTATATTTTTCAAATATTTTAATTCTAATTTCTTTTTAAATATTATTGCATATGTCATCAACTCGTGTGTATCTATTCTTAATTTTTTATATTTAAATTCTAATCTTTTTTGGACACAATATATTTTGGGATTCTTCTGTTTGGGAATTTTCTATTTGGCTTCAGTGGTCATTAGGTTGAAGTTGAATGCAGGTTCTTGTAATTCTGTATTTCCTTTCTTTTCCACATTTGTCTTGTTTTTTTTTTAATATTATTTTTTCCTTATTGTTTTAACATTTTGGTCTGATTAAAAATGAAATATTAGAATATTGTTTAAGATAAAATTATCATCCATAATACACATTCCTTTTTAAGGTAAATTTTACTTGGCCATCACTTCTGAATTTTTAATCTCCTTTCAATTTCTAATTCTTTATTTTAAATTTTATAATTGATGATTAATGGTTTTTATAAATTTTCAATAATAGAGAGTGAACATTTGTATTGGTTGTTGCTTGCTGCTTGACCTGAAAGCCTATACTTGTAACTGGATTTGAAGTTTGTGGCTCGTTGTAATGTTGTTTGTTAAATGGCATGTTCATCCAATTCTTTTTGCCTTTTGTATTTTTATAATTTGTATTTAAGAATTTTATTTTTTAAGATATGTATATTTTGTAAAGATATAATCAGTAGAAATAATAAGTTCAAAATGATCAATCATTCGTATCTTGTAAGTTCCAAATTAGTATTTCATGTGTATTTTGTATTGATCAATTAGTTTATTATTTCATGTATATTCTCTAATGACCAATCTAATCCTTAGTAGGAGCACTATATATTTTGTATTTAACATTTAATTGTAACATTGTAATAAGTTTCATATGATTAATATATATAATGTATATTTTAGTTAAATTGTTTCAACTTATTTTTGTTAATGTAAAGCATTTAAAAACCAATAAAGACATCTAAGAAGCATTTGAAATTGATTTACATCTTAATATAATAAATGAATATCAATCGGGACAATAAACTTAAAAAATATAGAATTTTTTTATTTTTTTGTAAACATGGCCCAAAAATAAAAGGCCTAACCCATATATCCACAACCCGCCCAATCTTATACCCGACATAACTGATCCACTAAGCGAGTAGTTCCGGATTAATATTTTAGACTCTTGGTTTTCATTGGTTTGGGCCTCTACTACCTGAACCTGCCCACCTAGCGCACCTTTTCTAAACATTCCTACTCCTACAATGTATTTAATTTGTACCATCCCGCGTGTATTTGCTTTTTTTATTTGTTGGCCTTAAAAGAAAAAAAGTCCACACAAAGATTATCATGTTAACTTATAAAATGAATACAAAATTGAAAATGTTCCAAAATTTTGGTTTATAAGTTGAGATTTGGGATAATGTTATTTTAAAAATTTATAGGTTTGTAATGTGATTTTTATAGTTATAACAATCTCTTTTAATAGAAATAATTAAAAAAATTAACACAGCACATAAATTTATAAATTTAGAGAAAAAATAATAGTATATAAGAAATTTTAGTATAGTTAGTAAATATAAATTAAAATCATAATACAGTAATTAAAATCATACATTAAAAAATAATATTACAGTAATTATTCAATGATCAAAGAAATAAAGTTGTAATAAATCTTCAATGATGAAATAAATAAATAATTGATAAATTAAATTTAAAATTTAAAAATAATAATTAATAATTAATTTCAAATATTTTAAAATTGAAATAAAAATCATAATGATTTTAAAAAATTTAAAACTAAGATAATAATTAATTATGTAATTTATCTTTTTTGAAAATATACAATTTTTCATATAGTTCAAAAGATTTAAAATATTTTTTAATAACAAATAAAAGAATATTTTATTGAGTTTATATCATGAGTACAAATGTATTAAATGTAATATTTTTAGACTATGAATTAAACTTTAGGAAGAAAAGTTTAGGATTTTGGTGTAAGTTAGAAGTCCACATGTCACTTTACATCCCATAACTCTTTTTATTTTATCATTTTTGCAAATAAATCATGCACGTATTTTGTGATTTGAGTTTTCTAGAGATTGTGTTTCAATCTCCTACAAACAATCCCACTTAACAGTCATATAGGTGACTTCATCAAATATATCTTATATTTTATGCACCACTCACAAGAGATATGATAATAATTAAAAATATTAAAATTAATGTTTCGTTCAATGCAACCTAGCACTCCTTACTCCATATGAATGAAAATATTAATAATGATAAAAGGAGAAATAATGACTTGTTATACCCATATGAACCTTCTTCCTAGTGTTTAATGACAAGTGTTGAATGTTTATCATTGTTAATGTTATCATTGGTTGAAATCTCATCTCTCTTAATGTTCCATAAACAAGTTTTCTTCCTATAGGTTTGATCATAAGATCAACCAAATCTACTTTTGACCTTATATTTGTTAGAGATACAATCTTGTAATAGTTAATAGTCATTTTAACATAAATGAACATGTCTTGATTTATGTTTGTTAATTTCTTTTACTACCTAACAATTACAATTTATGCTTACAAAAAAGACAAGTTTCTTTCATATAAAATATTTATTAAGAAATCATTTTAGAATAATTCTTCAAATTCTCCCTAGTTAAGAGTAATTTATAGCTTGATCTTTGTAATATATTTTACTATATTGGTCTACTAGGATTATCTAAGTCATAATATCTCTTAAGATTAAAAATAAATTCATTTTTGATTTATTTTAATATGAATTAAATTTAATTAACATAACTATATTATTCTAATATAATAAAAAATATATTAATATTATAAATTACAATCTGTCTCAAATATTTTATGAGTATTATAAACATAGTAGAATATTTTTTATATATAAATAAACTTATAATATTCAATATTAAAAATTACATTTTTAATAACGTGGGCATACTTATATTAGGTAACAATATTATCTATACTTTTTCTTTTCTTTCATATCATAGGGGATTCCTAATAATACGAATCTATGATATTCAAACCTCTTACAAAATTTTAACAATATTATAATTTTATGATAACATTATTATATCACTTTTATTATGATTTTAACATCCAAAATTACATTGTTACACTCTTATCTCCCAAATTTTGGCATACATAAAATTTAATTTATATAAATATCTCAAAGATAATAAAGTACATAAAAATAGATACTATTCTTGCTATATAAAACATGAATCACATCACATAATAATCATTCATTGAAAGTTCTATCTTATTACCTTATCCACTCTACATATATATGATCTTTGTCAAATTTTTAACATAATAATAATACCATTTCCATTTAAATTATTATAAATTTTTATAAGAATTACATGCCAAAAAAAAAATCAAATATCACATCATATATGGAAATGCCTATTTTTTTTTTTTTTGCATTATTCAATAAGGTCCTAGTTTTTATTTTTTGATAATCCAATAATCAAATTCAAGATTTCAATTTCAATACTCTCAATATCATATATGGAAATGCCTATTTTTTTTTTTTTTGCATTATTCAATAAGGTCCTAGTTTTTATTTTTTGATAATCCAATAATCAAATTCAAGATTTCAATTTCAATACTCTCAATATTATAACAGACTATTCATATGTATATGTATTAAGAAGGATTCTGATAAATCAAAAAGAAAAAAAATAAAACACATAACATATTATAAATCTTGCATAGTGATAAATGCATTTAAAATATAATTAAACTCTAAATAGTATTTAAAAATTAAATAATTTTTACATCTTTACATGAAACAACTTAAAAATAAAGAAAAAAATAATTATGAAAATAAAAAAGACATACAAACATATGAAGTAGTTAGAGATGTTGTATATATAATATATATACTATTTACCATATCATCAAGTACATGGTACAATGATTCATTATGATGCATTGGAAGAAACAATACCAAAAATATAATTGTGTAGGAAAACATAGACAATTTTAGTAATAAACCTTCTAATCTAATGGATAATTAGATGAACTACAAGTTAAAAATAAAAAATATATTTTATGATAATAAAAATTAAAAATGATAGGATGATTAGAAATAAGATAAGAATAAAGTTAGAGAAGGTTAAGAAAATAAAATTTGCAAGAAAAACTTTCTCAAACAAAATGCCAAGAAACATGAGCTAAAGAAATATAATGAAAAACGACACAAAATGATTAGAAAAAAAATTAAGAGAAAAAAAAAAGAAGACAAAGAAGAACACACACAAATCAAGTAATTTGTATCTTTTTATTTGTTTTATTTAAAGAAACACATAAAGCATCCTAAACATTAAATGCAAACAATTTTTCTAACCAAAATAATATATTCTTAATGGTCCAACTCTATACAGTATTGAATCAAGATAAATATAGTGAAACTAAATATACATAAAAAATTTTAAAAAAATACAAATAATGGGAACAAAGATAGGAAGAGACTAGAATCTCCATCTTCAAGCCATCCTTCAACCTTCTCTTTACACCACAACAACCCTTACCCTTGTTCTCCACCTCAAAATATATAGCACCATCCCACAAGACCACTCAACCTCCAATACTCTCACACTAAAACTTGAACCTCCAATACTTCCACCAAAACCTCAGCATATCCTTGGCCCACTATGACCACCTTTTTCCCTTTCTTCATTGTAGAATTTTTTATCATGAATTTGTACCTTTATTCTTTATGTTTAGGTCACTGTGAACATTGAATTATGTCCGAAGATAAGTTTAAAACCCAAAATAAATTATTGGCCTAAAATCGAAAAATAACAAAGAATGATGAAAAATGAAAAGAAAATGAAATTGTTAGGAAGTAGTTAGGAAGTTAGTTAGATTAGTTAATATTAGTTAAAGGTTATTTAAAATAATAATAATAATATAATAAATAAGGAAAACAAAAATAAAAAAAAATAAAAAGGATAAGGAAAAATAGGAAAAGCAAGAAGAATAGAAAATAAAGAAAAAGAAGTAAAATAATAGAAAAACAAAAAAAAAGAGAAGAGAAGAAAAAAGAGGAGATAATGACAGTCAAAAATAAACAATAAAAGTATGTAAGAAAAAGGAAAAAAATAAAATAAAGGGGAAAATAAAAAAATAAAAGATAAAAGATAATAGTAATAGAAAAAAGGAAAAATAAAAGGAAAAAAGAGGAAATAGAAATTTTAATGAGCTAGCTAGTTGATGGGTGGTTAGAAGATTCAAGCACAAAAAGAAAAAAAAAAGAAGAAAAAGAAAAAAAAGCATAGAAAAGAAAGGAAAAGAGGAGAATAAAAAAATAAAAATAGAAATAAGGTAATAATAACAACAAAATAAAAGAAAATAAAAAGAAAGAAGTTTTAGTTAATTGGAAGCTAGTTAAAAGAATTAGTTAAGTTAGTTAAGTTTTAGTTAGAAAAAAAAAAGGGAAAGAAAAAAAACGGAAAGAAAAAGGAGCCCACGCCATATAAATTGGAGAGGAAGTTCAGTTTTGGGAGAGGGCTTTTTTTTCATTTTTCAAATTTTCAAAGTTTGCTCTGAGGCTCTCTCTCCCTGGAGGCTTCTCTCTAGCATCCTCTGTTTCGTCCCGGAAGCTCTCTAGTCAATTTAAATCAAGAATTACGTCACAGATATTGATTCAGCTCCAACCATAATTGAGGAAAGCTTACACAAAGGTCAATTTTCTCGCCTGCTCTCTCTTGCTGTAAGTGAAATCAATTTTGTGTAATGTTCAAAACCTGCAAATGTATTTTATTCAAAAATTGCATGAACTATGAGTGAGGAAGGAAATTACCTTTGCTTTGAAATTCTGGAAGAAGCTGAAGTAAACATGCATCAGGCTAGGATTCTTGCAGATAATAGCTTATTCGTATGCATGAGGTTGCATATAAGTAGCTTAAGATAATCTGATTGAGGAAAAATTGAGTGGACGAGATGAAAAACTTGAAGAATTGGTCACTGTTCCTGTGTTGTGAGTTGTTTACTTGATTTCCTTCAATAAATATGTAGAGGTATAAGCTATTGTGAATATCCCAATCTGGTTCAGTTACTAAGAAAATTAAAGTCAAGAAATAAAAAGCTGAATTTCTCCCCTGTCCAAGTATAACTGGTATTCGAAATGATGGGTGCATAAACAGAATTGTGAATAGTTTCTGGACTTGCTAGATGCTGATGCCTATTAGCTTCCAAAAAAACTTATGAAGACTATGACGCATATGATATGCTGTGTAATGGTTCCATGTTCCTTATATATATATGAGATATCAAGAATTCATGTTATAAAGACTTGCATGATCCATCTATTGCATGCAATGTTAGAGTCTGTTTGGGGGAAGGCTGAATCAGATACAGGTTCTGCCATGACATTTCTAAATGCATAGGCCACAACCTGTGCCTCACCCTATCATAATGGCCTAAGCTTACTACCCGAATAACAAGAATAGCCTTGGTAACAAATTAGGAGTCATAGGGTAACAATTACAACACTGATAGACACTTATAGGACATACAAGTCTTAAGGTAGAAAGTTTGGTTAGTCCTTGTGTCATGTATATGGCCACGTCATGACTGGCATGTTGATATTTGTTTGCCTCATAAGTGTGGAACCAGGAAACCTATATAGTGTATGATTTACCTCGTGGTCTTGCCTCAGCTCAAAAGGACAGTAGAGAGAACCTGTCAATATGGAGGCAGTAGAACCATTGAGTTTAGTTAGCAAAAGCGGCCTTGAATTCCTATTGGAAAAATATAAGTCTTATTCAGTTGAAGTAAAGGCGTAGCACTATCCCACAATCTGCATAATTTTGTAGATTTGCAAATTCATGCTCATAATAAAAGCATGTGAGGAATATAACAAAGGGGTGAGAGAACCCATGAACAATTGCCAAGCTATCCACAATTAATTAGAGCTGATGACAATGGCCTAGATCAACAGAGGGATTCTAAGCACAAGCATAGGCAGCAGTTAGCCATACTACAGTCCATAACCAACTTGTATAAATCACCCCAAGTTCTGTAAGGCTAGTTAATCCCACAATTAAAAACCCCCGAACTGCTACTTAATTTTAGAGTACATTGCAGGCTTAAGGGGGTCGTAAAAATCCTTAAGGCTTAGGGGCATAAAGTCATCGTAATTGGAGCTCTGTGCCTTTAGGTGCCATTAATATGGGTAGTGTTGTGTTGGGGAGCAGGCACAGAATCTGATCAGATATATCTCCATGGATTGATCTTGAGCTCCTACATGAAATAAGTAAGGCCCATGCATGCACTGACGATCAGCAGCTAGCCTATTTTGATATAATTTTGGGAATCGTAAAGAATCACTACAGGAGGTCCAGCCTAGTGGTTAAGCTGGTCGCGTGCCATTTCCAGGCCCCCGATTCGATCCCAACATCTTACAATTCATTTTAATATTTCTCACTTGCTGGTTCAGGATTGCATGGGCACCACTAGGCCCTGCCTGCTAATTCCGTTCTTTGATCACGATAAAAGGGGTGGCAGTGGGCCATGCCTACTAAGTCCATGGTCTGTTAATTCTTCAAAGGCCAATGCTTCTTCTCATTTGCCCTTTTGTGAGCATGAGGGCAGCAGCGCGTTAGCTATGAATTTGGGCCCGGTCATATGGGCCTCTCATACTAAGAAGCCGTGCCCACTTTCCTATAAATTGGGCCAATAAAGCTGCTTTTCACTTAAGATAAAGCTAAAATTTTTCAAAAAATAAAATAAAGCCAAACTTCAATAATATAAATATCAATAAATTAAAAATTTCATTCCAATTCCCTTTTCTAATTTAGGGCAAGCCTAATTCATCTTCAAGTTTAATATTTATGTGGGTCAAGCTCACTTTTCAATTGTCTTTTTAATAATAATCCATTTTTTTTTGGGTCAAACCTACTTCTGAATTGTCTTTTAAATAACCTATTTTCTTCTTATGTGGGTCAAGCCCACTTTTCAAATTTTCCTTTTAAAAAATATAATTCATCTTTTTTAGTAGGGTAAAACTTAATTTCCTTTTAAAATCAAGCCCAATTCTCTTTAATCTAAACTTCATTTCTAAAAAAATAAAATAATAATAATAATAATAAATAATAATACTAAAAAAATCAAATCCTTTTTATAGATTTGGGGTCAAGCCCAATTCGTTTAAAATGAAATTAAATTAAATTATTTTCTTTAATTATTAAATCATGTCCGTTTTCATATTTTTAACTGTTGTCTTCACTAATTTTTTCAAAATATCTGTTTTAATTTTCTAAAATTTGTGCAAATGGATTTCAATATGAACAGGCAGCCTTCTCTGCTGTTCCGTGTTTTAATTCGTGCGGATTCATATGCGGCTTACGACGGTTTGGATTTCGCAAGCACATAATTTTAGAAAATCACTGTTTACTAACTCGGAAAAAAATGTCTCTTTCCAAAATGTCTGTTTTAACTTTCTAAAATTGTGCAAATGAATTTTAATACGAACAAGCAGCCTTCTCTGCTGTTCCGTGTTTTAATTCGTGCAGATTCATACACGGCTTACGACGGTTTGGATTTCGCAAGCACACAATTTTAGAAAAGCACTGTTTACTAACTCCGTAAAAAATGTCTGTCTTTTATTTTCTAAAATTTGTGCAATAGATTCTAATACAAACAGGCAGCCTTCTCTGCTGTTCCGTATTTTAATTCGTGCGGATCCATATGCGGCTTACGACAGTTTGGATTTTGCAAGCCCGTAATTTTAGGAAATCATTATTTACACTCAACTTCGTCTAAAAATCAATTGTTACCTAAAATCATCCTTTTATCATCTAAGAGATCAAGTCTCTAAACCAGAACTACGTAGCCTTAAAATTCCCATTGAACTAGGGAATACGTAGGAGTAGGATCAAGTCCTGTCAAGTTATTTTCATACAAACCTATTTATTTTTATTCTATTTAAGGGATCAAACAATTTTCAAAAAAATCACACACTCAGTTTAAGGGTACCATTCTTCGGAATGGGCGAGTAGGGTGCCTAACACCTTCCTTATTCGTAACCAACTCCCGAACCTAGAATTCTTCCTCAAGTTAGGGTTTTTCCAAATATTTTCCCTTAAAATAAAATTTGGTGGCGGCTCCACTATCAAGAATAATTTCTTTTTAAAACAAAAAAGCGAGTTCGTCGTCTCGTTGTAATTACGGTTACGACAGTCACCATCTTCGGAAAACCCCGTCTTACCATTTACTTACACCTAGTCCCACCTTCGAACCACCATGAAGCCATCTCTGGTCATCATTCACAAAACCATTATTCCTTGTCTCATTGCATTTGTTTCATCACCTTAAAATATCCTCTCTCTTCCACGTTAATTTTTTTCCCACTTTCTCTTAGTGGTGCACTTCGAATGTCTATGTGTGTGTCGCAACCGTAATTCCGACGAGACGACGAACTCACTAAAATTTAATTTTATTTTATTAACGTTATGTGGAGTCGCCACCAAATTTTTGTTTAAGGGAAAAAGATTTGGAAAAAACCTAACTCGAGGATGAGATTTAGGTTCGGGAGTCGGTTACGAATGGGGAAGGTGTTAGGCACCCCATTCGCCCGTTCCGAAGAACGGTACCCTTAAACTGAGTGTGTGATTATTTGAAAATGGTTTGATCGCTTTAATTAGAGTGAAAATAAATACTTGTTGGAGGTTAGCCTGACAGGACTTGATCCTGCTCCTACGTATTCCCCGGTGCAATGGGAAACTCAAGGCTTACGTAGTTCTGGTTTGGATTTGAAGGCTTGACCTTCAAAGGTATTTGAATAGAGTGTTTGACAATGGATGGTGTTCGAAGGCTTGACCTTCGAAACTGCTTGAGAAAGGGATATTTGAAAATGGCTAGAGTATTTCAAAAATCTTTTAATGAGAATCCTTAGTCCACATATGCACAGGATCCAAGACAACTACGGTTGCACTGGGATCCATACGAATTCCTAAACCCTGAACAACAGAAAAAGCTACCAGTTCGTGCCTAGGGTTCGTTGCGTGAGACTTAGAGATTCTAAAGTAGAGATTTTGTTGAAATTATTTACAAGAGGTTCTTAGTCCATATATGCACAGGGTCTAAGATAACTACGGCTGCACTTGGGACCCATATGAATTCCTAAACATCGAACAGCAGAAAAAGCTACCAGTTCATGCTTAGGATCCATTGCGTGAGACTTAGAACCAATAAAATTGATTTTAAAAAAGAAAAAAAAAGATCGATCTTGATTAAAAAATATTTGATTAAAAAAGAATTTGATTTGAATTTTCTAGAAAAGAGCTTTTTTTGAACTTTTGGGATTTAGCTTGAATGGAAGGATTTTGACTTAATAAAAAAAGGGAATTTGATTTTATGTGAAGGAAAGAATTTGGGTCTGTTTTGAGAATTTGAGGAAAGATTTAATTAGAATTATAGGAAAATTCTTTTGGGAGTAGTTTCGGATTATGGAAATTTTAGAGGTTAATTTGCAATTTTGGACTTTTGGGGGTTAATGGTAATTATAAAATTTTAGGGATTTAATTTGTAATTAGGATTCAAGGGGTATATTTGGTATTAGTGGAAAGTTTAGGGGTAGTTTGGGTAATTTGAAATTTGGGACAGAATGGAATTATTGGGAAGGTTAAGGGCAGTTTGGGGGAATTCTGGGGTAGAATGGTAATTTGTGGCTTTGGGGGGTATATTTGGTAATGAAGGGGCACGTGCAGCATGCGTGACGAGAAAGGTGGAAAATCTGCAAGAAAATGAAAGTGGGGTGCAGGTGGGGCTCGAAGCCAGGACCTAGGACTTGTCATACTGTTGAGCTAACCACTTAGCCTGTGTGAGCTTTTGACCTTTAATGTGCAATGTAAATATTATGAACCTTGCAAAGAATGAGTCTTTCCATTTATGCATGCATGCAATCGTTGGCTGCATGCTTGGTGAGGATCTCAATTGTAAGGCCCATCCCAGCCTCCAGTCATCGCCTGTTATAGTTGACTATGAGATGCATTCCCACTGGAGCCATATTGTGTTGGCCATTTATTCAGGACCAGTGCCCGTTCATGGTGCATGCTTTTGCATGAAGGTATAGGTGTGCTCGTGCTTAGCTTAATTTAGGATGGACTATGACAACCATAGTTGGTTCAAATTCACCGTGGCCCCACGACATGATTTGCATGAAAAATGGTTCCAATTATCATCCAAAAGGTTGTAGGTGGGCCTGCACCGCTTGAAACTCTTAGTGGGGAAGAGTGCAACTTCCTTTTTGCATGCTAAGGGGCCATAACTTCCAAGCTGCTCTCGGGTGGCTTAAGAATGGCGTGGCTGGTACTATGGTTCCTATATGGTTCTTCCTTGTTTCACCGCATTTACCATAGGGTCAAGTTGCACTTCACGTCATACACATCATGTAGTGCAAGGGATATATGAGACACCTTAATTAGGACCCAGTGGACCAGCACTTGTCTATACCTCCTAGCATACTTCCAAAGACATCACAGTGAGTTAGACCTACGCCCTGTTTCTATATAAAATTGTGCACTTGATGACTATCATTGCTTTCGCATAGGAACGTTCTGCATCTACACATTCTATTGAGCCCATACGAACTCCCCATGTGTTCGCCACCCTACCAACACTCCTCTATATGTAGATACGGTTCGATGCCGAGCGACCAAAGTCGGAATGGTCATGGTTGTTGATCTAGATTTTGTTGAGCCACAGAAGACACCCTTCGATGTGCTACTACCATGGATATCAGCCTTTCTTCTAGCTGTCCAGGTCGGGTCTTTTTGAACTGTTCTTCTTCACATCAACTGGGTGCGGTGCACGGTTCTCATATATCAGACCATGAAGTGAACACTAGATCCATACCCAGCCAGGGGACTCATGGTATCGACTTACACATCCGGGCGTCGAGCATTTTGCTTATAATCGAACCAAAGATTCACGGGGATTCGTAAGGAAAGACAGGGACCACTCTATGGTATTCTTGGGGCTTGCATCATGAGGGGATGGTGAGACGAAATCTGAATTTCATGTCATACAAAGGGATGCATGCTTAAGCATGGATATCACGTGAGATCTGGCCTTAGAAATAACCTTGAACAAGATTGCAAGGCTAGAATTTCCTTATGCAGTGCATGGCTTGCGACCTCACGGATTCAGCAAATGGCCTACATTTAACCACTGCAATTCTACCCCTATAACCGATTTCTAAACGAGGATCAACCTCACATGAGTAAGTGACAGCAAAGACAAAGGTTGATTAGGTATTGGAGATTATGAATCCAGCATGTCAACATACCAATTCTAACACAAATCTTGTAATGATAAGTCTACTAGCAACACCAATTCGAGGGATTTTGGTTCAGCCACAAACCAAATCTATCGATACAAAGTTCTTGATTCTAAGAAGAAAGATTATGGGACTAACCTGTGCTAATCGCCCTAGGGTAGACCACTTTGACTTCCTTTTCTTGCTTGCCGTTGGAGCGAACCTGCACCACCGAAACCCGACTTTCTATCCTTTTATGGCCAAGAAATTTCTTCCTCTTTTTTTCGGGTAGAGATGGTTTCTTAGAGTCCTTGCCTCTGGGATCCCCGCAGCCAGAAACTCTCTTTCTTTTTTAGAGCCTTTTTTCTGTTCTCTCCTCCTCCTTTCTGTTTTTTTCCCAAAAAAACAAAAATCCTTCTTCTTTTTCAGAGTTCGTTTTTAGTTATTTAGTTTTTCCTATTTCTTAGTTCGTTAATTTGTTTTCCCCATTCTGTTTATCGTTTTTTTTTACCCTTTTTTAAATTTCTGATTTTAATTCAACTTTTATTTAATTTTTCGTTTTTCGTTTCTATTTTTTTATTATAGTTTTTGCTTTTCATTTTTCCTATATACTTTTTAATTATTTGCTTTTTTTCTTTTTGTTATTTCTGTTTATCCTGTTATTTTTATTTTTAATTTTAAAATCTATTTTTTCTTTGTTTATTTATTTTTTAATTTTTTATTTATCTATTATATATTTTTTCTTTATTTTCAATTCAGTTTTTATTGTTATTTTTTAATTTAGATTTTATTATTTTTCTGTTTTTAATTGTTTTTTGTTATTATTATTATCCTTTCCGTTTATTTAAAAATCTTTTTTCTATTTTGAAAAAAAGTTTTTTCCGTTTTAAAAATTAACTAATTCTGTTTTTTTTATTTAATTTTGTTTTTCTTTATTTTTTATTATTTTTATTTTTGTATATTTTTACTTAATTTTTCAGAATTTTTATTTTCATTTTTTCATATTTAATTTTTCTTTCATTTCTATCTATTATTTTTGTTTTTGTTTTAAGTTTTCCTTTTCTTTTAGTTCTTTCTTTATTATTATTTTCAGGTTCATTATTTTTTCTTTTGTTTCTTTTTGTTTTTAATTTTTCTATTATTATTTTTATTTCCAGTTTTTTTTATTTCCTTGAATTTTTTTATTTGTTCTTTTTTCAGATTTATCTTGTATATATATTTTTCATTATATATTTTTTTATTATTACCTACTTTTTAGTTATTTTTCAATTTATATTTTTTTAATATTATTTTTAGTTTCAAATTTTATTATTTTTAATTTCAATTTTTTATTTATTATTTCTATTTATTGATTTTAATTTTTCCTTATTTTTTCGAATTTTATTTTTGTGTATTTTTTACTAGTTCCTTTTTTTCTTTTTCTGTTTCTTACTATATTTTATTTTTCCTAATCATTTAAGTAAATAAAAAAGGAAATGGAGACCTCAGACATAATTGAGTGTTTACAGCGTGTTATCTCATTTAGGACAACTTCTTTGTTTTCTTATTTTTTAATTTACATAATTATTTATTAACAAGAATTTGACGCTAGTATATCTGATTTGGGTTAGACTTTCTTTCATTGTACTTTTTTAACAATAAAAAGATAAGAACAGATAAATTATTGGCCTATTTAGACATTACGATAAATATGTTTGGTTTGTCTATATTTTTTTTTTTTAAAAAAGAACAACAATTTTAGAATATTTTTTTTTATTTTGTTAAATCTAAATTATTTTAAACTTTCTTTGGTCTAATATCATATATATGTTATTATTAGTCAATTATTTAGTATTATTATTGTTATTACTTGTTACTATTTTAATTTTATTATTTAGATATATTATTTAATTATCTGTTATAACTTGTGTTGCTATTAGCTGTTTTTTTAATATATATATCTTTTCATTTTCTTCTTTTATTGCTAATTTTTATTAATATAAATTGTTATTTTTCTATTAATTTTTTTATTATTAATGTTTAATATGCTTTTATTAATTGTTATTATTATATTTTTTTTTGTTCCAGTAGTAGGTATTTAGATTTTTTATCTTCTATATTATTATTATTATTATTATTATTATTATTATTATTATTATTATTAATGTATCACTAAATATCTTGATCTTCATATTTACCTCTTTGTAATTTTTTTAGGTATTCTAACCTTCTCTCATTAAAAATAATTTTAAAAAATATTTCTCAATCATAAATGATTTTTTTTTAAAATAATTTAGTTCATGTTAAAATAGAATAATTTAAACAAGATGTCTTATTAGTTCCATGTTTAATTAAGAATATCTAAGTTATCACAGGTTGATGATCCTTAATTCTGCTCCTTTTCTAAAATAATTTAATTTCATGTAAGAGAGGATAAGTTA
Source organism: Canavalia gladiata (assembly GCA_037954105.1). NCBI lineage: Eukaryota > Viridiplantae > Streptophyta > Magnoliopsida > Fabales > Fabaceae > Canavalia > Canavalia gladiata. The sequence continues at coordinate 15,646,879 of CM075662.1, read as the reverse complement.
GGTAAGATATCTTTTTACTCTCATATTTTTTTTTAACAGGAACATGAATTGTTACAACTTGATGGTATTTAATTTTGCTATTTTCTTTTGTAAAATTATTTAATCTCTTAAAAAAGGGTAATTTAGATGAGATGTTTTGTTAATCGTATAGGTTTAATCAGAAGCACTTATGGTGATAACTTGGTACTCTCATGTATATTTTTTAAATAAAATTCTTTGATACTAAAATAATTTAATCCATAATTATATTTTAAAGAATTGTGCGGCTTTGAATTTCTTATTACACTAAAAGATATGTACAAGAATTAAAACTGTTAAGTTAAAATTAATTTTTAAATATTTTATTGTATTTATTTATTTGTTTATTTTAAATAAGGTGTTTATTTCTCTTTCCTTCAAAAAGTAAAATAAATAAATTTGAAATTATGTTTAATTTGAACAAATTGATATAAGATAACTACCTTAGAATTAGGATGGTGTATTAGGAGTCTTTTGGGATTAAGTTCCATCCTTTCATATGCATAAATCCACTCTTGAACAAATTTTCGATTTCATAAACGATGTTCATGTTTTTTTAATTTTTTTAATTTAAATAAAATTGATGTCACCTCACTACAAAAATAATGAATTTTTTTTACGATTATGTTCTGGCTGTTTAAAAAATTTCCACAAAATTTATAATTTCTTAATGCAACAAAAATATTTTTAAACTTTTTTAAAAATATGCTAGACTTTATATATTTTTTAATTATTACATTTTTCTTCTTTTTTTACATTTTGAACAAGTTTTAACCTTCTATCAAAATGCTTTTCCTTGTTCAAACTTTTCACTTTTCACCCTCTTTAAGTTTTAAAGCTCTTAAGGTAACAATCAAACTAGACTTAAAGCTATCCATCTAGTTTAGAATTTTCTCTTTCTTCATGTTTCTCTCAACATCCATATATTCAAATTAGGTGCTCTTTTTTTTTTTTTTTTTACAGATCTTGATTCCTTTCATGAGTGTTGGCAAGAGAAACCTCTAAACTAACACATTTAAGACCATTGACAAGAACCACAAGATCTACAAACCTAAAGAACAGTTGAGAAAAATTTTAATGGAAGACCTTTGATTTCTTGGTTATGACTCTTTCATATGTAAATCAAAATGGGACAAAATCGTATCTTATCCTACTGGTACTTTCTTTTCCCCCAAATTTTTCTCATCACTCAAAAAAGAGGCCAAGGAATTATCAATTTTGGTTGTTTTATCTGCTTTTACTTAGATTGAGGTTGATTCCATTTTTGTTGTTATTTGATGTTTTTGTAAGCCTTGGTGATCCCAATTACTACATATGGTATTTTGATGTTTCTTGGCTTCTTGATTTTTGTGTTTAATCATTGTGGGTTTAGTCTATGAATTATGTTGACGTGGAATGTTATTTTGGTGATAGTATTCTTATTAATTATACTACTTGAATGTTGAAATTGATGCAAGATCCACAAGTTCTTTAGATAATTACGGGATATGATGGAAAAAATGTTGATTTCATGAATCAGGTATAATAGGTATTTCTATTCAGAAGTTTCTTGGAAATATATGAATTTTATGGCCTATTAACTCTAATAACTTAAGGTTTGTTTGGTTTATATTTTGGAAGAATTATCTTTCAAAGTGTTTTCCCATGTATCAACCTTTTTATCTTTATAATAGCTATTGTCAACTTTTATATACTTATTATCAATATAATTTAATTTTTCTTATTTAAATAATTATTGATTAAAATTAGTTCTTCTTTGTAGAAAAATGTGTTAGATGAAGGTTAAGCTTGTTAATATGTATATTGGAAAATTGATTTATTTTTAGGTTATTAGGCAATTGTTTGGTTATGATTCAAGTATGGAAAAGTATGCAAAGATTTACTATAATAAGCCAAATGTTCAGAAAGCAATCCATGTTGACTTAACTAGTGTTTCTTATAAGTAGACTGCTTGCAGGTTAGGAATTGTGCTATGAACTATATATGATGGGTTCAATAACAATCCTTTATCAAATATAGGAGAGATTATAGGGTGATTTTCACCTGAAGTCTAGCCTAGAATATTCTTGAAGTTACTATCAATTTACACTAGGATAATATTTTACTAATACTAAACAAATAAACATGTGACAATAATTTCAGCTAGGTCTAATAATCGTTCTAGCTGATGTCAAGTCATTAGCACTTAAAAGTTAGAACTAGTGACTTTGCTAAAACATGTAATTACCAAAAACTAGTAATTCTCAATTTTTTGCAACTCATAATCAAGGTTATTGAATCATAATTCAAAACATGACCAGCTAGCTTTTCAATCGTAAATCATATTGACCATAGGATTAAGATACATGATGAAAAATAACTTGAAGTATATTATATAAATGATCCTTAGTGCTCAATATACAAGTTTTAAACTATAAAATGATTATAAGTCTTACAAAACTGAATGATAAGTTATGACAAAGTGTGTGAAGTCTTTATTTCAAAAGATTGAAATAAAGAAAAGGATTAGCCAATTACAAGATATGGAAAGAATGAGTAATAGTGTGAAACCTATTTTAAAAGATTGAAAAAAAGAGTATTTGAATAATTTGAATAATTAAATAAGTTGCCTTTATTTGTGTTTCTTCAATTCTTTTTTTATTAACAATTTAAGATTATCTACCTTTCCAATTTATTTAATGATAAATGTTAACAAAAAAGTTAAAAAAATGAAAAAACAACAAATGGATGAATTGTATGGTTCATATCAGTGATATAAAATTGCATTAATTCATTCTTGTATTGTAAAATTTAAAGTCATCTATTATTCATCACATGGTTCAAATCGTTGGCTAGCTAAATCATATTGAATTGTTTAATTTGAATCGCAAATCACAAGATTCCAATAGCTACGATTATAATATTAAGATCTATTCCATTATTATTGGACCTTGACTAGGACGAACATAGGTCTATCATATTCTACAAGTCAACATTTCTTTTGGAGAGCCAATTTCTCACCTAGAATGGGATTTTGGCATCCAAAATATATTTTAATGGTTGCTAATCTTTAGCGTGAAAGATTTATAAATGAGATATAAAACCAACAAATGTATAGTTATAGCAATACGGCTATTAAATTTTAAATGTTGTCCTACTTTTATGAAGACCAAAACCCATCTCAACTCCACTATGCAGTCTAACTAGGCATTAGAAAATTTTTTTTGTAGGCCTATAAATATTCTTTCAAATAACAAACCAATCTTTAATAAACTCCAGACATCATAGATTGCTCTGTAATTTCCTGGGGAATCATCATGCAAGAGAACGCTGGTGAGAAGAGTGAATATCTAGAGAGAACCAGAATAGTGAATATCTTCATGGTGAATGTGATGACCTATAAGAATAGTGTTTATTGTTGTGAAAAGCTGTAGAATGATTTAGATTGCTATGAATTAGATTACACAGGGAAAGAGTTGGAGTAAATATCATAGGTAAGGTCTCAAGTCTCAACTTCTGTCTGTTTCTTCTCAGTATAAATATGGAAATCTAAAATTAAATAAGAAAAATAAAAGCATTGTATTAAAAGAAAAGAAAAAAAAAAGAAATGCCTGATAGAATACTTTTATAATTAAAGGGATAGTGAGTGTCGTAACCGTAATTACAACGAGATGACGAACTCGCTAAAAAATTTTAAAAGAATTAATTTGATAAGTGGAGCCGCCACCAAATTTTATTTTTAAAGGGAAAATATTTGGAAAAACCTAACTTGTAGATGAGTTCTAGGTTTAGGAGTCGGTTATGAATAAGGAAGGTATTAGGCACCCTACTCGCCCGTTCTGAAGAATGATACCCTTAAACTGAGTGTGATTTTGATATTTTTGAAAATTGTTTGATCGCTTTAAATAGAATAGAAAGAAATAGGTTTATGGTAAATAGCCTGACAGGACTTGAACCTACTCCTATGTATTCCTTGGTGCAATGGGAAATTCAAGGCTTCGTAGTTCTGGTTAAGAGACTTGATCTCTTAGACGATTAGGTAAAAATTGATTTTTGGACGAAGTTAAGTGTAAATAGTGATTTTCTAAAATTACGTGCTTATAAAATTCAAATCATTTTAAGCCATATTTGAATCTGCATGAATTAAAACACAGAATAGCAGAGAAGGATGCTTGTTCACATTAGAATCCGTTGTACGATTTTAGAAAATAAAAATAACCAACATTTAGAAACAGACGTTTTTTAATGGAGTTAGTCAATAATGATTTTCTAAAATTACATGCTTGCAAATCCAAATCATCGTAAGCTGCATTTGAATCTGCACAAATTAAAACACGGAACAACAGAGAGGGCTGCCTGTTCGTATTAGAATCCGTTGCATAAATTTTAGAAAATAAAAAATAGACATTTAGAAACAGACATTTTTAGCGGAGTTAGTAAACAGTGATTTTCTAAAATTACGTGCTTGCAAAATCCAAATCGTGGTAAGCTGTATTTGGATCTCCATCAATTAAAACACGAAACAATAGAGATGGCTGTCTATTCGTATTAGAATCCGTTGCACGAATTTTAGAAAATAAAAAACAGACATTTAGACGGAATTTATAAACACAGCGATTTTAAAAGGAAATTGGGCTTGACCCATGAAATAAAAAATGAACTTGATTTAAATTAAGAATGATTGAATCTGAGTTCCAAAATTTAGAAGAGGTTGGGCTCGATTTTAGAATAAAAGAATTGGGCTTGATCCAAACTAGGAAGGAATCTAAAAAAGAAGAAATGGGTTTGACCCCAAAAGAATTAGGTTTAATCAAATTAAAAAACAATAAAGAATTGGGCTTAACCCAGATTAATCGAAAAAATTACTTGCTTAAATATTAGAGCTACCATTGATTTTGGGCTCAATTAGCTTGATCAAATTAATGAAATTACCGTTAGGTGTGACCCATTGCCCTGTGTTGCAACGCATTGAGAGTTGGCATTTTGGCCCATTTGGAGAAGCTGCTAATACGGCCTAATTGAAGGGCAGGCCTAATTGCACATGATAAGTAGGCCCAATTGAGAGGGAAATTATGTGGCCCATTTTCAACATGACTTGGGTCCATTTGAGACACAGCCCTTTGAAGAGCACACCTGATTTGGCATAATTATGGCCAACCAGGGCTTAGTTATACATGGCCCAACAGCAGCCCCTGTTGCCCACACAATGCAAATTGGCATGTAAAGGAATTAAAATAGAATTCTAGCATGAGGGAATTGAACCAGGGGCCTAGGGGTACGGGCAGCGAACCAATCCGCTAAGCTGGGTTCTTTACTTGGGTTTGGTATTCACGAAAATTAAACTTAACCAAACCGTGAGCGAGGCTATAGTAGACCTAGAGTATTGAACAGATTCTATATATATCTCCTCCTTGGTTTATCATCTCAAACCTCACTTGATCCTGCCTAAATGACTCCATAGTCTAGGAGTGTACCTCAGTCCTGTTTGGTCTGCCCTTTATCTGGTAGTGTTTACATGTTGAACCATGATTTGGAGGCTAAGCTAAAATCTGTACATGGATTAACATTGTTTTGAGCCATGACCTGCTAGAATAGGCTCATGAATTGCTGACTCTAATGCTTGGGTAAGGCCCAGCCAAGTGCATGATCACTCACCAAGCCCATGGTCATGGCTGATCCCAGGGTGTAAATCGGACCCTCACCTATTCAGGTTTAGGATCTCTGAAAGATTCTATTGTGCATTAGGTGCATGGGTAGGACCTTTTGACATCAGCAAAGAGAGCACGTCCTTCGTCCTTGCCCACTCTCGGCTTTTAGGATTAAGTCATTGCACGCCCAACCTAGGAACAGTAGCATGCATTGTTTGGTTGCTGAATTTACGGTGAAAGGGTATGTCGTGCATGACGAGTGAACATTAGGTTATTTAAATCCCATGAACTTATGGGATTCGTTATCACAGTGAAGGGGGTAGAGCCCTTATGGAACTTTCGATTGGCAAATCTTGACAACACTACCCAGCATGCATGCCTCCTATTTATTCCAGGGTTATCAGATGGATTCAGAATAAGGGTAACCAGCCTCGAGTTTACAGGTGTCCTAGGCTTAAGGATTCAGATTATTTCAACTCATGCCTCGACTAGCGCCTGCAATCAGTTGTGATCACTGATTGAATCTTACAATTAACGAATACTCTTCGTAGGATTATAAGATATCAATGCATGCTAGATTTAACCCCTTTACTGACTGAGGTTTCCTAGGTACTAGTATGCCAACTTCTGCATGGCACACTAGCATTTGGCTAAATATCAAAGGCTCAAGGTGCGGTTGAGGTGATCATCACTTTGAAATGCACCTCGTTAGCCTATGAAACCTCATCTAACCAACCTATTCCTTTCAGTCTGGCTGACAGACCTGATCTTGGTGAAAAAATAAAAATGTTGAATAGAACCTCACTCACTGCAAAATTTGAGATCCTAGGGGAACTCTAGCTTTATTCTTAGATTGGAAAATCGGAAAGGGATTTGATGAAGACTGTAGGGACAGGATCTGAATATAGGAATGTAAACATCATGCAAAACTTAAATCAATATTTCTTCTACTGACTTTATCATGTGTGAGTTGAAATATATGCATAGGTACTTCACTCAAAATTTCAATCAAAATTTTAGCATGCATTCAATGAGAACCCTTAGCTAAGTGCACTTTCATTTACTGTCTGCATAAATGCTGAGATACGAACAGAATGCCGCGAGATAAACTTAATCAAATGACGAAAACAAGCAGAAATCACACATGCAACATAGAAGCAATGTTCGTTTTAATAATAATCACCATTGTGGAGGAAACTAACCTGAATAAAGCTTAGACTGAAAGATACGATCGAGGCTAGAATCAATTTGATGCAAAGAAATTTCAGAATAAAAAATGTTCGCACTGAAAACTTCTTCAAGGATCGTATTCAGCCTTACTCCTAGAACTGATGGAACCTTTGATGCAGAATTTCCTCACTGCTTTCGACGATTCGCACGTCGAATTTGAACAATGCATGCAACCAAGAAAGGTCTTCTAGAAGGGAATTTCATGACGCCTTCGAGAGACAAGGGAGAAAAATCATAGAAGAGCTTTGGAACAAATGAAAAATGGCCAAAAGGCCCCTCTTTTTGGTACCTCCCCTATTTATGTAGCTTTTCAAAACTCTCTCCACACCTAATAACTAAACTCTAATTCTAAAAAACTGACTTTTAAAATAATCCCCCTATCTTTCTTTTCTCTCTCTTTTTTATTTTTTATTTTTGTTTTTTTCCGTTTTTTTTGTTTTCATTGTTTTTGCTTATTTTCCTGATTCTAATTTTATTTTTACTTTTGTGTTCTGTTTTTTTTTCTTTTTCTTTCTTTTTTTCTATGATTTATTTTTATTTTGACCTCTTTTCTTTCTTTTTTCTTTTTCTTTTACATTTTTATTTATATTTCTCATTTTTTCTTTTTGTCGTTATTCTTTTTTTTTCTTTTTTTATTGAAATTCCTTCTTATATATTTTATATATATATTTTTTGTTTTTTATTTTTCCTTTTGTGTTTATTTATTTATTATTTTTCTTTCTTTTTTTCTATGATTTATTTTTATTTTGACCTCTTTTCTTTCTTTTTCTTTTTCTTTTACATTTTTATTTATATTTCTCATTTTTGCTTTTTGTCGTTATTCTTTTTTTTTCTTTTTTTATTGAAATTCCTTCTTATATATTTTATATATATATTTTTTATTTTTTCCTTTTGTGTTTATTTATTTATTTATTTATTCTCTTTCAGTTTTTTTTCTTCTCTTTTTTCCTTATTTTTTCTTCTCTCTTTTTTTTTCCTAACTAACTCTTAACTAACATTAACTAATCTAGCTAACTTCCTAACTACTTGCTAACAATTTCTTTTTCTTTTTTTTCATCACTTTTTTGTTATTTTTCGATTTTAGGCAAATAATTTATTTTGAATTTTAAATTTACCCTCGTACATAATTCAATGTTCACAGTGAGCATGTATATAACTTGGAAGATTTTTGAAATAAAGTCAGGTTTAGTAAAACATGTATTGGTGTGGACCTATCTATAACAAGCAACATTAGTGTTTTAAAACTCACGTGGCTTTTAAATTTAGGGAGGTACAATTTTACCCACTTTTCCATTTATCTATGATTCCACTATAATTATAAGTCTCATTAATGAAAGATAACATGCCATACACTTTTTCTCATGAATGAATTTCATCTGGAGGAAGAAAGGAGATGTTGTTTCTTTAACTCTATTACTTTCAAGAAGGTCTTATTAATGTTTAAATGGAATGTTTGGAATAATGTCATATACTCCCCCCTCCCTTTTTCTTAGCTTGTCTTTTTTCCAGAAAATGTTTATACAAAAGTGAAGTATGTCTAATTAGATAATTTCTAGTGTCTCAGGCTTTAGATTTGGGCTCTCGTGCTCTTACCATTTCATTACTATTCTTAGTATGGGTTGCCTTGCAGTGTGAACGATGAAGTGCCAACGATGGTTATGGAGATTTATGTAGTAAAAAACAATGGCACTTAAAAGCTTATACTAATGATTGTGTGATATGGTATTGATAATTAAACTAGTATTGCTCATACAATGCAACTGCTTTGTATTATTTATTGCCACTTTAGATGTTTGCCTAATGGCAGATGATTATAAGTTCAGAATTAGTTGTTGTCATTATGACAAATGATAATGAGTCTGTGTTAAGAGGTAAAAATTTTAATTAGAAATTCTTGTTTTTATCTTTTTATTTTAATGTGTCATAATCGACATGTTGATTCTGAGTGCTCTTATACTTGAATATAAAAAGCCTCAAACCAAATGTATAGTAAAATTCTAATGATGATTAATTAAAACTTTGTTTTCAATTCTCCATTTTTTAAAAGAATCCTAATTGGTTAGTGTCTAATATGTTAAAGAATCATAAAAATAAAAACTAATATAGTTTAATTATTTTGTCATAGCCTTTCTCCTTAGAACCCATAGAACAAAAAGGTGTTTTCTTATAGAATATGCAGGTTTTCTCATTAATCATGATTTACCTTTTAATATATTTGATGGGTATGCTTGGGATATTCACATTATACATCCAACTCGTGTTATTGCTTCTAACCTTTAGTAGCAGAATATTCATAAGACATAATGAATGCCAAGACCTCATATGTTGGAAAATTATATTAGTTAGAATGGCTAAAGATTAACAATCAAATGGTACTATTAAGTAGCTAACAATGGTATTGATAGAAACTTCAATAAAAAGCAAGAGGCAATGTAGGTGATGCTTAAGATGTTAATAAGAATAGATTTGTGTATGGAAATTGAGAAATTGACAAATATTTATTGTTTTATTGTTATATATTATGCTAGAATTAGTATCTTGGTTCTAAAATATTACTAAACAAAATGAAAAGGACATCCAAAAATGGCCTCCGATTTGAATTTTATTTTACTTTGTATAGAAATATAGAATGGAATGTTGCTTCCTAACATTAAAATGGCATGCATAAAGAGGTAAAAGTAATAAAAATTAATTTAGATTGAATAAGAGTGTAGTTTCTTTATGTGTTTGGTCCCTATATTTTCAATAACTTATGCCTACTGGTATTGTACCTCCTTTAACTTTGCATTTTTGCCAAGCGCAATTTCACCACTCCTATTAGTTGACAAAGGGAAGATTCCCAATCTTAATATATGGTTTTTGATTATTTAAAAGTTTTTTCAACATATGGTAGTTATCTCAATCATTTGGATGGTCTTTAATTTCTATTTCCTATAGTGTTTGAGTACTATATTTTGAATGGCATTAGTATAAATGTTGAACAAGATTATGCTCATATTTTGAACTAGAGTTTGAATTACTAATTTGATTTACTTTACCGATAAAGGATGAAATGAGATGAAGCTTTCAACGGTATGATTTTTCTCTTTATTCTTTTTAATGCTCATATATCTTTTTCAATGCCTTTAAAAACTTGACTTTCAAAGCTTGATCTTTACCTTAAGGTGATGTATGTTTGATAGGATCTGAATTATTTTTATATGTGAAGTGTGTGGATTTTATTATGTTATCTCATTTATTTTTATTTTTCTTGATGTTAATTAAATTATAATTTTTACTACTCTGATAGCTTGTTCTTTATTTTATTTTTTTAAGTTGTGATGAGCAACGTCTAGGTCTTATTCAAGAACTTGAACTTACCTACTACTTTCTGTCGCAACCGTAATCACGACGAGACGACGAACTCGCTAAAATTTTGAAAATATAATTTTATTTTGATATGTGTGGAGTCGCCACCAAATTTTTATTTAAGGGAAAAAGATTTGGAAAAATCCTAACTCGAGGATAGGATTTAGGTTCGGGAGTTGGTTACAAGTGGGGAAGGTGTTAGGCACCCCGCTCGCCCGTTCCGAAGAACGGTACCCTTAAACTGAGTGTGTGATTATTGAAAATGTTTGATCCCTTAGTTAATTTGAAAATAAATAACTTGATGGAGGTTAGCCTGACAGGACTTGATCCTGCTCCTACTTATTCCTCAGTGCAATGGGAAACTCAAGGCTTACGTAGTTCTGGTTTGTTTGAAGGCTGGACCTTTGAAAGTGCTTGAAAAGGAGTGTTCGAAGATAAACATGTTGTTTTGAAAGGCTTTTTGTTTTTTGGAGGAACCCTCAGTCCACTCATGCACAAGGTCCGAGGCAACTAAGGCTACACGGGGGCCTATACGAACCACTAAACATCGAACAACAGTGTAGATCGCCAGTTTCCTGTTTAGAGTTCGTCGCGTGAGATCGTAGACCCCAAAGTATTTTGAAAAGAATTTTGTTTTTAGGTGGAATCTTCAGTCCACTCATGCACAAGGTCCGAGGCAGCTAAGGCTGCAGGGGGCGTATACGAACTACTAAACATCGAACAGTAGTGTAGACTGCCAGTTTCCCGTTTAGAGCTCGTCGCATGAGACTATAAATCCCAAAACCTTTTGAGAAGGGTTTGATTTAAAATAAGAAATGAATTTGATTGAAGAAAAAAATAAAACTTGATTGAAATGGAACTTGATTTTGAATGTTGGAAATTGAACTCGATTCAACTAAAACAAACTTGATTTGTTTTTGAAGAAGAGAATGAAACTTGATTTGGAATGACTTGAACTTGAGCAATTGGATTTGACTTGATTTAGAATAGATTTGGTTTGAAATGGATTTGATTGAAAGTTTGGTTCGAGGGAAGGTGTTGCATTTGTTTTGAGAATTTAAGGGAGAAAAGAATTAATTTAAATTTTAGGAGAAAAGAATTTTAATTTGAATCATGAGGAAATGAATTAATTTCAATTTTGAAGAAAAAGACTTTATTTGAATTTTGGAAGAAAAGAATTTAATTTAGATTTTGGGAAGTTTGGGGGTTTAAGTGGAATTTTGGGAAGTCTAGGGGCTTAAGTGGAATTTTGGGAAGTTTGAGGGGCTTAATTGGCTCATTTGGATGGCTGGAGAAGCTTGCGGCTCACTTGGCTCCTTTGGATAGCTGATGGCTCATTGGCGTGTCTGGTGGCTCGAGGCTCGCCTGGTGGCTTAGAGGCTTCTGTGGCTTGTCTGGACGGCTCGATGGCATGTGGCTTAACGACTTGCTGGGGGCTCACGGTAGAGCTTGGAGGCTTACCTGATGGCTTGACCCGAGGCTCGCGACTCACCATGCGGCTCGGGTAGCTTGTGGCTCGTCCACGATTAATAAAAGGAAATCCCCCCTAGGGACTCGGACCCGCATTCTGGAAGCTGGGGGACCACCAGCAGCACCACCAAGCCATGCTCCTGGTTGAGCTTATGGTGCCTCTATTTTAATATAATCCATGCGTGAGCCGTGCTAGATTAAATCAAGGAAATCTGCAAGCAGGGGCTCGAACTAAGCGACCTCATGCTTTAGGGGTTGTGGGCATACCAGTACTCCATTCGACCTTATAGCATATATTTTGTAGTTTATAAACTACACAGTATCTCATGGAAAATGCACAGATTTCACTCAAAGCCTTATAGGTAATCCCCACGCGCACTTGAATCCAAAATTTTCATGGGACTCCAGTACGAAGGGCGACGAGTTTACGTTGCAAGCCAATTAAACTTTATAACCTAATCATGGCCCTGTACAGAGGCTAAACGTCATATGACGAGCGGAGCATGCAGGGAAGTTTTTACATTAGAGAGCATGTAACTGGGAAAATATCTACCTTGCTTTGGTGTATGCCTGACAAGTTCCTGGCTATTCGGATCAAGAGCCAAAGACGTTCCACAAAGCATGGCAGTAGCGAATACCTTTTATCTAACTTGCTTTAGGCAGACTGCTTGTCAAACATGGATGCATGGTCGTAGCCTTGACATGGAGTGGCTCACATGGATTTATGCCACAGAAGTTAAAGCAAAATCGTTTTTTGGAGCCCGATCCAGATCATTTCTACATAGAAGTCGCATGGTCCAATCGAGAGGGACCTCGTGCATCCATTCGACCCCTAAACGCCCAGTTTCTACATGTGTCTCGATCTCGGTTCATACTCCACGTTGTGCACTGCGGTAGCTGCTGTGCCAACCCTATACATGCCCTTGAGCAATGCACAAATATTTGGCTATGTGATGTGAATATATTGATTGCAGTACGAAGGGTGACGGGTTTACGTTGCAAGACAATTGAACTTTATAACCTAAGCACGACCCTGTACAGAGGCTGAACGTTATATGACGAGCGAAGCATGCAGGGAAGTTTTTACATTAGAGAGCATGTAACTGGGAAAATCTATGCCTTGCTTTGGTGTATGCCTGACAAGTTCCTGGCTATTCGGATTAAGAGCCAAAGACGTTCCACAAAGCATTGCAGTAGCGGATACCTTTTATCCAACTTGCTTTAGGAAGACTTCTTGTCAAACGTGGATGCATGGTCGTAGCCTTGACATGGAGTGGCTCACATGGATTTATGCCACAGAAGTTAAAGCAAACTCGTTTTTTGGAGCCCGATCCAGATCATTTCTACATAGAAGTCGCATGGTCCAATTGGGAGGGACCTCGTGCATCCATTCGACCCCTAGACGCCTAGTTTCTACATGTGTCTCGATCTCAGTTCATACTCCACGTTGTGCACTGTCGTAGCTGCTGTTCCAACCCCATACATGCCCTTGAGCAATGCACAAATATTTGGCCATGTGATATGAATATATTGATTGCATGGGACTTCTGTTTGGACATGAACGTGAACCGTGTTAGCATACAGGAATTTTCAACGAGTCATTGTCGGGATTGTCGAAGGAGTGGATCCGTGATCACATGCTGACCCATAAAGTATGTGTACGCCTGCCTTTTACATCCACAAATCCGTGCCATTTTCGGTTTTTGTTAATCGGGTTCTTTATCAATTCATACGAGGATGAGGAGTAAGTCTCAAACTAAGTTACTCCTCTGTTTCTTATTCTCAAGCTTCTCAAACTCATGGTTCAGGCTCGAGTCTCTCATTCGGATTTGGATATTGTTGATGAAGCCAGAAAGAAGTGCCTCCAGATCCTTGAAAGCCACTTTCCCTCATTTAATATTAAACACTCTTGGAATCTTCTTTGCCCATTGTGAAGAAAACTTTGGAACTTTACTATGAACAGGGCCCTAAACCACTAAATCAGTCTCGAATAAGTTAGTATGTTCCGTTCGCGTTAGCTTTCACTTGGAACCCACCTTCAGCTTTACATTGCGACTCCCTCACAGATGAAGCATGTGCATAGCAATAGGAAGGAGCCCTACCACAATAGATATTATGGCATGATGAACGTAATCATGCAACATTAGAATAGACATGTGTCGTTAGCCTTTGGCTTCTTCTTCTCAATCCTAGCACTGAGCATTTGCGTTCCTACCAGCCACGGATACATTTTGAGTTCCCACGGGGACGAGTGCACCAAGTGCATGGAGGCCTCATAAGTTTCTTGCAAGTTAACTAGCTGAAGCCGTCTTGATTCCTCATACTTAACATATACATAAGCGTGGAGATGGCTTGCATTTAGAACCGTTCGAGTGCTGATCTAGTCCTCAGGTTAGAACAAAGGGTTGTAACCAAGATTTTTCTTACAATGTAGAGTCTTAAAACCCTTAATCATGAATGCATGAGGTAATGTCGAAACTCAATTTCCATTCAAAAGTACATGAGGTGATACCCCTAACTTTTATCCAAGAATTCGCGAGGCGATGCAAGAACACTCATTCGAATATGTGGAATCATATTCATAAATTCGAACTACGATTTAATCACTGTGGGTATATTCTAGTGGTTGTAATAGATGCATGCAGTTTTTAATCGACTCCAGATTAGAAGCATAAATCACAATGATCTATTCATTCAACAGAACCAATTTTCCTTCGAAGAAGAATGCTGTAATCTATCAATAAGATCGAAAACTAACCTGTATAAGATTGATTACACGATTTGCAAAATTTTTCTGAAACTACTTGGCCTCAAAGCAATTGCTCCGTTTATGGACCTCCAAAAGTGACCTCCAGTTGTGAGAAGCTTTTTTCGATCCTCCCCAAGGAAGAGTCTCCTCCTTTTCCTTTTAAGCTTTCTCTCCTTCCAAATCAGGTTCAAGTCGCCCCCTCCACCCCTTTGTAATTTTTCCTCTTTTGTTTTGTGAGAGACCCCTTTTTTCTCCATTCTGTTGGCTCTTTTATCTCTTGAGAGCTTTTTTTAGAAGCCCCCACCCCCTAGGGAAGAGCCAGGCTCTTTCAAGGGGCCAAAAGTCAGCCCCCTCCTCTTGACCAAAGCCAAGCCCTTTCAAGGTGCCCAAAAGCCACCCCCTTGATTTCAAAATTTTATACCTTCCTCTGTATTTTTGATTTTTCAGATTTTATGTATCTTTTGTTATTTTCTTATATTTTATTTTTCATTTATTTTTCTAATTTTCCTTATTATTTGTATTTTTATCATTTTTTCCAGATTTATGTTTTGATTTCATTATTATTTATTTCATTCTATTTTGTCTTATTTTTTTTATTTTTCTATATATATTTTTCATCTATCTTTTTAATTTCTTTTTCGTTCTTTTTCTGTTTTTTATTGTTATTTGGCTCTTTCTTTTTATTTTTAGATTTTCTCTTTTATTTCCATTTTTCTTTTTTTTTCTCCTTTTTTTTTAATTTCAGACTTTGTTTTTATTATTTTTATGTTTGTCTATCTTTCTGCTTTCTGTATTTGTTTTCTATTTTTTTTGTTTTCTGTTTATTTATTTATTATTTAAATTAGTATTGGTTTCTTAATTTTAGCAATTGTGGGCTTCGGACATAATTGAGTGTTTACACATTCTAATATGAAACTTGTTGCTACAAATAGTACCTCAATTACATTATCAGCAATTTGGTCATCCCTTACTGTTTGTCCTTTTTCATCCTTGTAGTTTAGCAAGTGTCCTAATAGTTAGAAGAAACCATATAATATTAAAAAAATGTTGTACCATAACTACTTACCAAGAGTGTTTTGGAGTATGCAATTTTGGGTATCTTGTTTAAAGAATTGTACCCTTTCTCCATTATGCAATAGTTTTCCTTAAGCTTATGTGTATAACCTACTTTCTTCCAACTGGCCAAAGATAGAGGCGATGCCAATATTGAAAGAAAACTATGTGAAGAGTGGAGAGAAGCCAAGACATGAATTGTAAAATAATGACACACCAAACAATAACAAAGGACCTAATGAAAAAAAGTTAATGAGGGGAACCAACAAATGAAAATAAAATTCAACTCCATGCAATAAAAAGACTTGAATAAGACAACACTAGTATAGCAAAATGGAAATCACATCCACTCATGCACTAGAAACATATCATATCATATAAAACCCATGAACCAACCTTTTTCATTTCTTGAAAAAATTGTTAATGACTACCTTGTAAGACCCACAATTTCAAGGAGGAAATGACCTCAGTTTCTACATGTCTCTTTTAACTTCTAATATATAAATGTTATTTTTGGTTATAATGCAGAGTGTGCTTTAATTAGCAATAAAACTCTAAGGGTCTTTTCCTTTTTATCCTTTTTAAATTTTCAGATGCAGATCGGGAGAAAAAGGTCATGACTAAAAGGAAGTTGAGTATATAAAGAGTTAGATTTTGTATATTTAAGGATATTTTTATTAATTAATTTTTAGATTAATCTTATGTTATCTATTATATATATATATATATATATATATATATATATATATATTCTCATTATATATTAGCTAATGCATCTAACACTTGTATTGTGTGGAGTTTACTTTTTAGATTGACCTTATGTTATTTATAATTCATTATATATATTCATTTTTCATTATGTATCAACCAATGTATCTAACACTTGTGTATTATGTGGATATATATATTACAATTTATGCATATAAAAGAAACATTATTTTTGTACATTTTGTCTCATAAATTTAGAAACATTATTAATACGAAGATATAACTTTGCGATCTATAATTTTTTATAAAAATTTATTATTCATAATTTTTATTTTGTATTAAAGGACACATATGAAATATTTTTTTAGTAAATTTTGATTAAAAATTATATACTAAAATATATTTATAACATTGAATGCTATATTTTTTGTAAACATTTATTATTCATATATTTTTATTATATAATCTTGGGTATATATTTAAAATCGATAATTTTAAAATAGTTTAAAAATTAATAATTTTAAATTATATAAGTTTATACTTAGAAGATATTTTTTTTTCTAGATCACAAGTATTCCCTATTAAAACTATCCTATTTAAACTGAATAGAATTATTAGAAATGATACTTTTTTTTTCAAATTTTAGTACAATTATATAATTAACTTAAATTTAGTCGCCAACAAATATATCAGTGACCAATTTACGGATTGATATTAGCTGCCAATTTTGGGATTGAATATTTTGTCTCAAATATAGTCACCAACAAATATTTTAGCCACCAATTCAACGATGGATTTTAGCAGCTGATTTTTTGTGATTAATTTTGCAACTGAATTTTCAATCGTCAAATTGGTCTCTTATAATAAATAAAGTAGTGACTACACTCACGATCGATTTTAATTATTTTTAAGAACAAATATTTTGATTGCTAATATGCCCATTTTTGGGCCTAAATTAGATTTTCGGTCACAAACTCGATTTGCGAATAGAATTTTAGCAACTGTTCCTATTCGATTGCAAAATCAGTTGCAAAAATAATTAGTGATCAATTTTTCAAAATTAGAAACAGATTTATTCGATCCATAAATATGAAATTTTGGTAATGATGGCTCACAAAATAAGAGTTTGGATGTTCAACGTAGTTCTTTTTTTGAACTTCCTTGACGAGAACTTGAAGTACTTGTTTTATACGTTTAGTCTTATTTCTCGTTAGAGGATCTTCCATTCCTTATAAAAAATCTTTTAGTTGATCTCTTTTACTTAACGTGATACTCACATTCACATCATGTATACAAATCTACTCAATTTTGTAGTGAAAACCATCGTACTTGACAATCCAATTTTTGGTACTTGAGTGGTTGGCATGTTTTTCACTGGAATGCAAACTGTTGCGTGGTGGAGGACATAACCAATGGCTACAGAACTTATGTAACAATAGCCCTTCATTTTTTTGTTATAAATTTTTTATTTTCAAATCATGCAAGTGGGATAGCATAACAAGTTTATAAAACGAGAATAAAATTTAACATCAAGGTCGTTGTAGTATAGTGGTGAGTATTTCCGCCTGTCACGCGGATGACCCGGGTTCGATCCCCGGCAACGGCGTTTATTTTTTTTATTTATAAACATACTATTTTTATAAACATATATACGATAATTTCAATTTATGTCTAATAAAAGTTTATAAAAATAAATATTTACACTTAAATATATTTTTATAAAAGGGAAAAGTTATTATTATCAAATTATTTTTTATTTTTTTCAATATAAAAAGATTTAACGTTTAATTGTATATGAATATTATTAATATATAATATTATGAAAATTTTAAATTAAATATATACTAAAATTATTATGAGATAAAATTTAATAAATATCAGTATAAATTTAAATATTTTGTACAATATATAATGTATTAGAAAATTTTAAAATTAATATATCAATATAAATTTAAAATTATAGTATATATTTTTTTATATTATAATATTTTAAATTTAGAATTTCTTTATCATACTATAACATTTTAAAACATTTTAACTTTTTTTATTTTATGTTAAAATGTTTTTTATTTTAATATTTATTTATAAACGTGTTATTTTATTTTTTAGTTTACACAATTTAATCATGTAATAATACAATATTTTTGTGTTGAATTTAAAAAAAATATTTTCTACTATGTTTGAACTATTACTAGAGTGACATGTATACGATTATTTAAATTTATGTCTAATAAAAGTTTATAAAAATGAATATTTACGCTTAAATATATTTTTATAAATGGGGAAAATTTATTATTATCAAATTATTTTTTATTTTTTTCATTATAAATAGATTTAATGTTTAATTGTATATGAATATTATTAATATATAATATTATAAAAAATTTAAATAAAAAATAATATTAATATTAATATTAGGATGAGAATAAATTAAATATATACTAAAATTATTATGAGATAAAATTTAATTAATATCAGTATAAATTTAAATATTTTGTACAATATATAATATAGTAGAAAATTTTAAAATTAATATATTAATATAAATTTAAAATTATAGTATATGTTTTTTTATATTATAATCTTTTAAATTTATAATTTCTTTATCATACTATAATATTTTAAAATATATTATAATTTTTTATTAAATATTTTAATGAAAATAAATATTTTTAATAGAAATATTAATTTTTAATAAATATTTATAATACAAAATTAATATTTTAATAAAAATATTTTAAGTCTCATTGTTTTCCTTACTATTCTCAAATATTTATATTAATATATTTTTAAAATATACTACATTGATTTCACTTTCACTCCGGGTCTCATTTTTTGGGCATAACCTAGTTATGGTGTCTAACTTTTTTGGGTAAAATATTACAAATAACCATTGACAGTATATGTTGCATCAACATATGATAATCATGAGATTAAGTCAACTAACTTTAGATCTTTTATTGACACTATCCTTATGAAGTTTAAACAATAATCTTATGACACTTTAATTTCATGTAAGCAATCACAAAAGCTTCTTTTCTCTTATTTTGGCAATGTATGATATGGAGCAAATATGTTCACTTACCTACACACTATGGCGTTAATTCCTCTTATATACCCATATGAACCAAATCTAGTTGAGAATTTCAAGAATAAATAATGATAGTAGTTGTTGCATCAATATATGACAATCATGATATTTTAAGCCAACTAACGGTAGATTTTTATCGATACTAGCCTTTTGAAATTTGAAGAATAATCTTATGGAACTTTAATTCCATTTAGACATCATAAAAATTTCTTTTATCTTCTTTGGACAATGTATGACATGCTAAGGCAAATATGTTTGCTTACCTACACATTATGGTGCTAACTCCTCTTCTATATCCATATGAATCAAATCTAGTTGAGAATTTACATTATTCTTTGTTTTTTCCTACATATTGAGGAGCAGTCTAACAACACTATCATACTTTTTTTTTCATATGCATCATATGAATACAATATCTTACATCAAGATTGCACTAGTATGGAAGATAAAAAAAATTAATCTTTTCTTCCATTTGTTTCTCTCAGTTGTATTCTTTTAAGTCTTCCTAAAATAACATTAATATTTTTCACTTATTTATAAACATACTATCTAGTTAAGGCTTTTGGAGTGATTGTGCTTGATAAATCTTTAATGATCAAGGTAAGGTGTCTTCTTTTCATAATGCAGTTGATGGTAACTTGTGTCTTATTCATATATAGGACATGCTTTATATCCCTTAACACTATATCCATAAAAAATTTCATATGCTGAAAATTCATTAATATTACAAAAGATCATGACACACATCTTGAAATATTCATTACCATATCAATAAAACACGTCTAAGCCTTCTTCCTATACCATTCTTTTTGTCTTCAATCAAGGGAGTCAAACAAACATCTATGTCATTTCCTGACTGTTATGTGCCTGAAATCATCATAGACAACATAATGTATTTATGCTTAATGTACAACTTCGGAGGAAGGTTGTAAATTACCAAAAGAACAAGCCATGAACTATGCTTAATACTTAAATTACCTTAAACATCATACCATCTGTTCCAAGTCTAAGCCTTAGGTTTCCTGGTTCATTCGTGAAACTTGAATACAATTTATCGATCATCTTCCACTATACACCATCAACTAGATGATGAAGTTTTCCATGAGTTTTCCTTTTTATCTGCATGTCATATAAGGTTTTTTACATTGTAAACACTCAATTATGCCTGAGGCCCCATTTTAAAATAAATTAGTAAATAAATAATAATTTAAATAATAGAAACAAAAATAGATAAAAAAATGAGGAAAACAAAATAATAATATTTGAAACAAATAGAAAATAAATTAAAAACAAAAAAAACATAAATCAAATTAAAAAGAGAATAAAAGAAGAGAAAATCAAAACAAAAAATGAAAAAGCAGAAATAAAAACAGAATTGGACAAAAATAATGCAAATAAAATAAAAAAGGAGAGAAGAAGAGAAAAGGAGAAATCAAAATAAAAATAAACAAAATTGGAAAAAAGAAAAAATATATAAAGTAACAAAAATAAAGAAAAATATATATAAATAATAACAAAAAAAGGAAAAAGAAAAAGAGAAATAAACAGAAAATGATAATTGAATAACTGAAAAAATTGAAATAAAAATAGAACACTGAAAAATATTATAAAAAGAAAAAGAAGGAAAGAAAAACTGAAAATATAAATAGAAAGCGGGGGTCCCGCCAAAAATGGGAAAAGGAATAAACCCCTGTTATAAAAGTTCTGAAAATCATTTTAGAGGGGTTGGCAAAATAAAAATGGGGGGATTGAGGTGCATCTTCTGTTCATCAACAGCTCTCCGTTTCTCTTTGGTCCTGGCTAAGGGGATATCAGTTTCTTGGAGAAAGAGGAGGCAAGACCTGTAGATTTGGTATTCGATTGCGGATCCTCAGAGGAACAAATGCAGATAAATTCTCCGATATTGAACGTTGATAAACAAAGAGGAAGAACTCACTTTTTTTCCTTTCAGGTTTGTAACTATTTCATAATCGGTTAATAAGATCGTAGAATTTTCATCAATAAGCATTACATCAACAATTGCATCCCGCTACTTGCATGATCTGAGGTTCTAGTTCAGTTTCATCATCATCATCTTATGATATGAGCTTCAAAAACACCAAAGAATGATGCTTGTTTTTCTACATGAATTCCCATGGATCTTTGGTTCAATTATAACCGAAGTGCAAGATGTCTGTGTGAGTGAATCGATGCCATAAATCCCCTGGCTGGGCTTAGATCTAATGTTTGCTTCATGGCCTAATTCATGATAACCGTGCACTACACTCAGGTGAGTTCCGAATTACCTTCATGCACATCCTTTATTGGATTCATCTGAAAATTGATCATCTTTCGCTATTCATAAGTAGATTAAGCAGTATTTCTAGATGACAATATAAGTCTGGTGCAAACGGTTAAGTCAATAGCTTTTATTTGAATTCATTTCTGCGTGATTTAATAGAGCTCTGGCTGGTTCTGTTTTTAAGGGAAACTGGTAGTGTTCAAATAAGCTTAACGAAGATTGGTGAAAAATAGAGGTGTGATTCTTGTTAAGAGTTATGGCTTACACCATTAAATTTTGAGGTTCTGGATCGGAATTAAAACGATCAGCTCATGACGTAAATTGAGTAGGTTCAGTTTATAGATTGAGTAAGAGAAGAATAGTTCGATCAAAGGCAACGTATGTGGAAGGAATGTGAAACTATCTACTCCCAGGGGCACGTATCTTGTTTGATTGATAAAAAGGATCGACATGAAACTTGTTTCAAATCCACTACACTTCAGGAGCTTAAGCATCCTTGAACTGGCCATCGACTGTTTTCGTGAACTTGTTGCATGTGACCATATGAAAAAGGGGTTCCAATGAAGGCATTATTCTCTAAACCTTAGAAGTATTCCTCACTGTTGTAGTATAATTCCTCCGGTTCAGATTGGGAATTCTTGTTCATAATAACATGCATAGTTTGATCGAACTCGCATGCATTTGCTCATGTGCACCTGGTTCAATAATAGCATGGCATGGTGACAATGAAGGCTTGAATATTCACGCAACTAGTTCACTCGTTAAGTTTTACTCTGCATGTACCTGAATGACCAAGCCTTGGAGCAGATGGTGCTGCATTCAAAAGGACGTGATCATGCACTGTGGGGAGCAATAGCCAAAACAACGTCCTGATTCTTAGACGCTCAAGTCGCCAAACTCACCATTTTTTTTAATTTCCTGGCATTCTGAAAAGTCATTTCCATGCATGTTTCCTAAGTAACTCCATGGATGAATCTGGTTGTCTTGGTTGTTTTTTACTACATAGAAACGAGCTCGACTAATCTACTAAATGACGATGGAACCTCCATGCAAACTTAGGCTAGTGTTTAAGGAATATGGACGCAAGATTTTGGTAGGTGATCTTGAGTTAGGATTTTGAGTCTTCGGTTCACAATGAACATTGGGAATCATGGTTCATTACAATATGCATGACCTGATCGAGTTCACATGCATTTGCTCGTGTGAACCCATGGTTTTGATCCAATTACATGTCGACACACCAGGTGATATCAATAGAAGCTGGCTCTGATTGACTCATTGATTTTGGATGAGCATGGAGATTGATACAAGACCACAATATTGCATCTAATACGTGACAAAATCCAACAATTTCAGGTCATTACTCACATACAAGGCCATTCCATCCATAATCATGATTATCATAACGTATCCATGCCTCCAATGGTTTAAGAAGCTAGTCGTTTCATAGGCGACACTCATTGGCCAATGGTGTTGATGATGCGCCCAGCTGCTCATGCTATGGCCAGGAGATGCCTAGGCAATGCATGCAAGTCGTATTTCATGCACGTCCAGGAACCAAAGTATCTTATGAAAGGATGATAGCTCTGTTTTGAAAGTCAGCATAATATAGAATAAATGCAGGTACATAGGTGAGCTTGGAGCTATGTTGAAATCGGTTGGCAACAAATACAAATCGTAATAGGTCGAATACCAAGGCTGAATAGAAAATTGTGGAGTGTCAGTACCCATGCACGTAGCTAACGAAGGCATGCAAAAGGTGAACTAAGGTGAACGTGGGACCTATCAGTAAGTCATGCTTGAAATGAAGGAAGCAGCCCACTCTCTATACACATACATGGTTCATGGAATATTAGCTACAAAGTTGTATAGCTTAAGTGGCTGAGCACATGGCCTTCAATCTCAGGTCTGCGTGTTTGATTCCCATATCTTGCAATTTATTTTGATTTTCTAATGTGGTGGGCCTTGCTACCTAATGTGTTGACCCATGGAACTGCAGGGACGGTAGCAATTGGACCACTAATTGGGCCTACGAATAACACTAGAAGAATAAAACAAATGGCCAATCCTAAAAATAAAAAAAAATAAAAGTAACTCTTTTCGTCAAACCCAAATCAAATTTAGTTTATTTTAAAATCAAGTAATTTTTCCTTCAAATTTTAAATCAAGTTTGATAATTTTCTTTTATTCTAATTCTTTTCCTCAACTTCAAATAAAGTCAAGTTTAATTCCTTTCTTCAAATTTCAAATCAAGATCATTTTATTCCAATTCTTTCCCTCAATCTCAAATTAAGTTTATTTTATTTTTCAAATTCTTTTCCTCATTTTTCAAATCAGGCTCATTTTATTTTTTAGTCAAACCTAATTCTTTTTCTCAATTTTCGAATCAAAAATTCATTTTTGAGTTGGGTCAAGCCCAATCCTTTTCTCCCTTCTGTTTTTAAATTAAGCCCATTTATGATTCTAGGTCAAATGCAATGAACTCTAAGGACGAATTGGTACCTTTTTCTACTATTCGATGTTTAAGGATTCATATGGGTTCCAGTACAGCTGTAGTTGTCTTGGACCCTGTGCATGTGTGGGCCAAGAATCCTTTTCAAATAATTCCAGAAAAAGCTCATTTTGGAATCCTAAGTCTCACACAGATTCTAAATAAGAACTGGCAGTTTCATTGCTATTCGATGGTTAGAGATTCATATGGGTCATAGTGCAGCCCTCGTTTACCTTGGATCCTGTGCATATGTGGACTAAGGATTTTCTTTAAAATATTTTCAAGATACTCTGTTCCCTTTCAAGCACCTCCGAAGGTCAAGCCTTCAAACCAGAACTACGTAGCCTTGAGTTTTCCATTGCACCAGGGAATACGTAGGAACAGGATCAAGCCCTGTCAGGCTATTTTCCACTAACTAATTTATTTTTATTTTAATTAAAGGGATCAAACTATTTTCTAATAAATCACACACTCAGTAAGGGCATCGTTCTTTGGAATGGGCGAGTAGGGTGCCTAACACCTTCCCTATTTGTAACCGACTCCCGAACCTAGAATTTTTCTTCAAATTAGGGTTTTTCCTAATATTTTCTCTTAAATAAAAATTTGGTGGTGGCTCCACTTTATCAATTAAATTTTTTTTTATATTTTTAGCGAGTTCGTCGTCTCATCGTAATTACGGTTGCGACAGATGGCAACTCCACTGGGGATTTTAGAGAGTCAAGTCCGCTTCAATTGAGTGTGTCATATTGATCCCTTTCTTGTTTATTTGCATATCTGTTTGTCTGTATATTTATTTGTTTGTTTATTTTACAACCCTAGGATAGACAAACAATAAATTGCTATATATATCTGTTGCGATTTTTCCAATTGCAGGTATCCCAATTTATTTGTGTGCCCTCCACACATTACATTAATGCATTTCATCTCATGAGTGAGGCCCTATACCCGGGTCTGAGTGCAGCCTAGGATAAAAGGATCTAGTGGTGTCACTTTGGGGCTTACGTCCTATTTGACTATCACGAAAATCCCGGTTAGAGTGCGTCCTATTCATGTGCCCTGCAACTGGTAGTTACTTCTATTGTTGTAGTAAGCATTATGGACTGGAACTTGGCTCTAGTAACCTCTTATACCTCAAGATTATTGACCATCTTTGAGAGGTTCATGCATTAAAGGTCATAGACCCTTAGGATAGGTAACCCATATAGGAGGTGAGGAGGGCACACACCCTTTTCATGGTACTCGGTTCATATGCTACTCACAGACATTTATTTGAACAGAATCCTCCAAAATGGCAAAGAAAGGATGAAATTTGGGAGTTGAGGAAATACATAAAATCAAGAAAAAATCAAGGAAAAAGAAAGAAAATATAAAAGTTAGGAAGAAAAATCAAATAAAAATCAAGAAAATAAAATTTTCTAGGAAAATTAGAAGAATAATTTTGAAAATACTAAAAATATAAAAAGATTCAAAATAAAGAAGATGAAAATGAAAATTCGAAAGAAAATATAAAACAAAAATGTTTTAGAAAATTTTAGCAAAACTGAAAATTTTCAATAAAAGGGTTTTTTAGCAAAAAGAAATATTTATATACCAAAAATTAATAAAAAATTAAAGTTGCTAAAAATCAAGGATGAATAAATAAAGCAATACTCAATTATTTTCAAAATGTTCAAATCTTCAATTATTTGCATTACATTCATTCATTCACCCATGAAATAATTTATCATCGAACATAATATCTTTTTAGTCTTATACTGAATTATTCAGGAACAGAACTAGCAAGAAATTCATCTTTATTAACCCAGCAAAAAATAGTGTTATATATAGAAGATTTTGGTGCAACCAATATGGCTAGAAATTAAATTCCGATCAGAAATTAAATTCATAACGGCAAGAAATAAAGCCGTAATAATTTCTCAACGATCAAATTTTAAAAACATAATAAACCATTAATGGGTAATTAAATAATTAATTAATAATTTAAAATTGAAATAATTAGTAATAAATTATAAATATCTTAAAATTGTTAATGATGATTATTTAAATTAATTTGAATATTTAAACTTAAATTAACAATATTAATTATCATATTTAAGACCTTTTTAAAAGATCTAATTTTTAAAATAGGTAATGCATTGCCTTCTAGAAGTATGTCTTCTAACAACTCAAGAAATTATTTAAAATTTTTATCACTCTACCTATGTCTCACCTTCAAATGGGACAATCTTAGTACTATTGTTAATTGTATAAAATTAGTACATCTCTGATACAAACACTACTAAATATAAGAGGATTGGTAACATTTAATCTACAACATCCTCCAAGATGTTATTAATACTTTCTTATTAATATAATTTTGTAACATTTAAAAAGACAATTGTTATCATTGGTTGTGATAATCAATAAATTTTGATTTGTGTTTTGGGCTTAAAAGGATATTATGAACTTATTATATAAATCGTTAAATATTATAAGTGTAACTTTTATTATTTTTCCCCTTTCCTTTCACAAATCCTCAGCAGAATTTAGCTCCCAACATGGTTCTTAGTAGCAGCAAAAGCAATGTATGTCTAATTGTTCAATATTAATTTCCCTATTATTTCTTAATGATATTGTTACTTGTTGTCTTATACTTGATATGTATTTAGTTGCTTCCATTTCATATCTCACTAAAACTTTTTGCAAAAGTAAATAAATAAATTTTAATACAAACATAAATGATAAAGTAATTTAATATCATCGTCTTTGATTTGATATTGAGGTTTAACATAGTTTTCCTTTACCTGTAATTACATTTAATCACAATGACTTGTACGGTAGACTTATATGCTTCATGAAAATATGGATTCCTTGACATAATAACATCATGTTGTGAATGCCAAGATGAATTCCAATGGTGATCCTGTCTATTATTTTTATATATATAAATTTGCACAAATTACTTCTTCTGAAACTTAAGTTACCATATATTGCTTGTATCATGCTTTTAAATGCAAGTATAGCTATATATGATGTGATTTGTAAGAAACTTGCTCCTCTAGGTGATGATAGATTCAGCCACATCTCTTGATGATGCAGTAGGGATTTTTATATTAAAACATAAAGCATTATATTAATTGATATTATTAATATAATATAAAAGTAATAATATTTGAGTTTTATGCAAATCAATATTGGGTCGTGCTTATTTTATTTAAGAGTTGTGAGAAAGTAGTAACACCTTTTATGGTTACATATGATAAACATCTATTGATTTTACATTATCCATGTCCCATGTTTATCTTTTTGTTTACATGTTGGTCACATGACCATATTTAACAATCGTGGACTTATGCATTCTGTCTAACCATGTTTTCAAATTTTCTATTTATGGATGCATTGCATTGTAGTTATAGAACCACTTTGTGCTTTACTTTTTTTCTCTCTCACTTTCACGTTCAATGAACAAAGGTATATGAAAAGTTTTAACGTATAGAATTGATATTTTAAAGATGATAGCTAGCCAAGCAATTTTGGAATTTCTTCCAAGGAGTTATCATAAATCTAGCTTGAGGATCCTTATGATCAAGAAGTGATTACTTATCCATTGCTCAAGTTTTTGTTAGAGAGAAACATGTGGCATGAGTGTAGGAAAAATAGTTGGAAGAACATACACATTTTCTTAAGACCTGAGCACTATCATACTTATTTGACTAGAGTAATTGCATGTCAAATAGGCATCCATAATGACAAACTAATGCTATTGAGGATAATAAATTTGTTGAAGATTCTTTGAATGATTCATTTAAGGATGAACAATGAATGTCCCTTAGACTCTCAATTGATGTTGACTTGGTTGCACGAAGTGGTGGTGTTGAGGTGCAAGACCAAGTTAAACGAATCCTAAATAAGATAAAGAAGTCAAATTCTAGTCTAAATCAGGAAGGTGGAAATAAGATAAGGAGGCCAGATTCTAGTCCAAATCAATAAATCACTCTATGGTGTACTTTTTCTCTTCATTTTCATGTTCAATAAAATGTCTAGGAGCATATGGTAAACCGTGTGTTTGAGGATTTTTTTTATCATCATTATTTTATTTTAGTTAAAAGTTGTTATGATAAGTTTTCGCTCGAGTTAATTTACATTGAATTTTTAACTATATCCAGATGTTAACTTTTACCTTTCTATAACCAGAGTTGATATTTCATGGAGAAACAAATCTTGAATCTGTTCAACCCTACTACATTATTCAAGTAGTAGATGCATTCAAAATTTAGTGTTTATTGGACTTATGTGCATAATAAGAATTAGGTGTATACTATTTCCTAAGCTTATTTAAGTTTGGTAAATTCTTATTTACAAAAAACCTTTTTACAATAGAACAAGAGAATATTGCTAAAGAAATATAATTGTTCACATGCTCATCAAATTTGTATTACATGCTCTGCAACTTGTTTGGGCCTTGGGATAAGGGCTTTAGGAAAGTTCAGCCTATGAGTCACATTCACATGGATGCAAATGCAATGGGTAATGCTTTTCACATTCTTTTTTTTTTTCTATTAACACCTCCTTTATTTTTTGGTAAATTTTATTTTCAAATTTATCCTCCTATAAACATCTAAAACTTTCCAAAGTATTAAAATATACATTCCGAAATATATTTAAGGAAGTGTAAAAATATACTTTTAAAAGTTAAATTCTGAAAATATTATTTTACACAAATACTTTCAAAAGTATAAAAATACACTTCCGAAAGTGTAAGAATACATTTTAGAAGCTTAATTTTGGTGGGCCTTTTTGGAAATAAAAAAAAAGTTGAAGGAGGTGCAAAATATCGTGTCTGAGAAGGGGTGCAAAAGTAACACCCAAATGCAATTATCAAACATATTTGAACCCATCCATCGTTATCTTTTCTAAACTCATGATTTAGGCTTATTTCACATTTGTTACTTTGATTCTTTTTTTTCTACTTTATAAAAAAAAATATTAATAGTAAGATTTTAAATTATTTTATTTTATAATTTTGTAACATTTTAAATGTTACTAAAATAATATATGTTGTAATGTTTTCTTATAGCAATTATCTTGAATT
The DNA here is from genome assembly GCA_037954105.1 of Canavalia gladiata. Classification (NCBI taxonomy): domain Eukaryota; kingdom Viridiplantae; phylum Streptophyta; class Magnoliopsida; order Fabales; family Fabaceae; genus Canavalia; species Canavalia gladiata. Next base: position 15,617,742 of record CM075662.1, on the reverse strand, counting down.
CTTATTAAAGGGTGATAATTAGTAAAGAGAAACTCAAAACTATGATGGAAGAAAGGGACATGTTTTGCAGAAATGTTAGAATGTGAAGAAGAATTATGTTTTGTCTTCTGCACATGTTCAAATACAAGTTATGATTTTATTATTTGGGTTAATTTTTTGTTGAGAATTTTCTTTCATTGATTCAATTTCACTTGAAGTATTACTAGATTGATTATTGGGTTTTTTGTTTCTTACTCATGTATTCTGCTTTATGACAAAATTCTATTAAGAGGTTTTGATCAATGTAGAAATTTATTATGATTAGTTGTTGTATGAAGAGATAGATCAAGGTGCAATGATCTATAAAATTGATCTGATATAAAATTGATCTGATATAAAATTGATCTGATCTTGGTATGGTTGTACATTAGATGTTAAAACTATTAAAAAGATTGGAGTTTTGCTTCATTTTTTTATTTTGTTTATTTTTTTCATTTTTTAGTTTGTTTTTCTTAATTCTGGTATTTTTAATTTTAATTATTACTATCTATATGACTTCATGTTTATTCAAATTTTTTTTGCATTTAAAGGAGATCAAAATCAAGTTAAAGCTAAGAACCTTAGTGAGGATACTGCTAGAAGTATGTAATGATCCATAACTTTAATTTTGTGTCATCCTTATTATGTTTCAAATACATTTATAATTCTTTATTCTAATTTGAGTCCTTTTACATTTTCGAATTTGTATTAGAAGAAAATGTTTCATAATAAAAACAAACATAAAGCTAGGATTATGCCAAAGTGGTAAAACAAAGAGTGTAATTATTTATTGACTTAATTATTATGATTCTAATCTTAAATCCTCACTTGTTTTTAAGGATAATTAAGACCATTAATTATGTATGGAAGAAATTGATTTGTCATCAAAGTTAAAATGCTCAATTGGTGACTTTTATTTTCAAAGGTTAGCAACGACGATTCCTCATTGTTAGCACAATTTTTGCAAGAGATAGAAGTCTTTAACCCTTCTTATATCTAATAAAATTATGTGCTTTCTGAAAGTATGAATTTTTTAACAGAATAACATCATATTGTTAATGCTAAGATAAATTTCAATGGTGATTACTTTTATATGTATAAATTTTCACAAATTCTTTCCTATGAAACTTAAGTTGCCACATACTAATGAACTCCAATGGTGATTGTGTCTATATATATATATAAATTTTCACAAATTCCTTCCGCTGAAACTTAATTTATCATAGTTTTTTAGACAGAGTTTGCTTTAATAATGCATATAATAGATTTAAGATTTTCTATCCCAATACCAATATATAAATACCTCATTCTATGATCTTAGCATTAAATGATCTTAGCATTAAAAGCATTATATGTAACAGAATTTTCACGTATCTTTTTGTAATGGTGGTATATAAATCATCTAAAATGTTTTATTTTAGAATTATAGATTTTTTAAAGTTGTTATTTTTTTTTTAAAAAATTTTTTTATCTAAAATAAATTTGGATGCTCTTATTATCTTAGATCATATAAAATGAGGTATGTTTCTTGATTAGATGTAAGAAAAAACACATATTTATCAAAGATACTGTGCTTGTTTGTTTTTAGCCAAGGTTTAGTTCAATTTTTTATTAACTACTAAAAAATAGTTTATTTTTTTATTAACTTCAAAAATTGTGATGATTTTTAATCACCATTAAATACATTTATTTTTTTGACAGTCCTACTAGCTCTTATAAAAAAATCGCAAAAAATTATTTAGTTCTAACGTTTTTCTAAAACACTAATAATAATAATTGTGGCGATTTTTAACTGTAGAAACTATTTTTTTAACGGTTAGAAATATTAAATTTTTTTAGTGATTGATTTCTAATTTTTTTAGTGAAATATTTTCAAAATAAATAAATATTAGTCTCAATTCTATTAATTTTCACTTTCATTAAAAAAATTGAATCTATATGCAATCTTAACGTAACTCCTGTTGCAACGTGCTTTGAGAATGAAAAGTTATTAATTTAATAGAGAATATATATGTCACAACATTTATATATCTATATATGTAACATATTGGGCGAAGGGAGATAGTTTAAGATAGCAGTGGATGTGTTAATTGTGTGCTGTGATGTGGCCTGGTGGGTCACCGTGATTGTCCTTGTGTGTTTTCGGTCACAAAGCTGGGCCGGCCCAATAGACCGAAGTCCAAATAAGGCTATTAAGCAGTGCCGAAGATACACCTGAGGGTGTTGTTAATGTCTTGTGCACCCACTTTCTAACTGGATTTAGTGATGCCCCATTTCTGTAGTTGGCCCAACAAGGCAAGACCGTTGACTTAACTTAATTTAGAAAATAGTGTAATGGTAATTATGTAAACTTGTCATGAGCTCGTAAGTATTTTTTTTTTATTTGACAATAAAAATGATGAATTTTTTATTTAACATCTCATATAAAATTGTTCTAACTTCTACAATTATATTAATTTTAATTCGTAGGTTTTTTACACTATGTAAAATACTAACGAATAAAATTATTATAGGTTTAGAGATGCATTCAATACATAGTATATTAAGATCTATTTCATTCGTAGCTTTGATTTCTCCTCATTAGGAGTGGAACAGTTAGTTTTGGTCGAGCTTGGATGGTTAAATTCGTATTTGTAACAAGAGTTTTAATATTCTTATATATAAACAATGATTTATATTTTTATATATTTTAAATTTAATGATTATAAATTTTTTTATTTTGAAAAAAATTATATGATCATAAATAGAATGTAGATAAATGTATTGTAATTTTGGTATATATAAAAATCATTTCGCTTATTAAATTGATTCTAATTAATCTCTGATCCAATTTTATCTTTTTTTTTTTTTAATTTGTCAAATATCAGGTTGTCAGATTATTTATATGGTTGGCTGAGTTGTGATAGATTTGAGTTTTTTTTTTGGATCATACAAACTTTGGCCCAATTAAAAAAATTAGTATGTATTTTATTATTTTCCGTTTCATTATTTTTTAAGCGAAAAGGAACGATAATTTTTTTAAAAAAAAAATATTAATCCAACTATTTGGCAAATAATTCACTTTATTTTACAAAAAAGATTATTGTAAAATTAAAAATTTAATTTTAATTTTATCTATTCATCAATTGATTAAAAATATAAATTTTTTTATTTTACAAAAAATTATGATAAAACTAAAAACACAAGTTTGATTTCATTTTTGCATGAATGGCTTAAACCTAAATATCAAAACACTTTACATTAATTAGCAATTAACATGTGCATGTATATGTCTTGCTTCCCAACCTGTGCTTTAATCATAATTTATTAATTTTTAACGACCCAACAAATAAAACAATCTCAAGATCCCAACCTTTGAATGTATCAATATCACATGTCCCAACCCCAAATAAAATACTATCAAGTCAATTAACAAAAACTTAAAATCATATATTAAATAGTAAATAAAAAAGTTAATTAAATTATATTAAAGGGGAGGAAAGGGCCACGGAAACAAAAATTGACAACAAAAATGAAAATATTTTAAAAAATAAAATTCAAAAATTGGCAATGCTTCAATTTCTCCTTTCTAACGTCATTGAGATAATAATCATAGCACAGGTGAATTCCAAAATTATTTCCTCGAGGAAAAAAAAAAAGACAACAATGAGATTTAGTTAATTATAAAATTATGAAGCAATAAGAAAGAATAAATAAAAATTATTACCTGCTAAGAACATTATGATAGAAAAGATTCATCACAAGTACCATTCGTCATTAACATACCAATTTTTAAACTAACCTTAACCGATAAAGATTAAGTGAGGTAGAGTTTAAGTACAATATGTAGTAATTGAAGATTTTAAGTGAGGTAAGGCTTATCAAAATAAAAGACTTAGTCAATTCGAAGCACAGGAGAAAATTCTCTTTATCCTTTCTTCATATTTTATATAATTTAAAAAAAATTATAATAAAATTAAATAAAATAAAATAAAAATATCATCAATTAAACAACAACTTAAAAAAATATGAATAAAATCTAAGCAAATGTAATAAAGAGAACTAGCTAAATATTCAAAAAATATATATCTATAAATAAACAATTTTAAAATTATCATTGATGATGATTTTAAAATATTATAAGTTTAACAAGGTTGAGACTTAAAAAAAATTTAATAAAATTTTAATAAAGAATCACTACCAGAATAAAAGTAAAAAATTAAATAATTACACAATTGAATAAAAAAAATATACAATTATATATTTTTTATTTTTAGCTAATATGCATTAGCTAAAATTAGGGCAAATCACTTGAAGTAGTGGATCTAGCTTTTGAAACTTCTATTTTTATCTTTGGTCTTTTCTTAAATTTTTTGAGTTGATTATAAAAACGAAAGTTAAATGTTATACAACAATAAAAATCATACGAAAAAAATATAGCAACAATTACTTGATATGACTTTTTTAGAAATATTCAAATCATCAATATTTATACTCTTAAACTGATATAGTAAAGGATTGATACAATTTTGAATACTAATTGATGTCTCAAAGCTTCTAATGTGTTCAACATACTACCTTCAATGTTAAATGCATTTTCTAAAACAATGGTAAAAAATTAGAGTGACTAATATGTTTCTTACCATAATATGTCCCTAACCAAGTGTCTAACAATTTGAGGGAAAAAAGTTTCAATACAAGATTCTTCTTGTAAGAAGAATGGGATAAATATATAGTATTATTTTTTTGCTTATACAGATGAGCATATTAACCATACATTTCTATTTTATATTGTAGAATATTTCTTCTAAAAAAGTGTTATCTTTGTAGAGATTATTGAAAGACCACTCCACATATCTCAACTTGTATCGAAGGTCAAAAATTATAAAAAAAAAGTACAAAAATTGATTAATATGAAGAACATTTCTCAAATATTTCTTGTTTTTCATTTCAAGACCTATGGAAATCAAGATAGAATATAGATTCATTAAGATTGTTCCAACTCACTAAAAGTCAAAGTTAACCAATAAAAAGGTGCATGGATTAAGTGGTTAAATTTACAAATTTACAAATTTAAAATATGCTATTAATAAATTTAGACTTACAAATATAAAACATAGCTAATGAAGACATCAATTTTCAAATACAAAACATATGGATATAAATTTATCTTAAACAAATGTAAAGAATTAAAAAAAATTAACTTAACATGTCAATCCAATAGACATATTTGTCTTAACCTGTCAAAGCATAAAGCACATCATTAGTAAGTGAAGAGATTAATCATATTTAATTTTAGAAAAGCTATTATTTATGGTTAAAAAATAAAAGGGAGAATGCACATATTTGCATGTAGCCATGCACTCATATAACAAACAAGCAACAACTTTGATATGAATAAGATTCTATAAAGCATATGGCTATCTTTCTTATCAAGACCTTACAAACTTGGTATAAGGGTAAGGGAATAGGAGAAGGATAGAAAATAACTACAATAGAGAGGATAAAAAAAAGTGAGTAAAGATGTTAGTCAAATTCGGTTTTAGGAAAACTATTCATTATGATAAAGAAATAAAAGTTTTCAACGGATAATAGATTGACACAAAAGGTAAAAAAGAATGAAATTATACCAAATTTTTTTTGTAAGAAGGTCGAGCCCAATCAGTCCATAAATTTTTACAACTCAAACTTGCAATATGATGAGAACTAAGAAGGAATAATGATAAAGAATAAGAGAGACAAAGAGGAAGATATCCTATAAGGGGTTGGAGGTCCTATGACAAGATCAAAGGTAAAGAAAGTCAAAGAGACCTTAAATCAGATAGTTATAACTATATTTAAGGTAAATCAAAATATGAAGGAAAAGAGTACAAAACTAGTACATTATTTTCAAAATAAAGAATTAGAAGAAAAGAACCAAACTTAACTTAATTTAGCCCAATCATTGTTTTATTTGTATTTTGGATTAAAACTTTATGTTTACTCTAATAATTAATAACATATGTTTAGTTTATTACGTTAATAGGCTTGACCGTAATGGTTATTAAATCTTTTTAGGATTTGTTACTTTTATTTGGTTATGTTAGTGGATCAGACCCTATTGGCTACTAAATATTTAGAATTTTAGTTTTATTATAAATACTTATGTAATTCTTCTTATGGGGACAATTTTGATAATAATAAGAATTGAAATTTTTCTCTTGAGAGAGCTTGTATGCCTCTTAAGGTTCTTGGAAAGAACCCTTGGTTAGATCTTATCAAGGATTTCTCATACTCTTATGGCAATTCTACACCAAACTTATCACTTTCCTTTCTCTATAGAATTAAGGGTGTGACACTTTCATTCATTCTTTCTCTTTTCCATATTTTATTCTTATAATTATCAAAATCTTAATTTTGATTTGTTTTCATTATAACCCTAATTTTGATTTGTTTCCGTTATAATCCTATTTTTTTTATCTAAGTAAACCAATTCAAGAAAAGATCTGTTATAATTCACATCACAATTGCCTTGCTCTCTCTTACATAATTTCAAGTCACTATCTGTCACCCAGTAAACTAATTGTTAAAATGTCATTTTCTCTACATTAATCAATGCTTACTTTTAGACGAAAAAAAAAACATAATATACCTATTTGTTGGGCAACAACAACAATATTATGTGCAGCAATATCATGTTCCATATAATAAAAAATTGCAAAAGAGAAAAGCTACACACAACATGTAAATCATTAATGTTATCTTAGAAACATATTAGGTAAATATTAGGAACTTTGAATAGAAAACAGAGAAAAGGAAAGAAAGATTATATATCTTAATTGATTAAAACACAACAGAACAAAGGAAGGACAACTTTCCACCAAATGTTTTCCCTTCATAAAGGATTTCTCCTTTCACAAAGAGTTGATGCTGAATTGACAAATGATGACAAATGTGAATGAATTCCCTCCCCTTAAATGCTTATATTTATTTGCATCACTTACTCACTTAAACTAATTAATATTCTAACTAACTTCCCTTTGTTCACAAGTCTAACAAAGACCAAACAAGAGGTTAAGTCACTTTTACTAACTCTCACCCTATTTTGTAACATTACATAAAGAATAAGAGGGTACATTATGCAACATATACAAAGGAAGTAGTAGATCCAGAAAGTAATAACATTAACATGTATAAGTTAATAGTCCTTTATTGAAAACCATTTTATGCATTCAAATTAATTGTGACCCAAACTACATTCATCAGGTTGGACAATTTTGGTTGGCTTGGTCTGATTTCCCACTCCTCCTTGTAAAGTTTTTACCCAGCCCATTAAAAAATAAATGAACGCTTGTTGGATGAAAGGCATTGGTCCCAAGTTGTGATGTGGTAGCCAATGTTCTCAGTGGATAAATAAAATAAGTGTGAATTATCTATGTCAATATTTTTTCTTTAGCTCAAGTCTTAATAACACATTTTTGTTTCTTATTATTAATTTCTAATTAGGATTGTGTAGGATATAATTAATGTTCCATAATTTTTTATATATCTTTACCTTCTCTTTCTTTCATCTAATCACTTAACCAATGATATTTGTGATCTAACCGCTGAATCATATTATAATATCTAATAGATCATGTATATTGAATTTCAAAGAATTTGAAAAATTTGTAGGTGTGTTATTCAAATACTGATATTTACATATATTTAAATAATATATGAGCCATTAAAATAAAGTCATCAAATGAAGTATCTATCAATTTTTGTTTTGTGTAAAATTTTATAAACATGATCTACTAGATATTATAACATGATCTCATTCATATATATATATATATATATATATAAGGAAAGATTAACTTTATTTAAAAATAAGTTTAACATGAGTTATTCTGCTTAATATCTATTTTTAATAGTTAAATTTTATCAATCTAATAATTAAATTAATATATTTTATTATATAGATCATGCTTATAAAATTTAAAGCAATTACAAATTTTTAAAATTTTAAATTTATTTGATACTATATTAAGTAAATTTCAATTAATATATATTAGAAGAGGTATATTATATGTTAAAATAAAATAATATAATAAAGTATCAAATCTCTTTTAAATTTTAAGAAATTTTGTAAATATGATCTATATAATAAAATATATTAATTTAATAGTTCGATAAAATTCAACTATTAAAAAGAGACATTAAGCAAAATAACTCATGGTAAACTTGCTCCTACATTAATTTGATCCCTCATATACTTTATCTATCATTTTGAGATAAGATAATTTTTATTATTTTATAATAATTTTTAGATAAAATATATTTTTAATTTTTTTTTACATTCTAGAATTTTAATTTAAGTTCCTTATTTTTAAAATGACAAGTTTTAATCTCTCATTTTTTTAAAGTGAATTATTTTAAATTTATAAAATAAAAAATATTTAACTCGTGACATATATTATCGTAATCGTAGTTACAACAAAATGACGAATTCACTAAAAATTTTAGAAAGAATTTCTTAGATTATGGAGTCACCACCAAATTTTATTTTTTAAGAGAAAATATTTGGAAAAAAACCCTAACTTGAGAAAGAGTTCTAGGTTTGGGAGTCGGTTATGATTAAGAAAGGTATTAGGCACCCTACTCGCCCGTTCCGAAGAACGGTACCCTTAAACTGAGTGTGATTTTGATATTTTTTTAAAACTGTTTGATTCCTTTAAATAGAATAGAAATAAATAGGTTTGTGAAAAATAGCGCAACAGGACTTGATCTGCTTCTACATATTCCTTGATGTAATAGGAAATTCAAGGTTATGTAGTTCGGGTAAAGAGACTTGATCTTCAAAGGTAATTGAAAAAGTAAGGTTTATACCGAATTGAGAAATGAGTTGAAAGTGTTTTGAATGTTTTTGAAAAATTCTTAATCCACACATGCACAGAGTCCGAAACAAACGAGGGTTGTACTGTGACCCATATGATTTCTAAATATTGAATAGTAGGGTATGTTACCAATTCACATTTAGAGCTCATTACATGAAATCTAGGATTATTAAAAATATCGAAATGTATTTTGAGAATTTGATTTTTGAAGGTGATATGAAAGGGTGGTGTCTAAAACTTTTGAATATTTTGAAGAAAATTCTTAATCCACATATGCACAGGATCCGAGCCAAACGAAGGTTGTACTAGGACCCATAGGATCTCCAAACACTAAATAGCAGGGTATGCTACCAGTTCATATTTAGAGCTCCTTACATGAAATTTAGAATTTTGAAATATATCTTTTGAAATTTTGATTTTGAATTTTTGAAAGAATTTTTATGAGAAGCCTTGAAAGACTAATTTTCAAAAATAAATTTGAATGCGGCTTTTATTATTTTTTCCTTTTGTAGAAATCTCGAGTAAAATTTTATATATATATATGCCCAAAGGTCCATGGTCATTTTTGTCAATTTAAAGAATATAAAACTCTACTAGCAGGTAAAGCCGCATGCGGGTTGGATCGAACTACTAGGTGCCTCCACGTTAAGCCCAAATTGAATAGTTTAATGTCTTCGTATTTTTTAACTGAATATTCATACCGAATTGATGAGCCCCTTTTCCACTTTTTATGCACCTTATTGATGATGGAACCAACACAGTGAGGAAAGACAACCAAGCTTCCGCAAAATTCATTAACCATTTTGTGGTATCACTGGAAATAAAGTCGATAACTTTTTGCATCCAGCTAGATAAAATGCCACGAGGCCCAGTGGATGTAACTTCACAACTCAACAATGACACCAATCCATTAGTAAATCCAGGCTCACTATTGAAGAAAGAGGCCAAGTCATCAACGTCAACACGACCTTAAATTAGAAAGCATGAATGCATGTGTATTGCTTATTTTACACGAAAGTTCAAAATCAATTTCCACCTTTTGTTGATATTAGACAAGGAAATAACTTGCAGCCCGTGGCCCAAGAATTCAGCTGCTTTGATGTTCTTTCTTTATTTGCTGCATAATACTCAAAATGAAGGGTATAACCCAATTCATAAGCAATAGGGTCACAACCATTAAGCGAAACTGATGTGATTAGCCTAAGACCTTGTATGAATGGAGCCCTTCCAGTTGCAATTAACGCTGCGTCCATCTCCAAGGTATCTGTTGCCTCCTTGGACTTAACATAATAATGAATATTCTAGGGATTTATAAGAGCCTCCTGAGCCAACTTACTAATTTTAGGATCTTATTTAGGCATAAGTTACTCTAAAGCTTCTATAAAGGTAACCCCGCTCATTGACCTCAAGACCAATATAGCCATTTCCTACCACTGTCATCCAATCAGGAACAGACTCCAATTTGAGTACATGGTCACGGGTAATCACAATCTCCCCGTCAACTCCAATGCCTTTAGAATGAAAGGAACATAACTAGTAGTGACGATGATGTCTTTTGTAGTCACTATGTTGTTTGAAAAGCCAAATTGCACCTTTTGAGGATCCAAAATAACTGTGTAACTAGTAAGTATCTCTACTCCGAGCGCCTTTAATTTTATAATTCTCATGTTCTTTTGAACCTTGGATGCCGTCTTCATTCTTTTACCTTTGAATTCTATCACCCTACCTCTAAACTCTTCTTGTAATGATGTCATAGGAAGGTTAAGTAACCTCATGGTTATAATGGCAACAAGAGCAGCTATTAAAGCAACTCCTACATCTCTATGGAGAGTTAACAAGGCCAAAGCAGCTTGCAGAATACACATCTATGAATCCTACCTGTACCGACAAAATTCACCAATCCTCTCAGCATTAACAGTCATTTAATTCATTATCTCACCTCCAGAGTATCTCAATCTAGCAAAATCAGATAACTTCAGTTGCTTTCTTCAACATGCCTTCTCTACAAAGTCCTTAAAGAAGAATATTTAATGTAAAGGTATCTGGTTTGAATGAGTTCTCCATATCTCCCAGCCTAAATTACCATCTTTAGCAATCCATGGTCGTAATTCTTTCTCAGCCTTGTTAGAACAGAACTCTTCAATAGTAATCCAATTCTACTTCCCTTAACATGCTTCAACTTTTTCTTAAGATTTGAACTGATCTTGTCAGCATATAACAGTACTCTTACATTGCATACCACTATTTTGGACCAATTATTCCCACAACTGAAACTACTGCTAGGATCAATGTGAGATCATCTCAGTTACTTGTCTTAATTTACCCTATCACAAACTAATTTAGTATTAGAAGCAGTGCCATAATTTTCCTCTTCTCTTGTTCTTGCTTTCAAAGAGGGCCTAAGAGGCATGGCACTTAGGATTTGATTTGCATGGCCTAGGGTAAAAAGTTGGATGGCCTTGGTACAAAACTCCACCATGGTAAAGATGTATCAAGCACATATCCACTGAAAACAACAGCAGATATAATTATAGGAGACATCCAACAAAGAAACAACCTAACAACTTTCATGATCCATGCATTAGAAAGTCGTATGAACTATTCTCCATGTAGGGACCCAACCAAATTCTTGAGCTATTCCTCCGAAGACTACTATTTAGAATTTCTAAAATTGATCTAAGTCACTTATCCTGTGCACTCATAAAATTTTACTGATAAGTTTGCAAGATCTTGGCAAATGGTCCACAAATGAGAAGAGGAACTAAACCAGCAAGAGTACCAAAAAGAATACCAATAGAAAGGGACAAGTTATCTTGCAGAGGACTATGTTATATGAAACTAGCATGGAAATTATCCCATTTTATATGTATCCACTGTAACGTAATTTCGCCTGTTGCATACCTTCCCCTTACTATGCTCGAAAGCCTTAGTTGTTTCTGGTACACTGCCACCATCAAAACAGATCTTAATTCAAGCCAGACCTTCTGGAGTCAAAGAACCAATGTCTTTGGGGCACAGACTCAACTACTTTGGAAAAGAGCAAGGAAAATAACTAGGGAAAGACATTTTTGAGGTCCATATCTGTGTTATTTGAGTAGCATAGAGTATTAACGGCAATGGTTCTAAGTGTACCAACATGCTATCTCTTTGGAGTGAGTTGTAACAATAGACCAAAAGGCACTGAAGGAAATGCACAAGCCATTATAGGTTCTTGGAGAGTTAAAACCAATACACAAGAACAGGTCCACCACGCGGCATTTAGAATTTTGATCTATTCATATCAAATCCTCTGTTTAAACAAGCTAACCAGCTGAGGAGCTATCAAATTTAGCTACGAAATTCTTCAATCCAATACAGTAAATTGCAATGCTAATCACAATGCCACTGATTAACTTTTACTCAGCTAAGAGTTTCAGCAATTAATGTTTCTTTTCAATGAAGTACTATCATTCTTATGCATCATTGAAAATGACTAAAGCCTAATCAAATTAATGCAAGCTTTTTGGTGCAGAAATGATAGAAGAGTAACCGGAGATAACTAACTTGTATGAAACATTATATGGAGTATGCATGTCAGGAACTTTATGCTAAAATTAATGGAGGTTTCCTTTCTTCCAATCCAGTAGAGTCGGTTGGTGAGCAGAGAAAGAGGCCTCTAAATCCTTTCGGAGAACAACCGGCCGAGAGAGCAACAGCTTCCAAATTTCTTTCAAGAAAGTCAATTTTTGTAGGAAGCCAATGCATTAATCTTGTGCATAGCTTGAGAATCAATGGACGCTTGAATCAGATTGGAACCTTTAGAGGAAGAAATTTTCCAAAAGCAGAATGAAGAATCGAACCAAGATCAGAGACGTAAGATGGCCACTTGAATTGAGATGGCCATGGTTATTTTTGGACCAGAATGCGATAACGAAAGGGATCTGGCATGGAGAAGAAGCAAAGACCATGCAACCGTTCGTTCCCCATTCTCCTTCAGAAGCTCCTCCCTCTCCTTTTTATTTTTGAAATTTTCTCTCTTCTCAAAATTCTTCTCCTTTTTCAATCTTTCTTTTATTTATCCTAAAAACTCTTTAACTAACTAACAGTTATTTAACAAACTAACTAATTCCTAATAAAATTTTCAAACAAATTCTTTTGGTTTCAAGTGTCCTCCTTTTTTTATTTTTTTTTATTTTTCTTTATTTATTTTTTAAACAATTTTGGACCAAATTATCTTTTGGTCAAATTTTAATTTTGAGCTCTCTATTTTCTTCCTTATTTTTCTTTTTAGTTCTCTTTTCATTATTATTATATCTTTTTTCTAGTTTTTTTATTTATTTATATTTATTCTTATTTTCTTTTTTTTTTTTAATTTTAAATTTTAATTTAAACATTAATTTATAAATACTATAATTGAGTGTTCACATATATCAATATTTGATACATCAATAATAAAAAAATAATAATAATTTATTTTAAAAAATGAAATATCAATATATGTCATGTTAAAAATGATGAATAAAATTAAAATTTTAAAATTATTAAAATTATATTTTATTTATAATTTTTTATAAATAAACATATAATAATTTTATATGGTATTAATATAATAAATGCTATTTGAGATTATATGATATTAATAATATTTTTATAAATTTTAAATGCATGAATACCTTTAGATATTCATTTGGACATTATTAATATAAATGGATACAAATTTGAAAAAAAAACTATTTTCACCAACTTTTTACCATTGACGTCTTTATCTATTATATTATTATAATTTTGTAGTTTACTAAAAAATAATAAAAATAATAATGATAATATTAAAAAAATATGAAGATTTCATGTTATTAGAATAAAATATATAATAAAATTTAGAATAAGAAAAGTGAATACAAATAAAAGGTTTAACTAGGTTAAGTTTTTTATGATTATAAAAACAAGCACAAAGATTTTTTATTGCAATTATTCTTTTAAAAAGATAATAATGTAAAATAAATATAAATAATAACAACATAACATATGCATATGTTCAATGTAATTCCATATATACATGGTAATATTTAAAATTTTACTTATATGATATTTAATAAAATTAGCAGAAAAATTATTTAAAATTTGAAAAATTAGTTTAAAATTGAAAAGTAGGTAAAATCTGAAAAATTAGTCATAAGTTACAATTTAAAAAGAAATTGGATCAAATAATGAAGTATTTAATAAAATTAACTGTTAAACTAATTGATATAAATAAAATAAAAAATAATAATAAAAATATTGAAATTGAATTTAATTTTACAAATTTTAATATTTTATTTATTTAAATTAAATTACTATGTTAAAATTTAATTTTATTTATTTTAAAGTTATATAAACAAATTTTAAGCTATTAAAATGATTATATATTATAAAATTAGAAGTTTAAAATAATATTTTTATAAAAAAATATTTATTTTATCTTTAAAATTAACAAAAATCAAATATTTTATTATAGATAATTTAAATAAAATATTTAATAATTAAACTAAATATTATTATATCAAATAATAATGAAAAAAGGTAATGTTTAATAATAAATGAGAGATGGTCAAAATATATCAAAATACAAACAAAAAATAACTTTGAGATAGTAGCTGAAAGTTTTGAACATTAATAAAAGTATTAAACAAACATTGATAGTTATCAAAATAACTATCATACCAAATAGAATTAAAATAATTTTAAAAAAATTATAATCAATTATCTCATCATTCATCTAATTCAAATACACTATCAACCATATTTATAAAAAAAAATTTTACAAATAAAAAACTTTTTAAATATTTTGACAATTTTACCAAACATATTAATTTTTAAAACAAATTTTATGTATTTTTATCATAATATTCAATCTTTATCAAAATGCACTGCTTTATTAGGTTATTCTATTTAAAATATAATTATCTTTTAGGTAAAATATATAATTTTTATAAAATAAAAATAATTGATTTAGTCATTTTTTCAAATATCTAGTTTTGTGTTTTTTAAAATTATTTAGGTTTAGTTTTTGTTGTTACATTATCTATTAACAGAAATTAATATTTTATATATATAATTGTAATTTTTATAAAATTACTTTTGTTTAATTTTAGCTTTTTCTTTTTAAAAAATAATTTTAACCCCTATTTTATAGAACAATCGAAAAGTTTATACCATTTTAAACAATAAAATTATAATAAGAACATTTTAAAAAAATAATATGGCAATTATTATCATTATTTTTATTTTATATCGATAAAAGTATGATTATTTTAATGTAATAAAGTTGCATCTTTTTATAATTACAAATAGTTCATAGCATCCAAACAATAAAATTTGATTCCATGAAAATCTTTAGTTGGATTCAATATTAAAAATGGTTCAAAAATAATGCTATGTATAAACATCTAAGATGTAATGTGATTTAATGATAAATTTGTATATTGATCTTAATATTTGACTGTGTATTTATGTGTTGAAATAAAAAAATAAAATTATATTATTTAAAATTAATTAAAAGTTAAAAGATAAAAGATAAAAATTAAAAGCTAAAAAATTAGATGAAAACTAAAAACTAAAAAATATTTGATAAAACTAATTATTAAAATAATTTATAAATATAGAATGATAAATAAATATAGTTAAATAATAGATTAAAATATAATAAGTTTGATATATTTTTTTAAACAATAAATATATTAAAATTTAATTAAATAACTTTTTTAATTTTTATATAAATAAATTTCAAATAATTTTTTTAAAAAATTAATTCTTTTATAATTTTATTTTGTAATGAACAATTCAATATTTTGTAATACAATAAAATAAAGAACATATATAAAAATAATAATTTAAAATATAATATTTTATGATAATATAAAATAAATTAATCAAAATTAATGATATTATTATAAACAAATAAAATAATATTAAATTTATAAAAATAAATAGATAAATAAAATATCATGTTATAAAAATATATTAAAGATAAAAGTGAAAAAAATATTTTAACTAAAAATTAAAATAGATAAAAATTACTTGAAATCATTTTTCCAAAAATACTATTAATCATGTAAAAAGTCAATACCTAATAAAATAAATTATTTTATCAAATAAAATTAAAATATATTAATAAATTTTTTATTTATTAATTTTAACTTTCTGCTTGCTGAAATTGTTTCTCAAACATAAGAATATGTATTTAATGATGTAAATTATTTGAAATATTTAAAAAAACCAAAGCAAATCAAATTTTTTAAAATTAAGAAACTAACCAACTTAAAAAATTCTAGGGGACTAAGATCAGTCGGATACATTAATTATATAAACTAGTGTTATCATATAACAGATGGGATTAACGATAGAAGCTAAATTGAAATTAATTAAAAAATCAAAATTAAACATTAAAAAATTAAAATAAGATATTTCCAATTTTATAGGATGAAACCATATTTCTGATTGTTGCACAAAGACAATGGCGATGATGGTAAAGGGGCTGGGTTGGGCGCGTGAGCAACACTGTCACACTACCCTTCAAACATGAGTGCACTACTAGTTTGTTCTAGAAGGGTCCATTATCCTCAGATAAAACCCGCTATCCCTGTTTAGGGTTTTATCTTCATCGTTTCAACTTCCAACGCCCACTTTCTAACCTCACACCCCCAATCTCTCTCTGCTTTCTGGTAATTCCTCTCTCTTCGCGCGCCATGACACTCAGCTTCTCTTTCTCACACAAATTCTCATCTCTTATTTCTCTGTTTTTATTCATTTTTCTGGACAGTGTAAGCTCCAATCCATGGCCAGCGCTCAGCTCACAGCAACAGCATCATCACTCTCTACGGCGTCGTTTGAAGGACTTCGACCTTCCGCCGTTCGGTTTCCTCTCGCCGGCCATGTCAAGATTTGCAACTTCCCCCAGAGGTCCTTCCGGGGTTTGGTTGTCAAAGCCGCAGCTGTCGTTGCTCCTAAGGTTTATTTTTATTCATTCTTTTTTTTTTTAAAAAATGAAAATGTATATTTTCAAAGTGTTGTATCATTTTGCTATTATGTTTTATCTCATTTGTTATGCCAATGCTATATGTTAGTATTGTTTGTATGAATTAAAGAAGGCCACTACTTGCAGTGCCTAAATTCTCTTGGAATGGCGTATGTTGCATATGCATTCATGGAATTGTGTTTGTAAATAACATTTTCTACAATTAAGGGAGAAATGTGAAGTGAAGGAAGAGAGAAGTGGAGTTGTAAGGAAACATATGTTGAAGGAATATCATGACTATTTGTGCTTTAGAGAGTGTGTTTTGATTGAGGGCAAGGGAAGAGACGGTAAGGTTTTCTCTTCTTAAATTAAGGGAGTCTACAGTATAAAATAATATTAATAGAAATGAATCAAAGACAATTAGAGAATACTCTCATACCCGAACTCGAGTGTATAGTCCGTAGAAAATTTCCTTGCATGTTAGTTTGGCCCAATTGTATATATATTTTGAAGTTTTCTAATGGATTAGCTGTCATTTTCTCTTGGATTGTATTTGTAGTTGAGTTATGGAACCAAACTGATTGCGACTTAGAAGTCGTGGGATTGTTTTCAGAATTTTGGCTTATTGAAATATGTGTGGTTTATATAACCCAATGCTACGTGTACCTGAGTGATGGTTTTACCGTGCAGTACACTGCTATTAAGCCTCTTGGAGACAGAGTGCTGATAAAAATTAAGGATGCAGAAGAGAAATCCGAGGGAGGGATTATTCTTCCCTCATCTGCTCAAGAAAAGCCTCAAGGGGGTGAGGTGGTTGCTGTTGGAGAAGGAAAGACAGTTGGGAAGACCAAAGTGGACATTAGTGTGAAGGTAATGTTGCTGCTATGTTAGTAGCAAGTCATTAAACCATTGTTGATCTATCTTTAATTTTTTTCTGAGGAAGGAGGGCATTTTCTTTGAACAGACAGGCGCACAAGTTGTGTATTCTAAGTATGCAGGTACTGAGGTGGAATTCAATGGTACAAAGCATCTTATTGTGAAGGATGATGACATTATTGGTATCCTTGAAACTGATGACATCAAGGATCTTCAACCCTTGCATGATAGAGTCCTCATAAAGGTACTGCCTCTGTAGACTTATGCATTGAATCTTTAGGTGGAGAGTGGAATTTGATCATCTGTAAATTTTACAATTCTCAAGGTATAAATATTTAGGTTCTGCCCATGTGAAGTCCTAATTTTTGGTAACCTTGTTTTCCGTATAAACTCTTGGCACTATGGTCTTTTGCTTCTTTTGGATGCCTGTTATAATTTTGATGATAGCTACTGATATGATTAATTATCGAGTGCAGGTTGCAGAATCTGAGGAACAAACTGCTGGAGGCTTGTTGCTTACAAAGTCGACCAAGGAGAAATCTTCTATTGGAACAGTAAGCATTCCTATCTTATGCTCAGACACAATATCACTTGCACATGGCAGTGTCCTATTAGTATTTAGTATTCCCGTAGTACGATGTTTTTGGATACCATGAGCAACAATGGTATGACTGAACAATGTTTTTGTATTACTTGGCGCATTTTATAGGTGGTAGCTGTTAGCCCAGGGCCTGTGGACGATGAAGGCAACAGAAAACCGTTGTCCATCACTGCTGGTAGCACAGTTATGTACTCCAAATATGCTGGAAATGACTTCAAGGGCAAGGATGGTTCTGACTATATTACCTTGAGGGTCTCAGATGTCATGGCAATCCTCTCCTAGGAACAACTTGTTTGGGTTTTGTAACTTGAAAATTTTGTGTTCATCACGAGAAAGGTGGATTTTTTAAATTGTAATGATTGAAATATAGTTCATTGCAATCTGTTCCTTAGACAATCGGCACCATATTTGGATTTGATACCCTCTGGTGTTAAATTAAGTTCTACAATTTCTAAGGATATTTTCTTAATAATAATGCATTATAAAGAAAATATTAAGAAAAATGTAATGACATTAATATTTGTAGGATAAATATAATAGGCGATATTTTAATACTTAGTACGAAGGATTTAAAATTATCCGTTTAAATTTATTGTTTGTAATTTGCACCTTACTGTTTCAAATACGGAAAAATTCTTCATGGGGACTGGCATGAAAAGGGATTAATTCTACTTCATCAGTAATGTATAGATTTGCATTCTTGCATCGAAATTTGAATTTCAGCAAGAAATTACAGGAAACACGAGATGTTAGCCACGCGGATAGGGAAAGTTTCTGTATAAACAATGAATTGGTTATTTGCTTTACCACATTTTGGATGAGAAATTTTTAGATTTTCAGAAATTTTTAAGTAAAAATAAGTAATTATTAAAGGAAAAATACTACATTAGAGAAGTTATAAATAATAATTTAAAAAATAAAATAATAAAGAATTTTAGAAATTTTTTTAAATAAAAGTTATTTATAATTTTTTTATTTAATTTAGATAAAAGTCTATATAGTATTTAAATTTTTTTTATTATTTAAATATATAAATTCTAATAATTTTAAATTATTCTATCTAAACATAAGATTAGGATCACCAAGAACTCCCTTTATCCATAAAACCGAAGAAAAGTAACAAAACTACTTTTCCAAGAACGTCAGGTGAGAAGTGTAAGAGAAAGATCAAAATCCCAAATGAACCGTGAAGGTCAAGGATGAAGCGATGAAGTTGCGAGGGAGTCACTGCTAAGCTTCAATGGAAAGGATTAGATTAGAGGGGTGTTTAATACTCAAAATATAGTCTGAAGAACCCAAGGATCGTACACAATAACTGAAGTGATGGAATCTACAACATACGCAAGCAGGGATGTGCGCAGAAAAAAGGCGGGTAGGCGTAGGTCCACATTTTTTGCATTTTTTTTATATCTACTTTTTCAAAAAATTTTATTATCTCTATTTTAATTTTTTCTTTAACGTATATTACAGAAATTAATTTATAAAATCTATATGTATATATTTTATTTCGTAAATTAATTTACAGAATATATATTAATATATTCTATAAACTAATTTACGTGATATATATTTATATATTTTATAAATTAATTTATAAAATATATTTAAATTATTTTAAATTTTACTCATTGATATTTATGCATATACACATTCAGTATTTACGAAACGTATATAGATAAAAGCATAAAAAAGTAACTTAAGGAATGTAAAAAGCAACTGCCTTACATGTATTCACTCAGTGCTTCTTATTAAGGCAGTCAATTACAGATTACACAAAATTGCCCGGCCAATTGCTTATAGACCTTTTTTATATGGGAATTGCAACACTTCAACTCAACGCACCGTTTTTTCAAAGTACCCGAAAACTCCCCGTATTGCTTAACTATACAAAGCACCGATTAGGAACCTGATATTACAATAACAAATTCAAAAGCAGTCGTAAAAGTGGTAATCATTTGCTCCTAATTAAAAACAGTCCTTGAACCCCAAGTGAGTGAGGTAAAGAACATGGCAAATCTAGGAGCATTCCGAGGTACACACTTCTCTTCACCACTCTTTTGCTGGAATATTTACCAACTTGAACCTTAGCTAGCAAAGTACCCATCCCCTTCGCCCATTAAAGTTTCATCTTTATGGCCTGTTCAATCTCTTGTACAACTTAACCTTTTACATTTTATCCTTTTTTTTTTTAATATTTCACACCTGAAGTTTCCATTAGTACGCGCATCTTTTGAGCACAATACTAATTGTGTAAAAAGTAAGAGATAATAAGATTGGTTCAGGGTTGTGATAGGACTCTCACCAATTGTTGACAAATTATCTTGGAATGAGGCGGATTAATAGCTAAATCATGAATAAGTGAAACTTTATTTGCTCTGCAACTTTATGGGAACAATAGAGAAAGTAAAAACAATGAAATGGGGGAAAGGGTTTGGTGTGTTTGGTTTTTGGCTCTAAAGGGATGAGAGAATTTCTAACCGGAAAAGGAGAGAGAATCTCGTTGAGAATGACATGAAAAATGTACTCTTGCCTCTTTATTCTCAATTGTTGATGAGCTTTTAAATATAATGAATGATTAAGATTTATCAACATGACAGATCATTACTTTGCAAAATGAATAGATCCCCTCCCATTGAATATGGATGCCAAAACAAATCAGAGTCGAGATATAAAATAATGGATTATTCACATTAATAAGTATAAAGTATATTTGACAATCATTTATTAAAGTTATCATAAAATATTTATATATATAAGAAACTATAAAATTGTTTAAATTTATCCTCCTGATTTTCTCATCTAGGAAATATGCTAGCAAGTAACATCATTATAACAGCAATTGAGGCAGTTACTGAACTGTGTCAAAGTTGCCCTTTCAAGATATCATTTAGATTGCAGGAAGTTAATTATGCAAGCTTAAGCAAGCACACTATACTGAAAAGTGCAAAAAGACAAATAAATTCCTCATCCATAATAAACTTTTCTATGATTGCCACCATGAAGATTTACACAAGTGTAAAAAAAACATTTTTTTATATAAGAACGATCAAATATATTATACACCAGCTGACCTATACGGCTGTACCTTAGCAAAAAGAAAGTGAGAAAAAATTCCTAAACAAGCACAAGCGGCCACAAGAAAAGCAGATTCTGAAGTAGGATCTGTGCAACATTTTTAGTAAAGGAATCTGGTCTTGGTACATCTAAGGGTCTAAATTTCTCTCTTACCATTAAAAGCATGTGTTGACATAGAATCTGATGCAGTTATGTTGATACCTCTTCCACACTATCCCATCAACTGCATCTTTTGCAATGAATATGTCTATCTCCTTTCCACTTGTGATATAAAGAAGCACCAACAAGAAATTTAAGGGTTAAGTTAGTTCTCCATCTTTCAAAATATACAAGTTCACTGCTCCAAAATGTCAACGCTTGACTTCCTTATCGATTAAATGAGGCTGCAGAGTTATCATCATATTGTCCCCTCCATGCATTGCCATTATCTGTCCCACTACAAGCTTGATTAGGGATTGGAACATGACCTAAGTCCCCATCCAAGCTCATTTGCTGTACCTCAGCAGATGACAATATCTTTATGCTCTGGACACAGCTTACAAATTCTCTGCAAGGAATTAGAAGTTTAAGATTAAGAAAATAAACCTCAATGGATGAATACTAGGGACTACGAACTATGAGGAGGAATCAGCTACTTACTCCCAAGGGTCATCACCAACAAGAAGAATGTCGTTTTCATGATCGACATATACTAGTTTCCACTCAGTCCTTAGAGGATCTTCTAGCTGCCCTTCAATCCCAAACATCCGAGCCAAATCATGCCGGAGTTCATCATATCCCTTGTAACGAGTGACATCAATACATCTTCCAACAGAGCCACATTTTTGAACCTTCAAAATAAGAAAAGAAGGATTAAGAACTTGAATACCATCCAAACTATAAGACACTAAAACACAAGTAAATTAAGGCTAGAGCATTTGAGGTTGGTTTTTGGATGACACAGTTGCAGGAATGACTATTATGGAGTAACTGCCGTTCCCTTCTATATAGTTTTCCACTCAAAATTTGAGCTGAAGATACCCCCTTTTATTTCCAAATAGTCTCAAAGGGCAACACAAGTCAAGAAGTAAGAGTTCAATTTATAATTTATTAATGATTCAGTGAAGTTTACATATACAACTAAAAATAATTTCAAACAATCATATTCAGATCAATTGTAGTGTTGTGTTGGTGAAAAGATCATCATTGTACGGATGTCAAGCTAAAAGTATTAAAAGTGCAAGTTTACTGGAAATGCAACTGAAAACATTCATCTGCATCAACCGCAGTAATATTCCCTAAAATTGTGCAGTACTGGAATAGCAAATGGATGATGAAACACATTATTACTCTTTTTAAACTTAGAGAAAATAAAATATATAAAAAACAGGAGAAGGAACTATCTGTCAGTGTGGGACTTACTGTATGTGTGTGTGGGTGGGGGGAGGGGGTTGCCAAGACAACTAAGAATCTTAGGCAATCTCTATATGGAATATATAGGAAATGGATCTGACAGTGTATACTTAAACTAAGATCTACTAAAATATAAAAAACAAAGACACCCCTATTATGTTTAATTTGCACTATCTTAAAATTATGTGGCATTTCTACTTCTCCAGTTGTGTTAAACAACACTAAGACACCAAATGTATGCAGTAATTATACTAAATTTAAATAGATCTATAAATTTGTCAAAGAATGAGTAATGACAAACCTTAGTATATGTGCGCATCCGTTGTGTCTGATTAGCCCATAAACCATTATTTAAAACTCCAGTATCATTGATGGCAATGTCACTGGAGCATCCAGGCTTAAAAGGCATGTTTGGCACCCCAAATGGCTGCGAACTAATGGCAGCACTGGACAGCTCAGTTTCAATGTCTCTTGGAGCACTACCATAATTGGATAGTAAGTTTTGAAAATCTTTTTGAGAATCATACCCCCTTGAGAGCAAAGTATCAGGTGTTAGTCCATCAAGATTAGAGGCAAATGATAGATTATTTCTGGCCTGTGATTGGACATCACCATCCATGCAGAAGTTGGGAAGTGGGAAGTTCTGGTGGATGTTATTAGGATCAATACAGTAAGATGTTCCAGAAGAAGTTTCCAGCTGATCAGCAATTGTCCCTTTATACTTTAGCTGGTCAGTTCCTCTCACACTGGGCAATTCATGTTTGATCTGCATCTCAGACTTGCTCTGAAGCTCCTGTATCATGTTATTGGTGGGTTCAACTACCGAAGGTCCTCCTAATGTTCCTGTTACTTGCTGATTTCTTTTCAGAAGGTTTGAAGGAGATATCTGGCAGTTATTAGTAGATGGTGAAGTTGAGCATGATGGGGCATCTCCATCAGTAAGAGTAGAGGGAGCTCTAGTATTAGTTAGCGATTTCTGTGCATTATGGGGTTGGTTTACTGGAAGCTGCTGTGTTTGCATCAGAGCCGAAGAAGAGAAGTTGTTGCCATTGAGAAGCTTCTCCATTGAGAATGCATTGTTGCCAAGCTGTTGAGGCTGATGCTGTGATAGAGGCAGCTGCAGTAACTGCTGGTTTTGTTGGTGAGTGTTTTGTTGCTGAAGAAGCTGAGACTGCATAATTGGGCTAGAAGTGGAAAGGAGTTGTTGTTGCTGTTGCTGCTGCTGCTGTTGTTGCTGCAATTTCTGTAGCAACTGTAACTGTGGTTGCTGCTCTGAGCTGTTTTGCTGTGACAACTGAGTCATCTGTGGTTGCGGTGGTGTCCTGTGTGACAGGCTTTGTTGCAATAACTGCAATGGAGACTGCTGCAACTGTGTCTGTTGTTGCTGCTGCTGCTGCTGCTGCTGCCTCTGTAAGAGACTAGCTTGCTGATCTATCTGCTGCTGAAGCTGAGAGTCTTGTGGTAAGGATGCCATTAGCAATGGATTCTTATTGGCTGATTGGAAACTTTGTTGGGGTGGGATACTTCCTGGGAGTAATTGCTGTTGCTGAAGCTGTGAGTAAGTTACTGGTGGCTGTACACACTGATTTGGAATCTGGTTAGAAGCAATTGCCCCATTATTCATAAGGGTCTGTTGACACGACTGTTGTTGTTGTTGTTGTTGTTGCTGCTGGTGCTGTTGCTGTGGCTGCTGTGCTCTCTGTTGAGGAAGTTGGGGTTGTTGTTGCTGTGTCTGTGGCAGGTTTTGTGGTCCAGGCAGCTGTTGTTGCCTCTGCTGTTGCTGCTGCTGGAGCTGGTTTAATGGTGTTTGCAACAATGACTGCAGCTTCTGTTGTTGTTGCTGCTGTGGAGGCCATGATGTTGGGGACTGTTGCAATTGGTTGACTTGGTTTGGTAAATTAGGTTTGTTAAATTGAAGATTTTGTGCAGAAAGGACAGGGGCTTGAAAGTTCAACAACTTGGATGGATCATCAGTGCCAAGGTTACCATGCAGTGTATTAGATGAAAGCATGGATGGGGGTATAAAACCAGATTGAGCAGCAGAGAACTGATTATTCTGCTGCATGCTCATCCATTGTACTAAACTCAAACCAGGGAAGATTGAACTTGAGGCATCTTTCATGCCAAGGTCATCTCCAAGCCAGGGCATAGCCCTCTTGAAAGCATTTTCTATATCAGACTCATCTTCTGCAAAATCAGCAGCAAAGATCATCTGTTACAGTCATTCTAGACACAACATGGGGACAAGAGGAGAGTGGTGAATAACATGGGGATTTTCTGAATGTTACTCTTCAAAAATGAGATTATACTTTTAACATAGAAGCAACCTGATAAGATTTCGTAGTGAAGAAATGGGCCTATGAAGAACAGTTGATCTTAAGTAAAGTTATCTTGGATTAATAACTAGTATGATGAATTATTATCAAGTTTTTCAAGAGATAACAAGTTGAATGGATAAAATTCGCTCAAGGCTTAATGTAAGAAGCAGGATACAATGACCATAGCCTTCTGTCTCATGATGTAGAACCGAAAATTCATACCAAAATTATTGTCTCTGCAAAATAATTTCTTGGCCTAGAGACTGAATTCTAATAAACATAACAATTTAAAGGAATCTAAACTAGAATTCTATACACAACCTCCTGACTCTAATCACACATATCTACAAGCAAATTCATCAATTTTATCAGTGTCCCAGTATTGAATTTCTGCACATATGAGAAAATAGATGTTGTTTGAGTTGAATTGTTTACAAGATGAAAACTAAGAAAAGTTTTTTGATAATCAATCTAAGAAAATTTGTTAGACAGAAAACTAGATACAATCAATGGAAACAATAAGAAATTCCTGAACAAAATTTGAACTAGTTGAGAAGAGAGGGAGGGGGGAGGGGGACTCTTGCTACCTGGCATTCCTGGTTGCTTGGGGAACTTGGGCCTAAAAAATGGAGGTGGACAAATGTAGAAAGGAGTCACTACTGGTTCAATATCCCAAATTGAAACTCGGCTGGGGCGCTCACCAGCTGTTGATTCATCCCATCCAACCTATAAAAAATTTAAAAATTGATTGCCTCAAGGAGCTAGGACAAAAGTTCAATATTAATTACAGGGTTGTGCACATGATCATGTACATGTAGATTATAGGACACTAAACAATAATGCATGCTTTAGATTTTTTTCCTCTGAACTTGCAAAGTTGAAGATAAGAAATTTTTCTGGTTCAGGTCTAGCTATACAAATATTGCATCTCTTTCTTTATGATACATAAAAGGTCTTATAATACCTGAAGGTTGCGCCACTGTGAATTTTTCCATCTGACAGGATCCAAGTCACTGATCCCAGTGATTGTACCCATATATCTACGCACTCCTGACTCCTCAGTCTCAAACATCATTCTGAATCTCATTCCAAGGGAAACTTGATTGTACAGGGCTTTATTATACTTGGCCAATGGAATTACAAATTCAGATGGACTGGCCCTATTAAATTGATAGATGTCTATTAAGAGGCTGTCACAAATATTCAATGCATGCCATTCTATGTTATCATTCATATTATAGAAAATACAAGCTATTACAAATAGTACCTTGGATTATAAAATATTGTAAATGGGCTGTTATTTGAAGCAGCATGAGCTGCAGCAGCAAGAATGCCAATATGCATGCTATCACTGGATATTACTGATGAAGATAGAGCTGGCTGCTGTCTATTAGCTCGCTTTATACCTAAAAGGAGTTGCTGTTTTTCGTCTCTAAAAATAACAAAAAAATATATGTATATATATATGATTGGTATAAGAAGTTGAAAATAATTTCTCAAGTTTCAAGCGAAAAAATTTATTCTTACCTGATAAAAAGGACAGAATCTCCAGCAAACAGCCTTTTTGTGCTAACAAAGACACTCCAACCGGTAGTTAATAGATGCCTCTTTGGTTGTCCTGTAACCGTTGTTCTAGCAATTTTAGCATTCAATCATGCAAAACATCAAATAGACAACTTCTATATTCTTCAAAGAATACTTTCCAAATTAATAGTCTTAGAATTTTCTAGAAGATGTTCAGTTTAACCAAAATGAGGTTGCATCAGTAACAAGCTATATGCCTCTGAGGTTTAGATAACAAATGATAACATAACAAAGGATGAAAGCAATGGAGGAAGGTAAAAGTCACTATAGTATACCGCGATAAATATGTCTAAATGTCCATGTATTGTCATGCAAATCTTTGGCAACAATCTCCTGAGCCGGAGGTTGCATTGAAAAATCCTATCAAACACACTTCGGGTCAGCAAAAAAGATCACATAAAACTCTTCCAAAATAAACAAAAAATGTTGTATACACACCAGAGGTGGGAATATTTTTTCAGCTGCTCTACGAGGCACAGAAAATCCACCATGAGTGCTGGTGTCACTAGCTGTAAGAGTTTTGCAAAAGAATTCAGTAGGTTGTTGGTTTTGTTTGAGACCCATGTCTGATGCCAGTATTGCTTCCTTCTCATACTGTAGAACAGTTAAATCAAACAACCTTCAATAAGTTCCTATCATTGGTCAGCATGGATGTTAAAGGAACCAATTATCAGACTGAATAGCTGACCTACTTTATTTACAGGTTGAAGGGTCATCTGTGCATAGACCTCATCAGTTTCAGGATCAGCCTGATCCAAAACAGAAAGGAATATATGTATTATATTATATGTTGTTCACATAAAAAAGTCAGAAAGAATCATCATATCAAATGCTTCAGAAAGTCATATTCTTGTATTGATTTTGCTTCCAGCTTTCCCTACTATCTGGCAGAGGTGGCAAATGATATGCACCAAGTTAAGCAAATGAGGAAACAAAAACACAGCTTGCAATGTATTCAACTCTAAGGTTTGGTTGTAGAGGACTGACATAATTTTTAATGGCATATACCATACAGAAATGTCAACCCTTTTACTTAAAAAAACATATTCCTAAACAAACTAGTTTATCTTGATGACTAGCCAATATCCAAAACTATCAGATAAATTAAAAAATTAGCATTCGTTCCTTCAAGGAAAATAAATCTCACTATAGATGGAATACATCTAGTCTTCTAATATTTTTTTAAAAAAAATCTTCAAAAATTTTCATTATTGTAGAATTGCCATGACACATGAGAAAAGTGCACCTACATGCAAGGCAACATTATGAAGCATGCAAATCAACTTGGATGGAAGGTTAGGGTAACTGGGTATGAAGTCAGCCTCCTTTTGCATGGATGCTGCAACCTGAAAGTTATAGTAGTCAAAAGAAACTCCGTCAGAAACCATAATAAAGAAATATCATGATTTTAGAATCATGGGATCAGAAACATACTTGCTCACTGTGTCCTTGAGGAAAGTAAACCACAAGACTCCCAACAGGAGGTAAAGAAACCAATGGTCCAGCACAAGCATGCCATAACTCTGAATTGATGGTCTTTCTTTCCCCTGAAACAGGCACAGCCATAATGTTATTTTCAATAGAAAGATAGATAGATACAAATATTAAACAGTAAATGTTAAACCCTCAATCTTGTTTATGCTTGTTTATGATTAAGGGTTGAAGTAAAAAAAGGAAAAGACAGATTGTAGAATCCATGTTACAAGACACCAAGTACAAGAAGCTTTTAAGAGCTCAAAGAAACAAAACTTCATATTAGGCATGAACTTAGATGTTTCATTCCATCTGAAGGTGGCATAAAGGCCAATATAAATTGTCTTATACAAGGGAAAAAAGAGTTTCTTCAAGCATGTTGTCAAAGAAGGCTACATTGCAAATATATTTTTAGTTGTCAAAAGCATATTTAATTCCAGAAACAAAGAAGCAGATCTTGCATATTGTTCTTGCCATTATTCTGACTTTGTTATCACTAGATTCAGTATCTTAATTGGTGGCAAATGGAAAAAATTAAGTTAGAACCCTTCTTCCTGAAATATGAGACCATACAAGTCAGAATCCGAATCACATATTTCCATCTTGCATTGGATTTTTCAAGTCTAACTAGCAAATACTGATGTTTTTCATTATTATTATGTCATACTTGCTAAAAGTAACAAAAAGATGTAGATTTCCCAGAATTTTAAAATTCAGTTACACAAGATTCATACCAAGCACATTCCAATTTGGCGTTTACAACCAAAAGGCTTTTTCTTCAAGTGAGACAAAAAGAAAAGGTGACCAAAAACGAGGGGGAAAATGCAACAAAAAGACAAAGTAAAATGCCAACGTATGAGTTAAATTTAGGCCAGGGGAAAAAAACATCTCATGGAGAAGAGGCCAGCAAAACAACTCAAGATAACCAAAAGATCAACAACTATAAAATCAGATGAATAATAGCAACTTCCCTTCATCATGATGTACTCATTTATTAGATCTACAATGCTATTAAATTAATTCAACAAGATAAAAAATAACATTTTCTTTAAAAGCAATAATCCTCAGAGTCACCAAGCAGTGTTAGTGTTGGATGAAACAGGAAAACACAAGCTTAGAGAGAGAGAGAGAGAGAGAGAGAGAGGAGAGAGAGAAAGAGCCTAATGAGGCTGAGAGTAAACCTTGAGAAAACGTACCTTCGCCAGAATTAGGCAAGTAACCATTGGAAGGAGCCTTCATTACCACCTATAGAAATGATGACCCCAAACAAGTTCAACACTTGGTCTTCTTTTTTCTCTCTCTAGTAACAAGATTTAACCTTGTTCCTCAAGTCTTCCACAATAACAACAATTTCTAACTCCAACTCATCATCCAAAAATAGCAGCAACACTTCCCCAGAAACAAACAAGAAGAAGATGAAGAACCCCCTTTGGTGCCTGCCACAAAATTGTCCAATAACATGAAGCTGAATCAACAAAAAGCTCACCCCTTTTCCCAGAAATGCTACTAATTGCTGGCTTCAACCCCACACAAGTTCCAAATTCAACAAACCCAAAATAAAAGCCTCCACTTTCCACAATTCACTCCACCAACATCCAAGGACTAATAAAATCCTTCTAGAATGTTCAAATTCCGAAAACAAGAACTTTGCAGCTGAAACAAGTGAAGCTGATTGATGGTGTCCAAGAAGCCAAAACCTGAGTAACATAACAATTCCAACAGTGACACCAAACAACTAAAAACAACCAAAAACAAAACCCACTTAAAAACTATCCCCCCATATAAAAAAAAATGACAAAACTAAAAGAATCACCTTCAAGGCACCATATTCATCAACCAAAGGAACACAGAGACACAGGGAGAATCAAGTAACCAAAATGGAAAAGCATAAAATGGGGAACTAACTACACTTCGTGAGGATTAAGGTAGCAGGGTGATGTGTGCAGGACCAAAGTTGAGAAAACTGACTTGTCGCCGAGAAATCAGAGAAGACTGAACAAAAGGAAGACACCTTTTTTTTTTGGTGCTTTATGTGAACAAGCCGACATGAAATATAGACTAAGCAATCAATCACAGACAAGCATGGTTAAAAGAACTCATTAAAGAAGTAGGGTATTAAGTATTATTATTATTATTATTATTATTATTATTGTTACAAAAATTAAAACTAAACATGATTAATTAACGTTTCTTAATTACATGACATGAAACATGATCATGTTTTACACAATATTCCTCCTTCCCGTGGTTAAAAATTTGGGCCCCAATCCCACCTTGCATTCCACCGAGAATTTGCACTTTTCTTGTAACAATAACCGCGCATCAACAGATTCACATATTTTCATTTCAGTGATTGAATATAATAATACATAAATATCGTAATTTTTGTTAAATAGATTAGAAATATTGCACGCCCTTTGAATGTAAGATCTTGTACTAATATTTCATGTACTTGCAAATTCACCAAATTATGTATGTGGAGTTTCTACTGGGAATTTTCTTCACTTTCACACAAGTTATTAATGTATATTCATATAATTAATTCAACTGAAATATAATTTTTTTACTGCTACTCAATCATTGATTAGTATAATATAATTTAAAGTTATTAATTTTTATAATAAATAATTTATCATCATATACATCTTATACGTAAATTAAAACCATAAAAAATTATTATATTAATAACTTTTTATAAAATAAATTCATTATATTAATAAGAAAAAAATTATTTATTGAATTAAAAATTTTAAAAAAATAAAATCACAGTAAAATTTCAATTGATTGATAATTAAAAAATTATAATATAATGTATCAAAATTAAAATTATATTTAATAAGTGCTTCTATACATGACTTGGAACTTTCAAGGATAAAATACATTTTTTTTTGCCAAAAATCTATGCGAATAAACATATGTACTAGGATTACTTTTCATTCCTATGTAACTATGTTGGTGGTGGGAGTGAAAGGTAGAAAAGAAACGTTCGTGTGCATCCATAAGGCCGTTGGATTGGATGCATGAATTTACCTTTTCTGGTAAAATTGTTCTATATTTGCTATATAGGTTGATCGATTAATTTGGATAAACTTTATTTATTTATTTATTTATTATTATTATTATTATTATTATTATTATTATTATTATTATTATTATGCTTGGTGGCGTGGCCATCCACTTTATGTTTGAAATAATGTGGAGATTACTGGGGTGATAAAATTCAATTTTCATTATTGTCTTTATGGAGGTTTTTTTTTCTTGTTAATGATGTACTGCCCTTTTTTGGCGATTCTTTGTGGATGCTTGGACCCACAAGACCAGAAAAGCCATTTATGAAACATGACATCAATGATTCTCTTGGTCCAAACGCTTCTTAACTTTGAATATCATAATCATATATGTAAGGAAATACTTGTGATAATAACAATTTAGTTAATGTATGGACATGTTTCTACTTCCCAATTTTCTTTCTCTCTCTCTATATATATATCAATTATTCTTCGCTCATACATTAAGAGTTCCTCTATTTTTTTATTCTTTGTTGGCTCCTTCATTACTCATATTATACAATAATCCAAAAAAAATTAAATTCCACCTCATTTCATATATTAAAAGAAACAACCAAAAACTAAAGCTTACACCTTTCTTCATGTCATTAATAATTAGTTTTGATTCTTGACCTATAAAAATGTATGAAAAGAAAAAGAAAGGAGAATTTTTATATACACGCTAGGACACCCACTAGCCGCAAAAGCAGGAAATCTTCACATGTCAAAGGTTTGGTTCCATCTTAAGAGATCATTATACCTTAATTAAGCTAAAACCTTAAAATGAACAACTTTATTTTAAAACAGTATTACTAATGGGAAGTTTTCTCTTTTTGGCCGTAAGATGCAACACTCGATGTAAAGAATTTCTTGATTTCAAATATGTATGAATTTAATGTTTAGTCAATAGAATTTTCTTACCTGGTCAATAGATCCACCGATAATAAATCTTTATTAATAGTATACTTTAACCCTAAAATAAAAATATCATTCACTCATCCTAATTTTTTTTATAAAATCAAAATGGAAAAACAAATAGTTTTAGGTGTAATTATTTCTATTGTTCATTTTTTTTTATATTTATAGAAACTTGATTAGATAACAGGTTAACCCCTCTTATTTCATATTCACTTCTTTACTCATATAAGCTTTATCACCATCTATTTAATTAAAAAAATAAAATTATTTTAAAATCTCACCCAAAAAATTGAGAACATTTTCCTTTTCTTTTTTAAATAAAAGTTCTAAAATTTATTCGTTATAAGTGTCAAAGGGCATCAAAATAAATTAAACTACAATTTGAAAGACCTTCCAACCAAATTGTAAAGTTAGAATTATTGCAAGTTTTCAAAACATCTACTATCATAATTAATGCAAGTTTATGGAACAAAATTATAAATAAAAAATATAAAATTATACCTGGTGTAAAAATAGATTGTATAAAATAGATTTAGAAAAATTATTATTATACACATGTACAATGACGTTTATCCTAATTTATCATATTTTTTATTTTGTGGTGATCAATGGAAAATTAAAAATTTTATGATAATTTTTAATTTTCTATAAATATGTGTCTAAACACTCACTAATAAATTGTACAATTAAAAACTATTAAAATATTATAAAAAATGGGATAAATTAAGACAAATTTACTGTATATATGGATGATGAGTATTTTCTATAGATTTATTGCGTAAAAAATTATCAATATTTTTACAATAATTTTATATAGTTTCTTGTAACAACCTTCAAGTATAATTATGGACAACCCTACTTTATATAAATAGAGAGACTTATTTGCTACCATTAAATTTTTTTTATAACTTCTTTTAAAACCACCAACCTTCACAAATTTGATTAGATTAAAAGTTCCTTCATCTCATATTTAATCATCATTCAAATATCATAGCTTATCTTTACTTAAAAAAATAATTGCATCCAAATTTATTTTAAAAATTATTCTTATATTCTAAATGAATTATTATTAACCTCCCAAAGTTTAATTATCCACCATAAAAATTCAATTTAAAAGTATAAATATATGCCCTATTAAAATTATTTTTTTATATTGCTCAAATCAAATAAAAACATTTAAATTCTATCAAAGTATGTTTCATCATTAGTATGCATAATTGACATGAAATTTAAAAAATAACTTAACCATTAAGGATCAAATAACATATTACAATTAGTTTTCTAACCATCTATTTCAATGCATATATTGAAAACTTCATTAATTTAGACCAGCCTCAAAAATCAAACTAAACCAACTAAATTAGTTTTAATTAATTCATATGATTAAATACGGATAAACATTTATTGGTTTCAAGTAAAAATTTTAAAATTGCTAAAAAAATTACCACACAAAAAATATAGATATTATTGTTCATTTAGTGCCTCAGACACATCAGGTGATAATTTTTTTGTTGTGAGTTAGTGAATGAGATGATGTAGCCAAGAACCACCATCATTTGGAACCTACAATCAACAACAAGTTACCATTAAAACCATCAATGAATCTATTTTTGTTGTTATTGATTCACATTAGCCGCCAACATTAAATCCCAACCATTCAATGTTGCCCACTAACCCAATTAACATTCCACCACCAAAAGTTTGAAATCATTGTCCATCCCCACGAAACCAACTACCATCAAAACATCATCATCACCATGCATCTATTCGACATGGTCCATTGTCTCTAGCCTAGAGATGACAAGAAAACTCATACCTGTCTTGTTACGATGTTAACAGGAAAAATCCAAGTTAACAGGGATTGAGAATGAGTTTAGGTAAAATCTAATTTTTGAAAGAAGTGGTAAGGACAAGTATGAAGATATTGATACTTGACTTACTCTCAAACCCTTCAAATGTATAAAATTACTAAAATATCTTTATTATTATAAAAATATTATATAAAATTAGTAAGGTCATAAAAATAATAAACTATATAATTTTTAAAAATAATAATTTGATAAATTATAAAGAATTAAAATAGAAATATAAAAAGACTGTAAATAGGTGCGAGACAAGTTTTGCTAATATTGATCGAGGATGGAAATGTGTTTAATTTTGTAAACTTGATAGGGACGAGAACAAGGATGGGAACAAGGATAGAATGTTACAGGTAGAAGTAAGAAATATGATACTCATCCCTACCTGCCCATTGCCATGCCTACTCTAGCCTAATGCCACCTCATTAGAATTGTTCCACCCTTGCACCAAAGTTATCCGCTATCATATCTTTGTTAATGTCTTTAGGAAATCACATCCTTACTTCCATACCCTTTCGTTTGGAATCCAACCACTAACAACTTGAGAGAAGAAAAGACTATTTAAAAAAAGAAACTAAAGAGAATATAAAAGAAAAAAAAAATCCAAACCTTAAAAGAGAAACAGAGATAAAAAAAGTTCACCAACAACAGAAAGGATAAAGTGACTTATTCTTTGTGCTTATAATATAAATTCAAATATAAAATATGATTTTAGGTTTTTATTTTTTAATCTAAGTATGTATGTCATGTTCACGCTACCTATGATCATTAGTTGTCAGCTTTGTATAATGTTTTATTAAATTTTTATATATATTACTCATATTAGTTGGGTTAGGATATTAACAAAAATATTTTAATCACCCAAATTCAATTATATTTAACAATTTTATTTATTTCTTTTCATCCAAATGAAGCTAAATCACTTCCATTTATTTTGTTTTTGTTTCAATGTTGTTTTTGTTATTCAGTTTTGTTAGGTTATAATTAGGTAAAAAAAGTTTTAACACCTATATGATTAAATCAAAACCAAACTATTATAGCATGATCCAAATTGTCAACTTCTTATACATTTAAATAAAATATAATGCATTCTTACATTTTTTTAATAGTTATTGAATTTTTATTTCATTGCTATGCTTCTTCTAATCTTTATTTAAATATTCTTTTTATTTTTTTTATTGACTATTACTTTGAATTTACTTATCTACATTTTCTTTTTTTTTTTAACCTTGATCATCATATTCATCTAATTATTATCATTATTATACATCATTATCTTCTTTATATGATTATGGTCATCATAATAACTTAACCTTACATACTCATGTGAGCTCGGAATATGTGATTTAGTGTAGTTATATTATTATAAAATGCTTGTAATTGTGTTATTAAAAAAGTATAAATTTATTGATCTAAAACAAATGAACTAATTATTGATAAATTTTATTTAATTTTAATTTAAAAAAATTAATTATAACATTAAATCAAGCAAACAAATTTATTTATATTTATCTTAAAAAAAATTAAATTAACCCCTTAGCACCTTTATCCTTTATAAAGTTATATAAATTCTTAACATCAAACGTTATTATGGCTTAACTAAATATTTGGGGTAAGATATCTCAATAATACCATCGTAAAGTTATTTTTTTATTAGAATATACTTTTATCTTTTAAACATAATTTTTGAATTTTTACATATCTTAATATTTACCTATTTAATATTGTATTCAAGTTCATAGAAAAAAAGAAAGGTCTTGCGATAACTAAATTAGACATTGTAAAATCCTAAAAAAATGGAATGGAGATTCTAAATAAATATTTTTTTCTATTATGATATTTTTAAAGATTGGAAACATGATAACATGAGAAAGAAAAGGTACGGCAAGAAATGTTTTATAATAATTAGACAAGGAAAAATCCTAAAACAAAGTTTTATGGAACTTTTTAAAAAAGTTTTCTTACTCGATTATCTCTCCAAATAAGCCGGTAAATCTCATCATTAAATATTTTATTACTATTTTTTAGTTATTTAAATAATATTTTTTAGAAGAATGTTCCTTCCTAAAATAGAAGATTGTTAAGGAGACTCACTCTCACATTATCTATTTATCATGTGTTAAAATAGCTCTCATGTTAAACAACTAAAACACAAGAAAATATAATCATTTATAAAATCAAAATTTATAAAAATTTAGAAGAAATATCTCATTATTTTTAAGGCAATAATGTTTTGTTTTTCTTTAGAGTAACTTGCAACAAATCAATTTTACTTGAATTATTAACAAATTTTAATTCAACATGTCAAGTTAGACACATCTAACCTCACTTTTAGAAAAAAGAAAATGCCACCTGAAAGATAAAACATAGAAAAAAAGTTTGAATGAAAAGAAGATAGAAAATCATACTAAATACTTGGATGCTTATACCTTTGTAGAAAGACTAAAAAAACATATTTTTTATATTCAATAATAAATAAATTAATTTAGCTTTATTGATCTTATTTATTATAAATATTCTATGTAGAATTTAGGATTGAATGAAAGAAAAGGTTGGATGTAAAGGAGATAGAAACTCAAACTAAATATTTTGGATATTTCTACCTTCATGGAAAATTTGAAAAGCCAATTTTTATATTCTATAATAAATGAATTCATTTGACTTTATTTTTTATTTATTATCAATATTCTATTTATGATATGAATATTATGTAATTAGGATATTACTTATTTGTTTTTTTTCTTCGTTTAAAGATTTGTCATTATGTTAATGTCAACCTAATTTGTTATTTTCCTTTTATTTTTATAAGAAAAGTTGTATTGTATATTATTTGATTTAAAATAAAAATAAATCTTTTAAATTAGTATTATAGAAATTTGATTTGTTTTGTTGAACTTAACCTTTTAAGGCATGTTATTTTATTTTAAAGATAGTAATATTCATTACATTTAATCCTTATTCAAGATTAGCATTATCACATAACCACAATTTAATATTCAAGATGATTTTGAGTGACTTTATTTTGGTTCAAATCACTACAATTTACTTAAATGGAGTGAATTTATTTCATTGATTCCCATATTTGTATGTACACGCAATAGGGGAAAAATTAACTTTTTAACCTGTGGCATTATACCATCAACCAAGGACAATGTTCAATATGTTATGTGGGATGCCTAAAACTATATGATCTTGACATAGCTTGTCAACTACATGGAAGAAGACATTGGATCTAATTACATGTGTTATTCTACAACTTATGAGCTTTGGGATAACATTAATAAGATATACTCTCATATAAGTTATAAATATCAAATGTATAAGTTGAAGTTAAAGATTAGAGTGATCAAGTAAGGAGAATAAAGTGTTCTAAAATAATTGAGTATATTGAAAAAAGATGTTTT
The DNA here is from genome assembly GCA_037954105.1 of Canavalia gladiata. Classification (NCBI taxonomy): domain Eukaryota; kingdom Viridiplantae; phylum Streptophyta; class Magnoliopsida; order Fabales; family Fabaceae; genus Canavalia; species Canavalia gladiata. The sequence goes on along the minus strand of CM075662.1, from coordinate 15,580,368 downwards.
AAGATCTAGATATATGTAATATATATGAATAGAAGTTTCTTAAAAAAAAAAAGAGTATCATAATCAAATATTTGAGAAAGGTAGAATTTTCAAATTTTTGGTTACACTTACATTGGATAATGATTTAGATTAAATTCAAGTAAGAGTCACTAGTAAAAGGACTCTTGGATATATTTTCTCAAAAGTAAACTAACAAGGAGTCATGTTGAGAAAAGGCAAAAAATTCAAAACAATAAAAATCTTGACTTTATTACTTTTATTATTATGGATTTTGTTGCAAACAAACGTAATAATTTTTTAGAAAAGAAAATTAATGAAACTAGTTACTCATGATTTAATTATTAGAACAAGACTTATCATACTCAAAAGATATGTTACAAACATCATGGCCAACCAGCTTATTTAAAAGATGATAAAGTTAGTTTAAATTGCATTGCTGCATTAAAGACCTTTTAAATTGATTAAAAATAACTTCTTACATTAATTCTAAAACTGATATAGAAAAAGAATATAGATTCTAAAAGTATTTTATATTAATTAGTGAACTAATGAAAAAACTTAATTTTTAAATCAGTTACAAAGAAAACTCATTTAAAAACTTTAATTTTTCACATTGATTTAGTTCAAGATAGAAAAATAGACTTTTACATTAGTTATGAGATAAAACCAATAAAAGATGCATAATTTTCTAAATTAGTTAATGTATCCACAATCTAAAAGGGTTGGATTTTACATTAATTAAGGTAAAAATTAATTTAAAAATTCTATTTATTAAATATTTTTTTAGTTTTTATTTATCTTTCCTATCACTGACATTAATAGAGCTACATACAACTTAGCCTAAATCCACAAACATAACAATATACAGATAAAAACTAATTTATTTATAACAAACACATTAAGACTTATATAGATAATTTAAATAAGAAAATGAATAGCTAAATCTAAATAAAATCTAATATGACTTGCATGGATAATTTAAATAAGAACATGAATATTTAAGTTTAAACAAAAGCCAATATGAACAAACCTTAAATATAAAAAATAATTTAAAAATATAAATATAACTTTTAAAAATATCAAACCTTTTGGTAACTTTAAAAAGATAGGTTGCCTAACATATCTAGATGTTATTAATTTTATCTTGGAATCAAATTTTTTAATCTTTGAAATTTTAAGTTACCAAAAACATATGAGTTCAACTAAAAAAATATAATTAATTTAAATTTTGAAAAATACTTGCAATGATGATAATGAACACAAGAAGACAACAACATTCTACCTAGAACAAATAATTATTACTTACCAATGTCTCTTACAAAATTAATAAATGTATTAACCAAACTTGCACATAATTTTAAACCACATAAAAACTTTTATTTATGCATATTAATAAGGTTTTAGATTGATGAGTTGCAAGTGCACACGTCGTAATAAAAATTTATCATATAAACAAAAATTGTATTATTGAATACCAATAGCTTGCAATATAATTATTTAAACTAAGTAATTCAATTATAAGATAATTAAATAAAACTAAAATATAAATAAGTTGATTCAAAAAGAAGATGAGTAAGATGAGAAGACTCTTGAGATTAGGTTCATTGCAATTTACAATTGAGACAATAAAGTTTTTTATTTCTATTAACTTTCATGTCTTGAAGGTAAACCATCTTATTTTAATTATTAGTTCCTTTTATAATCATAATAACGTGTTTAATTGGAATAAACTATACTTTTGTTATATTTATATCCAATTAAATGTCTTAAGTTTTGTGATGATTTGGTTTATTTTTCAAAGGATTAAAATCTACTTTTGTAATTGTAATCCTAAGTTCAATTTGCAAGAGTTTAATATCAGAATTCATTTTTCAGTTCTTCTTCGGATATTTGAAATCAAGTAAGGTTATTTCTAAAATTTAAGCAAGTATTATGAATATTTCAAAATTGAATCAAGAACACATGAATATCAATAGAAACATAAATTGAAAGTTAAAATATAGTCTCAATCCATAAATTAAAATTATCCCTAAATCATAAGATTAGAGTATTTAGAAATGCATAGTTCTTATAAACCCTAATGCATAATAAAGCATACATCTCACAGGAAAAAGAGAATAAAAACCATAAGATCATAAATAGATTTGTTCTTGTTCTATTATTCCTATGACCTATTATAGTTGTTCTACTTCCCTCATTTCTACTCATTTTCTTTTCTTTTTTTTACCTGCAATCCTCTATGTCTCTAGTTATGCTCTACTTCTATTTAAAAAGAAGGCATTCCCTTTTTTTTTCTTCAAACCGCAAGTGTGGTCACCATCATGGGCTACCTATGGTTTGTTTTGTCTAATGCAGGAGGTTGGGCTTTTAGAGAACCATGACCATGGTTCCTACCACGACCTATATGTGGTTTTCTCCGAAGTAAGAAACTTGTGTATTTCTTGTTGGCAACCATAAGAATGGTTGCTACTATGATTGGGGTGTAGTTCTTGCTATTGTATATGACTTGCTTCTTCTTCTTCTTCTTTTTGATGTATTCTCTACTCTAATTCTTTGCTTTTAGCGTACCTACAAAAGAAAGGCCTAAAACAAGGGAATTTACAAATAAATGCGTACAATATGCTATCTCAAAGGTGAACTATGAGTAAAATAATGTTCATGATGTGCCTACACCATATGTATCATTCTTTTATATTTCCACATATCCTACTTTTTATGTAGGCCAAAATCTCATCTTCCTTATTCCATGTACTTTGAATGTCATATTCGTAATTACAACGAGACGACGAACTCGCTAAATTTTGAAATGAATTTTGCGGATTGTGGAGCCGCCACCAAATTTTATTTTTAAGGGAAAGCATTTGGAAAAACCCTAACTTGAGGAAGAAAATCTAGGTTCGGGAATCGGTTACGAGTAAGGAAGGTATTAGGCACCCTACTCACCCGTTGCAAGGAACGGTACCCTTAAACTGAGTGTGTGATATTTTGAAAACTATTTGATCCCTTAAAATAGAATAGAAAATAAATAGGTTCATGGAAAATAACCTGACAGGACTTGATCCTGCTCCTACGTATTCCCTGGTGCAATGGGAAACTCAAGGCTACGTAGTTCTGATTTAAGAGACCTGATCTCTTAGAGAAAAAAGAGTAATCTTAGGTAAGAATTTTAAAGCAATGTTTCTTAAGAAAATACAGGATTTAGGGAAACAGATGTGCTTGCATAACCCAAATCGTCGTAAACCGTATTTGAATTAGCACGAATTAAAATACGTAACAGTAGAGAATGCTACTTGCCCGTATTAGAACCCGTTTGCACAATCTGAGAAAAATAAAATAAAAGAAACAGATGTTTTGGAAACAAAAGAATTTTTGAAAAAAAACAGACGTGCTTGCATAATCCAAACCGTCGTAAGCCGTATTTGAATTAGCACGAATTAAAATACGTAACAGTAGAGAATGCTACTTGCCCGTATTAGAACCCGTTTGCACAATCTGAGAAAAATAAAATAAAAAAAACAGATGTTTTGGGAAACAGAAGAATTTTTGAAAAAAAACAGACGTGCTTGCATAATTCAAATCGTCGTAAGCCGTATTTGAATTAGCACGAATTAAAATACGTAACAGTAGAGAATGCTACTTGCCCGTATTAGAACCCGTTTGCACAATCTGAGAAAAATATAAAAAAAAAAACCGATGTTTTGGGAAACAGAAGAATTTTTGAAAGACAGACGTGCTTGCATAATTCAAACCGTCGTAAGTCGTATTTGAATTAGCACGAATTAAAATACGTAACAGTAGAGAATGCTACTTGCCCGTATTAGAACCCGTTTGCACAATCTGAGAAAAATAAAAATAGATGTTTTGGAAACAGAAGGATTTTAGAAAAAAAAGCAGACGTTTTAAGAGAACCATAATCATAATTTGCTAAGAGGGCCTTTTGAGGCAAATGTTTTATCAAAATCAAGAACACATAAACAGTCTCAAGAAGGAAAAAAAAAACGTGGGACAGTGGTATATTTGCTACTATTTGCTTCACGCATGTATATAGAGTCCATGACTTGCTGCCATTTCTTTCTTGCAGGTCCAAACAGCAACCAATTTATTTCAAAACCAAGCTTACAGTGGGAACAGGGTCATACTTACTATTAAGAACTTCCAAACCAGATCTGAAATGCATGTGGTGGGAGCTAAACTGAACTAGGCATAATGTCGTATCAGGTCCTCATTATCTTGGAATGCGTAATCCTTATGTTAGCTTGTTGGTTTCGTTTAGATGCTAGTTGGCTGGACCCTAGTTGGTGGGATGTCAAGAGTTTTATTAACTAATTCTAAGCTTGCTGACTCAAAGGTGTTTAAGAGCTGAAGTTGCTGCTAAAAATGACCAAAATCAGTGCCATCATTATCCTAGATCAACGTCTTCCACTTAAAGATATACTATTCATTTCCAATTTCTTAAATTTTCCCTAGGGCGAGCCTACCAGATATGGTTCAAACCCCTGATCAAGAATCTCCTAATTCTGCCCTGGTGTCAACCAGACACGCGGAGTACCCCTTAATTTCACCTATGTGGCCTAGTGAAGCTTAATTACACTCCAAGGGAACATGAGGTCTTGAGGTCTGCCCTTACTAGCCAGTAGGCTGTAAGGAAAATCAGAGTCATTGATGCAGCCTTTAGTATGAATTGGCTTCTTAGGCAGACCTGCAAATAGGATTCAGGTTTCTATTGGACTAGCATGCATCTTCCCTGGCTTAGAGAAAGACAGCATGATATGTGATAGGACTGGAATCTTAGTCTATTACAGCAACTACCTCCTAACTGAATTCACCCTATCATACCTAAGTCCTATCAGTTGGCCTGATCTTGATTTAGCCTAAGCTATCATGGCTTGCACTTATATCCAAAGTCTGTTACATCAGTCGACCTATTTCCTAGCCAATCATGTGATCTTGGCCAAGTTATGAGACTCCCAGCCCCTACCACTAGGGTATTTTCTTATAAAAAGAAAACTGCAACCACGGTCATAACTGAATTTATGGGGAGCCTCGTAGGCCTTAGGTTACTGCTGTGATGTGTTGATCCGGTACTGGTCTCATGAGATTGGACCAGTATAACTTTTTGGGTCACTACCTATCCTTAAGGATCATGTCTTGAAACTCTTACTGGCTTGTTCTCTCTCCGAAATACATGTAATGGGTTTTTAAAACTAACCCCACAGGTTCCTTGGGTGATCTTGAAATCAGCATGATACTAAACTCCAGTAAATTTTCTAAACTGAGCCCCTAGCCTTGAGTCTCTATAGTTCCAAAACAGAACTAAACCAGAACCTATGCTAGTATTTGAGGAGTCACAAAAGATTAGAACCAGATTACAAATTCTGAACCTTTTATGGCCATGTGTATGCTGAAAAGTCAAGTCAATATCTGCAATATCAGGGCCATTACCCAGATTTCTGTGATTTTCAAAACAAACCCTGATGCCCCAAACCTGTGACTATTGTTGATATGTGACCTATTTTGTTAGCCAGGGGATGCCACCTATATTGCCTCATATTGGGCTTGCTGCAGTACCAATTTTGGCAAACCAAATCTGGTTGCACAGGGGGATCAGGGACTGGTATAATGACCTCGTACAAGGATAACACCCATGCCTACCTCTAAGCCAATCATCACTATTGCATCTATGCTTTGTCTTGGCCAGAATTCCCCCTTATATTAGTTCCTGTTTTTCTTAGATTCTATATCAGGCATAGCCTAAAACTTAGACAAATGAGCTGCTCCCTGCTTTATTCTGTATTTCCGTAGATATAAAACATGTGCAACACACCTAAGGCTCAACAGAGATTAAAACATGGTTTGCTGTCCCACTAACTTCCCTGATCAGGACTGAAACCAGCTTGGGGAATCTGAGACTGGACTGGGCCTCTGATCTCAGGCTTATGTGCCAACTCAGGGTTATCAGTTTCGGTCCCTAAGATCAGGCTTCTATAGGCTGACCGAATCTTTACTTGACCAAGGATGGATGATGAATTACATCTTATGATTATCAAACCTGAACCTGGATAAAAAACTGGGGGACCAAACCTGAACCTGTACAAACAAATCCTAGAACTTAAAAGGGAATAGGGTCCAAACTGCTAAACTGGATAAAATCGGATTTATTACAATTGATTTCCACTTACTTCCTAACCAAGAGCAGCCCTTAAACTCACAATCCTATGGCAGTTGGTAGACACTGCAAAGGAGCCGGAACTTTTGGATGCATCAGACCAAAACTAAGGATAGATTCAGTACCTCAGCCCACTGGATGGGGCTCAAAGTCACTTATGGACCCTGCTGACTAAGAATAGGTTATGGCAAGCTTAGGTCATGCAGGCATGACGCTATGGCTAACTTGTGGTTGGTTCGTATTATATGCTAGTCAAAGGTGTAGAAGTGGCTTACTGCTTGTGCCCCTATGATCTGGTTTGACCCTTTAATCCAAAGGTGTAGGATCTGAAACTTTATTGACTAGGGACATCTTAAGGCCAGAACCTCAATAGCTTGCTGCTCTGAGGCTTGCTTTAGTTTATGTAAGGCAAACATTTATGGCAAACCTAACCAGAAGGAAACCAGTTATTGTGATGTACATTGTTCCTAATTCTGTGTTATATTAGAGATGACGTTGGAAGATGTCATTCACTCCTCTAACAGAACCTCCTAGCCGAGACCTGTGGTTAGCTTAGAGATAATCTATTTTCTGCACTAGCCAAATGTCCCAACAAATCTGGATCTGCCATTAAGAATAACTTAGCTATCCAAGCATACCATGAACTAAGATTATTAATGCACTGAACTAAGGCTTTTAAGATCATTTTGACTCTTATTAACCTCCAAACCTTTTCCTATAATCTACTTAAGGACGCCAAGGGTAAGCTAGGATTGCCTGGAGCAAGAAATTCTGTCATTGAGTCTAACCTGGCCTAGGATCTGCTAGAATGGTGCAAAGCCCAAAATGCTAATAGGATACTAGGCCGTTGTGAATTTACCCAATCCAGGATCAGGCCTGAGGAACCTTTACTAAATTAAGGGTCAATGGTCCTTGCTCTTTGTGTTTCACATGGCCAAACTAGAGTATTTATCAACAATCTAAGGTGCTGAAGGTGTGATTTGAAAAACTATCTATAAGGTTCCTAACCTATAGCTACTGTTACTGCTATGAACCTAATAGAGAATCTACAGGCTGAATGCTAAACTGACCATTCTTGGATTCAAACAAGGCGCTTGGCCTATATTACCCTGGTGCAGCTATATGGGAAGAGATAAAAGACTCCTTAACCTGATGTGGAACTTCAAACCAGCTCATATTCAGTCCCGAGTTTTGTTGAGATGATCAAGACTCACCTGCTCATGGCTAGGTGCCATAATGAGAACAGTACCAGAGGTATTTCCTGAGAGCAAAGCCTTTGGGAACCCACTGCGGACCCCACTACATGACCACTGTCACCATTATTACCCTGGTATAGGCTGCCTCACGTGTTGAATCCCTGCCTATGGATTTTTTATTAATGGTTTTGGGAAATGGAATTGTAAACTGCCCATAGGCTTTCTCCCCACATCCTATGATAGAGCTATTACTATCAAGTGCTGATCTCCTAGCTCTCTGCATCTGGTTTGGCCACAGGTTACTATCTATTTGAAGACTAGATGTAGGCTTGTGTGTCCAACCTAATTAACAGGCTTTCTTATCTAAAATTCTATGTGTCTTAAATTGGCCTGCTACCTATGCAGTTTAAGGATCCTGAATTCCCATGCTGCCTCTGACACGATTATGACAGAACCTAGTCAGGAGACCCTTCTTTGCTCAGAAATCATCAAAAACAAATTGCACTCAGTACTTACAGCCACACTACACTTTGGACGACATAGTTAAACTTTCATCTTCCTGGGAGACTTAAAACCCGAAACTGACCTTGCTCCCTGGTTTATTTTCAGAATTCGTTAAATGACTTAGAGTTAAGTCTAAAGACCAATTAAGGAACAGAGAGGTGTAAACTTCCTGCCTCCTAACGTCTGGTTATATTTGCTTTTGCATGCCTATCAGCCACATCCAGTAATTCAAGAATTTACAATTGTAATTTAGGAACTGGACCCTAACAATCAGATTAGGACATACACTTTGCATCCATTCATCAATGAATTCTAGTTCATTTAGCATATGCAGTAACAATCATTCTAATGTCTTGTTCAAGGTGAATTCTAACATTTCCAAAACATAAACACAACATGTAACGAATGCGAATGAAAGAATGACAGAAGGAGCGAGCCTAACCTCAAAGCACTGAACAGAGATTACAATAACCTCGTGTGACCTTGCCAAAAGAGACGAGAAATAATCAAGGAAACCAGCTACCAGAGACTATTCCTCCTCTTACTAATGACCAACGCTTCAACCGGCGATTAGCGATTCAAGAGAATTCTTCAAGATTCCTAAGAAAGACCGAAGGCGAAAAACCGTTTTCGAGCCCCGAACCCCAAAGAATTTTCTTGTTGCTTGAAGGAAAAAATCCCCCAAAATCTCAGCTCCCAGTTGTTTTTTTTCTTCCTCCCCCTCGTCTCCTTTTTTAAATGTCACTTATGGACCCTTTTGCTTAACCATGGTGGCATTAGCCTTAACCCCAAAGTTAATTTTTCCTTCATTGTAACAACCCTAACTACCTCTAACTACCTCTCAACTACCCTAACTGAATTTTGTTTTTAGCTTTATTTGTCTATTATCGATTCACTTGCTTATTTAATTTTTGCAACTCCTTCTCTTTTCTTTTGGCCATGTGAGCTCTTATTTTTAAAGTTATTTAGTAAATTAATTAATTAAGGAATATTTCTACCCGGACAAAAATTGGTGCTCACATTGAATATAGACAAGGTTAAATTATCCATACACATATTTATGATATTGAAAATATTAATTGTAAGAGCTTGATACTTAATTAACTAAATAAAAAATATACTTATGTCAACATAATTATAGCATCGATATACAAAGAAAACCATTATGATCCATAATGAGCTCTAAAATACCTTTTGTCTAATATAGACTGAGATTAAAGTAGGATCGCCTGTAAAATAAACATCCAAAATTAGCTATATAGGCTACTTGTTGATGCTCATTACCACTATACACAAATGCATAAAGGAATCAACTTGAGATTTTGACTATTTAGTTGAAACATCTTTATTTCATCTGTCAATTTTCTAAACAACATTTATAAAAATATTAGTAAAAGTGGAATATAAATCAAATGTAATATCCTATTTCAAATAATACTTTGATTGAACATCCTATATGAAACAAGTTGGACAAGTGTTTTCATTCTTAGAAAAATGATTAGGGGTTTGTCCCATTGTTTGAACTTTTTAGTAGGCACAAGGATTAAAGCATTTTTTTCTACATCCCGCTCAACCTGTACATCCTAAAACTAATGTCTGTTTTACGCTTTAGTTATATTTATGGTTTCATTCTTAGACTGTTACTTCATGATGTAGAATCATTTTAGAAATTACTAATATTGAAAGTACGATGTTTTTTTTTTCTTTTTAAAATTTTGCATAAAATGCAAGCCTTGTTATATCTGAAAATAAACAATTCAGTGTTATCACTCACGTCTTAACTTGCTTTAATTATTTGATATGTAACAAATTAATGCATATAGAACTCACTTTATATTATTTATATAGTCCTTAATAATTATTACATGTTCTTAAGTTCAAAGGTTAGCACTAGGGTATTAGTCCCCTTTCTTATGTCTCATACATATATTGTACAAATATTTCACACATTACATACTATACATATAACTACTACCATCATACCAAATACATGATTATTTATAACTTATACATTATATCACAATTCTACATATCATTTATTTATATTACATTTATCCTTAAATATAATACAAAAAATGTATATTATTGGGTGAGACACAAATTTTAACTTTTATAGGTCCGTATAACACTTCAATAGTGGAGGCCACAATGCTCTAGCCACAGGATCTTATCTAGGTTGTAATAGGCTTCATATCCCATCTCCTGAAAAGCCTAGAGTAGAGTGGGTATGGCTTGGGAAAAAGGGAGCTATCCTGTGACAATCACACGTAGGAGGGATTATAGTAATGCGAGGGTGTCTGCGGATCACTCTCTCATTCAAAAGAACAGAACACTTTCCCGGGTGCTGCCAGTGGCACCTGATACCCCAATGGTGAAGGAAAAACCATGTTAAGGTGAAAGGCCTCTAGAGGTATGACGAAGTTGATAGTAGAAAAGTTTGGGCTTAACACCTTAGACACAAAAAGGTGACCTAAAGAAAAATAAACTCTCACGTTGGCATGAGCTGTGATGAATAACCCATGAGAGTTAGCAGATCAATTAACATTGTTAAGTTCGACGAACACTATGACCATTGTAAACGACATCTTTAACGTGTGGGAAGAAAATGGTGAGAAACTAAGTTTCTCAGTAGGATTTTGTAATACCCATAATTTCTCATAATGAACCTTTTAGATTACAAATAACCTTTAGTAAGAAATAAAGTAAATACAAGAGTAAAAGACAGCAAAATTAGAAAATTTTGTAATGACAAAAATGTCCCTACACTTGGATAATCCTAATAAATGTTCAGGAAAATTAAGATAAAATTTAAAAGATATCATAGGAGATTAAAATACACCAAGGATGATTGAAAATTTATGATAATAGAATAAGAAAATAGAAAGGAAAAAAAGCTAACAGAAAACTATAAGAATGTCCAAAATACCCTTAGGAAGCTTTGTCTTTCACCAAGGATAAACTATTCCTAAAATATTAGTAAATAACATAAGAGTAGTTAGGAAAAAATTGATAAGTGTTAAAAATGTTGGAGGAACAAATTTTGAACTTCCCATAAAATGATGAAAAAAATATGAAAATTCTTCTAAGAGGCCGATTAGACAAGAAAATCGAAAACAATAGATAAGAAGTGGGTTCCACACATCTTGCATGAAAATTATATGTGGAAAATATGGTTATGACTTACCATATGAGTCCTCACAAAATTAAATGCATAAAAGACAAAAATAGTAAATGCAAAGATTCTTTTAACCATAGTTAAGGCTAATTAACCTTATTTAATTAAAATTAACCATATTTAAGGTAAGTAAAATTTGATTAGTGAAAAACTTAGAAAAATTAGCACTAATATAATCTTAAAAAGATAATTCCTTACATTTTTAATTACTTAAAAAAATGAAATTACATGCAAAATTACTAAAATATCCTTAAGTAAAAAATTAATTCCTAAATTACCCTAACTTGGCCGAATTCCCTAAGGGTTTTGGGAGGCCTCATTTTTAGAATTCTAAAGCTTCTAAATACTTAGATAATTTTTCTAAACTCTCCCAAAACTTAATCTAATCCAAAAACCCCAAAATTTTACCTTAAGTCTAAGTTTCCATCTTTGAAGTTTAAGTTAAATCAACTCCTAATCACCAAACTCCACCACCACCTCTAAGAGATCTTTGTGGACCAATAAAAGGGGACCAAGATCAGCCATCAAAGTCCCACAAAAACCCATCATCAAGAAGAATTTTACTACTTATGTTTTTAAGCTTTAAATCTTGATTTTCATGGTTTGTTTCCTTCTTTTGTGGATCCTTTCTCTGAGATCCATAGATCTAATTTTTTTTGAACTTATGAGAGCTAAAAACTTCTATTGGATGGTTAAATATGAGAATCATCCACTTTTAGTGATTTTTTAGAGTTAAAGTGAAGTTTTGATGGATTAAAGTATTTCTAGCCACCTTAGAAGCAATTTAATTGATTAAATTTTTCTTGAAAATCAATTTTGATGCTTTGAAGAAGATTTCAAAATTCATGTAAAAATTTTGAAGTGTTCATGATGTGAGATGTAAGGACCTTGGAGTAGATCTAATGGATCTACACTTATTTTCCATGAAAAATGCTTTCTTTAAGATTTTTATGCTTAAAGCTTGAAACTTTGTGATTTTCTTCATAATATGAGATTACGTGCTTAAGAGTCCAGATCTGAAACCATAAGTTAAGACTCTTAAAAGAATATAAAAAATTATATCATATGTCCCATGAGCTTGATTTGGACATAGATAAAACATATACTAAGAGTAAGTTGGAATTTTGGGACAAAAAATGAAACAAACTTCATAAAATACTTATGACTTTCCATAGACATGACCCAAGCTAAGGATCAAGGATAATTCTTGATGTATCTAAGAGCTAATGAGGCGATAAGTGTACCAATTTATGGAATAAAGGTTGTGTGTGAAGAATTTTTTAGAAAATAACTTTGAATGCTCAAGGAGGGCATTTGAACACTTTTGTTAAATATAGGTAACATCTCTAAAAATTTCTAAGAATGGAATAAACTATAAGATTAAGTCCTAAATGGTGTAAATCAACTCTTAAGAGAAGAAAAATTGAGCCAAAGTACCCTAGGATCAAAGGGTGTGCATTCGACAACTTTTACTTAATTAAGAGAGAAAAAATTTAAAATCTTGATTAAGGTTGATTAAGAACCCTCAGTATATAAATAAGAAGAATTAAAAGTGTAAGAAAGGTTTAGGAATGGTGTGGATGACCATTCAACCATGATGGCCATAATTGATGAAATTAAGTTCAAACCATGATTAAGACTTAAACTTGATTCAAAGATGTCCAAGTTGATGATTAAAAATGAATCATAGTGTAGTGAATGGGTACATGACCATTCAGCCATACCTCCTAACAATGAAGGAGAAGTCTTAAAAAAAATCCTAAAACTTACTAATGTTTAATGGCCTAAACCTTAACTAGTAGAAATCACCTTCTAAGTTAAGAAAAGTGAATCATGATGTCTTAGGATTCATATGTATGTATTCAACCACTTCCCATGAATCAAGGAAAGCTTAAGTTAAAACTTCAATTAAGATGCCAACGAGATCCTAAGTAAGCTTAAGGAAGGAATTGTAAATTTGGTAAGGAAACTAGCCTAAAAGCTAGCTAAAATCAAGAATGGATTTAGATGAGATTAAAAAGGTAATTGGAAACTAATTATGGAGTAAAAGTGAGATCTCGAGCATTTGGCCACCATGAGATTAATTAAGAAGAACTAAGTTTAAAACCTTAATTAAAGTGTATTAAAAATGTTCACCATGTAAACTAAAAGGATTAAGGGTTTAAGAGAGGCTTGACTAAATGTAAGTAGCCATTCAACCATGAATGTTTAAATGTATGCAAGTAAGTTAAAATCTTGCTAACATATAACCCTTAAACCTAATTTAAGTAGGTTATGCATAAGACATGAAAATTGAAGCATATAAAGAGTAAATGAAAGATATAACTTAGAAGGACGAATGGTTTAGGATCCTATGAGTGATTCATCATAAGATTCTATAAACTAAGCAAGTTGAACATGTTATGGGAATAAGTGATTAAGTTACCCAAGAATTTATAGAAAGTTTAAAATGAATAAGTCTTGATTTAGAAGATGATTATTTGGTTAAGAATGTTATGTCAACTTGTGATATTATTTTATGAGTTCATAAAGAGTAATATGATGTGTATGATGACTTCTCATGAAAGATATCTTGTATGATGATCATATATGAATATGATGTGATAGCAATTTGAGACTTATACGTGCATGATATATTGGTTAAATATTGATTGAGCATGCATGATTATCTAGAAGCTTTTAAAAGTGAACTTAATTGAATAAGGGATCATTAAGAAAAAAATTTTATGTGAAAAGTTAAAACTACTCTTCCAAAAGATAACTTGGTTTTCCTGAATAAAAGACAAAAGGGACCTTCTAGAGAGAGAGAGAGAAAGAGAGAAGGCTAATAGGTTCTCTAAAAAAATCCTTCTATTATGGAGACTTTTGTCTTCATTTATTATTTAATGGTGATGACCATCTAGGAATGAACTCATATCCTTAAAAATAGAAGGTAAAGTAGTAGAGTTGGTGAAAAGATATTGTTTGACTAATTATACTTGTATGCCTATATCTTAAAATTTCACCAAGAAAGTGAAATAGAGAAAAGAAGAGAAGAGAAGAGAAGAGAAGAATTATATTGAAACATAGAAGAAATAATAGTTAAATAATATCTATGTTGTGATCCCCAAAGTTATAATGTTCAAGTAATTTATATGTTTATTTGAGATAATATTATTTGACTGATATTATTATATTCCTATGTCTTAAAATTTCACCAAGAGAGTGAAATAGAGAAGAGAGAGTTATGTTGAGACATGGAAGAAACAACAGTCAAATAATATTTATGACATGCTTCCAAAGTGTTATGATGTATAAGCAATTTATCTGTTTAATAATGTGATGCTATCGTATAATATGAATGTATATCTATGTCTTAATTATCACTACGAATGTGATAGAGATTAGATGAGAGGTTATGTAAGACATAGAGAAGACAAAAGTCAAATAACATGTATGATGTGATTCCAAGAAATTTATATGCTCAATTAGAGATTACTCATCGCAAATAAACTAAAGTGGTTGGGATGAAAGTTGTGACATTAAGCCTAGAGTAGAATCCTACTAAAAAACTTATTTTCTCACCCCCTACTTTCCTATTTTCTTTCCAGAAAATTCTGATGTCTTTTATGACGGCAGTGGTGTTTATAGAAATTAGCAACATCGACTAGATAGTGAATCCTCATGAGCTGTTAATTACAGCTCAGGCTAACATGAACATCTACTTCTCTTTAGGATACTGATTTTTCTCTATGGTTATGAGCTTGAACTTCTCTACAATGAACTTATCCATTCTTTAGAGGCTTTTCACTCAAACGGGATTTTTCCGCCTCCACCTAGCTTTAGGGCGCAAAGAGCTTCAACTACTGTAGACTTCTCTTCATTCGAAGAGAAAACTAATCCGCAGACACTGTCTCATTATCATAGTTTGTCATATGTTTGGTCGTCTCAAGGTAGTTGTCCATTTCCCAGACCATACCATTTTCAAGCTTTTCAAAAAATAGAAGACAAAACTTTTGCTTCTTTGGATGAGAGCTTGTGGTTGGAGTATCGTTACTATTAGCCTTGGAAAGTTTGTAGTGTCCAGCCTCGGAAGAAGAAGAAGAGTTGAGTTATTCTAATAATGTAAATTTTTGTAAATAGATAGATCAGTGCATCGTTCTTAATAGTAAGTAGTTGTAGAATAAATAATGTAAATATGTAGTGAAGATAACTACGTATGCAATTAAGTTTGTAAAGGCTTTAATGCCTTAACTTTACTATGTATATGTAAATCTATAAAAGCAACCTAAGCATAGTTTAAATTTGATGCGGGTAAGGCCAATCGTTTATTTACTTTTTGCTACGATGAGATTCATATTTATATCAAAGTGATTCGTTTTAAGAAAAAAAAAATGATGTATTTTCACTAAGTATTATTTTCCAGGGATTCTGCATCATAAGATAATAATCTAAAAATGAAATCGGGTAGCGTATTCATTTTTAGGATGATTCTACCCTATAGTTATTATCAACACTTTCAACCCAACCACTTCAGTTTATTAAGAAACATGATATGCATATAGGTTCACTTTTAATTTTTAAAAAATCTTTCGCTAAAGTGGATTTAATTTTCCAGATGTAGGAATTAACTTCTATCATAAACATACAAGTTACTTATTCTGGATTTCATACATTTTACAATCTTGAGATCATATTACATCATACCACAAATATCATTTGACTATCATTTCATTCATGCCTTAACCATAATGTTTCTCACTTCTCTATCACTCTCCTAATCATAATCTATATCATAGGCATATCATACATTTTAGTCAAATAATAACTTTTCACTCGCTCTACTACTTTGTCTTCTATTCTTAGGACATGAGTTCATTCCTTGACAGTCATCACCATCATAATCATTGAAGATCTAGCGCTCCATAATAGAAAGAGTTTTAGAGAACCCTTTTGTCTCCATTTTAGAATGACTCTTTTTCCTTTTAAATGTGCACAAGACACATTAAGAGTAATATTAACTTTTCACATAAGTTCTTTCTTCAGTGATCCTTTAGTTAATTAGGTTTATTTTTAAAGTTTCTAGATAACATGCATGCTTAAACAATCCAACCAATATATCATGCACATATGGCCTCTAATCCAAACTACTTTTACATTTATCATCCACACATGAGCATCATATAACACATCACTTTTCTAAATAATTAAGAGTATATTTCATACACTTTACATTCATATTTATGTACTCATGAGGCAACAGAACAAGTTAGCATAATTATTCTAACATACCTTCTAATCAAAATTTCTTAATTATGCTTGATGTAAATTTCTTGGACAACATGTAACCTTCCTCGAAAAGTTTATCCATCTTAATTTATTCCTTAATTTTTGTAATAAATCTCTCGTAGAAACTTAGTCTACTCATCCTTCTAAGTTACCTCTCAACCTTTCATTTTCTCAACGACTAAGTTTCTCTTAATATTTTTTATGTAAGATTATGGAATGGTGAAATCTTATATTAGTTGACTAAATGGACTATTTAGATGTATCTTCTTTGTGTTCATCAATTTGGATGTTTTATGCATAACTTTCTTATTTCAAGTTTGAGTGTTAGAAATTTTATGCTTTCTTAACTAATAACTTTACTAATCAAATTTGAGTCAATAATTGATTTACTTGTGTTCCTCATTGCTCATGAATTTAAGGCTTCTTACTCGTGTTCTATTTAAATGTATCTAAAAATCCAATTTATCTTACTTTACACATTTATTTTATGGTTGGACAAATCTACTCCCTAAGTTCCTAAAGCATTATGGTTCATTTTTTTTTCTTACATTTAGAAGATGATTTGTACTAGTTAGGACTTAGGCTATTAAACTAAACCAACTTAGAAATTTTTAAGAATTTTTCTTCTTACTTACTAGGCATGGCCAAATGATCCTTTACACTCCTACAACTCCATAATTGATTTATAATCACCACCTTATGCATAGTTGAGTTCATTTTTAAGTTTGAAAAAGATTTTAACTTATTTTCACCAAGTTTTCTTAAGTATGGTCAAATAACTATCCAAACCATCACAAAGTCTTTGTTAAACTTATAATTCTTTTCATGTATATAGTTAGGCTCCTCATTAGACTTTAATCAAAATTTTAAACTCAATTCCCCCTAATTAAAGGAGAATGGTCAAATCTACACTTTGTCCAATCAAGGATCTTTTTTCTCAATTTCTTCTCACTTGACCTTTGTATCATAAATTTTAGCACATGTTACATCAATTGCTTTTGGATCCATCAAGATTTGTCCTTTGTCCATAGCTTTGGTCATGATCATGGAGGGTTTTAAGTGTCTTGTTCAACTTTTAGTCCATAAATCCACCCTTGCTCTTACTAGCTTTAAGGTCCAATTTTTTTAGTTAAGTTTACAATTTTAAGAACTTAACCTTTTAGCATTTTATGATTATTATCATATGGATCCATATCTAGACTTTTATCAAGGTCTATGTTCAATATTAAAGCTTTTAAGAGGAGACATAAACAAACTTACAATTTTTATGATAAAGATCATAAAGAAAACATTTTTCAAGACAACCAAGTGGAGATATATATCTACTTCAATTTCTATCTATCCTTTACTTTGAGAATATAAAATTCTTAACAGAAAATCTCAAATCTTTCCAAACTTCTAAAAATCATTTTAAAGATATTTTAACTAATTAAATTGCTCCAAAGGTTATAAGAAGCACTTTAATCCATCAAAATTTCCTTTTAACTTCCAAAAATCACTAAAAACTTGGTGATGTTCATTTTTAACAATAAATGGAAGTTTTGAACTCCATAAAACTCAAGCAAGTAGAATCCATATAACTTAGAGGGACATACACCAAAAAGAAAAGAAAAACAAGTCATGACACGTAATTAAGAACTTAGAAAAAGTGCATGGTATAAATCCTACTTGTTGAAGACTTACATAAGGATTTGGCAAGTCTTTTGCAGTTGGTTCCCCTTTTCTTGGTGGTCCACACAAAAGCTTCTAATGATGTTGGTGGGGCTTTATTTGTTTGGCTTGTTATAACTTAAACTTCAAATATGAAAGTTCAAGCTTAGTGTAGGTTTTGGTATTTTAAGAGAAGTTGAGTTTTGGGTGAGATTAGAGAGTTTTATTAAGTGCTCATAAGGATGATAATGAAGCAAATTATCTTCCCATTTTCCTATAGCAAATTCATCCATTTAGGGATATTTGGAAATTAAATTCTCACTTAAGGGTATTTTGGTCCATTTACATGTAATTTTTATTTTCAAAATTAAATTTAAATGTAATGAATTATCCTTCAAGATTAATTTGACACTAATCAAGGTTAGTTTGTTTTAATAATTGTTAATTTTAATTAATCAATGTTAATTTGATTTAACTTGGTTTAATCATAGTTAATTTTATCTCTCCCCATAAATATTTATCTTACATGCCATAATGGTTTTGGTAACTCATAAGGTGAGTCATCCCTTCATTTATCACATGAGATTTTCATGCATATGGATAAGTTCCAAGTTCTGAGCCTCTACTTCATAGTTTCTTGTCCTCCCCACTTTCTAGAGGCATTTTGGTAACTTTTTAAAAATTTCTTGAAAAGTTTCCAAATTATATCCCAATATTTCTAACACTCATTGATTTGTTCATTAATCATTCTTATGTCATTTACATTACTTTCCAAGAACAGTTTATCCCTTATAAGAGACAAAGCTCCTTAAGGGCGTTTTGGACATTTTCGATGATGTTTTTGTTTTCTCTTTATTTCTAATATTTCCTTGTAAATTTATAACCATAATTGATGTATTATAACCCTTTAGAATGTATTTTAACTTTTATCTTGAGTTACCTGAACATTTATTTGTATCATCCTAGGGTAGAGACATTTTTGTTATTTGTTAAAAATTCTCTAATTTCTCTCAACTTTTGTTCTTGTCTCTTCTTTATTTCTTGTTAAAAAAAATTGTAGCTTAAGGAGTATATCATTAGAAATTATGGGTGTTACACAACCACCACCTCATCTTATCATCTTTTATTTGTTGCTGGTATAAGGTTGGCCCTAAAGTTATATACTTTATCAAAGGACACTAAACATAAAGGACCCTCAACAAAGGGATTGCATTCCTCTAGAGCATCAAGATTTACCTTAGGTACATCTACATTTATTAGTACATCTCCAAGTGCATAATTCCCTTTTATACTCACATGTACAAGATAATGGGAAGATTGGGATTTAAGTTCCCTCAGTAAAGACTCAAAGATGTCAACTTTTGCTTAAGCTCCTGCATAATCTCTTCTTTGATGACTTCCATTTTTCCCGCATGATAACTCTTATTTTGGGTCCATAGTGTAAATACATCTACATATTATCATATACCCACACCTTGTTTAGGAGAACAGACACAACCAGGATGCTTTGACTTTCCAATGATAATATTCAAGATATATTCTTGTTCAATGGACATAAATATCCCCTACAAGATGTTCTCAATTGAGAACCTAGTAATATAATTCATAAGCATGTTCAGAATAAAGGTAAGCTTGTGAAAATTATAAATAAGTTTTATTGTTTACTTATAATCTTCTAATCAACGATGAGAATATCCTCAGATATATACACTTCTAATTATTTTTATCATGCTCACTTTCATTTGTCATTTGTCATAATGTTCTTTCTCATTTCCCGCCAGAATCTTCTTAGCTTTTCTCATAGCTCTCCACACTTTTTTATCTTCTAAATGGACTCGAAACTTGTGTTTAAAATGGTCAACAATTTCTACATGTTTCATCTCTTTCTCCTTTCTTAAATTCGTCATAAGCTTCCTAGTCACCCAAGCATATGTTGCTTGTTTGTTCTTAAAAACACATCCACATATGTGTTCAGATTAGAATGTCTTGATATGGAAGCAGTGTTGTGCATTGCTATACACACAATATATCTCCTAATGACATGTCTCCTGTTTGCATTTGACTCTCACCCTTACTTTATCATTCTTCATCCATACTATTTCTTTGTTCAGTTGTATTGAATATCTTTAACCATGTCCTTAAATGCTTCCAAAGTTGGAAACTGCATCCCCAACTCCAAAGAAACATGGTCAAATATGTCACTTTGATTAAATTATAGAAACACATCTTTAAAACTAGACTCATCATCAGAGTTTTTAGGAGTTTTAATTTTTTCAAATTGCTAAGAATCTGAATGTTCACTTCCAACAACCTGTTTTTCCTTATATGTTTCCTTATGTCCAACTCCCTCACAAGTTTCTTCATATGAAGAAGAAGAAGAATTCTCAATCATGACAACATTTCCCTTGTTAGGTGTTCTATTTGAGGATCTTTGTCTTCATTTTTCGATTATTTTCTTTTCCTGCACAACCTTCCTTTCACTCCTTCTCCTAGGTTGAGGTTCTTCAGCCTGAACTTCTTCCTCCATATTCACATTACCAAGAACACCAACTTGGGCTTCAACTTCAACTTTATCTTGGACTTTACCAGCACCAATATCTTTCCCAACACCAATATCTTGGACTTTAAGCACTACCTTTAATACCAAATTGTTCAGGGACCACTTCAGTCCTTTTCTTTACTCCACCATTTCTTTGTAGTTGTGTTTATGTCACTTCTTTCTTGCCTACACTTTTCTTTTTTTTTAAGATTTTTTTTCTCACTCCTACTTATATGGGGTGCATCTTCATTACTAGCCACCTCCTCAACATATTCATCAAATGCATCTTCATCGTCATCCACACCTTCACTAATAATAGTAAATTTAGAACCACTTACATCACTACCAACATCACCCCCCACATTTCCTTCCCTCTCACTCCTCAACTCCTCTCTCATTACATGTAACACATCCCTAAGTTTTGGTCCATTTTGTTGTCCAACTACTCCCTCATTTTTAGTGTCATCCATAGCCTCTTCTTCAACATTCTTCAACATAACCTCAAGGTTATCCTCCTCCACCTCCTCCACAACATGCTCATAATACACATTGGTTTGGCCTCCATTCATCTTAGTCACAGCAACCATGTTCAATAGGTATCCATCAAGTTGCAGTGATCTAAAGCACTTCACCAAAGTTATAGGAAAAGTTATACCAAAATACATTTTTCAATTTTATGTATCTAAGATGCTTAGAAAACTTCCTGAAGCTAAAGACATCTAAGGTGACTTCATCATAATCTTCTCAAAACTTCTACCTTATTGTAGTTGTACCTTTTTCTCCCACTCTCTTCGATCATAAAATTTTCACCATGGTGAACGTAGATATTAATAGTTTGTATTAATATACATAAGACCAAAATTATTAAAATATAACTCAACATACTTTATTACAAAAGATAACACATAACTGACATTAGGGAACTATAACAGAAACAAAATCATCTCACACTAGGGGACCACTAAACCCCACAAAAGTTTCACTCATTCATTCAACAATTTAAATGGGATAAATAAATTCAAAAACAATATAAATAAACTACATTTCTAAAGTATCAAACGTATTAAAATGCACAAAAAATCCAATATTAACAATTGACACAAAAGGAAATGTTGTAGGACCTATTTACAAAATCCTTAATACAAAAATTAACCTCAAATACAATATTAAGGATAGAGAACATTTAACTAACATTGTTTGCTATTAAATTTATGTTCTTTAAACCCTAACAACAAAGGACAATAATTCACTTTCTTCTTTAGAATCTAACCTCCATTCAACAACTTCCTCTTCAAGTTATAACACACATAATACATGACGACCTTTTTTCCTCCAATACAATGGTTATGTAACTTACCAAAAAAATGTTGACATTTTCACTCAAGGCATAAGTCCCTGCAGCTACTCTAGTGATCCTTAACATGTCATTGTTTTGCCAAGGTGAGGAGAGAGTTAATGAATGTGGAAAAATGATGTTGTTTTGCTTAATTAGTAACCAACTTGTTAAATGTGATCCTAAACTACATCGTTTTGGTGGCATTCAAGATCTCCTGTGGCATTTAATGTGCCAACTCAACTTTCTGTTAACAGAAACTAAGTCCAATGATCTATTTGCATGACAGCAATAGAAGTAAGAGACTAACAAAGAACTTTTTTAAAATTAAGAATGTATTTACAAAATCTAAATAAGCAAGGGACAAATTTTCCACCAAACTCAATTAAAAAACTACAAAACCAAATAACTTTAAAGGTATTCTCTTACCAACTTCAACAAATTTATATCATATCTCCTTATCAAAAAACTTGTACTTCCTATAAGAAAACACATCCTCCAATGAATCAAAATTGTATTTACTAATAATTTATGTCTTAAAAACCCTTCAATATTCCCCTGCAAATATAATCATTTCCTTTTCAAGAATTTAGTATTTAGCATATTATATGTGAGTTATAATAAAAAAAAGTTAAATTATGAAGATAATATTAATAAAAATATATATATATATATATATATATTATTGTGATATACAATGATCTTTTTCAAATATACTCTTTCACATAAAGCTTTATATTATCCAAATGCTTTTTAGAATATTAGTCTTATTATATCCAATGAAAATTTCATAATTTTTAAATTTTTTATAATTTATCTTAAAAAAAATTAATTAATTGAATAAATTCAATTAGTATCTTTAATTACTATTACAATTAAAAATTAACTCTTTTAACTGTATGACATGTTATCCCTTTCTATATATAGATTAGGCATCTAACCTATTTTTTAAGAAGAATTATGAGAGGACTTATTCGTATTTTTATTTAGACAATAATATAAAAATATCAATAATTTTAATAAATATAAAATAAATAAGAAATATATTTTAAATAATAGTTGTGGAATAAGATAAATAAATAATATATTTAAAAATATTCTAATAGAAATATTTTTTCATATTTTTTCATAATGATTATCATGAATGGAAGGCATATTATTCATTTTATTTTTCTCATTTAAAGTAGACATTTTTAACAAGAGAGGATTCTCAAATATTAAAATTTGAATCTTAAATCTCATCATTATTAGTCATACTTTATTAAAATTTGAATCTTAAATCTCATCATTATTAGTCATACTTTTTTATTAGAAAACCACTAACTCATTTTTTTAATAGGATCATTGATATAAAATATTTGTTTTACTTAAAATATCATGATAAATTTTTTTTTTTATAATCTACCTTTTTATCATCTATCAATGTAAATTCTAATTCATTACATGATTATTACTATCAAACCACTTATATTTAAAAATAGAAACTTTAAATTTAGTATAGTTCAACTCTTAAATCTCTTCAATAACTTTAAAGTAAAATATGAATGCACCGGATTCATTTACTACCACAATTTTATTGTTTTGCATAATAATTTTATTCTTCTAAAATTTTGTATAAAAAAAATTATTAATATTATATTAACTTTTAGAAATGAGATCAAAGTTAAGTTTACGTGTTTAATAACTTATATGCATTAGAAACAATATCTCTATATGTTTAACTTTTTACAAATAATTTAAACAAAATTTAATAAATTTTTCTGTAATGTATTTTCTAATAATAGATATTTTTAAGATAGTAGAAATTCTTAAAATATCTTTTTAATTTTTTTAGTAGCACTTAACTATTCACAATTTAATTTCTATGTACATAATTAAATTGATCATAACATAAAAAAATATATTTCTATTTTTTTAGAATTAATAATTTTGTCATATAATATCAAAAGTAAGTACAATGGTGTTATATTGACTATAATAAAAATATAATTTTTAAAATAAAATAAAATAAATGATATAATTTAAATATATTTTAAATAAAAATGTAATATTTTGGTACAATATAAAAATAATAACATTTAAATTTAAAATTTCAAATCTTATCTAATATTTTAATTCTCAAAATTTGTATCATTATATCAATTATAATAATTTAAAAGTGTAATTTGTTATAAAATATTATATTATTTTTTAATATTACAATTAATCACAGTGGTTAAAAAAAAGTGTAATTTGTTATAAAAGAACATATTTTTTTAATATTGCAATTAATTATTGTGAAAGAAGGTTGAAGGAATATTTCAACGCATCTATCACATATAACTTTTGATCATAAACCTGTAGAATTAAATTATTAGGGAGCAGGTTGTTCCGTTATTCAAATTCAATGAATTCTCTACCAAAAACAATTCAATGAATTCTAACAAGTACCATCGTATATTACAATGACACTGCTTTACCCATCCATATCAAACTACATGCGAGAGAAAATATCCCTTTTGAAATAATTTTATATATATTCGGTTTATATCAGTGTATATCAAATTTACTTATAAAAAACAAAAACTTCGATAATATTTTATAACCTTTTATTTTAATGTAAAATTTTCAAGCATCATATATAATAAACATAAGTAACATTCAAATATTTTTGTAAAAATTAAAATTCATAAATCCAAGAAAATGTTAAATTTTTTTTACAAATAAAATTAAGTTATGGTAAAAGTAAGTTAATTTAATTCTATTTTTAATTCTTATAATTTTTGACGATTTTGATCTTTTTAATTTATTTTTAACAATTTTGAGATTTTGTAATTATTTTTTTATCAAATAATTAGCTGATTAATAAAATTGAAAGAAAAATATAGTTAAACTAATCAATTTTAAAGTATAAAATTAAGTTAAATTAATAATTAATTGATAAAATTGAAATATAGTTAAATAAATTTATTAATTACTGAATAAAAATTAGTTAATTGATAAAATTGAAATATAGTTAAATAAATTTATTAATTACTGAATAAAAATTAGCAAAAGAAACTAAATTATAAAATCTCAAAATTAAAGATATTAAAAGTGTAATTAAACCATATTTTTTATATTTTAAAATAATAATTCTATACTTTTTTTTTATTTAATGCTTACTTTATAAAGTAGAACGAGGATTATTAGAAGAACATATAAGAGACTGTAGCAAAACTCTTTATAAAAATTTATTTATTTTATTTCTCTTATTATATCACTTATCTTATTACACATTTCTTTCTCATCTCTTATCATTTCTTTTATTTATAACAAAGATTTTATTTCTGCTGTTATAAGAATATAAGTTTTTTATATATAAGTAAGAAATTAAACTTTTCGAGCAAAATTATTAAAGTAATTTTTTTTTCAATAAAATCTTATGCATAGACCAGAAATCAGGATTCGAATTCTTATCCATGTATTTCAAAAATTAAAAACGATTATCAATTATATTAAACTTTGTTAATTATAAAAATAAATTTTTCTTTACTTTTTTATTGAAAGATATAATAAAAACAAAATATTAAGTTCATTGTAACCTGAAAAAAAAAATTAAATTATTATTATATCAAATCTAGAGATAATTTTACAATTACCATAATATTTAAAATCAAAATAATAAATGTGGATCCCTTTATTTACGTTAGCAAGTAAAATGATAAAATTATGTTATGTAAATGAAAATTATAAAAATAGAATTATTGAAGCTTACAAATAAATAATGAATTTTATAATATAATAAAATAAAAAATGATGAATATTTTTTATCACTGAAGTGACTAGGGATGTGGTGAGAAGATCCTAATTTTAAAATAAAAAATGTTATTCATACATTTTATTTAGGATATATTACATGATAAAAATAAATAAAAAAATATAAAAAATAAAATATATTAGTATATAAATGGTGTTTATTGTTTATATGTAATTAATAATTTTGCTTCTAAAGTAATGGTTTGGTAGAAAACAAATAGAATTTAGATCCGATTGCAGTAGATATAAAGTGTTAATTATTTATAAAAAAATATGAACCGTTATTATAAGATGTAGAGGTGGAAATTAGTGTGCGTGTAAAGTGTAAAGTGTAAAGTGTAAAGTGTAAAGGAAAGAGTGGCTAACAGAAGGAGGCAGTAAGATAGAGAGGTTGCAGGGAATCTCAACTGACAACTCTGCACATTTACAATAGCCTCTGTTAGTAGCTCCATTAGCTTCACACCTCTATTCTTATTTCTATATCTTTAATCAGTTTTCTTAAATCTTAACACATCATTAACACTTTTTTTTAATCATTGTTTCTTCCTTCTTCTTTTTTTTAACCTTTTGCACCCATTTAACATTCTCTTTGTTTTAATAAAAAAGTAAAGAAAACAAGTTAGATTGTAAAAAGTAAAAACTAATGAGAAAAGGTATCAACTTTTAGGTTATTTAATATAAGGAAATATTAAAAAATAAAAACAAAGAAGAATAAATCTGTTTTGCTTATTAGATTAGAAAAAGGCAATAAATCCTCGTTTTAATATTTAAAATTACAACTTTTTATTTATTTTAATCTTTGACTTTATAAATTATTTATTTTAATTCTTAATTTTTTAAGTTGTTCATTTTAATTGTTTTAATATATTTCATTTTTAATTATTGCTTTATATAAAATAGATAAAAATAAATATTATTTTATAAGTTAGAGATTGAAATAAAATTTTATTAAATTAAATATATTAAAATGAACTATGCTTACCATTTAGAAAATTAAAATAAAAAACATCAAAAAAATCAAGAAAATATTTTCATTGTTATTTTAAAAATATAATTTTCTCGACATAAAAACTCAGACGAATTTTAAACATAAATCCCTCAGTTACTTTTTTAATTTAGTTTTTCTTCTATTTTAAATTAAAGTAAAAATAACAATGGATTCAATATTTACTACATATCAATAAAAAATATATAAATAAATATCTATTTAATAAATTTGGATATAAGTATAAGTAAATTTTTATAGGTATGAAAATATGCATATATATATATATATATATATATATATATATATATTATACTATATACATATATAGATATATAGATATATAATTAAAAGTAAAATTAAAATGTATATTTTTTAATTAAAATAAATATTAGAATTAAACTGATATTGAAAATTTTGATAATAAAAATTAAGATATGTAATTTTAATATTTTTTATTTTATAATAAAATTTATGTTTTATTAGTTTATAAAAACTATTAAATAATAAAAAATTATACAATTCGTTATACTACAAATGATCAAAATTAATATAAACATTTAAATATTTAAAAATTATAAAAAATAATTAAATTTATTATTTAATTTTTTTTATCATTATATAGTAGCATATATTTTTATATTTAAATATAAGTTGATAAATCTATTTTATTTTATTTTTTTTTAAAAAAATATATTAATTATCGAATAAAATATATAAATAAATATATGATATATTATATGTAGAAAAATTATTACAGTAAAAAAAAACAGCATGTTTAGATATTTTAAAATACAAATATTATAATACATGTCTCTATCCTACCCATTACCATCTTTAAACAAGAGGAAATGCATGTAACTTAAAAAAAATCAAGCGTAACGCGTAGACATCGATATTCTCTCTCGGCTCCAGATATATGTGAGTTGTAAATTGTAAGAGTACACATGCAAAATATCTAGATATACGTAAAACTGTTTATGTTTTAATACTAAACTCTATATTTATTAAACAAAAAATATTATTAACTTAATTCTAATATAATTTTTATTATTAGATGAATTTTATAAAAATTCCACCATTTAAAATGAATCTTACCATTTTTAAAAGTGAAATTTATATAAATTAATAAGATTTATATAAATTTTAACCACTAATAAAAAATATGTTGGAAGAAGTATGTGAAAGAATATATTACTAACCTCATCCTTATTTATTTGAATATAATATATAATTGACTTAAATAATAATAATAATAATATATTATATTTATTATTTGAACTTTTCATATTACTAAAATTTACTATAAAAATAATTACTAAACAAAAAGTAATTGTCTAAATATCTACTAAAAAATTTATTGTATTTATTATGAGGAACAATAAAAAAATATGTTATTTAGAATAAATTTAGTTAATAAATTTATAAATAATATAATAGTTTATTTTTTAAAATTATTATAACTTACTTTAAACTTAAATATAAGTTTATAAATATATATATAAATTTATAAATTATATAATAATTTATTTGTTTGAATTATTATAAGTTACTTTAAATTTGAATATATCAAAAGTACTATTATTTTTAATTATTGATATTTAAAAAATTCACACTGATATAATTTTAAATTATTAATTTTTACATTTAAAAATTATAATATTAAATTATTATTTTGTTACACTTCTAGTTTATGTATTTAATCATAAAATTAAATTTTATTATTTAAAAATAGTTTAAAAATTAAAAAGATATATTATAGAAATTATTAGAGTTTTTATATATTGAATAAGCTAAATCACATTTTTATATATAATAAATAAAATAATAGAATTGAAAAAAATAATTTACGTATCTTACACGTACTACTAAACAATATATTAAATATAAACTTCAAATAGTATAATATTATGAACTAATATTTCATTTCTTTTGTGATAAAAAATATTATTGTAAATTTAACAAGTGTTTTTTTATTTTAATTATTTAATTAAAATAATATACGCATATTTTTTTATTTTACAGATATTACCTTTTTACATATTTTGGCTTACATTATTTTATTCTATATCATTACTATTTGGATAAGATAAAAAATATAATAAATCTTAAATATAGTTAAATATTTTTTATAATAACATGTGGTCAGATAAAATGTATATGCATATTTTGCTCAATTTATTTTAAAAATAATAATATTTTTGTCAATTTTCAGACAATTTATTTAAAAATCAAAGTAGATTATTTTCTAAGATACGTAGAACTAAAATGAACTATATTCTATAAATTACTAAATGGATTAGTAAGTCATTTAAAGAATTGCTAACTTTACTAAATATAAAGAAAGATGGTATAGATTACAGGTATTTAAACAAAATAATAACTATAAACATATGAGACTTATAAATATTATATCTTTAGGTGATATAAATTTTTTGACACTTAAATTTAACAAATAGATTCTTCAAATTTGTGATGAAATAATATTGTTAATCAATAAAAATATAAATTTTTAATATAGATAAGATTCCCAAGTTAATATCTACTAAACAAATGAATAATTTGCTCAAGAAAATTATTTAAAACACATGCAAAATATTTAGGAAGAAAGTACTTAGTACCTACTCTTTTATAAATTATTATGTTGACAAATTAATAATTATGTTATCAACAAAATTGAACAAATAGCTAGAAATCTTAAATGACATTGATAAAGTAATTGAAAACAGTATCTATATTTTATCATGCATAATTAATTATATATTATATTGTTAAAAGTATATTATTAAATTTTTTTTAAAATTATTATTTAGTTGGATAAGGAATATACGCATTTCACTGAAAAATTATCCTTGTTTTGAGTCCGGCAATTTTCCTTGTTTTGGAAGAGAAATATTATTTACACTTCAATTTTATATTATAGTTTATATAATAAAAATATGAAATATAATAATGAATGATATAATAAAAATTAAAATTATAATATAAATAGTAAATCTTATTTATGAATAAAATATCATTTGTTCTTTTCGAAAAATTTATCTATCAAAATAAAAAAATAACTTTATATTATAATATTCTCATTTAATTTTCTTAATGTTTTCTTTTGTACTTTCTTTTAATAATTTTGTGTATAAAGTAACTTCATTTTTATAAGTTGTTTGGAAAAGTTCTTTTCATATCTATATTCAAGAAAAATAATACATTTAGACTGTATAATTATATATAAATGATTAAATAAAATTAATTTAATTTGTATTATTAATTTTAAAAATCATATGATCTTTAATAATATTATGTAATCTTTATATTTTAATTTTAATTATTTATAAAAATTAATGGTTAATTTTCATATATAAAAATACATATTTTCATTTGAATTGTTTCTATATGTTTAAATATAAATAATTTTAACATTTTTATTAATTTTTCAAAATATTGTATAAATACTTCCTAGATTTTTTTATTTAAAAATAAGTATAATAAACTATTCCATTAAAATTTTTGAAACTTATAAATAGACTCCTACATACAATGTATATGACTTCTATCAAGTAATTCAAGTACATGACAAAATTGGAATTTTCCATATTAATGTTTTAAATTATTTTAGTTTGATTATATATATATATAAGAATTAATTTATTTTTGAATAATAAATTTTATTTTTAATTTTTTAAAAAATGTTGAATTTTATAACTATAAAATGTAAAAGTTTAAAAAAATTTGAAGAATAATTTAATAAATAATTAAAATAGAAGTTGTTTAAAAGTCAATTTAAAAATAATGATGAAAACATAAGGGTGTTGAGCGGAATCCGGAGAGTGTGGATTTGAATGGGTGGAGTTAGATTGAAAGGAGCATGTGATTGTGATGTGAAATTGGTGCAGCTTTTGTCGGGTCAACCACTTGCATTGCCGACCGAGGTGTGGGGTTCTTCTGTTTCTGATTCTGTTTCTGCTTCTGCTTTGTGCACTTAATCCACTGGTTATCGTGCTCCATCAACTCTGTCATCCACTCTCCCCGCACCATTCTTCTCCTTTCTACTACGCTCAATCCCTTCCAATATATATTTCATTTTATTTCTTCATCTTACCACACTCATCAAAATATAAAAAACGTCCACCCCTTTCGTTTTGGTTAGATTAACGAAAACAAATATATAATTTTTGGACAATTTTTTCTTTTTTAATTAAACAGAATATAACCATTTTAAGAATATTTTTTTAATTAAGATTAAAGTTTTATTGTAATAATTACTTTTAGTTTTCATGTTAATCTTTATTATATTTAATTTTATTTATTTAAAAATAATACCAGTAATAATTTTTTATTAAATTGGAAAAAATAATTGAGAAAACCTATTTTCATATTTTTTAATGATATAAGAACAAGGAAGAAGAGATTTTTTTTAGTAAAATATTATTTTAAATTCAAAAAACTGAGATTAGTTATACTGATCCTTTTGAACATAAAAATTTGTTATTTTTTAATAAGAGTATTTATAAATCAATGTAATTCAATATAAGCTGATAAAAATCAAATTTAAATTAAGTAAATTTCATTTTTAAAAAATTATTAAATTGAAAAAATAGTTGAAAGTTAAAATTTTAAAAATTATTTATTAAATTAAAAAATATTTAATAAAATTAAATGTTAAATTAATTTATAATAATAAAATGTAGTTGTTAAGTTGAATCATAACGATAAAATAATAAATACATAATTATTAGAATAAAATTTAAGTATTACAATTTTTATTAATTATAAATTTATTTTATTATTTAAATTAAATTATAATATTAAAAATTAGAATAATTTTTAATTTATTATTATTTTTATATATATATATATATATATATATTATTTTATGAAAAAATTGTTTATATTTATGAAATTGTAGTAGCCAATTCTTGCTATTTTAATATATTCATGGACTATAATATGTTTTTAATGGTTAGATTGAATATTTTTTTATTCAAAAATTGATCTAACTCAAGTTGCAAGTTTTTATTTTCATATTTTAAATTAATTTTAAAAATAAATTAATTGAAAAACTTTATATTTTAAAAAATAATAATTTTTTATTTAATTAAAAATTAATGTAACAAGTCTTAAATTTTTTAAAGATTAAAACCATGATTTTAAAAAAAATTATAACTGATCCCACAAATAAACTTCTCTGTGCAGGAGGCTGATTTTTGTATGGAAGGAGGATGAAGAAGTGAAAATGGTGAGGGGGTCATGGTTGGTGAAGCTGAAGCAGAGGAAGTTGGTTGTGGAATCTTGCGTATCGTTGTGTAGGGGCCCACAGCGGAGAAAGAATGGCTGTTCAGTTGTTAAGGTACTCTACTGAAGTTTTATTTTTAATGTAAATTAGACACATCCAAATTAGTTTTCTAGTTTACACTAACATTGATTAATTGTTATTTGAACTTTATTTTTACATTATTAATATAAAATAATTTTTTTCACTGATTATATTTAAGTTACTCATATTAGAAAAAGTAATGGTACTTTATTTTATATTAATTTAAAGTATTTATTTATTTATTTATTAATTATGTTATTATTATTTATTATTAATCAAAAATAAAAGTAAACAATATCGTCTAATTAAATTTATAATTCAATTTGTTTAAAATTTAGTTTATGTAAAATTTAATTTATTTTAATTTATTTAATAAATAAATAAATATAGATATATTAAAAAAATTTAAATAAATAAATCAGATTTACTTATAAAAAATAATATTTATCTATTTATTTTTATATATTATATATTTATATTTAATATAATATATTATATTTATATAATATTTATTTTAATATATTTTATTTACATAATATATATATTTTTTAATCTATTTAATAATTTTTTATTTTATAAATTTTAAATTTATAAATTTTTTACTCAATCATTTATATAAATTTTAATTTTATTTATTAATTTTTTAAATATAAACTTTTAAATAAACTTATAAATTTTAAATTAAATTAAACCTTAATAAAAAATAAATTTTTATAAATAATTTAAATTTAAATTTAAAACTTTTAAATAAATAAATTTAAACATTTAAAATCAAAATCAACTTCCTATTTTCATATATCTAATATCGAAATAGAATTACGTCTATTATCTAATCATAGATAAGTCGACATCAGTTTTCTAACGTATCCCCATTTGATACAATTAAAAAACAACGGGATTCAAATTCAAAGGATCATGTCAATTATTTTAATTTTTAACTTTTACGATTAAATCAATTGTAATGGTTTTACCTCCGTTTCTAATTCTGTTATATATATACTACTTACGAATCAAAATTTTAAAAATCATATACATTACTGAATTAAATTAAAATTTAATAATTTAATCATGATTAAATTGACATTAATTAAATGTTTTTAAATATTTATAATATATAATATATTAAAAATATAAAAATACATATATAATATAATATATTAATATTATATATTTATATGATTAAAAATTAAAAGTATATTTTTTTTAAAAATTTTTAAATTTAAATTATGTATACAATTAAATAAAATTAATATAATATCAATTTTTTATTATAAAATATTAAATAATATTATTTTATATAGACAAACTGTTACTGGTTTATTTTTTACTGATCTTAGAAATTCACTATAATTATTTTGTCAAAGAAATTTTATAATTAAATTATTCGAAAGAATGTCTAATTTTTAATCTGATCAATTAAATCCGGCTCAGTTTGATTTTCACAACTATAATAGGAGTAGTTGTAGCATGTAATGTTTTTCTTAGATGTAATGTAATAGTCTAGTTTTTATTATGATTGACCTATATTATTTTTATTGAGAAAAATATAAATTTAATGACAAAGAATGCAATTAAGGCTATGATAAAATAATTAGAAAACTTTTATTACATTGTAAAGAATACACACACATATATATATATATATATATATATATATATATATATATATATATATAATTACAAAGCAAATAAAACATTAACATAACTCGTATTTGTTATATTAATTCCTTTTTATTTTTGAGATTCATAGTTTTAGAAATTTTGCTTTTAAGAAATTATAATTATTGGAAATGTTATAAATATTTGATATTTTAAAATATTAAATTATTAAAATATTATAATAAATATAGTTAAAAAACATTTTATCTTCGTGAAAAAGTTTCAAATTTATCTCTTTCTATAAGAACATTTTAGTAGAAAAATTAATTAAATTTTTTATAAAAATATTAATTTTATTGGACATATTTTTTAAAACATTAATATCACATATTAATTTTTAAAAATATTAATGTTTTTAGGACACTAATTATGAATATAGAATAAATTGTTTATTATAAATAATTGTTAATATATTTTTATTATAACTTCTAATATATTTTTACTGTAAGTTTTAATAATTATGTTCTATTTTTCCCTTAATATGAACTTTAAAGGCATTGATTAACAAAATTTTAAATTAAAATACATCCCATGAAATGTATTAGTAGAAGACCCTTTTAACAACTCTACAAAAAATTAATACACTTATTTAATTTAGTCTATAATGTTAAATTTATTAATAATTTTTATTTTTAAATTTATTTTTAATATTTTTATATTTAATATACCCAATGAGAATAAAAAGAAACAATTATAATTAGTTATGTTCTTCTACTTTTAGAAAATAAAAAAGATAATTTATTACATTTAATTTAAGTTTTTTTTAATGAAAATGTTGATGTAAAAGGTAATCAAACTTTTTATAAAAAAATCTATAAAGTGATGGTATCAAACAATAATTTATTCTTCAGTTATTGGTATTTGAAATTAATTATATTTTAAAACTATTATATATATATATATATATATATATATAGAGAGAGAGAGAGAGAGAGAGAGAGAGAAAATGAGTGTGAGTGAGTTGTGTTTGTCCATACGCCAAATGATGTTGCACTGAAAATTAAACGGCACTCCATAAAACCTAGAAATGTTTTAAAAGATCCTTCAAAATGGTTCTTATTTTGATTTAGAATAATTTGAATGATTATTTTGATATTATTCAAAACATTATTTGATATTATAATTTTTATCAACAAAATCAATATCAAAAAAGTTTTTAACATACCAGTTATATCAAGTTGTATTTAATATTTCTAATTTAATAAATTAATTTAACAAATTTTTATTTAAAATTTTTTAAATTTTAGCTAGTATTTTACATTTTAATTAACTTAGTTATTTTCATCCAACAAACTCCTAAAATCATATATTTTTTATGAAAAATATTAAAAATGTAAATGAAACTTAAATTATGTTTGTAAAAATCTTAGTTGAATAATTTTTTTAACTTAAATAAATTATGTCTTCCATTAAAAATATAATTCTATTTGTAAAATATGGTTAATTTTTTTAGAATTTTTCATATTAAAGTTGCACTTGTAGTCTGAATATAATACTTTTTATGTAAGCATACATATAAAAAAGATTTAAAATTCTTTTTTACATAATTTTATTATTAATTATATAAAAAAATTATTTACTTATCTATTTGTTTGTTTTAATAAAATTTGTTTGTTTCAACGACTAAAGTGTTACACATGAAGTTATATAGATGTTTGAAATACTTTAGATACTATATTTAAAAATATTATTCTTTGAATATATTTTGAGATTTTAGACCCTATATATATACGAATAGTTTTTAAAATTTTTTGTTTTAAGTGAGCATTTTGAATACTTGCTCAATAATTATTTTTATGCAATTATATTGGATCGTACAACTAAATAAGAAAGAACTATATAATTAAAATTATATTATCATTAAAATTTTTGTTATAAATATTTTAAGTATTTTAGATTTTAATAATATTTTTAGAAAGAACTATATGTATAATTAAAATTATACTATCATTAAAATTTTAGTTATAAATATTTTAAGTATTTTAGATTTTAATAATATTTTTATTTTTTTATCAAGATAAACATTTAATTATTAATCTATTTTCACATGAAGTTAAAAACTATAATATACAAATATTTTAGACATATAACAATTGATTAATTTAAAATAAATATATTTCTATAAAATACATTATTACTCTTTCTTTTGATAATAGTAAATATATATATATATATATATATTATTATTATATCATTATGTATGTGTTAAAAAAGAAAATAAAAAAAAATTAACTAAGATAATAAAGAATCTCTCTTAATATATCAATGCTAAGATATTTTATGTCTTTATCAAATAATTAAGTTAATTGATGATATACATTTCACAGTTTATGATGAGTACTATACAAAAAAATTTTAATTTACCGTTAAAGGTAAAAAAAACTTAAATATATCATTTCTTGTAATAGAAACATTTAAGGTTGTGAAAGGTTTGATAACTAAAATGACATATCAAAGGGAAGTTAAAAACATGTACAAGAAAAAAAATATCAAATCAAATACATGTAGAAATAGTTAGGAAAAACTCAAGATCAAAAGCTTATCAAAAGGGGTGTAAAGAAAAAAATTTTAGAAAAAAATTTTGTAAAAAATATTTTAAAGTCTATATAAAGAAAAAGATAATTATTTTTTTAAAAAAAATAATACAAAAAGAGAAGATATAAAGATGGTTGAAAAAATATAAGATAAAAAATAGAAAAAGGAACCATAAGTTAAGAAGAGGGATGAAAAGAAAAAATAAATGAAGAAGACTATACTAAATTATGATTTATAACCTAGCCTGCTTTCGTTCCTTCTATTTTTCAAACAAGCCTAATGATGAGTAATGTTGGTTGTTGTGTCGTCTTAAGTAGTCATTTAGCCAATGCAGTTATGCTTGGCCTTTAGTATGATGAAATTTTCTTTCATCAGTGAACAAGATGCTAAGGATAATATGACCATGTCAAATCTTGATGGTGATGTGTAAAGTTATATAAGATGTTAGATTAGTTATCCAATATATCTTGTCATAATTATTCACTTGTTTCTTTATTTCTTTTGTTCCTTTTCTAGAAGCTCAATCTTTTCTTGATTAACATGAGTTAATTAAGGAAGTAAACCATCAATTACAATGATGAAACTATAGGAATGATAAGAAATATGATTAGTTTGGATAATCCTAATCCTACCATCTATTATGATAGGTCAAGGGTGTGGATGTCAAATGAGGCCTTTAGCGAAAAGATAAACCCTACCTTTAGTATAAATGGCATCAGGCATCAGTGAAGAGGATGAAAGATGCCTAAGTGAGGTGTTTAACCTATCTTTATGGTCAAAGTTAGAGGTGAAGACTTCCTCTTGATGGACATTAGTAGTATGAATTATAGATTTCATGAACTTCTAAAACAATAGAGATTTTGAGATGGTGACATCTTTAGCAACCTATATTGTCATGTTGTTTGAAGTTGGAGTAGTAGAGCGTTAAAACATATGTTATTGAGTGAAAGGTGATGTTTGGTGGGTTTGTGTTTCGTGAGGTTTGAGGTAGGTCAATTGTCCAAGATATAAATGGTTGATTGTTCTCATATGAGTAAAAACAAATAATTTTAGGATGTTTGGATATTGTTTGACTTCATGTTTCTTGAATGATCTTCATCTTGGGTGATGTTGTAGATGTCCAAGTAGTTTTAGTTGAAACAACAACAAGTGGAGTAATAACAAAATTTAGAAGCTTATAGCTTAAGACTTCCTCTAAGGTGATTCTTTCCTCTTGTTTGTTGGAAGATTTTCTATTATAGGTGGAGTATCCTCAATAAACCTTCCCAATCATTTGATTCTTTATCTAGCTTATAGTAGTTGAAATTTTCTTAAATTTTTTTGTCCAGCTAATTCTTGTCTTATTTTGGTTTAGGAAAAACTAACTTCATAATTTTTAACTAAGTTTCTTCAAATATATAGTAGGGTTATGGGCTTATTTTCAAGCAAATTTTCTATCAAAGTTTAGGAACACTTAGAATGGTGAAGATGATAGTGATGTAAGGTAGACTTCCAACATTGTTTTCTAACACCTTCTTCATATAGCCAAAAATCAACATTAGGAGTTTGATTAGTTTTTTCTTTAACAAATGATAGTTATAGAATTTATCAATATTTAAGTTATTGTTGTGAGATTTCTCTTGTAGGAGAATGATCCTTCTTAGAATTCCATGAAAAAACCTAGCAACTGAGACTATTTTTTAGATTTTCCTACCATTCAACTCTAGTTGAACATAAAGGGTTTATTTAAATTTTTTCTTGATGTATTTCTCCCATTTAGGATCAAAGGTTACCTAATTCCTTGAATTTTATAGTTTCAACAATGGCATTTTTTTTACCACTAATGTTTATTTATCATGATGATAGAGATGACTAGTTCTTTGTATAAGGTAAAGGAGTAAGCATTATTTCAAAACTTTAACGTAAGGTGATCGTACCATTCAATGTCAAACCTAAAGAACTTGAGCCAACCAATGATGTTGATGAACTTGTATAATGGTACACCAACTTCACCTAGAATTGTGAGGAGCATGATTCTATACTTGATGACTTTCTTGATTGTTAGGTTAGTAGGATAGAGAAAAATATAATGCCATAAAGGTAGATTTTTAAAGATAGAGACATTTGTTTAAGATAGAGATATTTTTCTTTTAAATTTGTACATGTGTTAATAGATTTTATAAAGAGTAGTAACATATTCTTTACATACTTCTATGCATATTAGACATCTTATTTTACTATAAGTATAAGAGATATGTTTAGATTCTTGGTAACTTAAACTTATATTTAACAAAGGTTTTGTAAATATATAAGCTCATTGATGTTTAGTATTAATAAATTATTATAAAAAAATATTTTTTGAACATAATTTTTAATAAAATGATCTTTAATTTTAATATGTTTTACTCATAAATGTTGTATAAGATTCCTAGAAAGTTGATAGTAGAAATGTTATCATATAAAAATGATATCTGATGGTCAAATTTGTTAAAATATTTTAATTGATATTTTATCCATAAAAATTATGAACAACAACCTATAATATAAAAATTTTTATTTTATAGTTAAAAGAGAAATGACGCTTTGTTATATGCTTATCCAATGATGAGATTTGATCTAATGAAGTGACATACTTAATTAATGATTTTTCTTTCAATTCTATCTCTAGCATACTTAGTATCATAGTATCCCATTAATTTGAAATAAGGTTAAGACTTATATAATAAATTAAGACTAGTTGCACCTGCTAGATATCTAAACATTCACACTTGATAAATTTTAGATACAATTATTTAGGAACATTTTGAAATCAAGTTCAAATATAAATACTAAATATAATCTCAAGTTTGTTAGTAGTAAAATATAATAGAGATCGAATTATATCTCTATATGTTTTCTAATCTACACTTTACATGATTCATCCATGTTCAAAATAGCAAAAGGAGGCACAAATGCTACCATTAGCTTAAAATTTTACATCTTGAATTTTTTAAGAAACTTCTTGTTATATGTGTTAATGGGTATAAATTTCATATTTTTATTGCTTGATTTTGTAATCTAAGAAATAACTTTAGTTTACTCATCCTAATTTTAAATTTTCTACATTAGGTTTGAAAAATACGGGCATACATACTTATAAGTAGTATCAAGAAAAATATCATCAACATAAATTTAAACTATCATTAAATTTAAGCTAAGATATTTTATAAATATTATTATGTTAATTTTTAAAAAAAATAATATTTAGAAAATAAAAGATCCTAGCCCATCATACCAAACTCTAGGATATTATTTCATACTACATAATTTCTTTCTAAGTTGAAAACAGGTTTAGAAAGTGATTGATCAACAATTTTGAAAGATTATCTTACATAAACTTCTTTCTTTATGATATTAAAAAAACACGCTCATGAATTTTCTAAGATGGTAGGATGCATATGAAAGAAAAATGCATATAGCTTATAATTTTGCTATCAATGCATATGTTTCTATGCATTCTATACCATCCACTTGCTTATATCCCTAAGCTACACATATTGTTTTATTAATTGAAACTTCCATCCTTATTTATTTTGTCTCCAAAATATCATCTAATTACAATGATGAATTTTTTTATTAGATCTAGATACATAATGCATATGTCATTTTTCATAAATAGGTTCAGTTTCTTTTATATTTCCAGAATCATCCTTCATCTTAAAAAGATTGATCTTAAAAAGATTGATCTTAAAAAGATTCATCTATAATCTTAGGTTCCAATTTAGACAATAGAGCTATTTTCCTATGTTCCTAGAAGCTTAATTTGGTTTTGATTCTTTCAAATGATTTTTCACTAACTTGAATAATTGGACAATAAGTTTTGTACTTTTAATCTTTGTAAATTGTCTAAACCATAGACATTGATTCAAATGGAAGTGTTGTTTGTTCTTTAGAAACTCATATGATGCTAGTATTAAATACTCAATAGGATTTAGATGTATTTGTTTATTCAAGAAAGATTTCTTTATCCACTTTTGATTTTTTGTGTTTAAGATAAAACACTCATATCTAAATGGATAAAAATAGGACATATTTTACCTTTTTCCTTACTATAATTCATAATTAATCCTTTTCATCCTAAGTTTTATTAATATATGATTATATACGTAACTTGAAGTGTTTATTATTTCTACCTACAAGTACTTAGGAAAAATATTATCATACAACTTTATTCGGACTATTTTTTTGCAATCTTTTATTTTTTTATTTCTACCACACTATGTTGTTGTTACGTTATAGGAGCTGAAAAATTGTGAAAGATAACATGTATTTCAAAAATTATTAAGGCTTTCAATTTCAAATTCTTTCCTATGGCCACTTCTTATTGTAGAAATACAAAATCATTTTTTTCTTTGCACCTTTTTATAGAAGATCTTATAAGACTCATCTTTATAGGTTAGGTAGTATACCTATGTTAATATAGAATAGTTATCAATAATATCAATAATAACTAAACGATACTTTATTCCACCTAGATTTTAGGTACTTGTTAATTCAAATAGATCTCTCTCTCTCTCTATATATATATATATATAAAACAGTTCTAAAGATTTAAGCATGGAAACAGAATTTTATTTTTCAAATTTTTTTTTTACTAGTTTTCCTTCCTAGAATATTTTACATAAAATATCCCTTTTAAACTATACTCATTTAGATCCTTTATGTCAATCTTATAGAGATTATGAAGTCTTTTGATAGAGAAAATTTGTTGATACATCAAATTTTTCAACTATGCATTTGGTCCTTTTTAAAGGAAACATCATATCTACAATCACAAAATTAACTTATGATAAGAATATTATATTTTAGTGTTTCAACATAGAAAATATTATCAATAAATGGTAATAGTATCTTTCTAACTTCACCTATACCAATGATGAGGTCAAACCGATTGCCTCCAAAGGTAACCTTTCTTCTTTTATGTGATTGGAGATCTAGGAACATAGATCTTCTTACTACCATGAGATGTGAAGAGTTAGTTTTCAGGTATCATTTTTGGCATATGTTTCTTTTTTTTTTTTTAGTATACATGCAACATGAATAATCAAGTTTTAGGTAACTATATTTTTCTCAATCCTTTGTGGTTTTTGAAGCCATATGTTTCTTTTTGTAAAATCATCTAGATGTCACACGTCTAGATTTCCACAATGTAAACAAGAGATAGATATTAGATTAGAAAGTTTCTTAACTTTCTTATGAGACTTCTTCTTGAAACCTAAAGCTAGTTTTTTCATTTGGATACCTTATACTTTTTAAAATCTTAGTGAGATTGGAAATTCCATTGATAAAAATAATTAAATCATTTGTAAGTTAATCCATCTTATCATGGAATATTTTTATTTTAGTAGTTGATTAAGATTTGCTATTGACTTAGATTTTAAGATTCTCATTTTAGTAGTTATTTTATTGGAGTTTTCTAATTTTTCTCTTTAACTCTTGAGAGAGAGCTGTATTTTTTACTTTCAATATGTTGTACTCTTTCAAGGGAATTTTTAATTAATTTAGAAGAAGTTCATAAGCTAGTATTAAATCTCTAAATTCACTATTTATCTTCTTTTTTTTTTCTTTATTTGTGTTTCATAGTATGCAAGACATTACGTAGAAGTTTAGCCTTTCTTACACCTTATACTAATTAAATTGTTGCCTATGATCATTCAAGGTAGCCATTAGACCTTTCTAAGTTTTTAGAAATTTTTTCTCCCTTTTAAAGTTCATGGCACAAGCATGATATATTCCAATTTCTTGCATTAGAAACAAAAATTTCTTCTTTTTTTCTTTATCAAGCTTCTTCTTTTTCTTAAATTTTTCATAAGATAGCCTTATTTTTTTACTAACCATTTTTTTTTATTCATTTTAAGATTTAAGAAATCTCATTTATCATTTGAGTTTTCCTTCTCCTAATCATTAGTTTTCTTTTCCTGGAAGCTTTAAGCTCTTTTTTTTTCTTTTTTTTACTTTTTAGATAGATACCTCTATCTTTTAGAGTCATACTCTTTATTTTTCTTTTAGCATCACATTAGTTAAGCAAAAAATTATGTACCCTTAATGATCTTAACAACTCATTAATTTTTAAAGTGTTTAGATCTTTTAACTCTTTTATCGTAGTGAGCTTTGATTCCTTTGCTTTTAGAAGACTGATAAGCAATTTCATGTTGGTTTCCTTGAGCTAGTATTTCTTTCCAAGGAAACACAAACCATTTGTAGTAGTTTGGAATTCCTAAACATTTCTTTGGTGATCTTGTTTTCTTTCATGGTTAACATTTCATATTGCTTGGATAAAAAATTGGTCTTGCTTCATTTGATAGTGTTGGTTATCTATAAGTCCACAAAACTCTAAAAAAATTCTCAACCCATTTATGTATGTGATCACCAATTATAACATCATTCATCTCAAGTTTATACCTCAAGCTTGGAGAAAACTAAATCATCTTATGCAACCATCTACATAATAAATAATATGATTCATCCCAATCTTCAAGCATACGAATAATTGCTTTCTATTTTCCATAAAATGTTGGTGTCATAAGAACTATTAGTCCAAAGTGCCATTTCTTATGTAC
The DNA here is from genome assembly GCA_037954105.1 of Canavalia gladiata. Lineage (NCBI taxonomy): Eukaryota > Viridiplantae > Streptophyta > Magnoliopsida > Fabales > Fabaceae > Canavalia > Canavalia gladiata. The sequence goes on along the minus strand of CM075662.1, from coordinate 15,537,692 downwards.
CTATAAAAAAATAATTACTTTCTTCTAAATATTATAATAATATTACTTTATGCGTAATATTTATGGTCAAAGCATATTTATTTATGCATTTTATAGAGATTCTCTGACTTCTCTATAAAATACATTTATTGTACATAACAAATATAATATATGATGTATCTTTTTATGCGTCTCATGTTCTGTATAAAACATAGTTTAAAATGTGTTATAACTCCTTGTAAATATGTTTCATCCCATTTTCCCGACAACGCCTTTATATGTCTTTTCTTTCTATTTTTTGTACTCTTATTACATATTTTATATATATATGTGTAACACCTTTAACACATTATTCAATATTCCAACCCTTTTCCCAAAATTATTTTTGAAATCATCCTATTTTATACATAAAAATTAAAAATTACCCTATTGGGGTAAAAAAACCTTATTTCCATCATGAAGTTAGTATTGTCATTGGCTTATGCAACAACTTTCATTTTATGGTAGTTTTTGTTAGCATACATATACATGCCACAAGTGAAGTATACTATGTGAATACCTTTGTATTTAATATTTTTTAAGCTTCCCACCAATCTTATAGTGCAATAACAAAGGTTTGGTAAGATCGATTTCAATGTAAAGACATGCAAATATTCCTTAAATATGTTGGGCTATATTGAGATCAATTTAAGGATTATACTGACTAAATCTCTTATGGTATGGATGATTAATGATCATAATACTTCAAGGACAAAGTCAAGAACCTAACTGAAGTAGCTATTTTATTAATGCAAGCTTTTTTTGGTTTGGAGTTTACTTCCCGATGTTAATAATGTTGATCTCCTAATTCCTTATCCAAACCTTTTCCATTTTCTTTCAAAATATTATGTAGCTAGGTTTTTGTTCCTAGTATGGTAATTATTAGGTTCTTTTTAACATTTTTGTAATATTTTTCTTTCTTTTCTAAAATGATATTTGAAAAATTTTATTCATCTATCTTATTATTGTTAGTTTTTGTATTTTTTTACTTCTATGAGATCATCATAGTATGTGTAATATTTATATAGATTTCTTCCTTTTTTTTTCTATCCTCGTCATCCATCGTTCCTCATAGAGAGGTATAGAGTCCATCCCAAAAACGTTGCTTGTGTTTCTTGATACATTTCTTGTTGCAATTGAGAAGATTAAATTCTTCTATCATACCTTTTTTTATTATTTCCTTCTTGTTCTTCCATCATATCCTTTGGACAATGAAACAATTTTTAAAATTTTAAATATATCTTTTTTTTATAAATATTAATTTCTATCTTTATATTATATACTTTATTAATAAATTAATAAATTATATATTTTATTGGTGATTTATTCTCACTGTTATTGACCTTAAATTGAAGTATCTGATTATGTTTTATGATATCCTACAAAAATAAAAGTTGATTATTTTGAAATCAAATTTTGGATGTTAACATTTTCTAGCATTCATACTTTTTATAGTTCATATGTACTAATCAAAAAGAGATGTTTTTAGTATGAATAGAAATCCTGCAAAAATAAAAGTTGATTATTTTAAAGTCAAATTTTGAATATAAAATTTTCTAGCATTCACACTGGATCATATTTTAAGCTGTACTAATTGAAAAGAGATATTCTTAGTTTGAATGAAAAACTAAAATAATTATCTATAAATTTTATATTTATATTATTTTAAAATTTAAATCAACTCATATTAAAATTTAAATCAACTCAAATTTAATTTAAAATATAATTACAAAAATCTTTTAATTTGAATCATTTAATGTCTTTAAATTTTAAATTTTTGTTGAAGTGTCTAAAAATTTTATACAAAATACCTTTGTAATTTTTAGAAAAAATATTTTAGACTATACCTAACCTCTTGAAATATACTTTATATCATTGAAAACATAAAAAGAAACATTTATGATTTTTATATTTTTTAATAATTAATTTTCTCTTTTGATGTAGTGTCTTATAAATTATTTAATAAAATCTCTAATATTTATATATTTTCTAATTTTTTAATGTTTGAAGCTCGTATATAATGTTTAAACTCGTATATGTAGTTGTAAATTTTAAATTCAAATGAAATCAAAACCAAATGAAGTTGAATATCTAGAATTACGATTTTCATAAAAATCTTAAGTATAAATTAAAAAATTAAAAATCATACACTTGATAATAAATCTAAGAAAAATATAACTTTCTCATTTTAAATTTAATTTACATATGACCTAAATATACATTCTTGTTTTATGCTAGGATTTATCATAAATATTTAATTATTATAAAATTTTTAAATAAAAAGTGATCACTATAAATAATTAGAAAAATATGATTAAAAATTAATTTTTACACATTCTTTACTAAATATATAAATATTTTATTCTTATTACTTAATTGTTTTTCTTTCTGTTCTTTCAGAATATTTATTTTATAAAAAAATTTATAGAAAAATAAACCTTTTATCAATCTAAGAAATTTAAAAATATAGATTGAACTTGTATTTAACTTTTGTTGTTTAATTATTACATTTTTTTTTCTTTTTTTTAATTATAACCTATTTTTTAAGTAAAACCTCATTTGATCCGATATTATTTAAAATTAAAATTTATTTTTGCAGTTGTAGTGATAAATTAGAGAGTTGATCAATCTAACATTTATCTATTTAATAAAAATAGTTATATAAATTGACAATTTTATATTAATTGAATTGAAATTAAAATTAACATTGATAAACTAAAAATTAAAATTTTAATACTTGGTTATCTTTTATAAATTAAATTCCAACAAGTATGTAGTTTAAATTCATTAATTAATAGAGTTACGATTTTGAACATAACCTTTGAAAATCAATAATAAAATCAATGATGAATTCATCACATCCACTTGAATTTGTAAAAGTGATATTTTCTTTGATTAAATTTTTTTCTTTTACATTTAATTTTTTATACTTTTTAAATTATTAAATTAATTTTTTATTTCTCCTAATTTTTTTGAGAAATACAAATGATTCTTAAAAGACAATTTAAGTTATGTCCAATATTGAGAAAATTTATAATATGTTCATGACATATTTACTATGTAATGTCATCTATCTGATTTTAACAGGAATAAAAAAATTTATCCTAATCCTTTTTACAAGATTCAATCTACAATGTCTATTGCATTATTTATTTTGTTAACACTATAATTAAAAAATATCCCATTAACATTAAAAATATCATACAAATTAGTAACAAATTCAATATTACACAATAAATTAACTAAATATTTTAATATTTATAAATTAATTGTATAGATTATATATATTCAACCAATTTTTTTTGTTTATATACTAATTTCTTAACACTATAATTTATTTATTATTCTTTATGCAATACACAAGTTTTAATCTAGTATCTTTTTAATTTTTTCGTCCTACTTTGGAGGCCTGCATCCTGTATATTTTATATCTAGATCATATACTTTTATTAAAAAATTATTGTAAAAAATAATGTTTCTAATTAAATATTTAAAATAGTTACACATTCAAAAGTACAACTAAAAATTATTAATTAAATTGGATCAACTTTGACAAATTGATGCATGTGTTAGATTGAATATATTTTTCCATTTGTAGCTTAATTTAAAAATATTCTTTATATATATTTTGACTATTGAAATTGGTGTAGAGAAGCACATAAATGTGATAAAAGCAATTGGAGAGTGTGGTTGGTTGTTGCCTAAGATTCTTGATAATAGACGTGGTTAGGGTGTCACATTGTAAAATCTTGTGAGTCTCACACATAAGCACGTCCACATGAATTACTTGCCTAAGATTTATATCATATCCAAATCTAGTCTTTATCTTTAAGTTGTTGGAGTAAGGGAATGGAAGTTGATTGATTCAACCCCACCTTTCTAATGCTGCCAACTGAAATTGGACCCACGAAAAGAAAACATTGTGTCTATTCTTTCATAAGTGGATAATACCAAACCACTCAAGTCTTCACTCCAAGATATAGTTGAATCACCTGGATGGTATTAGTGGCCCCATCTTTAAACTTCAAAAATTAATATCAATAATATTTTATTTCGATTACATTGAGGCCAAGGAAAATTAAATTTAGAAATATATTCGATAAAAATAAAAAATGTATAATATATTAATATAAAAATATTGTTAAAATAGATAATAATAATAATAAATCCTTTAAACTTCAAACATCAATTCTCTCTTTTTCTACATCTGTAATGCACGTTGATAATTCTTATTTAAAAAACATTTTACTTTACTTAGAAATTTAATTATATCCCGTAACTTTTCCTTTTTGAATCTTTTCCTTTCTTCGTCCTTTTTATTTTCTTTTAATTAATAATAGATATATTTGATATGATTTCTAGAAATGAGTGTGAGTGTTTAGTTCATTCTTTAAAATTTTCAAGTTAACGATAAATCAATCCTTTTATTCTGGAAACCAAATTTATTTTAAAGTTCATCAACTTAAATATTTAATTATTATGAAAATGATAAATTTGAGAATTAAGTTGACATGAAGGGATTAATCAAAAATAAAATTAAATAAAAGTAACCAAATTTACTAGAAATTAAATATAGGGATCAAGATTATTTTTCAAAAAAATTGGTAGACCAAATTTAAAATCGATGGATGAGAAATGCAATTAAACGAAAAAATTAACATAGGTTATCTGTTTTACGGGAAAAAAAAATATTTGTTTTCTTTGTTCTTCTAATCATCAACATAACACATTAAAAATTACAAATTTCAAAGCCTTCCTATTTCACTTCTACACTCATCAATTCCATCACAAAATGTTTGCACCAATTAGCCAATTGAATTTCATTGCTTCAAGTTACAATGATTTTCCGACTAATATTCCAGGCTGGTGCCTGAGGCAAGCAGCAAGAATCACTATGTGTTGTCACCCCAAGCATCTGAGAAAGAATACAAAAATTGTAAGACCTCTGTAACCCCACCAATTCCCTCTCTCTTTCTCTCTCTTGCTAGATTCTAAATTCAGCAGTGTAGGGACACTGATATATATATATATATATATATATATATATATATATATATATATATATTTATTTATTTATTTATTTATTTATTTTGTGTTCAACAGTGGGCTTTAAAAAATTTGTGGGTGGATCCATCAAGGAGATATGCATGTCATGCCATTGTCTACAGAAATACCAACACGCCATGCATAAAATTTTCATTGGTTCTATAAAACACCTTGAGGACCAAATTTGTTTAACGGGGAATTAATGATCCCATGATTAGCTTAATCAAGGACATGCAATCCATTAATTAAGATTTTTTTAAAGATATTTTACTGACTTAAGAGCAACTAATTATAATATCCAACTCAAGCACTTCAATTAATTTTTTATATGATATTTTAAAAAAATTTATAGAAGATAATTTTTTTAAATTGAATAAAATTATTTATGAATAACAAAGTTTTTCCTTTAAATATTCAATATATATCTAAAAATCAAATTTTTTAAAATCACTAATTAAACTAAATTAATATTTAATTTATCAATTAATTTACGCGCTTAATATTGAAGAACTTTAATTAACATTGTTATCAATGATAATGATGATTGTGGGCACTATGGTTACAACCATGTGCATATATACCTGACATGCATGGATCGTTCCATTGGCGTGTCGAGTGGCAAAGGCAACGGGATTGGAATCATTCTGTTTGCTTCCAATATTATTCCTAGATTATGAAAGGTTTGATGGAAGGTTTTAACATGCATGTAACATTAATAGATATATAGCTAAGACTTAGCTATAAGTGTGAAATATATGTATATATATATATATATATATATATATATATATATATGTCTTCTAATTTGTCACAATTCACTAGTATTGATGGCAGCATATCTTTGGATTGATTTTGGTAATGGCAGACAAGGTTTTCTTTTTAATTAAACTGGGATGAATGACCAAAATTTTGCTCCCCAGAATGGCAAAATTGCTGCCAAAGACGTTTGCCTTTGCTCAATTTGGTTGCAAGATAACACGGTTATGCGTTTAGTTGTGTCATGTCTTGTTTACTTGTTTGCTTGGTTTTCAATGACGACGCTTTCTTTTACTAATTCCTTGCTTTTATTGCTATGTGTCAACATTCAATGTGTCCACTGATTATTCCTTTTCTTTATCTTCAACCTTTAAGAATGAGTTTAAACCTTTAAAATCAATACCTTCTATTCAAAAAGTATGTATTTTATTAAAAATACAAAAAATATGATAAATGTTTTATTTTTGATAAAAATTATTATTAATAATGTTTAAAATCAGTTTTTTAAAATTGACTTTAATTAACATTCTATTTTTCTATTATTATATACATTGAAATTTTTTTATTAGCATTTGAATTTATATTTTTAAATAAAATATGTGAAGTTTGAAAGAAAGAAAAATTCAAAAAAAAAGAAAAGGAGAACAAAATAAAACTATAACATCAAATAAACCACAGGATATATTAAGATAAGATGTTGGATGATTGACAACATTTTAATTATTTATTTAAACTATTTTAAAAAAAATTGCATGTGATTTTAATATTAATATTTGAAAATATCAATGTTTAATTTAAGTAACATTGGAAAAGAAAAATAATTGAATAAGGTTGTTCCGTGAGTTTCATTTGAAATTCCAATTGGTAAATATTCCGAATATGCACGGATATTTTTTAAGTTAAGTAAAATTTTTAAAAAATAAAAATTAATATATATATATATATATATATATATATATATATTTAAAAAATGATATTCCTAATTTAGATTTGGTTAGAAAAATTAGGATGTTCACAGATCGAATTAATCTATTTAAAATTACATAATCGAATTAAAAAATTAAAAATTAATTTTTTTAAGAATAGTAATTTTTTAGTTTAATTTGATTTAATTTTTTATTTAAATATATGTAAAACTAAAGCAGAAGAAAAACCAAATAACACATTAAAATAAATTTTGAACAAACTCAATCACACATATTAAAGTAAATTTTAATTTTACTTTTTACCAAGAAGTAATAGTGCGCACTTGCCTATTCTCTGACTTAATTTATAATGATGGTAAAAAAAATAAATTTTATGATAGATAGGATTCATTTAAATATTTAAAATTTTATATCACTTTGCACATGTGAATATTACCTAGGTTCTAATGGTTAAATTCAATTTTAAGAATCTCAATTTAATTGATCAATTGTTTAAATTTATTTATTTTTATCTCATAAATGTAAAGTAACTTACTTGAAAAACTAATTTTTCTATTTTAAATCTTTATGTATTTATGGTAGAAGAATTCATCCTTAAAATTTATATATCTAACGAACATTTTATTTTTTTAGATGTTGTATTTTTAATTTCTCTTTGCTTAAGAGACTAGAAATGTATATAGAAGATTCTACACTTATATAAATTGAGTTAAAGTATACTTGAATATAAAAATTATTTCTTTTTTTTTATTATCATGTATTTAGTATTTATAGTTTGATAATATTAATCAAACAATGATGATCTCTTGCACATTTTAAAAAAAAATAATGTTTAATCAAGTTTAATTTTAAATTTTTTAAATTTATTATTTTAATTTTTTTTATTTATCTTTGCTGATAGATCTTTTAAAAAATGAAGTTAAAAAATTTAAATAATCGAGACTAATCAAAACATAAAAGATTATTTAATTTTTAATTTTTTATAATCATTTTGAATAATTTTTTTAAAAAATCAAACCAAACTTCACAACAAATATCTTTAAAAAAATAATTGAAATATAAAATAAAATAATTAATGTAAAATTTTTAAAATAATTAAAAAATTTAAGGTGTGAAGAAAAATACAACATAAAAGATAATTTATAAAGGAATTAATAATTTATTTTTCAAAAAATATATTAAATAATAATAATAATAATAACAAAAAATTACAATAGGAAAATAAAAAAAATCTTTCCTTATATTTATAAAATAATAATAAATATTCACCCATTGTTAATGATAATTTTTTTAAGAATCTCTAATCCAATTTAATGTGAAATCAATAAGAGTCACATGCATAATTTATATTATAAATTTATATAATAATTTATATTATATTTTTTTAAAATTATATTATCTCTCATATTACATATATTTTTATTTCTCTCTTTATTGTATATTTTGTAAATTTTGTAATGTACTTTACTCCACAAGCTTTTGATGTCATATCTTAGTATGATATATTCCTTCTTTACTTTTGTTAAATTAATGTCATTATTCTTTCAAAAATTGCGTCTACGTATGTAATGTTTTTAAAATAAGCATGATTCTTAGGCTAGCCGAAAAAAATTATGATAGCGTACTTTAAAAATTAGATAAAGTTAAGGTTAATTTAATTTGCAGATTCTTCAAATATTTAAAATAAATAAAAATTTCTATACTGTTAAAGTTTATAAGTATATAGATTTTTCAACATTTTAAACCTTTTTAAACGAATCCCTTCATTAGAGCTTTATTAGGCTTTTTATAAATATACTGGCTTAATTAAAAAATTTTAAACAATATAAGGGTTAGATAATTAAAAATTTATTTAACAAGTTTATGAAAATTTTAAATAAGTTCTTATATTTAACGAAATCCTAAGGAAAAATATAGTTAAGAACTTGATTAAAAATGATTTCAAAGTTTAAAGACCCACTTAAAAACTTTTAAAATATTATAACATTAAAAAATCAGCAGATATAGTCCAGAGATTTACGATGTTTTCATATATTAATATACAAAATGATAAATTTACAATATTTTTTGTACTATATGATATACAATAAAGAAAGATATTGAAAAAGAGGAGAGAAAATTATGTAATATAATAATTGATATGATAGAAAGAGATAAAAATATATAATATAAATTATTATATAAAATTGTAATATATTTATATGATTCTATTAATAATAAAATCAAACAATATTAAAAATTAACAATGAATTTAAATATATAATTTTAAAAATATTAAAGTTAGTTCATTAAATTTAAAATAGTTTGCAAATGTCTTAAATTTAAAATTGATGACCTCCAATATACAACAGTATTATATATATATATATATATATATATATATATATATATATATATTTCTAAAGATTGTCCAAAGTGGTAAAGAATGTGTTACCTCATTCGAATCTAACTTATGACAAAACGGAAAGTAATACCCTCTATTAAAGTGTGCTTTTGGTATATAAATAAAGGATTCCGTTTCTCTAAAATGAACAAAAATATATTTTAAAAAATAGTGTTCTAAAAGTTGTTGATTTTAAAAAAATTAATGGTTAAGATTATCATAAAAATTAAATACATGTATAACAAATCTATTTTTAAGTTAATTAAAATTTTTATTATTTTTTAATTTACGCTGCAAATACATTTTATATATCTTTTAAACAACATCTTCTTATTTAGATAAATCAATCCATAATGGATATCTATATTAAAAAAAAGAAGAAGTTAATGTTAAAGTACCGTGTCCACAATAAAAAAAGTAAAAGGAACCGATACAAATATATAACACATCCTTAAAAAGCAATATGTCCAACCGATAAGGTAAATATACAACGAGATAACTGGAACTCCATGTATTTAATAAATTAAAAATCAGAACATTTCTCTTATTCTAAAATTTCAGTCTTAACGTTCAACTCTTTGAAATCTTATAAATCGGAGTCACTTACGAAGAAGAGAAGAAAAACACATTTAAATTCTACTAAAAATATTTACTAATCTTCGTTTATTTTTCATAGTTTTTAGTATTTTAGTTTATGCAATTTATGTTATTTTAGAAAAAAAATATAATCTAAATTTTCATTCTTTTTTATTATACAAATTCAAGATAGCATTGATATATATTTTTTATTAAATATTGTAAGGATATAAATGAAATCAACACTAATGAAAAATAAATTATTTATATAGATTATTTTTTATATTTTTTATATAAATAATTTAAGTAATATAGAAGTAAAGATTATAAAAAGTTAAGTTTTCTAAATTTTTTTTCATATTTAATTTGTTTGGATGTACTACCACATAATTTAATCATAATATTTACATATATAATTAGAAAATATAATTAAATAATATTACAACCAAACAATCCATTTATTAAAATTAAATATATCATTATTTATTATTAAATCTAAATATATTTAAATATTTAAAAAAACATAAAATTACATCAAATCAACCTAAATTAACTATCTCTATCATCTATTTCTTCCAAGATCTTTTAACATCATTAATATTTTCTTCGATTTGGGTCATTTGCTAGTTACTTTAATGTATCACAGACATCATCATCTTTTTAATGGTTTCATCAACTAAATTAAGAACATTTTGTTATATTCATTCAACCACAATTTCTTGTTCATTTAAAGATTTTTTTTTCTTATAATGGATTTGTGAGTAAATAAGAAAGGTTGAATCTTATCGGTATTATTCAAAATATACAAATTTGTTTGAAAGACTTCTGCCCGACCCATTTTTTTTAGAGTTATGTCTCGTATACCTTTACCTTCATATCTTTCCTCATACGAGACTTAAGAAGTCCTATAGGTTCCACTTTTGAAAAATACTTTGTACAAAACTCAATGACTTTTTCTGCAATGTATCTTTCAATCATATATGCCTCCGGATGGTATGGATTCTTTATATACACTTTTAATATTTTCACGTATTATTGAATTGGATACATCCACCATAAATAAACTGGACCACATAACCTTATCTCTTTTACTATATGATTAATCAAGTGAACCATAATGTCAAAAAATGATGAAGGAAAATACATCTCCAATTAGCACAAGATAATAAAAGCTTCATTTCCCAACTCATTCAATTTCATAGGGTTCATAGCTTCTCTATTATGGTATTGAAAAAGAAGCATAACCTAGTTATGGTGTGTCTAACTTTTTTAGGAAAAATGTCATGAATAACCACTAGGAGTAATTGTTGCATCAACAAATATAAATCATGATACTTAACCCAACTAACTTTAGATCTTTCATGGAAACAAGCCTTTTGAAATTTGAAGAATAACCTTGTGGCACTTTAATCCAATGTAGACATTCACATAAACTTATTTTCTCCTTTTTTGACAATGTATGACTTGCTGAGGGAAAATATGTTTGCTTACCTACAGATTGTGGCACTAATTGTTGTCGTATTGACACGCTCGTCGTAAACGCGCAAAAATAATTTCTAGATTTTCCCCAAACTAAAGGTATAGTATAAGGTGCAACCTAGGTCATCTCCCAAAGACCATTTCATATTCTTAAGCAAATTAGGAGAAAGTTAGAACAAGGGGATTTTGTAAAGATTTGATATTGAGTTCTAAACACAAAATACAGAATGAAATTAATTTTTACTTAACAATTATCAACTCAAGGAATTCAGAGGCTATTTTCTTAACCAATCATTGATCACTAAAATCATGCATTGTGTTTATCAACTTAGGATCATCTGGAACCCCTAAAATGATCCTTGAATTCTCTACTGAGAAACCTCTCAGAATTTAATTGATTATGATCAACAAGATTTAGTAACCACTTAATCTTTTATCTAAACCAATTTCACAATCAGAATTCAGTTGAAGTAAGTAATAAAATGAAAACCTTCAATTCAATTACTTAATTTCTACTCTTCAAACTTTTGGAAAATGATTTACCAATCAAAAACCAATTATAAATCAATTATGCATTAATCAAAATACGTCAACCGATCAAACTTTGATTAAAGAATAAAATTGAAGAATATAGTGAAGCAGAGTAGAAACCACTTAATAAGCATGTAAATAAAGATCAAGACCTCAAAGTTAAAATGAAAATAGCTTGAATCCTTGAATTGAAACTACAAACCTAACCTTCCATGAAGGAGGCAAACTAACAACAAAGAAAAACTAAGCCTTCCATGAAGGAGGCAACTAATAACAAAGAAAAACTAAGCCTACCATGAAGGAGGCAACTAACAATAAATAAAAACTAAGCCTTCCATGAAGGAGGCAAACTAAGAAGAAAGAAAGAAAGATGGAAAATGGTGTTGGAGTTAATATCCAAGGGGTGTGTTTCTCCTCTTGTAAACCCTTCTATTTATAGAGGATTTTTGAGGCATCATCTTCAGAAAGTCACCAACTAGGATATTACTTTTCTACCCTTTTATTGCTTTCACATGGGCTTTGTTGAAAATGAAAAACACTTTTGAATTTTTTTCACCAATGAGCACAACAATTTTGACTTGCTTGCAGCGCAATTTCGGATATTCACGTGTCCGAATTAGACCTTCACGTCTGAACAAAAGTTGTAGCCCCAGATCTTAGCTGTCCAACAGATTTGATTTCATCTCAATATGACTTCTGTATCTCAAGATATGGCCCGATCTTTGTACACTGTTCAAATTCCACGTCAGCAACACTATCTCATCTTTTGAGATAATTTCGGAGTCCTAAACATCCCATTTAGAGTCTGATCTTGCTTTGTAACTGTGGACACTTCTTTAAGCTTTCATTCAAGACAGATTTCATGATTTTTGGATGTCTAAAACTCCTATTATGCTCAAAATACTATAATAGTGTCATTTTAATCGGGTAAACAAAGAAATTCAATTAAACTTCATATGAACTCAAACTCATAAAATATGACAAAGACCACTTAATTGAACATATAAGAAGTCTTAATGAGATAAAAGTGAGAGATAATTATTTATGAAATTTAAGCTTATCAAATTCCCCCACACTTATCTTTTGCACGTCTCGGGCAAACTTAAGTTAAGGATTGGTGACTATTTTTTTTTTTTTTGAAAGAACATCAAAGTTTTGAGTTGATTTCTCAAGAATTCACAAAATTTCATGAAGCATTCTTTCATCACATTTTTTAAATTACTTAGAAAGGCAACTTTAATTTGAAAAACATAGATTGAGAAAGATAAAACCTCACATGATATACTCTGAATCTCTCAAGTGTTTGATTTGGTAAGTGTTTCTCTCAAATTCAATCCATGAAAGATGAACTATCATAGGCTTGCATATCTTCTACTTCTCTACTACTATGTACACATGCAATGCACAAATCAAGAGGTCTTTATTCTGGTTATAACGGGATTAGAAAGATGAAATGATATATTGAAGAGATACAATGTTCGACCAAGGAAAATGGTGAGGATTGAGAACTGAGTCTAAGTGCAAGTGCGAGAAACAGATATCACTTCTTCATTTTTTTTTCTTTTTTTTTTCAATATAATAGTTTATTTATTAATTTATTGCTTCAGTTTTTTTTTTCAACCATGATATTGATAAACACAACAATAATCTCCCCCACACTTATTGAAACACTTATGGTATGATAAATCCAGCATTCCTCACCTTCTATGGTCAAACAAAGTTGTTTTTTTTTTTTTTGATTTGTGGTGAGCTAAAAAGAAGAAAAGGCTAATCGGCTCAAAGGGCTAATCAAAGGATAAAATTATATGGTTTGGTTATTTGGCCAAGTGGTTTGTTCAAGAAAAACAGTGCCTCAATCATTTTTGTACAATTCATGTGAAAATGTAGCTTCAAAAAGAATCAGTGCAAGTTCTGAAGTAACATATTCCATGGATGAAAATCACACAAGAAAGAAAATAATAATAAGGCTCAAAATCTCACAGGTAATATATTTATCAAATCTAATCTATCCAGTTCAAATATGTGTTGTCAAACTAATTAATCTCGAAATGTAAATCATTTTGCTTCAATTATTTTATGAAATCTAAAGAAAAACATACTTCCACATTTAAATTTTTTTTTAATCATAAGATGCGTATCAAGAGTCAAGTGTAACTCCTTACTCAGCCATCTTACTCAAAGCAAGTTTATGATTCTAACCTAATTTTTTATTTTTATTTTTTATTTTTTTGGGTTTTTTTTTTGGGTTTTTTTAAAAATTTTTCTTTTATATCGGACCATCCTCCCCCCAACCTATCCAAGACATTGTCCCCAATGTCTTAGATGGAATTTCATATAACAGGAAAAGAAATGTAAGAAAACCACCAAAGTAAGGAAAAGTTATAACCGAAGAGTGGTATCTGGTTCTCTTTTGTCTCTGCCATCCTGATTTGGTTGGTTCACCAGCTGCATTGCTTGACTGAGCTCAGATGTAGGATTTTTCAAAATCTCAAGTAGCTGTTCAACAGTTGAAGCAGATACTATGATGTTGCGCATGGATTGTGGCATGAACTCCTGCTCTACTGCATGATCTAAAAAGGATATCAAACCATTATAAAAGCCATTAATATTCAATAAGCCCAAAGGTTTTTTATGAAAATTTCGATAGGCCCAAAATATAATGGTAAAAATTTCTTCCATTGTTCCAAGACCACCAGGTAATGCAATAAATGCATTAAAATTAATCAACATGTGTCTCATACGGTCATGCATGGTTGCAACCTTCAATTCAGTACCCAGGGTGAAGTAGGAGGTGCTCCCATTTTTTAAGCCAACACCTAAGACGTTACACCCCTTTGTGAGTGCAGATCCTACAACACATCCTTTTAAACCCTGAATCCCTCCCCCATAAACAAGATTGATTTTTCTTGCAGCTAATGTCTTACCAAGGGTATAAGCTGCATGTTGAAATTCTCCATCCTTTCCAAGGTTAGACCCACCAAAAACACAGATAGTATTAATCCTATCCATATACGGTGTTTCTGTCTTTTTTGAAAAAATATGTCATAGAGGTTGATAATTTATAGGGACTCAATATCAGACAAGGAGATCGCTTGAATAGTGCGGGATCAGGATTTGGTAGCAAAAGTTTGAATTTTTGTTGCAAAAGTTTGAATTTTTGTTGCAAAAGTTTGAATTTTTTTGTTCAAGGAAAAGGTGAATGTTAGAGGGGAAAGACTTTAAGCAGGGGTGAGAATTTCAAAAAAAATGGTGGCCCAATAAATTGAAAAAACAATGTAAATGACAAACATACACGCATGAGAATGAACAGTAGTTGTGATTTTGGCTCACATCTTCCTCTGGTTTTACGTCCAGTAACGGCTGAAACGCCTTCTAAGAGTCGAGGATGTGCTTCCCATTCAGTTTTCTTGTAAACTGACAACAGGGTCTTTTAAAGTCAGATTCCCAAGACTATAACGTGCTTTTTCCTTACGGAACAGTTCAAACAAATCAAGAAGAACTCCTTGTACATGCCCACTAGGATGCGTCTCAAGAGTCTAAATGATATCATCCAATGACTCCTTACTCAGTCCATCCTTTATGAATTGAATTTTGTCCTCTCGATTTCTTGAAACCATTCCAGGGTTCTTGCATCTTGTGTTACAGGTCCATCTTGCACACCTGTAGCAAACTCTAATTCTTTTTGCGCTTTTCTTCTTTGCATAGGAACTTCTTCCCATACCTGGCATGTTTTTAACAAATGATTCTTGAAATTCACCTGCTAAACGTACCTTAGCTTCAATGATCCAACAGACATCTTCTGGAAGGCCTAAGAATGTCAATGCCCTCAATCGTTCAAGTCTGCAATTGTAAATGTCTTTAAGAAAATTTCTGGGGAGAGTAGGGAACAAAATTTTGATCCTGGTGAGAGCTTTCTCCATTTCTTAAAACACTCAAGTTATTATTCCTGCAAGCTTAATGTGGTGTAATAGTTGGGATGATTTAAGAGGTGAAGAAGGAAGTTGAGACATTAGTTGAAACTTATAAGCGAGGAATGTGAGAGAGGGAGAGAGAGAAAGAGAGAGAGAGAGAGAGAGAAAGAGAGAGAGAGAAAGAAAGAGAGAGAGAGAGAGAGACTTCTCTTGAATTTATTGCAAGTATGTGGCATTGTGCAAATGCACTTCTTCTACCGTGTGCTTTTGAAAACCTTCGAAAAATGGTTTAAGACGATGTCCATTCACCTTGAAGATTTTTTTAGTTACCTCATTTTTTATTTCCACTGCACCATAAGGAAAAACATTAGTAACTACAAATGGTCCTAACCATCTAGAGCGTAGCTTACCAGGCATAAGCTTTAGCCGAGAATTGAAAAGGAGAACTTTTTGTCCAACGGAAAACTCCTTTCTTTCCAACTTTTTGTCATGAAGAGCTTTGACCTTTTCTTTGTAAATTTTGGAGTTTTCGTATGCTTCTAATCGAATTTCTTCAAGTTCCTGCTGTAAACACCTATTTATGTCCGAGACCTCCAACCTTTAAAATTAATCAAGAAACCAATAAATAAATAAAAATAAATAAACAAATATAAAAAGAATAATAAATAGTAGGTATAAATGAAAATATATAAATCAAAGCACAACATGAATAAAAACAAAGCTGAAAAGGATTAAATTTATAAAAAGAAAATACAAGAAAACAGACAAACAGAAAACAGACAAACAGAAAACAGACAAACAGAAAACAGACAAACAGAAAACAGACAAATAGAAAAACGATAATAAAGTTTTTTTATATATAATAAAATTCTGGAAAAATAAAAACATTTTAAAAGAAATAAACAAAAATCAGAAAAAAGGTTAAAATCTAAAAAATAAAAATAAAAATAAATAAATAAAAAATATATAAATAAATAAATAAATACAACAGAATTAAAAAAGAAAAAGGAAAAGACAAACCATTAAAACAAAAATCCTGAAAATTCTAATAAAAAAAATATATAAAAAAATAAATATAAAAATAAAAATAAAAAATATATAAAATAAAAAATAAATAAAAAATCAAAATCAAAAGAAGTGAAAATCTTAATTTTCGGATTTTGGAAAATTAATAAAAGATTAAAAGGAAGAGGGACGAAAGAGCAAAAATCAAAAAGGGCCAAAATTGTTTTATTTGCAAAAGAGGACAAAAAACTAAAAGGAATGGGCGGAGGGGTAAGAAAGGAAGGCTTCGAGGCTTATAAAAGGATAGGCAGAATCAGTTTCGGGGGGGATTTTTTTAAAGGAGAAGAAGAAGACGAATTAGTTCTTGGAGGATTAGGAGCTTTCTGACATTGGAGAATTCGGAAGGGGCACTGGAATTCGATCAGATTCAAGAAAAACGGAGCACCCTCCGATCAAGAAGTTGCTGTGAACACTGAGAATCCAAGGCAGAAACGACGCCCCACAGAGGTTAGTTACATTCTTGTCTTAATACTCTTAAATCAAGATCGCCTTTAAACAATGTGATGCGAATTGAAATCTGCAATGGTTATACGCTCTGAAAGAAGTCAAGAATCATGCAAAATCTTGATAGCTGATGCAAGGTATATGAAGCTGTAATCGGAATATAAAATCGGATTTATACTCGAAGTTAAATGTTCAGGTACCCGAAAGCGATTCAAGAAAAAATCGATTATCTGTTAAGAGGAATCTCTGAGTTTCGATCACAGTATAAGCCCACCCTTTGTTTTGGAGAAACAGAGTAATTAGAGGTTGAAGATTCATCCTGGCGAAGTCTTGTAAATTAAGCCTAAACTTATGCTGAATCTCATAATTAATTAACACTAGTTGATCTCAAAATCAAGAATGCTACACCTGATAGATTTCTGCTAGATATTCTGTAATTGGTGTCGCTTTGGACCTATATCACAAGTGATTTTCTTGTTTTGATGACTGTGATGGAAATTGGGGAAGCCTAGATGGTGTGTACAACCTACGCATGAAGGGGTTGAACAGGGGCAGGAGAAATTAGCAATTGAAGAATAAATTAAAGACATGCAGGAATTGGTTTAGAACCCCATGAGTAAGGCGAAGAATTTGCCTTTGTTATCCACAATAGGGACCTGATTCTTCCCCTGAATTTTTGAACAACCATGATGCCTTGACTCGGTATATCACTATAGAAGGAGTAAGACAGAATTGATTTACCAACCTGGCCCAGTGGCAAACAGGGGCCCTGCCTGTATATCCACGACGAGGTTCGATTCCCTCGTAAATCATTTTAAAATGGGTGACTCAAAACTTGATCCCCATCATAAACAAAAGGGGCATATATCCACTACAACATCCAGGCATGGTTTAGTGGTCATAGGCTTCACCACATGTCTTAGGTCGTGGGTTCGAACCCAGCTAAGAGTAATTCCCTGATTTCTTTTTTAAGTCCTATAAGGAGAAATTACCACAACGCCCCTGTCATACCCCATTATACCTAGCAGGTCCCTGTCCTAAAATGACCATACTGCCCCTAAAGGTTCCCTAAATGTCCAGCAGATCCCTGCCCCAGAAATTACCACCTTAACCCTAGCTTTTCCAAAAATACCCAAACTATCCCAAAAAATCAGAAAATTAATAAAAAATTCAAAAATTTCAGAAAATAACAAAAAATTCAAAAATTAATAAAAATAACAAAAAATTCAAAAATTAATAAAGATTCCAGAAAACACAAAAATTAATAAAAATTACAGAAAATACAAAAATTAATAAAAAATTCCAGAAAATCAGAAAATTAATAAAAATTACAGAAAATACAAAAATTAATGAAAAAGGTTCCAGAAAATCAGAAAAATTAATAAAAAATTCCAGAAAATCAGAAAATTAATAAAAAATTCAAAAATTTCAGAAAATAACAAAAAATTCAAAAATTAATAAAAATAACAAAAAATTCAAAAATTAATAAAGATTCCAGAAAACACAAAAATTAATAAAAATTACAGAAAATACAAAAATTAATAAAAAATTCCAGAAAATCAAAAATTAATAAAAAATTACAGAAAATACAAAAATTAATAAAAAATTTCCAGGAAATCAAAAATTAATAAAAAATTTACAGAAAACACAAAAATTAATAAAAATTCCAGAAAATTCAAAAATTAATAAAAAATTCCAGAAAATTAGAAAAATTAATAAAAAACTCCAGAAAATCAAAAATTAATAAAAAATTCCAGAAAATCAAAAATTAATAAAAAATTCCAGAAAATCAGAAAATTAATAAAAATTACAGAAAATACAAAAATTAATAAAAAAGGTTCCAGAAAATCAGAAAAATTAATAAAAAATTCCAGAAAATCAGAAAATTAATAAAAATTACAGAAAATACAAAAATTAATAAAAAAAAGTTCCAGAAAATCAGAAAATTAATAAAAAATTCTAAAAAATCAGAAAATTAATAAAAAATTCTAAAAAATCAGAAAATTAATAAAAAACTCTAAAAAATCAGAATATTAATATAAATTCCAGAAATGAAAATTCTAATAAAAATTTCAGAAAAATCCATAAACATTCATAAAAATTCGGAAATTCATAAAAACCCATAATTGCTACATAATTACATTAGAACCCCGTTTAATCCGAAAATAAATATGAAGATCTCTTGTTATATTCAAGCTTTCTTTTGTTCAAAGATCGATATCCTCTATAATTTATCCCTATCTCAAAAGTTTAAAGAATCTTTTTGATATTTTGGGATTTTTAAGTCTCACGCAATGGGCTCTAAATGGGGAACTGGCGGTTTACCTGCTGTTCAACGTTTAGTAGTTCGTATAGGTCCTTGTGCTGCCTTAGCCGCCTCGGACCTTGTGCATGAGTGGGCTTGAGATCCTTGTTAAATTGAAAATATATCTTTTCATTTTTTTTTTGGGATTTTTAAGTCTCACGCAATGGGCTCTAAATGGGGAGCTGGTGGTTTACCTGCTGTTCAACATTTAGTAGTTCGTATAGGTCTTTGTGCTGCCTTAGCCGCCTCGGGCCTTGTGCATGAGTGGACTTGAGGTCCTTGTCAAAAAATAATAATATCTTTTCCTAAATGTTTTGGGGTTCTAGGTCTCACGTAATGGGCTCTAAATGGGGAACTGGGGGTTTACCCGCTGTTCAACATTTAGTAGTTCGTATAGGTCCTTGAGCTGCTTTAGCCGACTCAGACCTTGTGCATGAGTGGGCCAAAAATCCCTCCCAAAGATAAGATTTTCTCAAAACAAGATCTTTAAAATAATCTTTTCTTAAGCATTTTCGAAGGTCAAGCCTTCACAAACAAAATAATCTTTTCTCAAGCACTTTCGAAGGTCAAGCCTTCACAAACCAAATACTCTTTTCAAGCCTCTTCGAAGGTTTAGCCTTCAAAACAAACCAGAACTACGTAAGCCTTGAGTTTCCCATTGCACCGGGGAATACGTAGGAGCAGGATCAAGTCCTGTCAGGCTAACCACCATCAAATAATTATTTCCACTCTAATAAAGGGATCAAATCATTTTCAAATAATGATACACTCAGTTTAAGGGTACTGTTCTTCAGAACAGGCGAATGGGGTGCCTAATACCTTCCCCACTCGTAACCGACTCCCGAACCTAAATCTCTTCCTTGAGTCAGGGTTTTTCCAAGTCTTTTCCCTTAAATAAAAATTTGGTGGCGACTCCACATTCATCAAATCAACTTTTTTTTCAAAATTTTAGCGAGTTCGTCGTCTCGTCGGAATTACGGTTGCGACAGATGGCGACTTCACTGGGGACATTAGAGAGTCAAGCCTATTTGATTGAGTGTGTATTATATTTGATCCCTTCTCTGTTTATTTGCTATCTATTTGTTTATTCTTTGTACAAACCTTAGGATAGACAAACATTAAAATTGCTATATATCTGTGCAATTTCCCCAATTGCAGGTATCCCAAATTTATGTGCCCTCATATATTGCATATGCATTTATCATGAGTGGGGCCCTATACCCGGGTCTGAGTGCTGCCCAGGATTAGAGGGATCTAGTGGTGTCATGCTGGGGCTTACGTCCTGTATGGCTATCATGAAAATCCCAGCTAGAGTGCGTCCTATTCATAATGCCCCGCAACTAGTGGCTACTTCTACTGTTGTGGCAAGCATTGTGAATTGGAACTTGGCTCTAGTGACCTTTATACCTTAGGATTACAACCTACCTTGGAAAGGTTCATGCATTAAAAGCCCTAGGTCCATAGGACAGGTCACCTCTCTAGGACACGACGAGGGCACGCCCTATTTATACGACATCAGCTCTGTAAGACTTTATTTACCTGCGATTATAGAATTCTAAAAATAAAAAATTTTGTACAAAAAAGGAAGAGGAAAGAAAAAGAGGAGAGAGAAAAACTTAAAAGAAAAAGTGTACAAAAATAGGAGAGAGAAGAAAAGAAAGAAAGGTGAGTCTTTTCGAAAAAGGGAAAATTAAAATGAGGAATGAAATGAAAAAATAACCAATGAAAAGAGGGAGGGAAGTTAGTAAGAGTAACCATATTTTGTTGTCTTCATGCATACCCCATACATTAATATCATTCATTTAGGGTCTAACATACTTGTTTGTATCTTTTTCTTACGAGGGGTCAGGTTCTCGGTGACTATCGTGAAAGGGGGTGAAATGGAAATTAATGTGGAATCTGAACAGTTAAAGAAGAAGAGACGCATCGGTGTCAAAATAACAGACTTGGCCAGCTTAGAGGTGTTTGCAAACAAGTTGACGAGTATCCAACAAATGGCCGTCACCAAAAAGTATGGCAACATACTGAGGCTTTTAAAAGTCCAAGTGCAAGAAGGAGCCCTTACTGCCATGGTGCAATATTATGATCCGCCGCTCCGGTGCTTCACATTCTCAGATTTTCAGCTGGCTCCCACTCTAGAGGAGTTCGAACAGATTTTGGATCTGCCATTAGAGGGAGCTAGGCCGTATCATTACCTAGAACATCATTCCTCCTTCCGGGCAGTCGCACAGGCTTTGGGGTTACAGACTGGGGAACATTTGGCAGGTTATCAGACAAAAGGCCAAGTCAAGGGGTTCACTAGAGAATTTCTAGAGAAGTACATGCAACACTTAGCCGACAACAACCAGTGGGCTATATACATGGACGTATTAGCCCTTACCATCTATGGGCTAGTACTTTTCCCTTATATAGACGACTTCGTCGATCTGAGCGCAGTCGATATCTTCTTAGCAAAAAGGGATAGAGGAGAAAATCCCGTGACGGCCCTGTTGGCAGATGTTTATTGCACGCTGAACTTCTGTCATGAGAAGAAGAGAACAAGATTGATTTGTTGCTTACCTGTGTTATTCATATGGATCACCGCCCACATCTTCAAAAGGGACATGAAGACGCAACATCCCATATCAGATTTCTTGAACCACCAGCTGAAACAGATGAGCAATCTCGAATGGTCTTCCCACTTCGCCAGCTTGACCGAAAACCAGGTTAGATGGCAACCTTCATGGCAACAAAGAACTGAGGTCATCTATCATTGCAAGGGGTTCCCAAATGTACCCCTCATGGGAGCTAGAGGTTGTATCAGTTATAACCCGATACTGGGACAGAGACAGTTGGCCTACCCTATTAAAGCACCCCCGTCTGACGAACTACTGACTCCTTTCTACTTAAAGTATGAAGGAGACTTTGCCGAGAACCTCCGCAAAGTTCGAGAGGCATGGGAAGGGGTCACCCGCAAAGGAAAAGAACTGGGAGTGCGAAGCTGCGTTGCTAAAGAAGAATACAAACAGTGGGTTAGAGACAGAGTGCAACACATCAAATTGCCATTCAAACCATCTGTACCTCCGTCCAAGAGTCAAATGGCATCCACAGAGTTTGAAGACGAGGTTGTCAAAAGCCTGAGAGAGAAACTAGAGGCCATGACCAAAAGAAATGCTCAGCTAGAGGAAGAGTTGCTGAAAGAACGACAAGAGAGCGCTGCGTGGCGAAGAGAAGATGAAGTGAATAAAGCTCTCTTAGCTTCTATCCGAGATCAGCAAAAAGGAGAACGAGAGCGTGCTTCTCGGGTACACATGAATTTGCAAGCGGCCAACAAAGAACTCGGCATGAGAGCACAAGAAAGGGACGCCACACTCCAAGAGAATGGCCAGTTGAGGAATGCCTTGGAGCAGATAAGAGCCAAGGTCCGCAACAACCGAGAAGAGAAAAATCAGATCCTAGCTTCGAAAAGGAAAGCCCAAGCGGAGGCAGACAATGCGACAAAAGAGAGAAATGAATTGTTGCAAAAGATAGAGAACATGAAACAGCAAATTGAAGGCCTACTCCTAACCTGGCAGGATGAGGTGAACGAGGAAAAATGGAAGGTCCTCGAGATCATAAGAATGCAGCAAAAAGGCATAAAGGACATACAAAAGGAAAGCGGGTGGTATAAAGATACGGCTGAACACTGGATCAGATGCTTTCAAAGGCTGGCATACCTGGCGAATACAGCCATAGAAGAGTTACCGCAATCACTCAAGAAGGCGGAAGCTTCTCTGCATCCACTCCACACCCCGCCTGAAGTAGACTTTTTCATTCAAACTTGTAAAGACCTAGTCTTAAGGATGAAAAAATATATTGTACTGGCCAAGCAAGAGGAAAGAAATGTAAAATAGACATCATCTATGTTGAATAAAACGGGCTCTTCTCTGCAATTCCACATTAATTTCCATTTCACACTCACAAGCACAAAAGACGCACACGATCAGCACGCTGTCGAATTCTGGTCCCTCCGCATCCGCCGCATAGTCAAATTTTTCTGTGTGTTATTATTAATTAACTTAAATGAATTTAACTCCTTCAAACAGGTAACAAAATAGCGGGCTTACGACTTCCCCGGCATTCATATAGCACCAGATCAAGAACAAAAATCATGAGTGAGCTGGAAACACAGAATGAGGAGCTCCGCAGTGAGGTCGCGGAACTAAAAGATCAAGTGGCTAAGCTCATGAAGCTACTTGAGAAAAACGCAGAGGGACCCGCAGGCACTGGGGCACTTGGGGCAGCCAATACATCTTTGCCTTTTCAGACTGTCACTGAACAAGATTGGCCGTATGGCTTACCACCCGGCTTTGAACCTCCTCATGGGTCTCAAGAAATATTGGCTAGTGAAAACCATAATGTGATACCGCTCCACATAAACCTTACTTCCCATCAGCATCACCCAAACTTTCCTGCTGGACCTCCACACCCGAGCCTTAACCCTCACAACCCTCATACCAATCCACCAACTTACCCACCTCCTGCTAATACAACGGGCTATCAACCATACTCACACCTAGCCTACGCAAACATGAACCCCTACCCTTATAATACAAACACTTCTTCTGCTTTCCATACACATACAAACCCATCTTTCCCTCCTCATATTAACCCATCAACCACATATCCATATAATGTCCACCCTGACTATGCCCATATGAACACGACCGCCACAGAAGATCCCACATACTCTGTGCCAGTCGCTGTTCATTCAGCAAACACACACCAGCCACATCCCTACGGTCATGCCGCAAGACCTAGGGAACCTTATGCTTTACCTCTTCAGGCCAGCCGGCCTCTAAATGAGCCATGGCCAGGAATGGCGGACCAAGAAGCCCTCCTCGGAGGGAGATGGACGCATCTAGAAGAAAGAGTTAGGGCAATCGAGGGAGGCGGATATGGAGTAGTCGAGGCTTCTGAGCTCTGCCTCGTACCGGACGTCATCATACCTCCAAAATTCAAGACTCCGGAGTTCGAGAAATACCGAGGGGTTGGCTGTCCGAGAAGCCATCTAACAATGTATTGCAGAAAAATGGCCTCTCACTCACACAACGACAAGCTGCTTATTCACTGTTTTCAAGACAGTTTGACAGGAGCAGCGGCCAGCTGGTATACCCAGCTCGAGAGGTCCTACATCCGTTCATGGAAGGACTTAGCTGACGCCTTCCTCAGGCAATACAAGTATAACATTGAGATGGCACCCGACAGGACTCAACTGCAAAACATGATCAAGAAAGAAAATGAGTCCTTCAAAGAATACGCTCAGAGGTGGAGGGAGCTAGCCGCTCAAGTCCAGCCACCCCTGTTGGAGCGAGAAATGATCAGCACATTCATGGAGACGCTCCCCGCACCCTACTATGATAAGATGGTAGGCAGTGTCTCGGCGAATTTCTCGGACATGGTACTGATAGGAGAACGCATAGAAAGTGGTCTACGCCGAGGAAGAATTATACATAACGCCGTCGGCAGTGTGAGCACGAAAAAGCCGACAAATAATACATGGAAGAAAAGAGAGGCTGAGACCCATTATATCTCCTCGGATCCAAACCGACCAACTCCCACACAACCCATATATCAATCAAACACAACCCCACCTAACTACCAAACATCCTACCAATTACAATACCCCACGCACCCGCATATGGTAGCCTCCGCCCAACCTGCTCACCAACCATCCTACAACCCACCTACTCAATACTATCCAAATACTACCATTACAGTTCCATCACCTCAAACCTTCTCTCAACAACGACCCTCTCTGCCATGGAACCAAAATACCAACCAACCTCAACCGAAAACCAACAATAATCCGAGGAAAATAGTGCAATTCGACCCGATTCCAATGAGTTATTCGGAGCTGCTGCCCCGTTTGATTCAAAACTCTTTGGTTGCACTAGTACCCATGAAACCTTTGGAACCCCCATTTCCGAAGTGGTACAACCCCGAGGCAAAATGCGAGTACCACGCAGGGACGATAGGGCATTCTACTGAAAATTGTCTGGCCCTAAAACATAGGGTCCAAAAGTTGATTAATGCCAAATGGCTCAATTTTGAAAAAGATGCTCCTAGTGTGGGGAGCAATCCACTGCCAAACTATGGGGAAGCAGGACCCTCGGTAAACTGCGTAGAAATTGAGGAGGAAGTGAATATGGTCGATGAATCCTTCCCAGGGCATCCTAAACCCCTGATTATCCGCTATACCGAACCGTCAGTCCCACTGACGCCTAATGGGATAAGACCTGTCACAATTAAAGTGCCCGGACCTTTCCAATACCACAGTAACAGGGAGGTGCCTTGGAGGTATGATGTAAAGGTTCTGGGAGGAAAAAGTGAAGAGGATATGTTGGAGAGCTCTTCACCTGACATAACCAACATAGCCGGAATAGGAGGAATGACAAGGAGTGGTCGCATCTACGCTCCCGCTGAAGAAACAAGAAAGCAACCGGCCATTCAAGAAAAAGAGAGTCAGGCTAGAATGGAGCCTGAAACTGCGGTCAAAGAGGTGGAGAAGGGATTAAAGAAGGCCGTCTCAGATGAAGAGGCCTGTGAGTTCCTAAAATTAATAAGACAAAGCGAGTATACAGTAATAGAACAACTGAACCGTATACCCGCCAAAATCTCACTACTTGCCTTAATGATGAATTCTGAACCCCATCGGAAAGTGCTGCTAAAAATTCTGAATGAGGCTCATGTGGTCCACAACATCTCAGTGGACAAATTTGAGGGAATTGCCAACAACTTGACCGCCAACAACTTCATAACCTTCGCCGACCGAGAAATCCCGGATGAAGGAGCGAAACATAACAGGGCATTACACATATCGGTCAAATGCATGGATCACATTCTAGCTAGAGTCTTGATAGACAATGGTTCTTCTCTGAATGTGATGCCTCAATTGACTTTTTCCAAACTACCACACGATAGGATCCACATGAGGCCTAGCTTTACGGTAGTAAGAGCATTCGATGGATCAAGACGGGAAGTGATTGGTGAAATAGACTTGCCAGTCCAAATTGGCCCGGTCTTCTTCGACATAACTTTCCAAGTAATGGATATCCAGCCAGCCTACAGCTGCCTACTGGGTAGGCCATGGATTCATTCCGCCAAAGCAGTCCCTTCAACTTTACATCAAAAGCTGAAATTCATCATAGACGATAGACTAATTATCGTCTCGGCGGAAGAAGACTATTTGGTCAGCAAACCCACTAATCCTCCTTATATTGAGGCTGCCGAAGAAGCTTTGGAAACTCATTTCCAAGCTTTAGAGGTCGCCAATGTCACTACAATTAAGGAAGGTGATGTGGTTGACCGTGGGCTGCCCCCTAAAGCTCTGATGATGATGGCCCGAGTGATGCTAAAGAATGGGTTCAAGCCAGGCGGCAAACTGGGGCAAAATAAGGGCGGTTTATCTCAGCCATTACTAATGGGAAAGAATAGATGGCGATATGGGTTGGGATATCAACCCGCCGAAGAGGATAAGGCAGTAAGACCCCGTTATAACAAGGTCCCTCTGTGCCACATATCACAAAGTTTCCGAAGTGCCGGCTTTGAAAATTTAAACATGATCGCGGTCATAGACAAAGAAGGGACGTTGAATCTTGAAGACTTGGTGATGCCCTGTCCCCCTGGACGAGAACTGACCAATTGGGAAATTTTCGATCTACCTCTGACTTTTGGTTCAGTTCAAATGTAATTCTGTAATTGTCATAACAAAATTTTATACATAAACATTTTGTACATATTTTTCGACAAGTAATAAATACAGTTGCATTATCCAAAAATATTCTCTCCTCTACTCTTCAAATACTTCCTCGTGTTAAATATATATCTTATTCCTTCTCCTCATACCTAACACGCAGATTCGATCCGAAACCGTCTCGTGACGATAATGCTAGTATTGTATTAGGCGATTTCGACTGTGTTGATGACCTGGTCGATGAAGAGGCAGAATTTGAATGTGAACCCACCGACGAGATATTGAGATTGGTGGAACGCGAATCTAAAACAATTGAACCTCATCAGGAACCCGTGGATTTAATCAATTTAGGGACCGAAGAGAATAAAAAAGAAGTCAAGATAGGCACGCTCATTGCTGGAGACAATCGTGCGCGGTTGATCTCACTCTTACAGGACTATAGTGATATCTTCGCCTGGTCTTATCAAGACATGCCAGGCCTAGACATTTCTATAGTAGAGCACAAGCTGCCTATGAAAGCTGGATATGCACCTGTCAAACAGAAACTAAGAAGGATGAAACCGGAAATGTCTCTGAAAATCCGGGAAGAAGTAAGAAAACAGTTTGACGCCGGCTTCTTGGCTGTTGCAAATTACCCCGAGTGGGTCGCTAACATAGTACCGGTCCCCAAGAAAGATGGCAAGGTCCGGATGTGCGTAGACTACAGAGATCTTAATCGCGCCAGCCCAAAGGATGACTTTCCGTTACCTCACATTGATGTGCTGGTTGATAATACCGCGCAGTTCTCTTACTTCTCCTTCATGGATGGTTTCTCAGGCTACAATCAGATTAAAATGGCCGAAGATGATAGAGAAAAGACCACCTTTATCACAGCCTGGGGAACCTTTTGTTACAAAGTCATGCCTTTTGGATTAAAAAATGCTGGTGCAACCTATCAAAGGGCCATGGTAACACTATTCCATGACATGATTCATAAGGAAATAGAAGTCTACGTGGATGACATGATTGCCAAATCCCGGACGGAAGACGACCATCTCACAGATCTAAAAAAGTTGTTTGAGAGGCTCAGAAAATTCAAGCTGCGGTTGAACCCGGCTAAATGCACCTTTGGGGTCAGGTCAGGAAAGCTGCTAGGTTTTATTGTCAGTGAGAAAGGCATCGAGGTCGACCCAGACAAGGCCCGTGCAATTATAGACATGCCAGCTCCAAGAACGGAAAAGGAGATCCGGGGTTTTCTAGGAAGACTCAACTATATCTCTCGGTTCATTTTCCAGTTGACGGCCACATGCGAGCCGATCTTTAAGCTCTTACGCAAAAATCAACCCATGAGTTGGGATGAGGATTGCCAAGAAGCTTTTGAAAAGATCAAATCATACTTACAGAACCCACCGGTCTTGATACCGCCAGTTGCCGGGAGACCTCTGATCTTATATCTAACGATAACAGACCAGTCGATGGGTTGTGTACTCGGTCAACACGACGAATCCGGAAGAAAAGAGCAGGCGATATATTACCTAAGCAAGAAATTCACAAGCGGAGAAGCTAAATACTCTCTCTTAGAACGAACCTGCTGCGCTCTGGCATGGGCGGCACACCGCCTAAGACAGTATATGCTAAGTCACACCACATGGTTGATATCCAGGATGGATCCGATCAAATACATATTTGAGAAGCCCGCATTATCGGGACGAATCGCCAAGTGGCAAATGGTACTATCGGAATATGATATTCTGTATGTGACGCAGAAATCTGTCAAAGGCAGTGCTCTCGCAGAATATTTAGCCCAACAACCGCTAGAAGACTACCAGGCCATGCAACCGGAATTTCCTGATGAGGATCTGATGGCGATCTTTGGCGAAAAAGGAAAGGCAGAGGGAGAAAAATGGACGATGTTGTTCGATGGTGCGTCTAATATGATGGGCCACGGTATAGGAGTTGTACTGATTTCTCCAGAAAGACAGTATATACCTATTACCGCCCGACTAGCCTTCGACTGCACGAATAATATGGCAGAGTACGAAGCTTGTATCTTAGGGATTCAAGCAGCGATCGAAGCTAAAGTGAAACGCCTAGAGGTCTACGGTGACTCAGCCTTGGTCATCCACCAAGTCAGGGGAGAGTGGGAGACCAAAGACGCAAAGCTAGTGCCGTACCAGGCCCATCTCCAGGAGCTGCTAGAATATTTTGAGGAGATCACCTTCTCACATATACCACGGGAAGATAATCAACTAGCTGACGCCTTAGCCACCTTGTCCTCTATGTTTGAAATTGGACAAGGAAAAGATATGCCTCTCATTCACATCCAGCATCGTTCCAGACCGGCATTTTGTCAAACAATAGAGGTGGAACCGGATGGAAAACCATGGTATCATGACATCCGACAGTTCTTGAGGAATAAAATATACCCCGCCGACGCATCTGAAAACGACAAAAGAACCTTACGAAGATTGGCCGCAGGTTTCTTCCTCAATGGAGAAGTCCTATACAAGAGAAATTACGATATGGTTCTGCTCAGATGCGTAGACGCGACAGAAGCCGAAAAAATTTTAAAAGATATCCATGAAGGATCTTTTGGTACCCACGCCAATGGACATGCCATGGCAAGAAAAATCCTCAGGGCTGGATATTTCTGGTTGACTATGGAAGCTGACTGTTGCAAACACGTCAAAACCTGCCACAAATGTCAGGTATATGCGGACAATATCCATATGCCGTCAACATCGTTGAACGTACTGTCTTCGCCATGGCCGTTCGCCATGTGGGGAATAGATGTCATTGGCCCGATAGAGCCCAAGGCATCCAATGGACACCGCTTCATATTAGTCGCCATCGACTACTTCACAAAATGGGTCGAGGCTGCCTCATATGCTAGTGTGACTCGCAATGTGGTAGTCAGATTCGTGAGGAAAGAGCTAATCTGCCGATATGGATTACCCAGTAAGCTCATCACAGACAATGGCTTAAATCTTAACAATAAGATGATGTCGGAATTATGTAACCAATTCAAGATCCAACATCACAACTCATCCCCATACCGACCTAAGATGAATGGAGCGGTCGAAGCGGCCAACAAGAATATCAAGAAGATAATTCAGAAAATGGTTCTCTCATACAAAGAATGGCACGAAATGCTCCCATATGCATTACATGCATACCGGACCTCTGTCCGCACATCTACTGGGGCAACGCCATTCTCATTGGTATACGGAATGGAGGCCGTACTCCCAATCGAGGTCGAAATCCCCTCATTGAGAGTCCTGATGGATGCTAAACTGGAAGAAGCCG
Source organism: Canavalia gladiata (assembly GCA_037954105.1). Lineage (NCBI taxonomy): Eukaryota > Viridiplantae > Streptophyta > Magnoliopsida > Fabales > Fabaceae > Canavalia > Canavalia gladiata. Next base: position 15,507,253 of record CM075662.1, on the reverse strand, counting down.
AATGGGTCCAGGCTCGGATGGATCAGTTAAACCTAATTGAAGAGAAGAGGTTGGCAGCGATATGCCATGGTCAATTGTACCAAAGACGAATGAAGAGAGCATTCGATAAGAAGATCCATCCTCGGGAATTTCAAGAAGGAGACTTAGTGATCAAGAAGCTATTGCCTATGCAGAAAACGCTGCAAGGGAAATGGTCTCCAAATTACCATGGACCTTATGTGGTTAAGAAGGCTTTCTCCGGAGGCGCCTTGATCTTGGCCGACATGGATGGGAAAGATTTGCCTAACCCCGTCAATTCAGATGCCGTCAAAAAGTATTACGCTTAAAAAGGAGAGCCCGCTAGGTCAACCATCAAAAGACCTAGGCAAAAGTTAGGGCAATACAAGAAAGAAAAGCCCGCTAGGTCAACCATCAAAAGACCTAGGCAAAAGTTAGGGCAATACAAGAAAGAAAAGCCCGCTAGGTCAACCATCAAAAGACCTAGGCAAAAGTTAGGGCAATACAAGAAAGAAAAGCCCGCTAGGTCAACCATCAAAAGACCTAGGCAAAAGTTAGGGCAATTCCAAACAAGAAACATCCTAAGCCGAAAACCCGAAAGGGCGGTTTAGACAAAAGGCGGCATCGACGAAACAAGATTCGTACCCTTTAATTCAAGAGGATACAAAGGGGTAGTAGACAATCTCCATCTATACTGGGGCAAAATCCGTCGTAATCTGTGTTTCATGCTAAGGCAAAAACGGGCAAGTATCTATAGATCTAGTGAGAGGTTCAAAAAAAACTGGTCTGGAACAAGACGAGTAAACTGGGGCAAATTTTGGCTCTTCAGAAGCTGGGGATATCAAGGCACGAAGAGATCGTCAAAATACAATACTAGCATTTTTCGTCATGAAGACATCACCGTCAACCAAAGCTATTTCACCAAACACCTTCTCATAAAATACCTTATGACTTTTCGACTATCTTGTTAATTTCCTGTCACATGCAACTGTATTTCTATTGTCAAAATGTATATGCAGAATGTAACCTCTCGTTTTAATGACAATTGCTGATTACTAACACTGTACTAAAGCAAAAGTTATGTCGAAATTTTCTTAATGACAAGTTCTTTTGACCCAAAAATCTTACTAAAGCAGCGCATGCAACAGATATGCCTCCTAAAGTAACAAACAAATTATAAAATCCAGCTCACTCTGAAGGATCTGATCGGTGCTAGAAGAAAGCCAGGGAGTTAGGGTCTGCAAACAAAATCATGAGGTTTGTCCTGCTCGCTGGCCTATGTTGTCAGGCCATAGCATGGCATCTTCGCATTCTTGCTCATTGGCCTATGTTGTCAGGCCATAGCATTGCATATTTTCATTCTTGCTCATTGGCCTATGTTGTCAGGCCATAGCATCACATCTTTTCATTCTTGCTCACTGGCCTATGTTGTCAGGCCATAGCATTGCATATTTTCATTCTTGCTCATTGGCCTATGTTGTCAGGCCATAGCATCACATCTTTTCATTCTTGCTCACTGGCCTATGTTGTCAGGCCATAGCATTGCATATTTTCATTCTTGCTCATTGGCCTATGTTGTCAGGCCATAGCATTGCATATTTTCATTCTTGCTCATTGGCCTATGTTGTCAGGCCATAGCATCACATCTTTTCATTCTTGCTCACTGGCCTATGTTGTCAGGCCATAGCATTGCATATTTTCATTCTTGCTCACTGGCCTATGTTGTCAGGCCATAGCATTGCATATTTTCATTCTTGCTCACTGGCCTATGTTGTCAGGCCATAGCATTGCATATTTTCATTCTTGCTCACTGGCCTATGTTGTCAGGCCATAGCATCACATCTTTTCATTCTTGCTCACTGGCCTATGTTGTCAGGCCATAGCATTGCATATTTTCATTCTTGCTCACTGGCCTATGTTGTCAGGCCATAGCATTGCATATTTTCATTCTTGCTCACTGGCCTATGTTGTCAGGCCATAGTATTGCATATTTTCATTCTTGCTCACTGGCCTATGTTGTCAGGCCATAGCATTGCATATTTTCATTCTTGCTCACTGGCCTATGTTGTCAGGCCATAGTATTGCATCTTTTCTTCACTGCTTTCAGGCCTATGTTGTCAGGCCGCCCTAGTTAGATTTACTGCTTTAAGGCCTATGTTGTCAGGCCACCATAGTTTAGATTTACTGCTTTAAGGCCTATGTTGTCAGGCCGCCATAGTTTAGATTTACTGCTTTAAGGCCTATGTTGTCAGGCCGCCATAGTTTAGATTTACTGCTTTAAGGCCTATGTTGTCAGGCCGCCCTAGGTTAGATTTACCGCTTTAAGGCCTATGTTGTCAGGCCACCATAGTTTAGATTTACTGCTTTAAGGCCTATGTTGTCAGGCCGCCATAGTTTAGATTTACTGCTTTAAGGCCTATGTTGTCAGGCCGCCCTAGGTTAGATTTACCGCTTTCAGGCCTATGTTGTCAGGCCATCCATGGACTTCTAGTATTACTCTTGGAACTTTTTCAAAAGTCTGCCTCGGACATAAGGTGTTCACGTCTTTACCCATTCCCTACTACGATAATTCAGAGAATCGCTTCTCACATTATCTGGTAAGAAAATGAGTAAAGAGGGGCAAACTGTAAACACCTATTTATGTCCGAGACCTCCAACCTTTAAAATTAATCAAGAAACCAATAAATAAATAAAAATAAATAAACAAATATAAAAAGAATAATAAATAGTAGGTATAAATGAAAATATATAAATCAAAGCACAACATGAATAAAAACAAAGCTGAAAAGGATTAAATTTATAAAAAGAAAATACAAGAAAACAGACAAACAGAAAACAGACAAACAGAAAACAGACAAACAGAAAACAGACAAACAGAAAACAGACAAATAGAAAAACGATAATAAAGTTTTTTTATATATAATAAAATTCTGGAAAAATAAAAACATTTTAAAAGAAATAAACAAAAATCAGAAAAAAGGTTAAAATCTAAAAAATAAAAATAAAAATAAATAAATAAAAAATATATAAATAAATAAATAAATACAACAGAATTAAAAAAGAAAAAGGAAAAGACAAACCATTAAAACAAAAATCCTGAAAATTCTAATAAAAAAAATATATAAAAAAATAAATATAAAAATAAAAATAAAAAATATATAAAATAAAAAATAAATAAAAAATCAAAATCAAAAGAAGTGAAAATCTTAATTTTCGGATTTTGGAAAATTAATAAAAGATTAAAAGGAAGAGGGACGAAAGAGCAAAAATCAAAAAGGGCCAAAATTGTTTTATTTGCAAAAGAGGACAAAAAACTAAAAGGAATGGGCGGAGGGGTAAGAAAGGAAGGCTTCGAGGCTTATAAAAGGATAGGCAGAATCAGTTTCGGGGGGGATTTTTTTAAAGGAGAAGAAGAAGACGAATTAGTTCTTGGAGGATTAGGAGCTTTCTGACATTGGAGAATTCGGAAGGGGCACTGGAATTCGATCAGATTCAAGAAAAACGGAGCACCCTCCGATCAAGAAGTTGCTGTGAACACTGAGAATCCAAGGCAGAAACGACGCCCCACAGAGGTTAGTTACATTCTTGTCTTAATACTCTTAAATCAAGATCGCCTTTAAACAATGTGATGCGAATTGAAATCTGCAATGGTTATACGCTCTGAAAGAAGTCAAGAATCATGCAAAATCTTGATAGCTGATGCAAGGTATATGAAGCTGTAATCGGAATATAAAATCGGATTTATACTCGAAGTTAAATGTTCAGGTACCCGAAAGCGATTCAAGAAAAAATCGATTATCTGTTAAGAGGAATCTCTGAGTTTCGATCACAGTATAAGCCCACCCTTTGTTTTGGAGAAACAGAGTAATTAGAGGTTGAAGATTCATCCTGGCGAAGTCTTGTAAATTAAGCCTAAACTTATGCTGAATCTCATAATTAATTAACACTAGTTGATCTCAAAATCAAGAATGCTACACCTGATAGATTTCTGCTAGATATTCTGTAATTGGTGTCGCTTTGGACCTATATCACAAGTGATTTTCTTGTTTTGATGACTGTGATGGAAATTGGGGAAGCCTAGATGGTGTGTACAACCTACGCATGAAGGGGTTGAACAGGGGCAGGAGAAATTAGCAATTGAAGAATAAATTAAAGACATGCAGGAATTGGTTTAGAACCCCATGAGTAAGGCGAAGAATTTGCCTTTGTTATCCACAATAGGGACCTGATTCTTCCCCTGAATTTTTGAACAACCATGATGCCTTGACTCGGTATATCACTATAGAAGGAGTAAGACAGAATTGATTTACCAACCTGGCCCAGTGGCAAACAGGGGCCCTGCCTGTATATCCACGACGAGGTTCGATTCCCTCGTAAATCATTTTAAAATGGGTGACTCAAAACTTGATCCCCATCATAAACAAAAGGGGCATATATCCACTACAACATCCAGGCATGGTTTAGTGGTCATAGGCTTCACCACATGTCTTAGGTCGTGGGTTCGAACCCAGCTAAGAGTAATTCCCTGATTTCTTTTTTAAGTCCTATAAGGAGAAATTACCACAACGCCCCTGTCATACCCCATTATACCTAGCAGGTCCCTGTCCTAAAATGACCATACTGCCCCTAAAGGTTCCCTAAATGTCCAGCAGATCCCTGCCCCAGAAATTACCACCTTAACCCTAGCTTTTCCAAAAATACCCAAACTATCCCAAAAAATCAGAAAATTAATAAAAAATTCAAAAATTTCAGAAAATAACAAAAAATTCAAAAATTAATAAAAATAACAAAAAATTCAAAAATTAATAAAGATTCCAGAAAACACAAAAATTAATAAAAATTACAGAAAATACAAAAATTAATAAAAAATTCCAGAAAATCAAAAATTAATAAAAAATTACAGAAAATACAAAAATTAATAAAAAATTTCCAGGAAATCAAAAATTAATAAAAAATTTACAGAAAACACAAAAATTAATAAAAATTCCAGAAAATTCAAAAATTAATAAAAAATTCCAGAAAATTAGAAAAATTAATAAAAAACTCCAGAAAATCAAAAATTAATAAAAAATTCCAGAAAATCAAAAATTAATAAAAAATTCCAGAAAATCAGAAAATTAATAAAAATTACAGAAAATACAAAAATTAATAAAAAAGGTTCCAGAAAATCAGAAAAATTAATAAAAAATTCCAGAAAATCAGAAAATTAATAAAAATTACAGAAAATACAAAAATTAATAAAAAAAAGTTCCAGAAAATCAGAAAATTAATAAAAAATTCTAAAAAATCAGAAAATTAATAAAAAATTCTAAAAAATCAGAAAATTAATAAAAAACTCTAAAAAATCAGAATATTAATATAAATTCCAGAAATGAAAATTCTAATAAAAATTTCAGAAAAATCCATAAACATTCATAAAAATTCGGAAATTCATAAAAACCCATAATTGCTACATAATTACATTAGAACCCCGTTTAATCCGAAAATAAATATGAAGATCTCTTGTTATATTCAAGCTTTCTTTTGTTCAAAGATCGATATCCTCTATAATTTATCCCTATCTCAAAAGTTTAAAGAATCTTTTTGATATTTTGGGATTTTTAAGTCTCACGCAATGGGCTCTAAATGGGGAACTGGCGGTTTACCTGCTGTTCAACGTTTAGTAGTTCGTATAGGTCCTTGTGCTGCCTTAGCCGCCTCGGACCTTGTGCATGAGTGGGCTTGAGATCCTTGTTAAATTGAAAATATATCTTTTCATTTTTTTTTTGGGATTTTTAAGTCTCACGCAATGGGCTCTAAATGGGGAGCTGGTGGTTTACCTGCTGTTCAACATTTAGTAGTTCGTATAGGTCTTTGTGCTGCCTTAGCCGCCTCGGGCCTTGTGCATGAGTGGACTTGAGGTCCTTGTCAAAAAATAATAATATCTTTTCCTAAATGTTTTGGGGTTCTAGGTCTCACGTAATGGGCTCTAAATGGGGAACTGGGGGTTTACCCGCTGTTCAACATTTAGTAGTTCGTATAGGTCCTTGAGCTGCTTTAGCCGACTCAGACCTTGTGCATGAGTGGGCCAAAAATCCCTCCCAAAGATAAGATTTTCTCAAAACAAGATCTTTAAAATAATCTTTTCTTAAGCATTTTCGAAGGTCAAGCCTTCACAAACAAAATAATCTTTTCTCAAGCACTTTCGAAGGTCAAGCCTTCACAAACCAAATACTCTTTTCAAGCCTCTTCGAAGGTTTAGCCTTCAAAACAAACCAGAACTACGTAAGCCTTGAGTTTCCCATTGCACCGGGGAATACGTAGGAGCAGGATCAAGTCCTGTCAGGCTAACCACCATCAAATAATTATTTCCACTCTAATAAAGGGATCAAATCATTTTCAAATAATGATACACTCAGTTTAAGGGTACTGTTCTTCAGAACAGGCGAATGGGGTGCCTAATACCTTCCCCACTCGTAACCGACTCCCGAACCTAAATCTCTTCCTTGAGTCAGGGTTTTTCCAAGTCTTTTCCCTTAAATAAAAATTTGGTGGCGACTCCACATTCATCAAATCAACTTTTTTTTCAAAATTTTAGCGAGTTCGTCGTCTCGTCGGAATTACGGTTGCGACACCTGCAATTGAAGCTTCCTATGGATTCCTGCTTGGTCTAGATCCATGTTGCATTTCTTTACTGCCCAAAATGCTCTATGCTCTAATTCAATTGGAAGATGACATGTTTTACCAAATACAATCCCGTAGGGAGACATGCCAATGGGTGACTTGTAGGCTGTCCTATATGCCCATAAAGCATCAACAAGGCGCAAGCTCCAATCCTTCCTGTTAGGCTGAACTGTTTTCTCTAAGATTTTCTTGATCTCTCGATTAGAAACTTCAGCTTGACCGTTTGTTTGAGGATGATATGGGGTGGAGACTTTATGCATGACTCCATATTTGCGGAGTAGGGCTTCCATTGTGCGGTTGCAAAAATGAGTACCTTGGTCACTAATTAGAGCTCTAGGAATGCCAAACCTGCTAAAAATGTTAGACCTGATAAAATCTGCAACAACTCGAGCATCATCAGTACGAGTGGTTTTTGCCTCTACCCATTTTGAAACATAATCAACAGCTAGCAGAATGTAAACAAAGCCAAAAGAGACAGGGAATGGACCCATAAAGTCTATACCCCATACATCAAATACCTTACAAAAGAGAAGTGGTTGTTGGGGCATCTCATTCCTGCGCGAAATACTCCTTATTCTTTGGCACTGCTCACAAGTTATGCATAATCTATGTGCATCACGAAATATTGTAGGCCAATAAAAGCCTGAGTCTAGTACTTTTCTAGCTGTCCGTTGTGGCCCAAAGTGTCCACCACAAGCTAGGGAATGGCAAAAGGTAAGTACAGACTGAACTTCATCATCTGGAACACATCTTCTAATGATTTGATCACTACATGTCTTCCAAAGGTATGGTTCATCCCATATGTAGTGTTTGGCATCACTTTTCAACTTGGCAATTTGCGATTTGGTGAAGTGTTTGGGTATTTCTTTAGCAACCAGATAGTTTACCAAATCTGCATACCAAGGATCCTTCCCGTGCAAATGATAGAGATGCTCTTCTGGGAATGAATCTACAATTGATGTTTCTTCACAAGGTTGCTGGATCCGACTTAAATGATCTGCTACAAGGTTCTCTGCACCACTCTTGTCTTTAATGTCTAAATCAAATTCTTGCAACAGAAGCATCCAACGAATCAGTCTAGGCTTAGCATCTTCCTTCTTAAGCAAGTATTTCAAAGCTGCATGGTCAGAGAAGACAATAACTTTAGATCCAAGCAAATAGGAGCGAAATTTATCTAATGCAAACACAATTTCCAAAAGCTCCTTCTCAGTAGTTGTGTAATTGGATTGGGTTGCATCAAGTGTGCGAGAGGCATATGCAATGACATGAGATCTCTTGCTAACTTTTTGAGACAGTACAGCACCAAGGGCATAATTAGATGCATCATACATTAATTCAAATGGAAGCGTCCAATTAGGTGGTTGAATGATGGGAGTGGTTGTCAACCGCTTCTTTAGTTCATCAAATGAATCCTTGCATGCTTGATCAAACACAAATTTGGTATCTTTTTGTAGTAGTTTAGAAAGAGGTTGTGCAATCTTGCTAAAATCCTTGATGAATCTTCTGTAAAAACCTGCATGACCAAGTAAAGAACGTACTTCTCGCATAGAAGTGGGGTAAGGTAGAGAAGTAATAATGTCTATCTTGGCCTTATCAACCTCTAAACCTTTGCTAGATATCAAGTGTCCTAAGACTATACCTTCTGTTACCATGAAATGACATTTTTCAAAATTCAAAACCAGGTTAGTCTCAATGCATCTGTCCAAAACTTTAGAGAGGCTTTCTAAGCATGCATCAAAAGAAGAACCATATACAGTGAAGTCATCCATAAACACTTCCATGCAACTTTCTAAGAGATCAGAGAAAATGCTTACCATGCATCTTTGAAAGGTTCCAGGGGCATTGCATAGACCAAAGGGCATCCTTTGATAGGCAAAAGTACCAAAAGGACAAGTGAAGGTGGTCTTATGCTGGTCTTCTGGGGCTATATGTATTTGAAAATAACCTGAAAAACCATCTAGAAAGCAATAGTGAGATTTTCCTGCTAATCTTTCCAAAATTTGGTCTATGAAAGGCAAAGGGAAGTGATCCTTGCGAGTAGCTTGGTTAAGCTTCCTATAATCTATGCACACTCTCCAACTGTTTTGTATTCTGGTAGGGATTAGTTCATCATTGTGATTTTTAACTACAGTCATGCCAGTCTTCTTAGGAACTACTTGCACCGGGCTTACCCAATCACTGTCTGAGATGGGATAGATGATACCAGCTGCCAAAAGCTTACCTACTTCCTTCTTTACCACATCTAGGATGGTTGGATTCAAACGGCTTTGTGGTTGTCTAACAGGTCTGGTGTTTTCCTCCAACAATATCCTATACATACAAGTAGATGGGCTAATGTCTGGAATATCAGCCAAAGTCCATCCAATTGCTTGTTTATGGCTTCTTAAGGTTTGCAGCAACCTTTCTTCCTGTTGTGGTAGAAGGTTCTTTGCTACAATGACAGGAAGCTTCTCATTTTCCCCCAAATAAGCATACTTTAGATGTTCAGGCAATGACTTCAATTCCAAAGGAGGTGGTTGTATTATGGAAGGAAGGGATCTATCTGAGATTGAAATGTCTGCAACACTTGCATCTAAGATTGTATAAAGAAAACTGCTGAACCAAAATTTAAAGAATCCCCGCTTGAAACAATGAATTTAAAGAATAATTCATATATCTAGTGTTAAACCTTTAAGTGTACTTAAAGAAAAACATCTTCAGATACCTAGTATTTGAAATATTTCAAACATCTATGAAACCTCATCTACAACACTCCTTCTATCAAAGAAAATAAACCTATGTTAAAAAAAAAACAGACAACTAAATAATTTCTTTATATGGTAATAAGATTATGCAAAATGAAACTTTCAATTCTTATATGCATGCGTACATAAAAAGGAAGAATGACAACTTCTACAAGTACTACTTTTAAGATACAACGACAGACCTTATATGAAAAACTCTAAAAATATAATCATACTTAACAAAGGAGGTCACACATTTAATGGAAGACAAAAAATATTACAAATCCTAGTTCATTTTAAGACTATCCTTTATCCCACATATATAAATAAAAGTCATTAAAGAAGAAGATAAAAAAATTCAACATTCATATATATATTAGATGAAGCTTTAAAGTTTTTATTCTTTATTTCTTCGCGTATGTACACTAAACAATTAATTCATTTGTTTTCCATTAAAAGACTTTTTTACTATCACTATTCTCTTATACAATTTGTTGATAACAATAATTTTTCTTTAACTTTGGCATTGAACCTAAAATGGTTTTTGTTCAAAAATACTTGCAAAATATTTATTTTCTATAAGAGTGTTTTTCTTAGTAAAATTTTTGTTTTTTATAATAGGAATTCGATATAACTCTTGGTTATTAAGAGTGAAACTATTATATATCTTGGTGTCGTTGCTCTTTTTTCCCTTAATCTCTTATTTCTTAACTAACTATATGATATGATATATGCTTTTTTCATTGTTGTTTTATAAAGACTTTACAAAATCATTTTATAGGCTTTTGAACTTTTCAGACACTTTCTCCAAAAAGAAGCCTAGCTTCAACCTTTTTTATATAAAAAATAACTTGCTTTAAAAAGGAAAAATTTTGTGAAAGCTTATAACACATAATTCAACCATCCTTCTTATGTATTATTATATTATTTTAGTTGATATCAAAGTTAAACTTCTTAAATTGAGCATTTAATCATGTAAAGAAAAAGTTCAAAAAGTAGTGTTTTGAAAATCAGACTGAACCAGTTGAACCAGGAATCGATTCCCTTTCCCAGCTAATTGAATCACAAAACCGTTTTAACGAAAAATTGGTAGCGAATCGATAAATCGGCGGTGAACCGGTTTTATATAAAATAATATTATTTTAATATATTTTTTAAAGAAAAAATAAAAATAAGAATAATTTTTATTTTATTTTATTTATATAATTTAAATTTAAAACATTAAAATATATATAATTTTTCAATTTTTAATCATGTAAAAGTATGATTTTGATGTATTTTATTATTATTATTATTATTATTATATATTTTTAATATAATATATTATACATATTTAAAAATAATATTTAATTAATACTGGTTCAACCATGGTTAAATCATTGAACCTTGAACTGGTATCTTGATTGATTCAATGATCGGTCTAATTTTAAAAACCTTGTTAGAAAGATGAAAGATCTCACAAGGTAACTCATCCCTAGAAGAGCCTCAACTTCATGATCACCAACATTTTCGACAAAGACTATCCTTATTAGAGAGATAAAATAAATATATTTATAAAGTCCACATGAATTAGATCATGAAGATTTGTTACTAAGGAAGACTAGCCCTCACTAGTTTCACCAAACAAAAAAGAACTAAAGTCTAAAGAAATAGAGTGCATGCAAAAGAATATTAAGGCAAGATACATTCTAATGTGCTCCTTGTCATGTTTAGAATACAATAAAGTATGTAGGTATGAAGCAATCAAAGAAATATGAGATATGTGAGACATTTAATTATTGCAAACCATTGTTACAAATTGATGGTATTTTCTTATATAAAAAATATAGAGGTACGTTACTTAGCCACAACACAAGATGGTAATAATTTTGTCCTATTGCATATGCTATTGTTAAGGGTGAAATATTGGACGTCTGAAGTTGGTTTTTAGTGCTGCTCAAAGAATATGTTATTTAAACAAGTGGAATTTGTTTAATCTTTGACAGACATCAAAGTATCAAATCTACTATAAATAATCCGTATTTGGGATGACAGTTTCCTCATGCTTATCATGTGTATTACATTTAACATATTGCAAGCAATTTCAACCATTGTTTCAAGAATCAGAAACTAAGGAAAGATTTGCTTAAATTAGGTAGTGTGCACTTTTGTATTTATATAATATATGAAGTATTTCCTCACATTTCCTTACATTTGATTAATTCATTTTCGTCTACAAGTTACACAACATGTAAAGAAGTTTTCGATCTCAAACTTCAAAAGTTCAAGAAGACAAGCCCGAATATGACTAGACAAATTGATGGAATCTCAAAAGAAAAATGGATTCTAACTTGTAACGAACATTGGATGTAGGGAAACTGTACTGCTAAAATGATCACAAAATATAACTCTACCGGTCTACCGCAGGATGTAGGCTCGAGCAAAATGGTCCAACTGAACCTTATTCTCCATGTGCTCCTCAATGTTTACAAAATTTTAGAGCAATCAACTCATCTTCAACAACCATTAGACAATCTTAGTCTCCGGAGGAGAACTCCTTAACAGGTAGTAGATTGATTGTCAATAACCGCAAGTCCATTTATCAACAAACCTATCAACACTCCTACATCCTACATAATGATGGTGCATTCTCCAAGAAGAATGTGAAACATATAGGTCTTAGATCTCCATCGCTCCACCAATGCATCAACCAAACATGTGTCACCATGGATGAACTGCAAATATGTTACATCCAGAGATCCAACTTTCCTCAAATGGTCCAATATTTACTCTGCAATTGGAGCAACTTTATCTATTCATGATATAATTATGCTCACCTAATCTTCAGCTCCTTATTAAAAGATTTCATTCCATATATGTTCCAAGATATGAACAACCCAAAATGTCAATAGAGATAGGTTATCCAAACCTAATTTGATGATGTGAGATGATTATGGCAATGACGTAATTTAAACATAAACATTAACTAAAATTAAATTAAAATTAACATTAAATTTAAATATATCTATACAAAGTTTAACTATATTATAAATTCACTCATTAATATTAAGTAAATTAACTAAAAAATAATAAATAAATAAATTATAATTAATCAAATCTTAATTTAAATTAATTAATATTTTTTTACTAAATAAAGATTAAATACGAAAGATAAATTTATTAAATATCAATTAATAATTAATAACTACTTTCATTTCAATAATACATATGAAGTAATTAAAATTATCTAATTCAAATTAACTATTAATTTTATTTATTCAAAACACTATTCACACTATATAAAATATAATTTCATTAAAATTTCTAATATTTTTACATTAAATATTTAAATAATAATCCTAAACATTTTTTAAAATTATTACAATACCTAATAACTAACAAAACTTTTAATTATAACTAATAAATATTTACTTAATCATTACTATTTAATTAAATATATAATAATTAAAAAATAGTATATTTTAACTAATACAAATTATATAATTCAAATTAATTACTAATAATTTTTTTAACCCTATTCATGCTATACAAAATCAGATTTCAGTAAAGTATCTCATATTTATACGTTAAATAAATATTTAAATAATAAATACAACACAATTTTTAAAATAACTAAAATTATTATTAAATATTAAATACAATTTAAATTGATGAATATAAATTAATAATTATAAAAATTAAAAAAAATAAATTAATATTTATCCATAATAATTATAATTATCTAAAATATTAACTACTAACAATAAAAATTAAAATAAATAAAATAAACTAAACTAATATTTACCTACCATAATTATAATTACTAAAATATTAACTACTAATAATGAAAACTAAAATAATAAATTAGCAGCATCTAAAATTAACTAATAAAATTAGCCTCTAATCTTAACTAAAAAAATTTAAAATGTGTAAAATATCTTAACACTAAAATATATAATAAACCACTGCAAAATTAAAATTTTAACTAAAAAAATAAACTAGTTTGGATGTTAATTTTTTTTTCTTTTTTTTTATTTAAAGCTATCTTCCTTTAAAAAATAAAGGTATTTGCATAAATTCTTTTGACTTACTTAGGAACATAGGACAAGGGTGGGGCTATGATGGGGTTTGATATGGTTTCAGAGCATCTTTAGTTGGTTAACAATTATTTTTTTAACGTATTATGTTTTTTTTAGCATAATATTTATGATTAAAGTGCATTTATTTATGTGTTTTACAAAGATTCTCTGACTTTTATGTAAAATCTATTTATTTATGTGTAACAAGTATAACATATGATGCATTTCTTTATGTGTCTTATGTTCCAAATAAAATGTTTTAAAATGCATCATAGTCCCTTGTAAATGTATTTCGCCTCATTCCCTTGAAAACGCCTCCACAAGTTATTCCTCTATGTTTTTTATGCTCCTATTATGCTATATAAAATGCATAACAACTCTAACATATTATTAAATGAGTAAGAGACGTTGGTCCAATCTACTTCTCATAATTATCTTTGAAACCATTCCATTTAGAAATAAAAATAAAAATTTATCTCCATGGGATCAAAAATCCTAGAAATAAACCTTGTAAGAGAGAAACAAGTGGTGGAAGAAAGAAATCCTAAACTAGATGGACACTTTGGTCGCTAGATGATGATAAAGGGTACAACTAGATGAAATTGAAGAAACAAAAACACCAAATCAAGAGAAAAAATGACCTCTGTGAATAAACATTAGGGAAAGATAAAGAAAACATTTTAAAATCAAGGCGAAAGATCCAAGCAGAATAAGAGAAAATTTCTTAATTGAATCTAATTGCGGAGAGAAACAAAGAAAGATCCAAACATTAAAGAAACCAATGTCAAAGGAAGAGAAAATGTGACGAATATTTCCACTAATGTTGATACTTGTAATGGAGGGTCTCACTAGAGACCTTGATATACCTAATCAGAGAATAAGAACATGAATATGATTTCCTAATTGGATTAATCACTAACCAAAACCTCTCAATTGACATAACATATGCAAAAACTATGCAAACCAATGACATGAACATGGAAATGGTAAGTATTTCTTGATAAAAGAGAACATATGTGTTAAAACTTTATAAAGAAGTTTATGAAAAAGCCAACCTTGATGGTGATTGTAAGCAATAGGCATAATTTTCTCTTTCTAGGGGATCTTATTACAATTTTGTTATGGAACATGTGTGGATATCTAAGCGAAGAGTTTCTTTTTGAGCTTTTAGAAACCTTATGGTGAATTAGAAATATAGAAAAAATGAATCCATAGTGATGACAAATATACTTGTTACTACCATTTTCGTATTATCAACAGGAGAAGAAAACAAATATTATGAAACAAGTTTCTAGTGAATGGACAAAATAAAGAATATTAGTATCCACTTTTTTGAAGATACAAAAAGAGAATTAGCTTATACAAAAAATATCATACTACTCTTACTATTTGATTGCTAAGGATTTGGTGTTAGAATATCTTAACAAGACTTTACATCAAGAAATTAAAAATGCAATCCTCTCCCTTGGAAATTTCAAGTCCTTGGGAGAGGATGATTATCTAGCTATTTTTTTATAAGCATATCTAGCATATTTTTTCAAACATATTTTAAAATTTTATTAAAGATGTATGGATAAATTTTGAATCCATAAAATTTATAAATTCTTTCCTTCTAGTCCTTGTTCCTAAGATCGTTTTTTCTTAATAGGCTTCGGAGAAAAATTTGATTGTATATTTTATTATGAAATGTTATATAAAACTATTACAATCTTTGTTGATAGAATCAAACTCTTCCTTAATTCTTCAATAACACCTTGTCAAGCTAGTTTCATTCCAAGAAGAAACATTCAAGATAATATCATTATTATTCAAGAATTAATTTCCTTAATCAAAATAATAAAATACTTTGTATTACTTTTAATCTTTCTCTTTTTAATGAGTGAATTCTCAAAGTTAAGTATTTTTTTACTTAAACTTTATCATACAAGGTTATGTCTAGGTTCATATAATCCTCTTTGTTAATGGTTCTACATTCCATATAAACACTATCATGGACTACATTGCTATTTTCAAATTAAAATTTAGAAAACAAGTTAATATACAAAAAGAAAATATTTTTTATCCAAAATTGTGCAAGACACCATTTATGAAATTTTCAACAAAATCAAGTTAAGAAACATAAATAGCTTATAAAGATATTTCAAGTCCTTAAATAAGGAAAAAGAAACATCAAAATTAGATTATAAATATATTGTAAAAAAGATTCAAAATAAATAACTAGTTAAAAAATTAGTTGTCTCTCAATAGCTAATATAATCACCTTGGCCAAATCAAAATGGTCCAATGGTTAACCCCTAATGCAAAACTTAAAGATCCTTATAAGCACATGTTATGAAATAGGAAAATATAGAGAAATTATGTTTGGGGAAGGTATTATAGAGTATCATGTGCATCATGTGAGTTAGATTAGATATCCTTTCTTGCTCATATGTTTTGATGGTCTAGGATTCAACCACCTCAACCTTTTTAATGATGCATTCTTGATGAAGCTATGTTGGTGAGTTATAGATTAGACAAAGATCAACATATATGAAGATTTCAAGGGTATTTCTATCAAATTAAGCTAAGGATCATTCTAAACCATAGAAGCAAAAGGGTAACAAGCCTCTGCTTGATAGCTACATGGTCTTGTGGGACATTCTTCAAAGATTAGAGTTCTTTTGAGGGAAAGGGATACAAATAAGTCATTGTAGAAAATAATTCCTTTAGTTTCATCTCAAGTTTGAAGAATACTTCCTTGGAAAAAGGGAAAGCAATTCACATACCTTGAATGAATGTAATTCACATGATGACTATCTTCCAAGCATAATTTTGAATTTTTTTTTGGTTTTCATATGATCAACACTCCAAACACTAACTTAGCCAAAACCCTTTTTTTTTCTTCTTATTTTAGTGGGTTTCTTTACCTTTATTGCAATTAGTATAATCAATTTGTGTTATTTTGTTGTTTGTTTTCTCTTAGCACTTTACCCTTTCATTTAACCAAAAAAATAAAAATAAATAAAGTTTACAATATATAATAATATTATAAGTAAATAATTTAAAAATAAAATATGTCAGATTTTTATATCATGAAAAAAAATCAATTTAAATGTGTAAAATGATAATTTAGTAATCTAATTTTAAAATAAAATTATCTATTCTTTTTTGTAAATACTTTATTTTTGTTCATCTTCATTGTAAAAAATTCTTAGTTTTTTTTTAATAAATTTATATTATCCCCATGCTTTAAATCAAGATTGACGTTTTTTTATTATAAATGTTGTAGCATTTTGTTTGATTGGTTATTTTTAATTTGTTTTTAAATCGTGTACATTAAAAACTTAATATTTCATTTGATAATGTTACAATTGGTCATTTTGATGTCTTTAGTTTTAAAATTTTCATAAAGATTTTATCTTCTTTTTTAATTAATTAACAAGGTAAATTATATTCAGACTATAAAATTTTTGTTTATATTAAATAGAACTTGTATTTTTTAACTAATTAAGAGTATAAATAAAAATGCTTTGAATTTAATAAATTAAAAGTTTCTTTTAATTAGTATATCCTCTTTAAGAGATAAAATTTCTTCACATTATAAAATAAAGTTCCAAAAATATATACTTAAAATTTCATTTTGGAATAATTTAGAGATTGATTCACAATCATAACTAAAACATAACATTATTTGAAATACGATAATATAAATAATTTGAACATAAAGTAAAAATTACTTAATTTAAAACTAAATGAAATAACATAATGCATTTGGGTTTGAACTAAATATAATTATGTAATAGATATTAAAAAATAAGTCCTACTTTATTAATAAGTAAAATATATAAATATAAGTTAAAAATATTTTTGTAAATTGTACTTTATTTTCATTTCTACCATCTAAATACATAAAAAAGAATACAGAAAAATATCTTCCATGAATACACACATGTCATTATGCTAAATAGAATAATTAAGGAACATACTTGCTAAATTGTACTATTTTAAACCTAAAACTCTACTATAATGGTCATACACATGTTAACTTAAACATTATGATTGACTATTTGAGTAGGACAATAGGATCTACACTTGATTTCTATGCTTTCAAAGAGGCTAAGTATTTTCTTAATACTTTAATATTATTTCTAACATTTGGCAAGCTCCCAAAATCCTTTTTTAACCTAATTCACAAAGTTCTCTCATTGTTGTCATTCATTAGTTGTAGGAGCTCTTTTACAAGGTCAACAATCATAAACAAATGCACGAATAAAGAACAAAGGTACACCCACACACATGCATACAATAAGGGGTAAATGTACATTTCAAATTCAAACACAAAGTGAAATTGAATAATATAAAACTTCTAGTCTTATCTCATTCATACTAGAATAGTGTGTATACATATATGCATAGGGATACAAGGTAGTATGCAAATTTAAGCAATTATGTGTAACTAAAGCAGTTCATTAATAACTTAATCCGCCATCCCTTTCATGGTGGTAAATCCATGATTGACCCAAACATCATGAGTATTATTCTATATTATGTCTCGTCAAAGTTAAGTCTATTATCTCCATGTTATATGCCATATATATGGTCCAAACATGTTAACGCCTTCATTATTATGTTAACAACATATACAAGAAGTACAGTGGAAGAATTCATTCCAACAATATCATAGAATCCACCAAAATCAAATCATGCTATCATATGACTTTTCATCATCATAACTTTAGGAATAATATCCACGGCTGATCTTGGAAATTCTTACTTTAGTCAAATCATGCTTAGTTTGAAGAGAGACAAGTCATTCTTAAATGCATGACTATGTTACGTTGGGGTTCCTCCCTAAACATGCTTCTAAGGATTTCTTATTGGATTGAAGCACTTAAATTTCATGATATACTAATATGTTACTTTTTTTTCGCCATCATGTTATGATGTATGAACATGTCACAGTATTTATCATTTATCTTTCTTATTTAATTATTAAGATTCATAGACTTCACAAATCCTTTTCATCACACAACTCAACAAGTCATCTATAGAGGCCATTCCATCCATACAAGAATTAGTCCATAGAGTTCTCACAAGTCATACGAGTGAAAATTACAAAGCTCAAATTAGTCGCATAATCTCCCATCTGTAAAGCTCATATAATTCACCAATGACCAAATCCACAAAGTTTATACAAGTCACATAGGCACACATCCATAAATCTCATACATGCCACATACACATACATCCACAAGGTTTTTAAAAGCTACATATGAATACATCTATATACTATCATAGGTTTTACACACACACACACATGTGTGTGTATATATATATCCATCTAGACTACACAAGCATACAATTGAAACTTATCTATAGAGTTCATATAAGCTACATAGGCACACATATAAATGGTTTATATAAGTACCATCATATATCCACAAAGTTCATATAAATATCATAATGCATAAAAATAATACTGGCACAAACTTTCATGATATATTGCTCTGGTGATAGGTTCAATGCTATTACTTGGTGGTGTCTCTACACCTGTGCTCTCAGAAGTGATGTCTACATCATGGCTTGAGTACATGTCTTGCAAAGTTACAAGGAATATAAAACACATGTAACATTATAATGAATGTAATAACACCTTTCCTATAAGGGATTCTTAGGGAAAGAATCCATTTTTCCAATCAATAACCATTCTATTCCTATGAAGCAAGTTTTTCCCTTTTATTCTTATTAGGTTTTGACTTTAAGTGATTTATGAAATTTCTAAGTCAGCCTCCTCCATGCTCCACAAAAGAAGATGATGGTCTCTCTCGTGTGTAGGGAGTATTTCTCACTCTTACACTCCTTTAAGATGATGCTCTTTAAAGGAGGATGTGTGTTTCAAAGGTTGAAGTTTTTGAATGTTGGGAAAAAAAGAAAAAATTTGGAAAGAAAAAGAAAGAAATGACAATTTTGGAGAAAATAAATAAATGTTAAATTGATGACGAGGAAGGAAGAATTTTTTTAAATTATTTTATAAAAGAGAAAACTTATGAAAAGTATATCTAATAATCAAGATTTAGACAACACAATGATTAAAGGCTGAGAATTAGATAAATGTTCTATATTTGATAGAAAGTGTGACAAGTTAATAACTTATTATTTTTCACTTTCATTTTAAATGATTCAACAAGAAAACAGTGTGTTTGACAAACAATTGTCTTCATGCTAAAAATTTTAATTTGTTATTCTTTATACCTTATACAAATCCAAATCTAATATTTTTTCACTATTTTTTAACATTGATATTTTTTTAGTATTTTAAATTATTAAATTGATATAAAAATAATTTAAAATCCTAAATTATTCTTTTTGAATATTTATAAATGATTTTTAGGATTTTAAAAAAATTAGTAATTAAATAAATTTTGTAAAAATTAATAATTTCTACATTATTAACCTATGTAATTTTTCTATATTGAATAAAGTAAACTAAAAATAAATATATAAATATTAAAAACATAGCCAAATACATCTAAATAGGGTTTAATAATAATATCAGTACTCACGTACATTTTTTCTATTGAAGATAATTTCTTTGTAATTTATCAAATTTATACTGAATAAGAGCAATTACACGGTCAATAGAAAAGAGGTTATAATTTTATAAAACAAATGAATAAATGTGGTTTTGAATTAAAATTTAAAACCAACATTTTGTAGTATAAAAATTAAACATTTTCTGAAAATACTGATTGAACTCACGGCTAATTAGGAGAGATTTTAGTACATAAATAGAAATAACCAATTATTTTTAAAAAATTATAAAAATATTTAACTAAAATATAAATAATATTTATATCATACAAAATATTTTTCTATTCAAAATAATCTATTAATAATCACTGAACTTATTCCAAATATAAGTTAGTGGATAAAAAGTTGAACAATAAGTTGTTAAAATAAATTCTCTTATCTTTAATAAAATCTCATCTAATATCTCTTTTATTTTTTATTATTTTATCATCTTTATTTATATAATTTCATTAAAAATTATAGGAGATATACATAATCGATAAGGATATATAGTATATTATTATATAAATTAAAGAAAATTTATGTAAAAAATATAATATGAAATTTCACTAAATTATAGATGTATAATTTATCCTATACTAAGGTTATTTTTAATGTATCTTTGTATGAACTTGTCGTTAATATTCTTCAGTTAATAATGGTGTGCCGTGTGTTATTAATCACATTAAACATAAGAAAAGGTCTTTTCAAATGTGTTTTTAATTTAATACATATACATATTTTTGTATTTTATATTTATTTAATTAAAAATTATGAAAATTTAAACATTCCTTATTTGTATAATTTTTATTTTCTATTTTTAATTTTACAAAATATTATAAAAATTTATAAAAAAATAAGACATAACTATAAAAATTAATGAGAATTAAAAATTATAAAAATCAATAGAATTATGAAGATTAAAATTAAATTAGAATTATTATGAAGATTAAAATTGAAATATATGCTAAAATTTATGTCTAAAAGGTAAAACGATGACAACTATGCTAAAATATTAATGTGGCAAAATTATGTTCTTATTACATAATAGGATTATAATTCCTGTTTCAGAATTTATATATTATAAATAGAAATGAATGTATTTTTTTAAAATTAATTTTAAGATATAAAAAATATTTACATTTTAGACTTTTTATGTAAAAAAAAATTATTTTATTTGTTTATAATTATGAAAATGACTTTTTATGTAAACTATAGTTTTATTATTAATTATTTTAAAATGATATTTAAACTTTCTCAAAATAATAAATTTTTTTTATAATTTATATTATTTCAAATATAAAATAATTACTAAAGTAAAATTAAGAAGTGTTTTTCTTTTGTAAAGTTGGTATTTTCATCGTCTAAGTTTAAGGTTAATTTTGAATTTATTTCATTGTAATTTATTCATTTAAATTTTACTTTTGTATGAATTTTAGTTTTTTTTTAATATAACAATGTTAAATCTCACTAAAATTTTATAAAAATCATATTTTAAAAATAATAAATTGCGTTATCTTGACTTATTTGATTTTGTATATGTTGGTTATGGAACATTATAAGATTTTAGGATGAAGGCTATTTGTTGGAAAGAATTGTTTAAAACATAAGAAGGAGACATTGAATTGAGTTTCGATCCTTTAAAAAAATTTGTTCTTGTCTCAAAATTTTTTTTGGCTAAAAACATTTAAGACTTGGACGAGAACCTCAAAATTAACTTGTCTTAAGAGAAGCACTTCAAATTTTTCTAAAGAACTTTATATTTTTTCAAAATAAAAAACTCTTATACAAAACATCCCTTTTTGAAAATTTAACTAATTATTAGTAATAACTATATGGTAAGGAGAACGAAGACAATAATATATACTTTTTTACCTATAAATATTTGACTACATATAATCCTTAGTTATCTGTCAAATTTCATTAACTTACTTTTTTTACAACACACATTTCAACTATTTTTCATGTATTCTTTTACTAGTCTTTCTAGATTTAAAATTTCAAGTATTCTTTGAACATATACTCTCTGAACTACACACTTAATCAATAAGTTTTCTTAAAAACAATAAATGCTATAAAAGTGATAGTTACCAACAATATGAGAAGACATAGAAAATAAGTAAAGTTAGAATAAGCAAAGTTGTTTTTGTTGGTAATTCCATTTTGTTATTGCATCTTGAGCATTGATTTTGTGTCCTTTTATAAAGTTGAGATTTATATGCTTTATCATAGCATAGCAGTACAATGTGTTGTATGGTGTGAGAGTAAAGACTTTTACTTTCAAATTATACTTGTGGGTACTTTTTCTAAACATCTTTCTTATCAAACGAAAAAATAATATTTGTTCAATTATAGATCAGAGCACATCTAAAAGAAAAGATAAAGATGCAATATTCTTTTAGTACCATATGATTATCAATCTCTTTATACAAGCAGACCCATAAAATATATTTAATATTTTTTTTTTTGCTTAAAAGATATTTTAAATATCTCTTAAGCGTCTTTTGAATGTTATTTGTGTTAAAATGTAAAAACTATAATTTTGCACACTTTCAATGCACAAATTAATATAGTTAAATTTATTTAAGCAACAAATTTTGATAATAATCAAAATAAATTTTTTGAGATACCAACAGTCCTAAACATCTTTGAATCGTTTTGGTTCTAATACATATTAAAGATAAAAAAAAAATTGTAAAAAGAATTGATAAATTAATTTTGTGTTTTCTGTATTTCTGTTTTTCTATTTTTCTGCTTTCTGTTTATTATTTTTCTTGATTAATTTTAACGATTGGGGACCTCGAACATAAATGGATGTTTACAGAGTTCTCTTAAATAATATTATTCTTATTTTCTAATTGCTAACCTAATTAATAAAAGATAAAATATACAAGTAACCTAGTTGATAAAAGATAATACTAACATATGAAATACGTAACTAACCTAAAAGATTAAACTAACAAATAAATATAACTATTCAAAAGTATATCAATTCCAAGAAATTAGGTAACAACTTCAATCCTATCATTCCTTCCCCCTTGAAAGTACACCTTGTCTTCAAGGTGTAAGTTGGTATTAAGTATTCTCATGTTACATCTTATGATCCTATCATTCCTTCCCTCTCGAGGTACATCTTGTCCTCAAGGTGTAAGTTGTTATTGAGTTCTCTAGTGTTGTGTCTTACGATCGTATCATTCCTTCCCCCTTGAAGGTACATCTTATCCTCAAGGTGTAAGTTGACATTGGGAACTTTGGTGTTATACCTAATAATCCTATCATTTTTTCTTCCTTGAAACTACACCTTACCCTCAAGGTGTAAGTTGGAATAATGATGTTGTTGAATGATCTCATCATTCTTTATCCTATGAAGTTGCACCTTGTCCTTAAGTTTTATGTTGGAATAATGATGTTGCAAAACAATCCAATCATTTGTTTTCTCTTAAAGTTGCATGTTTCCTTAAGGTGTGGGAACTTTGGTGTTATACCTAATAATCCTATCATTTTTTCTTCCTTGAAACTACACCTTACCCTCAAGGTGTAAGTTGGAATAATGATGTTGTTGAATGATCTCATCATTCTTTATCCTATGAAGTTGCACCTTGTCCTTAAGTTTTATGTTGGAATAATGATGTTGCAAAACAATCCAATCATTTGTTTTCTCTTAAAGTTGCATGTTTCCTTAAGGTGTATGTTAGGATAATCGTGTTGTAGAATAATTTCACCATTTGTTCCTCCTTGAAGCTACACCTTGTCCTCAAGACATATGTCAAAATAATGATGTTGATAAACAATCTCATCATTTCTTCTCCCTTGAACTTGCATCTTGTCCTCCCATACAGTTCATACAGGACGTGAGAGGACAATCAGTTTGATCACAGTCTCATCCAAATTTAATTTAAGTGCTAGACGTGTATTAATTGTTTTATGGGTGATTCCTTGTTTAAGAAAGTAATGAGGGATCTTCTCATGTGTTTAATGTGATTTATTAATTGTCTCATTTTCATCATCATACTTGGTTATTCCAAAGTGCAGGATAGTTATAGTCTCATTCGAAATTAATTTGGCTAGTAGATGTTATGATAATATATCAATTGCGTTGTGGGTAATTCCTTGCTTAAATAAGTGATGAGGAGTCATCTCATCTATTTGATACGGTTTACTAATTGTTTCATTTTCATACTCGCAATTGGTTGTTTTAAAGTGTAGTACTAGATCCTCCATGAACAACTTTCATGTGATCTTTCTTTTCCTGTTTGCATGTGAGAACTAGCGCCATCATTGGTTGGCTTCACCGTCAAGATAGAATGAGGCTAAAAACATCTTTCTCGAGCTGTGAATGTCTTGGGCAAATATTGTTCTCGATCTAGCCAAATCTGAGATCCTCTCTAAAAAAACTTTGGAATTCCATTCAAATTGGGTTCTTGAGATACTTCATTTTTTCTTCTACATTTTGGTTTGTCCAGTTGTTCTGGACTAACAAGTCAGAATGAAAGCTTCCACTACTATTATCATAATTTGTAGGTTCTGATTACATTGATGATAATGACTATGCATTGATTTAGTGGACATCCTCTTGAGGATTTTGTCCATGAACTCATGTATTTTTCCCATAGAGATTTCCAAGATATCAAAATATTTTTTATTAGTCAATATATTGATGAGCGAAGTGTTGACCAACCTAACTTGGATGAAATATTAATATGATTACAACTTGACTCAGATAACAATTGATACAATCTTATAGTATCGAAATAATTCTCACAAAATAAACATAAGAGTTTAAGCAAATATTATTCGATATCTTTAGGGGAGTGGAACAAGACGGTAAGTAAGTATTCCATAATGTTTGCATACAACTGATGAACGTCATAATATAATTGAGATGGATCACATATTCCACACGCTCTGGAAGTGCTTACCCCCTACAAATGTAATGTGCTTGTCATGGAGATTACTGCAAGACAAGCTCATAAATGGCGTCAGGCTTTATAGAATGTCCTATATGTAACATCATCTCCAAAACTCAGATGCACCTTTTTCTTCACTGTGCATGAGTGCATGACCTTTGCATGGATGGAACAACCTTACACTGATCCATAAACGGTGATTTAACTATATCAACAGTTCCAAAATGAATTCATAGACAAAAGAAATAGGCAGCTTGGCATTATTATATGACATGGTGTGGTTGGAATATCTGACTTAGAAGGGACTCCAAGGTGTTTAATGGTGATGACGGAAACTAGAATTCAATGGGGATCTATCATTAAATATAAAGAGTAATTATCAATTAATTTTATCATTAAAAAATTTAACTTTTAACAAGATTCCAACTTTATTTAATGTCATTATAAAAAAAAACTAATATGGTACAAATAAAAGTTGAAGAACTAAATTAAATAAAAAAATGGAGGACGGAATTAAAATTAACCTTAAATTTAAAGGACAAAAATAATAATTTTATTCTTTTATTTTTTAAATAATGCCATTTTATCATAAAATAATCTCATGTAAATGGACCCTCAACTTATACTTATTGGATTTTTTATTTAGCTTATTTTAAGAAGATAATTATATTTTTATTAGTTTTTGGGACAATTTTAATAAATAACATTATTTTCTTACATATAATTTCAGCCTCACATTTTTATTAAATTAATATTATTTTAAAAAATTATTTAATTAAAAAACTAGAGTTTGGAAATCAAAAGTCTTTCAAATCTAGCGCTGTACCTTTTATTAATATTAATAATAATAATAATAATAATAATAATAATAATATCTTAAAATTATACTCAATCAACTTATTTAAACATTTGGAATTATTTATCTACATAAAGTTTAGTGCCATTAATGTATTTAAAAATAGATAAAACTTGTTGAAATTATATACGTATTTAAAGACGTCGACGAAGCTAGGGCTGCTTCTCTAATCTCACGAGTAAAAGGAGACTTTTAAATTAGGTAAATAGGTTATAGGTTTAAAAAATAAGTTAGATCTATTTAATATAAAGTCCAACCATAGTCAATATTTATCCATCCCTGTGTATAGGTATATATGGAAGCAGACACATGTTATTCTTCTTCTTCTTTTTTTGTTTTCATTTTTATGACTATAACTAATTATACGTTAATACTTGGTTAAGAAAATTTTTTATCTATAGACCTTGTTTTAAATGTTCCATTGAATCTATTAATATTTTTATTTATTATTCACCTTAGAAAGAGATTAAAGGTTGAGCAAGATTATAGCTTGAGTCTTAGAAAACCAGCCTAACAATATATAAAAACGATAGCGATGAATCCAATTAAACAAATTTTAATTATTCTATGCTATTATAATACATTATACTTTTTTATAATATTTAAAAAATATTATAAAAACATAAAAATGTTATCTATTAATTTTGATAATATTTTTAAAAAATATTATATTTGATCTATGTTATAAAAAAAATAATATATTATAACTTTTATATTTATTTGTATTTTTTTTTCTTTTAAAGAAATCATAGTAGAAGATGAAAGTTTAATTTTATTTCTTTGAACTAGAAAATGAAATGTACTACTTTAACTTCATCAATGTTCAAAGAACATTTCTATATGGATGTACCAATTGGGTAAGGGAAATTCAATTAATTATTAACCCATCTCTTTAAACATGAACAATTTTCAAGTAAAAAGAAATTACCCTAATCTCTATAATACAATAGTAATAAAAAAAATAATAAATAATGTAGCTAGCCAGCAAGAACATGACGAATGTAGGCTGGCAATGGCAATAAACAAAGGCATATAAAAAAGGTCTGCCACAAATAGTATATCTAATTAGTTCCCAAAATTGTACACTGAACTTGGAGTACAAAATCATCCATGGAGCCCTCTGAAGTAAGCAAGAAGCGAGATTCACGGCACAAGTAACTGTTGGAGGGAACCTTCCCTATCAAGTGTCCCTTATTGTTAAATATTAAGTCTTAGAAGGCCGCAATATTTCTTCTGTTTATGTCTTGTGCATTGGACACACTCCCACGCTTCTCTTCTTTCAAATTCTCAACACCCACACACACAACACAAACCAGGTTCCATCTATTACAATGAAAGCCTAAACAGGAATCAAAATTTGTTTATTTTATAGTTAAAAAATTATTTTTTATATTTTTTAATGTAATATATATATATATATATTTTTATTCAAACATATAATTTAATGTATCTATTTAAAAATATTTAATAACTTTGAATTAATTTTATTAAGATTGATTTTACTTAATTTTAAATTAAACAAATGTTGTACATTTTTTTAATAAAAAATAATAAAGGACAGAAGTTAAGCTTGCATATTTATTATTTGTTAACACCGACAAGCTACAGAAGAAGAATAATGCAGCTACTTTGCTTTCCTTAGCTTCACTCTGCAATAAAGAAATGTGATGCTATTATTGACATCGCATGGGGTTGTGATGATTGGTGAGTTTTTAATTTCATCACCACCATTTCTTTGGAATACTTTGAAATTTGAATTCTTACTGACGTCTTTTTGTAGATCGAACATCATTAGGTCACCATTTCTTACTTTAGTTATCTACTTGTTTTTTATATTGTATTAACCATATTAAATATTTTTCTTTAATTTTTACTATGTACCTTTGGATTATGATTAATTTATTTAGCTAACAAGTATTCTTAAAGTAATGATTAAGGATTTTGAAATGATTTTTTATTAAAATTATTATTAATTTTTTTTTTTTAATAAACTTTCAATGATATTTTTAACAAAAAAAAAAGGATTTATCTATTGATTTTGTAATCAATATTCTTATGATAGTAACTAACTTGACCTCTTACTTGTTTTAGGAATTTAAGAAAGAATTAGGAGAAGTAGGCAAGAAAAGAGTCACTGTTCTCGTTTAGGAGATTGTATTTTTCAAACAAACAAAATTTATTAGCGCTAGATTTTACTGAAGAAATACTTTTCACTCAATATCAAAAGTTTTTTAAAAGAGAAATCGCTTTTCTTTTTTTTTTTTACTTTTTATATTTTCCCTCTCATTTTTTACATTTTCATATTCATATTTTCTTTCTTTTTTTCAAAGTTTGAGCATAATATTTTTATATTAACGTCTTTGCATAATCTTTTATCCAACTAAATAATACAAAAATAATTTTTTATTTTTACTTTTTTTCTAATGCATTCAAATAACCTATAAATATACTCGTTTTTTCTATTTTTTTTCCTCTTTCTTTTTCTCTTTTTTTCCAGGTCTATCATTTGTGTCAAAAATAGGATAATGTCTGTCAAATTGGCAAAGAGTTTAAACTTTATAATGGGATCTATAACTGCCAATGTGGTATATATATATATATATATATATATATATATATATATATATATATATATATATATATATATAGATAGATAGATAGATAGAGGTATGAGTAATAGTGCCAATGGCTTCACACTAGTTCGCATGAGTAATCAGAGTTTTTAATTAGGATTGAGATATATAGGTAATGATCAGATTGTGATTGCGAAAATTTGTGCAGAAACATATTTTTATAGATCGAAATATCAACATAATACAATTGCAATAATTGTGAGACTCAAACCTATATTATTATGATTACAGTAAGATTCACAAGCCACCGAAAACATATTGATATTGCTATTGCTATTAGTACTAAAATACCAACCAATGCGTACTATTGCAGTAGCTGCCAAAGCTACAATAATACGATTTTATTTACTGTCACAAGCCACAGGAAATTTAAATCCCTACAAGAAGTAAGTAATAATCATGCATATGTATCCGTTTTCCTCAGAACCTTACCCCTCCTTTTACATATCCATCAAGGACTCTTGGTCCCCCATATCTATACTGAAAGTTATGTTAAAATGTTACATCTTAGTTAATAATATAGTTAAAATATTTTTTAAAAAATTTGGATAATTTAAAAAAACAGTTTGATTCATTATTTTATAATATCAAACTTATTTAGTTTTAATATTAGGTCATCTATATTACCAAAATGATTAGGCCGGTCTATATAAGCATAATACTTACTCTAAGACTTGAAATAATTCTTTTTTTGAGCAATTTTTGAGTCTAAGTTAGGTCAGTGTATTTTCAATAAGCTGGATCTCAATGGTACAATTTGTTGTTAGCATCTAACAATAAATCACATTAAAATGCTATATACGTAGAATTAATATGAATTTATAAAAATTGTTTATAATTTATTGCAAAAAATTATTATCAAAATTCATAAGGATATTTATATAAATATTTATTAAATAAGAACTTAATTAAAATATTTAGTTAAAGATATCAAGAATAGACTGATGAGTACAGAACTGTATATATCATTTTAACATAACATGTTACTATGATTGATATTCATGTAACCTTTTCAGAGAACTTAAATAGTTGTGTAATCATGTTAGTTTTAGTAAATACATCTTTCATTTCGAACAAAAATTTTTATTTTACATATATATTAAAAAATAAAATAATTGACTATAAAGAAGCATACAAGAGATAATCTATTAACGTAGGTAAAATTCTCTTATGACAGATTTAATAAATTCATGAAAAATCAATCTTTTGAGTAATTAAATTTAAAAGAATGAAATTAAAACGTACATATTTTACTATTTGAGCCAAGATTCCTAATTTTCACATGATATATGTATGTACTATTTAATATTTATATATATCATGACGTTGACAAATTTGGTCTTTCAGGTTATATGTCGGTTTTAGGTGGAGAGTGGCATCAAACTTGAATAATATCATTATCATGTGTGTACTCACTCATCGTTATTTTTAAGGCCATATTCTCCCCATTAATCACTTCACGTTCAAATGTTGCATAAAGGCCCAAGCATTAGAAGAAAACAAGTGGCCAATAACCAAGTGATAATGAAATTTGCTTATTCATTGATACAACTTCCATTGCATATTACCATTCCCATTGACAACGATAACACTTCTTGGTAACTATAGGTATCATATAACGAACTGTATGCTTTTTATTCATTTTGAAAGGTAATTGTTTAGCTTTGGTACCTACTTTTGGGTTAATAGTTTGTTACCATTATAATGTCCAACAAAAGGAGAACTCAATAAAAAAAAAGGTCTAACATATGGCCTAATAATACTGTTAATTAGCATACTTGTTATTTATTCTTATTAAAACCTACCATATTTCTATTCAAAAGATGCTAAATCATTAGCAATTATGAGAACCATCATGAATAATTAGTTATCTATTAGAAATTTTGTTAAGGTACAAGCCAGCAAAATATAGCAAAGAGTGTGGTATTATGTTTTTTCATCAGGCCACTTTTTTGTATTCCAAATGTAGACATTAATTAGAGGATAGTTTGTGCTTATAAATTACACTGAAAAGGCTAGACAAGTGTTTAATATTTGATTGTAATTGATCATTTATTTTAGCAGAGGGGAATAACCAATGATTACTCGTGCATGCCAATTGCCAACTTGGTGATGATAAGTATATGCCCATGTATAATCTAATTTCTCCAATTTTTTTCTTATATGTTACTTTAAGGTTTCAACAGAAAGAATTAAGAACTATACTTAATGTTCTTGTTATTTTTTATTTATGATTTCTTTATCTTTCTTATTAATTAATATTATTCTTTTATATTAAATTAAGGATATAATTAATTAAAAATTAATATTGTCATAATTTTTAAAATAATGGATACGTAAAAACAATATTTTTCTTAAAAATCATAACAAAAGAAATAAAAAGAATACCATTTGATCATAATCAAGATGAAAGAAGTTTTAATTTTAATACTCTTATGTCTTATTTTGTTTGACATTTTTTGACATATAAACTTAAAATTTTAATGAATATTATATACTTTATCTCTTATATTAATTAAGTTATTTCAAAAATATACTAATAATAATTAAGGATATAATAAAATAATATTTTTAATAATGTAAAATAATAATCAAATCCAAAAGAAATAAATCAAGAGTCAAATATAAGAAGGCAACTACGTCGCCATTGAAAAGGTAAAGTGAGTTACAAATTGCGGAAAAGGGATCTCCTCCGACAAAGAGGACCTAATGTGGGCCTTCATAATGGGCCTACAACTTTCACATTGTATTTATACAAAACTTGTGGACAATAAAAATAAAAAATAGATATAGCATCATAGATAATTTTATATAATATTCTTTTTAAATAAAATTAAAGTTTCAGTTTGGTAGCTAATTTTAGTTTTTAATACCAATTTTTATTATGTTAATTACTAGGCTAAGATTTTAATTTTGATCTTCTAATAATGCACCTAACCTTTTTCTCCCCTAAAAGACAGAATGCGTTTTAAAAGGTAAAATCAGGAGATAACTGCTACTAAAAATTAAAAATTTAACAATTTCATAATTTCATAATTTATTCTACACATCCATATATTATATGTTTTTTCCTATTAATTTCGTTACATTTACATCTTGTTTAGTTAAAAAAATATATCTTTATCCCCTATTTTGCGGAAGGCAGACACATACTATTATTTTGTGTATCTCTTATCATTTAAGTTTATTTAGAAACAATATGGTGTGAAAAAAAAAAAAAACCTTCAGCCTACAAATTTTATAAACTAGTTATTCTTTCATTACTTATGTCTATTGTAAAAATTGATAAATTTGTTGTGTAAATGTTTACATCACTTTTAATGTGTATTGTTTTTTTTCATCTTACATAAACGCAGAGGATCAAATGGGTAACTATTTCTTGTCTATAACAAAAGAAGCATATTCCAAATATCTTTATATAATATATATTTAGGAAGACATCCGATTTCAGCACTTCAATTTGCAATATTCAATTGTACACCCAATTTGCCGGTAATATTTTTAACAAATGCAAACTTAATTGAAGTTTGTTGCCAAACCTGAAAAGGCAATGGGTTCATATTGAAGAATCCAAATGTTGTATAATTGTCACATGAACATGTTCAATTATTGACCCAACAAAACCATGTGCTATGGAGAAACAATGAATTAGATGGAGCTAAAAATGTACCACAATGTCTGCAATCTAGAGCTGAAGGTTATGCTTAGATTAACTTTTAAACGACAGTTTCAGCAACATGGTTGCTTAGATTCACAACTCCTTTCGTAGGTTTGAAGAAATGGTAGACCTTCACCTCTCTCGTTTCCTTGCACGATTGTCCAAGAAACGAGAAGCAGTGCATTAGCAAGTGTTGTTACAATTAAGGAAATAAATGCAAACAAGTAAGGCAAAAAAATACTTTTTCACTCATCATGCCAATACCTCCTGAACTACCCCATCACACACATTCATTGTTTTTTTTTTAGTACTAGATGACAATGAGGGTTTAAATCATAATTATTAGAATTCTTACCGAATAATAAAACTCAATATGATTCAATTAATCAACAATTTGTATCATGTATTAATGATTTTAAATTCTATGATACATAAATGAATCGTTCCAATTTTTTTTATTCAATTATTCATTATTTATAAGTTAGCTTGGTTTAAACATACTTAATTATTCTTGTAACAAAAGAAATAAACCTTGTTTACCGTGTGGCTTACCACATTATACATTCTAAAGTCATAATGGGTTGTGATTGCTGTTGAAATTGCAGAGTGGCTTAGTCACAAAACCTTTGAAGCATATATTGAACCCATCTTCTTAGGTGGAGTGTTTTTAGCTACGATGATATATGCCTTCAGCAATAACCATAAATTTGAATCCCAAGTCTTTCAAACAACCAGTTAAAACCCCAAACCAAATGAGACAAGCGGTGGTAATTAATTAGGAAAAAATTATAGGTTCCATGATCTTAAATTATAGTCTAAAACTTTATTTTCATTCTCTCAAGCCCAAGCATCGTTCTTTTGGTGATTGAAAAATATTACTCACTAGTTTAGCCATTTGATGATGATATAAAATATTATTATTTTGGTTTACTATTTTTTCACATGATTTAATCTTTTGTTGAATAAAAAAATCAGTCTTTTAAATATAAATTGCAACCAATTTTTTATTTAATCATGCAAAATGTTATCAAATTAGTTTTAAATTAAGACCCTATTACACTAATTTTTCTTAATTTGATAAAAAAAGACTAATTTTATCATACTCTACACTAATACTTTTTAAAACAAACTAACCATTAAATTGGTGGAGGTAATTTTTACAATTTATTGATTCAATTATAATCAAACTGTGACCGATGAGTGTTAAATAAATAATTTTAAATTTTATTTAATACATGAAATAATAAACTAGCATACGAGTAAAGCGGTATATATTTCATAATTAAATGTTTTTGTATGAAAATTCAATAATATAGACATATTGACATAATATTCATTAGTTGATGAATGCGTTTTTGTATATATAACTATTTTGATATTCCGTTATATAATATTAATATTTAAATTTATTTCATCCAACTTAAAGTTAAATCAATTGGAGTTGAATATAATTTTGAATATAAAGGCCTCAAATAATAAATTTTAATTTTATCATTAAGTTTTGTATTATATTTAATTGAAGTAAATAATATATTAAAATGTGCATACATATGATTTGAATAGGCTGAAACATTTTTCTTAAAAAGACGTTATTAACCCAAGTGAAGTGAGGACAATATGGGGGCAGGAAATGTCAATGTTGTGTGGCTTTGGGTGGACCGGTTTCAAAGGAATACTTAAGAAGCCCACCCGAGAGCCCGAGACAAGGTTTGTAAGTAAAATCAGGAAAAGGAATAGAAAAAAAAAAAAAAACTGATTTTGTTATCTTCAGCTCATAGACTTGATTTAAATGTTTAAAAGTAATCATTTTTATTAAAAAAATCAAATATTTATTATATTTTAATATAATAAATTTTATTTTCAATAAAAACTACTATTTTACATGTTTAAAATTAATTTTATAGTCAGATTAATATTTTTATTAAAAATTAATTTTTATTTTTAATATACTGCACGTGTAAATTTTTTTTATATTAATAAGTAGTTAAAATTTTTATAGATATGACCTTTAAAATAATTATTATAAAAATTAACAATTTTTAATTATATGATAATTAATAATTAAATAACAATATAAATTTTTTGTATTATCAATATATTTTAATTAAATTATAAAAAAATTATAAAATAGATCTACTAATTAAAAATAAGTAATTTAACGTAAAAAATATTTTTTACTTTATTATTATTTTTATAAAAAGTTATTTAAATTTTTTTAAAAAAAAAACATAATGAGATTCTTCTCCTCAACTTCATCTCACTTAAGGGGAATTACATTTTACATGAATCTCGTAGAAAAAACTCCTTCCTTTCTGTTTCCTCTATCAAATAAAAAGTGAAAATTTAGCATTCCTTATTCCTCTATGCTCTATTTTCTTTATTTTTGCATATCTAAACATGGTGAAAAGGAATCTTGAGTCTATGCCTTTTATGGATCAGTGAATCAAAATGCTATTTCTTTTTAAAGTATTCAACCATAGTAAAATTTATCTTTCATTTTATGCAATTAGAAACCTTAAAATAGGATTAAATTATTAATGGAAAACTCATCCTAACCCTTCATTTAGGTTATACTTTAGTCACTCATTAATTTTATTTTATAATTTTCCAAAAATTAAAACATAAAAATTTGATTCGAGAAACAAGTAATTTTATTATATTTTAATGGTTTGAAAAAATAAATTATAAAAATAAAATATGTGAACCAACTAATTTTTAAAAGGGTAAATTAAAAAATTAAGACAATTAAAATTCAACTCATCTGTTTTTTTTTTAAAATAATAAAGTCCACTTTATAATAATCTATCATTTAATATCCATTTGATTAAAAATCTGAATAAAATTAAATTAAATCATTAAATATATACATAAATTAATCTAATTTATATATTTTTTTAAAAAATATATTATATATTAAAAATATAAAAAATAATCTTCCTAATAAACAAGCCCTAAATTGTACCAGTTCTCGCCAGTTACAATAAGCAATCGATTAAGGCCTTTTTCAATTCACTTCATGGGCCTGCTGAAGTAACACATTATGATAACTATTTTCCCTTTGAACATGCAAACAATTTAGCTAACCAAAAGAACAATCCAAGGAACATGAATCCAACCATCCAATTCGTAGGAAATATAGACCAAACAGCATATCCAAATGAAAATTTAATCTTACATTTCCACATAGCACATAACAGTATTATGTTTGTCATTGTCGATGAAACAGAAAGCCAACTTTACACCATTTCATGCAATATTGCTAGAATTCTCACCAAGGACACAGCTAATAAAGTGACTTTCCAAAGCAACTACAAGCACAGCCAAAGCTAGGCTAATGTTTTTAAGCAGAATCATACAGTCAAAAGAGAATGTAAGAACACCTTGTGAATTTAAATATCCCCCCAACATCCAAAAAAACCAAGAGTTCATATATATATATATATATATATTAGAAGTAGTATACGCGCTAGAGTGAAGCATTACGTCACAAAGCAATGATCTTGGATTCTGGTCGGTCTACAGAAATGAAGGGCACCACAAAGCCTTGATGCTACAGTGATATGTCATTACCTCATCTCAGCTCATTCCGTGACTGCATTGTTGATGCTATGATATTGGATTCTGGTCTCATTGGATCCATTCGTAGTCATCATTTGTCACCGTCGTTTTGCTTCATCAAATAGTAACATCACCCATTTTCATGGTCTGTATCATTACGTCACACTGGCAACTTTTCGCTTTTTAAACAAGCCAATTTTCTTCTCATTTCTCTTTCTCTTAGTTTGCTTTTGGAATGACTTTCCAACTAAGGAGGGTTGTTGTTTCAATGCAAAGCTTTTTGCTACGTGCCCTAAGTGAAGTTTCTTGATCATAAATATTCTTTTCAGATCACCACGATGGGCTGTGTATGCACGGACCCAAGAGCAAAATGCCTTCCTGGCAAGTTCATCCATCTTGTGCTAAAAAAGACAAGACAACAATTGGTTATAGAATACACATAAGCAACAAAGAATCCTTCTAGAATCATGTAGGGAAAACATTATAAGGAATATACCATCTGCCAAAATTGAAGATAGAAGGAAAAAAATATTCATATGCCGAATGCTCATACACTCTTTGATGGAGTCTATGCTTGACTGATATAATTATTGCACATTAGAGAATCATCATTCCTTTCCATTACTCAATATAAAACCATTCATAA
Organism: Canavalia gladiata; assembly: GCA_037954105.1. NCBI lineage: Eukaryota > Viridiplantae > Streptophyta > Magnoliopsida > Fabales > Fabaceae > Canavalia > Canavalia gladiata. The sequence continues at coordinate 15,471,005 of CM075662.1, read as the reverse complement.
GCTTTCATTTAATAGCTTGAACTTTTTGGAGAGTTGGTCCTTCACTTCCATCCACAGTATCACTATTCAAATTCAAATTTTACAGTCAATTTCTAAGATAACAAACTTATAAGCCTTAATTTGCCTTTTCGTTAATACGTTGGAGGTGCAAATTCCTGGGTAGGGAAGGGAGGCTAGCAGCTGGTTGGTGGAGAATCATACCTCCATCATCACCACTCCCATGTCTTTAAAACTTGGGTCAATGCAAATTGAGCTACAAACTTGTTAGCTAATTTGCCTCTTTTTTGAAAGCTCAATGGTACCTATGCACTATGCAGAAACAAAACCAAGATATGATGACAGGCACAAGTAGCATGTAACTTAACTCAAATAATCAATCTAAACAAGCTGCTACGTATTAAATGTTCCTTTCAATTAAAACTGCTCAAAATTTTGTTATTAGCATTATGTTAACCAAGTCTTAATAACCCACTAGTTGCAATTGGCAAACGGAATCAATTGAAGCCATTGACCTCTATCAAACAACAGTTTCCAGTAAAACCAATAAAAAATATTGATGGTTGGCCCTTAAGTTTTATCAAGTCTTCCTCTCTCTCCATTGGATTATCTTTTGTTTGATCCAATTTCTTGCTGAAGCTATTGGTCTTCTTATCGTATAACCAAATCACCTTAGGCCAATTTCCATCATCTTCTCATTGACTCTGCATAGTTCTCCTGCACTTTGGGGGAACTCAAGTAAAAACAGTGATTCAAACCTTGATTGGAAGATTTTAAGGAGTGAAGGAAGGGTGGTACCCTCAAAGTCACAACTTCTTCCCACCCTATTAAAAGAGGAAGTAACTTTTATTTGCTCTACTTTAAATTCAAGTCCCAAACAAAGGTAAGAAAGTTACCTATCTTTCCTCAGTTTAACATCCAGAAAGAAGACAATCCTCCCCCTCTCTTTCTCCAACCTTACATTCCGCTTGGTTCAAAAATGCAAAACATAGTATTACGGGCAAATCTATCTAGCATTTTATTTCGATTATTGGTAGTTCCTCTTGTGATGGGGACACATAATGACTGTCATGTGAAGTCATGTTTTATTAGGTATAAGTGTAATAACTCATTTTGATAGTTATTAAAGAAAGTAGGAGCAGTAATTGATTGTGTAATAACTGTCATTAGCAGTTATGCATTATTAGAACTTGATCAATAATAACTGTAACATTGACAATTTTGGGTAGAAAGTTAGGAGCAGTTATATATTATTAAATGTGAGTAGTAGGGGAAATGGGGAGGTTACGTGTATTGTTTTCTGGTAACTTAGACAAAGAACTCAGCTCAATAGGAGTCGGAGACTCTGGGTCAGCAAATGCTGTTGTATTCTATGTACTTTATGTGATTTAATAATAATGTTCAATTGTTCTATCATTTAGGTCCAACCCAACAGATGCTAAAGAGGAAGCCAGAAATTGAGGAGGCCTGCAAATTAGCCATACTACCATGACTAGGATGATCAAAAGTTTGGATTTCTTGAAGGAAAGGTTTGAAGGTTGGAGGCCAGGGAGGCTCAAATTGGGGCTAGCATGGAAGCAATGTTGGCACCAAATGGAAAATATTATGACTGAGAGGCTTTTAACCAAAATGAGGAAGAAGCTGGGAAAACATATGGAGGAAGAACATGCAACTTCCAATGAAATGGATCTAATTCAGATCATCAATATAGGTTAGATGAATACCATATGGCAGTTAAGAAGGTGAAACTGCCTGCCTTTAAGATGAACCTGTAGGATGGATCACAAGAGCAGAGACATATTTTCAAGTGCAGAATATTCCAAAGTGAAGATTGGCTAAGTTGAGTAAGGATGGATCAACCATTGGTTAGATTTGTTGAGAGAACCTGAAGATGATCTCACTTGGGAAAAATTCAACAGTGATGGTGGCAATATTTTGGAGGCAGACAATTTGAATGTATCATACAAGAATACATTGAAAGTCTTTGAATTTCTTTCCTCACAAGTTCAAAGGTTGACATAGGAGCAGTATCTGGGGTATATTTTGAGTGGTTTACAGCCAAAAATTAAGCATCAAATTCATACATAGAGGCCTCAATCACACCTTCAGGGCATGCAAACGGCCAAAGATATTGAGATAGAGAAACTTGCACTATCCAATGGCGATGGAGGTCATGCATGCCAATTGGCAAATAAGGAATGGAAGTCCAGGTGGTTTTGTAAGATCTGCGCAAGGTAACATAGGGGTGCAGGAAGCCAGAGATTAAGCATCAAGTTCATACATTGGGGCCTCAATCACATCTTCAGGCCATGCAAATAATTGAGAAACTTGCACTATCCATGGGTTATTCACAAAATGGTAATTTATCACCTTCTGTGGTGTCTACTGAGCTAAAATTAGAAGCAGGACAAAATTCTGTGGATAAAAATCAAGGCCAGCTTCACCTGAGTTATAGGGAAGTAATGGAGAGGAAAAACAAAGGATTATGCTTCAGATGCAGAGAAAAATCCCATTCACCAATTAGCAGAACTAGAATTGGTGATTTTAGGTGATATAATTGCCATTGAAGTGGAGAAAAAGAGGAAAGTTCCTTCCTTACTTTCAGCCTTGGGGACAAGGCTGATTTTTCAGCAGGCAATGATGACGGGAACCAATATAACTGTCAAGTGCAGTCATGAGCTATTAGGTATAAGTGTAACTCTCATGTTGGCAGTTACTGGTAGAAAGTAGGAGCGGTAATTTATTATTATAAGTTCATTAATAACTGTCATGTTGACAAATTTGATCAGAAAGTTAGAAGCAGTTACATATTATTAAATGTGTGTAATAGGGAGATGGGAATTGGGGAGGATATGTGTGATGTATTCTTGTAATTTGGGCAGAGAATTCATCCCCATAGGAGTTAGTGACTCTGGGATAGCAAATACAGTTGTATTCTATGTATTTTATGTGATTTAATACTATTGTTCGATTGGTGTTCTATCATCTTGCTTAGAAGCACCACAAAACCAACAGAATTGGTGTTTATGTAACTTTTACCAAATCCAATTGATAAAAGATTCCGTTGTTAAACTTTGATGACATGTTTTCCAAGTCAAGAGAGGATTAAAAAGTTAAAATACAAGTTTTCTCAAAGATTATTCAATTAGATACACAGACAATCAGCGCATATGTAGAATTCGATAAGATCAGACATGAAGATCACCTTGGACATGATAAAGGATTCAAGTGCCTTTTGGAGACAAAGGACCCAGGGATGTGAATCTATGAAAACAGACTTCTTTATAAGGTTCTTTTGTCCATACAGTGGAAAATTATCCAACATTTTGAGGAGAGGATATTCTGTGAGCAAGACACCATGTTTCTCCAAGTCCTGTAAATAATCTGTTTCAACTGGTTGTAGAAATAACAATGACTCTCCTCTTTCACCCAGCCGAGCAGTTCTACCAACTCTGCATCATGAATTCAAGATAAATCAGAAATAAGATAGATTTCAAATCATATTAGATTATAATTTTGCATAAAGGAAGAACAGGGAAGATGCTTTTGAATCTACTAAATAAGATGCATCGAGCTCCACTTACTCATGGTTAAAACCAAACTTAGACATGTAAAACTCAGACAGATTCTACCATGCATCTTAAGTTTGGTGCATTAGTACACTGTTGCTTTACCTGTTATTATAGGTGTTACAATTTTTCTATTACATTGGATCCCATAATTTTTATTGGTACTACATTATTACCCCCAACATTTTAATTCAAATCAAGTCACATATAAACACTGCCTAGTCGCTACACTCTCACTGCAAATTCACTTACTGGTTTTCAGTCATTGTTGGTCAAATTCTTTAGATTTCATTTCCCCCTAGTTTCATGCCTATCATTCAAGTCCTTGTTTTCTGTAAAAGCAATACCTTGTACCATTTTCAAAGATTTCAATGCTTCACATGCTGCTAATGAGGATGCCTACTTCTCATGAAGTACTGGTGTTGCATGAACGTTGAACAAGTACCCATACAACCAAAGCTGGAGTCTCTGTTTCTGTTCTCAAGGAGTACCCATACAAACCAAACTAAATGCAATTTAAAAACAACTACTGTAAAATGTAAATTACAGCAACATTTTCAACCACTTAACCAAAACTTCTACCTATCCTACCATCTACAACCTCCTCCACCATAACCCACTTTGCCAAAGATATACACATATTGCTAGAAATTTTACAACAACCCACTCTGCCCATCGAGGCAAAATTCAAAAGAAAGATTGCCATTGAGCAAGTTCAAACAACTTTCAATTAGCCCACTTGCTGCATGTCTTCGTCTAACTTATTCTTTGTCTTCTCTGTGCCTAGAACCACCAGCATGATATCACAAATCCCGGTCGATTAGCTTGATGCAGTAGCTCAATGGAGGAATAAGGAGCACAGATTCCAAAAAATCATAATATTAGCTACAACGAGAGTGGTTATTGGTGGACTTTAGAACTTTAAAATCTACATTGAATTTTTTTGGCAAAGAACAATTCTAATTTTTATTTCTTTTGGGTAACATTTTTAAGTATTATGAACATGTTTCCAAAGTTCTATGTCATTTACAGCAACCAACTGATGCCTTTCTAGGCCAAATCAGTGGATATAAATCAAAGGTGCATGTATGCACCCTTATTTACAGGGTGCATATTAGACAGAATTGTAAAACTCAACACCTTTAGGCTTCTAAAACTAAAAAAAATGCTTTAAATTTCATTATAAAACTATTGTAGGATAAAGTAAGCACAAAAAAGCTTAAAAGCCTATTACATTTTTACTTCTACAATGGACCCTTTCTAGGCTATTTCTAATGGTAAATTTAATACAATGATAATTATGATATGGGATTATGAGGATTGTTTAACTAACCATGATACAAATTTATAATGCAAATGATAAGTATTAGAAATGAACTAGGCCTGACTCACTCCCAAAAGCAAGCTCAAGCATGAAGACTTGTCCAAACTTAATACAAAATTTCCTGGTCAAATTGATAGCCAATGTAGACTTCATACTTCAATGGCGTCACCTAAGGTTCTCCATCAAACTTTTTGTTTTCATAACCCCTCAACAAAAATGGGATTGCTCAACGTAAAAATAGACATCACCTTAAGAATGCTCACATACTCTTATACATGCTTGTGCTCTTCATAGCTTCTAAGATGATGTGATGATATCTTATTAATTGAATGCCTTTTACTATATTGTAAGGACAAATTCCACAAGTTTTGTATCCACACAAGTCCTTCCATCCTCTATCACCTTAAATCTTTGGGTCTACATGTTATGTCCATGATGCAAGTCCTAGAATAGACAAACTCTGCTTGTTCTCACAAATGTGTGTTCTTGGATTACATTTGATCTTAGAAAGGTTACAAGTGATATTCTCTTATTCTTTGTCAGTATCTTATATCCCCTGATGTTATCTTTTTAGAAGTTGACATGTACCGAGTCCTCAGATTTCTCTTTTCTAATCTTTGTTCACTTTCGTTCTCCCAAAGGATCTTCCTCTGATCCCTTACAAGTCTATCAATGTCAACTACACTCTTCCATTCCACCACCTAGCTAATGCCAACACTACTTCTAACTCACCTTTGGAGCCACCTCATCCAAATCCACCAACCTAGCCTACAAAACCTAACATTCTCATTGCAGTTTGTAAAGGTATACATTATATTGGTAACCTTTTTCTCATTATATTAATTTGAGCACCATCGTTTATCTCTTTTCCATTACACTTGTCTTTCCTCTTTATCTTCTATCTATACTCCCAAGTCTATAGGTGACGCCCTTACTCAATCCGGGTTGGAAACAGGCTACGAATGATGAGATGGATGCACTTCAACACAATGGTACTTGGAAACTTGTTCCCCTTCCTCTTGGGAAGACTTTGTTGATTGTTGATGGGCCTATACAGTTAAAGGTGGTCATGATGGGGAAGTAGACTGACTAAAGGTCTATCTAGTCATTAAAGGTTATTCCTAGATTTTTGGGCTAAACTATGGTGATACATTCTATCCAGGGGCCAAAATGCCCTCCATCTATGGTTGTTCTTGTCTACAACAACCATTCGCCATTGTCCCCTTTAACAATTGGACATCAGGAATCTTTTCCTGCATGATGATCCTATGGAAGAGGTGTATATGGAGCAACCATTAGATTTTGGAAGAGGTGTATATGGAAGAGGTGTCCCCTTTAACAATTAGACATCAAGAATCTTTTCCTGCATGATGATCTACAGTTCAACAGTTTTGGCATGACTTTGAGTGAGGCTGACCACTCTGTTTTCTATCACTATTAAACTACAAATTTATTTACCTCATTATTGTCTGTGGATGATATTATCATCATAGGTTATGATCATCATAGAATCATACAAAAGATCTTGACAGGCTCAAAAATTTCTTCAGCATAGATGTAGCACAATTTCTTCGCATAGATGTAGCACAATCCAAAATTGGTATGGTAATCTCAGAGGAAATATGCAATGGACATTTTCGAGGAATAAAATTTATGAATTCCAAGCCTATTGATACTCTTATGGATCCTAACACCAAGCTTCTACCAAATTAGGGTAAACCTTTTGTAGACCCAAAAAGACACAGAAGACTTGTTGGTAAATTGATTTACCTCATTGTCACTTGTCTTGATATTTCTTTAATTATAAGAGTGGTAACTCAGTTTCTCAACTTTCCTAGTAAAGAACATTGGAATGTAGTCATTTGCATTAAAAAATATATCAAGTGAGCTTCAGGAAACGGCATACGCAAGTTGTGGAATATTTTGATACAGAACAGGCAAGCTCTCCTACAAATAGGAGATCTACCTCTAGGTATTGTCTTTCATAGTGACAACTAATCTCTTGGAAGAACAAGAAATAAAATGTTATTGCAAGATCAAGAACAAAAGTTGAATATCAAGTCATGCGGCTTCAACAACCAATGAGCTTATATGCCTCAAACAGTTGCTTAAGGAACAAAAGTTTGGAGAGCTTATGTATGAATGTCTAAACATTTATCTGTTATTTGTTAAAGGAAAATTGTAATGTTTACATGTGCCAATACTCTTTCTAGCGGCATTGCTCATACTTAATGATTTCGATCCCTTCCCTAGACCCCACCTTGGCAGCAATTTTATAGCACCAAGTTGTCCTTCTATTGCTCCTACTTAATACAATTGATGAACCCAATCTATTTTCTAATACACACACACACACACACACACAAATTACAGGCCATATAAACAGATCCAACCACGGTTACCTAGATTATAATAGGAACAAGAAAATGAGATCATTAATGAAATAAAAACCCCTCCTCCCCCTAAGGCACAAAGAAATCACAAGAAAGAAGCCAAACAAGCAAATAACTAGATACCTATGAACATATTCAGTAGCTTCCCCGGGAGAGTCGTATTGTATGATGCATCTAACCTTTGGAAAATCCAACCCTCTAGCAGAAACATCAGTGGATAAAAGCAAAGCAGATTTCTCATATTTAAAGGCCTGAAAACTGGTTCTCCGATCCTCTTGTTCCATATTACCATGTAACCGAAAAGTCTTGCATCCAAGAAACATCTGCCGATTCGCTTCTGTTTGTGGATAGGATGAGAATTGGAATTCACCTAACAGTGAATAGTGAAAGTCTACTGCATCACATGTTGAAAAGAATACTACAACCTGAGGAATCATTAGATAATGATGTCACTTATAAAGCATAATATTTTGAATTGACAACTTCCATGACCGAGGGGAAAGATAGACGCAGATTCATTAGTGCTGAATATAAGTTCCAGTCCCATAGTCAAAATGATATGGATTTCATTTTGTGGTAAGTAAAATATTTTGACATTATCGTATCCACAAGTTTTTTTTTTCTTACTCTTTATTTACATATCTCTGCTAAAATTAGACCAGACATATTACACAATTCATAGGTCATGCCATCATACACCTATTACAAGCAATAATTTAATCATTTAGAACAAGACAGTAATGTTTACATTGCAAAATATAGCAATTCCAAACCACTAAAGAGATAGATTCAAGGAATAAAGGCAAGGAAAGGGACTAAAGATTAAAGTGAGGCCTTACCTTTTGTGAAAGTTCCTTTTCAAAGAGATGCTTTAGAATTGAAAGAAGTACAGGAAGCCGTGAACCACAAGGCACTGCATAGTAACCCAATTAGGAATTCAGGACTTAAAATACTATCTCAAATTAGAAAGTTCAATGAAGATTTCAAATTATCACACACCTTTCATGTATTTCTGAATCAATTGTACCGGGACTTTGTACTCTCCAACTGTTGGTACTTTATTGGAATAATTGTCTTCATTGTCTTCAGACTCTGAAGTATTGAGGCTTTCAGTTGACATTAGTTCTATTTTTTGACCACCAAGACCAATCATCACTGGATTGTCTAGACTGATTTTAGCAAGGTGGTTCACTTTCTCATTTAAGGTGGCAGACAAAAGCAAATTCTGTCTCTGAATTTCAGAGTATCTTGGAACAACATTCTTTTGGTCATCATGTCCTGTTTTCCTTGACCCTAAAAGATCTAGTATTTCCTGTATATCTTTTCCAAATCCTAATTCCAAGATCCTGCAAAACACATCTTACTAAATTGCTAATTCATTCATGAGATAATAATAAAAATAATACACTGAAAAACCAGTATGACATTAACTACGCCAAATATGGTAATTTCTATCACAGTAATAGATGTAAACCATACCGATCAGCTTCATCAAAAATTATCCAGCGCAAATTTGTGTACAAGAATGATGATGTATTCTTCAAGTGATCTAATAGCCGCCCAGGAGTTGCTATAAGAATTGATATGCCTAAAACAATAACTATAAAGGTTATAAATTTTATCAAGTGTGGTGAAGGTCATACTCCGAGTTACAGACTAGAGAAAGCACCATCCAAAAAATGTTTTCTGTCATGACATAGCTTTTCTTGTAACAGATAAATTTTCTTTTAAACATCCAAAACAGATACTATAGCTATCTCTTTCCTTCAAATATTTCATTCCTGCCATTTTCATGGTTTTGTAGTTGAACAATACGAAAAGAACAAACTTCAAAGATGAATTCAGAAAAGGAGTATGGATAACAAATAGACATGATTTCTACCTTTGCGCAGCCTGGCTTTCTCCTTTGATTTATTTTCACCACCCATGACATATCCCGGAACAATCCAATGAAACCGATGCAATAACTTCTGAAGAATTTCATAAACCTGCAAACATAGCTCACGCGTTGGTACAAGAACCAACGCTATTGGAAATAAATCAATTAAATTTATGATTAATATGAGATGAACTTGCCATAAGAAGAAAGAAAATATGAATTGACACTATAAAACAGTGAATATGCTAGACAATATTATCATGAACATGGTTTGACATACATTTTGATGATGCATTATCTTAAATATTATAGATAACAATTAATGCATCTTAACCTAACAGTTTAAAGCTTTTGGGATAGTTTTGATTGACAAATGATAAAGGGTTTGATCCTTGCTGTTATCGTTATCTAAAACAGAAAGTTGAATTTAAGCAAAGGTAGGGTGGGTATGTACATTATCTATGTTTGAAAGTCAACAGGTTCTAGTATGAGGAAGTGATGGAGATATAAAATTATTCAAGTTCTTCACCTAAAGCTTATGCATTATCCTTTTGGAGAGTTGATGATTGAAATTCAAACTTCACATATTATTATTAGAATTTAAGCGTGGGCCATGTCAAACAGTGCGTCAAGACAATTTTGGACAAACAGGCCACTCAAGCTAAAAGTTCACTAACCCACACTCCTACACCCTTGGACAGTGGCTGCACATAAATTCTAATACATATGGTTTCCTCTATGAAATTAACATGCAGTCAATGGCTTTGAAAACAAAAGCAAGGTAAATTGACATGTAACAAAGTTTCGAATGACTTTATTTTATTGATAGTATTATTTTCATTATGTTATCAGTCATCACTGTATCCAAAGTAAATAACTACAAGATGAGGTTTTGAAGAGTAGGTAGCATATAAAAATTAACAATCTCAAACAACAGAGGTGATGAGAAGCTGAACATATAGGTCAATTTGTGAAAAAGTAATTACACAAAAGGAACAAAACAGCGTTTAAAATGAAAACTAAAACGCACCAAATGTTCCATCAGAGCGCTGGATTCTATTATCATAACCCTGCAAGAGATGAACAATCGGAGCTAGGTACGCAACAGTCTTCCCCGTGCCCGTGGCAGCATTTACCAGTCTAAAATTTCTCATTAAAGAACTCAATTGAGAGGGAAAAAAACAATAACAACGTTATAGTATGAACACAATAAAATAAAATAAAATAAAATAAAGTATAATAAAATAAAATATAATAAAAAGGATACGCATGACGCCCCGAGAGAATAACAGGAATGGCTTGAGCTTGCACCAACGTCGGAACTTCAAAGCCCATCCTTTCTGTGAAAAGGAAAATTTGTTGTACAAACTGAATGGACCAACCAATAGTAAATTAAAAATAAAAATAAAAGACAGAAAAAAAGAAATACCACGGAGTTGGTCACATAAGGTGGGATGAAGGCCAAGGCTGGAGAAGGAGCAAGACGCAAAAACATTGTTCTCTTCTTTGCTTCCATTGATGCTACCCTTCTTCGCTCCCATTCTTTTGTTTTACTTCTGCTTTCTCTCTTCTAACACAAGCAAGGGTTTATCGAATTCAACAGCTTTTATTATTTTGGGCCGAGTATTTTGCTTCATTAAGGCCCAACGCAAGCAGGCCCATTAGTTTGAAATAAATTATAATTATAAATTTATATTACACCCCTGCCAAGCGTTGGGTGGGAGCGGGAGAGGGGTGAATATGGGAACGGAGGACGAGGTTGTGGAAATCGAGAGCTTGGAGAAGCGTTTGCTTGAGGAGAATGAGAGAGACGAAGAAGCAGTGCTGTATGCGGCGTCGTTTCAAGAGATGGAACAGAATTTCGTCAAGTACCAGACGGTGCAGTGGGTACTTTACTCGGTGTTGCTGATATTGGCATGGGGCATTGGTTTCCTCATGTTGCTTTATCTCCCGGTCAGGAGGTTTATTCTTAGGAAGGACTTTCGTTCTAGAACTCTCTATCTCACTCCAAATGCTATTGTATACAAGGCAATCTTCATTTCAATTTATCCCTTATTTATTTGGAAATGAATTTGAGAAATTGTTATTATATGTTTATACTTAATATATGTTTTTGTGTTTATCTAGCTCAGGTTGCAAGGCCGGTACCGTTTCCGTGTTTTGGAGTGCTGAAGAAAGAGAAGCATGTTTTATTGCATTCCGTGGCAGATGTTGTTGTTGAACAAGGTGCGGTGTTTGCAGTTTCGTTTCGTTCTGTTATTTTACTTGGCTATGTTAGATTCACAAAAATGGGTGGAGTGAAATCAAATGATTTTGGATTTCATTACTTGATTATTTTAAATGAAGTGCATTGTATTCCATTCCGTCTAATAGCATGGAATGAAATTATTCTTTTTATTTTTTAAATTCTATCTTAAAAAGGGGGAAAAATGTAATTACTCCCTTCATATTTGCGTCATGTCTAAGACAGTCCTCAAAGTTTTAATTCGTGTGGATAGGTTTTTAATGTTTACTAATAGCGCAAATGAACACTGCTTTAGAAACCATTAAATGGAGATAGGTACACAACATGTGCATTACTAAATTAGGAGTGGAGGGTAAGAATAATCCTGGTAGCAATTCACAGTGGCTGCTCTGCACATGGTCTGTTACTGCAATTTTATGGAATGGAATGGTTCTCCTGCACCCTTAAACTTGTGCAAATAGGTTTGGATTTTATTAACCTTTAAGTTGGTCATGTGCGCATCATGAAATCATCTCTGTTAGCACTTGATGGTTTATGTGGCATAGGGTTTGTTTTGCATTGTTTGTAACAATTAGGGATCAATTTGCTTACATTCAAGGTTTGGGAGATATACACATGATCCCAAATATTAATGAGGTGAAGTGCATTTTTCCCAGCCTAAAATTATCCCAACAATGAAATTATGAAATAGTAACGTCATTCCGTTTCATTTCACTGTATTATGTTTCATCCTACTCTATTCAATTCATGCTATCCATTTTCATTAGGTTTTATTTCTTCTTATTATTAAGCCTTCCAACCTTTGGCAATTGTTTTTTATCGTCCTATGGTTTCAATTTCTAGTACCTGATCAATTATATCTATTCATAGGATGCATGCAATCACTATTTGGCGTCCATTCTCTTAGAATTGAAAATGTTGGAGTTAGAAGGCCACCCAGTGATGATGTTAAAATCCAGGGTGTTGCAAATCCAAATGCTTTTAGGAAGGTAATCAATTGTGTCTGACCATCCTCTCCCCTTCCCTCTCTCTCCTTTACACGCACATACATAAACTAAAAACCATCAATAAGAAAATTATTTTCCTTATTTTCTTCTTTCATATCAAGTTGATAACATGGATTAAGAAGAATTGCTCTTTCCATGACTTCCATTCTTTTCAGGCTGTTATGATGCATCTATCAAACATGAGAAATGAGATTTTGTCAAGACAGGTTTCTACATTAGAAGATGTTCCTCATTTTACGGTAGGTCATTCACCAGTCCTATACAATGGGGATAGATCTTTTTAATTTTCCACTTTTTTCTGTCTTATGCTTCTGGGGTGACCAATAATTGAAGTCATTAACCCGGTAAACCTTTATGTTGCCTATAACTCTCATTGGTCGTGCTGGTTGTTTATTGTTTCAATCTCTCTCTCATCCCTTGCTTTTTTCTGTCACTTATAGATGTCTCCATCAAGGTCACTAAAGCATGAATCTACTCCTTCTGGGGAGCTGGTACTGCTGCAGAAACTAGAGGAAGTTGGCAGCTCTGTCAAGGTACTAAGATAAACATGAGATATAGTATTGTTATTTGCTTATAATACATTAGCTTAAGGATGAGGAGCAACGGAAAGTATAAGTGTTCTGAGATAGAAATGGAATAAAAAGATGGAGGAGAAAAGGATAAAGATTGGTTGTATATTTTTGGAGTTGGTTATATTCTTTTGGCTAAGGATAAGTGTTTGTTTTTTACTGCAGAGACTACAGACTTTATTTGAGGAGAAACAATCTCAAACAACAGAACCCCTAAATTGAGGTTAGCCCATTTGATGTTAATATAAAATTCCTATATCCTGTTTTTTCTGTAGTATTTTAAGTTGGTTTTTTATTAAGCATTGCTGTGTGTGTTTCTCAAATACTTCATTGGATTATTCAGTGAACTTGCGCTTTAGCTTATGCATTATATGCAAGTATCTACTATCTGCACAGAAATGAATTGGTTTGTTGACATGCTCATGCGTTTCTCATTTTCTTGGTATTTGATTCTCTTGATGCATATGAACCTTTGGTTTTACCTTCATCAGCTTGTTTACTTTCCTGCATAAGACAATATTAAATAGACTTTTAACTAGAGGAAACTTGATGCCTAGATTTAACTCAATCATTTTTCAAGCATGACAAGGATGGAATTTCCTTCCAGACCACTAGTGTGGATGTTGAAGTTCTTTATCATGCTGCTTAATTTTTTGATTTATGTAAGTATGCAAATCTGGGTTTGGACGCATGATGCAGGGAGTGGAATGGTAATAACAATCAATATCTCTTCCCCGGCAGGTCAGATCCAATAAATATTTTTGCTACTTTATTAGCAGCCCCTGAAGAGCACGTTGACACCCCCAGCAATGTTGTTACATACTCTTTGTGTTAATTCGTATCCCGTGACGTTCAAGTGTGCCTTTTATTTCTGTTTTCATAGAAAATGTGATACATCTCGATTGTCACTTACCATGAATCTGTATTTTTTTATGTATATGTATTATGGATTCATTTTGTTGTAATGTTCTTTATTTATTTCTTTTTAAATGTAATATAGGGAATGGGAAGTTCTTTGGTGTAGTACTTGCTAGGAGTTTCCCCAATATATTTATCTGCAGTCCGTTAAATGAAGTTCATTAAACAATTAAGTGAGAGATGGTGTATTCCCACAAAGAAAAATGCTCGTTTAATATATTTTTGAATACATCTCTTGTGATTTTAATACAATATTTTTCTATTTTCTATTATATTATTCGTCAATTTTTCCTTTTAGTTCTACTTTTTCTTTATAAAAAATTGTTTTTTAGTAAGAATAAAATTTATCATTATTAGTTCACATTCATCTCACTGCAAGCTTGCGGTTAGAATCTTAGAGTATGTCCAATAATGAATTTCAACTAATTGAAAATTGAAATTAACTGAAAATTTACAAAGATATTTCTGCATTGTTTAATAAAGTAAATTTTTTTAAGCAGTTACATCAAATGCTTACTAATATTTTTTAAAATGTTGTTCAATTTTCAACTAATTTTTAAATATTTTACTTTTATCTTTAATATATTTTTATAATTTAATTTTTTATTTATTCAATTATTTTATAAATTTAATATCATTTTATTTTTATAATAATATTATTAATTTTGATAGATTTATTTTTATAATATTATAAAATATTATATTTTGAATTATTATTTTAATAGATATTATTTATTTTAATTATTATAAAATTTACCTTTGATAAAAAATTAAAATTATAAAAATTAATTTATTCATATAAAAATTAAAATAAATATTTTTATTGTTAGAGAAAAAAAATTAATTATTTTCTTTAAAAAATATAATATTTCTGAAGTTGTAGAGTATTAATTAATTATATTTTAATTTATTATTTTATATTTATTAACTAGATAATATTGTCAAATGTTTTTAATTTAATTATCAGTTTATTAATTTTTAATTAGCATCTTAACGTTTAATTTTTTATATTTTAATTTTTAACTAAATTTTTAATTTTTATTTAGATTTTTTAGGTTTTGTTTGCAATATTTTTTAGTTTAATTTTAAAAATTAATTTTAATTTTTAACATTTTAAAACTATAACAAATTTGATTCAAGTCATTATATTCTATCATTTTATTATAAATTTATAAAATAAATAAATAAAGTATTTATTTAAAAATTAATAAAAATTAAATTTTATCAAAATAATATTTTCAATTTTAAAATATAATAATAATAATAATAATAATAATAATTATTATTATTATTATTATTATTATTATTATTTAATGGTTATAATAGTAATGGTAGCACTAAGAATAAAAGTAGCATTTATCTAGATTTTTAAAATTGGATCAATTATTAAACTAGTTAGTATATTGATTTATAGTTTAATTATGGTTAAATTATGGTTCAATCAGTATTAATTATATATATTTTAAAATATTTATAATATATATTATATTAAAAATATAAAAATATGTATATATAATAAACATTAATATTATAATTTTATATGATTAAAATTAAAAATTATATATATTTTATATTTTAAAATTTAAATTATTATACATATTAAATTCAATAAAATATAACATTATTTTATTTTATTTTTAACATAATATTTTCAAATAATAATATTTACTAGCAATTTTGTGATTCAATTAGTTTAAAAATAATTAATTTTTAAACGAATGGTATTTATGATATAGTGGTAGTTATATATATTATTTAATATTTATTTTATATAAAATAATATATAATTATATTATTAAAATTATATAATATAAAATTATATTATAGTATTATAAATTAAATATAATTTTCATATATAAACAATAGCATTTATTTGTAAGTATATTAAAATAGATAAAAAAAATTAATAAATAATTATTTTTTTTCAAAGTAATAAAGATAAAAATTTTAAAAGTAAAAATTTATTATTACTGTTATTGTAATAGTATTAAGGATTGTAATAATGATAATTATGATGTTAATAACAATGATAATTGTAATATAGTAATGATATTGGATGTTTTTAATAGTGATGGTAATGATGTAGTGATAATTATGAATCAAAATTTTTTAGATATTATTTATATAATATTTTGTTTAGTAGTAACAATAATAAATATATATATTTATTAATTATATAATATGTAAACTTTGTGAAATGTTCTTAATATGTATATGAGTACATTAATTTATCATGTTTTATTTTAATGTGAAAGTACAACGTTTAGACTTTATTGAGACAAATTTAAAAATGTATATATAAAAAAAATTTAAGCATTTTTTTTATTATCTTCCACATATGTTCAGGAAAATTATACCTTAATTATTTAAGGTTTGATTTGGTGTAATTTGTTACCTACGTGACTGTAACTATGAATGGATATGAAGGTTT
This sequence comes from Canavalia gladiata, assembly GCA_037954105.1. Lineage (NCBI taxonomy): Eukaryota > Viridiplantae > Streptophyta > Magnoliopsida > Fabales > Fabaceae > Canavalia > Canavalia gladiata. The sequence goes on along the minus strand of CM075662.1, from coordinate 15,454,673 downwards.
TATGAGGTGAAAGTTAAAAATTTTGCATATGCTTGTGTTATTCTTGCTCAAATATATCAAAATAAAAAAAGAGTTGATTCAAAATTATTAAATCACAATATTATATTTATAGTAATGTGAATATCGATTTTCTTCCATAAATTTTATTTATCTTATTTACTCCATAAATTTCCATTCTTATTAAATTAAGTAAAACACAATTATTTTTTATAGAACTACGTAACTTTGAGTTTCTTACTGCATCGAAAGATGTGTAAGAGCGAGAATTAAATTGTAAAGTCAAAAATTAATTTTCACAATATTTATTCTCTTTCTTATCTATTTGTTTAAAAATATTATTTTGACTTAATCCCTTGTTATGTATCAAAAGTAATAAAATATTTTAAAATTATTATTAATTTGCACAATTCGATTAAAGATAACCACCTTATGGTGCATGTGTTAGGAATGTTGTGGGATTAAGTTTCCCCCTTTCTCTATGCATAATTAACTTCCAAACCTATTCTGTTGTTGTAGACCATTTTGTTTTAAAATAAAAGAGTTTCTCAATTTTTTCTAATTTAAATATAATTAGTGGGGACTTCAAATTTTAAAAATATTTCTTTTTGAAACCTATTTTTTTTAACGTCGCGATCTCGATCGTGATAGTTAGCAACTCCATTGGGGATTACTTAAAGAGTCAAGCTTTTTTATTTATTTATTTTGTTACTTTTGGTTGTTATTGGTTTGTTTATTTACATATAGTAAATATTTATTTATTTTTAAGTTATTTATTTAATCATTATATTTTATTATTTTTATTATTTATCTCATTTGTTGTTATTATCTTATTTGTAAAAGATATTGCTTATTTTGTAATTCCATTTTATAGATTTTAGTAAATTAGGATAAAAGATTTATTTTATAAATAATATTGCTTGTTAGTTTCTATTTTGAACATTAGGATAGAGGATTATTTGTTATTATGTATTTATCTTGTATTTGAATTCTATTTTGTAGATTTTAGTAGTTTTAGGTCTTTGTACAGGTTTGTATGCTCATGACACACTTCATTTAACACTTACCCCACACACTCTTTGAATTCTATACCCAAGCCTATGCATGCTCGAAGATTAGTAGGTGTCTTAACTATTGTCATTGAGAGGCCTTGTTCTCACTTACATGGTTGACTCACCACTCAAATTGTTACTAGTTTTGTGGGTTGGTTACATTGAGAGAGTTTATCCCTACTTGTAATCAATTCATAAGCCAAATCCTCATCCTTTGGATGAAGGCAATTTGGGGATCGTGACCTTTAAGAGTCTAGACTTATCTTGAAAAAACTATGCACAAGTAGTTGAACATAGTGACTACCCTAGTTAGAGTCATACCCTCAAGAACACCCAACCCTTAGTACTATCCCTTTTCTTAAGACACAACAGGAACATAGTTCTTTCATATCACTTCTTTTAAATATCACGCATTTAGCAAAGCATAAGCATATTTTATCATTTTATAAAAAAATAATAAATAATTTTTTTTAAAAGATTTTTTGCGTATTATATCATTACAACAAATTCCTAGGACACCCGTGCATTTAAAATATTTTGAAATGGTGAAATTATTAGTCTATTAATACAAAAGGAACAAAAACAAGAATTTTGAAAAAGAATTATGTTTGAAATAAAGCCTATTAACAGACCAACAATTCTTCAACTCATTTATTTTTATTTTCTTTTTGCATGTTAGCATATATAAAATTCATGGTATCATCAATAAATATAGGATTAGGGACATAACATGACATTATTAGGAAGTTTAGGATAAGTTAGAATACATCTCATTTTATTTTATCTTGTTTATTTAATTACATATGTCTTTTCCTTCATTTTTAGGAAACTTGTTTGGTCTGCCAAAAGGATCTACTAGCATTCAATAGTAAGAAATGGATAAGGTTTAATATAATTCTAACAATACATCTAAGCAAAAGAAGAGTACTAAAGTTGTGATTTGCAATGACCTGAAAAAAGTGAAAGAGATCAGTCAACTAATGGCCAAAGAAACTTAATTGGGTTTCACAAAAAGATATGGGCGGATATTAGATCTGCTAGACATCGCAGTAAAAGGTCTTGTGTTAAGCATGCTCACATAGTTTTGGAATCCTACTTTCAGATGTTTTGAGCTCTTCCATCTAGACATCGCTCCCACGATTGAAGAATACACCACAATGATAAGACTTTCAATTAAAGAAGGTGCTAGCGTGTATCTTTACAACGGTCAACACGTAGATGCGAATCAGATGGCTAATTTAATGGGTTTTCCAGCTAATCAACTAGACTTAGAGAAAAAAGGAATGGATTAGGGATTAAAGAAATCTTTTATGGAAGCTCACCTAGAATGTTTGGCCAAGAAAGGTAGTTGGAATTTCTTTAATCGAACATTGACACTAACCATGTACGAACTGATATTCTTCCCATTCACACCAAACATGGTAGACCAAGCAGCCATGGATGTCTTCTTTCAGTTTGAAGAACAAAGTGAAAACCTAGTGCCAGCCATTTTATCGAACACTTTCCTCTCATTGGGGATTTGTCATTGCAAAAACTAAGGAACTCTACGTTGTTGTCTACATCTACTGTATGTGTGGATTGTGACTCATATGAATGTAAGAGGGCATATGGGTCCTTTGGCCGATCCATTGAGGGATTTTCATCACATCACTTGGAAGGAACAATGAATTGGTGATTGGAAGGATGAGATATACATGGTTGAATTGAGAAAATTTGTATGGGTATGTTGTTAGTATCAATCGAATTCCATTATTTACAGTTTTGGTGACTTCCCTAATGTTTCCTCAATGGGTTCACGAGGCTGTGTTACATATATCCTAGTTGTGGTCCTTAGACAGTTGAAGTGAACTCAAGTTAAGCCACATGAAGAACATTTTGGAGGTTTTAGTTTCCAATATGATGAAAATAAGGATACTAGACAACATGAAGAGATTCGTAGAGCTTGGAGAGATATCAAAAGGGTAGGAGAGAAGGAATTGGGAAAGCCAAGGATAACTGCTTCTGTTGAATATGAGGAATGGGAGAAAATGAGGGAGATACCAAACCTTGCTTCGGACTCTGTTGTAAAAGATGAAGATTGTTCTTGTTACTCAGCTCAAATCATAGCATGTATGACTTCTTAGTTATAGATGATGAAGGCTTAAATGAGACTACTAAAGGAAAAGAAAGAACAAGCTGAAGTGTAAGTAATTATTCTCCAAAGAAGTTGTGAAAAGAAGGATATAGAAATTGGACACTTGAAGGATGAGTCTATTGATGCTTACGAATCTTCAAGTTGAATAAAAAGGACAAGGAAAGGAAAAGAATCACAACAAGATAGAGTCACCATTGAATTAAGGAAAATTCAAGATAAGTTAGAAATCTAAGAAATGGTGTTGGCTCAAGTGATAGGGGAAAATAAAAGGTCAAAGCTAATTATAGTGCACAAGGACAACAAATAAAAGCCTTGCAAGAAACTTTGATTGGATTTGAACGTCAAGTTGATCATGGATGGGCTTCAGCTAAGAAGTATTATAATCTATTCATAGAAGCAAGTAAAGATGAAGTAAGATTGAGGGAGTTAAGTTGGGAAAAGAAAAAGAAGAATGGAAATTTGAGGCACTAAAGCAAGAAAATGAAGAGAATGAGTGGGTGGAAGGTTGTCATATAGAGGCAATTAATGAGAATAATGAAAAGGAAACATGGATTAAGAAGTATGAAGACATGGTCGATGAAGTTCCCTTTCATTTGCAACAATTCATTAAATACTTAAATGAAGTAGAAGTTCAAATGAATACAAATCCCTACACAATACCATCAAAACTCAACAAGTTTATGGAATACTATCAAAGTCTTACTAAAAATTTCAGAAATAGGATAAGTAAGAGGATAATATAATTTTTTCGTGGAAGAAACCTGAACTATGACATATTAATGTTGTTTCATTAAAATTGATGATTTCTTTTGTAAAATAATAGGGAATGAAATATTGATGTAATTGTTTTGTGTTTTATTTGCACATCCTTTTGTATTTTGTGATGCAAACATAAGACATTGATGTAATCCTTTCTATTTTGTGATGCAAATATAGGTTGTTGTAATTTCTTCTCTAAAAAATGAGCTCTATGAACTTGTAATGAATTAAAGTTGGTTTGTCCTTACCGTGTTGCGGCATCTCTTTCAAAACGCCACTCATTGAGGAGTAAATTCTCCCTTGAATTAGTAATTAACCTCATTTCTATTATGAGACTCTGGTCTATAACTAAAAATGATGGAACTCTAGATTTGAAGCTTAAATTGTATTGTGAGAAAGTAAGACAACAGTTTATGGAGGAGTGAATGTTCCCTTAGACTAATTGTTAATGGCACTCTAATTTGGAAAGAAAAGGATCATTTCTTGCTACTAAATGCTTACATCCTTCTTGAGACCATTTATAGGTAATAAATCATTTCTAAATTTAAATCTTAACCTTTTTACTTCCTTTTAATGAACACAGCACTCTAACCATCTTACAACTGAAACAAAAGTGGTGCCAATTGAGTCCATATTCACAATACTATAGCAAATTAGAATGGCAGAAGAGAACCAACCGAAAAGGAATCTGGGCATGGAAGTTAATGCAGTAAGAGGAAAAATGAATGAGATATCAGAAGTCAAGTAAGAAAGGAAGAAATTCTATTAAGGATGAATAAAGCTATAAATTTTCTCATTGTCAATAGGACTCCGTTAAATAGTAAACTTTATGTGGATTTGCCCCTAGTCACTTCCAATCCTACAAGTCTAATAACCTCTCCTACGATGACAATTCCATTTGCTACCGTTGCTATGATAGTACCACCTTCTAGTTCATAATGACAGTGCCATATTTTTCATCCTTTACTACTTCAACAACAATTCCATTTTTCGCAAGTGCTGCCAAGGAGTATCTAGTGCAATGGGAGGAGTGACTAATCCCTAATGGACATGTGTTCAAACAGTACCATTTGAGATCCTAGTTAGAGAAGGATAGCGATCATTGAGAAATGCCAATACCCAATTTTATAGCAATATTGATCTAACATGGGAAGGACCTCACATATTCACCCATGGGAAATCTACAAGAGTTGCTCATATCCCAACATCACATGACAAGATGAAGGAGGTATGGATGATGAAGATGGAAAACATTAAGGCCATCCAAGGTCCTAGTTCATACAGATCCTTGGGAATAGAAGAATTGTGCCCAACCATGAAAGTCATCGTTCCTAAAGACTTTAAAGTCCCAGACTTCAACAAGTATGATGGTAGTGCTAATCCCATGTTCCACCTAAAAACGTATTGCACCAAAATGATTGTTTAGTTGAAGGATGAAAGATTTTTAGTCATCTTTTTCCATGAAAGTTTGACTAGACCTGCATTGGAATGGTACATCCCTTTGGACCACTCTAAGATTTCTTGTTGTAAAGACTTGGAAGATTTGTTCATGAACCAATACCACTTTAATCTTGACATGATCCCAACTCGAGACCAGTTGAGTGTTTTACAGAAGAGAAATGATAAAACTTTTAAGCAATATGCTTAGAGGTGGAGGATGTTAACAGCTCAAGTACAATCACCACTAACCCTGTCAAAAATGTGTTCTTACTTTTTAAGAACTTTGAGATCACCATATATTAGATCGATGGTAAGCTTACTAAGATTTTGTTGACTTAATAACTGTTAGAGAAAGGATTGAGATTTTGTCAAAGCTGGAAAGTTTCTAGTAGAACAAATAGCAACCAGCCAAGCGAAGAAAGAACCCCTAACAAAGAAAAAAGAACCTAAGATAAACCAAATCCACCAAACCTTTATGTCACGACGCCCGTCATCAACACCAGATACCAAGCACCAACATTCAACCCTAACCCTTACCATTTCTACTAAGCACCAACGTTCCTTAATCCATCCTATCATAAAATCCCAAGCCCAAACACAACTTCTTTCCAAATCAACAATGTACCATCACCACAACCATACATTCATACATCTCTTATATACACCAATCATCCCCTGTATACCAACAAAATCTCCCTAATCACCCTCCTAGACCAAATTTCCAAAACAAGGACAACCTCATCCATAAACGTTACCACCTTTCCCTAGATTGGTTATCTCTAATGATGATCTATTTCAACATTTGTTTGATGCTCACCTAATCTATGAAATACCTATGCGTCCAATGCAACTATCATTTTCGACATGATATAACCCTAACCTAATTTGAAAATATCACATAGGGGTCTTTGGGCATTCAATTAAGGATTGTGAAGGATTCAAGATGGCAATTAGGAAGTTGATTGCTTATAGGAGGTTATATATTCAAGATAAGAAAGAACCCAACATTATCAACAATCCTATCCCAAACCACAAGAGAAGTTCTGCGAATGCTATTGAGAAGGAAGAGTTACTAATAAAGAAAGTTTTAAAATTGAAAACCCCTATGAAGGAAGTGTTTGAGGGATTAAACAGAGTTGGTTATGATGTGATAGCACCAGCAATCATAAGAAAGGAGGAAGAAATATATGATGAAAAGGCAAGTTATGACTACCATTTCAGAGCAAGGGGACATGATAGTGAGAACTGTTGGGATTTTAAAGTTCGAGTCCACAATTTGCTCACCATGGAAGTCATAGAAATAACGCAAAAAACTACTTTCTCAAAAGAAGTCAATGTTATTGAGCGGTTTGTACTTTGGGTTCCATTTTTGGATAAGCCACCTACCCTTGAAAAAGTGGTTGTGATTATGAAGAAGCCAGTTCTATTCATTTTTAAAGACACACATGCAATATCATGGAATTATGAGATAAAGATTGAGATAACTGGAAGTAGTCCAATGAATTACTCTAATCTATAAGAGGTGAGAAAGATTATGACCCTTGAAGCAGGATTGGGAGGAATCACAAGAAGTGGAAGGTTTTCTATGGTTTTGAGGAAAATGAGAAAAAAAAGAAGGAACTGGTAATAGAGGAAATGGAGAACAAAGAGAAAGAAGAAGAAGATGAATTCCTAAAAGTCATGAAACAAATTAAGTATGATGTGATGGAACAATTGAAGAAGACACCTGCCAGAATATATCTTTAATCATTTATCTTAACATCAAAGCCTCATAGGAAGGTAATTTTGAAAGTTTTGAAGGATCCTCGTGCTCTACACATAACCTTGAAATGCAAAGGTTTTGTTATGGCCAAAGTCTTGATTGATAATGGCTCAATATTGAATGTTTTACCTAAGTCAACTTTCACTCAATTACAAATGAGCCTGGATAATCTAACACCTCAAGTGATGGTTGTGAGGGATTTTGATGGAACTCAAAGAGATATTTTGGGAGAGGTGGTACTGCCCCTAGAAATTGGTCCGAACATTTTTCAAGTGCTATTCAAAGTCATGATGATTGAAATAACTTATACTATGTTGTTGGGCTGACCTTGGATTCATACTGCTGACGTTGTTCTATCCATATTGCATCAAAGGGTTAAATATGTTGAAAGTGAGACAATAATCACAATCCATGGAGAAGAAGAGATTATGATCTCTAAGACTTTTTCAATACCGTATGTAGATAGCACTAAGCAAATTGAAGGAAACTTATGGCATAGTTTTGAAGTGGTGGAACAGCCATCATGAAATAGAAATACCTAGGCCTATTGTGAATCAAGTTGTTGCACACATTATGGCCAAGAATGGGTATAAGGAAGGAAAAGGCTTGGGATATGAAGCATCATTAGAGAAGTTATTTACAAGTGTAAGTATAGATAACAAGTACAATATAAGATGGAAACAACCTATCCTTCACTTAAGAGAAACATTTCATGCAACAACAGAGGTGGTTGTAGCAGAAGAGGTCATTTGTCCTCAACATCACTTCACCATCACTTCTATTAACGAAATATAGTTGAAGAATTGTCATGCCAAACTAGTATTGGATGTGACTGCTTTAAAGTAATTTCTTCGCATGTATTATTTTGGGCAATGTTTTGCTGCTCACATTTTAAAATTGAGGCTATTTTGTTTGAGACAAATTAAATGAATTTTCATACATTTTTACACTTTTTCCCTTGATTCTCTTTATATTTATCTCCATTTTCCTCCTTAGCCTCATTTATATTCTTACTTTCTTAATTTTAACCCTTCTTTGTTTGTCTTTCACATTATTCCTCATTTCTGGTTTCCAACTCCATATCAATTACATTCCAAGGATCAACATGTCTTAGAAATTTTGTCTCATAAAAAGAACTTTGAGACTTGTCAATTGATTCCTTTGCAACCTTCGACGAAGACGACTCTGAATCTGTTAAAGACGAGGGGGTTATTGAAGAGCTTAAAAAATTCTTAGATAGTCTGAAAAAGAATTCAAGATGGTTGATGAAAAAGTTAAAATGATTAATATGGGGTCTGAAGAGGAAAAGAAAGAGTTGAGAATGGTGAATAATCCGAAGTGGGCAAAAATGATGGAATTGTTCAAGGAGTATTTTGATGTGTTCGCCTAGTCTTACCATGACATGTCAGGGTTAGATCCAGAGATAGCCTCATATAAAATTCCATTATACTCTAACATTAGGGCAAAGAAATAAAAATTAAGAAGAATGCACCCTAATATGTCTCTGAAGATTAAAGAAAAGGTAACTAAGAATTAGAGGCAACATTTGTAGAAATGTCTAGACACCCAGAATGGGTAGTGAATATTGTGCCGGTGCCTAAGAAGGATGGAAAAGTGAGAATGTGCGTAGACTATAGAGACCAGAATAAACCAAGCCCAAAGGATGATTTTCCACTCCCTCACATTGATGTTCTAGTTAACAACATTGTTAGGAATCATATGTATTCATTCATGGATAGGTATTCGGGTTATAATCAAATCCCCATGAACTTTAAGGATAAGGAGAAGACAACCTTTATAACTTCTTGGGGAACCTTCTATTACAAAGTAATGCTATTCAGATTAAAGAATGTTGGAGCCACCTATCAGCATGTCATGGTTGCATTATTCCATGACATGATGTATAAAGAGATTGGGGTGTATATGGATGATATGGTTTCCAAGTCTAAGGAGGTAGAAATTCATATGAGGTACTGCACAAAATCTTTGAAAGGTTGCGAAGGTATAAGCTGAGGTTGAATCCCAATAATTGTGTCTTTGGAGCATCGTCAGGAAAATTTTTGGGTTTTATTGTTAGTAAAGAAGGAATAAGGGTAAACCCTAACAAAGTGAAAGCGGTACAGGACATGTCTGCTCTTAAGACAGAACGAGAAATGAGAAGTTTTCTAGGAAGACTCAACTACATTGCTAGATTCACTGCCAACTTAACTATCACCTGTGAGCCTTTATTTAAGTTGTTAAAGAAAAACCAACTAGTTGAGTGGGGATGAAACATGTTAAAAAGCATTTGATAAGATAAAAAAAAATACTTGTTGAATCCTTCTATCTTCGTGCCTTCGATGTTAGGTCGACCATTAATTTTATATTTGATGATCTTATCAACGTCAATAGGGGAAATGCTAGGAAAACATGATGATTCTAGAAAGAAAGAGCAGGAAATTTATTATTTGAGTAAGAAATTTAATGACTATGAGGCTCGATACTTGACTATAGAGAAAACATGTTGTACTTTGGTGTGGATTGCGAAAAGGCTACAAAAATACATGTTGTATTACACTACTTGACTGATTTCTCAAATTAATCCACTAAAGTATGTGTTTGAAATTCCTCATATGTCTTTAAGAGTTTTAAAAGGGTAGGTGATGTTGCCAGAATATGATATCAAGTATGTGACTCGCAAGTCAATCAAAGGAAGTGTAATCGCAAATTATTTGGTTAAAACCCTCTCAATGAAGAGCAATCTCTTGTGCTAGAATGTTTAAATGAAGAAATATTGATGGTAAAAGAAGATGAAGTTGAAGATGATAAATGGAGAATGTATTTTGATGGGGTTGTTAATATCTATGGCAGCAGGATAGGAGCAATGGTTGTCTCACCAGCAGGAAAACAATATCTTGTGGCAATTAAATTGAACTTTGAATGCACCAACAATATATGAAGCATGCAAATGAAACCTTTTAATGACAATTAATCTAGGAGTGAAACAATTAAAAGTGTTTGGAAATGCAGCCCTCATAATTTACTAGATAAATGGTTATTCGCAGACCAAAGATTCCAAATTAGTCTCGTATCAAAATTATTTGACTCAGTTGATTGGTAAATTTGAAAAAAAAAATAACCTTTTCACATCTAACTTGAGATAAGAACCAATTTGTAGATGCTCTAACCAGGCTTGCTTCCATGACTAGCTTGGGTCTCCATTTTGATGTTTAACCTATTCGAGTGAAGATGAAAGATGAACCATCATATTGTGTCAATGTTGAAAAAGAGATGGATGAAGAACCTTGGTATCTTGACATAAAAAGGTATATCCAAGATAGAGAATATCCAACTGGGGCAACTGAAGCTGCTAAAAGGACTATTCATCGTCTGTCAAAGGCATTTTCTTTTAAACGACAATGTTCTGTATAAAAGAAATAATGATGAAACACTATTAAGATGTGTGGATGCTCGAGAAGTCTGTTTGATTATGATTGAAGTTCATGAAGGAATTTGTGGACTCATTCTAATAGCCACATGAAGGCACGTAAGATATTGAGAAGTGGTTATTATTGGTCTACCATGGAGGTTGATTGCATAAATTATGTCCGAAAATTCCATAAGTGTCAAGTATATGCAAATAGAATCAATGCACCTTCCTTTCCCATACATAATATTATGTCTCCCTGGCCTTTCTCAATATGGGGCAATATGGGGAATAGATTTTATAGGACCAATCAATCTAAAGGCTTCTAATAGACATCGCTTCATAATAGTAGCAATATACTACTTTATCAAATGGATTGAAACATGCTCATATGCCAACATCACTCAAAAAGTGTTTATTAGGTTCCTCAAAAGGGACATCATCTTTCAAATGGGATTTCAGAAAGGATCATCATAGACAATGTTCTTAATATTAATAGCAGAGAAGTACGAAAAATTTATGATCATTTCAAGATTAAGCATCATAACTAAGCTCATTATAGACCTCAAATGAACAGTGTAGTTGAAGCAGCCAATAAGAATATTAAGAAGATCATTGACAAGATGGTGGTGAACTATAAAGACTAGCATGAAATATTGCCTTATGCTCTACATGCTTATCATACCAATATACAATCGAGCACTAGGGTAACACCTTTCATTCTAGTATATGGAAAGGAAGTTGTTTCTCCAATAAAAATTGAAATTCCTTCTTTGAGAGTTCTGATGGAAGCAGAGTTGGAAGAGTTTGAATAGGGGCAGGCTAGATATGAGCAATTAAATATGATTGAGTAAAAAAGATTAGCAGAACTTTGTCATGACAATTGTATCAAAGTGGAATGGTTAGAGCCTTTAATAAGAAGGTTCGCCCAAGAGAGTTTCATTCAGGAGATTTAGTTTTGAAGAAGATCTTGCCAAATCAGGAAGATGCATATGGAAAATGGGACCCTAACTATGAAGGCCCTTACATCGTTAAGCAAGCATTCTCTGGTGGAGTCTTAATCTTACAAGACATGGATGGGAAGGATTTTCCAAGGCCTACTAATGCTGGTGCTGAACAAAAGTTCTATGCTTAAAAGGAGAAAAAGAAAGAAAATTAACCCATTAGGTTTGAAAGGACAACCTAAGCAAAAATTGGGGTTCAAAATTAAAAACCAGTAAAAATGAAAGCTCGTTAAGCTGAAAACCTGAAAAGGAGACCTAAGAAAAAGTTAGGACAACTAAAAACCTGCTAAGTTGAAAACCTTAAAGGGCAGTTTAGGCAAAAGTTAAGGTGATCGAAACACAAAAAAAATAAAGTTGAGATTCACACTAGGCAAATTTTTATCTCTCAATTGTTACAATAAAAATTAGATTTTGGAATCCAAAGTTTGGTGTGTGGGTTTGATAAAAGCAAAAGTAGAAATAATAGAGACTTCTTTGAAAGGGTCAAGATGGAATCAATTGATTAAGGGTCAAAGGACTTACACTAGGGCAAAATTTTTGGATCATTATAAAGTTTCTTAATATCTCTACATCTTTATCTTTATTTTGTTCTTATTTTACATTTTGATATTTTTGATTCCTCTTGTTCAAATGTTCTAAGTACTAATAAACTTTTACATTAATGAAATTCAAATTGCTCATCCTTATCTTGGTTGCTACTCGCTCTTTAGTCAACATTAGTTTATTCATGAATGAATGCAAACCTATTTAATTTTGTCTCAGGAAAATTAATTGATGCTTAATTTTATGGCTTAACAAAATCTTCATCAATCCTCTAATGATTTGGTTTGGTTCAAGGATTCAGATGCAAAGCAAGTGAAAGTTTCGCAATGTGCCTAAAAATATACTTAATAAAGTTACAATTTTCTCATTCTGATAAAAAAATGATGATGAATACAGATGAAAGCGATTTATAAGGATGGAGCCAATTAAGTGTTTTATTGACGAATGGTATTGTGAGTAAAGGATTCAATTGGACAAAAGAGAAAAAAAAAATCCTCATTTGGATTTTTTGGTTAGAATTCTTGCCTTAAAGGAAACAAAATTGATTGATTCAATTAGAAATATTATTTCAAAAATTTTAATCGCATACCCTTTTGATCTGCAAAAATGATTGTTTTTCTGCAAAGGTTAAATTTCTGGTTGTTATTGTGAAGTAGCTAGTTGGAAACATTGTTTCTTTATTTTTATTTGTTCATATGCATGACTCATATCTAGTTAGTCTGCAAAGTTGCATTTACTTTTCACATCTGCATTACTCATATCTAGTCAATCTCTAAAATTGCCTTTATTTTTCTCATTTGCATGACTCATATCCAGTTAGTCTGCAAAGTTGTATTTCTTTTTCATATATGTATGACTGATATGTAGTTAGTCTGCAAAATTACCTTTATTTTTCTCATTTTCATAACTCATATGCAGTTAGTTTGCTAAGTTGTATTTATTTTTAACATCTGCATGACTCATATCTAGTTAGTCTGCAAAGTTGTCTTGACTTTTTACATTTGCATTACTCATATCCAATTAATTTGGAAAGTTATCTTTATTTTTTGCATTTGCGTGACTCATATCTAATTAGTCTGCAAAGTTGTCTTTATTTTTCGCATTTGCATAACCCAAATCTAGTTAGTCTACAAAATTGTCTCTATTTTTTCGCAGTTTGCATGACTTATCCAATTAGTCTGCAAAGTTGTCTTTACTTTCTTATTTGCATGACTCGTTTTAATTAGTCTACAAGGTTGTCTTTACTTTTCACATTTACAAGACTTATATCCAGTTAGTTAGCAAAGTTGTATTTATTTTTTTCATTTGCATTACTCATATCCAGTTAGTCTACAAAATTCTCTTTATTTTTCATATTTTGCATGATTTATTTTCCAAATATTCATACCCATTTGTTGTCACATCTGTGAGATTCTCATACCCATCTGAACTTATACTTTGTTTTATCATATCCCTTTTATTTTGCTCCAAATATAGTTTTTCATGTGTATCCTGCATTTTCATTATATTGTAATGACCTGGATAAAATTGGTTCACTTCTTTATTCATTTCTTATTACAATTATCAAAAAAATCTCATTATTCATGTTATCTAGTAAGAAACAAGTAAAGAGGGGAAATGGTGAATACTGATTTTCTTCCATAACTTTTATTTATCTAATTTATCTTAATTATTATTTTATTATTTTAATTATTTTCTGTAATCTTAATTTTGACTATAATTAAATTAAAAGTAAAAAATGTACAAATTTGATTTAACTTTCTCAAAATAAAAAAAAAACTAAATTTTGAAGAAAAAAAAGAAAGATAAAGTAGCTCAAGATAATGTCAAAACAATAGTTAAGTAGCACGAATCTAACTGAGGCTATTGCAAGCAAGAAGCCATTTTTCTGACCAAAGTTAAGGAAATTTGTTCCTTTTATCATTGATAAAAAACCAATAGCTAAAAAGGAGGGAAGACTTTTTTTCCTAATGGGTTTGATTCAAAATAAGAAACATACTAAAAGCACACACAAAAAAAAACGAGAAGAGGATATTTGGAGGATAAAATTGAGAAAAGATTGCTAAGAAATCAGACCAACTATCAAGCGCATCAAGTTTAATTGCAGATTTTCTCAACAAAAAAAAAAACAAATTTTCCATCTCTTTTGTTTTGACCATCACCATTCAATGCCCTATAAATTTTTAAAATAGAGTAGAAAAGGAAAGCACAGCTCTAATAGTTAGAAGATTACACAAATATTAAAAAATTAAAAATGAAAAGAAAGATTACACAAATTAGAGTCACAACTCTTCCCTTTCCATTCACATTCACACTTTGTTCCCATCGCAAACTGCAAAAATTGTCGTTGAAAATTTGGAGCATAGCCACACCATTACCTGCATAAACTATGAGACTCTGACCATCCATCCATAATCATGCAAGATTTCCATTCACCCATCGATAAACAAATCATGCTTTCTCGATACCATTTTTTTTTCTTTTAACTAAAAAAAACAATTATCTTTTTTTTTTCTTTTTCTTTACCTTTTCTCGACACCATTTCCCATGAGTTTTATTGTGAGCATTTTATTCTCAGTGTGCAAGAGAGTCCTTTTGTCCCTTTTATTAGATGATTAATTTCTTTTATTTGTATATTAATGGCTCCCTGATTAGGTTTTATTTAATTCAATTTAATTGTCATTAGGTTTGGTAGATTATGTATATAAAATTTCATACAAAACAAAATTGATAGATACTTCTTCTCATGACTTTATTTTAATGGTTCATATATTATTTAAATATATGTAAATATTAATAGTTGAATAACATACCTACACATTTTCAAATTCTTTGAAATTTAATATACAAGATTATAAAGATATTATAACATGATTCAACAATTAGATTAGTAACTTTTGCATTATATATAAGATTATTAAGTTAGTGTAAATACTAAAATTTGATACCTGATGTTTATATATATATATATATATTAAAAAAAATTATTTTTATTTTTTATAAATTATATATGTTTCTAAAAGAATCTCATGTATAGTATATATGGCTATGTGTTTTCATTTCCCAAAATAATAGATATATGTATGTTAATAATAATAATAATAATAATAATAATAATAATAATAATAATAATAATAATAATAATAATAATAATAATAAATAGCATTAAAAAATTTAGATCTTTAATTTTTTTATTTTTAAAAGAAAAACTTGAACATTCTTTTACATTTTATATTATATTATATTATTTGATATTAATAATCATCAAATTAATGAATTATGTTAATTTATGATTACTCGAATAAACTTGATATTATTGTTTATTGTAGAGTTAAATAAAAAGTATTGTATTATATTAATTTTTATTTGATTTGTTTATTAATTTATTATTTTGTTGGTATTTGATAATTTCTATTTTAATTTATTGTTATTATTTATTATTATTATTGATTATTTCTAAGCTATTCGTTATTAATATTTTTATTTTTCTTATTTTATATTTTTATTATTATATTTATTTTGTCAAGTTAATTTTAACAATTATTTTTTTAATTTATTGTCTAAATATATGTTCTAATCTACGAACGATTGATGATATGAATAGAATAGTTAAATATGATCTTTACTGTTATTTTAATTATAATGATTTATTGGTTAATTTTATGCTAAATTAAATCTTATGCAAAATAGATCATTATTCTTTTAATGCATATTATATTTTAATTAAGGTTTAATTTTTTATTTTTATTTTTTATTTTTTAATTTTTTATTGATCTTAAAGTTTATTAATATCTGTTTAATCCACACAATAGTTAATGATAAAGATTGAGTAATCTATTATGGTGTCTTCATTGTTATTTGAGGTTTATTAAGTAGTGTTACGCTACCTTAAATTTTTCATGAACAATTTTATTTTACTCCATAAATTGTCATTTTTATTAAATTAATATATAAATAATTTTTAGAAAACTATGTGATTTTGAGTTCTTTATTGCATCCAAGAATACGTATGAGTAAGAATTAAACTGTCAAATAAAAATTTAATTTTTACAATATTTATTCTTTGTTTAATTATGTATTCACTTACTTATCTATTTGTTTAAAAATATTATTTTGACTTAATCCCTTCGTATATATTAAAAGTAATAAAAAGAATATTTTAAAATTATTATTAATTTGTGCAATTCGATTAAGTCCGGAATAGATGTGTTAGGATACTGCAGGATTAAATTTTCACCGTTCTTTATGCTTAATGGACTTTTGAACCTATTATGTGTAGACTATTTTCTATTTTAAAATAAAATATTTTTCCAACTTTTTTTAATTTAAATAAAATTGGTGGCGACTCTATTTTTTAAAATATTTATTTTTGAAATCTATTTTTTTTATCTCATATCCGTATTGCAATCTTGGTCGTGACAAGTATGCTACCAATAATAAAAATTAAACTAAAAATAAAAGTTATTATTATATAATTAAAAAATTAATAATATATATATATATCAAATAACAGTCCAAATTAAATTTATACAAAAATATAATCTAACTTAAACCAAAAAAATTAAAATATTACTTACTATTCATAAAATTTGACATATAAATATATCATTATCATAATAAAGTACGTTGTTAATATAACTTTTAGCTCTCTTAAAATAAAAAGTAATTAATATTACCTTATTTGAATGAAAATCAATCCAAAACTTGGGCTTGTATGATAACTTTATTATTTAAAATCAAGTATGTGTTAAAAAATATATTGCCAACAATCAAAATTTACCTTCCACAAATTAGAGAATTAGAGAATGAACAACCGAAAATTGGAAATATTAAAGAAACATACATTCAGAGCAATTTGAAAGTGAGAGATCATGTTTGAACAATACTAGTCTCGTCCAACATTTGAATACTTGTTTGAACTACTGCTCCCATATGACTAAAAATCGCATGATATCTTGGTGGTTTTTATGTTTTTTATTAAATATTTTCGATCAAATCGAGTCAGACACATTTGAAAATGCTGGAAATTCTCCAAATCTAGCCCATTTTGAATGTGAAACTCATTTTCTCAGTCTCAAATGGGATGTGGAAGTGGAAAGTTGTCCAAATCTTGCTTAAAGACTGGGCACCGGTCTCTATACTATTATTATTATTTTGCTATGTCGTCCAGGTGATATAACAATAATGGTATTAATAGACTTGAAGATGTTATTTGCTTATGGGCTGGATTATTTTTGTTCATGTTAACAATAATGTTATTCAGTTTATAGACATGAACTAAAAATCATAAACTCAAGATCCCTCAGAAGACTCATCGTTTTCCACAAATATCTTGTAGACAAAAATGGGACTAAATGTCATTTTCAGGAACCTGGTTACCCAATCATTTTACATGCCAACAAACTCGAGAATTTCATAAGAGAGAAATTGCATTCTGATTGTAAGACTGCCATTCCACCTGCCCTTACTTTCTCACTTTTAAATAACTAGAAACACCGTAACCATGTGAAACAGACGACGGTATGGCTTAAGTGGCTGTTGTCAGCCTGTAAAGTTTATACAAGGAAAATGCATTCTTTGAACTGTTTGTAAGGCTTGCCATCTCTTCTCCTACCCACTGAAATAACTACTTATCAACCCCGTTCATGTGTAGCTTTTCCGAGTGACAACCACTAAACAAGAGGTTGCTTTTCCTAATCTCATTTCCGCCAAAAGCTCCTTCTGTTGCATATAATGGAGGTGCTTGAAAGACTTCTTCAAAGCTTATTTGGATACTTGAAAATGACTTGTGACTCCACTATGCTCTTCTTAACTTATTTCAATAAGCTTATGAAGAAAGTTTATCAAAATAAGTTTGTTTTTTTCAAATTTATTTCAGTAAGTTTCATAATCAAGTTTGTGACAAACTATTTATAAGAATAAACACTTAATTAAGCTGTTTACCTAAACACACCCAAAGATAAAATGTTGCCTTCTCTTTCCTCTTCTCGTTGTCCTTTTTATATTTATGCTAAGAATAGCAAAACGGATACATTTCCAATGATAGTACAATTAGGCCTACATGTATGACTTCTAATAATGTCTTGCAGAATTTACCTAGTCTAAATCTAGCTCCCACATGATCTAGCAAAACTAATTTCGACCCTAAATAAGGACAGGTTAAAGTACATATATATTTGTTATACAAAAAATAAAAAACTTCCTCCCATTTGAAGTTATAGATACAGAAACTAGGTCAAGATTACTAGATTAGCTTACTTTTCAGGTGGCTGGACAAACTGTTGCAGCTGATGAACAACATGAGACATTCTTGGGCGCATAGAAGGAACATGTTGTGTGCAAGAATAAACAAGGTCAACCACTTTTTGGATGGTACTAGCCTCCGGGATGATACTAGAAGAGGAGGAAGTTATATGAGGATCCAAGAGTTCAGGATAGCGATGAGCTTGCACAAGAGGTGTAGCCCATTCAAATATACTTTGCCAACCCACTGAATCAACTGCCTGTGCAGGTCTACGTCCACTAACTATTTCAAGTAACAAGACACCAAAACTATAAACATCGCTCTTTGTTGTAAGCTCATTTCTATACACGAACTCCGGAGCAAGATATCCATAAGTTCCACCTGCCATCACAGTTCTCTCATGCATTACTTCATATGGCACAAACTTGGACAGACCAACACCCATAAGGTGTGCTCCAAACTCCTCATCCAGCAGTACATTGCTAGCACGTATATCTCGATGCACAACCTGAGGCTTAACCTTGTCATGCAGAAACCTGTTGAAATGAAAAAAAATTACTTCATAATTAATATATCCATTTAACTTTAAAATGTCATGGGTTATGGATTATTATTATTATTATTATTATTATTATTATTATTATTATTATTATTATTATTATTATTATTATTATTATTATTTGGTAGGTAACTACAGTTTGTAACAAACTAAATCCTCTACACTCCACTTTATCCTCTTGCATAGGTAGAAGATGGCTTTCTCCTAAATTACCCTTCATATAAAGCCATCAGGTTTTCTATGATGATATCCTAGAAAGGATACAAGGCCAAGCTAGAGTTTACAAAATGAAGGCAGCATCATATCCAAGAAAGGAAAACATATATGTCCATAAGTTGATAGAACTTGAGTTATCATAGGAAAACAAATCATCTGGCAATCTGCACAGGACAAATAGGCCAGAAACAATGAAGTAAAGTAACTTCATAGAACCATCCAGGAAAAAGTCCTTGAAGATTGATCTTAACAACAGACATCTTTCATAAATTATCTTAAAAGGCTTAATCAATGCAAAATTTTATATCTATTAAATAATAAATGAACATGAGAAGTGAAGCTATATTTGAAAACATTTTTATCTAGAAAAAGAAATTCCAATTAAATTACTGGCTGGTGCTGGAAACCTGTAGGTAGCACATAATATAAAAATTGAAAACTGAAACCTCATCATTAATTAAAAGCACCTCAGAGACAGTTTAGTTTGCAAAAACATTGAAAATAATGTTTCCTGTACAGACTTAAGAAAATAGGAAATACAATGAAAACAAGGAAACAGTTTTGTAATTAAAAATGAAAAAAGAAAATGAAAATTTCAATGTTTCATGTACAAACTTTTGAAAACAGAAACAAAATGAAAATAAGTTGCCAGTTTTGTAACTAAAAGTGAAAACAGAAAATCACAAACCAAACAACCCCTTAATTATTTCCTCTTTTCCAAAAGGATCAAGATCCTATAAGAAAGAAAGACACAAATACGGACTAATGGATCCTACATAAATAATGTCGGGTCCTGTAATAATTAATCCTTTTTCTCTCTCTTGTAGTATGATCCTCCATATCAGGGCATCCTGTTTCGTTTCAAATACATACTCAGAAAGTATACCCTTCAAATGAGATTCTTTTGGCAAACATACAGCAGGGAAGCATTTTTTAAGTGATTCAACTTTACTATTCCATCATATAATTTACTTGGTTAAATGGAGATCCCTATCTTCCAAAAGAAGGAAGAGGATCATTGCTCCGATGTACAAGTAAAATTCAAGAACAGATGGCTGGATTGATGCTGCATTTTAGCAAAAAGGAAATCCAAAACATGATAGCTCTTTGTTGGATTTGATAATCAATCAGACCAAAGATATGGATACTCTATATGTAAGATACACCAAAAGGAACACATTCGAAAAGCACAACCAAGGTAGAGTTTGGTAGATGTACTAGAACAAGATAGAACATGACATGAGTTCTATAGTATATCTAGTACTGCCTCCATCTTTTTTATAAGGTCCTCCTTACCAAATCATATATACTACCGAAACATGTAATAACATTAATTATCGTATTGATTTTGTAAAAATTAGTACAATATTCCAAATTAACCCCTTTTTAAAGCAAATTCCTTTTATTATGTATTAATTGTGCCACTTTAAACTCATTGAAGTTATGAAGGATATACATGAAAAAATAATAATAAATGCTTCTAAAACATTACATAGAATCTTATATTAAGGATGACAAAAGATTTCTTGAAATGGTCTTATAAAAAGAAATTGAAGGAACATATTTTAAAAATAGAACTGAAAACATCATGTTGAAAAATGGTTTATTCAGTTCCACTAAAAAGGATGGAATCAAAGAGAACAGAATGAAAAAATATTTCATTCTGCTCTATCCATGCATTAAGCAATACACCAGTATAAATTAAATGATATAAAAATTTGCAATCTTACAAATAATTCAAAGCGACAATGCAGTACAAATTAGAAAGAATGCATAAAAATCAAGGCAGCATGACCTAGATGCCCATGGTTAGTTACAGCAAAACACACAAGCACACACAATGTGCATCATAAGAAAATTTTTATTAAGTGAAAATATGCATCTGGACAGAGAAAAATTCTAGATTAACATGTCAACAATTATCAAAGAAAAAGTATATTTTGAACATACGCAATTCCTTGACCAAGTGTTGTTGCAATTTTCATCCTCATAGCCCAGTCTAAACTGCGACCTCCCCTTGGTATGTGATGTAGCCATTTATCTAAGGGCCCATTAGCTACAAACTCATACACAATGTAGCGGTCACCATGATCATAGCAGCATCCCATCACAGCCACCAGATTTGAATGATGAAGCCTTGCAACCCTGCCAATTTCAGAATAGAACTCCTTTTTCCTCTGAAAGCTTGATCTCTTTAATCTCTTAATTGCAACCTTTGAGCCATCTGATAAAACCCCACTGTACGTACCACCAGTCTTGGTATCCCCAACAAGACGATTACCTTCACTGAAGTTCTTTGTAATAGACCTTAATTCCTCTTTGGTAAAAACTTTCCATGATGGAAGAGAAGCTCCTGGATTAGATAGTTTTCTAGACCGCCTTCTTTTTTTTCCCCGCTTATATACAAGAAGCCAAATTACCACTGCTAATGTTGTGGAGAGTATCAATGCACTCACCACTGCAAGGATGATAAGGTATTCCCTGTGACAGTGCATATGGTTACATTTTGTATCTGAGATGAAAAAAAAAAAGGAAAAAAAATTAATCAGCAACAATAATTAAAAAGTTTATATAAAAATTTAATCAAGACCTGGAAAAATAAAAAGAGGAGATGCAAAAGTGCAGCATATTTCTGAAACAGAAGACAAACCTTCTGGGAGAGAATAAAAGAATTGGAAAATATGAATACTGAATTTATACTGAATGAAATGAGAATTGGCTCTAGCAGTAATATATAACTTGCGCATACCTATATCAAGTATACATAGAGAAGCATGAGGATTGTCACATCTCTCACTCATGAGAGATCTAGAACTGTTAGTCATTACTGTACATAAATTGTCTGCACTGTTCTTATGACATAGTCCGGTTTCAGTACAATTGGGTGGAACATCAACGAAAGGAAACATGGACTTATTCCACTGTGAATTGTCAGACCATATCCACTGATAACCAGCTGTAGAGTTCAGTCTTCCGCCAATCCAACAACTATTTATAGATTCACCACATAGACTCTGAGCAAACTGTAGTTCCTGAAGTGATGTCAACGAGACTAAATGTCCACCATACTTATTACAACAGTTCTCCGAGTCATTCCAAGATTGAGGACTCCCATTATGGAGAAAGCACTTGGTCTTGTTAGGGTCAGTAACCCAACCACTTGGGCATGGTGCTGCGCAAGGAGAGGAAAGACTATAATATTTGGATACTAAAGCATCAGTTCAAAGTCTATCAGGACATGATATAGAAATGATAATCAAAATGTGACTTCAAGCACCATCAGATGCAGTGCATTAAAATTTAAACAAAATACATGTTATCATAAAAAATAAAACGCATCATGTATTATGGTGCAGTAGTTCTTAGACCACTCATTTGGATAATTGGATGTCAGCATGAGAATGCATCTAAATGTAAATTCACTCAGGAGAAGGAACCTGCCAATTAGTTATAATTAGTTTGTGTATTAGTTAGTTTGCAAGTTTTACTTGGATGATAATAACAGATTATATATATCATCTGTTATTAAGTTAGTAACTATGTGTCGGTGTTAAGGTCAATGACATGAGGCAAAGGGCTAGTGGGGAAAATCAGGACCAGCTGGCTAATGGGCCAAGTCATGGGCCAAGGGTCTGGAAGGTGTATACCTGAACAGACACAAAAGGATGAAAATAGAGAGGTTTGGGAAACTTGCTGGCATAGCAAGCTGGTTATGCTGAAATGGTATTCACATATGAGTTAGTCATTATGTTAGTAACGGTGGGGGAGAAGGGATCTTATCAGAAAAGTTTTTCATTTTCAGCTGTAAGCTTGGACAGGATATTATCCTCTCTGTGGAGCCATAAGCTTTGGATGGTTAGGGAAAATAGAAGGGTCTCATCCTCTGTAATCCCTTTTATGTTGGTATTAAGTAATAATACTTCATCTTTCTTGCGAGTGTTTTCTTTGGTTCCTACCCGTGGGCCAATATTGCGGCCGTGTGCACATTTATTTGTTTAAAACAGCTAGCTAGCAACTCTATAATTTACTCATGTATAATATTTGATGTTGATCAATATTTATCTTCAATCACATTTCTATGAATACTAATCCTCCATTTCAAAATATTGATCAACTATCATTTAGGGTAACTACGCAAGGACTAACAAAGCTTTTAATTTGTCCCAATTAAAGTAAAATGTAGCTGCATTTAACTTAATAAAATTACATTAAACCACTCAAAATATGATCACATAATTAATACGCTCTTCCCATTCTAAACAATAGCACTCAATTTCAAAATAACTGTCCCTTAAGAAATTTTAGTTTGAATCATATCATTTATCACTATATAAAATCAAAAAAGAGAGAATTTTTTTAAAATTTTTTATCCGTCTCTTGGGATTTCCACTAAATAGACAAGAAAGAATCTTGATGGTGAAAGAGATAGGGTCCATTTCTTTGAGATTTTTCACAGAAAAGCACTGTTTAACAAAAAAAAATCAATTCTCGGCCTTTTAAAAATGTTAGTTTATACTTTTGAAATATCAAAATCTGAAAAAAAAAGATTCTTATTATTTTGAGATGCTGTTTTAAACATTTTTAAAAAAACTGAGATCATAATTATCTTTTCAAATATAAACAAACGAAGTACAACTTTTTCTTTTTATAAAATCTCTAAAATATAAATCACTTTTTATATATTCTTAAAATCACATGTTTAAAAGCTTAAACAATAATGTAGTTATATATTACCTCTAAAACTGAAGGGATTTAATGGTTTTTCATAATCATAGTGCAAAACCCCAAGCATTGATGATAATAATTAATAATAATAGTAGTAGTAGTAGTAGAAGTAGTAGTAATAATAATAATAGCAGCAGTAGTAATATTAATATTAATAATAATGGTGATGATGAGTACCACATCAGAGCAACAGAATCTTGAACCGATGGAGTATTTTCTAAAACAGCGATTGTGCAGAGTAGTATACGAAATCGTACCTTTAGCGTCTCTGTTGAGAGAACCATCGAAGTAACCACAAGTCTCGTTAAGTGTCTACAAGCAAAACAAAGCTTCGATAAATTGATTCACAGCATAAAACATTTAAAATTTCAGAACAGAAAAGAAGAAAAAAATAACACACTCACCGCATTGGAAGCGTGTCCATGAACAGCAACAGCAAGCAAAGGTAGCAGACGGAGAACGAATTGCAGTGCCATGGACTTGACTTCCATCACAACGACCTCAAAATCTCGCAACTACTAATTAAATCGCATACTGAGTGCGTGCGAGAAAAACAGCGCAAGAAGACTTCATTCGCCTCGCCTTGCGGTTACCGTGAGTGAAAATTAAAGAGGGCGAGGCAAATCCCAATTTTCCGTTCTTTTCGTTCATTTCAGTGGTTAGGTGGGTAGGTGCAAGTGCAATTAAGAGATCTCAAACTTTGAAGAGGTGTCAGATCTGTTCAAAAACATGGGTTGGATTCACAATTTAACATAACTCTCCAATATTCTCAAACTAAACGATTGGCCCATCTTTTATTGTTCACCAAAATGGCCCATTTATTCCGTTGAAAAAAATGGCCCATTTTGTTGTAGTCAACTTTCAAAAGCAACTTCAAATAAAATAAGGGTGTCCATCTCCTTTCTATTTATTATATTATATTGAACTCCTTTATTTATATGAAAGTTTTTGTGATAAAAAAAAAGCATATGATGTTATGTAAAATATAAAATAATAAATTTTAAAATTGAAATTCAAAAATCTAAAATAATAAATTTGATTAAATGAAATTAATTAAGTATTACATAATTAATTAGAGGTGCTAACACTTTTTCTATTACATAAATGAGTGTGGAACTCAAATTAGTTTCCAAAGATCCTTTTTATATTTTCTAATTTCTTTTTTCAAAACTTTTGTAAGACTGGCCAAATTAGAAAAAATCCAGGAATAGTGTGAGGAGAGCACATATACGATTGAAGGTAGTGAAAGTTAAATCACTAGCAATCAAACAATGGATATGTTAGTTACCCCTGATGGACGCATGCCAATAGATCCGAAAATGAAGGCAAGCAAGAGAAGCACCATGGTGAAGGTAGTGATATTGCAGTTTCTCCTCTCTCATTCTGTAAGGTTTCTTAACGGTGAATATAATTCTAATTGCTGGAAATGAAAGCATACTATTCATATGATGATTGAGAGTTATGGAAGACTATAAACTTTGACTATAATCCTGCGATATTCTGCAACAATTTGAGTAGTTGAATTGCTATTTCTGGTTCATTATTTTGTTGATAGGCGTATCATATTGTTACACTTTTATTTTAATAAACTTTGGTGGTGATTCCTTATTTTTGTTTTATCTTGTTTGCTATTCGGTCATGACCCAGTTGCAACATATAATAAAAATCAATATTTTAAGAATTAAAGCAATCACGATACTAACTTAATGGATTAGTTTTGATTGAACCGTGGCGAAACTAATAATGAATATATACTAGTATTTTATATTATATCAAGTAAAAACTAAATAAAATATTAAGAAATTGAGATAAATTAAATTATAAATTAAAATAAAATACTCGTACTATATGCTTTTTATGATAAAAATAATAAAAAGGATAAATGATAAAAAAAATTGTGTGTAGGTTTCTATACCTTATCAAGAGAATTTTTATTTAGTTAAAAGAATATTTTTAAAATTAAAAAATAAAATTAAAAAAAAAATAAATTATGATGGTTCAAACCTGTTCAATTCACCAATTTTTTTTAGTAGTTTTGCTGATTTTAAAGTCATCCGTTTATTTTTATCAAATGAATCGAACTCATGATCAATTCTCAATTAAATTGTTGAACTGGATTATATGATTCAATTTTCAAAATTATATATTAAATATATTCATAATATTCTAAACAGAAAAAAAAATCTACATACTAACAGTCTCCTTGATTTTAGCAAGCACAGCTTGGCAAGTGTTTTCAATAAACCATAACCACACATTTTGCATAGATAGATTATTGGGTGCAACGTTGGTTGGTATCTAAACCTATGAACCTGTATATGAGTGGGCCTTTCAAAAGTCACCATCGCCTAATACAGATCCATGAGCCGTAGTTGTCTTAAGCTTTTCGGACTTGAGAATTTGGGATGTAAACCATGTCACGGTCCAAATAATGGAATGGGATCTTATACAGCTTCAAAATACACTGCATATTGTAATTCTATTATTAAAATTTATTAAATTTGATTTTGAATATGAATGTAAGAAAATAAATCCAATTATGGTTTGCTGTAGTTGTTTATAGAACCGTATAGAATCATAATTCCTAAATGATAGAATGCAATTGAAACTCAATTATGATATGAATAATGAGCATGTTTGCAGGTCAGCAGAAGCCGCAGTGAACTGCATCAGATGTTGACATAACGGCCTTACATTCACTACTTGCATTGGATGCCACACAAATGAAGCTTAATGTTAAATTTAAAAATTATTCATTGTCATATTGTATATTTAAATTTTCATTTAAAAGTAAAATAATCTCTGAAAATATTATTTGTGTAATTATATTTTTTTTATATTTTATAATATGTCTTATAAATTTTATCTCAAATTAAAATAATATTTTTAATTAACTAGTTAACTAAAAGGGATTTTTATTTTTTATTTTTTATTATTTTAATCAATATTCAAATTTCTTCAATCAATACTTAAATATTTTATAATATATTTGATATCATCTTTAAAATATTATTCTATTAATTAATCTAAATTTTTTATATTAAAAGTTTCAAGTATTTTTTTATGCTTTAATTTATATTTTATTGACATTAAAATAATTTTATCAATTAAATTAATTTTTTAAATATTTTTGTTATTTTTATTATGTGTATGCATGAAAAAAGCATGTGAAAGAATTGAAAATTTTAAATTAATTTGTTAGTTTCTATATTTTATTAAATTTTTAATTAAATTCTTATAATTTAAAAATTTTAATTGCATTCTTATAATTTAAAAATTTTTACTAAATCTTTGAAGCTTAAAATTTACCTTTCATCTCTATCAATAACTTATAAAAAAAATAATGAAAAACATTTAAAATTAAGATCATTTGATCCTTCCTTTTGAAGAAAATTAGTATTAGTTATCTGAAAAACTCATAGAAAAATCATATAAAAATTAAAAAATATAATTGTATCAACAGAAAAATTAAAAATCGACTCATAATTCTAAAAAAAACATAAATAAATTGTTTTGTATCAATTATCAAATCACTTAAAATAAAAATTTTACAAAAATAAATAAAAAATTAAATAATTAGACGAAAGAATCAACTATTAACTTATATATATATATATATATATATGAAGAGGGATTAAGTTAATGCAAGAGTAACTTTGCTTAGAATTACTCCACTTAATAACTCTCATATGCAATTAAATTTCATCAATCCAACTATTAAATTAATAAATTATATTATATAGATCATTTTTGTAAAATTTTATAAAATTTAAAAAATATTTGATATCTCAAAAAATAAGTTCAAATTAACAGATAATATATTTCTTATAATATCTGTTAATTTGAATTTATTTAATAAAATATCAAACATTTTTTAAATTTTATGAAATTTTACAAAAATGATCTATATAATATAATTTATTAATTCAATGGTTGGATTGATAAAATTTAATTGCATATAAAAATTATTAAACGGAATAACTCTAAACAAAGTTACTCTTAAAGTATCTCTCTTTCATATATATATATATATATATATATATATATATATATATATATATATTTGTATTACTTATTCATACTATTTTACCCAACATTTTATTAAGAACTTAACATAAAGGATTATAAAAAAAATAAACTTGTATAAAAAATAAAAACTAAATAAAATATAAGTTTAACTTAGCTATTACTTTAAGATTTGTTTGCAAAAGTTTAAAATTATAAAATTTAATAAAATATTAATAAAATTATAAAAATTAATTGATTAACTTAACTTAATTAAAAAATTTAAATTAAAAGTCAAACATTATTAATTATGATTTCAGTTTGATCACGAGGTTAAATATTTTAAATGCTAAACATTCTTAATTATGGTTTAAGCTAACTAGATTAAATCTTTTCATTCCAAATAATTAAGTTACATTAAAATTAGTTTAATAGTAAAAGGTTAAGAATTAAAATAGTTTATCAAAGATTTAATAAAAAATAAATCTTATTAATTATGGTTTTAGTTTGATGAACAAGGTTAAACTTTTTAAAGATTAAACCACCAGTGATAAAATAGTATTTTATAATATGTTTTTACATTGGTAGTTTCAAAATTGAAGTAGAAAAAAGATGATAACATTTTGTAAATAAAACTAATATATTTTACATTGTTTTCCATCTAATCGATGAGAAAGTTTTTACATCGATTATTGTTTTAACTGATGTAGAAAGTTAAGATTTTATATTAGTTGTTCTGTCTAGCTGATGTACAAAATAAATTTTATGTTGTTTGTTTGGAAAATTGATGTAGAAAATCTTATTTTTTTAATTAGGTTTTCGTCTTTCTCGCATTATTCTTCTTCTCGGAATGTCTCATTTCCCCTTTCGTCGTAACAATTCTCCCTTTTTTCACCATTATCCCAAGTGAATTTATTCATTTTTAAATCCAATTCCTGCTTTCAAATGTGAGAACCGTGTTCGTCATTCTCCTCCATACTATTTTTAAACTCTATTAGTCTTCCATCACCATTTCAAGCTTGGGATCATCAACATAGATAAGATAATCATTGTTTTACATCATCATTATTTTGAAACAACATTCTCATTGTTGTTTATTTCTTATTCTTCATCAACATAATCCTGCTCCTTGCTTTCACCAATTCACTTCGTCACTGTGAACTTGATCGTCCCTAGAGGAGAATGTGTGACTACCATTGCTTACTTTTGAGTTATTTTAATGATTTACTGTAGTACACTATTTATTGGTTGCTGGGTTGTTTGATTATATATATATATATATATATATATATATATAGATATTTATATATATATATATATATGTGTGTGTGTGTGTGTGTGTTTAAATAGTGATTTTGTTTGATGTATAGAGCACACAGATAGATCCCCATTTTGTGCATTTATATATGTAGTAGAATTTAAAACTCCTAACCAACTATTACCATTTAAAAGAAATAATATGCATGCCAATATGTGACAAACTTCAACGGTAAAATGATTGAGGCACTATGCCATAAAGAATAAGAATAGAGTGATTGGCTCCTACAAAGTTTGGAGGTCAATGGGGGTATCTCTTAATCCTATAAAGCTTTATGACTTAATTTGAATCCTTAGTAATGCATTCCTTTATTTCCATTCTCCATTAAGACAAATTTTATAGAGGATGGGTTGGGTAGTTCCAAACATTGAAGAAAAAAAAAAGTAATGTTTAAATTAGATTACTTAATTTTTATTAATTGTTACTATTATCATTTTAGGATTTCCTATCATCTTCTTATTACCTTTAAGAAACATAAACACTGTGAACATATCCATCAAAACGTCAAAAGTAGTAACATAACTAAGTGTTAAAGAATTTAAGACTTGTCTTATCCACCAATGCTTAGACAAAAAAATTTCATATTAAAGAAGTGCATATTCCTTCTTTAAAATAACAATAACCATATTTTCATTTTTTTCTAATTTAATTTTTTAAAAATAAAAAATTACTAACAAAAAGTATGTATAAGATAGATGATACTATGAATATAGTATAAAAAATTTACTGCATTGGTTGGCATTTCCCTCCCTCTCAAGCTAATATCACACCCCATATTATTGTTTTGTTCACAATATAAGAGATTGATCTTAGTGGTTCCAAAATATAATAGATTAATAATAATCTAAGGATCTTAATTCGTTAGTTCAGTTTAAGAATAGTGTTCAAAATATTCACAATGCTTCAAAAATAAAAATAAAAATAAATAAGGTCTGAGTCAAAATCTTAGCATAATGGTTGGACCTAATTGTAGTAGTTAAATGAGTTAGTTGAATTTGTTGGAGTATCTAATTGCTAATATCACGACCCTTATTATTGTTTTATGTACCATATAAGAGATTAATCTTAGTGTTACCAAAAGATAACATATTAACAGTAATGTAAGAGTCTTAATTTGGAAGTTCAATTTAAGAATAGTGTTCAAAACCTTCACCATGCTTCAAAAATAAAAATAAATAAGGTGTGAATCGAAATCTTAGCAATGGTAGGAACCTAATTGCAATAGTTAAATGAGCTAATTGACTTTCTTGGAGTATCTAATTGCTAATATTCATTTCATCATTGAAAAATTAGTTTTCTAAGTTGATTCAGATCTCTTATTCATGTTTATAATATTTATCTACCGTGACTTATATTTTTTACACGTTTAAATAAAGACATGGTTGATCCATCTAGGAACCCTTTTTTACAAAGCGGATCCAACAACAAATCTCAGCAAAAGAAAGGAAGATGAGCCACATAGTTAAAGGAGTTAACCTTTAGTCAAAATGGTGATTGAAGGATTCCAATATAATTTAATAAGAGAATTGGGAGTCTTTTGGGGGCCAAACAAGACAAAGTTCAAGAGCTACTTTGCCCTACTTGGACGTAGTAACGCTAATATTTTGAAGAAGGATTAGGATGATGTAGAACTTCATACTAAGGAGAAAATTTGGGAAACCATCATGGTATACTGAGAACTTGTCTTTCTAACTATTTATATAATAAACATGATTTTCATTTACCAACTTATCTCTATTGTGTCATGTAGCTTACTTATGATGTACATAACATTGAATTACTTAAGAGAAAATGTCTTTCCTTTACGGATGAATGTTGGAGGAGGATTCAAGATTCATCTTATGAGTAAATATATTTATAGGCCATTAAAGATGCTTCTCCATATGAGGAATATCAATTCCTTGATGATGATGCTTAGAAAGCATTTGTTCGAAGTAGATAGGATCTTACCTTTCTTGTCACTTAATTTAAATTAGTTTTTATATCATATTATTTCACTTTACAAATAGGTTTTTTTAATTATCTTGACATATCAAAATAGAAGAGTAGAAGAAAGAGACAATAAATTGCTGCAAATAATCTCTACCTCCATACATTGCCTTCTTAGGGCTATGAATTGTTAGAGGAAAAGATTTTGCAATAGAAGAAGAGAGAACAACAAGCATCCTCTAAGATAAACTCATTTGGTGTGGTTTCTCCTCCATCTCCACCCAGTTACCATGAGAAATGGAAGAGAGCACACATAGACCTTTTAGAGAATATACCTTTGACCTATCTCAACTTGTAGTTAAGAGGATTGTAAGTGATTAAGTCAAAAATCATTTTTCTATTTAGAATATCAAATAAGACTTTGTTAACATTCTGCTTCATATACTTTAGTAGGATTATTTGGTTGAACAAAGCTCTCAAGGAACCTTCGTGCCTAGGTGACGAGATGATATCCTCACTATTGCTATTGGGAAATCGAAGTATCCAGGTCGTGTTTGTGCTATTGGATGAGGTGTGGAGATACGAACCTATTTTGGTTCATCTTTTGTTAAACCAATATATGAGGAAGGAACTATTTTTAAGGAGGATGTGGCTTCCATTATAAAGGAGATGAGATGGGCGAGTAATGAGGAGCTTGCAGAAAATTAAGAGAGGAAATAGGGCAAAATCTTAGAGAGAAGTTTTGACAGAAATTGGTGTCTTTAGGACTTTCCTAGCAAGAAAATAAACATGACCAAGTGGATCCTTATCCTAGGGATGTGAGCATAAAGGGAAGTAACATAGTGGGTGTGAGTTCAAACCCCCTAAAGGATGAGCAACTTCTACAAATCCCAAATGACCACAAGTTATATGCAAAGGATCCTCTGCATATAGTGGTTGTTCAGGAAGTATACCATTTAGGTTTAACAATACACCACATCCAAATTAATGATGATAAAGTGAGGGTGGTGGTTGAACAAGTTATAGATGCAAATGCTCTTGTCCCTATGCCTGCTAAGGAGGTTCAAACAGTGGTACAGACCCTAAATCATTTCACTCTATGGTCCAAAAGACTTAGGCACCAAATTAAAGTCTAAGGTATTAAATTTTCATTCTATGTTACTACTTGATTTAAATGTGAGGATTACTAATATTTATCATATATTGTTTAGTAATCTGAGGTTGTTGCTAAAATGGATGTTCCACCCAGACTAAAGGAACCTAAACTTGATCTAATTAACTCATTCCTTTACACTTGCCTTATAGTTAATTCTAGAAGCAGATGTCATAGGCAAGCCCACTTCAATCCCCTTCTATATCACCAAGAAGGATATTGCAAAGCTCCTGGTAGGTAATGACTTGTTATGCATGTCTATGATACAACTATGGATGATGTAAGTATATTTCTAAACCTATATCACTTTTACTACCTATCAAACTTTCATTAACCTTCTACATATCCAAAAAATCAGGAATAAATCTGTTGAGAGCTAAGCATACACAACATTTTTTTTATTTTAGACCACACGGAACATATCCACACCTAAAAAACCATGGTCAAATCTGGGAATAGGCCATAATTTTATAATAGTTGTCAATTAACTATATATAATATCCAATTCACCTATTTTTATAGGAAATTGTTGCCTATTCTTTTTATGCTACAGTTTATTAAATGTTGGCAAACAATGGCTACAGTTTTATAACTGTCTTTAGTTTATACCATTAATATAGTCATCGACTTAAATTTAAATATATGTATGTATATAAAACTGTATTTTAAAAATTATAAAAAGTGTCCTAAAAGGAAAAAAAATTACAAACTCAAATTTTTTGTACTTAAAAAAAATATTAATTAAAACCTTCTCGATATCATATTGTAAAATCCTTTTTTTTTTTCTAAAACCCTTTCACGCATTCTATTTTGCTCTCGTCACAATTCTATGCACAATGTCATTCTCGTGTTATCGTCAAACAAGGAAGCCATCTTCATTATCCAATTCAATCGACAAGATTTTTCGCAAACTCATTCTCTTTGTTACGTACAGTCTGATTCACACAATTTCGAAGTTCAGTTCTATCTCCAAGGTACACACTTCCCTGTTTATAATTGTATCTTTCCATTTTTATAATTCTTTCTCTCTATATATATATTTGTAAGTTTTGAGAAGCTAAAAGTGATATCATAACACCATATTAACATTTGATTTCTATTTAACATGTTCTATTCTGATGATTAATTGACAGGATTTGATTCAAGTTTTTTTAATTTTGAATGGTTCATTCAATTCTTAAAAGAAATATTTAACAAAAAAGAAATATTTAATTAATTACTTATAATTAAATATTTTATTTTAAAATATTCAATTTAATTTAGATGTTTTTGGTTTAAATACGGTAGAGATATACCTATATTTTATTTGTTACGAAAAATTTAAATAGATTTTTAAAGTTTATATTCAGTTTTTTTAAACTTAAATATTTTTAATTATATTTTTATAAATGATAGAGATGACTCAATCTAATAAAATATTTTATAAAGTAATAAAATTTAATTATAAATTTTGAATTTCAAATTTTTTCAATTATCTTTTAAAAAAATATAAAAAAGTAATCTAATTTTAATTTAGAATAGAATAAAAAACATAAATTATGAACAAAATATTTAATATAATTTATTTACTTTTAATTTTTTTCAAAACTCATTGAACAATTAGATTTAATAATTTTTAATACATCATTTTTATTTTATTAGACTTAGAGTATAGTAACAATGCTGAAGAACAAGCCACATATTATATATATATATATATATATATATATATATATATATATATATATATATATATATATATATGATAATTAAAATAAAAAAAATTATTATGTGATCTAATAATTTTAACATTTGATTCTTAAATTGGTATATTATAATATATATATATATATATATATAAATATATACTAATACATAGACGGAGAAATAAAAAACTTATAACATATAACTATTCAATTACTTATAATTCAATGTTTTGTTTTGAAATCTTCAATCTAATTTAGGTGTTCTTGATTTAACTATTTTAGAGGTATAACTATATTTTATTTTTTATAAAAAATTTAAATAAATTTTTAAAGTTTATATCCAATTTTTTTATTTTAAATATTTTTAATTAAATCTTTATAAATGATAGAAATGACTTAGTCTAATAAAATACTTTGTAAAGTAATAAAATTTAATTGTAAATTTTAAATTTTAAATTTACTTAATTATTTTTAAAAAAATATGAAAAAGTAGTCTAATTTTAATTTAGAATACTCCCTCAAAACTAATAATAAAAATCGTAAATTATGAGTAAAACATTTAAGAGATTTTATTTATTTTTAATTTTTTCAAAACTTATTTATCAAATATTTTTAATAATTTATCATATATAAGTCACTTCATTAGATTTAGAAGATAATAATTGTGGTGAAGAACAAACCATATTATATATATATATATATATATATATTATAAAAGTTTTAAAAAATATATACTAATATATAAATAGAAAAGTAACAGAGTTATAACATAGAACTATTTTTAAAATTAAAATCAATTTTTTAAATAATTTTTTATGAAGATATATATTAATACATGGTTAAAAATTATGATTTATATTTCTTTAAATTATATTATCATATCAACCTCTGAAAATTAAATTTTTTAACACAAAAAGTTATTTTTTGCAAAAATTTATCATCCTACAAGATAGATTGAAAGAATATATTTTAACTATAATTTAAGTAAAATTATTTATAAATTTTTATTTGTACATAATTAAAATTATCAATTTATAACTTCTTTCAAACAAACAATTGAAATCAATAGGCATATTTATTGAATTATTACTTTTTAGCATTTATTGATTTAAATGGAGATGATTTTTTTTAAAAAAAAATTGAGTTTAATTACTATAATCATCCAACTATTTAATCAAAAGAATTGCTAAAAATAATTTAATTAAAAGTAGTTAATAAAAATAATTTATTTATGGTGTATGTTTGTAATAATAAATTAACTATCGATTAAAATTCTTGAATTTTTTTATTTTTTTTCATACTTTAATTTGTTCTTTAATATGATGAAATAGTGATATTAATAATTATTCTAAGAAGGCTTGTAATTATATATATATATATATATCTATATATATATATTTTATCCAACTTTTTTTTAAATGAATACAAAAATAGTTTTAATGTTAATGTAAGTGATCCTACAAATTATGTTCTGTTCTAGAAATTATCGATTACTACCATTAACTATATAGCACTACAATAATCATGTCCTTAGTATGAACCCTCCCTATAGTTTGTATTGTGTTATATATTGCACTACTAATTTATTTATTTAATAATTAGATTATTAGCAATGAATAAAGAGTGAACCAAACATCCAAGGTTTTGTGAATAGTATATCAATGGTGTTAATTCATTTTTAGAATTTTCCTACACGAAAGGAAGATCTCAAGGAGATAAAATTTTATGTCCTTGCACTAAGTCTAGAGATCTATGTTGGAGAAGAAGAAATGTGGTTTGGGATCATTTAATAGTTAAAGATTTTTTAAAAGGATACAATGTTTAGGTAAATCATGGGGAGCAAATACAAGAGCATATGGAAATTGATAATGACGTGGAAGGTGAAAAGA
Organism: Canavalia gladiata; assembly: GCA_037954105.1. Lineage (NCBI taxonomy): Eukaryota > Viridiplantae > Streptophyta > Magnoliopsida > Fabales > Fabaceae > Canavalia > Canavalia gladiata. The sequence continues at coordinate 15,418,853 of CM075662.1, read as the reverse complement.
ACTCACACGACAATATTGATGGATTATATATGATACATTTAGAAATATGACAGAAATGGAAGGAGTTAGTGAGGGTCCCAATGAGGATGTTAAAAAATTCTACAACTTGCTAAATGAGGCAAAACAAGAACTATACGAAAGATGTAAGAGTTTTTCTACTTCGATTGTACCTGTTGAAATGTCTTCATGGATGGAGTAATGCTTCTTTCATTGCTCTTTTAGAACTATTGAAAGAAGCTATGCAAAATTTGAACATTCCTAATTCGTTTTATAAGACAAAGTCCACGATTAGAGATTTAGGCCTCGATTACAAAAGGATTCATGCATGTCCAAATGATTGCATGTTATATTGGAAAGAGCATGAGAATGATGATTCTTACAAAGTTTATAAAGCGTCACGATGAAAAACATTTTGTGAACTAGATTGTGAATTTGAGTAACAAAAGGATGATCATAAAGTTTCTGAAAAAAATTTGAGACACTTCCCATTAATACCTAGAATTCAAAGGCTATTTATGTGTTCAACAACCATAGAGTCAATGAGATGGCACGATGAAGAACGTTCAAAGGATGGGAAACTATGACATCCTGCGAATGGCCAAGCATCGAAGGACTTTGATAGAGTTTATCCTAATTTTTCTTCTTAGTCTCATAATTTAAGACTTGGATTAATGAGTGATGGGTTCAACCCATTCAAAACTATGAGCATATCGCATAGTACATGGCCTGTTCAAATGATGGTATACAACACTCCATCCTGGTTGTCTATGAAATTTGAATATACAATATTATCGTTATTGATTCCTGGACCGCAATCACCAAGAAAAGACATTGATGTATATCTTCAACCATTGATTGAGGAGCTAAAGGAATTATGGGAATCAAGAGTACAAACATATGATGTTTCAAGTGTCGCAACCATAATTCCGACGAGACGATGAACTCACTAAAGTTTTGAAAAGAATTTTTGATTGGACTAAATGGAGTCGCCACCAAATTTTATTTTTAGGGAAAAGATTTGGAAAAGCCCTAACTTGAGGAAGAGATTTAGGTTCGGGAGTCGGTTGCGAGTAGGGAAGGTGTTAGGCACCCTACTCGTTCATTCTGAAGAACGGTACCCTTAAACTGAGTGCGTGATTTATTTGAAAATTGTTTGACCCCTTTAATTAGACTGAAAATAAATAGATTGATGGAAGATAGCCTAACAGGACTTGATCCTGCTCCTATGTATTCTTCGATGCAATGGAAAACTCAAGGCTTACGTAGTTTTGGTGTGAAGGCTTGACCTTCAGAGGTGTTTGAAAATGAACAAAGTATTTTGAAAATATTTTAACGATAATCCTTAGTCCACATATGCACAGGATCCCAGACAACTACAGCTGCAGTGGGAACCATACGAATCTCTAAACATTAAACAGCAGAAAAAGTTACAAGTTTGTGTTTAGGATTCGTCGCATGAGACTAAGGATTCCGAAATGAAGTTTTTCTTGAAATTATTTACAAAAGGGTTCTTAGTCCACATATACACAGTTACAAAAGAGTTTTAAGCATCCAAAAATCATGAAATTTATCTTGAATGAAAGCTTAAAGAAGTATCCACATTTACAAGCAAGATCAGAGATCAAATGGGATGTATAAGACTCCAAAGTTATCTCAAAAGACAAGATAGTGCTGTTGTTGTTGAACTTGAACAGTGTGCAAAGATCTGACCATATCTTGAGATACAGAGGTTATATTGAGATAAAATTAAATCGTTGGAAAGATAAAATCCAGGGATATAACATCTTTTATACCTTAAGCTCTAATTCGGACACGTGAATATCTGAAAGTGTGTTGAAATCAACGTCAAAATTGGTGTGCTAATTAGTGACAAAAGTCAAATGTGTTTTGCATTTTCAACAAAGTGCATGTGCAAGAAATAAAAGAATGGAAAAAGTAAAAAATGATTGAAGATCTTTTAAAGATAATCCTCTATAAATAGGAGGGTTTACAAGAGGAAAAGACACATACCTTGGATATTAACTCCAATACCATTTTCCATCTTTCTTTCTTTGTTGTTAGTTTTGCCTTCTTCATGGAAGGCTAAGTTTATAATTTAAATTCAAGGATTCAATCTTATTTTCATTTTAACTTTGAGGTCTTGATCTTTATTTACATGCTTATTAGATTATTTCTACTGCACTTTACTATATTCTTCAAAATTCCTTCTTTTAATCAAAGTTTGTTCGATTGACGTATTTTGATTAATGTGTATTAATTTCAAATTGGTTTTTGATTGGTTAAGAATTTTCCAACAAGTTTGAAGAGTAGAAATTTAGTAATTGAATTGAAGGTTTTCATTTTATTACTTACTTCAATTGAATTCTGATAATGAAATTGGGTTAGATCTAATAAAAGATTAAGTGGTTACTTGATCTTGTTGATCGTAATCAATTGAATCCTAAGAGATTTCTCAATAGAGAATTCAAGGATCATTTCAAGGGTTCTATATGATCCTAGGTTGATAAATATAATGTATGATTTTAATGATTAATGATTTGTTAAGAAAATAGCCTCTAAATTCTTTAAGTTGATAATCATTAAGTCAATTTAATTTCATTCTGCATTTTATATTCAAAACCTAATATTAAATCTTTACAAAACCTCCTTGTTCTAACTTCCTCTTAATTTTCTCGAGAATCCTAAATGGCCTTTAGGAGATGACCTAGGTTGTACCTTATACTATATCATTGTAGGGGAAAATCTAGAAATTATTTTTGAGCGTTTGCAACGAGCATGTCACTTAGCCACTTTTAGACCTTATATTACACCTCTAAATTTTTCATTTACCTAATGAATATTCTTAAAGCATCCTTAACCAATTTTAAGTTCATTTTCCCTTGAATTACACTAAGGTGGTCGAATGCACACTTAGTAATTTTTAGATCATTGTTTGCTTAAATTTTTTTCTTCCAAAGGTTGTTTTACATCATTTAGAACTTGGTTATGTGGTTTGTATCACTTTTGAAAGTTTTAAGAAGTTTTATCCTTAACTTCACAATGATGGCTGAATGCCCCATTTTGACTTTGCAAGATCACCTTTTCAAATTTCTTTCTCATACAACCTTAATTCCTTGATTTTATGCATGTGTAGCATCTTAAGCACTTGATCCATACAAGGCTTATACAAAATCCACAACTTGGGTCATGGTCAAAGTGAGTCTTTAGTATCTTGTGAGGCTTGTGTCATTTATGGTCCCAAAATTACAACTTTCACTTAATAGTTTTTAGATCCATGCCCAAAGCAATCTTTTGGGATTTATAAATTAATTTTTCTTTCAATTTCTCATATTTAATTCTATGGATTCAGATTTGGACATAATATTACACAATTTCACCATAGTAAGAAAATAAACAACTTTCAAGCTTTAAACATAAAAACATGCAAAATAGCATTTTTTTTCTCTAAACAACAAAGTGTAGATCCATAAGATCTACTCCAAGATCCATTCATATCCTACCAAAAACACTTCAAAAATTTACTAATGACTTCTCAAAACTTCCCAAAGCATCAAAGTGTATTTTAAAAGAATTTTCACCGATTAAATTTTTTCTAAGTTACCTAGAAGCATTTTAAACCAACCAAACTTCATTTTATTTTTTCAAAAATTACTAAAAAAAATGGTGATGCTCATTTCGAACCATTTAAAGACATCCTTAAGCTCTCATGTGTCCAAACAAAAGGATATCTACGGATTTTAGAGAAAGAATCCACAAAAAGAAAGAAAATCAACCATAAAAAGTAAGATTTAAGGTTAAAAAGATAAAGTAGAAAATCCTACTTGATAGTGACTTAGTGTGGAGTTATGGTGGGGCTTTGGTGATTGAACTTGGTCCCCCCTTGATGTTCCACAAAGAGCTTCTTAGTAAAAGTGGTGTGACTTAGTGTTTAGAGCTTGATTTTAGCTTAAATCTCAAAGATGGAAACTTAAGCTTAAGGTGAAAAGTTAAGATTTTGGACTTGATTCAACTTGGAGAGAGTTTGGAGAATTTTGCTAAGTTTTTAGGGAGTAAAAATTGAACCAAATAAGGTCCCCCATGTAGCTTAGTGAATTTGGTCAAGTAAGGATAAAGTTGGATTAATTTTTTACTTAAGGGTATTTTGGTAATTTTATATAAAATTTCCATTTACCAAAATAATTAAAAATTTAAGGAAATATCATTTTAGAATTTTATTAGTGTTAATGAGGTTGAGTTTGTCACTAATCATGTTTATCTTGTCCTAAATTTAATTAATCAAGGTTAATTAGTCTTAACTATGGTTAAGGAAATCTTAGCATTAATTATTTTTGTCTTTTATGAGTTTACTTTGGATGGAATTCACATGGTGACTCATCACCATAACTTTTACATAGAAATTTCATGCACACTATGTGGGCCCATTCTTGACTTTTTCCTCATACTTTCTTGCTTTTCTAGCCTTCTAGGGGCATTTTTATAATTTTTTTTTTTGCATTACTCAAAAAAATTCCAAATTTTTCCTCTCATAATTCTAATACTTTTTGGTTCATTCTCAATTTAATCTAAGATTATTTGATATTTTTCTAGAAATTGATTAGCTCTATGCAAAAAGTAAAGCTTTCAAGGGACGTTTTCATTCCTTCCTTGTTTTCCAAGTTTTTTCTCATTACTCTTAATCATTCTCAATGTTCTCTAATCCTCTAAAATGTATTTTAACTCTTATTTTATATTTATCTTCCACATTATTTGAGTTGTCTAAGTGTAGGGGCATTTGCACCAAACTTTCTAGTTTGTGTTTTTGGTTCCTGATCTTACTTAGTTTCCTTTTAGAGATTATTTGTGATTTCAAAAGTTCATTATGAAAATTTTTGGGTATTACATATAGGGTAAAAATAATCTAGAATTTTGGAAGATTAATCGAAATTTTTTATTTCTATTCAATTATTAAATTAATGATTGTAAACACCCATTTATGTCCGAGGCCCCACCCCCAATTATAAAATTAATCAAGAAACTAATACTAAGTTAAAAAGAAAAAAACAAAATTTGGAAATAAAAAAATCAGAAAATTAAAATATTAGATAAGAATCATAACAAAATTAAAAACCAAAAATCAGAAATTGAAATGAAAGAAATAAAATACAAGGGGTATTTGCGGAATAAAAAATAAAAAAAACAAACAAAAAGGCAGAATAGAGAGAGGGCGGTTTTGGGAAGATATAAAAGCAGGGCAAGGAGAGGCAGAGGGGGCGGGATTTTGATTACTGAAATTTGAGAGGGAAAGCTTATTACTGGGCGTTCTGAGAAATTCTTCGGCAACCAATAGACTCCAAGAATTGAACCTCTGAAAAAGGAAGAGTGGAGCAGCAGGGGAAACGAAAAAAAGGGGACCAAGAATTCATCAAAGAACGGAGGAAGAGGAGAGGAATCCGACACCAGCACCACCAAGAGAGATAGCGCTTCAAGAGTGGCTGGTGAGTCAAAGTCGTCAACATCCAGGTAAACTCATTAAACCTTCTTTTTAGGTTAATAGTGAATTGGTATGATAGAGGAGTATGATCTTGAATGCTAGGAGAAATGGTGAATGTTTTAGTTGAGGCTCGTCTCATTTGTAAGTAGTACTGAATGCCATGCACCTAGAATTCTAGACGAAATTATATATAGGGTTGTGCATTCGGTTGCCTGGAACCGGGGGGTGCAAGTACCTATTGATGTAACCAAATATAATTGATACTATAACAATCTCTTGGCCTTTCTTGGAACTCTTGTTATTATCGCCTGCATGCACCATCAATACGGGATGAAGCTTTTGATGGGGATAATGGATCACTACGTCCTGGGAGCTCCTTAGCCTTCATGGCGTAACAGAGACGTCAACGTCCAAGAATAGCACCTCAGGTTAGCTTAGCTTTTGGAAGGGAGGTGTTTCTTGAAGAAAAGCTCTCTGCATGTTGATCTTTGTAATTCACTCTATGCCTTAGACACGGGTGGTTCGAATTTGAGTTTTGATTCACCCCTGACGAGCAATATTTCTTCCTATTCTCCTCCATTTATAACCCCTTAGTCTGGCACATGTCGATTACCTGGGATGGGGAGATGTCTAGTAATGGATCTGTGAATGGGGGCTTCGTATGCTATGATCGCGCCTGATATTCCTCCAGCTCTGGTCATGACGATGGTTATCATGCCTGGATATGAGACAGGGAGTCTCCGCTCCCATGGCGGCTTGTGAAATGTGCCATCAGCGTTGTCTAACCACAATCAAGATCTAGAGTCCCTATCTGATTAACCATGATGATTGTGGAGGAATAGGTGGCTCCGTATTAGGCCGGTGTGCATATGAGGGTGGATTAACACCACTGTTCGAGCTCCTGGACGTAGAAATGGGTTCCTACGACATGCCATCTTTGCTCTTTATGGCCTTGCAGATAACAAGAATAACATGACCCCAAAATACAGGTATGTGAGCCCATATTGAAAAGTGAGGTTAGTGCCTACGATCCATGCAGCCATGCATATGGGCTGATGTACGTCCAAAGCATGAATAATACCATATAAAGCTGTCTTCCAGTCACAATGTTCTACCTTAGTTCGAGTGGTGGCTGTAGTTCTAGCCAAATACAAATCCTAGTGGTGAAGCGCTGCTGGACTACCCCCAAGACTCAGGTTCGAGACCCACAGGCGAAATTCCGCCTACTTAATTTTCATCATTTTTTCAGCTGTCTAAAAATATGCCTATACATCCTATAATCAAGCTCCAAAGCTTAGCCTGGTGAGCAAAACACCGCGCACGCAATGGGTTGGATGTGGGTTTGATTCCCAAAATAAGGATAAGGGTCACTGGATGTACGCTTAACGTTGGGTCACCCACATTAAGTTCAAAAGCATTTCACCTAAAATAAAGTGTATCTCTCTCTGCAGATTTCCATTCAAATCCAAAATGCAAAAAATTCTAGAAACTAAAAAAGCCCAGAATCCGAAAAGTTCTAAAATCCAAAAATTAATAAAAAATATAGAAAATCCAGAAAATCAATAAAAATTTAATTAATAAAAAATTCTAAAAAATCAGAAAATAATAAAAATTACAGAAATTCATAAACATAATAAAAATTACAGAAATTCATAAAAATAATTAAAAAATAAAAAATTCAAGATTTTCAAAAATTAATAAAAAATTCAAGATTTCCAGAAATAAATAAAAAATTCAAGATTTCCAGAAATAAATAAAAAATTCAAGATTTCCAGAAATTAATAAAAAATTCAAGATTTTCAGAAATTAATAAAAAATTCAAAATTTCCAGAAATTAATAAAAAATTTCAAGATTTCCAGAAATTAATAAAAATTCCAGAAATTCAAAAAATAATAAAAATTACAGAAATTCATAAAAATAATAAAAATTACAGAAATTCATAAAAATAATTAAAAAATAAAAAATTCAAGATTTTCAAAAATTAATAAAAAATTCAAGATTTCCAGAAATAAATAAAAAATTCAAGATTTCCAGAAATAAATAAAAAATTCAAGATTTCCAGAAATTAATAAAAAATTCAAGATTTTCAGAAATTAATAAAAAATTCAAAATTTCCAGAAATTAATAAAAAATTTCAAGATTTCGAGAAATTAATAAAAATTCCAGAAATTCAAAAATTAATAAAAATTTCAGAAATTCAAAAGTTAATAAAAATTCCAGAAATTAAAAAATTAATAAAAAATTCCAGAAATTCAAAAATTAATAAAAATTTCCAGAAATCCAAAAATTAATAAGAAATTCCAGAAATTTAAAATTAATAAAAATTTCATAAAAATTCAAGAAATTAAGAAAATTAGCAAAAATTCTAAAAATTCCTAAATAAACTCATAAGATTTTCAAATAAATTCATAAAAATTTCTAATAATTACCAAATCATCCTAAATTTCCATAATTGCAAAATTACGCCAAAATTCTATTTGTAACCCAAAACTCAAAAAATGAAATTCTTACCTCAAATTCAAGTTTTCTCTTATTCAAGAATCAATATCATTTGCAAATCGTATCTCTTCAAAACTTTAAAAATATCTTTTTCTAATACTTTGGGATTCTAGGTCTCACGCAATGGGCTCTAAATGGGGAACTGGCGGTTTACCTGCTGTTCAGCATTTAGTAGTTCGTATAGGTCCCTGTGCTGCCTTAGCCGCCTCGGACCTTGTGCATGAGTGGGCCAAAGACCCCTCCTAAAAAATAAAGCTTCTTTTCGAATAGCAAAATCTTCAAACATTCTTTCGAAACACTCTTCGAAGGTCAAGCCTTCACAAACCAAAACTACGTAAGCCTTGAGTTTCCCATTGCACCAGGGAATACGTAGGAGCAGGATCAAGTCCTGTCAGGCTAACCTCCATCAAGTATTTATTTTCACTCTAATAAAAGGGATCAAACTATTTTTAAATAATCACACACTCAGTTTAAGGGTACTGTTCCTTGGAACAAGCGAGTGGGGTGCCTAACACCTTCCCCACTCGTAACCGACTCCCGAACCTAAATCTCTTCCTTGAGTCAGGGTTTTTCCAAATATTTTTCCCTTAAATAAAAATTTGGTGGCGGCTCCACATCATATAACTACTCATTTTTAAAATTTTAGCGAGTTCGTCGTCTCGTCGGAATTACGGTTGCGACAGATGGCGACTCCACTGGGGACATTAGAGAGTCAAGCCCGTTCATTTGAGTGTGTCATAATTGATCCCTTTCTTGTTTATTTGCACGATTTCTTTCTAGTATTTTTTTGCACAACTTGTTTACTTGTTATCTATTTGATTTATATATTTGTCTATTCTTTGTATAACCCTAGGATAGATGAATCATAAATTGCAATATATATCTGTATAATTTCCCCAATTGCAGATATCCCAATTACTTGTGTGCCCTCATACACATTGCATATGCATTTTTCATGAGTGGGGCCCTATACCCGGGTCTGAGTGCTACCTAGGACAGAGGGATCTAGTGGTGTCACTCTGGGGCCTACGTCCTGATTGGCTATCACGAAAATCCCGGCTAGAGTGCGCCCTATTCATAATGCCTCACAACTAGTGGCTACTTCTACTGTTGTGGCAAGCATTATGGACTGGAACTTGGCTCTAGTGACCTATACACCTTAGGATTAATAACCACCTTTGAGAGGTTCATATAAAAGGCCATAGATCCTTAGGACAGGTAACCCGCATAAGAAACAAAGAGGGCACACACACCCTTTTCAAGATACAAGGTTCACCACTCACAGGTACTTATTTAAACCAAACCATCCGAAGTGGCAAAAGGGAGTTGAAAGCTAAAATTGGGGAGATACAAAAATCAAATCAAGATAAAAATCAAGAAAATCAAAATAGAAGGAGAAATTCCTAAGAAAATTAGAAAAAGTATTTTGAAAATTTTGAAAAGATTCCAAACAAAAATTTAAAAGGGCATTTTAGAAAGTAGGAAAATAATCTTTCAAAAATACTGGAAAAATATAAAAAGATTCAATAGGAGAGAAAACGAAATTTTGAAAACCTAAAGAACGCTTTCTAGAAAGATTTCAGTAAAGATAAAAGATCTTCAAACAAAACTAGAGGTTTTCTAGCAAAATAAAAAGTACCAAAACTTCTAAAAACAAGTTCATTAAAAATCAAGAATGAATAAATAAAGCAACTTTCAGTTGTTTTCAAAAAAGTCAAATTTCAAAGATTCCCAAGATTTATGAATAATATTCATGCATTCATGCATTAAATAAATTTATCATCGGAAAAAAGATTTCAAAAATCATTCCACATTACATTATACTCATTTTATCATTCACGTTTTGTTGCATTCAAATTATTTCACAAAAATTAATTTTTAACTTCATCAGAAAATTGGAGAAACACAGCTTCCTCTACATCCTTATAGGACTCGTACACAATCAAGAATCATGGATGAGCTGGAGAGACAAAATGAGAAACTGAGAAACGAGGTCAGGACTCTAAAGGAGCAGATGGCCAAGCTGATGGAGGCCATCCAATTGTCAAAACAGAAGGAATCTCTGGGAGAACCCACAGACCCGTCATATCCTCCTGGGTTCACTCCACAAAACCCTTCGCCATCAACTATGCCTCCGCCAACCAAAGGAGTTCATTATGGGTTTTCTCATGGGCATGCACCTTCATACAACCAAACACAAGCCCAAACACAAACCCAAACACATGACCTACCCTCAAACACCATCTCACGAGCTCACCAAACAGCTGTTGGGGGAACGCATCCTATGTTCACCCGAGGGCCTCACCCTATACACATACCATCTTCTCACCATCACCACATGCCTGAGGAATACCCAAGCCGTCCTTCAACTGAGGATACAGAAAAATGGAAGGGTCTAGAGGACAGGATCCGGGCAATTGAGGGAAACGCTTATGAAGCCAAAGATGCATCTGATCTATGCTTGGTACCAGACGTGGTCATCCCTCCCAAATTCAAGGTTCCTGAATTCGATAAATACCAAGGAACCAGTTGTCCAAAGAAACATCTGACTATGTACTGTAGGAAGATGTCTGCATGTACCTACGATGAGAAGCTTCTTATCCATTTCTTTCAAGACAGCTTAACAGGGGCAGCTGCAAACTGGTACACTCAGCTAGAGCGGACACACATCCGTTCATGGAGGGATCTGGCTGAGGCTTTCCTCAAACAATATCAGTACAATACCGAGATGGCTCCCGATCGAACCCAACTCCAGAATATGGCCAAGAAGGGGGATGAGACCTTCAAGCAGTATGCTCAAAGATGGAGGGAGCTAGCTGCTCAAGTGCAACCTCCACTATCTGAAAAAGAGCTGGTCAGCACGTTCGTAGACACACTCCAAGATCCTTTCTATGACAAGATGATTGGTAGTGTGACTTCTAGCTTCTCTGATGTCATCATCATTGGAGAAAGGATCGAGGGTGGCATGCGTCGAGGAAAAATCATGCACAACGCCACAAGGACAGTTGGCGCCTCTACAGAAAAAAGGAGGACAGGTGAAGCTTACAATGTGGTTTCTAATCAAGGCCAATACATTCCTCAAATGGCACAGTATGGTCCAACTGGCTTCCGACCACCACCGTATACACCATACACACCTTACACACCATATCCTTACATCGCCGCTGCATACCAAACACCATACCATCCTACTTACAATTACGCGACACAAGTCCGGCCACCAACACCATACACGGCCCAAACACAAGTCATAAGCCAAAATACCAACCAAGGTCAGAAAAAGGAGAAGAAGCCTGTCCACTTTGACCCTATCCCAATCTCCTATACCGAGTTGCTACCTCGGTTGATTCAAAACTCCCTAGTCGCGCCTTATCCTTTGAAACCTCAAGAGCCACCATATCCTAATTGGTACAATCCAAATGCCAGATGTGATTACCATGCAGGATTTATTGGTCATTCTACTGAGGATTGCCTAGCGTTGAAGTGAAAGGTACAAAGCCTGATTGATGCGAAATGGCTGGATTTTGGGAGGCTTGCTCCTAATACAGAAAACAATCCGTTGCCAAATCACAAGAGCCCGTCAACCAGCTGAAAGAGACGGGAATAGCACGACAGGGCGCCTTGTACAAATTGAGGATATTCATCCAGAAATTCTCGTACTTTTCAAAGTTAAGCTTTTGTAAATAAATTTCAATGATTAATACAAAATTTACTTTTTCATGTTTCTTGAGCACGTGCTTTACATCTTTGGCTTTACTTCTAAAAAGTTTTTTTACCCTTCCTTTTCATCATTCAAGCCCACTTCTTCTTCCTATATCCAAAAAATAAATATCAATTGGTGATAATACCAGTGCTGTAATAAATAATCTTGAACGTCGGATTAATCAAGCTCAAAGAAAAAAGCCCAATGAGGAAGCAGAATAACAACCAGGGATTCTAGATCCCTATTCAAAATGTCCTGTCAAATAAAACATCCCGCTGGAATCAAGTCTAAAGTCAGGCAAAATGTAGGGATGCAAGAAAAGATCCACTGAATTGGAAGCCTAGATGACCCAGGCAAGGTCGATGTCAAAATTCAAAATTCAAAGAAAAGAAAAGGACCTGGTGGATTAAAGAAAAAATAATAATCCAGGCAAAATTAAGGTCAAAACATGAAATTCAAGAAGAAGAGAAACCCGCTGGATTAAAAGCTAAAAGAATCCAGGCAAAAGAGGGTTAAAATTCAAAATAATGATTGACAAAGTCATGATTAGAAAAAGGTCTTGCCGGTTTCCAACAATAATTCAGGCAAAATTAAGATCAAGCAAAAGCCTGCTAGGTCAACAATCAAGAATGACCTAGGCAAAAGTTAGGGCACAATCAAGCAAGAGCCCGCTAGGTCAACAATCAAGAACGACTTAGGCAAAAGTTAGGGCACAATCAAGCAAGAGCCCGCTAGGTCAACAATCAAGAACGACTTAGGCAAAAGTTAGGGCATAATGAAGCAGAAGCCCGCTAGGTCGACAAACAATCAAAGACGACCTAGGCAAAAGTTAGGGCATAATCAAATAGAAGCCCGCTAGGTCAAACCCTCAAAGAAGACCTAGACAAAAGTTAGGGCACAATCAAGCAAGAGCCCGCTAGGTCAACAATCAAGAACGACTTAGGCAAAAGTTAGGGCATAATGAAGCAGAAGCCCGCTAGGTCGACAAACAATCAAAGACGACCTAGGCAAAAGTTAGGGCATAATCAAATAGAAGCCCGCTAGGTCAACAATCAAGAACGACCTAGGCAAAAGTTAGGGTACCAAAATCAAGAGCCCGCTAGGTTGAAAACCCATAAGGGCGACCTTGGCAAAAGTTAGGGCAATACAAAAGACCTGCTGGGTTAAAAACTCAAAGAAACAACCCAGGCAAAAATTAAGGTCAAACCAGGAATTCCAGGACAACATGATATCCTGCACCTCATATATTCCTAAAACTGGGGCAAAATTTTGCCATTTTCTCGAGTTCGATTAATTCGACAATCAAGATTATGAAAAGCAGCACTGGCATTTTTCACCAAAAGGTGCCATTTGGGCAATCGAACCCATATCTTTTGTCATCTTTCCCTTTCAAGCACACTACCTCAAACACCCTTTGCAAACCTTCTCTATATCTTTTCATTGATCATCCATAAACCACTTTGCACGCCTCAAAATACACATGCCAAAAGAGATGTGAAAAATGTAAAAATAAAAAGGATTAATTTTGAAAAGTTATGACAAGTCGAATGAATCCTTGACCGTTGCAACACGGTAGGATTGTTTCCCAAGGATTCATCTTCCTACCAGCCATGATGCCACAAAAAAGGGAGTGTGTCTTACTCAATGATACTGACAACTGTTAGGTCTCAAAGATCCCGGAAAGAAGATTCCAAAATTGACTAATAAACCAAGAGACAGAGCCAATCCAGCTCGCCTTAATTCTTGATACCTTTCACATCCACTATGGGGTTGTCGAGGAAGAATGTGTCAGAAAAAAAAAAATAAAAATCAAGAGAAACAAAAGCTTTTTACACCATTTCATGGTTTGCGTTCAATAGCATCTATTTCATCAAAAAATTATTTCAAGCATTAAAATAAGAACCCTGCATCATTTCCGCATTCATTCAAGCATCACAAATACCACATTCTCTTCATTTATTCAAACAGCACATAAGCATCTTTTCATTCAAGTGTTTCATAACTCATTTTCCAAAAATTGATTAAGACCTAGGTAAAATGGCCTGAATTGATCATAATTTAAAGATTTCCAAACTGGGGCAAACGCTTGCCCACACAAAATGGGGGTCAATTTGAGTTCATCCTCAAATTATGGATCAAGTCCAAACTGGGGCAAGCGTTTCCCAAGAAAGATTTAAATTCAAGTTCAAACTGGGGAAAACGTCTGCCCGAGAAAATCCAAGTTGAGGCAATCCTCAATTCCTCAACTCCAATTGAGTTCAATAAGGCAAAGTTGCCCAGAAAAATTCAAGTCAAGCTTATTGAAACCCTTCAAACTGGGGCAAAACGTTGGCCCAAAATTCTTTCAAATCAAGACGTCTCTCAGTTATCAAGAAATTTCCAAACTAGGGCAAAATGGTTGCCCAAGTCTCTTCAAGGAAATAACCTTCAAGCACAAGGTAGGATGCATCATTCATTCGTTGGCCTATGATTGTCAGGCCATAACATTGCATCTTTACATTCCTGCTCACTGGCCTATGTTATCAGGCCATAGCATTGCATCTTTGCATTCTTGCTCACTGGCCTATGATGTCAGGCCATAGCATTGCATCTTTGCATTCTTGCTCACTGGCCTATGTTGTCAGGCCATAGCATTACATCTTTACATTCTTGCTCACTGGCCTATGTTGTCAGGCCATAGCATTACATCTTTACATTCTTGCTCACTGGCCTATGTTGTCAGGTCATAACATTACATCTTTGCATTCTTGCTCACTGGCCTATGTTGTCAGGTCATAGCATTGCATCTTTACATTCTTGCTCACTGGCCTATATTGTCAGGCCATAGCATAGCATCTTTGCATTCTTGCTCACTGGCCTATGTTGTCAGGCCATAGCATTGCATCTTTACATATTGCTTTCAGGCCTATGTTGTCAGGCCGCCATAGCTTAGATTTACTGCTTTCAGGCCTATGTTGTCAGGCCGCCATAGTTTAGATTTACTGCTTTCAGGCCTATGTTGTCAGTCAGGCCTATGTTGTCAGGCCGCCATAGTTTAGATTTACTGCTTTTAGGCCTATGTTGTCAGGCCGCCATAGTTTAGATTTACTGCTTTCAGGCCTATGTTGTCAGGCCGCCATAGCTTAGATTTACTGCTTTCAGGCCTATGTTGTCAAGTCGCTGTAGCTTAGATTTACTGCTTTCAGGCCTATGTTGTCAGGCCACCATCAAGTTTACATTTCTGCATCATGGCCTATAATGTCAGGCCGCCATCAACTTTTAATTTTCTGCATCATGGCCTATGTTGTCAGGCCTTATCAAATTTTTCCTGCACATATCCTGGCAACAGCAGGATTTCATTTGCATTTTCCCAGCAACAGCGGGATCTCATTTGCATTCTCCTGTCAACAACAGGACTTCAGGCATGTTTATTTTTCTGTCCACCTGTCAAGTAGGCTTGCGTTTATCCTGGCAACAGCAGGATTTCATTTGCATTTTCCCGGCAACAGCAGGATCTCATTTGCATTCTCCTGTCAACAACAGGACTTCAAGCACGTTTATTTTCTGTCCACCTGTCAAGCAGGTTTGCGTTTATCCTGGCAACAGCAGGATTTCATTTGCATTTTCCCGGCAACAGCGGGATCTCATTTGCATTCTCCTGTCAACAACAGGACTTCAGGCATGTTTATTTTTCTGTCCACCTGTCAAGCAGGTTTGCGTTTATCCTGGCAACAGCAGGATTTCATTTGCATTTTCCCGGCAACAGCAGGATCTCATTTGCATTCTCCTGTCAACAACAGGACTTCAAGCACGTTTATTTTCTGTCCACCTGTCAAGCAGGTTTGCGTTTATCCTGGCAACAGCAGGATTTCATTTGCATTTTCCCGGCAACAGCAGGATCTCATTTGCATTCTCCTGTCAACAACAGGACTTCAAGCACGTTTATTTTCTGTCCACCTGTCAAGCAGGTTTGCATTTATCCTGGCAACAGCAGGATTTCATTTGCATTTTCCCGGCAGCAGCGGGATCTCATTTGCATCCTTCTGTCAACAACAGGACTTCAAGCACGTTTAATTTTCTGTCACCTGTCAAGCAGGTTTGCATTTATCTTGGCAACAGCAAGATTTCATTTGCATTTTCCCGGCAACAGCGGGACCCCATTTGCATTCTCCTGTCAACAACAGGGCTTCAAGCACGTTTATTTTTTTGTCCACCTGTCAAGCAGGTTTGCATTTATCCTGGTAACAGCAGGATTTCATTTGCATCTTCCCGGCAACAGCGGGACCTCATTTACATTCTCCTGTCAACAACAGGACTTCAAACATGTTTAATTTCCGTTCACCTGTCAAGCAGGTTCGCATTCATCCTGGCAACAGCAGGATTTCATTTGCATTTTTCCGTCAACAACGAGATTTCCATCAAGTTTAAATTTCTGCATCATGGCCTATAGTGTCAGGTCACCATCAAGTTTACATTTCTGCATCATGGCCTATAGCGTCAGGTCACCATCAAGTTTACATTTCTGCATCATGGCCTATGTTGTCAGGCCTCATGAAGTTTAGTTTTCTACATCACGGCCTATAGTGTCAGGCCACCATCAAGTTTCCCTTTCTGCACATTTAAGTTTTCTTTTTTTGCACTCCGGCCTATAGTGTCAGGCCACCATGTACATATCTTACATTTTAGTCCTTGCATGCTCTCCTGCCTCAAATAGGCCCTTCTCACCTCATTTTTCTTGTACTTCAACAGTATTCATAGCCTAATCAGGTTATGCAATCAAACCTTTCATACTTAAACTCTATCGGCACATAAAGCCGGCAACACCATTTAACCGCCACCCTCCAGGCATCCATGAAGTTCATTTTAAGCTCAAGGCTTCTAGTGTTACTCTCGGACTTTCTTCAAAAAGCCTGCCTCGGACATAAAGTGTTCACGTCTTTACTCATTTCCTATCCCGATAATTTAGAGAATTAATTCTCATATTATCTGGTAGAAAAATGAGTAAAGAGGGGCAAACTGTAAACACCTATTTATGTCCGAGGCCCCACCCCCAATTATAAAATTAATCAAGAAACTAATACTAAGTTAAAAAGAAAAAAACAAAATTCGGAAATAAAAAAAATCAGAAAATTAAAATATTAGATAAGAATCATAACAAAATTAAAAACCAAAAATCAAAAATTGAAATGAAAGAAATAAAATACAAGGGGTATTTGCGGAATAAAAAATAAAAAAAACAAACAAAAAGGCAGAATAGAGAGAGGGCGGTTTTGGGAAGATATAAAAGCAGGGCAAAGAGAGGCAGAGGGGGCGGGATTTTGATTACTGAAATTTGAGAGGGAAAGCTTATTACTGGGCGTTCTGAGAAATTCTTCGGCAACCAATAGACTCCAAGAATTGAACCTCCGAAAAAGGAAGAGTGGAGCAGCAGGGGAAACGAAAAAAAGGGGACCATGAATTCATCAAAGAACGGAGGAAGAGGAGAGGAATCCGACACCAGCACCACCAAGAGAGATAGCGCTTCAAGAGTGGCTGGTGAGTCAAAGTCGTCAACATCCAGGTAAACTCATTAAACCTTCTTTTTAGGTTAATAGTGAATTGGTATGATAGAGGAGTATGATCTTGAATGCTAGGAGAAATGGTGAATGTTTTAGTTGAGGTTCGTCTCATTTGTAAGTAGTACTGAATGCCATGCACCTAGAATTCTAGACGAAATTATATATAGGGTTGTGCATTCGGTTGCCTGGAACCGGGGGGTGCAAGTACCTATTGATGTAACCAAATATAATTGATACTATAACAATCTCTTGGCCTTTCTTGGAACTCTTGTTATTATCGCCTGCATGCACCATCAATACGGGATGAAGCTTTTGATGGGGATAATGGATCACTACGTCCTGGGAGCTCCTTAGCCTTCATGGCGTAACAGAGACGTCAACGTCCAAGAATAGCACCTCAGGTTAGCTTAGCTTTTGGAAGGGAGGTGTTTCTTGAAGAAAAGCTCTCTGCATGTTGATCTTTGTAATTCACTCTATGCCTTAGACACGGGTGGTTCGAATTTGAGTTTTGATTCACCCCTGACGAGCAATATTTCTTCCTATTCTCCTCCATTTATAACCCCTTAGTCTGGCACATGTCGATTACCTGGGATGGGGAGATGTCTAGTAATGGATCTGTGAATGGGGGCTTCGTATGCTATGATCGCGCCTGATATTCCTCCAGCTCTGGTCATGACGATGGTTATCATGCCTGGATATGAGACAGGGAGTCTCCGCTCCCATGGCGGCCTGTGAAATGTGCCATCAGCGTTGTCTAACCACAATCAAGATCCAGAGTCCCTATCTGATTAACCATGATGATTGTGGAGGAATAGGTGGCTCCGTATTAGGCCGGTGTGCATATGAGGGTGGATTAACACCACTGTTCGAGCTCCTGGACGTAGAAATGGGTTCCTACGACATGCCATCTTTGCTCTTTATGGCCTTGCAGATAACAAGAATAACATGACCCCAAAATACAGGTATGTGAGCCCATATTGAAAAGTGAGGTTAGCGCCTACGATCCATGCAGCCATGCATATGGGCTGATGTACGTCCAAAGCATGAATAATACCATATAAAGCTGTCTTCCAGTCACAATGTTCTACCTTAGTTCGAGTGGTGGCTGTAGTTCTAGCCAAATACAAATCCTAGTGGTGAAGCGTTGCTGGACTACCCCCAAGACTCAGGTTCGAGACCCACAGGCGAAATTCCGCCTACTTAATTTTCATCATTTTTTCAGCTGTCTAAAAATATGCCTATACATCCTATAATCAAGCTCCAAAGCTTAGCCTGGTGAGCAAAACACCGCGCACGCAATGTGTTGGATGTGGGTTTGATTCCCAAAATAAGGATAAGGGTCACTGGATGTACGCTTAACGTTGGGTCACCCACATTAAGTTCAAAAGCATTTCACCTAAAATAAAGTGTATCTCTCTCTGCAGATTTCCATTCAAATCCAAAATGCAAAAAATTCTAGAAACTAAAAAATCCCAGAATCCGAAAAGTTCTAAAATCCAAAAATTAATAAAAAATATAGAAAATCCAGAAAATCAATAAAAATTTAATTAATAAAAAATTCTAAAAAATCAGAAAATAATAAAAATTACAGAAATTCATAAAAATAATAAAAATTACAGAAATTCATAAAAATAATAAAAATTACAGAAATTCATAAAAATAATTAAAAAATAAAAAATTCAAGATTTTCAAAAATTAATAAAAAATTCAAGATTTCCAGAAATAAATAAAAAATTCAAGATTTCCAGAAATTAATAAAAAATTCAAGATTTTCAAAAATTAATAAAAAATTCAAAATTTCCAGAAATTAATAAAAAATTTCAAGATTTCCAGAAATTAATAAAAATTCCAGAAATTCAAAAAATAATAAAAATTACAGAAATTCATAAAAATAATAAAAATTACAGAAATTCATAAAAATAATTAAAAAATAAAAAATTCAAGATTTCCAAAAATTAATAAAAAATTCAAGATTTCCAGAAATAAATAAAAAATTCAAGATTTCCAGAAATTAATAAAAAATTCAAGATTTTCAGAAATTAATAAAAAATTCAAAATTTCCAGAAATTAATAAAAAATTTCAAGATTTCCAGAAATTAATAAAAATTCCAGAAATTCAAAAATTAATAAAAATTTCAGAAATTCAAAAGTTAATAAAAATTCCAGAAATTAAAAAATTAATAAAAAATTCCAGAAATTCAAAAATTAATAAAAATTTCCAGAAATCCAAAAATTAATAAGAAATTCCAGAAATTTAAAATTAATAAAAATTTCATAAAAATTCAAGAAATTAAGAAAATTAGCAAAAATTCTAAAAATTCCTAAATAAACTCATAAGATTTTCAAATAAATTCATAAAAATTTCTAATAATTACCAAATCATCCTAAATTTCCATAATTGCAAAATTACGCCAAAATTCTATTTGTAACCCAAAACTCAAAAAATGAAATTCTTACCTCAAATTCAAGTTTTCTCTTATTCAAGAATCAATATCATTTGCAAATCGTATCTCTTCAAAACTTTAAAAATATCTTTTTCTAATACTTTGGGATTCTAGGTCTCACGCAATGGGCTCTAAATGGGGAACTGGCGGTTTACCTGCTGTTCAGCATTTAGTAGTTCGTATAGGTCCCTGTGCTGCCTTAGCCGCCTCGGACCTTGTGCATGAGTGGGCCAAAGACCCCTCCTAAAAAATAAAGCTTCTTTTCGAATAGCAAAATCTTCAAACATTCTTTCGAAACACTCTTCGAAGGTCAAGCCTTCACAAACCAGAACTACGTAAGCCTTGAGTTTCCCATTGCACCAGGGAATACGTAGGAGCAGGATCAAGTCCTGTCAGGCTAACCTCCATCAAGTATTTATTTTCACTCTAATAAAAGGGATCAAACTATTTTTAAATAATCACACACTCAGTTTAAGGGTACTGTTCCTTGGAACAGGCGAGTGGGGTGCCTAACACCTTTCCCACTCGTAACCGACTCCCGAACCTAAATCTCTTCCTTGAGTCAGGGTTTTTCCAAATATTTTTCCCTTAAATAAAAATTTGGTGGCGGCTCCACATCATATAACTACTCATTTTTAAAATTTTAGCGAGTTCGTCGTCTCATCGGAATTACGGTTGCGACAATGATCTTTTTTGTTTTTTGTACTTCTCTTAATTAATTGTATTACATGATCATTAGGGGTGATAATTAAAGAAAAAGAATATTATTATTGTATTATCATTGTGTATTAATAGAATTAAAATAGGTTATTAGAAATTTTACTTTTAGTATTCATAAGAGGAATAATAGGCGATATTAGATAGTCATAAGGGAGACTAAATCTCCAAGCTCTGTCATAATTGAAACCATATTTTTGTAAGCTTTCTTTGTCTTGATATTTTATTCTCTTTGTTTTCTTGATTCATTTCTATTTTAAGTATAAGCCTAAAAGAACATTTTTCTTGGTGAGCTCAAAAATCAAGATTTAAATAATCCTTTACTTGTTAGGATAGTCTTTATGGGATGATATTGAGGCTTCTAAATAGTCCTTTTCTAACTTCAACCAGTACACTTGTTTGTGAGTAAAACTTAACCACAACAAACATTTCCTGAGGAATATTTGGAGAAACATTAAGAAGATCTACTAAAATAAAGAAATTAACCATTCCATATGACTATGTAACATATATGCAAGAGTGTGAGTATAATGTTGGACCAAAAATGATCTTGAGTTTTTTTCACAAGTTATAAGTTGCAAGGAGTCAAAATTATGGTACAATACTATGAAGGAGGAGATAAACTCAACGAAGAGCAACAACGTGTGGGATCTTGTTTCGTTGCCTAAAGGTGTAAGAGTCATTGGATGTAAATGAGTTTAATAACTAAAAAGGGCTCATTAGAAAACATAAAAAACTATATAAAGCTAGACTTGTTTCAAAAGAATTCACTTGATGAAAAGGAATCATTTACACAATTACTTTTAATCTTATATCTAAGAAAGATTCCTTATGCATTATATTTGCATTATTGCCTCATTTTAATCTTGTATTGTAACAAATAGATATGAAAACAATTATCTTCAATGGTAATATAGAGGAGGAGGTTTACATGAAATTACCTAAAAGATTATCCTCTAATGTTGATGAGCACTTGGTACATAAGCTTAAGAAGTGCATATATGAGCTCAAACAAGCATCCTATTAATGATACTTTAGATTCAGTGATGTTATCTTTTTATTTGATTTTGTGAGAATATTATGGATCAATGTACATATCAAAATATTAGTGGAATAAAAATTTGTTTCCATATTCTACATATGGGTGACTTTTTGCTTGAAAAAATGATAGAAGCATATTACATGAGGTGAAATAATTTCTTTCTAAAAATTTTGATATGAAGGATATGGATAATACATCTCATGTCATTGACATTAAGATTGATCTTAATATACATCATTGTATTTTATTTCTATTTCAAGAAACTTGTATTAATAAAGTTTTAGAAAGATTATGAAAGATTGTTCATCAGGTGTAGTATATGTTGTGAAGGGTGAAAGTTTTTTATTTGAATCAATGTTCTAAGAATGACCTTGGACAAAAACAAATGAAAAACATTCCATATGCTTCTACAATTAGAAGCTTTATGTATGTTCAAGTATTCACAAGACCTAATACTACATTTGTTGTAGGAATATTAGGAAGATTTCAGAGTAATCCAAGTTTGATCATTAAAGAGCTGCAAAGAAAATTATAAGATACCTTTAAGGAAAGAAGAGTTATATGCTTGTGTATAGACACTTAGAGAGTTTGGGAGTGATTAGGTTCTTTGATTTAAACTTTATTGGTTGCGTTGATTCATATAAATCAATATCTAATTATATTTCCATGTTCATCGATGGGATTATATCTTAGATAAGTTCCAGCCACACTTTAACTACTACTTCCACTACAAAAGTTAAGCTTATTTCATGTTTTTAGATTTTCTCACGTAGAATATGATTGAAATGTTTCATTGTTGGGCTTAGACTCATAGATTCAATTTCTAGGAAATTGAAAGTATATTATGATAATTTAGCTACAATATGTATGGTTAAGAACAACAAAAGTGAAAGTTGAAGCAAGCATATCAACATCAAATATTTAGCCAAAAAGAAGCGTGTTAAGGATAGGAAAGTAATGTTGAATACATTAACATTGGACTATTATTAATTGATCCTTTACTAAGGGCATACAACCATACAAATTTAAGAACATATAGCCACTCTAGAACTTGGTTTCATTTTGCAAAATTGTTATTAGAACAAATATTAACGAAATCTACTTTTATTTATCATATATGATATTTATGCATATAGATTTATTCATTTGTTTAAGAAACATCACTAAAACATGGATCTAGAATAAAGAATTTGAAGATATAATGTAATGTGATATATAGAAGATATAACTAGATTTCTAAAGAAACTATCACCATAATTCATGTATTATGTTTCTTAATATATTTCTTTATGGATTTCTGTTGATAGCATATGAACCAAATGTCATAATGTAATAATTATATGGTCTATAACTGCTCATTATGGTTGTAAAAATGGAAATTCATGTAACTGTCCATGATCTTCTCTTATCTCATTATTTATCCATATTGGAAACATATTTTTTAATTAAAAAATATCTATATATATATGTCATGATCATAAGTAAGGTCCCTTAACACAAAATAAACATATATTTCATCTCAGGTAAATTTATAGTACTTAAGAAATTATTTGTGACATTTGTGTTCTTTGCACTTGTATTTCTATTTCTTTCTCATTGTTTAACAATTCATTTAACAATTATAAAAAAATATTTATTTTTTATTTTATTTTTCTATTTAAAATTATGTATGATGTTCACTTTGTAATAACAGAAAAAATAAAAAATAAAATTATTTTTGCTTACTATTTGTATAAACTAAAATTAATATAAAAATCAATTTAAAGTAGTCCTAAGAAAAATAATTCTCCTATGGAACATAAAATGTAAAAAAAAAGTTATTCATTTATTTTTTTTAAAAAAAATTAAATTATTAAATATATTTATAATAATAAATAATTTTATATTATAAAAATAATATGAATATTTAATTTTTATTAATATATTTTTTATTTAATTAATTTTTACATATTTAAATAAATAATAATTTTTTATTTGTATGCATCAAAATAACACATAAATATACTAATATAGGACGGATGCCATAACCAACAAGTTTTGCCAGAAAAATTTAAAAAAATATATGAAAAATGCTGGTAAGATTACGTTATTATATTATCATACAACAAAAATTATTTTCAATATTATGGGAATCCAACTTTTCTACTTTATTTGAAAAATGAAAATTGTCCAAAAATAAAAAAATTTATTTAAAAATAACATGTACCTAAAATTATTATTTTATTTTTTCTTAACAAATATAGAAATAAATATTTTCAACTAAATATTCTCAATAAGTTTAGATAATTTTACTAGAATATTATTAATTTTTTTAAATCAAAATTTTATATATCTGAATTTTAAATATAGAAAAGATCATTTTAAAACCTACATTACAAAAAAATTAATAAATAAACTTAAAGTCTATTTAAATAATTAATTAAAAAAACTTGCAAACTTAAAGCTTACAAGATAAAAAATCATTAAATAAGCTTAAAATATATATATATATTAATATTATATAAATAAAATATATTTAAAATAAATATAATATAAATATAATATATTAAAATAAATATAAATATATAATATATAAATATAAATAGACTCCTGAATAGATTAAATAGGTTTTTTTATAAACCTAAGCCTAGCTTATTTATTTAAAAATACTTTTTAATAAATTTAAATTTATCTATTTACTAAACGAGTCGAACTTAACTAAACTTTAAATATCAAACTTGTGTCGGATATTTTATTCACTTTCATCTTTATCTTCCATTCAAACAAAATTATTTCTGACTAATAATATTTTATAGTAAAAAACAAAATTATTTCTGACTAATAATATTTTATAGTAAAAAATAAGTTGATACCTAGTCAGTATTAATTAAAAGCTACTAAAGTGTGACAAATGTGTGGGTTAACACAAAGAAAGAAAAAACTTTAATATTTTCTTTCCTGTACCACGTGCAACAGATTTGAAATTGATAATTTAATACATTTTAAGTTATTTCATTAAACTTTATAGAATATTTAAAAAGTTCATACAAATAAATATTTTAAAAACTCGTTTGGTGAACAGAATAAAAGAACATAATAAAATAACTTACCACATCTTATTATGTTTTTGGTATGTGTTGAATTGACACGATAATATAAATTAAATAATTTAATAAATAATATTTTTTAAAAATATTTTAATTATTTTATGAAATATAATTTACAGCCTTCATCATTTATTTTATTTTAAAGATAGTTTATTACAAAAATTAAAATTTTATTATAAAACGAAAATGTTAAAATTATAATTCTAATATGAAATTTTTAATATTATACACAAAAATATAATTTTTTTATATTTTTGAATAGTTTATATATCTCTATTGAAGTGTAAAAATTAAATTAAAAATCAATTTTAATAAAATTACATTAATTTTGATAAAAAAATAATTTTATCATTGTAATATAATTAATATCATATTATTAAGTGTAAAATAACTTTTATATTTTTTATCCAATAAGTGCTTTATTTTTAATAATTTTTAAAATTTATTTTCTTAATTGATCCTCTGAACTTTAAAGACACTGTTCAGTAGTTAATTATAATCATGGTAGCAATCCCCACTAAAATGCATACTTTTGCCATATTTAGGCAAGGCCTGGATTTTTTTTTTTTTTTTTTTCTTCTTTCGTTTTATAACTTGACCACTTCATTTGGAATGATGTTGTTCACGGCTAAACAGCTTAGTTGATGATTTATCATATTAGCTCCGGTATAGCAGTATTTCTTTTGTTACGTTAAAAACTGTTTTTCGGAAAGACAAAAAACTTTTTTGATTTGAGAAAATTTATCTCACAATGCATTTTAACTCCGTTCAGCTTCAATGTGATAAATACTCATGCACTAGTAAGGTGTGTTAAGGTTTTAATCTGGTGTTTGAGCAGTTAATTTCTAAATAGTGGAGACCCCTTTGGATTCTCTCATATTTTCTATTTTCATTGACCACCGGTTGTTGGATGTGGGAGGTGTTTGAGAGCAACTCCGAACAAAATTTGGGTAAGAGTTGTTTAAAAAAAATTTAATATTATTTTTTTTATAAATTTTACATGTATACATTATTTTTATTTATTTATTATCATTTAAATAATTCTTCAGTCTAATAAAATAGTTTTATAAAAAATTTAAATGAATTTTATATACTATTTTATTTTTAATATTTTAAATTTTATTATTATTATTTAAAACTAATAAATAGACCTACTTTTTCATAAGAAACGTTGTTTATCTAAGCAAACTCTCTTTTAAGAGATTTTTCAAGACAACAAATTCTAATGACAAAAAAAAATTAATGCTTAAAATTTAAGAATTTTTTAAGCAACTTTTATTGGAGATGTTCTAAATACATCTTTTTTATATGAAAATTATTTTATATTTAAAAATAAATAAATAAAATAAAAATAGAAAAATATAATAGAATAGAATGAGATATAAAAAAATAAAATATATTAAAATAGAAAAACTATGTCAGAATTCAATTCTCATTGAGTTTCCTGCATCAACTAGAATTTCCTGTTTACTTTGACTATTGAATATGATTATGTCATTTGCAGGCCCCTTTGCATGGATTCTCTTTGGTACCATGTTTTGAACTGTGAAAATAGGACTTGAATTCATGATCTATGATTAGGGTATGGTCAATTATAACCCCATTTTAATTTGGCTAATAGATGATGGCCCATACTTGGTAGATGATGAAGTGATGAGGAGGTATGGCGAAGGAGAAATTTAAGATTCATGGAAAAGAATGATGGGTTGGAGGACGTGTAATTCACTGTTGTTTTTTTCCATCGAAAATATTTCTTCCATATATAAATAATAATATATATTCATTTACATATTTTTTATTTTTTATTTTATTTTAAAAATTTATAAATATTAGGTTAAATATATAAATAAATGGATAATAATGTTTATTATACTACCTTTATTACAACTTGTATGCTTACGTGTGGGTGGGTGCCTAGGCATGCTTTATGTTAGCCATTTGGAGCATTATTGGTAAAGAAAATTTGACTTACGTCTAATTTGATTAGCTCAGAACCAATCCAAACAACTATTCAAGAGTGCTGTTCATAACCAATTAATTTTACTACAGTAAGAAACAAGGTAAAGAACCTGTTTTGGTTAGGCTGAATGGAAGAGAGAAAATTAATGGTTGAAATTTGTTGCGAAGCATGTTCAATGAATTTGATTCATTTTCAGTTTTGAGAAACGGAGTTGGGAGTACTTCTAACTACATAACAAAGACTGAGAATCTACTTGTGTCATCAATCATTAATTCCATAGTGACACATCCAAAAAAGATGTCCCCATTAAGTTAGAATTATAAGACAATAATGTGAAAGTCATTCCTCTTTCTAAGTTTGATCTATTACTTAAAGATTGTTTTATACAGATTAATAAATTTTTTATAATTAAAAGAAATAAAAAATATATTTTAAACTTTTAAAATAAAAATGATGACGGATAAAAGGAACTATGATTCTGCATAAATATCGCTCTGATTCTCTGATCTATTGACCCCGCTGGGCAGAGTGACCAAACTGCTTCCTATCCCTCCACTAATATGTCACCTTCAAATTTGGCCATCCACTTGAAAATAACCTAATCTGATGCAGTCCCATGATAAAAATAAAAACTCATTGTGCAAATCAGTATTTTAAAAGCTGAACCAAACCAATCTATTGGATTGAATATTAATCCAATTTTAAATTATTTGAGCTATAACTTGTTTAAATTAAAAAAGGATAGTAAATTAGTAAATTGGTAAAAGATTAGTAAAACAAAATAAATCCATGAAACTGATAAAAAAATTGATTTATATAAAATAACACCGTTTTAATAACTTTGTTTTTAAAAAATATTATATTTAATTTAATTTTACATATATGACTTAAATTTAAAAAATTTAAATGGTATATAATTTTCAATTTTTAAATGTGTAAATTATTTTATTTATTTCTTTTTATGTTAATAATATAATTAATATTATTTATTTTTTAAATATTTTTATTTACTTTTTTAAATCATCATTTATTTTATCTTTCTTCATTTATTATAATAGCAAGGATATATGTGAAAAGAAATAATTAATACTCTCTTAAAAATTAAAGTAAACAAATAAATAAGAACAAATTTTATAATTTTTTTTAATAAATAAATGAAATGGAAGGAATATGATATTATCCTCTTATATATATTTTTTTATATTTTATAATATAAATATTTTAAAACACAATTTTAAGACAACAATAACATGTTCCTTTGATTTTAATCTGTATTTTTGGCATGCGTGTATAAAAAAAATTAAAATAAGTGAAAATAAAAAAGTTACAATTAATGTTAATGAACCTTGATAAAATAATTGTTACTTAATATGTTTCAGTTTATTTTAAAGAATATATATATATACATTTACAAAAATAAGAAGACATTGATTTTTAAATTTTATCCTTGTTATTTTGATATTTTCATTAAGTGAAATAAAAAAAATTATTGAGTGAAAAATAATTTACTCAAATATAATAATTTTCTTAACTACCATGTAAAATTTGAACGATGATATTCTATATGTATTTAATGCTTGTTTGTTAACATTATAATGTAGGTTTAGAGAATTATTTTTTTTTATTTGTTAGAAGATTCATTTTGTTGTCTTGGAAACTCCAGAAGGGCTGAAAACTTTGTTTAACTTGGTAAATAAACAGGAACTTAAAATTAATGCTTTATTTCTAATTTTGTGAAACAAACATACAATAACTTCATTTCATTTTCTTCAAATAAACATGATAATTCTTCCTGGAATAAACTCACTATACTCGGTAGCAAACTTCGCGGCATAGTCTTGAGTGAGAGGGAGATATACCTGCTAAAACGGATTATTTCGCCCTGATTTGAATTAATCCAATTCGGAAAATGTAATTAAATTAGGTAAAAACATAATTATATTTGAATTATAAAATAGAAGTTAAAATTTCACTCACTCAATTTATTCTTAAAAGATAGAAAAAATAGTAAAAGTAGTGTGAAATTAATTTAGAAATGATATGTAAAAACAAATTGTATTTGAATAAATTATTTTTAAATTATCTTGAATAATAGAAAAAAATAAAAAAAATTGCAAATTTTTAATAAAATAATTTTATATCAAACAAAAAAATTTTAAATACTCATTTCAAAAAAATTAAAATTGTTCTATTATACTTAACTCTTGGTAAATTATTATTTATACCTTCTCTCGACTCTGTTCTTGGTTCAATCGAATAGGCCAATTTCACCTCAATTCCATTGGATAAAAGAATAGTACCTATAGTTATTATGGAATAGAAGTAGTCCCATCTCTTGTTGAATTTGCCCATTCTTGCCCCCATTACTCCTGGAGCAATTAACAGACGCATTCATTATAAAAAACAAAAAACTTCATTAACGAAAAAAATATCAATCCTTTCATAGACTTTTTGTTACACAATTTATACCAATAGAAACAAACCTAACGTTCAACATGTTTTTTTTCTATTAATATATAACTGTTTTTTTAAAGTTCGGCGTGATGAGAAAACCCGAGTGAAATTCAACAATTTAGGTGGGAAGTGGGATGGTGAGGGTAAGATAAATGTAAACATGAAATTATCCCACACATTTTCATTGATCATAATTCACATTCCATTTCTTCATATTCTTCTCTATGCAATGCACTTTATTTTTCCATAAATATACATACATCTTATATTCTGCAGCAAAAACACAAACAAAACAAAAGCGTCACAGCATAATTAACAACAGAGAGTACAGTGGTTAATTAATTAATAGAACTTCACAGTTTCCCGTACTATAATTAACCAACTCCGTTACTTCTTTTCCCACGTCATTCCCCTCGACAACAGCACCTAAACGACAATCAGTTCTTGGTACACGGGACAGAGCCAGCCTTAGGCTTGGGCCTGGGCCTGAACCCGGGCTTTCCGATCCCGCCCTGACCAAGACGATTAATCATATACAATGCATTGCTAGTTACTCTCGCAACGTCTGTGACCCTGCGTTTAACGTCAGGCCTCACGTTCCCGTCGAAACCGTCGAGGCACGTGTCGCCGTCAGTGAGGGCGGCGCTGGTCCACGTCTGGACGTTGCTCATCTGCCAACGGAAAGTCTCCGACCGCAGGTGCAGCAACTCGTCGAGGCTCTTCTGTAACTGTTCGACGGAGTCCGAAATCTGTTCCGTGCAGTCACGCAACGCCGATCTCTGCCGTTTGCTCATGGTGGTGGTGCCGCCTTTGGACAATGCATGTAAGAATTTGGAGGCCCTGCGAGTGTGGGCCAGGCTCACTCTGAGCGAGGCTCGGGCCAGGTCCAACGGAGTGTTGGCGGGCCCAGCGAAGTTGGAGAGGGTTCGAAGACACAGTCTCGGGTACCGAGCACGAACGCACGAGGACTGGACCAGATCTTGCGGCTTGCTTTGCGCTGCGAAAATGAAAACGGTTTGAGATGTCAAGCAGAGCGAGAGAAACAGAGTGGAGAGTGTGAGTTTGGTTTGCATTTTTCCCCCTTTTTTTTGTGTGTGAGTGTGTGCGTAGATCTGGAAGAAAAGAGAGGAGAAAAGTGGTGAAATGAGTGAAGGGTTGTGTCAGTGCTTTACTGGTGTCTGGTGGCAGTGTGTGTCGTGGGAATCGGAAGATAGTTTTGTGGAATAAATAAATGAAAGGGCATTTTAAAGCAGCATTTGCGGTGGAATTAGAACGTTTTTTATAGCGCGGCATTGTGTTTGGGTCTCGGGAAGTGGTATTATTGTTATTTGGGTATTACGGATATGCCCCCCATATCCTCCGGCCAGTGATGAAGGACTTGCAACAGATAAAGTTCCTTTAGGACTTTTTGCATCATTTGCTAAAATAGAGAAGTCTAGAATCTAGATACTTCAATAACTACTTTCTTAAAGGTAACATAATTCTACTCTACGTCTAGCTGTAACTGTACCATTTTATACGACATAATACGTGACATAATTATTTTAGTTTCTTTAGTAGTTTCTTTTTTTGTTTCAAGTTTCTTTAGTGGTTAACTAACTTTGGTTGACAAGAAAAATTAAAGCATGATTGACACTATTGTTTTCTTTTAATGATTTGAAAAATAAAAAAAAAGTTATAAGTGAAAAAGTAGAAAAATAAAATAAAATAAAAATATTATAAAAAAATAAATTGTTTAAATTGATAAAAAATTATTTAAATAAATTAAAAATAAAAAATATTAATAATATAAATTTTGATTTATATAAATTTTAAAGAATTTAATTTTTACAATATTTTTAAATAAAAATTTATTCTTTTCCTATAAATTTCACAAAAGTTAAGTTTATCCTTGTATATAAAATAAATAGGAACGAATAAAAATAGAATGATATATCTAAATTTAAAAAACTAAATTGTAAATTCCTTTCCTTCTGCACTTCTAACTAAACAAAGGATTGTGTTTGAATTTCATTAAATAATTTGTAAAAAAATTTTAAGTGTAATCATTTCAAATATGAGATATGTAATTTTATAAAAAGTTAAGTAATTGCTTAATTTATTTTGTGTTCATAATTTAACTTTACAATCTTTTATTCAAAACATAACTACCCTATCCTTTTAAATTATAACTTGTTTGTTAATAATAATGAAAAATGACTAAATAATGGGGAGATAGTTAATATTTAATATTTTATATGTGATATATTTTGTTATATTATATCAACCAAAATAATGGAATTCGACAAGGTTGTAATTGAGTAAATATATTCACACATGTTTATACACAGTATAATCTTATTACATTTAGGATTAATTATAATTTTATTTTTTCTAATATTATATATATAATTGTGCTTCATTTTCGGTCCAAAGAATGATTAAAGGAGGGAGCGTGTTAAAAATATATCATATCAAATCATTCATGTATACTCTTCTAATGACTTAAGTTTTTTATATATATATTATATATAACAACATTTAAACTATTTTCATTATTTGATAATAGTTTATCCAATCTAATATTTTAGTTTTATCGCATTTTTAACAGTGTGTTTATATATTTCTTCTAACAACAATGTTAATTATATCATTATAAAATTTCTTAATAATCTCAGAAATAATTAACAAAATAAGTAAATAAATAAAAGTTAAACATATTTTACAAAAATAGAAAAGCTTAAAACTTACTTCATTTAACGATTAAAAATAATTAGAAAGATAAATTAAGAAAATTTTAAATTATTAATTTTACATAATCAAAAGTAATTTTTTTTGAGTAATTTTTTTTGAATAATTTTAAATCGTTTTAGCTTATATTATTCATATCTTTTTAATTATGAAATAAAATATCAAAAAATTATTTTGTATGTTTAAAATAATTAATACATCTTTTAATATTTTGTATTTAAATTTATTCTATATTAAAAGAATTATTGAAATAATTATGTTAATTAAGAGAGTATAATATACTGTTCTCTATATTACGGATACTCATTCTCTCTTTTTATAACACTTCTTTTAGAAGATTTCTTTTATTTTTATATATATTTTTCTTTAAATACAATATTATTTATCTTTTTGTATCTTTTTATTTTTATATGTTTTCTAAATGATTATTGATATATTTTATATTTATTTATATGGTTTTTGATATTTATATATTTTAAAAGTAATTCTATTTTTTTTAAAAGAAAATACTAATTATTATCTTCTTAATGATATCCTTATATTTAAAAATTATTCTATTTCTTGTTTTTTTTTATAAATTCTTACGCACTTATGAAGAAAGAAAATAAATAACTACAGAGATATCAGAATTATAATCAACAGAAAACTTAATAATAAAAAAACAGATAGAGGAGATAAATAATGTATTACAAAATTTAAAAATAACAGGTATATTATCTATGTATTCTGTGAATATTATTAAATTTAAATAATTTTTAAAAATTTTTATATTTTATTACTAATAATAAATATTATATTATATAAAAATTAAAAATTGAAAATTGTAAAATTGAAGATAGAAAATAAAAAATTAAAATCATGACATACAATTTTTTTTTAATATGATATATCAAAATATAAATTCAAAGGTCAAATTTAAATTAAAATTTATTAAGATTGTAATACTTTTAAAATATATTTTATCCAAAAATAAAATATACCTTCAAATTTATTTTAGTATATTAATATTCAAAATTTAAATCAAATTAGTATTTAAAAATAAAATTTTATAAAAATTAAATATATTTTTTAATTTTTTATAAATATATATAAATTTAGTTTTAATTTTCTAATTTTTTATTTTAATTTTTAAAAATTTAAAATTTTAAAAATAGTTTCTATTATATTTTATTATTGCTATGTGAAATATCTAAACATGTTTTATCATATATTATATCAATATAATTATTGATATTACACGATTAGATGTATATTAAATAGTAATAGAAATGTTAAAATATTTATAAAATTAAAACTAATAAAATATTTTTTTATAAACTAAAATTAAATTTAACTAAGATATAAATAAAAATTTAAATTAAATTCAGGTAAATGATTCAATATAACATATAAGGAAATTTCTAGAAACGCTCTTGCTAAAAGATAAACTTAAATTTAATATATAGAAGTAAATTTCATCACAGAAATTATATTTTGAAAATTATATACTATAACATTAAAAATAGAATATGTTAACAAGGGTTTTAAGGATATTAATTAACAAACATTAAATATATTTTATTTAATATTTTAATTATTTAAAATTTGAATAATTTTTTAAATTTTTGATAAATTAAATATTTTTTTTAAAAAAATTGCTTTTACTTTTTTTTAACTTAAACTAATGCTTAATATTATTAACCTAGAGCAATAATTATAACAACTAAATCCTTTAGGTTGACTAATTATAACAACTATATTTATAAATAAATAATTAAATATTTTAAATATTTTTTTACTAAAATTAAGATGATATGACTTTTAATTTTTTATGATAATAAATAATATATAATTATATGATATATATGAAAAATTAATAAATTTCACCAAAGTTTATAATTATAAAACATAAAAAAAATTATTTTTAAAAATTAATTTATAATTTGTTTTGATAAAATATTTTAAGGTAGATCAAAAGAATAAAATTTTAAGATGAATTCAATTATTTAAATAAATTTATCTAAAGCATATATGTAAAATTGAAATTACATAACTAACAATCAAGTCAACTTTTTAATATTTTTATTGTTGTGTTTGACGGCAAAAATAGGATGTGGCATAAAATGCAATCGATAAAGTATTTGTTACTTAACTTTGAATAAAAGATTGTTTTTATACTGTTTTAACCTATTGCTACATCTCAAATTTTCTAAAAAGATTTTTCTTTTTTACTTAGAATAATGGATTCAATGTTAAAGGTGTGGAAACAACATTCAAGAAAATCAACACCACACCACTCAAGTCATTGAATATGGATCTTATAAGATATTATATAATATGAAAATGATAATGGAACGTCGTGAGAATCAGGATAAGATATGATAAGATAAGATTAGGATAAAATGAGATAAGGTAAGGTAAGATAAGATAAGGTAAGATGGGGTAGGATGTGATAAGATATGTAAGATAAGATAAGGTGAGATAAGATAAAGGAACTCGACACAAACCGCGACCTACCGGAGAACACCAAAGTTATCCAGAGGAACGTGACCCTTACCACGACCTGCCGGAAGAACCAACGTTATCAAAGGTAGTTCTTTGCCCAAGAACCAAGGGAATCAACTCACACAGATGAAAAACTCTCAAAGAGAAAATATTATTATTCCTCAAAATCTGTCTTTTCACTGAATCCCTAACTCCTATTTATAGTGAACCTCATCTAGTAAAAAAAAAGATAACAAATTAGAAATCCTAATTAGATTGCAATTTGAATTGCAACCAAATTTAAAATAAATAACTTTTAGATAAATATCAAATCCTAATGTAATCTATAGCAAATCATAAACTTTATCACTTAAGATCTTTAATGATGTGACTACATAAATTAACCCATGTTGGAATTGGGCTTGGATCCACGTAGTCTTTTCCTTGAACTTTCTTGATCCTTTGGTTCTATTTCTCGTCATAGGACCTTCCATTCCTTGTACATAATATTCGAGATGATCTCTTTTACTTATCGTGGTGCCCACGTTCACATCATTCCCTCCTTCTCCAAGAGGATTCGTCCTCGAATCTTGATGGTCATCTGCATCAAATAAGGATAAATCAAAAACATTGAAAGTGACACTCACATTATCATAGCTAATTGGAAGATTGATTTTATAAGCATTATCGTTGATCCTTTCAATACTTGAAATGGACCATCTCCTCTAGGATGTAATTTGGAACTTCTTTGATTTGGAAACCGCTCCTTTCGCAAGTGAACCCACACCCAGTCACCAGGGTCAAAGACCACCTTGATGCGTCCTTTGTTTGCCTGTCGAGTATAATGTTCATTCTTCTTCTCAATATTAGCGCGAACCTTGACATGTAATTTCTGCACAAATTCAGCCCTTTTCTTTCCATCCAAATTAAGAGAGTCATTAGTAGGAAACGGTAAAACATCTAAAGGTGATAAATGATTAAATCCATATACTATCTCAAAAGGTGAAAATGAAGTAGATGTGTGAACAACCCTATTATATGCAAATTCAATATGAGGAAAACAATTCTCCCAATCCTTTAAATTTTTTTGAATTATAGTACGTAATAAGATGCCTAAAGTTCTATTCACAACTTCAGTTTGTCCATCTGTTTGCGGATGAGCCACAGTAGAGAATAATAATTTAGTGCCCAATTTACCCCACAAGGTTCTCCAAAAGTGACTAAAATTTAACATCTCGATCACTTACAATAGTTTT
The DNA here is from genome assembly GCA_037954105.1 of Canavalia gladiata. NCBI lineage: Eukaryota > Viridiplantae > Streptophyta > Magnoliopsida > Fabales > Fabaceae > Canavalia > Canavalia gladiata. The sequence goes on along the minus strand of CM075662.1, from coordinate 15,383,491 downwards.
AGGTAAGTCATACAAACGTATAATTTCTTTGAAAAATAAGTTAGCAATATGAGTGGCATCATTAGTTTTAGAGCAAGCAATAAAATGTGTCATTTTACTAAACCTATCTACAACGACAAAAATACTATCTTTTCCTTTCGAGGTCCTAGGTAGCCCTAATACAAAATCCATAGAAATATCAGTCCAGGGATATTCAGGAATAGGTAAGGGTGTATACAAGTCATGAGACATTACTTTAGATTTTGCTTGTAAGCTACATTTTTCACAAATGAGTTTAACATCATGCTTCATTTTTGGCCAAAAAAAATGTTCATGTAAAACATCACAAGTTTTTTGAATGCCAAAGTGTCTCATTAATCCTCCCCCATGAGCCTCTCTAATAAGCATTTCTCTTATGCTACACTTAGGTACACACAATTTATTTTTCTTAAATAAATATCCATCTTGCCTAAAATAGTCTTTAAAACCATGATCAGAACATGCTCCCATAATTGTCCAAATTCAACATCATCAGCATACAATGTTTTTAGTAATTCAAATCCAAGTAATTTAGTTTGTAGAGTCGTAAGTAATACATACCTTCGTGCTAGAGCATCAGCTACAATGTTTTCCTTTCCCTTTTTATACTTGATAACATAAGGAAACATCTCAATAAATTCTAGCCACTTGGCATGCCTTTTGTTGAGCTTACCTTGGGACTTTAAAAGCTTCAAGCTAAGATGATCTGAATGGATGACAAATTCCTTCGACCAAAGGTAATGTTGCCAAGTTTGTAAGACCTTCACCAAGGCATAGAGCTCCTTATCATAGGTTGGATAGTTGAGTGCCACTCCACTAAGTTTCTCACTAAAATATGTCACAGGTTTGGAATCCTGCATTAAAACAGCTCCTATACCCATTCCAGAGGCATCACATTCAATCTCAAAAACTTTATCAAAATTGGATAAATTTAATACAGGGGCATTGGCTAACTTGTCCTTTAATAAATTAAAAGCTTGTTCATGTTCCTCATCCCATTTAAAACCAACATTCTTTTTAACAAGTTCATTTAAAGGGGCAGCTATAGAACTAAAATTTTGTACAAACCTCCTATAAAAACTTGCTAAACCATGGAAACTCCTTACCTCATTAGCCTTTGTAGGCCTAGGCCAATCTCTAATTGCCTTAACCTTTTCCTCATCAACACTAACTCCCTGAGAACTTACAATAAACCCTAACAAGACAACTGATTCCATACAAAAAGTGCATTTTTCAATATTAGCATGTAATTCATGGCTTCGTAAGGGAGTACACACAGCACGTATGTGATCTAAGTGTTCATGCATTGTCTTACTATATATTAAAATATCATCAAAATAAACAACAACAAATTTTCTAATAAAAGTTCGCAAGACATGATGCATTAATCTCATGAAGGTACTCGGTGTATTAGAAAGACCAAATGGCATAACAACCCACTCATATAACCCATATTTTGTTTTAAAAGCATTCTTCCACTCATCACCCTCCTTCATACGAATTTGGTGATATCCACTTTTTAAATCAATTTTAGAGAACAAACAAGAGCCATACAATTCATCTAACCTCGGAATACGATATTGATACTTTACCGTAATCTTGTTGACAGCCTTACAGTCCACACACATACGCCAGGTTCCATCCTTTTTTGGTACTAAGATAACAGGAACCGCACACGGGCTAAGACTTTCCCTCACATAGCCTTTCTGCATCAACTCCTCTACTTGCCTTTGAATCTCTTTGATCTCTCCAGGACTAGTTCTATAGACTAGTCGGTTTGGAATCGCAGCGCCGGGGGTAAAATCAATTTGGTGTTCAATGCCTCTAATAGGAGGCAAACTCGTTGGTGGTTCTTTAGAAAATATATCATTAAATTCCTACAACAAAGATTCAACCACACTAGGGAAAAAGGAGTTATGGTTGTTAGTAAAATAAATATCCTTGTACATAAGTACAAGAACTTGTTCCTTTTCTCTCAAAACACTCTCAACCTTCCCTTTGTGAGAAAATACACAAACTTTCTTTTCTTTTTCTTTAATTCTTGATTTTTCTTTCCTTTCACTCTCACTCTTTTTTTGACTTTCTACTTTTTCTTCACTCTCAATTTTCTCTCTCTTTTCTCTTTCTTGATTTTCTAATTATTTTTCTCTCATTTTACATTCTTTTGAAATTTTCATTTGGTCAGAATAAGCCTCAATGGACCTTAATGGAATCAATACAATTGTTCGATTATCCACTACAAAAGAATATCTATTTTTAAATCCATCGTGCATAACCTTCCTATCGTATTGCCAAGTACGTCCTAATAATAAGTGCCCAACATGCATAGGGGTAATGTCACACAACACTTCATCCTTATAATTGCTAATAGAAAAGGACACCAAGACTTGCTTATTAATCCTTACATCCCCACAATCATTCATTCACTGTAGCCGATAAGGATTAGGATGCTTCTTAGTAGGCAAGTTTAATTTCTCTACTAGCAATGTACTAGCAACGTTGGTGCAACTGCCGCTATCTATAATCATACTACATACCTTGTTTTTCACATGACAATGGGTATAAAATATATGCTCCCTTTGCTCTGAATCTCCTTCATCCTTTGGTTTAGGACCTTTTTTCTTGTTGGACCAATTAGACTTCCATGATGAACTAGAAGCATATTTGTGGGTGCTCCTAGATTTGAGTTGTCTTTCCACTTGAATAGCTTTATGAAGCAATTCCTCCATCTCTACATAATGTTGTAGTTCTACCACATCATCTATCTCCCTTTTTAATCCTCCAATGAATCTTGTCATAGTGGCTTCCCTATCCTCCTCCACATTAGCCCTTATCATGGAAATTTCCATCTCCTTATAATAATCTTCAACACCCATAACGCCTTGAGTAAGATTTTGCAATTTTCGGTACAAGTCCCTATGATAGTGACTTGGTACAAATCTTCGTCTCATGGCTACTTTCATCTCTTCCCACGTTCGTATAGGTCTTTCCCCATACCTTCTCCTATTAAGGACAAATTGATCCTACCAAATATTAGCATAATCATTAAAAGATACAATGGCTAGTTTTACCTTTTCTCCTCCGAGTAATTGTGACAATCAAACACATGCTCTACTTTTCTTTCCCACTCCAGATAAGTTTCAGGTTCATTCTTTCCTTGGAATGGTGGCAAAGATAATTTAATACTCCCCAAGTTGCTATCCTTTTCTTCTCGATATCGTCTTCTTTCTCTACAATATCCACCGTCTGATTCTAAGTTCTCCCCCCAATCTGTTTCTTCATCACGGTGAAGTGATCTTTGAGGACTACTTCTACAAGACACCCGAGATCTCATTCTCGAACAATCCTCCATGTCCTCCAATCTCTTGTTCAACTGTTGGAATTGATCTTGAACTGATTTTATGAATATTTTTAGATCCATTTCATTTTGATGAAGTTCACCACTCATGTTGGTAATGCTGCAAATTGAACAAAATAAATAAATTAGAATAATAAAGTCTCACCAATCACTCCATTAGTGTTTGCCCTCAATATTGACGCTCTTCACTCGTGTTTACACTCGAATTGACTTTTTCTATAGTGCTCTAACCAACTCTTGCCTTTTATCTCTCGATTCTCCTTATAAATCCTTGAATCAAGAACTTCACAAGTTGATCTTCCCACAGATAACGAAAGAGTCACAGATACACAAGATGAATAAGGTAAGAAATATTGGTCAAGAATTAAGAACTTAAAAAAAATTATATTGAATGAAGACTGATTTTTTTTCAATTGTCTTGAATTTCCTTTTTTTTTTGAATTTCTATCACAACTTTTTTTTGCTTTTTTTTTTTTATCACAAATCTGTTTTTTTGGTAGATAGCAACTTTGTCACGAGAAATTAAAACAATAGATGACACCTGATTCTAAGAGCCGAAACTCTGATGCCAAATGATATGATTCACCCTACACGAATGAATCGGAATGCGGAAACGATAATGGAACGTCTTGAGAATCAGGATAAGATATGATAAGATAAAGTAAGATTAGGATAAAATGAGATGAGATAAAGTAAGATAAGATAAGATAAGGTAAGATGGGGTAGGATGTGATAAGATAAGGTGAGATAAGATAAAGGAATCCGACACAAACCGCGATCTGCCGGAGAGCACCAAAGTTATCAAGATGAATGTGATCCTTACCGCGACCTGCCGGAAGAACCAACGTTATCAAAGGTAGTTCTTTACCCAAGAACCAAGGGAATATGATTATTCCTCAAAATCTGTCTTTTCACTGAATCCCTAACTCCTATTTAAAGTGAACCTAATCTAGTAAAAAAAAGATAAAAAATTAGAAATCTTAATTAGATTGCAATTTGAATTGCAACCAAATTTAAAACAAATAATTTCTAGATAAATATCAAATCCTAATGTAATCTAGAGAAAATCATAAACTTTATCACTTAAGATCTTCAATGATATGACTACATAAATTAACCCATGTTGGAATTGGGCTTGGATCCATGTAGTTTTTTCTTTGAACTTCCTTGATGAGACCTTCAAGTGCTTGTTCCATATGTTTGGTCCCATTTCTCGTCATAGGACCTTCCATTCCTTGTACATAATATTCGAGATGATCTCTTTTACTTATCATGGTGTCCACGTTCACATCATCATATTAAAAATATCAATATTATGAAAGCTAGACTAAACTAGATGATTCAATTGGTTGAATAAAAAATTAACTTGGTTATTGATTCAATGGTCTTAAAAACTAGATTCTCAAAGATACAATTGAAAATAAAAAAAAAAGTAAAATTTAGTGGCTCAATGGTTATGGCTACTTTTGGGTAATTGTTTTTAATAGGAAGGATATAGAATACTTACTAATCATAACAAAATTAACAAAGAAATTGATGATGAACTCAACATCTTAATCTTATATTTTATTTTTATATTTTAAAACAATTAAAAAAGTTTCTTTTATTTTTAATAAAAAAATTGATACCTTACTATTTATGCAAAACTACATTAAAAATGATAATAATTATGATCAATTTTATGATTAAATACAATAATCAAATTATGATTACTAAAAAAGATTTTTATTCTTAATATGTATAACTTCAAATCATCTAAACTTTTTTTATTATGTGTTAAAATCTAAAAGATATAAGATTTTTAAATCCTAAAAATTTTAATAATATAAATTTAATTATAAATATAATTATTTATTTCAAATATGCATGTGTGAACTTTTTTTTGCAATATACAATCTATTGAATTTCAGTCTAAAATTTGAACATCAAATATTTAAGAGATTATTTAAAAATATATCTAAATTTCACCTTATAAATTTTCGCAAGAGTACTCTAAAAAAAACATTTAAAAAACATCTTAAAAACCTAACATTTGAAGTTTTGGAAGTTTTTAAGATAATACTTCTCTAAAGCATCCTTCTTGAAGTAAGATAACTTTAGTAAAAAAAAAATTAACAGAAAAAAAATATTTTTATACAGTAATAAAACACTACAAAATAAAATTTTTAATATATTTTTGAGTGCTTAAACTGAAAGAGAAAACTCTATCTATTCAAGTATCATACTTAAAATAAAATATAAAAATTAGTAAAAAAATTATAAAAAAGTGCAACCATATTTTATAAATGAGGTTTGCATTAAATGAAAGATAAAAGATATTTAAAAAAAATAGATTTTTATACAAATATTTTTAGTAGTTATATAAATTAATACAAAATATATTAATTTTTAATAATTATACAATTTAAATTGTTACTAAAATACTTCTTCATAAATAATTTTTATAAATATAAATTTATAAAATAATTTTATTATAAATTAAAATCATTATTATTTATCTTTTAAAATTTTCATTAAAAAAACTTTTTATAGTTATAGAAAGCACTAACCTTATCTTACCATAACTTTTTTCAATTTCTTTTATATAACTAGAAGCTTTAAATTAGAAGATAATAACTACATTTATTACAAAAAATTAAAAGCCTTCATATTTTTATTTTTTATTTTTTTTATTCATAAGTTAAGTATTTTATTTAGATTATCTTGTAAATTTTTTTTTATTTATCAGTAAAATTTATTCATAATTTATTGATAGTATCATATTTTTTTAATTTTTTAATTTTAAATTTAAATTTTTTTAAAAAAATTCTTAAATTTTAAATTTAAAGATATTTATATAAAAATACTTAAAAATTTTATCTTTATTGTAAATATTTATTTTATAATAAATTTTTTATTTGATATGACAGAGATTAAAAAAATATAATTTTTTATGGTTAAAAATTAATAAATATAAATACATGTTTTTTTTTCTTTTATTTCCTTTATCTTTTTATTATTAAGATAATTGAATTTTGTAATATCTATCTTTTTTTTTGTTTAGAGAATATTTTAAGAGATGTTAAAATATATTAGACATCTATCCTCAATTTTATGCTTAGTAAATTTCCCTTCTTTAGTCACGTGTTTATTGTTTAAAGAGAGCTATAAATGTTGAATCTTATTTGGTAATTGGAAAAAAAATCAGTTTGTAATGTTTGATTATATTTTGTAAATTTTTTTTTAAAAAATAAAAATTAAAGTTTATGATTAAAAAATTTTAAATTTTTTTATATTTTAACTTTAATAAATGATTATTTTAAATACATTTTTAACGGTTAAAAATAACTTCATATTTATTTTTAAAAGTTAATATAAAAATTTATGCAATTCGAATAAAATTAATGATTTTAAAATTTCTCATCATGGCACATACGTATCACATGCAAAGAGATAATTTATTTCATATAATTAATTTTATAAAATAATTAATTTTTATAATTGATTATTTAAATAATCCTTATTTTAGAAATAAAAGAGAAGATAAAAGTGACATAAAAAATTTATTCTGAGCATAATTGTGTATAATTGATTATTTTTTAAAAAATATCATTCATATTTCTATACAATAATTTATATCATATATTTTATTTTTTATATCATATTAATATTTTATTTTTTATATTTATAATTTTTTCCTTTTCTATATATATTATTATATTAAAATGTAGTGTAAATAAATTTTTGTTTAAATAATCTATGTTTTTCAGATAATCTAAATATACTTTTAATATGTTGAGTGAAGAAAAGTTTACACATAAATTTGTTGTGAGTTCAAATTTTAGAAAATGAAGTTAATTGTATTAAGTTAAAAAGTAAGTATATTGATATAATTTTGAGGTATGAACAGATCACACATGTCAATGTCTGAAAAAATATTGATAGATTCTACTCTTAATTTGTACATATAGTATATTTTTAAATATTCTACTATTTATTTTCTCCTATAGTGGTGTGCACAAATAAGAATTTTGTTTCAAAAGTAAACACCACGCATTTATTTATATTTAAATGTTAATTTATGATAAAGATATAGTTCTATATTTATTTATAATAATTAATATATAATTATTGATTATTTCAAAATTTTATTTTCATTTTATAATTTTTAGTCAGATTTTAAAGGAACTAAATGGCAACTAATAACATTTTAAGTAAGCCTCTTGTATTAAATATACCAAATATAAATACAATAGGTTAAAACCTGCCATACACCTCTTTAAGGTGATGGGCCATTTATGATCCAAAACTAAAATGGTCCATGGAATAATTTACCCATCTTGTAATCATTGAACCCCCTTTAAAATTTGAGTAAAATAAAAAATGTTGTAATCTCCGTCAAAACTGTGACTAGAAGTATAGTTAAATAAGGAAAAATAAATGAATTTCATATTTTTCAGTTAATTCAAAATTTAAAACTTTATAAAAAATATAAAAATAATTTAAGAAAATATAAAATTATAAGAAAATGAAATATAATTTACTCAAACAGAAATAAAAAAGGAATTAGTTGAAAGTTTGGTGACTGTTTGCTTTTATGCAAGCATGGATGGCCCCTTTTAAACTTCATTTATGACTTATGAGTCGTGGCATCGCCGTGACAGACTCCTCCAACATACATGAATTATTACTCTTACCTAGTAAAATTGGTTACAATTTTTAAAATTTTAACTTAATGGTTAAATATTTTTAAAAAATTCAGTAAAAATTGAGAATAAATTATTTTTGTACGTGGACGAATTTTTTTCCTTTATTTTCATTCAATTAAAATCTTTTTTTATGAATTCAGATTCAACCATTTCATAAAAAAAAAGCATTAAATTAACTTAAAATTAACTTAGACAGTTAATTTTTAATTTAATGAAAATTTATATCATGGCTGTGATTTATTATAATAAAAATATTTTCTTTGATTTAAAATAATAGTCATTTAAAAAATAATGACATAAAAATTATAAAAATATATTTAATTATCTTAATTTTATAAAAAAATATCATTTAATTTTATATTATATCATTTATCTTCCATTTTATTTTTTTTTCCATATACTACAACTTTATCTTTCATTTTATTTATCAATCTTTAATAATTTTATTTTTAAAATTACATTTTACTAATTATTATTATTATTTTCAGGGATACATCTTAGTATTTAATGTGTTTATAAGTTTTAGATTAATTTAAACTTCTTATATCTTATTTTTAAAAGAGATAATAAATAATTTATTTGTCATCTTCTAATTAAATTAAAAAAGTACAAAATGACTAATCTAATCCATTCAAACTATTTTTAATCGGATAATATTAAATTATTGAATATAGATTTTTTATTCGATTTAAACCAAACTAAATTACACTGAACTTTTATTATTGAATGAAATAATTTTTAACTTAAAAATCGATCCAAACGGGATAGTAAATGTTCATAAAAATTTTAAAAAATAAATAAGGTAGAATGAAGTAAAAGGAAATGAAACAAAATGATAATTTTATTTACTAGACGTTCTTATGAATGAAAAGAAAAATAATTTCATCTCATATCTCTCATAAAGACATTAAATAGAATTATTCATCATGTTATACTACTCTGTTTAATTTTATTTTAAATAATAGAAACAACAGTTAGTATCATTTTATCTTACTTCTTTATCACTTTTTATCGATTAAGGTACTAAGCCAGGCTGATAATGCACTTCTACAATTAGTTAATTTGGACAAATTTTAATTAAAAATTAGAATCTAATCCTCCTTTTTTTCTGTTGAAGCCCTCCCCCCGCGCATATATATATATATATATATATATATATATATATATATATATATATAATTTTACTTAAATTATGGATATCCATATCTTGGTGCTTTTAAATTTAATTATTTGATATATAAATTTCCAATAAATAATATTTGAATAAAAATATTATTTAAGAAAAATTAAACATGTATCTTCAATTAATCCTATTGATAATTTCTTCTGTTAAAAAATAATTTTTATTTTTCTAAAGCTATAACTATAAAACATATTATCATTTTTTTATGCTAATTTTTATTGATAAAAGTTTATATAAAAATAATTAAAACATTATTATTACATAAAAATTTCATGCATATACAAACCATTAAGTGTTGACTATGCCTTGTTTATTTTAGTTTTGTTATATAAGCATTGGGACTCCTCGGTAATTAATAATATAATACATCATATTATAATAGATAATTTATTGGTATTAAAAATTAATATTTGTAAAATATATCATATTATTAATATAGATCCATATTATTAATATTAATATATTAACAAAAATAGCAATTAACCTTTTTTCATACAGTCAGTATACATATTTTTTACAGTGCAAATGTATAAAAAAAATATAAAATGATTGCAATAAATTTTATTATAATTTTGGTTTTAAATAAAATTTTTAAAACATTTTCTTGTACCAATCTAGTTTTAAGTAATGTGACCTAAAGCACACGTGTTCAAGACTTGTATTAAGATTCCCTAAAAAAAAAAAGTCATAAATTAGATTATAATTGACTGTATTTACAAGTGTATATAATTATAATCATAAGCGTTCATTTAATAGTTATGGTATTGATTGAACTACATATAGAATAGAAGATTTTGTTTTAAAATTTTTTTGACCGTTAATTATAAAATGTAGAGGATGTAAATTACTGGGTGTATGTGTAGATATTTTATGAATAGTTATTTTAGGCCTAATGAATAAGAGAAGCTATGCGTATGTGTGAAGGACAAAATAGAAACCTACCATCATTGTCCTTAATCATAAATGTTTATGCGTCCAAAAGCTAATGTTACCTCAAAGGAGGGATATGGTAGAGGAAGCCAAACGGGTCATAGCATAGCACTTTCCATTTGGCCCCAACATTTTCCGCACTATGGGTTGATTGGGATTAGGCAACTTTGCGTAATCTAAATAACAAACTTGAATAACGGAAACTCTGAAAGCAATATGGGAAGTGAAAACAAGTGAAGAAGAACAAGCAACTATTGGAGTTTGGCTCCATTATAGTGGGAGTGGCCCAATGTCCACGTGAAACTGTACCAATTGGGAGCCATGAACCCTAATAATTATTAAATTGCTAGCAGCGATCTCAGAATTTAATGTGGGGTTCATCTCATGAAAGGTTCATATTCAACTTTAGTACTATTGACTCATCCCAATAATAATTAGAGAAGTGACTTTATGGGTCGTGTTTTGGATAAGTTGAATAAGGTAATTGTGTTAGTTTTTAATTTTTTAATTTAATTATTGGTATCTTAGTAATTACTATTTATTATTTTAAAATTTAAAATTATAGTATTCTTTAATTTGATATTTACAATATTTTTTGAAAAATAATGATAATTAATTTTTACAAATTAATGGTTGAAACTTTTCACTATTATTAACTTTGTTTTTTCAAATTATCTCCATTTTTATGTTTCTTTTTTCTTAATGAAAAATTTTCGTTTCTTATTAAAGAGAACATAAAACATTTTCACGTCCAATATCAAATTGTTTTAATACAGTTGATAATTACAATTTTTTTTTATTATGTTTTTTAAATTTTATCATTATCACTATTTTACTTTTCTATAATTCAGTATTTACTTAACCATTGTAAAGTAAATACTGAATATATATAAAAGTAAAATTAATGATGATAAAACTTAAAAAATAAGAAATGCTACATAAAAAATGAGTTTGATTTTTAAATATTTTAAAAAATTGAAAAAAATTATCTATTGAGAATAAAATATAATAATTATTTTCTTAATTATTTTATTTATTGAGAATGAAATATTATAATTAGTTAATTATAGAATTTCAATAAAATAATTTGTGGCTTAAAAAATTTAAAAAGTAATATAAAAATATTGATAATATTTTATCATCTAATAATTTTTGCATAAAATTTTTAATTGTTTAGACACGACCCTAGTCACCATGCTCATCACAACCCTGTTCATCATAGAAGACAGTTGCCCTGTAACGCAGTATGGCTAATGCATTTTCACCAATAAATAATTGAGAAGCTTTGCTGTTTCACAATAGCTATAGCTATGTGCTAGTGTTCTATTGAGAACAAGCATAATGTATATTAATTATTTGGAAAAAATTGTGATATATATATATATTTATTGTAACATACATTGATTTGTTGATATTTAGATGTAACTTGTTAGGTTTATTTTTATTTTTTTAAAAAAATATTAATCAATAAGATAAAAATTAGATATATATGTGATATTATTTACATATAAAAATATTAGAATTGTATTTATTTTAAACGAGTTTCATTTGAAAGTGTGAAAAATTGAGTGCTTCTAGAAAAGGATAAATTTGACTGCAATATGTTAAGTAATTATTTCTAATTAAAATTTAGTCTTAATAACTTACATAATAAAAGTTTACATTAATTATTAAAAATTTAATTTTAAATGAAAATTAACACTTAAAGTTTATAGGGGGAACTACAATTTTGTCTTTTACAAAACTTAATAAGAATTAAAAATATTTTATAAAATATTTTCTAAAATATTAAATATTAAATACTATACATTTATATAATAATTTCATCATTTATTTATTTATAAATATTCTTCATTAGTATTTTCAGTATTTCTTTTTATCTGTCCTTTAAGATTATTTCATACATATTAAAATATTTAAATAATATTTTAATTTGTATTGAAATTATTGTGTAATTTTTTTTATTATATCTTCAAATTTTTATTAATTAGTTGTTTAAATTAATATTTTTATGAAAGGTAAAGGTATAATGGGTTAGATATAATAAATATTATTTTAAATTTTAAAACGACAGTTTTTTTTTTAAAAAAAATAGTAACAGAGATAAAAAAAAAAAAGAGTAGTACGCTAATCGTGCGTTTGATATACTTATTTCTTTATTATGGGAAATTTTAGATCTCTAGCTGAAAGACACTAACCATGCATTTCATTGAATATATACTTGTTTATTTTAATTTCGACTAAGAATTATGGAACTTGATAAGTGTATTGGAAATATATATTATTAGTTTGATCAATTAATGCAATGTCAACGAACATTTTTCCACTACAATTCATTCAATCATTTAATATATTATGTAAAGATATAATAGTTTCCTCTCTTTTCTTTTTATTTATCACTTTAAGGTTTGATAAAAAATTAAGGAGTAGATTTAATATTTTTATTTTATCACATAATATATCCTTTTATTTGTTTTATTGATTAATCAATGACCCTTTTTATTTTAAGTTAAGGAAATAAATGATAAAAGGAAACTAGTATTTATTTATTTTATAGTTAAGAATATCCAAAAACATATTTTATATATCTAAAAATTCGTTTGAAAAACATAGTTTATTTTTTTAAAATTTTTTCAAATTTTGGTTTGAAAATTTTCAATCCTAATGTTATCTTGAATTTTTAAAAGTAATCGATAATAAGAACAAAATTTTCTTAAAATGATGGTAGATAAAATTAAAAAACAAAAAATAAACTTATTATAAATTTATGATAATAATATTATTTTTAACAAAAATAATTTTAATGATATATTTAATAAAATATGATTACAGTATAAAAAATTATACTAACAATAAACCAAAATCGATAATATGTTGTGGTATGTGATACGTTTGCAGAGCCTATATTATAATAAGGTAAGTTTTTAAATTTCAAAATACTGTTTAGTAAGATAAATATATTAATTAATTATTTTGATATATATATATATATTATCATATAAATTGAAAAATTTTACTTATTTTAGATGTACTTGATAAATTAGTGGATAAGCTATGGATTAAATAAAAAATATTTAATAAAACTAACTGTTGAACTAACTAATAAATGTAAAAATAATAAATAAAAATATAGTTAATAATAAGTTAAAATATGATAAATATGTTATATTTTTTAATAAAAAATATATTAAAATATATTAAAATAAAAATTTATTTTTAATTTTTACCAAATAATTTTTTTAAAGTAATATTTTATAATTTTAACTTTTTATCAAACGATTTAATATTTTTAATAAAATAAAATAAATAATATAATAATTAAAATAAATAATATATATTAAAAAGTAATTTAAAATATAATATTTTACAATAATATAAAAACAAATATATTAAAATTAATAGTATTATTATAAAAAATCAAATAATATTAAATTTATAAAAATAAATAGATAAATAAATAAGAATTAAATTATAAAATATATTAAAGATAAAAATAATAAAATATTTTAACTAGAAACTGAAACTATAAAAATTATTTAAAATAATTTTTTCAAAAAAACTAGTAATTATCTAAAAAATTAGTAGCTACTAAAATAAATTTTTTATTAAACATAATTAAAATGTTTAACAAATTTTTTAACCAATAATTTAAATTTTTAATTAGCTGAAATATTTTATCAAACACATTTTTTTATAGAACTAATACTAACTTTATAATATTATCCGCCATGTGATTTTATGTAATTTCAAAACTTAATTCTTTCAACATTAATTAATTTTATTTCTTACTATAATCTTAAAACTCCAAAGAGAAGTAGGTAATTTTTTAGCTCTAGATTTTTAATGGTACTTGAAGATGAGCTAGCGTTGGGAGAGAAAGACAAACCAACTTGTAAGGAATGTAATTATAACACTATTTAAAGAAATTTGATGTGAAGGTGGAACCGTTAAATCAAACTATAATGCTGTTTTTAGAATTAGATATATACAACTTTAGCATTATAGTAAATACTATAGCACATACATGATCTATGTCATGTGGTTTGAAGTCATAGAACCACTTTCCATAAAACTGCATGGGAAACCTCATCAAACTCACCTATAGAGTTGATACCGTGAAACTAGCAGAAATTACATTCGTGTTTCTGTATGTTTTAATGTGATTGTATATGATATTTTTATCTTTTTAATATTTATAATTTTTAATTATTTAAATTTTGTTATATTGTATATTCTTATAGATTTGATGTTATTACTAAAGTAAAAAAAATTTGGTTATGCTCACATATATTTATTAATAATTTTTTAAAAAAATATTTTCATCTTTATTATTGGACATATTATGTCAATAGAATTTTTACAATTTTTTATACAAATTTATAAATTTTGTTAAAGCTCTTGTTATGATAGATATCGAATATATAATAACATTTGTTAAACACTATAAAATTAATGTTTTTATAGTATTTAAAAGAAAAAAATATTATAAAAGAATATAAATTTTATTCGTTTATAAATTTTAAGTGCTATTTTATTCATAGCAATTTTATCTTTTAAATGCTACATAAGAACTAATTTTTTATAACATTTATATAATTTAAACACTGTAATAGGAAAAATCAATAAACTTAATATATTGGTGCAACACGGGAAAGTAGATGTTACTCAATTGTTTCGACCTAACATATAACATATTTTGATATTAAATTTTGTTGGGGAAAATCTTTCTTATTATTTGTTTTTGCTATAAAATTCTACTAAAAGGATAATATTAATAATTAATATATTAATGTTTAAAAATAAGGAGGTATTTAAATTTATTTATATTTAAAGTAAAAGTTTTATTAATTAATTATACTATTTTAAATTTATTAAAATTATAAATGATAAATATAAAAATAATAAATATTTTAAATATAAATAATCTTTTATTAAAAATTAATAAAGTTATTTTAATCAAATCTTATGAAAATATTAAAGAAAGTATTTTCCTTTTATCTTAATTATAGTTACATCTATTTTTAAAGTTATTATTATACAATTTGGTTACTCATAATTGTTGAAACGAATTAGTGGAAGTTTCCTATCCTCTGTCATTTAAGCAATATCAACATACAGTAGTTTACAATGGAACTTTCATCGTTCTAGCACATAAACATCAACTTAGAAAAAATACAATAAAGGTAATGAAAGAAATGTAGACATAATGGTCCTAAAGTCATTGAGTACTCTAACAAAGTCACCAAAGTTAATCACTCCTCTCTTCTTGACATTAAATAGATCAAAGATCTACAGTGAAAAAAATATAATTAATATCAATAAACTTGTAGCCAAGAGAAAAAAGCTACATCCATAGCAGCATCCACACAAACAATTTCAAAAAAATGAATAGTATTGAATAGTACCCGACTTGTGAAGAGATTCTCTTTTTTTTTTTATTGTAAAAAATTCCCAATTAAAATTCTTCCTGCAAAAGAACGTTTGTTATCAGTGATCACAATGTAAGTTAAAAACCCAATGTGAACGCCTGTAAATAAGCATGATTTAAAAATAAGTCCATTACAAAGGAAAAATAATTTTATTTGTTACCTTGCTTAATTATTACCATACTTGCAAAGAAAAAATAATTTTATTTGTTAACTTGGTCATAAATGAGGATTGGTTCTTTGATCTAATCATTCCAATTTCTTGCTAGAACTCTCACTCTCTGTTAAGGCAATTGTTTCACACTAAAATAAGGAAGGTGAAATTGGCACGTATTTTCGCATCATGGTACTTTCTGCTGCAATTGATGGATAAAGCCCCATTCTCTGCAAATTCAAATGAAAGAACATTCAAAAAGCTAAAGACAAACTTATTTCAACACTAGGAAGCATACACAAATTCAAATGAATTATTAGCATCAATAATAGCATGGTTAGGTTTTTCAGATGTTTGTCATTTCTTAATACTTTGCTAGACAGAGATCTATCCTCCATCCAATTCTGACGAACAAATTCATAGTTTAAGATAACTATTACGATAACTTTTTTATTTAAGGAAGCTTAGTTCATCTCTTTTAGATTTTATTAGAAGTAATTTTGAAAAAATTGATATGAAAGAATCGCTTTTGAAAGTATAAAGGTAAAAACATTAAATTATGTTTGAGAATGATATTTGAAAAGTGAGTTTAGAAGAACAAATTTTTTTCGGTAATAATGTAATATCATTTTTAAAGAATAACATATATTTGTGTCATGGGTCCCATGCCTTGATTCTAATTAACAAAAAAGGTAGAAATTATCATTTTCTTAGTTTTAATTTTACTCACCGTAGAAGTAATTTTTGAGAATTTAAAAAGTTATCCAAACACTTGTGTTATGGACAATCTTATTTTTATCAATAAAAGAGCATCAAAACAGGCTAATTTTTTAGAATTTAAAAATTTACCCAAACAGGTGTGACTTATGTAACGTCGTGTAGTAATTGGAAGAAATCAAACTAGTTACTCTCTTGTAAAAATAAGGAATTTTACATATTAAAAGTTAAAAAAAATGAAAAATTCAAAAAGTTCTAGTAAATTAATGCATATTTTATTCGTAATATTTTGTCTTTCATTTTTCTAAACAATTTTTAAAAGCTATGCAATTATTTTTTAAATAATGCTTATCTTAAACTGTGTAAACTACCAAATATAGTCCATTTCACTCTAAACTGTGTGAACTATCAAATAATAATAATAATAAAATAAATAAAAGAGAAGAGAAATAGAAAAAAGTTAAAAAAATATAAATGTTTTGGTTAGTAAGCAGCATTCCCAAGAATCTGTAACCATTTCCACTAGTTACTGAAGAATGCAATAACATAATATGAAGCTTCCAAAATAGGCACGAGTAATGGAAGCTGTAGTGACACATTACATACATAAAAGAGCTACAAACAGAATTTAATGAGCATGACAATATCTATAAAATTGATTGATTGATAACTAAAAGAAATTACTAAAATTATAATTTAAAGTAAATTACAAAAATTAAGATAACAAAGACATCGAAGTTTTAGTTCAAATAATACTAGCACATAATGTTATTCAATAAAAAAATTATTATTTCTAACGGTTAAAAAATAGTTTCTGATGATTAAAAATCGTCACAAAAATTATTATCAGATACCATAAATTATTTGTGGCAGTTTTTTTTTTTGACTCTAGGTAGAATAACCAAAAACAATAAAATTATTTACTAGCCGTGATAATAGCTACAAACATTTTAAAATTAATAAAAAATTAAATTTTTCTTTTTAATCCTCCACACATCTTATTTCTTAATTATATACTACGTCAATTTTAGATAATAATTATTAACCTCAAATGACTAAACAGTATGAAAAGTCGAAAATTCAAGTTTACTAAAAAAAAATTAAATTTGTGTTACAAAATGTTCTAAATTAAATTTTATCAGTCCAGAGATAAAAATATAGAATATCAACAGAGTTATAACATAGAAAAATAAGAGGTTAAAAAGAATTTCAACCAAATAGAAATAAGTCATTAAATTGGATTTAATCTAAAAATATTTCCATTATTTTTCGTACTAAACTGATATTATTAATTGAAAAATAAAAATTTATGAAATATAATAAAATAATTAAACCAAAAAATATAACTAATTAAAATAATATCACACAATACAATCAACTTAGTTGTTCATGAAAATTAAAACAAGAAATAAAAATAAAAGAAAAACACAATTGTTCGTAATGTTTTAGGAGATATGTTTACCACTCAAGACATCAAGCAACAGGTTCCAAAACTTTATACGACACTCTTTGGAGTCACTCTATTTATATATAAACCCAAATGTAACTAATAACAACAGGAAAATACTAATATATGTAAATACATGCAAATATCTTTTAAAATATTATAAAAATATTTTATGAATAAAGCATTTCACAATTATTATTATTAAATAAAAAATAAATACTAATTTTTATTAATTTATGTTGGATAACCTTAATTAAAAAAATAATAAGTAATATTTATATAATTAAAAATATAATATAAATTTATATAAAATAATAATATAAAATTGATTTAAAAATAACATATTTCTTTTAAATATGCTTTTTATCATGTTAAATAATAAAAGGCAAGAAATCACATGATTTAGACACTTAAAATAAGGTAAATTCTATCATTTACATTTTACCGTATCTCCACTATACTTAAAAAATGAATTTGAATAACAAACAACTACAATCTTTGATTATTTGTATTGTCTTTGATTGCATCTTTGATTATTTGTATTGTCTTTGATTGCATCTAGGAATATTATCAAGAGTGAATCATCACATCTATAGTTCTTTTTTATTGTTTTTATTTAAGATGGGTACAACTCAAATAATAAAAGTATACACCTAAATTGCTAATTTGACAAGATTAAAATTTCTCATTAAAATCAAGGTTAAATACAACATACTGCAACGATAACAATTGTGAGAATTTTTCCAATTTTTGAATTATCTCATATTCTTCTTATATGATTTGAATGGCTTCAAAGCTGAATCTTTTTCCAAGAGCTGCTACATAATCCAAGTAATAAAATTAAACACACAAGAAAGAAAATAAAATCACAAAAATCAAAATTGTTAAGTGATAGAATATAAAAAACCAAAACTCCAATTTCAGCTAGAACTTCCTCAACTTTATTGTTATTCTCCTCAAATCCATTTGCAACAATAACATAAAGCTTAAACATGATGATCAATACTCATAGCATTCTCTTACAATTGCTTTCATAGCTTACAGTAAACGTCCCTGTATGAGCCAAGTAAAAATCAGCAAGAAAATTAGAAAAGAGAATGTTCATAAAAGATGGAATAAAATGGATGGATATTAAAAAAAAGGGCAAATCCAATTATTTGGAAAATTCCACCAAATCATGCCCAAGGTTGATGGGTAGAACATTATACCAAACTTTTTGAAACATAACACTGCATAAAAAAGTAGGTTAAGGATTCTATCTTAAGCCTCATGATTGAATACAAAAATAAAAACAGCACAAATGAACTCATAAAAAAAAGTTGTTAGGTTAAGGATTCTAATTCATTGTATTAAGACAAGGATAATATTTCATATGATTTCATTTTCAATCAACAACACCTAAGAACTCTTGATACTGTTAGGTTAAAAGCTGTTAGTCTTTTTATTCCAGTGTATCTAGATATGTGTAATATTTCATATGATTTCAATCTTCAATCAACAACACATAAGGACTTTTGATAAAAATGCCAAAGAGCATATATAAAAAAGTGACTATATCAAGAGTAAATATAACACAAAAATGACTTTAAAGAAAATTCACAAAAATAGTATTCTCCAACCATTGCTTCCCCTGCTCACTATAAATTTTCCCCTTAAGAGCCTAGCAAAAATCAGCAAATAGCTAATCAGAAAAATCAAATATAGAATAAGGATGACAATCAAAGGAAAACGTAAGAATTCAATAAACCCAGGTAGAGTCTTGTATAAAACATGAGGTTACTTTATACAAAATTAATTGAACAAAAAATTAAAAAAAAAATAGATTATGATTCTGCCAAGTTATTCTACACCACCAAAACAATGTAAACCAAAACATAGGAAATAAGATAGCAAAACAGAGATCACATATAAAAAATGACCATATCAAAAGGTAAATATAATAAAATTGAATGATTTATTCAAAAGTCAAAAAGTAGTATTCCTTTACTACTCCTTCCTCCATGATTTTTTGTAAAGCTAGCTTTTTTAGATTCTTCTAATTTCCACCATCCTTAATATTTGGTCAAAATAACATAACACTAATGAGGTGAAAAAATTGTAAATAAATCAAAACAACTTCCAAACAAACTATCCCATTAGATTCTCTAGTTATTTAAATAAATTTAATCACAAAGAGCAATTTCTTCCTCTAAATTTGTCTCAAAACAAAAAAGAAGGCACAAAGAACTAACAAAATAATTGTTCTGCAACGTATGAATAAGTATATGCTGTATTTAGCTGAAAAATTAAGAAAATGATAAGCCTATCATTTGTATCATCAAACACAACCTGTCATAATGTCCATTAGGTTTAGTATACTAAACATAATCAAAATAAAATTTATTCTCATATACCATTATATAATTAAAATTTACTCTTTGAAAAAATATATCAAATAATTAATTTACAAAAAAAAAATGTTACAAGCATTTTTGACATTTATAACGTGTTTACCTTCAAGACAGACTAAAGGACATGGACGAGATAATCTTGTTGATAGACAATGTGGTCTTGGATTTCAACTCAATGTTAAAACCAAAAGTGGGTTTCACATTTACAAAAACTTCTTAAAGAGTACAGAGTGGGTCATCTTTCTCAAAGTCTCATGCATTATCTTCCCATCAAACTTTTAATAACATGACCCAATTGAATTGTTCACAGACTCTGGACATCACTTTTAACTACATTTCTTCGATACACATTTTTCATTCTTACAACTAAATTCATCTCCGCTTCTATCTTTATATGGGCCTTAAATAAAAATAAACAATCATAAAGAGGAATCTTCTTGTTCCTCCTCCATAGCAATTCATCCATGAGGTTAAACGAACATTGTTAATACTGTTTTTTAAATGCGTAAAACCAAACACAATGATCAATATTTACAACAGAATTATATACTAATTGTCAATTTAATCATAAACGAATAGAAAAACAATAATAACATACAGTGACAACATAATGAACACACAAATTTCATCATTGATAATAACTCATAACATTTCTAAATAAATAACAAAAGGAATTGAAGGAGCAAAGGAGAGAATACCTAACAATGCTCCTATACTTCAGTTCTTTCAAGAGAGAAGAAAAATCACAAATGACAGTGCTCGAAATGCCTTCGTCCTCCAAACCACATTGTAGTCTACGTCATCATCGACACTACTATGGAGTCTATCTAGTGTGAATCAGCATTATTTCCACCTAAACGTGAATGAAAAGAGTGAAAAGTTGGAGAGAGAAAAAGGAAAAGCGTGACATAAATTATGAAAGAGGATTGAAAAAAATGTAAAAATAAAAGATAATTTTTTGCTGAATTTAAATAGATTGCAAAAAAATATAAATTTTTTGACGGTTTTTATTAACCGCTGAAATATAAATGCCAAAGAACTTCCTTTTTGTTGTAGTGATTTGTGTAAATCCACATCAAAATAAAAGTAGTTAAGAGAATGTCGCAACCGTAATTCCGACGAGACAACGAACTCGCTAAAATTTTGAAAAAGTTGATTTTGATGATGTGGAGTCGCCACCAAAATTTATTTAAGGGAAAAGATTTGGAAAAAACCCTGACTTGAGGATGAGATCTAGGTTCGGGAGTCGGTTACGAATGGGGAAGGTGTTAGGCACCCCATTCGCCCGTTCCGAAGAACGGTACCCTTAAACTGAGTGTGTGATTATTTGAGAATGGTTTGATCCCTTTTATTAGAGTGAAAATAAATACTTGATGGAGGTTAGCCTGACAGAACTTGATCCTGCTCCTACGTATTCCCTGGTGCAATGGGAAACTCAAGGCTCACGTAGTTCTGGTTTGATGTGAAGGCTTGACCTTCAAAGTGTTTAAAGGGAATGTTTGAAAAGCTTGAAGGCTTGACCTCCGGAGCTACTTGGAAAGTAATATTCGAAAACGGCTTGATTATTTTGAAAGAGAAAGGCAATTCTCATCCACATATGCACAGGACCCAAGACAACTACGGTTGCACTTGGACCCATACGAACCGCTACACAGCGAACAGCAGAAAAAGCTACCAGTTCGTGTTTAGAGCTCGTCGCATGAGATTAAGAATCACAAAACAAAATCTTTATTTTGAAAATCGTTGAGTAAAAATGAGCGAAGTTTTTTGGTAAAAAGGAGAGGCAACCCTAATCCACATATGCACAGGGCCCAAGACAACTACGGCTGCACTTGGACCTATACGAATCTCTAAACAACGAACAGCAGAAAAAGCTACCAGTTCGTGCTTAGAGCTCGTCGCGTGAGATTAAGAATCGCAAAACAAGATCTTTATTTTGAAAATCGATGAATAAAATGAGCAAGGTTTTTATTTTGGTAAAAAGGAAAAGCAACCCTAATCCACATATGCACAAGGCCCAAGACAACTACGGCTGCACTTGGACCTATACGAATCTCTAAACAACGAACAGCAGAAAAAGCTACCAGTTCGTATTTAGAGCTCGTCGCGTAAGATTAAGAATCGCAAAACAAAATCTTTATTTTGAAAATCGATGAATAAAATGAGCAAGGTTTTTATTTTGGTAAAAAGGAAAAGCAACCCTAATCCACATATGCACAAGGCCCAAGACAACTACGGCTGCACTTGGACCTATACGAATCTCTAAACAACGAATAGCAGAAAAAGCTACCAGTTCGTGCTTAGAGCTCGTCGCGTGAGATTAAGAATTGCAAAACAAAATTTTTATTTTTTGAAAGTCAATAAAAAGTACAAGTCACAAGTAAATATTTTGAAATTTTGGAGGAATCTACCAACTAAGGGATGTTATGTTTCATGGACTATTTAGGGATTTTGGATTTTTTATAAATTATTTAGGAATTATAGAATTTTTGGGAAATTTTGAATTTTTTTATTAATTTCTGAAAATTTTATGAATTTTCTAGAATTTTTGAATTTTTTATTAATTTTATGAATTTTTTGAATTTTCTGGAAATTTGAAATTTTTATTAGTTTCTGGTTTTTTATTAATTTCTATTAATTTCTGGAATTTTTATGAATTTTTATTGATTTTTACGAATTTTCTAGAATTTTTTATTAATTTCTGTTTTTTATTAATTTTTACTAATTTCTGGAATTTTTGGAATTTTTATGAATTTTTAATGATTTTATTAATTTTTTTATTAATTTTCTGAATTTTTGAATTAATTTTCTATTTTCTGGGGTTTTTTATTAATTATTTTATTGATTTTCTATTTTCTGGAAATTTATTAATTTTTTGGAATTTTTGATTTTTATTGAGGGGCAATTCTGTAATTTATGGGATGGAGGGGCAGTTTAGAAATTTTTGAAAAGGAGGAGGAGCAAAATGGTTATTTAGGAAAAAGGTGAGGGGTAGTTTGATAATTTGGGGAAATTGGGTGCAAAACGGAAATTTAAGAAAAGGTGAAGGGTAGCTTGGGAAAAGGTGAAATTGGGGGATAGAATGGGAATTTAGAAAAAGGTGAGGGGTAGCTTGGGAAAAGGTGAAATTGGGGGTAAGATGGAAATTTAGGAAAAGGTGAAAGTGGGTTTTGTCCTTTTCTTCAGCCAATTTGAGCCTGTCCCTGTGAAATGAAGATTGTATTCGTACATTACCGGGGGGTCTTCATTCTTCATTTTGACCTCCCCTTTGGCGGGCCCCACTTCAATTTAAGGCTCGAGCTTGATGTCACAGTGAGTGCTGCACCATGTATTTGACCTGTGCTGTAACTATGTTGGGAATCTTCGAACGCTTGCGAAAAGATTGCTCAAACGGGGACGTGAAGACACGAAGTCAATCGAAGAAGGGGTACGAATTGACGTTGCATGCATGACGTGGAGGGGATGAACGCGGTTTCAAAGTGGTGCGACACTGGAGGGGCACAAAGGTATGAGGGCTTCGCCATGAATGGTGAGATTAGTCTTCGGATGGAGATTGGTCCTCTGCCACGGCCTGTACACAACTTCCTCCAGAGCTTATGCTGTTCAAGATCCTTGAGACAAGCGAGCAAGTGACGTAGGAGTACTTCTATTCTTATGACTTGCGCATATCGTTTCGAGTTGGAAATGTTGTGCTGAAGGCGTGGGAAGGGACGCGATTTGGGTTCCTATTCGCTACAAAGGTTTGCAAATGCATCGCAGTAAAGTGACCTTGACTTCAGGAGGTCCAAATTAAGGCGAATTCGGCCTGACTACCATGCTTGGTCTTAATTGGGATGTTCTGCATCTGAAGGGACCCTTGCTACATGGATGCGTTATACTACGAAGCTAATCGTTCAAGCACAATGAATACGCCGAGCAATTGAGCTATGAAAGTCGAAGAGGAATCAGTAGGACCTGAGAATAGAGGAAACCGATTGGAGGTTCATCCCTTAATTTCGTCTTAGATCGGGGATTCACCGTGTATCTAATTTCCTATAAGGCTATAGTTGCATTCTTGGTGAATCCGCTTACGACCTAATACCTTTTCCGATCCAGCAATCTTGCAAGTTTTAGCGAACATTTGAAATCCTTGCCAAACGCTCACATCACTCACACATGTATTACAGAGAGAACTAAGTTTTCATATAGCAATATTATCAAGCACTATAACAGCATCCTAACGATTCATTTTCAGATTTTCTTTTTTTTTATCATTTTCGGATTTTGAAATTTTTACTTCTTTTTTCTGATTTTAAAATTTTTCTTTTTCAGTTTTTTATTTATTTCATTTTCGGACTTTGAAATTTTTATTTCTTTTTTCTGATTTTAAAATTTTTCTTTTTTCAGAATTTAATTTTTCTTTTCAGATTTTTTTTATTTTTCTTTAATTTTCTATTTTCCTTAAAATCTCCAGAATTTCTTTTTCTTTTTCTGATTTTTTTATTTTTCTTTAATTTTCTATTTTCCTTAAATTTTCCAGAATTTCTGTTTCTTTTTCTGACCTTTTATTTTTCTTTAATTTTCTATTTTCCTTAAATTTTCCAAAATTTCTTTTCTTTTTCTAATTTTCTTATTTTTCTTTAATTTTCTATTTTCCTTAAATTTTCCAGAATTTCTGTTTCTTTTTCTGATTTTTTATTTTTCTTTAATTTTCTATTTTTCTGATTTTTTGTTTAATTTTTTATTTTTCCTAATTCCTTCTTTACTTCCCCTCCTTCTTGGTTTTTTTTCAAATTTTTTAATTTTTCAATTAAAGTTTTTTTTTTGTAATTTACATTATTTGAATTAGGATTAATTGAATTTAGTGGCCGAAAACCTCGGACGGAATTGGGTGTTTACAGTTTGCCCCTCTTTACTTATTTCCTTCCTGATAATGTGAGGGATGACTCTCTAGATTATCGGGACGGGGAATGAGTAAAGACGTGAACACATTGCGTCCGAGGTGACTCAGGAAGCCATGGATTTGCTTGCGTGGCTTGACTAGGTTGTGGACACTACTGACGTGCAGATGAGACGGTGTGAAACAGGTGTGAGCGAATGATAGGGAGTCTTGGCGGATCTTGTTTAATTGGACAAGGCGAAATGAAAGGGAGTCAGCGGCCTGACATGGGGGCCAGGAATGCAGGAAGGTGAGTTGGGGTGAGGCCTGACATCATAGGCCATCGATGCGGCAATTTAGCTAGGCAATGACCTGACAACCTAGTCGAGTGGGCAGGAAAATAAACTAGGTGGTGGCCAGACAACATTAGGCCTGAAAGCAAGAAACTAAACTAGATGACGGCCTGACAACATAGACCTGAAGGCAGTAAACTAGACTATGTGGTGGCCTGAGAACATAGGCCTGAAGGCAGTAAACTAAACTAGGTGGTGGCCTGACAACATAGGCCTGCAAGCAGTAAACTAAACTATGTGGTGGCCTGACAACATAGGCCTGAAAGCAGTAAATCTAGACTATGTGGTGGCCTGACAACATAGGCTTGAAAGCAGTAAACTAAACTAGATGGCGGCCTGATAACATAGGCCTGAAAGCAGTAAATCTAAACTAGATGGCGGCCTGACAACATAGGCCTGAAAGCGGTAAATCTAACTACATGGCGGCCTGGCAACATAGGCCTGAAAGTAGTAAACTAAAATAGATGGCGGCCTGACAACATAGGCCAGAAAGTAGTAAACTAAACTAGATGGCGGCCTGACAACATAGGCCAGAAAGCAGTAAATTAAACTAGATGGCGGCCTGACAACATAGGCCTGAAAGCAGTAAATTAAACTATGTGGTGCCTGACAACATAGGCCTGGAAGCAGTAAATCTAGACTACGTGGTGGCCTGACAACATAGGCCTGAAAGCAGTAAATCTAGACTAGGTGGTGGCCTGACGACATAGGCCTGAAAGCAATAAACTAGACTATGTGGTGGCCTGACAACATAGGCTTGAAAGCAGTAAACTAAACTAGATGGCGGCCTGACAACATAGGCCTGAAAGCGGTAAACTAAACTAGGTGGCGGCCTGACAACATAGGCCTGAAAGTAGTAAACTAAACTAGATGGCGGCCTGACAACATAGGCCAGAAAGTAGTAAACTAAACTAGATGGCGGCCTGACAACATAGGCCAGAAAGCAGTAAATTAAACTAGATGGCGGCCTGACAACATAGGCCTGAAAGCAGTAAATTAAACTAGATGGCGGCCTGACAACATAGGCCTGAAAGCAATAAATCTAAACTAGAGGGTGGCCTGACAACATAGGCCTGAAAGCAGTAAACTAGGCTGGATGGATGGCCTGACAACATAGGCCTGAAAGCAGGAGTTTAAAGATGCAATGTTATGGCCTAACAACATGGGCCGGTGAGAAAGAGTGTAAGGATGCGATGTTATGGCCTAACAACATAGGCCAGTGAGCAAGAGTGTAAAGCGACCTACTTGTAGGCTTGAGCGGAGAAGAAACCTTGCGGTTTTGTTCACGGACTCTGACTCCCTGGCTTTCTTCTAGCACTGATCATACCCTTCCGAGTGAGCTAGATTCTATAAGCTGTTTGTTTCCTTTATTGCTTTGAGAGGCAAATCTGTTGCATGAGCTGTTTTGATAAGATTTTTGGGTCAAAAAGAACTTGCCATTAAGAAAGTTTCGACATAACTCTTACTTTAGCACAGTGTTAGTAATCAGCAATTGTCATTAAAAAGAGTAAATACATCCTGTATATCCATTTTGTCAAAAGAAAATACAGTTTCATGTAATGGGAATTAACAAGATAGTCAAGAAGGACATAGGGTGATTTTGTGACTAGACGTCTGGTGACATGGTTTTGGTTGGCGGTGATGCCTTCGAGACGATTAATGCTAGTATTGTACTTTGGCGACCTCTTCATGCACTGCCAACCCAGCTTCAGAAAATCCAAAATTTTGCCCCAGTTTATTTAGCTTGCCCCAGACCGGTCTTGAATCCTCTTGCTAAAACGTGGATATCTGCCAATTTTTTTTGCCCCAATATAAGACACAGATCGTGATTTGGTCATGGATTCGCCCCAGTATAGATGGAGAGTGCTTGTCACCCTTTCTCAACCTCCTTAATTGGAAAGAACAAACCTTCCTTTATCTGTTTTGTCGATGCCGTTTTTGTCTAAACCGCCTTTTCGGGTTTTCGGTTTAGGAGGATTTCCTGCTTGAATCGCCTTAACTCTTGCCTAGGTCGCCCTTGCGGGTTTTTGACCTAGCGGGATTTTTTGCTTAAATGGCCCTAATTTTTGCCTAGGTCGATTTGATGATGGTTGACCCAGCGGGCTTGCCCTAACTTTTGCCTAGGCCTCTCTTGCGGGTTTTTTGACCTAGCAGGCTCTTTTGCTAGAATGCCCTAACTTTTGCCTATGTCGCCCTTACGGGTTTTCGACCTAGCGGGCTCTTTCCTTGAATTGCCCTAATTTTTGCCTAGATCTCCCTTGCGGGTTTTTCAGCCTAGCGGGCTCTTTTGCTTGAATTGCCTTAATTTTTGCCTAGGCCGCCCTTGCGAGTTTTCGACCTAGCGGGCTCTTTCCTTGAATTGCCCTAATTTTTGCCTAGGTCTCCCTTGCGGGTTTTCGACCTAGCGGGCTCTTTTGCTTGAATCGCCCTAATTTTTGCCTAGGCCGCCCTTGCGAGTTTTCGACCTAGCGGGCTCTTTCCTTGAATTGCCCTAATTTTTGCCTAGGTCTCCCTTGCGGGTTTTCGACCTAGCGGGCTTTTCTTCTAAGTGTAATACTTCTTAACAACATCTGAATTAATGGGATTAGGCAAGTCTTTCCCGTCCATGTCAGTTAGGAGTAGGGCGCCTCCGGAGAAGGCCTTCTTGACTATATAAGGTCCGTGGTAGTTTGGAGACCACTTCCCTTGTAGCGCCTTCTGCATAGGTAGCAATCTTCTGATCACCAAATCTCCTTCCTGGAACTCTCGAGAATGAACCTTCTTATCGAATGCTCTCTTCATTCTTCTTTGGTATAGTTGACCGTGACATATCGCTGGCAACCTTTTCTCCTCGATTAAGTTCAGCTGGTCCATCCGGGTTTGGACCCATTCAGCTTCTTCCAGTTGGGCATCCATCAAGACTCTCAATGATGGGATCTCTACTTCAATCGGGAGTACGGCCTCCATTCCATACACTAGTGAGAATGGTGTTGCCCCAGTAGATGTGCGGACAGAGGTCCGATATGCGTGTAATGCATAAGGGAGCATTTCGTGCCATTCTCTGTATGAGAGAATCATCTTCTGAATTATCTTCTTGATATTTTTGTTGGCCGCTTCGACCGCTCCATTCATCTTCGGACGATATGGGGATGAGTTGTGATGTTGGATCTTGAACTGGCCACATAATTCCGACATCATCTTATTGTTGAGGTTAGAGCCATTATCCGTGATGAGCTTACTGGGTAATCCATATCGGCAGATCAGCTCTCTCTTTACGAACTTGACCACCACATTGCGAGTCACACTAGTATATGAGGCAGCCTCGACCCATTTGGTGAAATAGTCGATGGCGACTAATATGAAGCGGTGTCCATTGGAAGCTTTAGGCTCTATCGGTCCGATGACGTCCATCCCCCACATGGCGAATGGCCACGGTGAGGACAGCACTTTCAACAACGTCGACGGTACATGGACGTTTTCCGCGTATACCTGGCACTTGTGGCAGGTCTTGACGTGTTTGTAGCAATCAGCTTCCATGGTCAGCCAATAATATCCAACCCTGAGGATTTTTCTTGCCATGGCATGTCCGTTGGCGTGAGCACCAAAGGACCCCTCGTGAACTTCTTTTAAAATCTTGTCGGCTTCTGCTGCATCTACACATTTGAGTAGAACCATGTCGTGATTCCTCTTGTACAGGATTTCTCCATTAAGGAGGAAACCTGCAGCCAATCTCCGTAAGGTCCTCTTGTCATTTTCGGACGCCTTGGCAGGATATTCTTTGTTTCTCAAGAATTGCCGGATGTCATGATACCATGGCTTTCCGTCCGGCTCCACCTCCACTGCTTGAAAAAATGCCGGTCTGGAGCGATGTTGGATGCGGATAAGAGGCATGTCTTCTCCTCGTTCAATTTCAAACATGGATGACAAAGTGGCTAGGGCATCAGCCAACTGATTGTCTTCTCGGGGTATATGCGAGAAGGTAACATTCTCAAAATATTCCAACAATTCCTGGAGACGCGCTTGATAGGGCACTAGCTTCTTATCTTTGGTCTCCCACTCCCCTCTGACTTGGTGGATGACCAAGGCCGAATCACCAAAGACCTCTAGGTGCTTCACCTTAGCTTCGATTGCGGCTTGAATCCCCAAGATACAAGCTTCATACTCCGTCATATTATTTGTGCAGTCGAAGGCTAGCCGAGCGGTGATAGGAATATACTATCTTTCCGGAGAAATCAGTATAACTCCTATACCATGGCCCATCATGTTAGACGCACCGTCGAACAACATCGTCCATTTTCCTTCATCTATCTTCTTTTCCTCACTAAAGATCGCCACTAAATCCTCATCAGGGAATTCTGGCTGCATGGCCTGATAGTCGTCTATGGGCTGTTGGGCCAAATATTCTGCGAGTACACTGCCTTTGACAGATTTCTGCGTCACATACAGGATATCATATTCCGATAGCACCATTTGCCACTTGGCAATCCGTCCGGACAACGCCGGCTTTTCGAATATGTACTTGATCGGATCCATCCTGGATATTAGCCATGTGGTGTGACTCAACATGTACTGCCTCAGGCGATGTGCCGCCCATGCCAAGGCGCAGCAGGTTCGTTCTAGTAAGGAATATCTGACCTCGCAGCTAGTGAATTTCTTACTCAAGTAGTATATTGCCTGCTCCTTTCTCCCGGATTCATCGTGTTGACCGAGCACACAACCCATTGACTGGTCCGTCACTGTCAGGTACAAGATTAGGGGCCTCCCGGGGACTGGCGGTATCAGGATCGGTGGGTTCTGTAAGTAGGATTTGATCTTTTCAAAAGCCTCTTGGCAATCCTCATCCCAATTCATGGGTTGATTCTTGCGCAAGAGCTTAAAGATCGGCTCGCAAGTAGCTGTCAACTGAAAAATAAACCGGGAGATGTAGTTGAGTCTCCCTAAGAAACCTCGGATCTCCTTTTCAGTCTTCGGAGCAGGCATGTCTATGATTGCTCGAGCTTTTTCAGGATCGACCTCGATTCCCCTCTCACTGACGATGAAGCCCAACAGTTTTCCTGATTTTACTCCGAAAGTACATTTGGCTGGGTTCAGTCGCAACTGGAACTTTCGCAGCCTTTCAAACAGCTTCCGGAGGTCCATGAGGTGGCCTTCTTCTGTCTGGGATTTGGCGATCATATCATCCACGTAGACTTCTATCTCCTTGTGAATCATATCATGGAACAGCGTTACCATGGCCCTCTGATAGGTTGCCCCAGCATTTTTTAATCCAAAGGGCATGACTTTGTAACAAAAGGTTCCCCAGGCTGTGATGAAGGTGGTCTTTTCTCTATCTTCTTCGGCCATCTTGATTTGATTGTAGCCTGAGAACCCATCCATGAATGAGAAGTAGGAGAACTGCGCGGTATTATCGACCAGCACGTCGATATGAGGCAACGGAAAGTCATCCTTTGGGCTAGCTCGATTAAGGTCTCTGTAGTCCACGCACATCCGGACCTTCCCATCTTTCTTGGGGACCGGCACTATGTTAGCGACCCATTCGGGATAATTTGCAACAGCCAAGAAGCCGGCGTCAAACTGCTTCCTTACTTCTTCTCGGATTTTCAAAGACATTTCCGGTTTCATCCTCCTTAGCTTCTGTTTGACTGGCGTACATCCGGCTTTCATAGGCAGCTTGTGCTCCACTATAGAAGTATCTAGGCCTGGCATGTCTTGATAAGACCAAGCGAAGATATCACTATAGTTATGTAAGAGTGAGATCAACCGCTCACGATTATCTCCAGCAATAAGCGTGCCTATCTTGACTTCTCTTCTATTTTCCTCGGTCCCCAAATTTATCAAATCCACCGGTTCCTGATGAGGCTCAATAATTTTAGATTCGCGCTCCACCAATCTCAACATTTCGTCGGTGGGTTCGCACTCGAATTCTGACTCTTCGTCGGCCAGGTCGTCAATACAGTCGAAATCGCCTAATATAATACTAGCACTGTCGTTGCAAGGTGGTTCTGATCTGCGTATTGGGATAAGACGAAGAAATAAGATAGGTATATTTAGCAGAGGGGAGTAAATTGGGGAAAGAAAGAGAAGATTTTTGGATAATGCAACTGTATTTCATTTATCAAAACAGATATATACAAAATGTTTATGCTTTGAAATAAAATTTTGGTATGACAATTACAGAATTACATTTGAACTGAACTAAAGGTCAGAGGTAGGTCAAAAATTTCCCAATTAGTCAGTTCTTGTCCGGGCGGACAGGCTGTCACCAGGTCTTCAATGTTGATTGACCTTTCTCCATCAATGGCCGCAATCAGCTCTGAGCTCTCGAAGCCAGCACTCCGGAAACTTTGAGAGATATGGCACAGAGGGACCATCCTTGCACGGGGCCTCAACATTCTGTCTTCCTCGGTGGGCTCATATCCTAGCCCATATCGTCTCTGGTTCTTGTTCAATGACAAAGGCTGAGGTAAGCCATCATTGTTTTGCCCCAGTTTATCGCCGGGCTTGAACCCATTTTGTAACATCACTCGAGCCATCATCATGAGGGCCTTTGGGGGCTGCTTTCGGTCAACCACCTCTCCCTCCTTGATGGTGGTGACATTGGCAACTTCCAAGGCTTGGAAGTGTGTTTCCAAAGCCTCTTCCGCCGCCTCAATGTAGGGAGGATTGGTGGGCTTACTGACCAGGTAGTCTTCCTCCGCCGAGACGATAATCAGCTTATCGTCCGTAATGAATTTCAGCTTTTGGTGCAGAGTGGATGGTACTGCCTTGGCAGAGTGAATCCAAGGCCTCCCCAGTAAGCAACTATAGGCTGGTTGTATGTCCATGATTTGGAAAGTGGTATTGAAAATCACTGGTCCAATCTGGACTGGCAGGTCCACCTCGCCTATGACCTCTCTTCTAGATCCGTCAAAGGCCCTTACCACTGTTGAGCTCGGCCTTATGAGGATCCCCTCGTGCGGTAACTTTGATAGCGTCAGTTGAGGCATTACATTTAGTGAGGAACCATTGTCTATCAGAACCCTGGCTAGAATATGGTCCATGCACTTAACGGATATATGTAATGCCTTATTGTGTCCAGCTCCCTCATCTGGAATCTCCTTATCAGCAAAAGTGAGGAAGTTATTGGCAGTGATATTGCTAGCAATCCCCTCAAATTTGTCCACCGAGATGTTGTGGACTACGTGAGCCTCGTTAAGTACCTTCAGTAGTACTTTCCGGTGTGGCTCAGAATTCATCATAAGGGCCAGCAGTGAGATTTTAGCGGGTATACGATTGAGCTGCTCAATTACCGCGTACTCGCTTTGCCTTATTATTTTTAGGAATTCACAGGCATCCTCTTCGGAGACGGGCTTCTTTAATTCTTTTTCAGCCTGTCGTCTACTAGTTTCAGGCTCTGGGCCCGCCAATATCGCCTCTCCACAAGGCGGTTCTCCTCTTTTCTCGGTAGGGGAATAGATACGACCGCTTCTGGTCATACCTCCGATGCCGGCTATGTTCACCACGTCCGGTGTAGAGCTCGTCCCAGCCTTGGGGCTTGGTTCCTCTTCTACTTTCCCACCAGAGACCTTCACGTCGTACTTCCAAGGCACCGCTTGGTTACTTTGGTATGGAAAAGGCCCAGGAACCTTTATCACCACAGGTCTCATCCCTTTCGGTATTTCTTGGGCTGGTGCTTCGGTATACCGAATGACCAGAGGCCTGGGATGCCCCAAAGGGGATTCATTGACCATGTGGACTTCTTCCTCCACTTCAATGCAATTTACCGACGGTCCCGCTCCCCCATGGTTTGGCAGCGGGTTGTTCCCCACGCTTGGTGCGTCTTTTTCAAAGTTTAGCCACTTGGCATTGATTAACTTCTGGACCCTATGTTTCAGGGCCAGACAGTTCTCCGTAGAGTGCCCCACCGTTCCGGCATGATAATCACATTTAGCTTCCGGATTGTACCACTTCGGGTACGGGGGTTCTAGTGGCTTCATGGGGACCAGTGCAATTAGGGAGTTTTGAATTAAGCGTGGCAGCAACTCCGAATAACTCATTGGAATTGGGTCGAATTGCATCATTTTCCTAGGGTTGTTTTTTTTGTGTGGAGGTAGGTTGAAGTTGGTATTTGGTGTCCATGGTCTGGGGGGTTGTTGGAATGTAGGTTGTGGAGGAAAGGGGGATTGTTGAGGAAATGTTTGTGGAGGTGGAGTCATGTGTGGAGGGTTTGGTTGGAATGAAGTAGGTGGGTTGTATGAAGGTTGGGCTGCGGCTATCATATGTGGAGGTGTTTGGAACTGTGTTGGGTATGGTATTTGGTAATTGGGAGGAATGATGGTAGGTTGGTATGTGGGTTGGGCCATGGCTGCTCGGTTGAGGTCAGCTGAAATATGGTGGGTTTCAGCCTCTTTTTTCTTCCATGGACCATTTGCTGGCTTTTTCGTGTTCGTGCCGCTAGCGGTGTTGTGAACAATCTTTCCACGGCGTAGGCCGCTCTCAATACGTTCTCCGATCAGCACCATATCGGAGAAATTGGCGGACACACTGCCCACCATTTTGTCATAAAAAGGAGCCGGAAGAGTCTCCATGAAAGTGCTGATCATTTCACGATCCAACAGAGGTGGTTAGACTTGAGCGGCAAGTTCTCTCCACCGCTGGGCATATTCCTTAAAGGACTCATTTTCTCTCTTTATCATGTTTTGCAGCTGAGTCCGGTCTGGAGCCATCTCCATGTTGTATTTGTATTGCCTGAGGAAGGCGTCAGCCAAATCCTTCCAGCAGCGAATGTGTGACCTCTCTAGCTGGGTATACCAACTAGCCGCCGCTCCAACCAAACTGTCCTGAAAACAGTGGATGAACAGCTTATCGTTGTGGGAGTGTGAGGCCATTTTTCGGCAATACATGGTTAGATGACTCTTCGGGCAGCCGGTCCCCTTATACTTTTCGAACTCAGGGGTCTTGAATTTGGGGGGAATGATGACGTCAGGCACAAGGCAGAGGTCGAAGGCCTCTATCGTTCCATATCCGCCCCCTTCGATGGCGCGAACCCTCTCTTCCAAATGTTGCCACCTCCCTCCGAGTTGGGCTTCTTGGCCAGCTGGCCTTGGCCCTGGTTCATTTAACGGCTGGCCAATGTGGTGAGGTGCGGTATAGGGTCCCTCGGTTCTTGCAGCATGACCGTAGGAGTGTGATTGGTGAGGGTTTGCAGGATGGGTGGTGACCGGTACCGAGTATGTGGGGTCCTCGGTAACAGTCATGTTCATATGGGTGTAATCAGGGTTGGTGTGAGGTGGATATATGTTTGGCTGATTGGTGTGAGGAGGGAAGGTTGGGTTTATATGTGGGGGGAAGGCAGAGGAAGTGTTTAGGTTGTAAGGGTAGGGTGGCGGGTTCATTTGCGTTGAGTATGGGTGTGGCAGATAGCCGGTGGTGCTAGCTGGGGGGAGATATGTTGGTGGGTTAAGGTGGTGAGGATGGGTGGTATGGTTGTTGTGTGGAAGCCGAGTGGGGAGATTTGGGTGGTATTGGTGAGAGGTGGGAATGTGGAGTGGCAGTGCATTGGGATTTTCACCAGCGGTGATCCCTTGAGAGCGCGGTCCATATGGATGCTCGTAACCGGGCGATAGCCCGTATGGCCATTCTTGCTCAGTGACAACTTGTAAGGGCATTGAAGTAGCAGCAGCCCCTGTTGCCTCGGTTGCCGTAGGTCCCTCTGTGCCATTTTCAAGTAGCTTCATGAGCTTAGCTACCTGATCTTTTAACTCAGCTCCTCCCTTTCATTGCTATATTTGTGTTGTTATCATCGAAAATTTTCCCTTATTTGTATTTACTCTTCCCTTTGGTTCACTTACACAAACATAGCTAAAATTTAGAGAATAAAAAGAACCTTTAATCTTTGAAAACATAAGATTTGGATTATTTTTTGGCAGACCAAGTTCAGGAAAAAATGTAAATAAAAAATATAATTAAAAATAAGAATAAGAGAGAAGAGTGTACCTGCGTGCTCAACAAACATAATTTTTCCCTAACTTTTATAATGAAATATGGGAAATTCTATTTGTTTGAGGTGAGAATGGAGCATATCCACATTAGTTTTCAGCAAGGAAGAACCGGTGAAAAGATGGATGCCGAATATGAACCTTAGAAAGATGCGCGGGAGCAATGTGTAACATTCTAAATTTTTTTTCGGGAGCAATGTGTAACATTCTAAATTTTTTTCTTGTATGATTAAGAAATAAATGATTATAATTTTTTTAAAATTTTTAAAAAAATTAAATTTTTTTAATAAATAATAAAAATATTTCTATACATAAACAATTTAAATAATATAAAAAAAATAATATAAAACAAAAGTTAAAAAATATTAAAGGATTAAAAAATATTAAGAATAGTTAAAGATTAAAAAATATCAAATGACCTTATATTAATATGACAACAAACCAAAATATATTAGAATTGTTAGAGAAATAATTTAATTTTTTTTTGTGGTAATATTAAGAAATATTATAAAAATACCTTTAAAAAATCAAAAATAGAAAAAAGAGCGGAGTTCATAAAAAGTAATTATTTAAATTTTGATAAAAATTTGAAGCCACTATTAAATATTATTTTAAAAAAAAAGTTTAAAATTTTTTTAAAAAATTCTAGATTCAAAAATTAAGTAAAACAACGTACGCAAGACATCCTATTCGTTCATTCCGAAAAATGGCATCCAAAATTAAATGTACAATTTTAAAATAATTATTAAATAAATTTTTTTATGATATTATTATATAAAAAAATAGACAAAATTTTAAAAAATAAAACATAATATATATAGAAAATAATTTAACAAAACTTTTGATCATATTTTTACGTATTTTGAAAAACTTTGAACCTATAAAATTCTATTTATTTAATTTTAAAAATAGAAATTTTTCTAAAAAAATAAATCATAAACATATTAAAAATGTGTTTGGAGTTAAATTTTGAACAAGAATAATTTTTAGAGTAAATTGAATTTTTGATAATTTAAGAAAAAAATTAATTATTAAAAAAGTTTGTTTAAAATAAAATTTTTAAAAATAAACTTTGAATAGAAGTTATTTTTCTTAAAAAATTTTTATATTTAATTTTTATATTATAATTAATATTTTAACTTCACTTACACAAAATTTAAGATAAATATGTTGATATACACTAAATCTTTATGATTCTAAAAAAATAAAAATAATAAAATATGCAACACATTCTTATCTCAAGATTTATTACATAAGATTTAAAATATATTTTAATAATGAATATATAATATAAGTATTTAATTAAAAAATCTCAAATTTACATATGAATTAACATAAACATAATGATATACTATAAACTTTTACCATTTAAAAAAATATAAATGATGAAAAAATCACACGTTCATCTGTTGTTCGAAATCTAAAATTAAAAATATAATAATTTTTATAAAATAATAACTCATCAACAAAGATGATAAAATAGTATATAACTAACTAACCAATTATCACATCATAATAAGAAGGAAAACTTCCGAATAACCACGGTATCATGGGCATTTGATTTTAATAATCATAAATTAATCGTGATCCCATGTTTAAACATAAATTGTATTACTGGATATTTAGTTTGGAAAAACTTGCTTGAACCGTGTATGAAATTATTTAACATGAAAACGTGGAGCTTGAATTCGGCTCAAATTGAATTAGAGCTTGGGTCATGGGTTTGATTTTGGCTCACTTTAATTCCACCAAGCGAGCACGGGGTAAGCTTCCATGGTGGGCCTCGTTCGTCGCACTTGGCAGGGATACGAAGAGCGTGAACCACCTGCGTGACTGCGTCCTCTTCTGTTTCTAACGTGATAAGCAAGCCGTGCTCATAGCAAGGAATGCCCAGGGACATCATATTCATACCAGGATGGGTTGATGAGCAATATAACCGCATTTACGCATATGAAAACATAGGCCAAAGCATGGTGACCTTAGAATAAAGTTCATGTAGAGCTGTGATATTATGGTATACATGGTTGCCATTGGGTCAATGATTTGGTGGATTTCTACAATATCTACCTATGGTTAGTTCTACCAAACGAACATACGAACATTTGAACATGGATGTCTTCATGCTATATGTATTTCCGGTTCATTTAACATGCTTTGAGCTCAAAGTTTAGATTGGATTTACATCAAATACGCTAAAACAATATAGGGGATGTGCAAAATGAGCCTATGAGCTACCAGACCAAGAAGAAAGAAGAGGACAAGAACCTGCGAGAGAGAGGAAAACAGACTGTGGCAGTGAGCGGACCTTGCCGCATGGACGGGATGATGAAGACGTGATTCTCCTGGGGCGTATCGGTGCAGGAGAAGTATGAATGTTGAGTTTTTGTGAGCGGGAATGAATCCTTGTGGGGCTGTGCGTGAGAGTGAGTGAGAGAGAGAGAGACCCTGCTATTGTGTGTTAAGGATATTCATCTAAGGTGACAATGCGGGGGCTGTGATTTTTTATTTGAAAATTGTGGGAATGTGACTATGTGAGGGGTTGACGCAGGGTGTGCTTCTACTGCACTTAGAGAGAGAGAGAGAGAAGTGTGGGTTTTTGTTATTTCTTGTCTTTTGGTGTGGAGAGAGTAAGGGTGAGTGGGAGAGAGGGAACTCCGTTGTGATTTTTGTTCCCAAAATATGCGCGTGTAGATGGGACGACAAAATGAACGGTGCTGCTGTTGGGTCATTGGAGGCTAAGGGGAATGAGTAGAAAGAAGTAATTATCTCCACATTTGTTTGGGAGTGGACGTTGGGTGAGAGAGGAGTGAGCCAGATTCTTACCTTTAGTGAGTGTGAATAAGACAAAAATATAAATTTAACTCCCACGACAATAAGAAGCCACATCTTTGCATCGATGTGGATCTGGAGAGATAATAGCATGAGT
This sequence comes from Canavalia gladiata, assembly GCA_037954105.1. NCBI lineage: Eukaryota > Viridiplantae > Streptophyta > Magnoliopsida > Fabales > Fabaceae > Canavalia > Canavalia gladiata. Next base: position 15,345,087 of record CM075662.1, on the reverse strand, counting down.
TCTTCTATTTTTCTTTTTGTGAGAGAATGAGTCTCTTACATGGTCTGCGAATAGTGGATTTTTTTAACTCAATTAGACTTTAACATTATTAATATTTTTTAATTTTACTTTGAAATTTAATTTTTTTAAAAATACATCAAGATAAATAATCATTTTAAAATTATTTGAGCTTTATTGAATTGGTAAACTTTGTTTAGAAAAAAATTGGGTAATGATTTGTAAATTTTTATTTTTTCTTAATAATTAATGCATATTTAAATATTTTAATCTTTTTATGATGATTGTTGGCAGCATAAAAATATTATACTAAATGAGTACTAATACAAAATAAAAAAATAAAAAAAATATATAAGTTTAACATGATTTAATGTTGTATTTACATTTATGAAACACTTCAAAAGTATTTATTATTTATTTTAATTTTTATATAAAGAAAATTACAAATTCTCGTAATTTTTAAATGGATAAAATTAAAAAATCCTTATTACACATAACTACCCAAATTTCAAAGGATGATGTTCTTATGGTAATACATAATTATTCATGTTCCAATAGACTATATTACTATGGTTGTAATGATAAAACTCACCCAAAATCTTTGTATATATGAGTTTACTACCTCTTCCTACTTATTTTTATTATAAGTAGCATCAAAGGACATAACATTTCTAAAGCACTCATTTTGTTTGCTCCATTAACCCAAAATAAGTGTTGCAATTTACCATTAATAATAGTTGTAAACATACAAAAATACATGTTTTCATTATCTTTCATAGCTTGCAAATAACACAAAGTAGCAAATGATCACACCTTCTATTCTTGCTCTTGACATGATTTGACAAATCTTTTTTACAAAAACTAAACTTCCACGCCCACCTTTTGTGCCTAACATTAAATCATAAAGATGAGACATTTAAACATTAAGATAATGCAAACTATTAACTTGAGTTTTATCTCCATCAATCAAATGAATGTGATTACATGGAGTTAATTCTTAGTTATGAAAATCTACAAATGCAATTACTTTCCACTTAAGAAACTTGTAATCAAAATGTACATAGAATTTGACTTCATAGTTTGTCTAAGTTAATGGTCTAGGATCTCTATGATGATCGATTTTTAAATTGTTCTTGTAGTGTCCAAAACTATCACAATTACAAATCATTTGCCTTACGTTCATGGCTCCTATACGATTACCACTAATCTCATCTTTTCGAGCAAAAGACCTTCCAGCCAGCATATACAAAATAGAAATTTATAACTTCATTTTATGAGCCAAACTATAATCCCCATATATCATTGTATGACATATTAACAATCTATTTATAACAATATTTTTCCCCTTATTCATGCTTCACCATACCAATATTCTAGCCACAAACATCATTTGACAAATTAACATTAACATTGTCTAAGAAAAAACTATTTGTATACTAAAAATTACAAATTAGACAACCAAACTAAAATAATCAAAAATAAAAAATATCATTCAAAATTAATACTTAACACCATTAAAAATAATAACAGGAAATGTTCATAATAAAATAAAGAAATAACAACCTAATTGCAACTATTAATAAATTCTTAATCATTCCTCTTGTAAGAACATACCTCATAAACATAGATTTAGCTAATCCATTTATTTAAGTGAGAACTAAGTGTTTTCATTTAATCTTATTCTTATTACTATCTTTAATATCATACTTTACAATCAAAGAAAAAGGATATAATAACAAAAGTTTTAAGCATTACCAAGGTTGAATAAATAACATGGTAAAAGTAATACCCCTTTCATAGTTTTATGAGCATCAGACCCTATATAGGATAAGTCAGTCCATGAATATTTTAAACAATACCTTAGGATATATCCCAAATGTTTGCTACAAATACAATCTGAAAAAGAAACTTATAAACCTATTTGTCATCCCTGACCCTCTTTGTTCTTCTTATGATGGTTATGAGTTTTTGGTTCTTTACTATCTTATATTTCTAAATGCTTGTGCTTATATGTTGTTTGAAAAAAGTAAAATGGTTAGTATTTGATTCTAGTACTATCTTTTTTACCTAACATTAGTAACATCTCCTCTACATCTATCCTTTTCTTATAGATAATGTTGAAATTTATACTTTTAAGGACGAATGCTTTCAAAAGGGGAAGAAATGATGTAGAGGTCGCAATTGCAGAGGATTCCAACTATAGAGCCACTTGACTTATGGAACCTAACACAACTAGGCCTATTCGGGCTTACAACACTAGAATAGAATTTAGCCATTGTTTTGTATGCTAGAATTTTAGAGGGTCAAAATATGTATAGGCTTGAACCTAATTTTCCTATATTTCTAGTATAGGTTTTGGGTTTGCTTTGGTCCAACTTGTGGCTACATTGGAAACTCATAAAGACACCTTAATTGGGGATCCATCTAAGCCCAATTTTTCTCTCTTTGAATGGATAGAAAATAAGAGTTTCGCGACCAAATTTTGTCACCTCCACATTTCGGTTGCTGTTAGAGACCAGTTTAGAGACCAATCAAGATTGCAACCAAAAATTTGATATTTTTTATTTAGCTACTGAATTAGTAACCGAATTATTGGTGGAAAATCCAAAAAATATGAATGGTAGCTAAATTCAGTGGCTATTTTTTTTAATATATAAAATTATTAATATATTTGGAGACGAAATATTTCGGTCACAAAACATGTTAATTTTTGATTTTTTTGTTCATTTTTGTCTTCCCTCCTTTCAATCTTTACGTTTCCCCCAATTTTAACCCTAACTCAAAATCAATTTCTCACATCAGTAACTTTGTGTTTCATCTAACTCGAGCTCTAACTTCTCCCGTTTATGTTTCCTCCCGTTTATGACTCACATCAGTAACTCTTTATTCTCGTCTCTCCTTCCTGGCGATTATTCTCTCTTCTGGTGGTTTCTTGTCCGTGCTCGTTGTGCGGAGTTATTTCATCCTCCTTTCTGGGTTTCTCTTCCATGCTCGCTCTCCTAAGTTCTTTCATTGTCTTTGCTGGGTTTCTCCTCTGTGCTTGCTCTCCCGTGTTCTTGCTCTCTAGAGTTTCGTCAAAGGTTTGTTATTATTATCTTGCGTGCTTGTTGATCTATGTGAGTTAGCTTAAGTTTCCAGAACTGAAATTTGGAAAACTAAACTTCTCCTCTTCAAATAAACTTATTCATTTAATTTTTTTACAATGTACCCTTTTTAGTTTATATTTTAAAATTTATTTCGGTTAATATGTTTACATTTTTCTAAAATTTAGTAATTATTTTATCCTTTTAACAGAGCCTAAGAATAGTTTCATGTTGTTACGTCTCGGAAAAGTACCGAGAAAGAAACTCTAGAAGCACATTTAAGAAACATTAAGGTAATACGTAATCCCTTGTTTAGTTATTGGTTGACGCCATGATGTGTGTTGCTACTGCTCATGAAGAAGTACTGTTTCTAGTTTTCCTTGTCATTGCAAATTTTGCTTAACTTTGGTGTATGACTGTTATCAATGTAGATGAAGAAAATCATAATAAGCAACCTCTAAAACATCAATTACATATTATTCAATCTAACTATTGATATTAAGGATTATGATTTTATTACCTTAATTCTTTGTGATCTCATCTTGTAGTTGGAATTGAACAAGATTCTTCTTTTTCAAATATTCAAACATAGGTCTAGAAAACTTTGTTGGTTTAAACTTAGCAAATAATTCGTGTTCATTCAAAACTACTAGGGGAAGTGAGTAGATTAGTTACCTTTTGGTATACAACAGATAAACTGTTAAATTCATCAAATATGCGATCTTTGATTTCAATGTTATGAATATCAACAAATACTAAAACTGCTTGTTTGGGAGGGTTCACCACACACTCTGCCACTGATACATTGTATTGCAGAAGCTAGTAATAAAATAATGCCCTATCATGAACATCCTGCAATCAACAAAAAGCTTATGTAACAAACCGCTGCAATACAAGCAAATATTCAAATATTTCATTGTTTTAACAGTTCAAATTTGTAAGTAGCAACAACAATTAAAACCTGGTGAAAATCAGAAAGACCAGCAGCCAATGCAGCTCCTAATGCTTTTTGAGTTTTAGGTGGTCTCTTAAAGAAACACTTCATAACTACAGTAAGAATATGTAAGCGAACCTGCATCATGAGAGCAGTTGTTTAAAATATAACTGAGTAAACATAAATACAAGCTAATACTACATCCACTGCAATACTTACAATAGATACCACTAAATACATTCTTATCTTTCTCTAATAAAAAAATGGTTTAGTGGTCAACATGCAACTTTCAGGAGGGAGTGTCAATGAAGTTAACATTTATTTATTCATTACAAAGATAGAATTATAGGACAATTAAATTAGAATCTCATTAATATCCAAACCCAATAATGATTCCATGGCAAACATGGGTAATCATGGCATGACTAGGGAGGGATGCAAAAGCTGGTCATTGCCTCTGGCCCTGCTGTTTTCCATGGAGATATTTAGATGATAAATAGTATTTTTCATTATACTGGTAGAATAATAGAATAATGAGTGGGGCTATGCCACTGCCACAAAATTGGTAGGATACAAGAAAATAAACCTACAAATTTGTTAATGAATCTCTAAAAATAAATATATACTACAAAAATGTTATATTACATATGTTCAGGTTTGTGGTGTATTTTTCTCATAATCTGGTCTAGCTAGTGTGAGCAGTAAACTGGAGCTCAGCTTAGTTAAGCTCAAAGTGGAACAGAACTGCAAATTGAATGGGTCAAAGTTGGTCACAATCCACATGTTTTTGTCAAACCCACAACCAGGACAATTTAATAAAACCCAACTGTAAATTCATTGCCAAAATCTCTTAACATGTATGTCACCAGATAGCATACTCTTCCTTGTCTCCGTACATTATATAACAATATTGAGAAGCCTATGACTTAATAACTATGGCCCATGTTGCTTAACACCTAATGGCTAGCCACAATCATGTCCTCCGTTTATACAAGGGGTAACAGCTTCTGGAAATATTGCTGGTCAATACAGGACTTCCTAATATCAACTGTTGGAATCAACCTTAGCTTCTTTCCTTTTTTATTATCAAAATGAAACAAGTTTACAATAATTAGGATAAATAATATCTGAGTATAACAGGTATCAAATTGTTGTTTTACAATAATTCTGTTGGTAGACTTTTTTATTATTTTAACAGTAATTTTATTTATAATTAATATAATTTTACATTTATTCAATTCATCATATAAACTGAACTATGATATAAACAATATTTATGCTTTCCAGATTAATTTTGATAAGACAATAAATTAAATTTTAATTGAGAACATGGTTAATTCTTTTTGAAACTAAACTAAAATTTCAAGAACATGAGTTAATTTTACAAATTTTTAAATTGATTCTCATACCATTTCTTTTGACAATTATTTAGTTTTCTAAACATTAACAATGATAGTAATTCTTAAAGCATGTCTCTAAGGAGTAATTAAATAAATTAGAGTACAATATTGTTTAATTTATTTTATGAGAATATTTATTTTATAATATATTTATAATTATGATTTATCATGTTTGAAAACATTTAGTTTAGGTGACACATTGACCCAATACCTTAATCAGGTTATGTTGATTATATATTAGAAAACAGTAGGTATCTTAGAGACTGCCTCTTAGGATTAGTTTACCCATATATAGTGATGTAAAGGAACTATTACTGTAGGATGACTAGATGAGAACAGAGCATTTGAGAGCTGAGACTCGTGTTAAAAGGTCAGAGATTGATATGCTGAATGAAAAAGGTTAATCCTACCATCAAAGACCATTATGTCCAACAAGGGTAAAACTGAATCTATTAGTAGATTAAATTACGCCATGTTGGGCCAAAATTGGCATTCAATATGGAAATCTAAATCTCAAATGTGGAAATTCCAAGATTGTGAAATGTGAAGCATAAAGAGTTATGTATGCTACCTCGACAGAATGCTCCTCATCCCAATTTTCAACTAAACTCTCCAAGACATATGGAGCATCATGCATGTCCTGAGAATATTCCCCTAATATCCATATAAGAGCTGCCTTAGCCTTGGGTTCTTGGACATTTTTGCTACTGATATTTCCTACAACAGCAATACAATCCTGACTCCATTGTGGATATTTTCTCAGCAGATCTTTCACAAGCACCTGCTCAAATGAACTTTCAAACTTTGTATTAGTCTATCCTACTGTAACCAAGTCAAATAAAAATGCCATACTTTGCTCATATATTTGCATAATAATATGAACCATTGCAATACTATTCGTAGGCCCAAATTCCAGGGTATCTCGTAGGTAGTCATGTTTACCAGAGCTTCAGAAGTAACATAGTCTTTTTCCATCTCAAGAAATTGTAGAAGTCGATCAACAATAGCATTGACATCATACTGCTACAATGTTATCTTCCCAACAGCCTGAATTGATTCCCTTGCAACTGGAATGTTAACAGTTGTAGCATATTCACATAATTCTGTCACTGGAGTGGGACCCAAAACATTCATGAATAAGACATACCATAAAAAGGGGTTCAGAACATCAAATAGAAAAATACAATCATCCTACCTTAATTTCTCCTTTTTTTTCTCTATAGAAAATTAAAAGAGTCGCTTACCTATCTCATATATGTTACTTTCATTTACAACTGCAGTCAACGTTCATGAGTTATAAAGGCCGTTATATATATATATATATATATATATATATATATATATATATATATATATATATATATATATATATATATATAAAGGTAAGTTAACTCGAAAAATAAATATCAATAACATTATTTTTTGTATTTGAATTTTCATGTTTATAAATTGAAAATTAGGGATATTTTAAAAATAACTTGCAAGATTTGATATCATATTAACTTTTTTTTTTAAGTTTATATAATTGTTTGTATCTCCAAAGAATAAAGGCTCTTCAGTATTTTGTCTTTTAAGGTTAGAAAAGTATTTATATTTTTTTTATGAAGTTTATATGCTATTGAAATTATATTTTATTATTTTTAAATAATAGATGCAGATGTTTATAAATTTAATAATTTTATGAAGGCTTGCATAATCTCTATGATCCTCTCATACACTTTCTCATATGAATCATATGCATAACCTCCTGCAAAGTTTCTTATCTTAAAAAAAGTTTTCCAGTCCCAATTAATATATTTAAATAGTTATGGTGTAAATATTAATTTAAAATAGACATGGTTATTATTTTGGATATGAAATGTATTTTTCTTTTAGTTTCTCTTTCACATTGAATGAATTTAAATTAGTTGGCCTATTTGAAGTTTAATCGTTTTTTAGTATTTCCCCACTTTTCTAGCATAATAAATAAAAATGGTGTACTTAAATTTTAAAACAGATGCTTTACATAAAATTTAAATTTTATTATTTTAGAAAATAATAAAATAATTAGTTAAGGATATATTTAGTAAACTATAGGTTAAGTTAAGGATATATTTGGTAAACTATCACATAGGTTAGTTGAAAATATATTTGGTAAACTATCACATAAGTTAGTTGAAAATATATTTGGTAAACTATCACATAATTTAGTTGAAAAATAAAAATAAAAATCTAAAAAATTAGTTAAAAGTTGAAAGTTGATAAATTATTAATCAAATAAAAAATGCTTAGTAAAACTAACTTTTGAACCATGTAATTAATGTAAAAATGACAATAAAAATTTAGTTAAATAATGAATTAAAATATAAAAAATATGTTATATTTTTAAAAAATATATAAAAGTTTAATTAAATATTTTTTGTTAAAATAAAATATTTATTTTTGATTTTTATATAAATAAATTATAAATAATTTTTTTCAAAAGTAATATTTTATAATTTTAACATTTTATCAAATTATTTAATATTTTTAATAAAATAAAATAAATAATATAATAATTCAAATAAATAGTATATATTAAAAAATTAATTTAAAATATAATATTTTATAATAATATAAAAATAAATTTATCAAAATTAATAATATTATTATAAAAAATAAAATAATATTAAATTTTAAAAAATAAATAAATAAAGAAAGGATTAAATTATAAAAATATATTAAAAGTAAAAATGAATAAAATATTTTAGATAAAAACTGATAACATAAAAAGTACTTAAAGTAATTTTTTTAAAAAATCAATAATCGTCTAAAAAAAGTTAATAACTATTCAGCTAAATCTTATAAAAAATTTTAATTGATAATTTAAATATTTTGTTAAATATATGTAAAAATATTATATTTATAACTTAAAAAAAAAACCTGTTTCATGTTTCGAGTTATATGCCGTTGTGTCAGTAAAGGATTGACAAACTCTTACCTAAATTAATAAATTCGAAGAGAAAAAAATACTGATTATTATTAAGAAAGTTATCAAATCTGGTAAAACAAATTATTGTGCACTAACCTAACTAACATTGAAACAACAATGGAAGAAAAAACAAAACTCCCACACGAGTCAAGTAAAGGGAAAGAGAAGGATCCCAAAAGTTAAAAGCAAAGCAATGGTCAATGGTAGAAGAGAAAATCATGCTTGACTGTTGAGCTAAACTAATTGATTTAGTTGATACACATGTTAATAATGTTTAATGCATTGCTTCCCAAAAATTGACTTTAAGAGGAGTACTTAATAAAATAATCAATATAAATTAATCCAATATAACTTAATATCATGTTAGTATTTTATTGATCTAGTGCTTTCAAATTCAAATTAGATATTGAAGTTCATATAAAATTCATAAATGGTCTCTCTCTTTTTGGTTTTCTATTTTTAATGTATTTGTTTGGTAAGGGAAAAGAAAAAATAATAATGAATGATGTTTTTATTTTGAGCATGTTTATTGTAAGATAAAGAATAAAGAATAATTATGGTAAGATTTAGATGAATGTTTTGGAATAACAATTATTTTTATTGATATAGTTATGACCGATGGAAATTCCTGAGAATCGACTATGGATGTATAATAGGTTGGATGATAATAGACATGTGAGACATGAATTTGTAGAGGGAGTTAATGAATTCATCCAATTTGCAACTAATTAGGAAAGTTTTCAAAGGTATCCAAAAGTGAGGTGTCCTTGTAAGAAATGTCAATGTAGATGATTTTGTTATGCAGATGATGTGATGGTACACCTTTATGAGAAGGGATTCATGGAAAATTACCATTATTGGAAAAATCATGGTGAAATAATGCCACAATATCCTCCAGTTATAATTGAAGAATCATATTATGGTTATGGTGACGGAAAGTAACAATTCAATCCATTTGAGCAAATGATCATGGATCATGTTGGACCTGAGATTGGCAATGTCATGTAACAAGATAATGGTGGAATAGGACATGAAATCTTAGAGGAAGATCCAAATACAAAGGCTCAAAAATTTTATGACATGTTAGAACCTGCACAAGCTCCGATATACGAAGGATGTGAAAATTACATAGAATTGTCAGCTTGCATGGAAGCATTGAGTATAAAATCTGATTCAAATCAGTCCGAAGATAGTTTTAATCGGTGGGTTCAGTTTATAGGTAAGGCCATGCCTAGTGGAAACTAAATGCCTACAAATTTTTATCATGCTAAGAAGTCAGTAGAAGGTTTGGGATTAGGTTTCATAAATATTGATTGTTGTCCATGTGGATGCATGCTCTATTATAATGATAATTTAGATGAAAATATTACAAGATGCAAGCTTTGTGGTGAAGAAAGATATAAGATTACCAATAGAATGGGTGTTAACAGAAAAATCTCCCGAAAAAAAATGTGGTACTTTCCAATTACCCCAAGATTGAAACGATTGTACTCTTCAATGGCTACTGCATCTCATATGCGATGGCATGGTGAGAACCATAGAGAGGATGGTGTATTATGTCATTCGTCAGATGGAGAAGCTTGGAAGCATTTTGATAGGATATATCCAGAGTTTTCTCATGTTCCCTGAAATGTAAGGTTAGGATTATGTGCGATGGTTTTGCCCCTTTTGGTCAATATGGTAAGACATATTCGTGTTGGCCAATCATAATAACTCCATACAATCTTCCACCTGGGATATGCATGAAAAAGGAGTTTATTTTCCTTACAATCATTATTCCTAGTCCAAACAATCCTAAGAGTAAGATTGGTGCTTACATGCAACCTCTTATAGAGGAATTAACAAATTTACGGAATTATGGCTTGTTACCTATGATGTATCATTAAGGCGAAATTTCTTAATGAAGGCAGCTTTAATGTGGACAATTAATGACTTTCCTGCTTACGACATGTTATCTGGTTGGTCAACTGCAGGAAGACTTGCTTGTCCGAGATGTATGGAGCGATCAAAAGCTAGCTGGTTATACCACAATCACAAGTATACATTTTTTGACTGTCATCGACAATTTCTTCCAAGTCATCATCCTTATAGAAGAAATAGAAATGCTTTTAAGAGAAATTAGGTTGATACTTTTTCCCCTCCCCCTCGTTTGAATGGAGAAGAACTTTGGCAGAGAACTTGTCAATTCCCATTCATATGGGAGTTTCAAGGAAAAAAATTACCTGGTTTTGGTGAGCATCATAATTGGACTAAAAAAAGTAAATTTTGGAAGTTACCTTATTGGAAAACACATCTTCGTATAACATCGATGTTATGCACACTGAAAAAAATGTGTTTATGAATATATTTGACACAGTTATGGATATTAAAGGTAAGACAAAGGATACAGATAAAGGAAAAATAGATTTAGCCAGTATATGTAGATGGTCGGAGCTTCACTTACAAGAGGTTAGTGGTGGAAAGTATGTAAAACCAAAAGCTAAGTATGCTCTTAACAAGTTTTAAAGAGTAGCTATTTTCCAATGGGTTAAGGAACTTAAGTTGCGTGATGAATATGCTTCAAATTTAGGTCGATGTGTTGACTTGGGGTCAGCAAAGTTGCATGGAATGAAAAGTCATGATTGTCATGTATTTATGCAACTATTTCTTCCAATTGCATTTGAATCTTTACCAAACACTATTTGGAAACCACTTGTTGAGCTTAGTTACTTTTTTAAAGAACTCACTTGCACAACTTTATACGCAAACAAATTAATGGATATGGAATCTGCTATTCCTATGTTATTGTGTAAGTTAGAGCAAATCTTCCCTCCAAGATTCTTTGATTCTATGGAACATCTTCCAATTCACCTACCTTATGAAGCACGAGTTGGAGGTCCTGTTCAATATCGTTGGATGTATCCGTTTGAGAGGTATTACTTATTTTTATATCAACCTATTTATACGTTACAAATTTCATATAATCGTTTTTAATGTATGTTTCACTTAATTACTTTATTTCCTTTTTAGATTTCTACGTTCCTTGAGAGAAAAGATCAAGAACAAAGCTAGGGTGGATGGTTCTATTTGTCAAGTCTATTTAATGGAAGAAACATATACTTTTTCTTCTTTTTACTATCCATCACATGTAAATACTCGAAGGAGTACAATGCCACGTAATGTTGGAAGCGAAGGTTGTTCATTGAATCCTCCAATTTCAATTTCCAATTATCCGGGACGTGGAAGTGGTAAATGTATTCAATATTACCTAGAAGAACATGACATGAAAGTTGCCCATTTATACGTTCTTCTAAATTGTGAAGAAGTTGAACCATATCTAGAGTAAGTTAACATGAAAATTATCTTTAAATATTTGAATAATCTTTAAAATATGTTTTATTGTCTAATTTTTATATGTATGTTTTCTTTTGTAGTAACTATGCTGATTTTTTAAGAGAGCTTCAACCTGGTATTTCTGACTCTCAAATTGATAAGGAAATTACTTCTCATTTTCCTAAATGGTTTAGAGAATACATATGTCCATATTATACACATTATCCAATTGCACAAATTTATATATTCATAATATGATTTACGATTTCAACAAATTAAATTTGTTTATTATAGGTTCAAAATCCACAAAATCAAATTGAAGATCCACTTTTGATTTCTTTTGTTGGGAGGCCAATAAGAATGGTACAATCATGGTCTATTTACATCATAAATGGATATAAATTTCACACCAAGACATGGAGTGAAGGAATGCAAACTTCTAACTATGGTGTGTGTGTACAAGGCACCAATGGTCAATTAGAAGAGGATTTTTTTGGAATTTTGACTGATATTATTGAATTGGAATATCCTGGCATACCAGTTAAAAAGATAGTTCTTTTTAAATGTGATTGGTTTGATAATACTGCTAATAGTGGGACAAAGATAGACAATGAATATGGAATTATTTGAGTCAAACAATCAAAAAGATATAGAAACTTTGGTCCGTTTTTACTCAACAAGCTGAGGAAGTTTATTATACATCATATCCAAACGAACATCATGGTTGGTTAGCTGTCATTAAAACAAAAGGCCGCAGTATGATCACAAATAATGTAGTTAATCAAGTTGACTTTGACATTGCATATCAAGATGTGAATGAAGTTCATGACCTCCATTCATGTTAAATATTGAGGTAGATGTTTATGATGATAGTCTTGTTGATATGAACGCTATTAGTGAGGAAGTTGATATAGGTTTGCTTAATGAACCTGATTTGAATGACAATAGTGATAGCACATATATCTCAATAGATAATGAATATGATAGTGGGAGTGAGAGTGATTTTAATGATCGTAACTCAATTTAATTAGGTAATTTTGAATATATTCTATGTTTTCTTTTTAATGTATTTAACCTTCTACATTAATTATTTCTGACAATTTAATGCATATAGATGGATGGCAACATAGTTAGAGGTAGAGGTAGAGGTCGACCAAGAGGTCAGGGAAGAATTTATGGTAGGACATCTCCATCACATGCAGTAGGATCTCATGATCCACAAGACATGCCTCCTACACCAAATTCAGCAGCTATAGGATTACATGTTAGATCAGGATCATCATTGCCACTTATTGATACATCAGTTCCATCCACCCCCCACATGGGTGCATCTACCCCTATATCTTGTACACATCCTTCCTCCACACCTGCATATTCTGCTCATCACATAATTCCCATTCTACCAGTAGTTGGAACCAGAGATCTTATTGATAGGAGGATATGGATTAGCCCAGGAGCCAAACATGAGTAAGTATTTTATTTTTCTTACACTTAATATGATTATTATGCTTTTGCTAGTTTATTTAAATCAATATCACTATTAACATTATTTTTTAATAGTTTCTTGCCTCTAGATGTATGTAGCAGAGATATTACAAAGATCATTAAGTCTAAATTTGATGATTCTTGGCCTACTTGGAGTTCTATTCCTAAAGAAGTTAGAAACATGTGGTTTGGAGAATTTCAGGTAACAAAGTATTTAAATTTTGTAGATTACTTACCTATTATTCCTTATTTTTTATACATTTCTTATTGTGATGCAGAAAAATTATAAGTTGCTATCTCAACATAATGTTACCATTAGAGCAACCTTTAAGCATAAAGGTTTGGTAATGATGAAGAATACAATGAACAAGTTGCGGATTGGAAAAGATAAGGGTGCTTGGATTACTCTTGAGGTTAGACAACGATTGGAACTTTATTGGGCTAGACAAGACTTCCAAAAGAGAAGTACCATTGGCAAACAAAATCGAGCTTGTGATAGTGGAGCCTCCTTATATACTGGTGGTTCTGTATCTGTTGCAGTGCATCGTAATAGGATGGTAATTAAAAAACAAATATTTAAGTTATTTTTGTTAATTTTAGTTATTTAAAAGTTTATTTTAATATTGTTTATGAAGAGTAAGGAGCTTGAACGAGATCCAACTGCATTTGATATTATGGAAAGAACTAAAAGGAATAAAGTTGGAGAATGGGTCAACGATAAAGCAAAAAATGTTGCTATATGTATATTTCAACATAGCTTCATTTGTATATTCTTGATTCTTTTTTATTCTAAACGTACTTATATATACTTTGTAGGAGGAATTTGTTCGTCGTCGAGCTGAATCCCTTCAAGATAATATACATGCTCTAATGAACATTCTATAGCCTCTGATAATGCCATTTTTTTGGATGTTGTTGGAGGACGGAATAAGAAGGGACATGTATATGGCTTAAGTCAACTAGGTGATGAATTCTTGTCCTCATCTACTAACTGTAGTAAGCCTAGTGTTAATGTTGGAACTGACCATCAACAAATCATCAACAACCTTAGTGAAGAGCTAGAACAGACAAAAACAAAGCTAGAGAAGCAATCGACCAAGTTAACTTAAACAAAAACAAAGTTGGATAGGCAAACGACCGAGTTAACTAATACTAGACAAGTTCTTCCACAAGTAGTGCATCACTTAGGATTACCATCTAGCTCTAATTTTATGAGCTCCACTGATGATGTTGATGCTGATGTTGATGTTGACGATCATGATGACAGTGAACCTCCTAGTATTGGTCATCCACTTGCTTGAATTTTTTTTTCACCTTGACATTTTTATTTGTATTTTTTAATCATGTAATAATTTTGTATGAACTTATACTTATCCACATTTGATTATGTCTGGACTATATTATTTATGTTAGTTTTTTATTTAATGATTTATGATTTTAGAATCCCTAATTTTCTTAGTAATTATTCTGTATATATTTCATATAAACAGGCTTATTCTAATTAATTTTTATATAAATAAATAAATATTCAAAAAAATTTAATATAATAATATTAGAGACCGATTTAGTGACTGATTTATTATTGGAAAAATTGGTCTCCACTTGCACATTTTAGCGACTGAATCTGTGACTACAATTTAGCTACCAATTTAGCGACCAATTTGTAATGGTAGCAAATTTGGTGTTCATTTTCAAATTTTAGCGACCAATTTAGTGACACACATTTAGCGACCAATTTTGCAACAACTTTTTCGGTCGCAATATTGGTCCCCTATAAATATTTGTGCTACTAAATTTGCAATCGAATTTTAGTATTTTTATTCTTGTGATCTATAATTTCGGTCGCCAAAATCTCATTTTTTGCGACCGATTTAAAATTTCGGTCGCTAATTGTTTTGCGACTAGGGTTTTAGCCACCACTTTTAGTCGGTTGCTAAATTGGTGACTAAATTTTTTAGCAACCGATTACTTAATATTGGCGACGGATTTATTCGGTCGCTAAACATTAATATTTTTGTTGTGCAAAGCCTCCCTTGTTTGGAACCTCTTTCCTTACCTATATATAAGCCTCATACAATGTATTTTGGTAACTTTTGAATCATTATTTACTTTGTGAGATTTTTTTTCTAAGCTTAAGGTTAAAGAGCTCTTCTTATCCATATAGAATCTTCTAAAATGACAAAAAAAAAGTTTACCCTTTCTAAAGATGACACTTCCATTATATATATATATATATATATATAATCAAGAATTCAACGTCTTCTTC
Organism: Canavalia gladiata; assembly: GCA_037954105.1. Taxonomy (NCBI): domain Eukaryota; kingdom Viridiplantae; phylum Streptophyta; class Magnoliopsida; order Fabales; family Fabaceae; genus Canavalia; species Canavalia gladiata. The sequence goes on along the minus strand of CM075662.1, from coordinate 15,329,660 downwards.
CCTCCAATTTCAATTTCTATTTTCTAGCATCTTCCTTTTCCCTTTTCTTTAAAATCTGCATCAAAACCTAACATAATACTTGTTGGACTTCATTGGTAGCAAAGACACACTAGACAATTATCAAATATCTTTGAACGAATATATTTAATGGATGCATAATGTTTACAAAAGGGATTGTAAAAGAAAGAAACACCGCGGCAGCTTTAAAACCAAGCGAAAAGAACTCTCCAACTTTAAAAACCTAACAGAAGGGTTTACGAAAAACAAGAAACACAGTAAGTTAAAAATAGCCAAAATATTTAAAATATAACTAGCATGATTAAAATTTAACCAAATAAGTTAAAATATATTTAAAAAATAATAATTTGTATAATAAATAAATGAATTTTTAAAAACTATTCATTTATAAAAAGGAATGCATGCATAAATATAATTTTTATAAACTTTAGTTAACAAAATTTATATATTATATTTTGTTATGAAGCATAATAAATGTAACTAAACACTTGTCACACATACAATTGTCAAAGTCTTCTATCCCTTTAAAATAAAGATATAAAAAAATCGCTAATTGTTTTATTATTATCTTCAAAACAAAATCATAAATGAAATTATGCTTTAAGCATTAAAAAATAAAAAGAACGAAAATAAAAACTTATGATACTCATTATGATAAAATAATATTGTAAATACATGAAAATTGAATAATTTATATTCATAATTAGACACAAATAATTTACTCAAAGGTGGATTAAGAATTTTATATTACTTGTTAAAATAATAAAAAATAAAAAATAGATTATATATGCATGAATAAATTTTTTTATTTAGACATTTATAATTAATATATGATGTTATTTATGTACTTAAATAATATAAATATTATACTTTAAATACTGCTACAACCTAAATCATAATGGAATGACAAATCTTTTAATAAAATTAATTTTAAATCGTTAAAATTGTAGAATTGCTAATAAATTCTATTTTTAAGAATAAAAATTAAAAAGTTCAATAGAACTTTAGGTTGAAGAATTAGTTATGAATAGGAAGTAAATTATGTATTATAAATTCTTCTGAATTCAAAAAATATATAATAATAAAAAATGTTACACCCATTGCATGAAATTCAAAATTCATTTGATATTTATTATAATATCTTAATTTAATTATAACATCTTAATTTAATCATAATATTACAAGTAGCGCAAGATATAATATTTACAAAAGTAAACTATAGTAATATCGGATAGAAATTACAAACATAAGACTGGAACAAATGATCAATTACAACTAAAACTATGGAAATATTCACAAAAGTGAGATAATATTTATAAATAGTACCTATAAATTTAATTCCCATGTGAAAATAAAGGTAAATCGACGAATCCGTGAACAATGTACCTAATATATTAAAAAGAACAAAGAAAACCCCAAGTATGATTTCTAAAATTATTGCTATATTCTATGAATTTATTGACACAGCCCATAATTTACCAGCAAACGAATTGGGTGAGCAAGCGGGTCCTGGATTTGAATTCATCATTACACCACCCGAAGTCTCAGCTTAACCCATTGACTAGAAGTCCATATTAATTATCCTCAGTGCATTAAATTCAACTAAGATAGAGAAGAACTATGAGCATGTAGAATTTAACTAAGGGATGCAACAAACTTACGAAACTGACTTTTTCAGAATTACCTCTATATTCATGATTGCTACCATTATGCGCGCATCTTCAAAGGAGACGGGGCTGCTGAATCCATTGGGTCGACAAATTGAATTAGTGGTGGTCGCTGGTACTGCTATCAGGGACTGTGTGAGAGAGTTGAAATGGATGCTGGTCAAGTGGATGTGTCTAAGGGGTGCCAAGAGTCCAGGGAGGTGAGAACCTGAACCTGAACCTTAGAGCTAAAAATCTACCCAAGGAAAAGTGGGGGCTCAAGCTATTTTTTGATGTTCGAATGCCAACTCAGGGAGGAGTATGAGGCGTGGATTTTGGTGCTCTTGGATGTGAGGTTATGGGAGAGTAGAGAGTTTTGTTACTGGGTATTGTGGGAGTGGTTAAAGAGTAAAATGGGAGTGTGTACTCTTCCTCGAGAGAGGATGTGATTCTTGAGCTATTCGTGAGAGAATATGTGAGGGAGAGAGTTTTTGTCCTTAGTTCCTTACATGTTTGTGCGTGGTGAGCAACGAAGATGCTTCTCCTTCCCCAAGCACCTGGGAGAGAATGTTTGTTCCGAGGGAAAGAGAGAAGAGAATTCCTTTTTCGGCATCCGGAGGGAGAATAATGGGGGCGTATGAGAATGAGTTTCTTTTGTTTGCTCTCAGTAAGAGAGACAAGGAATTTTATGGGAGGAGAGAAGGTTTAGTTAAAATTCTCCAAGAGAGAGGTGAATGTGACAGGGATTTGTTAGATGTGATCAGTGTTTAGCCTTTAGATACTTTTCCTTGTTTGGAAAATATTTTTTATTTTTATTTTTATTTATAAAAATGTTATTTTATTTTTATTTTTTGATTTTTAAAATTATGTATTAAAAAATAAGAATAGAAAATAAAAATAACAGATAATTTTTTATTTTTACTATTTTTATACAAAATATCAAAAAAATAAAAATAATTATTTTTATTTTTTACTGTTTTTTATACAAAATATTAAAAAAAAAACATTTTCTAATACAAAACAACACCTCATATGTGTTTAGGCAAGAGATGATTGAGATCTGGGAAGAGCAAGCACGTTAGTGGATGCTCTTCCCATGATTTGTATACAAATATTTTGTATGTGATATTTATAAATGGGTTATTTTATGTATGGGTATCTACCTTTATGAATAAAAATAAAATAAAATAAAAATAAGAATGATTTTTGTTAAATTGAACAGAAGATTGAATAGATCTCACAAATCAACTTTATTTTGAATTTTTTAAACGAAGGAACAAATTTTATTATTAATTTTTAAATTTTTTTAATTCAAATATTTTTACAGAAATAAAAAATATTTAATTAATTATTTTATTTTTTATTTTTGTTTTTAATAATTTTTATAAAAAAAATTAAATTGATAAAAATAAAATTTTAGACATAATTAGAAATAACAAATAGTAAGAAAATTTTCAGTCAAATGGATAAAGCCATTTGGGATATAGTCTACGTTATCTACAAGATAAAAACATAGAAAATAAATTGTACAGGGCTCGATATTGACTTTCTATCTAATGAGAAAAAAAATAAAATAATAGATGAAGTTGATTCATCAGCATGACATCCCTTCTATTATTCTTAATATTTCTCACGCCTCTAGCAATATACCAAGGTACCTATACAAGTTGCTTAAAATTACTAACTTCATGTTTTGTTGCTCCTTTTTAGATAAAAGAGCATTAATTATAAGCTTGTTCTTCAATAAAATATTCATCCTTTAGTATTACTTAAAATTAATGCTTTAATTAAAGACTTCTTCATATATCAATAAAACATACACCAGAAAGGGAAAAAGAAATCAAAACTTCATCAAAATATAACTTCTATCGGGAAGTAATTCATTAAACACATAAAGTACTATCAATGATTAAAGTGATGACATGTTTATAGACTAAATTTGACATTAAGTACTGATAAAACGAACTTAAAATTCTACATTTATACTTTCAAAAACCAATATTATGGTGAAAAGGACAAAAAGAAAAGCATGTTAGGACCTTAAAATCAATCAATACGTTTAGTAGAGAACATCAAACTAATTTGACTTAAATTTTATAAACAATTCTAGATTGATAGGATTCAGACATAACGTACCCCATACTATGAGACTACGAACAAATTCTAGAGTTGAAATTCGAAGATAAAAAAAATGCAACTAGAGATTAAAGATTGTACAATATCAATTAGGGGCTAAGAATTTGACATGGCAATTGATCTTCTTGTATGGTCAAATGAATACACCAAATTTGGGTCTTATGAAAAAAAATCAAGAATAAGTTCATTAATCTTCATTCTGATTAAATAGATAAAAAAGAAAATATAATTATGAAGGCTTGATTTTCATCTTTCAAAATAAGTACGACTTGAACTTAGGGCAAGGAACGAGACTAAAAAAAAATTATGTTTAAAGACTGACTAAATCGGTTCTTAATTTTAAAAAATTGATTATTAATTATTTTTTAATTGAACAGGTAGGAATGTTAAAATTTTAATCTTAAAACGAGTTTATAACTAAAATAGACTTTTAGTCATTATAAAAGGTATATTAACCATTGAAATTTTCGATTTAAAAAAATTAAAATTAGTCACTAATAATTTTATTTATTGTAAGAGATCAAATTAGTAATAAAAAATTTGATCATCAAATCAATTATAAATAATTAGTTGTAAAATCGATTTTAAAACCTTTTGCGAATAATTAAGATAGAGACAAAATTCGATTGCAAATTGGTCATTAAAATAGTTTGTTGATGACTAAATTAGAGATGAAATATTCGATCGTAAAATCGGTAGCTAAAATCAGTCGCAAAATTGGTCACTAATATATTCGCTGGTAATTAAATTAGAGACAAAATATTCGGTCGCAAAATTTGCTGCTAAAATTGTTCGCTAAATTAGTCATTAGTTGCTAGTGACTAAAACTAAGAGGGATTAGTTAGTCTCAAAATCGATCGCTAATTATATTTAATAAAAATTAATTTATTTATTTGTTATTTACATAAAAATTAATTGAAACAAATCTTGATATATGAGATATATACATAATCATTTTTAAGAAAATTATAAATTCAAAAATTAAAAATTATTAAACAAAGAAACTAAAATAAATGACATAATCCAAACATAATTAAGTGTAGATAAGTATAAGTTCATACAAAATTAGTATATAATAAAAATAGATAAAAATCTCAATGCTGATCATGATGCTCATTACTAGGAGGTTGATAGTCATCATGATGATAATCCTAAATGCTGCACTATTTATTGAAGAACTTGTTTAGTTTAAGTTAAATATGTTTTTGTTCGAGTTAACTCGGTTATTTGTTTATCTATCTTTGAATGTGACTGAGTTAACTCTATTCTTACAACAACATCCAAAAAAAATGGCATTGTCAAATACTACAAAATGTTCATTAAAATCATTTTGAATGGATTCAAATTGACAACAAACAAATTCCTCCTACAAAGTATAAGTAAACATAAGTATGTAGAATAAAAAATAATAATCATTTAATTCACAAATAAAACTATAGTTGACATATACATCAACAACATTCTTTGACTTGTTGACCCATTCTCTAGCTTTATTCTTTCTATTTTTTTTTTATAATATCAAATGCAGTTGGATCCCATTCAAGCTCCTTACTCTACATAGACAATATTGAGTTAAATTTTTAAATAACTAAAATTAATAAAAATAACTTAAATACTTAATTTTTTATTATCATCCTATTACAATGCACAGTAACGGATACAAACCCACCCGTGTATAAGGAAGTTTCACTATCACAAGCTCGATTATGCTTGCCAATAGTGCTTTTCTTTTGGAAGTCCTATCCAGCTCAATGAAGCTCCAATTGTTGTCTAACCTCAGGAGTAACCAAACGCCCTTATCCTTTCTAGTCCATGTAAACACCCAATTATGTCTGAGGCCCCCCTTAGTTTTAAAATTAATTAGTAAAATATTTAAATAAATTAATAAAAGGAAAATATTAAAAATAATAGTTAGAAACAGTCAAAAAATGAAAGAAAATAGAAAACAGTATAAAATCAAAAAGAAAAATCTGAAAAAAAAATACATAAATAAGTAGAAAAAATAAAAAATGTAGAAATAAATACAAGAAAATAGAAAAAATTAAAAGAATACAAAAAGTAATCAGAAAAACTAATTTAACAAAAAATAGAAAGTAAAAATGAAAATTTGAAAAAACAATAATAAAGGAAAAACTAAAATAGGCAGAAAAGGAAAAAGAAAAAAAAACAAACAACAACAAAATTAATCTGAAATAATAAAGGAAAAATTAAAATAGGCGGGAAAAGGAAAAGAAAAACAAAAGGGAAAAATTGAAAAACGGGGTATAAAAAAAGGAAAGGAAAGATCAAAATGGGGGGATTCTTGGAAATTTTGGAAAATAGCAAGAAGAGGGGGCTACAGCTTCTCTAGGGACACCTTTGATTAAGAGTGGGATGCTCTAAATTTCTGGGGGGGAGTTCGCCAGAGAGGACTTCAGAAGTTCCGATTAGCTTTGCTATCGGTGAAGAAAGGAGAATCAAGTTCTACCAGGCAGCGTTCGAGTGTGAGAATTAGATTGATCGCATAACAGGTTGGTCCTCCTTCCCTGCATCTAATTTCTGTGCAAAGAACAGGTTAATCCTTATCAGAACCTTAGGATTTCCATACTAATCATTTAGATCAACATTACTATGCGAGGATCCGTCCTTTTTTTTCAATCAAGAACTAGGAAAGACTCTGATCTTCATCGATCACATAAAGGCTAGCCATGTTTATTGTTTCTTCTTTAGGCAAAAAAAAAACTGTCTGAAATAAGCTGCATGATTACGTTATAACTGTGTGGAAAGTTGGCCTTCTGAAATTCGAGATTGGACGATGATTTTGAGCTTCTGTTGAGTCCTTATAAGATTGCTAGGAATTAGGGGGATCCCTTTAGTATTAGGAACGGAGAAACCAAGAGCATATCCATATCCCACTTAAAGATTAGAGGAGGTCATAAATCTAAATTCCCGATTGAAGTAGGGGGCGAATCTCCAAAAGACCTCCCCTGTTCCAATAGACGCTCTATTCTGTTCTCCGTTATCTCCTTGGGGCAGAGTATCGATTGGTCATTTTGGCTCAGGCTGAAAAGCCCCTAAGTGTTTAGCATTCTAGCGGGAATCTTGCATTGTATTCGGTAGGAAACCCCCTGGCCTAGCAACCGCGAACTCAGAGAACTGGAGTCGCGAATAGAGTCATCAAAGTGACGAAAGCATCATCTTAAGAAGCGCCTGGATCAGATCATACTCGCGTGTAAACCAAGAGGATTGACTATGAAAGGGATTAGGTGGGACGAGGTCATTATGAAAGGGGAGCGGTTGATACAAGCGGTTGGCTAATGACGGATTCCAGTAACCAGCTCACATGTGGGGCAGAATGCATGGATATGCCATGTCAATCCTTGCATGGCAGTACCACATATCAGGGAGTTGGTCTATGTAAACATGTACCAGTGAAGGGCGGGCTTCACACAGAGAAGGGTTGCTCACTCCTCATTTGTTGTAGCGATCATTCTTTTGTTGATGTCGAGGAAGAATTGCATGATCCCAACCAAAAACCCCATGCACGTGGGCCATGCAGCTAGGTACACTTAAGCGAAACGTTTCAGGGAGGAAAGGTGCAAGATGGGGACACTGGAATTGCATTTGGTGAGATAGGTGCCCTTGGAATTCGAGTGATTTAGGCCCGATGTTTCTCTCCAATGATCCCTCAACAAACCAGTTACAGAATGCTTCTTTGACAGAGCAACAACAAGCTGCTATTATATCCCTTTCTCACGTGGTTTCTGAGCAACCATTGCCTCTCAAATTGGCTCGAGAGAATGCACCGGATAATTTTTTCGATGATATAGGTGCATTGAGACCGTCATTGTCAATGCCAATCAGTTCTACAAATGGTTCACGGATCTTGAACTTGCCACGAAAAGTGAGATAGAAGAAAACATCAACACTATGTGAACACTCTAACAGAGTGCATACAAACATATATAGTTGTAACACCCATTTATGTCCGAGACCCCAATTATTAAAATTAATCAAGAAACCAATACTAATAAAAGGCAAAAATATAATAATAACACAACAAATAAAAAATAAAGATATAATAATTAAAATAAATAAAATTCAAAAAAACATAAAATCTGAAAAATAAGTACAGAAAAAACAAAGATAATAAAAAATCAATTAAGTAATTAAAACCTGAATTAAATAAAACAAAAAACAACAATAACAGTGGGAATTTGGAAAAATAGAGGAAAAAGATCAAATCAAAAGAAAAAAAGAAAAAATTAATTAAAACCAGTTTTAAAATAAATAAAATTGAAAATAAAAATTTGAAAAATTAATAAAATCTATAAAATCTGAAAAAAACAATAAAGTCAAAATATAAAATAAAATTAAAAATAAAAAAACTAAAAATTCTGGAAATTTAAATATATAAAAGGAAAAGAAAAATCTGGAAAAAATAAAATAAAATCAAATTTTAAATCCAACAAGAATTAAACAAAGAAAATAGAAATTAAAAATCTAAAAAAATACGAATAAAAATAAAACAGAATTAATAAAAATGAAAAAATGGATATTGGAAACTAAAAAATAAAATAGATCTTTTGAAAATAAAAAAAGAATAAAAAATCCGAAAAGAAATAAATAAAAATCTGAAATAGAAAAAAATAAAAAAATATGAAAAGAAAAATAAAAACTAAAAAAGAAAATAGAACTAAATAAAAAAATCTAAAATGAAAAATAAAAACTAAAAAATAAAAATAAAAATAATTAAGAAAATAAAAATGAAAATAGAAAATCTAAAATATAAAATCATTTAAAATACTGAAAAGAAAATATACATAAAACAAGAAAATCAACAAAATACATATATGTGATAAAAATAAAAAAAAACTGGAAAGTAAAATAAAAGGAAAAAAGAAATAAAAAAATCTGAAATAAAAAGAAAAATAAAATCTGATTAAAAAATAAGAATGAGCAGAAAAATTATAAAAAAAGGAAAATAGTAAGATTTCAATAAAAAAAATGAAAAACGTTTTAAACAGAAAACCAGTTTTATAAACGGAAAAAAAAAACTAATTCTTTAGGGAGAAAAAAAGAAAGATTTTTAAAAGGAAAAACAGAATTCTAAACATAAAAAAAAGGGAGGAGAAGAAGAAAAGAGGAAGATTTTGCGCTGGCATACAGAGGCTTTCTCGAAACTCAAAGGCTGGAGCAGTGGTTATCTCTGAAAGGCACCCCCCAAGCTCTTGATATGGTGGTTCACTGTGTTAATTCAATTCTTTCAATTTGAATTGCAATAATTCTGGATCCCGTTTTATCAAAGGGGCCATATCTAGAGCGGTTACAACATAGGTTAAGAAGAAAGGGATCGAGATAGAATTAAGGGGTTTTTTTTTTGCTTCTTCGGGGGATTCTCTGGGAGCCTGGAAGGTGGCTTCAATCTTAGCAAGAACAACCACGGGTCCCTTGAAGAAAGAGGAGCAGATTGAGCGAGCAAGAGCAGAATCCTGGAAGGCGAAATCAAGAGTTTCAGTCCACGCTTACAGGTTAGTCACCTTCTTCTCTTTACCAACAAATCAAGAAAGAAAACTTGCAATAGATCTATCTCATCTTTGTTCAAATCAAGAATTACCTATTACGGATTAGGTTCACCTAAAATGCTAAGCATGTTAGGCCGCGAGACGTCCAGTGTTTGCAGTGACAATCATTATTTCAGTATACCCTCCAAAGCTTCCTTTAAATTTCACTCAGGGCATTAGAAATTCAACCACTAGTCTGATGTGGTGGTAAGCTCGCCGCATGGTAATCGCCATGTCCACGGGTTCGAAACCCCCCACGCCCCTTTTCTTAAAAAAAAAACGTAATTAATCTTGGCCTTCTGATATGAACCAAGTGGCATGAGATTATGACAAACGTTTGGGTGTGGCTGAGCGGCGAAGCACGCTATGTACACACCTCAAGACCGAGGTTCGAGTCCACCGCTGCCCAACTATTTGCCTGTAACTTCACAACCCTGGGTTCGAACACCAGGGAGCACATTTTAACCCCCATTAACCTCAAAAACAGCCTAATTACCAAAATGCCCCCACACTGTCCACAAATCCCAATATGCCCCAAGACTAGAAATGACCATATTACCCTTAACTTTTTCTAGAAATATCCAATATGCCCCAAGACCAGAAATGACCATAGTACCCCTAATCTTTCCACATAATTCCAATTCTGTCCCTGAGTCACAAATTACCATTCTACCCCTAATCTTTCCACATAATTCCAATTCTGTCCCTGAGTCACAAATTACCATTCTACCCCTAATCTTTCCAAATAATTCCAATTCTGTCCCTGAGTTACAAATTACCGTTCTACCCCTAATCTTTCCAAATAATTCCAATTCTATCCCTGAGTCACAAATTACCATTCTACCCCTAATCTTTCCAAATAATTCCAATTCTGTCCCTAAGTCACAAATTACCATTCTATCCTTACTCTTTCTTAAAATTGCAAAACTGCCCCCCAAGTTCCCAAAATTACAATCAAGCCCCTACTCTTTCCAAAATCATAATTAAACCCAAAAAAAATGTAAATTAAATCCTTTTCCCCCGAAATTCAAAAATTCTTTTTCTACAGAGTCTTTTTTTACAAATCCTTTATTCTTCAAAATTCACAATAAAATCTTTTTCTTCAAAATTCAAATCAAATTCTTTTTTAAATCAATCAAGATCAATCCTTTTTTTTCATTTTTAAAAGCAAGTTTATTGGTTCTAAGTCTCACGCAATGAACCCTAGGGAGGAACTGGTAGCTTTTCCTACTGTTCGTTGCCTAGGAATTCATATGGGTCCCAAGTGCAGCTGTAGTTGTCTTGGACCCTGTGCATATGTGGACTAAGAATCCTTTTATGGTAAAATAATAAAACTTCATATTAGAATTCCTAAGTCTCACGCAATGAATCATAAGCACGGACTGGTAGCTTTTTCTGCTGTTCGGGGTTTAGGAATTCGTATGGATCCCAGTGCAGCCGTAGTTGTCTTGGATCCTGTGCATATGTGGACTAAGGATTCTCTTTAAAATATTTTCAAAACACCAACCATTTTCAAATAATCCCTTTAAGACACCCTCGAAGGTCAAGCCTTCAAACGCGTTTTTCAAACACTACTTTTCAAATTTCTCTGAAGGTCAGGCCTTCATAAACCAGAACTATGTAAGCCTTGAGTTTTCCATTGCATCGGGGAATACGTAGGAGCAGGATCAAGTCCTGTCAGGCTAACCTCCATCAAGTATTTATTTTCACTCTAATAAAAGGGATCAAACCATTTTCAAATAATCACACACTCAGTTTAAGGGTACCGTTCTTCGGAACGGGCGAATTGGGTGCCTAACACCTTCCCCATTCGTAACCGACTCCCGAACCTAAATCTCTTCCTCGAGTCAGGGTTTTCTCCAAGTATTTTCCCTTAAATAAAAATTTGGTGGCGACTCCACATTATCAATCAAATTCATTTTCAAAGATTTTAGTGAGTTCGTCGTCTCGTCGGAATTACAGTTGCGATAGATGGCGACTCCACTGGGGACTTTAGAGAGTCAAGCCCATTTGATTGAGTGTGCATTGTGTATGATCTCTTCTTGTTTATTCGCACGATTTCTCTTTTTATTTGCACGATTTATTTTCTTGCTTATCTATCTATTTGTTTATTTGTTTGTTTATCCGTTGTATAAACCTTAGGGTAGACGAACTATAAACTGCTATATATATATATCTGTACAATTTCCCCAATTGCAGGTATCCCAAAAATATGTGTGCCCTCGTACACTGCATATGCATTTATCATGAGTGGGGCCCTATACCCGGGTCTGAGTGCTACCTAGGATAGAGGGATCTAGTGGTGTCACTCTGGGGCCTACGTCCTGATTGGCTATCACGAAAATCCCGGCTAGAGTGCGTCCTATTTGTAATGTTCCACAACTGGTAGCTTTTTCTGCTGTTGTGGCAAGCATTGCAGACTGGAACTTGACTCTAGTGACCTCTACACCCCAGGATTACAAACTACCTGTGAGAGGTTCATATAAAAAGCCTTAGGCCCTTAGGACAGGTAGCCCATATAGGAGGTAAGGAGGGCACACACTCCTTTCATACTACATGGCTCATATGCTATTCACGTGACTCAAGTTAACAGAATCATCCGAGATAGCAGAGGATGTGAAATCTGAAATTGGGGAAACATAGAAAATCAAGGAAGAAAATCAAGGGAAGAAAAAATTCAAGATAAAAATCAAGAAAAATCAAAATAGAAGAAGAAAATTCTTAGGAAAAATTATAAAAATGGTTTTTTCCAAAAAGAAAAAAAACCTAAAGAATGTTTCTAGAAAATATTTTAACAAAACTCTTTCAAACGAAACCCCTTTCTAGGAAAATAAAAATTCATAAAAAACATAAAATTGCTAAAATTAAGGGCAAATAAATGAAGCAACACTCCTTTATTTTCAAAACCCTCAAGTATTTAAAATTATTTGCACATAGCATGTCATTTATTCATTTATTCATAAATTTTATCATGGAAAAGAAGATTTCAAAAATCACTCCACACATTTTTCACCTACATACTCATTTTGCATCAACATATTTACAATTCAGAATTTTGCATCTAAATTGTTTCTCAAAAGATCATTTTTAACTTTAACAGAAAATTAGAGAAAGACAACTTCCTCGACATCCTTATAGGACTCATGCACGGTCGAGAATCATGGACGAGTTAGAGAGACAAAACGAGGAGTTGAGAAGTGAGGTCAAGACTCTGAAGGAGCAGATGGCCAAGCTGATGGAGGCCATCCAATCAGCAAAACAAAAGGAGGCAAGAGAATCCCTACCCAGAGAATCAACTGACCCAGCACATCCTCCTGGCTTCACTCCACCATCAACTATGCCTCTGCCAACCGAAGGAGTTCATTATGGGTTTCCTCATGGGCATGCACCCTCATACGACCAAACACAAGCCCAAATACAATCCCAAACACATAACCTACCTCCTAACACCATTCCACAGGCATACCAAACAGCTGTTGGGGGAACGCATCCTATGTTCACTCAAGAGCCACACCCTATGTACATACCATTTTCTCAACCTCGCCACACGCCTGAGGAATACCCAAGCCATCCTTCGGACGAAGATACAGAAAAGTGGAAAGGTCTAGAGGAAAGGATCAAGGCAATTGAGGGGAATGCTTATCAAGCTACGAACGCAGCAGATCTGTGCTTGGTTCCAGATGTAGTAATCCCTCTCAAATTCAAGGTTCCTGAATTCGAGAAATATCAAGGAACCAGCTGCCCGAAGAGCCACTTGGCCATGTACTGTAGGAAAATGTCTCCCTATATGCACAACGACAAGTTGCTCATGCACTTCTTTCAAGGGAGTCTGACCGGGGCAACTGCCAACTGGTATACACAGTTAGAGCGGACACACATCCATTCATGGAGGGACCAAGCTGAGGCCTTCCTTAAAAAATACTAGTACAATGTGGAGATGGCTCCTGATCGAACCCAACTCCAAAACATGGCCAAGAAAGGAGACGAGACCTTCAAACAGTATGCGCAAAGATGGTGGGAGCTAGCTGCTCAAGTGCAACCTCCTTTATCTGAGAGGGACTTGGTCAGCATGTTCGTAGACACACTCCAGGATCCTTTCTATGACAAGATGATTGGCAGTGTGATTTCTAGCTTCTCTGATGTCGTCATCATTGGAGAAATGATCGAGGGTGGCATGCGCCGAGGAAGAATCGCGCACAAGTCCGCTGATACCTCTGTAGAAAAGAAGAAGACAAGGGAGACTTATAATATGGCTTTTGGTCAAGGACAGTGCATACCTCCGATGGCACCTTATGGACCGACTGGCTTCCAACCACCACCATGCACACCTTACATACCATATCCTTACATTGCTTCCGCCTACCAAACGCCCTACCATCTAGCTCACAACTATCCAATACAAATCCGACCGCCCACACCATACACAGTCCGAACACAAGCCATGAGCCCAAATCCTAGCCAAAACCAAAAGAAGGGGAAGGATCCTGTCCAATTTGATCCCATTCCAATGACCTACACCGAGCTGCTACCTAGGCTAATCGAGAACTCTCTAGTGGTTCCTTACCCTTTGAAACCTCAAGAACCACCATACCCGCAATGGTACGATACCAATGCCATATGTGGCTACCATGCAAGGTACGTTGGTCATTCAACAGAAAATTGCCAAGTCCTGAAACGCAAGGTGCAAAGCCTAATTGATGCCAAACGGCTAGATTTTGGGAAGATCGCTCCCAACCCAGTGCCAAATCATGAGAGCTCATCAACTAGCTAAGCAAATGAGAGCAGCACGACAAATTACTTTGTACAAATCGAGCTATCAAGGAAAATCATCCAGGATTTGTCATATTTTTCAAAATCAATCTTTGTAAATAAATCTCAATGAGTAAAACAAAATTTACATTTTTCATGTTTCTTGAGCGCGTGCTTTACATTGTTGGCTCTACTTCTAAAAATTTACCATTCTTCTTATCCCTTCAGCCCACTTCTTATTCCTATACCCAAACAATAAATACCAATTGGTGAGGATGCCAATGCTGTAATAAATAATCTTGAACGTCGGATTAATCAAACTCAAATGAGAAAGGACCAATGAGGAAGCAGAATAAACAACCAGGGATTCTAGATCACCATTCAAAGTGTTTTGTCAAATAAAATATCCCACTGGAATCAAGTTTAAATACAGGAAAAATTTAGGGATGCAAAAAAGATCCGCTGAATTAGAAACCAAAATGATCTCGGCAAGGTCAATATTCAACTACAAAAAATTCAAGAAAAAGCAGAAAGACCCGCTGAATTAAAGTAAAAAATAATCCAGGAAAAATCAAGGTCGAAACATAAAATTCTAGAAGAAGACAAGTCCGCTGGATTAAAAGCCAAAAATAATCCAGGAAAAAGTAGGGTTAAAGTTCAAAATAGTGATCGAAAAAATCATGATCAGAAAAGGTCTTGCCGGTTTCCAAAAACAATTCAGGAAAAAATCAGGATCATACAAAAACCCGCTAGGTCAACAATCCTTAAAGAACGACCTAGGAAAAAGTTAGGGCACAATCAAACAAAAGAGCCCGCTAGGTCGAAAACCTTCAAAGGGTGGCCTAGGCAAAAGTTAGAGCATGATCAAACAAAAAGCTCGCTAGGTCGAAAATCCTAACGACCTAGGCAAAAGTTAGGGCATGATCAAACAAAAGCCCGCGAGGTCAACAATCCTCAAGAACGACCTAGGAAAAAGTTAGGGCACAATCAAATAGAAGCCCGCTAGGTCGAAAACCCTCAAAGGGCGACCTAGGAAAAAGTTAGGGCATGATCAAACAAAAAGCCTGCTAGGTCGACAATCCTAACGACCTAGGCAAAAGTTAGGGCACGATCAAACAGAAGCCCGCTAGGTCAACAATCCTCAAGAACGACCTAGGAAAAAATTAGGGCACAATCAAATAGAAGCCCGCTAGGTCGACAACCCTCAAACACGACCTAGGCAAAAATTAGGATACAAAATCAAGAGCCCGCTAGGTTGAAAACTCGTGAGGGTGACCTAGGTAAAAGTTAGGGCAAAACGAAAGACCTGATGGGTTGAAAACTCAAAAGAACAACCCAGGCAAAAGTTAAGGTCAATCCAGGAATCCCAAGACAATACGACATTTCTGCACCTCATATCTTCCTAAAACTGGGGCAAAATTTTTCCATTTCTCAAGTTTGGCTAATTAGACAATCAAGATTATGAAAAGCAGCATTGACATTTTTGCCAAAAGGTGCCATTTGGGCGATCGAACTCATACCTTTCGTCATCCTTCCCTTTCAAGTACACTACCTTAAAACATACAGCCTAGAAATTCTATATCTCTTTCTTTTAACCAGCCAAAATCCACTTGTACACCCCAATAGGGCACGTGCTAAAAAGAAATGTGAAAAAGGTAAAAATAAAAGATTGATTTTGAAAAGGCATGATAAGTCAGATGAATCCTCGATCATCGCAGCACGACATGACTGTTTCCCAAAAGTTCATCCTCCTGTCAGACATAACGCCACCAAGACAAAATGAGTGTGTCTTATTGAATACTGTTGACCATTGTTGGGTCTCAAAGATCCTGGAAAAAAGGTTCCAAAGTTGATCAAGAAGCCAAGAGATTGACCAAAACACTGAACTTAAGTCAATGTAGCTCGTCCTGATTTTTGATTCCTATCACACCAACTATAAGGTTGTCGAGAAAGGACATGTCAAAAAAAAAATCAACATTAAGAGAAATAAAATTTTTTCACCGTTTCATGGTTTGCATTTATCCCATAGCATCTGTTTCATCAAGTAAATATTTCAAGCATCAAAATGGGAACCCCACATCATTTCTGCAGTAAGCATCACAAATCCACATTTTTTTCATTCAAACAGAACATAAGCATCTTTTTATTCAAGCATTGTACAACCCATTTTTTGTCAAAGCTAATTAAGACCTGGGTAAAAATGCCCGAATCAATCATAATAAAACCGAGTCAAGCTCAAACTGGGGCAAATGCTTGCCCACACAAAAATACAATTTGAGATCATGGATCAAGTCGAAACTAGGGGCAAATGTCTGCCCACAACAATTCAATTTGGGGCCATCCTAAATTTCTGAATCAAGTTTAGACCAGGGCGACCGTTTGCCCAAGAAAGGTTTAAATTCAAGAACAAAACTGGGGCAAGCTTTTGCCTAGAAAAGCCAATTTGAGGAAATCCTTAATTCCTCAACTCTAGAAAATTTCAAAACTGGGGCAAAATGTTTCCCCAAACTGCATTCAAATCAAGCAATCCCTCAACTATCAGGAATTTCCTAAACTGGGGCAAAAAATGGTTGCCCAAGTCTCTTCAAGAAAATAATTATCAAGCGCCTAAAAACCTTCAAGTTCAAGGTAGAATAAGCAGTTTATTTTGTTTTAATTCAAGAAAATAGATTTTCAAAATAAGTCATCCGAGGCAGCTGACGAAGGAGTCCATGTTTCAACCTCACGTTCTTTCCTAGGGCACATCATGTCATTTCCCTATGCTTGTCTTAATAGGTCATTCATGCTTCGCCTGCCCGGACAGGCCATCTTTTCAAGTCAGTAAAGGTTACTCTCTATTTCCTTTCTCTACCCTAGTGGGTCATTCCAGCTTCTCCTGCCCTAATAGACCATCCTTTCAAGTTAGCATAGAGCACCTTTCATTCAGGTTAGTATAGGTTTCTCCCATTTCGAAGTCACCTGTCTTAACAGGTCCTTTTTTTCTTTTCTTCTTCATGGCCTATGTTATCAGGCCACCATCAAGTTTACATTTCTACATCATGGCCTATGTTGTCAGGCCTCATCAAGTTTAATTTCTGCATCATGGCCTATGTTGTCAGGCCACCATCAAGTTTTCTTTCCTGCATCATGGCCTATGTTGTCAGGCCTCATCAAGTTTAATTTCTGCATCATGGCCTATGTCGTCAGACCACCATCAAGTTTACATTTCTGCATCATGGCCTATGTTGTCAGGCCTCATCAAGGTTAATTTCCGCATCATGGCCTATAGTGTCAGGCTACGCTCAAGTTTTCATTTTCTGCAAGTTCAAGTTTTCATTTTCTGCATGTTCAAGTTTTCATTTTCAGCACGTTCAAGTTTTCATTTTCTGCACGCTCAAGTTTTCATTTTCAGCACGTTCAGGTTTTCATTTTCAGCACGTTCAAGTTTTCATTTTTTGCATATTCAAGTTTTCATCTTCTGCACGCTCAAGTTTTGTTTTCTGCACGCTCAAGTTCTCCTTTATGCATGTTCAAGCTCTTTTATGCATATTCAAGCTTTCTTTTCTGCATATTCAAGTTTTCTTTTCTACACTTCGGCTTATAGAGTCAGGCCACCCTTTACATATGTTACATCTTAGTTCCTACATACTTTCCTGCCTTAAACAGGCCCTTTTTACCTCACTTTGCCTGCACTTCAACAGTATTCATAGCCTAATTAGGTTATGCAATCAAGCCTTACATATGTAAAACTCTTTAAGATGAGAAGCTTATATAGCCTTTCAAAAACCATCACCTCCCAGGTATTCATTTTCAAGTTCAAGGCTTCTCATGATTGACGGACTTTTTCAAGAGCCTGCCTCAGACATAATGTGTTCACGTCTTTACTCATTTCCTATCATGATAATTTAGAGAAATGCTTCTCATATTATCTGATAGGAAAACGAGTAAGCAGGGGCAAACTGTAAACACCCATTTATGTTCAAGGCCCCAATTATTAAAATAAATCAAGAAACCAATACTAATAAAAGGCAAAAATATAATAATAACACAAAAAATAAAAAAATAAAGATATAATAATTAAAATAAATAAAATTCAAAAAAATATCAAATCTGAAAAATAAGTAAAGAAAAAACAAAGATAATAAAAAATCAATTAAGTAATTAAAACCTGAATTAAATAAAACAAAAAAACAACAATAAAAGTGGGAATTTGGAAAAATAGAGGAAAAAGATCAAATCAAAAGAAAAAAAAAGAAAAAATTAATAATTCTTAATTAAAACAAGTTTTAAAATAAATAAAATTGAAAATAAAAATCTGAAAAATTAATAAAATCTATAAAATCTGAAAAAAAAAATAAAGTCAAAATATAAAATAAAATGAAAAATCAGAAAACTTAAAATTCTGGAAATTTAAATAAATAAAAGGAAAAGAAAAATCTGGAAAAATAAAAATAAAATCAAATTTTAAATCCAACAAGAATTAAACAAAGAAAATAGAAATTAAAAATCTAAAAAATAAAAATAAAAATAAAACAGAATTAATAAAAATGAAAAAATGGATATTGGAAACTAAAAAATAAAATAGATCTTTTGAAAATAAAAAAAAAATAAAAAATCCGAAAAGAAATAAATAAAAATCTGAAATAGAAAAGAATAAAAAAATCTGAAAAGAAAAATAAAAACTAAAAAAGAAAAATAAAAATAATTAAGAAAATAAAAATAAAAATAGAAAATCTAAAATATAAAATCATTTAAAATACTGAAAAGAAAATATACATAAAATAAGAAAATCAATAAAATACATATATGTGATAAAAATAAAAAAACTGGAAAGTAAAATAAAAGGAAAAAAGAAATAAAAAAAATCTGAAATAAAAAGAAAAATAAAATCCGATTAAAAAATAAGAATGAGCAGAAAAATTATAAAAAAAGAAAATATTAAGATTTCAATAAAAAAAATGAAAAACGTTTTAAACAGAAAAAAAGTTTTATAAACGGAAAAAAAAAACTAATTCTTTAGGGAGAAAAAAAGAAAGATTTTTAAAAGGAAAAACAGAATTCTAAACACAAAAAAAAGGGAGGAGAAGAAGAAAGAGGAAGATTTTGCGCTGGCATACGGAGGCTTTCTCGAAACTCAAAGGCTGGAGCAGTGGTTATCTCTGAAAGGCACCCCCAAAGCTCCTGATATGGTGGTTCACTCTGTTAATTCCACTCTTTCAATTTGAATTGCAAGAATTCTGGATCCCGTTTTATCAAAGGGGCCATATCTAGAGCGGTTACAACATAGGTTAAGAAGAAAGGGATCGAGATAGAATTAAGGGGGGTTTTATTTTGCTTCTTCGGGGGATTCTCTGGGAGCCTGGAAGGTGGCTTCAATCTTGGCAAGAACAACCACGGGTCCCTTGAAGAAAGAGGAGCAGATTGAGCGAGTAAGAGCAGAATCCTGGAAGGTGAAATCAAGAGTTTCAGTCCATGCTTACAGGTTAGTCACCTTCTTCTCTTTACCAACAAATCAAGAAAGAAAACTTGCAATAGATCTGTCTCATCTTTGGTCAAATCAAGAATTACCTATTAAGGATTAGGTTCACCTAAAATGCTAAGCATGTTAGGCCGCGAGACGTCCAGTGTTTGCAGTGACATTCATTATTTCAGCATACCCTCCAAAGCTTCTTTCAAATTTCACTCAGGGCATTAGAAATTCAACCATTAGTCTGATGTGGTGGTAAGCTCGCCGCATGCTAATCGCCACGTCCACGAGTTCGAAACCCCTCGCGCCCCTTTTCTTTTAAAAAAAAACGTAATTAATCTTGGCCTTCCGATATGAACCAAGTGACATGAGATTATGACAAACATTTGGGCGTGGCTGAGCGGCGAAGCACGCTTTGTACACACCTCAAGACCCAGGTTCGAGTCCAGTAGCTTAGTGACAAGTTGATGATTTGGCCCAAATGGTGGAGCGTTTGGCTTGTAACTTCACAGCCCTGGGTTCGAACACCAGGGAGCACATTTTAATCCCCATTAACCTCAAAAACTGCTTAATTACCAAAATGCCCCCAAACTTTCCATAAATCCTTATATGCCCCAAGACCAGAAATGACCATATTACCCCTAACCTTTTCTAGAAATAACCAATATGCCCCAAGACCAAAAATGACCATAGTACCCCAAATCTTTCCACATAATTCCAATTCTGTCCTTGAGTCACAAATTACCATTCTACCCCTAATCTTTCCAAATAATTCCAATTCTGTCCCTAAGTCACAAATTACCATTCTACCCCTAATCTTTTCAAATAATTCCAATTCTGTCCTTGAGTCATAAATTACCATTCTACCCCTAATCTTTCCAAATAATTCCAATTCTGTCCCTAAGTCACAAATTACCATTCTACCCTTAATCTTTCTCAAAATTGCAAAACTGCCCCCCAAGTTCCCAAAATTACAATCAAGCCCCTACTCTTTCCAAAATCATAATTAAACCCAAAAAAAATCTAAATTCAATCCTTTTCCCTTGAAATTCAAAAATTCTTTTTCTACAATATCTTTTTTTACTAATCCTTTATTCTTCAAAATTCATAATAAAATCTTTGTCTTCAAAATTCAAATCAAATTCTTTTTTAAATCAATCAAGATCAATCCTTTTTTTTTCATTTTTAAAATCAAGTTTATTGGTTCTAAGTCTCACGCAATGAACCCTAGGGAGGAACTGGTAACTTTTCCTACTGTTCGTTGCCTAGGAATTCATATGGGTCCCAAGTGCAGTTGTAGTTGTCTTGGACCCTGTGCATATGTGGACTAAGAATCCTTTTCTGGTAAAATAATAAAACTTCATATTAGAATTCCTAAGTCTCACGCGACGAATCATAATCACAGACTGGTAGCTTTTTCTGCTGTTCGGGGTTTAGGAATTCGTATGGATCCCAGTGCAGCCGTAGTTGTCTTCGATCCTATGCATATGTGGACCAAGGATTCTCCTTAAAATATTTTCGAAACACCAACCATTTTCAAATAATCCTTTTAAGACACCCTCGAAGGTCAAGCCTTCAAACACGTTTTTCAAACACTACTTTTCAAATTTCTCTGAAGGTCAAGCCTTCATAAACCAGAACTACGTAAGCCTTGAGTTTCCCATTGCACCGGGGAATACGTAGGAGCAGGATCAAGTCCTGTCAAGCTAACCTCCATCAAGTATTTATTTTCACTCTAATAAAAGGGATCAAACCATTTTCAAATAATCACACACTCAGTTTAAGGGTACCGTTCTTCGGAACGGGCGAATGGGGTGCCTAACACCTTCCCCATTCGTAACCGACTCCCAAACCTAAATCTTTTCCTCGAGTCAGGGTTTTTTCCAAGTATTTTCCCTTAAATAAAAATTTGGTGGCGACTCCACATTATCAATCAAATTCATTTTCAAAGATTTTAGCGAGTTCGTCGTCTCGTCGGAATTACAGTTGTGACAGTGGTGAGATTCCCCAACAGGTTGATGACACCCTAGACTTACTCAGCGTACTGCAGTTGCAACATCAGGTAGTAGCTACGAAGACTAAAACTCTTCATGATGCATGTGACAGACCACTACAAGAGAAGTAAAACTAATTGATATTGCAGAAGTACTTTGGAGTAAACTCAATTACTGTAATAAACTAAAGAATGTTGCTACCAATTTTCTGCCACTTCCATAGCAAGAACGAGCACTCTGAATCTACTCATGCATCAGGCATGGTCATTATCTCCCAAATATCGCTTGTAACTATGCTCTAGGTTGGTCGAAGATGCCCTGCTCATACCGTGTGTCATGGACCATTCAACACGCTTCAATGTGGGTTCGTTTTGGAAACCATGTGAGCCCAAGTCATCACTCTTTGAATCTCTCACACCGCATGCCTTCACCAAGCCAACGTGATGCTCGAAGAACCCGAACGAGAGTGCTACCTAGCCAAGGTCCGCTTCCCTGCATGTACCAGCTAATAGGCATGTCTCGAGTGGCCAAATTGGAGTCGACCAAGCGCTGTTGTCGCGTCATCAGTCCCTTTTTCTGTGGAGTGGGCTGTGGAGACGAAGGCAGGGGA
Organism: Canavalia gladiata; assembly: GCA_037954105.1. NCBI lineage: Eukaryota > Viridiplantae > Streptophyta > Magnoliopsida > Fabales > Fabaceae > Canavalia > Canavalia gladiata. The sequence goes on along the minus strand of CM075662.1, from coordinate 15,307,518 downwards.
CATCATTAATAGTGATGCTACCTCCAACTAGGCTGCTACCACCATCTTCATCACGCTCATCCAGGCAGCCATTCTCTCCTAAATTGCAATGTGCATAGGTATACATGCAGAAGACGACAAAATTGATCAAGGCATAAGGGGTTCACCAAGATTTAAACACACCTCCTGAATTTCCCTTCGAGTCCCTGAAATTGCATTTAAGTCCTCCAAATTCCCAAAATCACAACTAGGCCCTCAATATTCTTCAAATTTACAATTAAGCCCTTCCATTCCTCAAAATTGCAAATGGCCCATGAACTTCCTGAAATTGCAATAAGGCCCCTGAACTTCCTGAAATTGCAATTAAGCCCCTAAACTTCCTGAAATTACACTTAGGCCCTAAACTTTCAGAAATTACACTCGGGCCCTACACTTTATAAAATTACACGTAGGCCCCTAAACTTCCGACAACCCCGATCGAGCTTAATTCCCTTTCCATTTTCAAGCAAATAAAAACTCATTTTTGCATTCCTTAATCTTACGCAACGAGCTCAAAGAACGAATTGGTAGTTTTTTCTGCTATTCGCTGTTTAGAGAGTCGTATGGTTCCAAGTGCAGCCGTAGTTGTCTTGGACCCTGTGCATATGTGGATTGGGATTTACTTTCCATTTTCAAGCAAATAAAAACTCATTTTTGCATTCCTTAATCTCACGCAACAAGCTCTAAAAACGAACTGGTAGCTTTTTCTGCTGTTCGCTGTTTAGAGAATCGTATGAGTCCAAGTGCAGCCGTAGTTGTCTTGGGCCCTGTGTATATGTGGATTGGGATTGCCTTTTCTTTTTCAATTAAATAAAAATATTATTCATTCCTTAATCTCATGCAACGAACTCTAAAAGGAACTGGTAGCTTTTCCTACTGTTCGTTGTTTAGAGATTCGTATAGGTCCAAGTGCAGCTGTAGTTGTCTTGGGCCCTATACGTATGTGGATTGGGGATTGCCCTTCCCTTTTTCAATTGAATGAAAATCTTATTTTGCATTCCTTAATCTCACGCAACGAACTCTGAAAATGAACTCGTAGCTTTTTTTGTTGTTCGCTGTTTAGAGATTTGTATGGGTCCAAGTGCAGCTGTAGTTGTCTTGGCCCCTGTGCATAGGTGGATTGGGATTGCACCCTGAAAATATTTTCAAAAAAAGACGACAATGCATTCACATTTAAATTCAAACACCTTCGAAGGACAAGCCTTCAAATCAAACCAGAACTACGTAAGCCTTGAGTTTCCCATTGCACCGAGGAATACGTAGGAGCAGGATCATGTCTTGTTAGGCTAACCTCCATCAAGCTATTTATTTCACATTAATTAAAAGGATCAAAACAGTTTTCAAAAATCACACGCTCAGCTTAAGGGTACCGTTTTTCGGAACGGGCGAGTGGGGTGCCTAACACCTTCCCCACTCGTAACCGACTCCTGAACTTCTAATCTCATCCTCGAGTCAGGGTTTTTTCCAATTATGTTTTCCTTAAATAAAAATTTGGTGGCGACTCCACACATAATAAAAAATATATCATTTTAAATTTTAGCGAGTTGGTCGTCTCGTCGGAATTACGGTTGCGACAGTCCACACCTTATTCATTGTATTCTTCATCATCACTAAACCCTAATGTTCAAAGGTTGCTCTGATGGTAACATTATGTTGTGGTAGCCACTTATAAATTTTCTGCATCATTTGTTATAAGAAATGAATAATAGGTAAGTTAGCTAAAAATATTAAAAACTTTAAATACAATGTTATCTGAAATTATTCAAACCATATATTTCTAACTTCTATTGGAACAAAACTCCAAGTAGGTCAAGAATCATCAAATTTTTACTTAATAAATTTTTTAATATCTCTACTACATACATCTGGAGGCAAGAAGCTGTTAAAAAATAATGTTAATAATGATATTGATTTAAGTAAAAAACCAAAAACTTGATAATCATATTAAGTGTAAGAAAAATAAAATACTTTCTCATGCTTAGCTCTTAGGGTAATCCATACTATTGGTAGAGATGGAAGTATCTGATGAGCGGAATATGCAGGTGTGGAGAATGGATGTGTACAAGATGTAGGGGTAGATGCACCTGGGTGTGTGTGGGGGGTCAATAGACCCGATGTATCAATATGTGGTAAGGATGATATTGATCTAACATCCATTTCCACAGCTACAGAAGTCGAAGTAGAAGGCATGTCTTGTGGATTATAAGATCCTACTGCATGTGATGGAGATGTCCAACCATAAATTCTTCCCCGACCTCTTGGTTGACCTCTACCTCTACCTCTAGCTGTGTTGTCATCCATTTGTATGCATAAAATATTAGAAGTAATTAATGTAAAATGTTAGACATAGAAAATACATTAAAAAGAAGACAAAATATTCAAAATTACCTAATTAAGTTGAGTTAGGGTCATTTAAATGACTCTCACCCCACTATCATATTCATTATCTGTTGAGATATAAGTGTTGTCACTATTTTCATCCAAATCAGGTTCATTAAGCAAATTTATATCAACTTCCTCATCGATACCGTTCATATCGACAAGAGTATCATCATAAACATCTGCATCAATATTCAACATCATCATAAACTTGATTAACTACATTATTTGTGATCATATTGCGCACCTTTATCTTAATGATAGCTAACCAGCCATGATGTCTGTTTGGATAGGATGTATAATAAACTTGTTTAGCTTGTTGAGAAAATATGAACAAGTCAAAGTTTTTATATCTTTCTGATTTTTTGACTTGAATAATTCCATACTGATTGTCTTTCTTTGTCCCATGATTAGGGGTGTTATCAAACCAATCACACTTAAAAAGAACTATATTTTTAGTGGGAATGCTAGGATATTCCAATCCAATTATATTAGTTAAAATTTTAAAAAAATCATCTGCTAATTGACCATTGGTGCCTCGTACACACACAATATAGTTAGAAATTTGCATGCCTTCACTCCATGTCTTGGTGTGAAATTTATATCCATTTACAATGTAAATAGGCCATGATTGTTCCATTCTTATTGGCCTCCATGCCAAAGAAATCAAGAGTGGATCTTAAATTTGATTTTGTGGACTCTAAACCTATAATAAGCAAATTTACTTTGTTGGAATCGTAAATCGTATTATGAAAATACAACACCATCTGAATAATGTATATAATATGGACGTACATATTCTGTAAACCATAAAGGAAAATGAGAAGTAATTTTGTTATTAACTTCAGAGTCTGAAATATTGAGTTGAAGCTCTCTTAAAAAATCAGCATACTTATTACAAAATAAAACATACATACGATAATTAGACAATGAAACATGTTTTAAAGATTATACAAATATCTAAAGATAATTTGAGCCTTAATTTACTCTATATATGATTCAAATTCTTCACAATTTAGAAGAGTGTACAATGGAAAGCGTTCATTTTACGTTCTTCTAAGTAATATTGAATACATTTACCACTTCCACGCCTTGAATAGTTCAAAATTGAAATTAGAGGATTCAATGAACAACCTTCTCCTCCAACATTACGTGACATTCTACTTCTTCGGTTATTTATGTATGATGGATAATAAAAATAAGTAAAAGTAAATATTTCTTCCATTAAATAAACTTAACAAATAGAACCCTCTACCCTTGCCTTGTTCTTGATATTTTCTTTCAAGGAACATAGAAATCTAAAAATAAAATAAGTAATTAAATGATTTCTTAGTTAAAAAAGATTACATAAAATTAGTAGTGTATAAATATGTTAATATAAAAATAATTAATACCTCTCAAACGAATACATCCAACGATATTGAACCGAACCTCCAACCCATGCTTCATAAGTAGGTGAATAGGAAGATGTTCCATAGAATCAAAGAAGCTTGGAGGGAAGATTTTCTCTAACTTGCACAATAAAATGGGAACAGTAAATTCCATATCCATCAATTTATTTACATACAAAGTTGTGCAAGTGAGTTCTCTAAAAAAGTGACTGAGTTCAACAAGTGGCTTCCAAATAAAATTTGGTAACGTTTCAAACATAATAGGAAGTAATCGTTGCATGAATACATGAAAATTATGAACTTTCATTCCATGCAACTTTGCTGACCCCATGTCAACACATTTAAATTTGAAGCATATCCATCAGGTAACAGAAGTTGCTTAACCCAGTGACAAACAACTACTCTTTGAAACTTGTCAAATGCATACTTAGCCTTCGGTTTTACATACTTCCCACCTCCAACCTCTTGTCAATGAATCTCTAGTCGTCTACATATTTTGGCTAAATCTATTCTCCCTTTATCTGTATCCTTTGTCTTATCCTTAATATCCATGACTGTGTCAAATACATTCATAAACACATTTCGTTCAGTGTGCATAACATCAATGTTATGACAAAAATGATGTGTTTTCCAATAAGGTAACTTCCAAAATATACTTTTTTTGGTTTAATTATGATGTTCACCAAAACGAAGTAATTTTTGTCCTTCAAACTCCCATAAGAATGACAATTACCAGGTTCTTTGTCAAATTTCTTCTCCAGTCAAACAAGGGGGAGAGGTTGAGGTATCCATACAATTTCTATTAAAACCATTTCTATTTCTTCTATAAGGATGATCAGTTAGAAGGAATTGTCAATGACAGTAAAAAAATGTATGCTTACGACTGTGGTATAACCAGCTAGCTTTTGATCACTCCATACCTATTGGACAAAGAAGTCTTCCAATAATTGACCAACTAGATAACATGTTGTAAGCAAGGAAGTCATTAATTTTCCACATCAAAGCTGCTTTTATTAGGAAATTTGGTCTTAATGATACATCGTATGTAACTACCCCGTTATTTCGTAAATTTGTCAATTCCTCTATAAGAGGTTGCATGTAAACATCAATCTTACTCTTAAGATTGTCTAGACTAGGAATAATGATTGTAAGGAACTTAAACTCTCTTTTCATGCACATCCCAAGTGGAAGATTGTATGAAGTTAAAATTATTGGTCAACGTGAATGTCTTACCATATTAACCAAAAGGGGCAAAACCATCAACACAACCCTAACCTTACATTTCGGGGATCATGAGAAAATTGTGGATATATCCTATCAAAATGCTTCCAAGCTTCTCCATCCGACGGATGATGTAAGACACCATCCTCTCTCTAGTTCTTAACATGCCATCGAATGTGAGTTGCAGTGGCCATTGAAAAGTTCAATCATTTCAATTTTGGAGTAACTAGCAAGTACCACATTTTTTTTCCAGGAGATTTTTCTTTAAACACCCCTTCAAGTGGTTATCTTATAGCTTTCTTCACCACAAAGCTTGCAACTTGTAATACTTTCATTTGCATCATCATTATGAAAGAGCATGCATCCACGTGGATAACAATAAATATTTATGAAACCTAATCCCAAATTTGTACTAACTTCTTAGCATGATAAAAATTTGTAGGCATTTGGTTTTCACTCGGCATGGCCCTGCCCATAAATTGAACCCATTGATTAAAACTGTCTTCAGATTGATTTGAATTAGATTTTATGCTCAATGCTTCCATGCAAGTTAACAATTTTGTGTAATTATCACATCCATTATACAATGGAGCCTATGCTGCTTCTAGCATGTCATAAAATTTCTATGTCTCTGGATTTGGATCTTCCTCCAAGATGTCATGTCCTATTCCACCATCATCTTGTTGCATGACATTACCAATCTTGGGGCCAAAATGATTCATGATCATTTGTTCAAATGGATTAAATTCTTCCCTTCCATGAACATGACCATAATATGATTATTTGATTGCAACAAGAGGATGTTGTGGCATTATTTCACCATGATTTGTCTAATAATTGTAATTTTCCATGAATCATTTCTTATAAAGATGTACCATCACATCATCCGCATAACAAAATTTTCTACATTGACATTTCTTACAAGGACACCTCAATTTTGGATATCTTCCAAAGCTTTCTTGGTTAGTTGAGAATTGAATGAATTCATTAACTCCATCTACAAATTCATGTCTCATATGTCTGGTATGGTCCAACCTATTATATACCCATCGTCGATTCTTGGGAATTTTCATCACTCGTAACTATATTAATGAAAAAAATTGTTATTCTAAAAACTCCATCCGAAAATCACTACAAAACTACAATTTTTAAGCATTATTTACATGTATATGTGGAGCAACAAATATTTCAATAGATGAATGCACCCTCCGAACCTTTTGATATCCACCCTTATTTACATAAGTTTATGGTGATAAAGTGAATTATGAAATATATATAAAGTATATTGTGTAGGGTAAACATATCTTTTTTGAAATCTTTAGGTACATAATGAATATGTAGTAGACCAAACAAAAGAGGACATAGGTTGTTGCCAAAGAAGAGAATATTTATTTTTAGCAAAAAAAAGGAATAAATTTTTCTTTTAACCTAGATGATTTAAATAAATGAAAATGAATATATACACAGGTTGGACATAAATACTTTTAGCCCAAAACTAAATCTAGTTATGTGTAGTACAAAATAAATATATAAACTTCATACATCAAGATAGTAGTAGTAGTTGCCTAAAGAATAGTTAATAGTTATCCTTTAGAGATAGCAACAATTATATGAACCTGAAAAAAAATATAGGAGATATTTAAGATATCATTGGTTTTCATTTTTTAGACATGAACATCAATGCATTGATATTGCTACTTAGAACACATTTAAGAATGTTTAACAAATTAGTCTTTAATTACCATTTTCTTTCCTTTCTTTTCTATTAAAAAATTTAATTCTTTTTGCAAAAACAAATTAAAATTAGGAGTGCTTTGGTCTTGAGGGTGAACCAATAACACCCGTTGAAATTTCTCTACTTTATTTTAAAAATATAAAAAATATCAAAATACATTGATCGAATCATTTTAACTATATTTTTTATTTTTTTATGTATTATATCTTTATTCATAAATAGAGCTCTCGAAATTTGTATGTATACATGAATTTATAGCAAAAGAATTATTACAAGAAATTGTGTTAAAAAAGAAAGTGAATTTTATCAAATAAAGATCAAACCATTTTTTGGGTCAAATCTGTATCAAGTAATTATCCAAATAGTTACATGACAAATTGTGGTGCTTTACTAAAGAGCATGTACATGATTAGAATGATGGTTTTGTATATTTTATTATTTAATTTTTTTATTATTCAATATGATATAAAAGTTAATAAGTTAATTTAAAAATTAATTTAATTATTATAAGAAATCAACCAAATAAATTAATTAAGCTAATAATTTAATTCTAAAATTTAAATTAAATATTATAAATAATTTAGATGATAAGATAATTTAAAATTTATTTTAAATATTATAGGTAAATATGTAAAATTTTATTTACATATATAGGTTTAAGGTTTTAAGTTAATTAAGATAATAGGTTTAGGGTTTTAAATTAATTAAGATAATAGTTTAATTTAAGGTAATAAGTTTATTTAAAAATTAGTTTAAATATTATATGGAATAATTGAATAAGTTAATTATGGTAATAATTTAATGTAAAACTTAATTTTAATGCAACAAGTATTTAACAGAATAAGCAAATTTTAAAATTGATTTATAATTTAATTTAAAGAGTATATGTAAACTAGAATATGAAAATTTAAAAATTAATTTTATAAATATTAGATAATAAAGGTAATATGTAAATTTTAAATTTAATTTTTAATTTAAATTAAATGTTATAAATAATTTAGACAATAAGCTAATTTAAAAGTTATTATAAATATTATAGGTAACTATGTAAAATTTTATTTACATATTATAGGTTTCATGTTTTAAGTTAATTAAGATAATAGGCTTAGAGTTTTAAATTAATTAAGAGAATAGTTTAATTTAAGGTAATAAATTTATTTAAACATTAGTTTAAATATTATATAAAATAAATGATTAAGTTAATTATGGTAATAATTTAATATAAAATTTAATTTTAATGCAACAAGTGTTTAAAAGAATAAGAAAATTTTAAAATTAATTTATAATTTAATTTAAACCGTATATGTAATTATGATAATAAATTAATATATAATTTAATTTAAATATATTAAATAATTAAGATAATAAGTTAATTTTAAAATTGATTTAATTATTATACAAAATTAATGTAATGCGTTAATTAACATAGTAATTAAAATTAAAGTTAATTAAAAAGCTAATTAACTAATATAATATTCATTGAAACAAGATTGTATTCATTTATTTTAAATTATATTAGATTATTTTTTATTTACTTATATAAAAATTTATTTTTTAAAAAAATAACAAGTTTATAAAGGTATTAGAGTAAAGATGATATGAACCTTGATACCATTTTGCATGATCAAGTCCACTTAGAAAAAGACGTAACTCGGAGAGAAGACTCATTGAAAAAAGGAACGTTAAAAAAGATAAAAGAGGTAATTGGAATTTATGTAAATGCACTTTAAAAAAAAATTAGCATATATGATTGTGATTTTTAGGGATGCAAATCAAGAAGATCTCTACGAAAGAACTTTTGAGAAGATATTTTATTTATTTTATTAGATTTAGTTTTCAATTGTTAAGATTTGATTAAATTATATGACTAATATTTGTTAAGATTTAATTAGGATTATGTTAAATATTTGAATTATATTACAGATAGATGCTATTAGGATTTAGTTATGGTTTCCTTATATTAGTAATTGCACAAGTATAAATAGCTCTTCTATGAGCAATGGATGGAGATTATTAATGAATAATAGTATTTTTTCTTTGAGAATTTATCTCTCTGTGAGTTGATTCCCTTGGTTCTTCGGCAAAAAGCTACCCTTGATAATGTTGATTCTTCCAGCAGGTCGCGGTTTGTGTCGAGTTCCTTATTTTATCCATTATCGTTTCCGCTTTCTAATTTATTTAACCTACACCGTGAAGATCGGGACCACCCCTATCCATTCATATCAGTTGGTATCAAGAGCTATTGGAAAGAAAAAAAGTATATTAAAAAAAATAAGAGCATTGGAAAAAAAAACAAAATATAAGAGGAAAAAAATACTCACATGGCAAAAAATCAAGAGGTTAAACAAGGATAAATACCTTCCAAATACAAGCATTGGTAAGTCAATTGGAAAAGTTGATTAATAGAAGAATAGAGGAAGCTACGAAAAAATCATGTGGAGGATCGAGCTATGCAACATAATCGACTTTATCGAAGCCGAGACTTTCGATTTGATGTTGATTCAGAGCATCAATATGAGGAGAATGAAGATCAACGAAAGAGACGGATATTTAAGTATAATAATACAAGGAAACATAGAGATAGAAGGAATGATATTGGTGGAATTAAAATCAAAGTTCCTTCACTCCAAGGGAAGAATGATCCAGAGGCATATTTAGAGTGGAAGATGCGAGTAGAAAAAATTTTCTCATGCCACAACTATTCTGAAAGTAAAAAGGTAAAACTTGAAACTCTTGAATTTACTAATTTTGCTCTTGTGTGGTGGGATCAGATGCAAAAGGAAAGAGATCAATATGGTGAACGACCTATCACCACATTGGAAGAGATGAAGGCAATAATGAGAAGATGGTTCATTCCATGTTATTATCATAGAGAACTTCATAACAAACTACAACATCTCACTCAAGGATTGAGAAGTGTAGATGAGTATCATAAAGAGATGGAGATTACCATGATTCGAGCCAATATAGTGGAGGATTGAGAAGTAACCATGGCACTTTTCTTGCATGGACTAAATTGTGATATAACTGATGTTGTGGAATTAAAATCAAAGTTCCCTCGCTCCAAGGGAAGAATGATCCAGAGGCATATTTAGAATGGAAGATGCAAGTAGAACAAATTTTCTCATGCCACAACTATTCTGAAAGTAAAAAGGTAAAACTTGAAACTCTTGAATTTATTAATTATGCTTTTGTGTGGTGGGATCAGATGCAAAAAGAAAGAGATCGATATGGTGAACGACCTATCACCACATTGGAAGAGATGAAGGCAATAATGAAAATATGGTTCATTCCATGCTATTATCGTAGAGAACTTCATAACAAACTGCAACATCTCACTCAAGGATTGAGAATTGTAGATGAGTATCATAAAGAGATGGAGATTACCATGATTCGAGCCAATATAGTGGAGGACCGAGAAGTAACCATGACACTTTTCTTGCATCGACTAAATTGTGATATAGCTGATATTGTGGAGACGTATCATTATGTCGAGCTTCAAGAAATGGTACATCAAGCCATCAAGGTAGAACAACAACTCAATAAGAAATAACATGAGAAAGCATTTCCATTCAAATTCTCTTAATTCATGGAAGAGTCATTCAGAGCATAACATCACTTCAGCTTCATATTCTAAAGAGGTTGGTTACAAGGTAAATTTGATATCCATTAAAGTAAAACTTAATTTGAGCCTAGTTCTTCTAGGAATTGAGATATAAGGTGTTTCAAATGTCAAGGAAGAGGACACATTGCTAGTGAGTGCCCAAATAAACATACCATGATCATTAACAACAACGGAGATTGGGAAACTAAAGAAGTAATAGAAAAGGAAGAAGAGTCATCTTGTGTTGAATGTGAAGGTCCTATAGAAGGAGAACTTTCAGTGACTAGAAGAGCACTCAACATTCAAGTAATGGAAGAAGAGAACAAACAGAGAGAGAATTTATTCCACACGTTTTCTAATTCAAAAGAAGGTATGTAGTGTAATCATTGATGATGGAAGTTGTAGTACTGTGACAAGTGTTGAGTTAGTGAAAAAGTTGAACCTACCAACGTTCAAGCATAATCATCCATATAAGCTGTAATGGCTCAATGATTATGGTGAGTTGAAGGTAAAAAAAGTAGGTGAAAATAATTTTCTCTATTGGGAAGTATAAGGATGAAATAATGTGATATTGTTCCCATGAAAGCATGTCATCTTTTGTTAGGAAGACCTTGCAATATGACAGAAAAGTTACACATGATGGATTTTTAAATCGTTATTCTTTTATACTAAAGGGAGAACCAATAGCTCTTCTTCCTATGACACCACAACAAATATTGAAGGATCAAATTAAACAAAAGAAGAAGGATGATAATGGAGAGTCGAAGACGACTCTATTGTAAGAAGGGGAGAATGATATGAACCTTAATACCACTTTACATGATCAAGTCCACCTAGAAAAAGACGTAACTCAGAGAGAAGGCTCGTTGAAAAAAGGGAGGTTAAAAAAGATAAAAGAGGTAATTGGAATCCATGTAAATGCTCTTCCAAGAAAAAGCAACAGATATGATCATGATTTTTATGGATGTAAATCAAGAAGATCTCCGCAAAAGGATTTTTAAGAAGATATTTTATTTATTTTATTAGATTTAGTTTTTATTTGTTAGGATTTGATTAAATTATTTGACTAAGATTTAATTATGATTATGTTAAATATTTGAATTATGTTATAGATAAATGCTATTAGGATTTAGTTATGGTTTCTTTATATTAGTAATTGCACAAGTATAAATAACTTTTCCATGAGCAATGGATGGAGATTATTAATGAATAATAGTATTTTTTCTTTGGAAGTTTTTCATCTGTGTGAGTTGATTCCCTTGGTTCTTGGGCAAAAAATACCATTGATAACGTTGGTTCTTCCAACAGGTCGCGGTAAGGATCACGTTTCTCTTTATAACTTCTGTGCTCTCCAGCAGGTCGTGGTTTGTGTCAAGTTCCTTATTTTATCCATTATCGTTTCTGCTTTCTGATTTATTTAACCTACGCTGTGAAGATCAGGACTACCCCATCGATTCATATCAAAAGATCTTGAATTATGATGTATATGGATGAAACAGGTTGCAGGTTTGGACATGGTGCTATGACAGGACAACTTTTATGTGTAGATAAAGATTAAAAAATTATTACTTAAAATTTAAAGATTTAAAATCTAAATTTTAAAATTTTTAAAATTAAAAATATATTTAACCAAAAATAAATATTAAATTTATTTTATGATAATAAAAATAAAAATACAGATATATGTCATAACCATTTTAAATTTTAAATTAAATATTTATATTTTATAATTATACTTGTATTATTTTATTTTTACTAATTAAAAAATTATTAGTTCAAATAATTTATACTTAATTTTCTTTAAGTAAAATTTTGAGATTCAAACATAAAATATGGAAAAAAAATCACCTAAACATGATATATAGTCCTATCATGCGGTTAATATTTCTAACTTGAAAAATATTATTAAAAAATGATAGATTTGGTCTTTTAAAAAGCATTATTTTATTTTATAGTATTTTTCTATACAACGTCTTACGTTATAAATATCATGTATTGTTTTAATTAGTCTTCATCTGATGCATGTGCATGTGTTGATCAATCCCTCTAGAAGTTAAAACTTCTTCTAACTTCTAAAACCAAACCTTTTATTTCAATTGCAATTCTTTACAAAACTAATGTTGATTACATGTTGCAGGATCCTAGATGCATGTGCATATGTTGATCAATCCCTCTAGAAGTTAAAACTTCCAAACCTTTTATTTCAATTGCAATTCTTTACAAAACTAATGTTGATTACATGTTGCAGGATCCTAGGCTGTACAAGGCTCTTTCCCCTAATATATGTGTTATGTATGTGGTGTTTGCTCAAAATTAGTTACGTTCCCACATTATTCTGCAAATCAGTTCTATTCCCACATTATTCTATTGTTATTTCTCTATGTCTTTTTTTTTTGCCTTTTTAGTGAATGTTGAACCAATTTTTGAGTAATTATCATGACTTTTGCAGATACAAAGGGGAAAATGTAATTGACAATGTGAAATCTACACTACATCAGTGCATTTGATTAAAACATGTCTTGTGTTTTTAGGAGGTTACTATAACATAGTAGTTAAATTGATTAAAACACAAGTCTTATGCTTTTTAGGAGGTTACTATAACATAATAGTTAAACTAGGATAAGATGCATTAACATATTATAACACATGACACACTAAAGCACTTGACTATTGTAAAAGGTTTTCTTAATAAGTGTGTAGAGTATTTTTTTTTTCGCTTTATTTCGTAGATGTTTTATTTTTCTTGTCCTAGTGTTTAATGGTTAGTTTGTATGTTAAGAGTATTCCCTATCCTCAAAACTATTTTCTAAATGTCTTTCATCTTAACAATGATTTTTTAATTTAAAAAAAATCAAATGTTTAGAAAATAAGAAGCAACATGATGCTCTTTAAAAACTACTCCTAATATCTATGATTCTTCTAATCACTATAAGGTATGATAGTTCAGAATATCATTGATTTCAATTTTTGGAAATGAAAATGAAAAGACTTCCTATCATTAGGCCAATCTTGGATGACTATTTTTACGAGTTTTAATAGAAGTAAAGAAGCCAAACTATTGCGACAATGTATAACATTTGTCACACTATATTAGGTGGAGCATAACTTGGGAAAATTTTAGGAAATCTCTTCAGATAAGCATAAGATTAAGAGTTTCACATCTATATGATGTAAATCGTAGTCTTTTCCTCATAAGCTAACAATACTGTAGTTTTCCTACATTGATATCTATAAGCTTTTCTTGTTTACTTTTTTTATTTTCTCTATTATCTCCTTTTTCTTTTGTATTCTCCTTCTTAATAAATTTATTTTAAACAAAAATAATAAATAACAAGAATATGAAGATTTTATAGCAACTAGATCAAGATCAGGATAGAACACATAACATATAATACTGGAAATTTAATATTACAAAATAAAATATTAAAGGGATTCTAGCCACCCAGTATTTATACAGGCAACAGAACTTCAGTAGAGCCTAATTAATAACCTCTGAGCACCACCAATTGTATTTTTCAAATTCCCAAATCTAAACGGCAATAAGGGGTTTCTAATTCCATTTATTCTAGCATAGGGGAGGTTTATTGATTGATTATTGAAATATATTTTTTATCATTTCATACTTCCATTCTGATCCTATTTCTTTGTTCTTCCTTTTCTCCTTCCCATTTATTTGTTGGAGTTCATCTACTGGCTAGTTCATTTCTATCCAATTTCAGCGTGTACATATCAAATGGAGTGAATATTAGCTTCTAAACAATCTACGAAATCATTATAAAATTTGAACTGTACATCTACATTTGCAAAGGTGAAGAGTTTTTATATGTTGTCTTATATACATGTGTTAGTTAAATTCACAAGGTTCTTTTTCTTTACAATGCAGATTAAGCCTCTTGTGGGTCAAACAAAAACCATCATGAATGCTCATGTATCAATTTACAGTTGGCATGAATACTCATGTATAAGTTTATAATTTCTTAACCTCAAAAGGCACAACACTTAATAGCCTTTGTCCTTGAGAGATAGAGCCAATTATATGAACCTAAAACAAAAAATTGAGTAATATAAAAGATTGGTGGTACTCATATGAGTAAAGTAAATTTAAAGGCTTACCTTCTTAGTTCTTACTTTTTAGTCACAAATATTGAGAAACAGGGGAAGGTGGTTTTAAAAATAAAAACATAGTAAGTGTGAATTTCCTAAGCTCCATTATCTAGAGCATAATTTCAAAGATGTTGGTTGTGTGCCTTTTGGGTTCACCATAGGTTTCAAGCAATCACACATTCTCATTTCACTTTTTTTCTCCCCTGTATCCAAATGCCACAGAAACAATTATTTGTGCAACTAAATCGGGCACATGGTCAGCCTACAAGCAACAAAAGGAACTTTACTTGCAATAGACGAAGATGAAATATTATGTATCCAAGGCCAGATCTTCTTAAGGAATCAACACTTTCCTGAAGAATTCAACATTGATATGATTAGCCATAAGCCATAAAACATAAAACAAAATATGAAAACAACCTTATTGGATTAAAGAACGTACTCTTACTTGGACGGTTCAACTCCTAGTCTAGAACATAAAACTAAGACAAAATCGGTTTCTTGCCCAATCTGCAGTATATTCACATGCAAAATTTCATTAGGATTATAAGTATCATTGACATTACTGAAGAACATATATCATCCTGATGTCTTGTGTAAATACTCAATTATGTCCGAGGTCCCACTTTTAAAATTAATTAGTGAATAAACCATAATTTACATAATAAGTGAATATTAAGATTAATAAACAAAGCAAAAATAAAAAAAAAGAAAACAGAAAAGCAGACATATGGACAGAAAGCATAAAAATAAATAAAAACGAAAACAACTAAATAAAAAAATAAAACAAAATAATAGGAAAACAAAAAATAAAACAAACAAAAAATGATAATAACAAAATAAAAAAAACTGAAAATAGCAAAATTAAATGAAAAAACAAAAAAGATAAAGATAAAAAAATTGAAAAGAATGATTTATAAAAATAGAAAGTAAAAATATATGGGGAAAACAGAAAAATAAATAAATGAAAGTAAAAATAAAAACAAAAATCTTGGAAGAATAATAACAAAAACAGTAAAATAATAAAAAAAAATAAATAAAAAAATAAAAAAATAAAAAAATGGAAAAAATTGAAATCAAAAGAGAAGATAAAAACAAGAAAAATAAAAAAAACCAACAAGATAATAAAAGGAAATAAAAAAATATGAAAGAAATAAATAACGCAAATAGAAATAAAAAAACAATAAACAGAAAAAACAGAAAATAACAAAAACGGAAAAACAGAAAAATAACAAAAAGGAAAAAATAACAAAATATAAAAAAGGCAAAAGGCATAGGAAGGGGTGTGTGGTTTTGGAACGAAGAAAGGGAGAAGAGGCTGAGTTCTTCTTTGGGGGAGAAGGATCAATCCCTTTGGGAAGAGGCAACTACAAAGTGATGAAAAGAGGAAAAGAAAAAGGAGAGCTCTCGATCCCCGTGACGGAGATTCAGATAGCATTGGCAAGGAGATCCACAGCAAGAGGAAGGGGTTCAACTCCACTTGTTTCAGCAGGAGCTCTGTTCCGATCCCATAGCAGGTCAGTTTTTCTTTCATCTCTGAATCAAGGACTTTGCCCAAATATATTCAGTTTATGTTTGAAACAAGAACTGCATGTCGATTTACTCAAACGTAGTTGATTCTTTATGAGTGGTATGAGAATTAGTTTGCTAACAAAGGGGTGAGACGTGTTTCATTAAATGTCCAATATGAATTCTTGCCATTTACCACATTCGAGATGTTGATCTTCGATGGGATAGGGGTGAATAAGTAGGATTAGGAAGAAATTTGCAAGGTGTATGTCCTTCATCGCAAGATCCACAGAGTTTGTGAGCCACATTCTAACTGGGATGTATTAGTTCTAGTCCTCTAGACCCCACCTTAAACTGCATCTTCAGTTGGTTGAAGATTGGCTAATATATATATATATATATATATATATATATATATATATATATATCGCGGGTTGAAGCTATGACCTAGAGTTTTTCTGTGAAAAAAAAAAAGAACTTTCAGAAGGTACCTATTCCTTTCGGGCATGGTGAACAAACAGCCCAGCCTTTGGCAGCTCCAGGTCACCCGTCCGCTCAGATTGCCCTTAAGCTTTGACATTCACTCTTAACATGAGAAAAGGCAAGAATCTACCATGCCAAAGTGATTGCCCATTATTAAATCGTCTTCATCACAACACTGCTTTTGAAGATCCCCATGTGAAATTTTGAGCGTAGTCAAAAGGTGGTTCGACACGTACGCATGAATCAAGAGTTATGCATGAATAGCTTCTAGAGGACCAAGATTGATTATAAGGCTAGTTTGGGTGCATACATGTCACAGCCAATGCTGCGAGTATCCTCTTTGGTGCAACTCACTTGATGGGTGATGAATGTTGATGAATTCGTACGTCTATTATGGCGGAATGAGATGGTAGAATGGCTTGGTCGTGATAAAGGATCCAACACGATAACTGGTCGAGAACCTAAACCTCCATGCATTTGATTTGCCCCTAAAGTCTACCTTGCATGCAATCGGGGGAGCAAGTAAGAAACCTCTCAACGAGGATTACAAGGTTCGATAAATACATAGAAAGGTTCGGTTGGTGTAAATGGGTTGCTTGTTGGATGTACTTAATGGTCGTGAAGCTCCTGTTCACAGGCTAATATTTCCCCCCTGCGAATGTTGTTTTGGCTTTCATCATCATGGGAAGCGGTTGATACACTTGCAGGCACGGTGCTGTTGATTAGAATGTGACAGAAATTGACTCATTTCATTTGAGCAACACAGATCGAAAGCTGACTTGGGATCGGCTTAAGGTCTTGTTCGATGTCCAGAGGGATAACATTGGGTATCAGAGTGACCATATACCTTACTAGGCACGTGACAATAAGGGCTCTTGTTAAGACCAGGCTGGAAGGTATGTAGATGACTTTGAAATCTTATGTAAAAGCTAGGCGCATGCATGCGGGAACGCCCTCTCATCTAGACGCATACAATGAAGAGTAGTTGCCTCGAGCAAGTCTATTCCTCTCATGTTGAACACCTCTCAGGCGTACTATGTAAGGAGCCATATAGGTTCATGCGAGTTCTGGATTACGTTAAAAGTGTCAAAGAGAAAATCGGGTGAGCCGACGACATTTGGCACAAATGATATCCTGGTATGGGTTTCATGCCAAATAGCAATGGTAATCAATAAGGTTTAAACTTATGATATGAAAATGGGTGTGCTACGGTTGCTATCGATGCCTCCATGTCAAAGCCCTGGGCCTATAGCAACCCATCAGAGGTTGTAAGTTAGCCATAGGTATCAAGGGTGTCAACTACTGGTGCTCCCATCTCAGAGGGCAGACGTAGACTAAGACCGACTGTGATAATGGCCACACACCTTCCAAGTTAAGGACCTGTCACTACTGAGCAATCATCCTCGTACAACTTGGTTGTGAGCCCAGATTACGGATCACCAGGTGAATTACAGGCACGAGCAGATTGGGAGCTTATTTATGATCCCTGTTTCCATAATGATGTTGAATAAATTTCAAGAAGATTTGTCCCAGCCAATAAGAGGCATGCATGTGCGACAACGAGTGCTGAAGAAGTGCTCCATCTGTGGCTCAATGAATCCAGCTCTGGTTAGAGAGCAAAGACCATGCTGCTGGTTATCATTAATAGAAGGAGCCTCATCGGTTCTTGCCTCAATTGCCACCCATGTTGCTAGCTCATACGAGGTTGAGAAGACACCTAAAATTGCAACCAGCAGTTCTGGCCTTCTTGACTCCCTAGGCAACATCAGAGATTCCAAGGATGGGATTATTATGCAATCGTTAAATTCGATAGCTAATTACCATTTTTTTGTAGTGGGATTTAAATAATAGAGTAGGTGCAATCTTGTCATCCCCCAAGGTATGTTTCTTAACCAAATCAAATGGCTCTGATATTTTTATATAATATAAAAATAATGATGTTGAAATGCAATAATCCTTAGTAGATCAAGTATTTTTTTATTTCAATCGGATTGAGATTTCACTTGTAGCATTAGGTGGAGAAGATTAATTATTCTACAAAGTTTATTACCCACCTAGAAGACATATGTGCAAAAACATTAAAACTTTAAGAGACTTTTCACTAGAGTAAAAAATAAATTCTACAACTATGATTAGAGTAATCATTTTGTAATTGATTTAAAAAATTGGTAGCATTTTAAAATTATGTATTGGACATACTATCTCGGTTATTAAATAATTAATGTAAAAATAATATTTTTTACATTAGTTAAATTAATAATTGATAAAAAATATTTTTTATAGTAATTATCATAATATAAGTGGTGTAAAATATGGAACATTCTACATCAACTGCATTAACTGCTGCTATAAAAGGTTTAATTTTCACCTTGTTATTACATCAATGATGTTGAATTTTTTACATCGTTATCTTTCTTCTCCTCTTTCTCTAAATTCCTTTCTCTTTGTTGTTAGGATTTTATTTATTGTAATCATAGCATGAAAATGGCACCCTAAGATATCACAAAATGGTGGAATTGGCCTATAAACCCTTCAACCTGAACGACCCAAATAGTGGCAACCTCTATCTCATTTTGGTTATACCATTGCCACTAACACCATTTTCAAAATCATTAGCGATAATCTTTCCAATAAAACTCCATATTTTAAAAAATTCAACTCTTCCTACATATGTATGAAGTAAGAGACTTTCCAACACAAAAAATAAACCTAACATGGTTCAATCATGTAAAAGTGAAAAGTTGATTATGATATTATCTTTCCCATGTGGATGCAACATAAGACACCACTAAATTTTACATATGTTTTTCATGTGAAAACTTTTCATTCATGAATTTCAACACCTATTCTAATATTTGTGATCGGATGCTAAGTTGTCTCATTATTCCTACCATGGACTTTATTTGGTCCACTCTACTCTATGTCCAAGCATAAACTAAGGTAGTTGTTCTTCTTGCTTCTGTGGACTCCTAAGTTTGGGTATCTCATCAAGTTGACCATGTTCATCCTCGAAAATCAAGAAAATCTTGACCAAAGTATGATTGTTGTCACAAGCTTGGTCACATTATTGATTGATGTTATGCTCTCCATGGTCTTCCTCTGTTAAAGCATCATTCTTTTAATTTATCTATGAAAAGTAGTTATAATTATGGTATAATTAATGCTTGTCATAACCGCAATTACAACGAGACGACGAACTTAGGTCACATTTAGGGTATAATTATGGTATAATTAATGCTTGGTCATAATTAAAATGAATATTATTTGATTGTGGAGCCGCCACCAAATTTTATTTTAAGGGAAAATATTTGGAAAAACCTTAACTTGAGGAAGAAATCTAGGTTCAGGAGTCGGTTACGAGTAAGGAAGGTATTAGGAACCCTGCTCGCCCGTTCCGAAGAACGGTACCCTTAAACTGAGTGTGTGATATTTTTGAAAACTTTTTTATCCTTTAAAATAGTGATTTTCTAAAATTACATGCTTGCAGAATCTAAATCTTCGTAAGCCGTATTTGGAATCCACATGAATTAAAATATGGCACAATAGAGAATGCTACTTGTCTATATTAGAATTTTTTGCACGAATTTTAGAAAATTTAAAAACAGACATTTTAGACAGAGTTGGTAAAAACAGTGATTTTCTGAAATCAAGTGCTCACAGGATCCAAATCGTTGTAAGTCGTATTTGGAATCTACACGAATTAAAATAAGGTACAGTAGAGAACACTACTTGCCCGCATTAGAATTCATTGCATGAATTTTAGAAAATTTGAAAACAGACATTTTGGACAGAGTTAGTAAAAACAATGATTTTCTGAAATCGCATGCTTGTAGAATCCAAAGCGTCGAAAGTCGTATTTGGAATCTGCACGAATTAAAATACGGTACAGTAGAGAATGCTACTTGTCCGTATTAGAATTCGTTGGACAAATTTTAAAGAAATCAAAAATAAACGTTTTGGACAAAGTTAGTAAAAACAGTAATTTTCTGAAATTGCGTGCTTACAGAATCCAAATCGTCATAAGTCGTATTTGGAATCTGAACGAATTAAAATACGGTACAGTAGAGAACGCTACTTGTCTGTATTAGAATTCGTTGCACGAATTTTAGAAAATTTGAAAATAGATATTTTAGACAAAGTTGGTAAAAATAGTGACTTTCTGAAATCAACTGCTCGCAGGATCCAAATTGTCGTAAGCCGTATTTGAAATCCACATGAACTAAAATATGGTATAGTAGAGAACGCTACTTGCCCGTATTAGAATTCGTTGCACGAATTTTAGAAAATTTGAGAACAGACAGTTTGGATAGAGTTAGTAAAAATAATGATTTTTTGAAATCGCGTGCATGCAGAATCTAAATTGTTGTAAGCCGTATTTAGAATCCGTACAAATTAAAATACGGTACAGTAAAGAACACTACTTGTCTTTATTAGAATCCGTTGCATGAATTTTAGAAAATTTGAAAATAGAGACGAATATGAACTTGAAAATCCTAGAAGAAGTAAGAAAATTAAGTGGAATAAAAGCTGGATCTAACCTCCATTGATGTTCCTTGTTCAATTGTCTCCAATCCAGCTTAGGTCATAAGGTCCAAAGGTAAGAATTAAGTTTTTTTTTTTAATTTGATTCAAGCATACACTTAACTCTTTAGGTTCAATGACTTAATCATGCATGACTTAAGCTAGACTTAGCATATAGGATGCATGCACATGGTCATGCACTCTTAGGAATATTTTCAAAGGAGGATATACAAACATAAACAAATAAGAAAGAAATAAATATAGAAGGATCAACACATGAAAAATAATATCTAAACAAGGTTAAAAGAACAAGATCTACACAAGAACTTCAAGGACACAAGAGATTTTGGAGCCAAAATTTGAATTCAAATCTCATAATTTTTCAAAAATATTTTTTGATAGATCTAAAAAATTAAAACTGACCAATTGAAAGATATGAATCATAGAAATCAAACAAAACAAGTTTGATAAAAATCAGACCATAAATGAGCAAGGTATGCACAAATCAAACAAGCTAAGTTCATTTGCATACCAAGACGAACATACTTCAGTAATCAGGCAATATAAATTTCATTTCAGATCCAAATTAGACAAATAATATCATTCCAGAAACTAAAGAGAAAGACAAAGATAACAGAACAAAAATCACTGAAATTGTAGATTATTTGACCGATCAAAAATAAAAACAAAAAATAGATACAAAATGAACACAAGAGATTTTGGCGCCAAAATTTAGATTCAAATCTCAGAATTTTTTGAAAATATTTTTTGGTAGATCTGAAAAATTAAAACCGAAAAATTGAAATATATGGATCATAGGAATAAAAAAACAAATTTGACAAAAATAAAACCAGAAATGAGCAAGTTATGCACAAATCAAACAAGCTAGGTTCATTTGCACACTAAGACGAACATCCATCAGTAATCAGGCGATATAAATTTCATTTCAGATCCAAATTAGACAAATAATATTATTCAAAAAACTAGAGAGAAAGATGAAGAGAACGCAACAAAAATCACCAAAATTGGATATCATTTAACCAATAAAAAATGAAAATGAAAAACAGAGACGAAGATGAACTTGAAAATCCGAGAAGAAGCAAGAAAATTAAGCTAAATAAAAGTTGGATCTAACCTCTATTGATGTTCCTGAATGCCACTTCATAGCACCTTGGAAGGTGATGAAGAACTGGTTCAATGGAGGCAAAGGAGGTGCTGAATTGGATGTAGAAGTTGAGAGTATCTTAGGTGCTTCTCTTAGAAAAAAAATTTGAAAAGCCCTCTACTCCAGGTGCCCCTCTCCTTCTATATATACCTCTTTAGAAATTCTGAAATTTTTTAGAAGTGAAGAAGCCTCCTTGAACTAAAGGAAAGTCCCTATTTATAGATAAAATTTCAAAAAAAAAAGGGAAAAATTTGGTGGGACTTCCGCTTTTTGTTTTCTGATTTCTCTCTTTTTTTGTTTTCTTTTTATTATTTTGTTTATTTTTATTTTTATTTTATTTTATTTTATTTTTTTTTATTTTTTCCTTTTTTCTCTAATTAATTTTGAACCATCATTAAATAATCTAGTTAACTTTCTAACTAAATTCTTAACTAAAAATTTCTTTTTCTTTCTTTTTTCATTCATTTTTTTTTATTTTAGACTAAAAAATAAAATGATTTATTTTGGGTTTTAAATTTACCCTCAAACATAATTTAGTGTTCACAATGCCTATTTGAATGAAATTTTACCTAATTTTCTTTGTTTCTTTCAAGAATGTCTTGCAAATAAAAAGGACAAACAATTGATGAAAGGTCAAAAATACCCCTGAAGAAAGCTAGTATAGTTGTGCTAGAACTCAAGCATGCCCTCATAATGCTTGTGGTTTTTGGAAATGATTGTGCAGACCCAAGCACAACTGTACCAGATGGTTAACATGACTATGTTGAACTTTCGAGAATGGCAATGTAGACTTGAGCATGTATGTCAATCCTAAATGACACAAAATATGATTTAGGTTAACCCTAATGGTGAAAAGATGACCTAGATTAACCATAATGACATAGAAGATGACTTAGGTTAACTCGGTTCATGGTAGAAAAATTCCAATTCAAGCCAATAAAAAGGGAGGCTAGATCTTGGAAGAAAACACACAACATACACTAAAATCATCCCTTGCTATCCTTCACACACCTAAGCATACCCTTCCTATACCTTTCCATTCGCATATTCATCCTTCTTCTTATATCCTCCTATAGGATCTTAAAGGCAGAAACATTTTCACATTACAAGTTGTAGTGCTATATTGACAGCCTTGCTAACATTATGATTTTTTATTCTTTTTTATAGAATTAGGATTATGAATTTTTTTGTTAGATTAGTTCATTATTGGTTGTCTTTGTTTATTGTGTGTAACTAACCCATAATCATTGGGCTTTGGGTAGAACTTATAATATAACCAATTGAACTTCTTATCTCTTTTATGAATGCTTATCTTTTTCTATTCAATTGTGTTTGCTTTTTTATGCTTAATTAATTGGTGAGAATTATCTACCCTTATTAGTTTCTAAGTTAATCAGGGGATACGTGATTGAATCTTTGCCAAATTAGTGGAACTATAAAGTAAAATAAATCTAAGAATTTTGGAGAATCAATTAAAATCTTTGATTTAGAAACAGTTATTAAATTAATGAACTCAAATGTTTCTATGTTTATCTCAATTATATACCTTGGATGATCATTTGTGGTAATAATTTAGGAAAAATAATATTACTATTACATGATCATTGGATAGTGATAGAATTAAAATAGGTGGTTAGCAGGTGACATTTATCATTCGTAAAGGAGTTGGGGGTGAAATTGGGTAAAGCCACAAGGAAAATCAAAGTCTCATATCTTTCCATAATTGAATTCATACTTGGTTCTTCCTTATCCTCTGAATTTCCTATTCTTGATTTTATATTTTATATTTTAAAAAAATACTATCAACAAAACCTTTTTCTTAGTTATCTCAAAAGTTAGGAATTAATCATTCTTTTAGGATTGTTGAAATAGTCTCTATGAAAACATTACTAGGAATCTCCAATATGTGCACTTGTCTGTGGAAAAACTTCGTATACATAGTAATTGTACAACACCTATCCTGCACGACCAATGTTTCTTAAGTTACTCTACTGGTCTCTCCCATTCCTGTTCACCATCATCCATCTGTCACACCCTATCTTTCACTTATGATGACTTTTTGAAGTGTTGTGAGACTGTCAAGCCGCCAGTTTCACTATGTCGATTACATACACTAGTAATTCATTTTTTGACCTCTCTAGATCTTTGGATTCTTAATATTGGGACCACTAATCTCATTAGTGGTAATTAATCTTTTTTTTTCTGCTTTCCTTTCTAATTCTTTACATTCTATCACTATGACTAATGGTTCCCAAACATGGTCTCAAGATATTGGTATTACTCCTTTTTTCATCTATATTCATTGGTAATATCCTTTATATCCATGATTTTGCTTCCAATTTATTATCTATTAGTTATCTCACTCACACCCTTGATTGCATTATTTTATTTACAAAGATTTTGTCACCCTACTGGACTAAAAATCAGAAAGGATGATTGGATTTAAATGTGAGTCCTAAGGTCTCTACCTATTTATAACTTCCTCATATATTGATGTCATGATGGACTCTTTGCTCGTGATTCATGCCTAACTAGGACACCCCAGTCTTAGCAACTTAAAGTAATTAATGTCAAGTCTCTTCACACTCTCTTTAATACCTTGTGAGTCATGTCAGTTAGGTAAACATGTTTTTAGTACTTATCATAATCATGTCATAAGTCAGGGTTCATCCCTTTTGAGTCTAGTTCATTCGAATATTTAGGATCCTACTCATGTCCTTTCTACTTTAGGATCTAAATATTTTGTCACTTTTATTGATGATTTTTATTATTGTACTTGGATTTATTTAATGAAAGAACTTTCTAAGTTATTTTCTATCTTTCAATCTTTTATAACGAAATAAAAACTCAATTTGATGTTCCCATATGTATCTTACAAAGTGAAAATGCAAAAGAATACTTATCTAACAACTTTCTTATTTCATGACTTCTTATGAAATTCTCCATCATATATCTTATCCTTATACACTTAAAAAAATGGGGTTGCTGAATATAAAAAAAGATACCCCTTGGAAATTGCTCATACATTCTTACTTCATACTAATGTTCCTTCTCTTTCTGGGGTGATGTCATCCTTACCAATTATTATCTTATCAATTGAATTCCTTCCTATTTTTTAGGCACGAAATTCTCTACCAAATTATGCATCCATATCAGCATCTACATCGATGATATTCTTAAGTCTTTG
This sequence comes from Canavalia gladiata, assembly GCA_037954105.1. Taxonomy (NCBI): domain Eukaryota; kingdom Viridiplantae; phylum Streptophyta; class Magnoliopsida; order Fabales; family Fabaceae; genus Canavalia; species Canavalia gladiata. The sequence goes on along the minus strand of CM075662.1, from coordinate 15,282,201 downwards.
GACATACCTTTTTTTTTCCATAATGACAATTGTGGGATAGATGAACTCTTTGCTCATTCGAAGAAATACATCTTCCTAGGTTATTTTATTTTACATGAATGTACAGAACCTATTTTTAGGACATATTATTATCTTTTACCTCTAACATGTGTGTTTAGTGTGAGTAGGTTAATCTAATGTGAAAGAACTTCTTCTCCAACCATTAACATCTATCAGGAAAAGTATTGAGGGTATTTATGGTCGCTAACTTTGAGGAGGGAGACCTTCTCCCTCCTTGGTGTTATTTTTTAGGGAAGTTCTCTTTTACTCTTCGCTATAACATATACATGCACTTAAGTTTGAGGAGAGAGACCTTCTCCCTCCGATTCATTTCTCAAAATTTCTTATCCTTTCTCTTATTTTGTTTTTCTTTTTACTATGGTAATTAATTTTTCCAGTGAATTAAGAGAATGATAGAAGATTAAGTTTGAGGAGGGATACCTCCTTCCTCATGTTTTCTAAAAATGTTTGCTCCCTGTGATATCTCTATATGCTTAACTATTTGGAATGCTAGTGAATTTAGGGTTTAGGGATCTCTAATATTTTGTAGCAAACATTAATTGAATCTAATAAGAACATGAGAACTTTTAAAAAAAATAATTGATAATTAGTCATGTTTCTTGTTATCTTCACTCATATTAGAGTAATTATGGTGAGGATTGAACCTAATTGAAATTGCACCCAACCTCTCTCTTTCTTGAGTGATTCTCCTCCAACTTGTACACTCTAGAACTTTCCCTGTAACCTTTGTCAAGACCTGTGTAAGTTGATTGCATAACAAGAAAATGATAAAGCCAAATTAGGCTTCTTTGATTGGACTCAGACTTAGAATATCATTTAGTGCCCTTTTGAGCTTAACATATTAAAAGTTACATTCTTTAGTGCCTCTTAATTAATTGTTGCAATTTAACATATCCTTGGATTATAACTAAAGCAAAATAAATACTTGGGAAAGTACGAGTGATTGAAAAAAGAAAAAAATAGAAAGATGAAAAAGAAAAGAAAAAAAAAGGGAAAAGTTCACAAATAATGAAAAAATAAAAAATTATTAAACCCAAGAAAATGTGCTTGAAGTCTAAGGGTGAAGATTATTGAAGATATAATGAAAAGAAAACATTTGGTTCCTTTCCTTTTTATATCATACCTACTTCTATGATTCCTTTGGCCACATTACAACCTTGATAAAGACCTTTCGATTTTTGTGTGTGGTTTGACTTTTAGGGGAGATTTGAGGTTTATAGGCAAGCCTATGGTAGTATACTGTTGTGAGGAGTAGAGTGTTAATGATCATACCCTTATATATTTGAGAGACAGTAAGAAGAGTGAATACTTCTACGTGTGACACTTGATTTCGAGGAACTAAAATCCTAATTGGATTATTGTTAATTGTTTTCATGATGGTAATTATATGTGTTTGTTGCATGGTTAATATGTGAGCTTACTAAATTCTATACTTGTTACATTCCCATTCCTTGGGACATTGCATAAGGACAAACAATGTTTGAATTTGCAGATGTGATAAATCATCATTCTGTTGATTTATCTACGGAAAATTAATTATAATTACAATATAATTTATGATTATTTAACTGTAATTCTACCTAATTTTCCTTATTTTTGTAGGAATGGTCACGCAAGCAAATAATCCGAAAATAGGCAAGTTTTGGACCAAAAAGAGGGTAAAAGGAGCATAAAAAAGATAAGACCTTGTAACGTGACAATGACACATCAGCCCTACGGTGAGAATACGTAGAATGGTTACAACAACTAAGGAAACGGCTAGGTCAAGCCCGGTCCACCATATTGAAACCCTAATCTAGGCCTATAAAAGGAAGGCTCTACTATACCACATGACACCACCCTAGGCCCCACAGGTCACACCACTTTCCGGGGCACAAGCCTATCACTATCTTGGAGACACACCCATTCCTATTTCTCTCGAGACACACCCATTCCTATTTCTCTCGATATCCTCCCGTAGGATTTGGGAGGCAAAAGCTCTTTCATAGTGTGAGTTGTAACATCCTATTGTCAGTTTTGTTGACACCATGGTTTTTTCATTCTTTTTATAAAATTAGGATTATGGATTATTTTGTTGGATTAGTATGTTTTTGTTTGTCTTGTCTCTTGATGTGTAATTAATCCCCAAATCATGGGGCTTTGGTGAAACTTATAATGTAACCAATTGAACCTTGTAACATTCCAATTTTTCTATGATAAATGTTTGAGGCTACAAATAGTTTCTAGAATAAAACTAGGTGACATTAGAAACCAAAAGCAGAGAAATTAGAAAGTTTGGAACATGACGAAAATACCCCTACACTTGGGCAGCTCAAATAATGAGATAGAAAAATGGAAATACAAGTGTAAGACATCCTAAAGGGATTATAAACATCATGTATGGATAAAATTAATGAGAAAAATTTAGAAACCTGAGAAGGGACAAAAACGCCCTTCGAAAACCTCGAAAATGACCAAAATGCCCCTAGGAGCTATACTTTTTTGCACAAAGCTAGTCAGTTCCCATAAAAATAGCAAACGGCCTTAGATTAACATGGGAATGAACCAAAAAGTCTTAGAAAGGTCAGAGGAATAATTTGGGAAATTTTTCGGCAATGCTGAGAAAAATTACGAAAATGCCCTCAGAAGGCCGGGAGGGCGAGATAAGGTGATAAGCATGCCAAGAGTGGGTCTCATACCCATGTGCACAAAATGCAATAGCTGGAAAGGTAGTGATGAGTCACCAAAATGAAGTCAACCAAGTCTTCCACAAAAAGACAAAAGTGAATAGTAAAAGGGGTTACTTTAACCATGGTTAAGACTAACTAACCTTGGTTAATTAAAAGTAAAGCATGCTTAGGGAAAATTAATCATAATTAGAGGAAATATCAGCCTAATTAACACTAATCTAATCCTAAAAGGATAATTCCTTAAATTTTAATTTATTTTGGAAAATAGGAAAAATCTAGGCATTACCAAAATACCCCTAAGTACAAAACTAATTCCACTTGGCCCATAAGAGTCCAAATTTTTCGAGACCCTTGGGACCCCATTTGCTTCAGATTTTTCAGCTTAGAAACTCATCAAAATCCTCTCCATTCTCTCCAAGCTTGTCATAACTCCAAACACCCAAAACTTACACTTTAAGCCTAAGTCTTCATCTTTAAGACTTAAGCTATATTAAAGCTATAAACACTTAAGCCCCACCACCATCCTTTGTCCACGTCCAGAGAAGACCAGAGGGGACCCAAGGCAGCCTTTAAAGCCCACAAAAACACTAACGAGGTCTTCAACAAGTAGGATCTTTCTACTTGTCTTTTTTTGCTTTTAACTTGCCTTTTTATGGTGTGTTTGTTTTCTTTCATGCATCTTTTCTCCAAGATCTGTTTGTTTTATTTTTTTTTTCACTTGTGTTTAAAATTATATTTTAACCGTTCAAAATCAACCCCACTCATTTTTAGTAATTTTTGAAAAGAAAAACAAAGTTTGTTCAATTAAAAGTATTTCTAAGGCACTTAGGAGAAATTTAATCAGTGAGTTTTGTTTTAAAATTATTTTTGAAGCTTTGGTAAGTTTTATGCTCTCATGAGAAGTTTTTTTTAAATCTTACTTGAAAGAGGATGAGTAGATCTTGGAGTAGATCATGAAAATCTACTTTTTGTGGCTTAGAAAAATATGCTATGTTGATGTTTTCATGCTTATTTGTATGCTTAAGTTTTAACCTTGTGATTTTCTTTTGTGATGAGTTTGGTATGACCTTTGTGCTGGATCTTCACCTCTGAGTATGCATGTTAAAAGGTGGAATAAATTTTTGTAATAAGTTCCAAAGGTTTCCTTTGGACATTAGTTAGAAAACTACCAAGCAAATGATGTAATTTGTAGCCAAAAGTAGCTAAAATCCTTGTATGGCATCCAAAACTCATCATGACTAGCACCTAAGCATCACAACTTGGAAAAAACAAGCATGGACCAAAGGAAAGAGGGGCTGCCAAAGGTTAACACCATTGAACCAAGGATGAGTAAGACGAACACTTGGAAGAAATCACCTTAGTTAACCAAGGAAGGCTTTCGACCACAACTCCCAAGCAAGCTTTAGTTTCGTAAAAATTTTTCTAAGTAACTTAAGTCATGAAATAAGGTTTTAAATGAACTAAACCAACCTTTAAACAAATTTAAACAAAACAAAAATGAGTTAAAAACCTCTAGGAGTGCATTCGGCCACCCTAGAGAGATTTTGGCAAAAATGGGCTTAAAATGTGATTAAGGAAAAATCAAGTATTTTCAACAAGTAAATAACTTATTTGGAGGTTTAATCAATATTTAAAGGTTAAGTTTCAGAATATATGGCCTAGGTAATCTTAGGAAAAAATCTCAAAATTACTAAGTGGTAAAATTTCCAACTAAGCTTAAAATGGGTAACTAGGAAATTTACCATAACTTAAGCAAGGTTAGATGTCAAATTCGACCATGCCATTAAATTTTGGGTAAAAAGACTTAAGATTACCTTACAATATGTCAATTATAAAGTTTAAACTTGTCCCCCAAGTAAAGGTCAACTAGGGTTAAGAAATGGTCAACCTAAGTCAACTAGGGTTAGGAAGAAAGAAACCCTAAACCTAAAAGAGTGGAATTTGGCCACTTATTGGTTAATTAACTTAAAGAAGGTTTTAATTTCTAATTAAGATTAATTAAGGACCATTTCTACGTAAATAGGATGAAATTAAAGTATGAAAAAGTTCTAAGATGGGTAAAGAGACCTATTCATTTTTTTTAGGCAAATGATCTTATGGTGAAGAAGGAAATTGTGGAAACCTAAGTCTAGGAGGTTGAAATTCGGCTACCATGTTTTAAATTAACTAAGAATGAGTTTTAATCCTTAACTAGGCCCAAATAATGATCCTAAATATGTAACCAAATATAATTAAGGTGTATGAAAGGTGGAATTTGAGGAAGTAGGTCATTTGGCCATGTAGGAATAAATTGACCTAGCAGATTAATTAATCTCTACTTACATGTTATTTGGTTTAGAATAAAAGAGATTTTAAAGGTTTAAGAGTCAATTAGACCTAATTATTAAGGTAGTAGAAAGGAGAACACAAGGTAACATATTTCAAAGATTTATTAAAAAGGATGGTAGGACTTAAATATAAAGTTAGAAGTACATTGAGTAATTTTGGTCATGATATACCTTAAGGAGAAAGAAGTTTTAGAAGTGTCTAAGATGGATTCCAATTAATGAGTTTGACTCCAAATGACCTAAACTACTTTAGTAACCAAGGGAAAATGAAATTAGAAGAAGTTAGAATTCTAGATTTTATATTTGGCCATACAAGGATAATAAAGATAAAAGGAATTTAAAAATCCTAATTTAGATAACTTAGAAAGTATTATAATATTAAGGATTAAAAATTTAAAGGAAAATAGAAAAATCTAAAAATTTCCATTTAGTCATATTTAATCAAAAATGTCCTAAATGAGTTAGAAGTTTTGTAAATACTTAATACTTGAACTTAGAATAATTAGGACATGCATAAGACTTGAACAAAAGAGAACACAAAGAGTAAAGAACTTGAAAATTTCAATTCAGCCACCTAGATTAAGATGCTAAGACGTAAAATCTTAATGAACAAGTTTAATTTGAGAAAAGGAAAGGATGAGAGGTAACTTAGAAGGATGAGTGATGTAAGTCCCTTGTGTGATTTCAACATCAAACCAAATTGAGGCATTAGGTTGGTTGTTTAAATGTGACATTATGCTATGTGATTTACCAATCAAATTTCATTATTGGTTATGAGTGCTCACTATCTATGAATAAATGATGGATGCTTATGAATGAGAAAGGAAGATGACCATGTACGAGATTGGTTTATATTGATGATTGAGATGAAAATTCGAAACCTATATGTGCATTCAATATTGGTTGGAAATTTGTTTGAGCATGCATAAATTATGGAAGCCACTAAAATGAACTTAAAAATATTAAGGGATCACTAAAGCAAACGTTATGTGAAAACGTAATGCTACTCTCTTTGTGCCTTATGCACACTAGTACCCAGAGGACCCTAAAAAGCTCTGTTGAAGAGAAGCCTAAAGTTTCTTCTAGGAGACTTAAGTTTCTCCAAGAAATCCTTCTACTGTGAAGACTTAAGTTTCTTCACCAAGTTTTAAGGTGGTGACGACCACCTCGGAATGAGTTCATATCCTTAATTTTTAGTAGGAGGTGGGAGTAGAGTCGGTGAAAAGATATTGTTTGACAAATTTAATACATGTCTATGTCTAATTGTTTTCTCCCAAAGGTGGTGAAACTATATTCATAAAGTGTCCCAAAGGTTGGACAAAGAAATGATAAAGACAAAGAAAAATAGTAAAGAATAAAGTTTAAGACAGAATAATCGTATGTCAAATAATATCTTATGTGTGATCTCAAAGTTATGAATGTTAAGAAGAATGTATGATGAGATACTAAGATGTATATTTTGAATAAAATTGATCCACTTCAGAGAAATGTTTACAAAGAATTAAAAGTAACCTTTTATGCAAGAAATAATTTTCTGAAATAAACTAAAGTGGCGGGGATTAAAGTGATGACATTAGAACTAAATAGAAAACCTACTGAGAAACTTAGTTTCTCATCCCTACTTCTTCCACTTTCTTCCCAGATATTCCGAACGTTGTACGTGATGGTGGAAATTCATGTTATTGAAGTAGATGCAAGACACTCTTGCTTGAACAAATTCACGTCATGTCATATTTTGGTTAGGAGGATGCAAGCATCCTAAATATTAGTAATAAATAGTATGTTATGTATATTTGACAAATGTAAATTAAGGATTGTAATAGTTATATGATAAAGCGTATATGCCTAGGACTTATATGATGTTTGAATGGTATGTATAATTATTGTATGACGTGTATGTTATGCTTGAAACTTGTCTATCTAATATATGCAAATAATAAACGGAAAGAACGATATGAACACTTAGTATTTCTAATGTTTTGAACATACGTAGAAATTCGTATAAGGAATTATTTTGCCGCCACACACGTGTTATCGACGAGGCTTGCATTTTATATCAAAACGTTTTAAAAAAAATTACCATATTTTCATATAAGTAATTTCTAAAATGAATTACACATCATGAAATAACAAACTAAAAATGGAACCGAATGATCGACTTAAGCGTGAAATCGGTATTCGTTTTTAGGATGTTTATAAACCTCTTTTCCTTCTTATGAATGATTTGGTATTTCTATTTAACTTTGTTTTCCTTATCAAGAATAATTAATTAATGAGAATTAATTTCTAAGATAATTGAGGGATAGACGATCATACCATCGCCTAATTAATGGAACTATAAGGTAAACTGAATCTAAGGGTTTTGAAGGATTAATTGGAATCCTTAATTTCTAATCAGTTATTAATTTAACAAGTTCACATGTTCTTTATGTTTCTCTTAATTATATACTTTACATGATCATTGGGGGTAGTAACTTAAGGGAAAGAATATTACTATTGTATGATCATGGGGTAGTAATAGAATGAGAACGGATGGTTAGCAATTGATTCAAATCATTCATAAAGAAGTTGGGATGAAATTAGCTAAAGTTATAAGGAAAACCAAAGTCCCATATCTTTCCATTATTGAACTTGTATTTGTGTCATTTTTTATTTAAATCGCTTACTCTTATTTTGTTCCCTTTTTACATTCACTTTAAATATTTTTAAACAAACCTTCTTTTAGTGAACTCAAAAATTAGAATTTAATCATTGTTTAAGATTGTTGAAATAGTCTTTGTGGGAATGATATTAAGGGTTTATGTACCTCTTTCTACACCGACGGGTGCACTTGCATATGTGTAAAACTTTGTACGCTCAATAAACACAGTACATTAGTAATCGATTAAAATGCTTAAGGAGTTTCAATAAGCATCTAAAACCATTAAAACTTTATTTTAAACTCTTCAAAATTATTTTAAAACTAGAACTACTTATTTTAAAAACCTAAGGATGTTGTTATAAACCAAATAATACCCATTGGATTTTGAAGTTTAAAGAAATGATTCACAAAGATGAAAAAGATTAGGCAAAATACTTAAAAGCACTTAAAAAAATTTAAGGGTAAAACATCCTTTGTTAAAGCTTAGAAAAAATTCTTGGTAGATTTTGGATGATGATTCACTTCCTTTTTTGTCCCAAAATGAAAATTCTTAAAAAAGGATGATGAAGTTTTTTATTTGCCCAGATTATAGTTTATGTAATATTCAATTAAAAAAATATTATTTAATATAAAAAATTATATTAATTTATATTATTATAATATAATTTTATATTATATAAATTTTTATTACATAATATATATTATTTTATATAAAATAAATAGTAAATAATATAAAAAATTATAATAATTATATATAAAATATTAAATTGTATAATTATATAATATTATTTATATTATAAGTATTATTATTATAATAATAAAAATATTATTATTTTTTATTATATTAAAAAAATTAATTTTTTATTTATCTATTTTTTATATATTAAAAAATAAATAATATTAATTTATATAAATTATGTTAAATTTATAATATTATAATATAATTTTATATTATATAATTATTTATAATATAATATTATAATATATATTATTTTTATATAAAATAATACTAAATAAAAAAATATTATAATAGTAACATACATAAAATTTTATATTTTAAATATTAATAATCAAATAATATTAATCTATCTATCCAACTTTTCATTATTAAAAAAAATCTTTTAAAGCTTAATAGATTGATTTATTTAAATAAATAATAATAATAATAATAATTATTATTATTATTATTATTATATTATTATTATTATTATTATTAGTGACATATAATAGTATAATTATTCTGTATTAAATTTATGCTTTGCTATTTTTATGTTGTATATACTTATTAATTTATTTAGAAATATTATTTAAGAAACCTTTTTATGAAATTGATTTTAAATAAGGTCACATTATTAAAACAGTCAAGTTAAACTTTTCAAAACTAATATAAAAAAAACTTAAATTCAGATCCCAAATTTAAGAAATAAGACCAAATACTACCCTTTTCTGCCCTTAATTTCCACTTACTCCTTTCTTCTGTTTTCTCTTTCGGTCGTAAATTTCCATTTTCTCTATGACAAAGTTAATGAAACGATGTGTGCCACGTTGCTGTTTGAGTAAATGTGGTACCCACGAAGTAGCCAAAGCCTGCCCGAAATACCATAGACAACTAAGCGGATATTCAGCGCACTGTTTGGCGAAACCGAGGATTTGTCTTCATCATCCATCGTAAAATATACATGTGTAAAAAAAATAATTGTACTACGCATGGCCCAACACAGTACACGTTCTATCATCGTTAAGCAGTGGTTTATAAAGGGTAATGAAATAAATTCATCCTTATTTTTTATGATTTTTAAAATTAATTATTTATTTATTTATTTATTTATTTATTTATCTTACAAATTTATTTTTATATAAAAATTAATTTATATTATTTTAAATAAACAAAAATATTAATTTGTAAGATTTTTAAAAATAAATAAATAATTTATAAAATTTTAAAAATTAATTAAAAATAAATTTGTAATATTTATGGAGGAGCCAAAACATTAACATGTCTTTTTTACTTTTACATCTTTTTTTTTCATTTTATATAAAAAATATCCTTATCAACAAAACACAAACTTTAATATTTTTTTAATTTTATGCGAAAAAATCCTTACCAATAAAGTATGGTATTTTTTTCTTTGTTTAATTTTTTTTAAAATAAATTTTGAAATATTATTAATACATTCTAAAAATATACTTTCAAAAATTATTAATAACATTTTGAAAATAAATTTTTAAATTATATTTATAAAAATAAATTTTAAATTTAAATTCCAGAAATATATTTCTGAAATATTTTAAATATATTTTAAAATATATTTTTGAAATGTTATTAATATATTCTAAAAATATATTTTAAAAAATTTGTCAATAATTTTTTAAAACAAATTTTTAAAGTTTATTTTTAAAATCTAAATTTTAAAAATATATTTTAAAATATTATTAATACATTCTAAAAATACATTTTCAATGTAGATGTACGTGTTCTGAAAAGAAGATGCAGGCTAATTAAAGGGTGAAATAGTAATTCTCGGTTTAGAATGTAGTAGTCTCTTGTCTAAAGGTGAGTTTTTCCATCCAATAATTGTCTACTTTCTTTTAATATAAAAAAATTGTACTATTATTGTGTCTTTAGCTAAAGGATTGTTGATGCTAAGCCACCTTTATCTGTTAAATTTGATTGTGAAATTATATGAGTACGGCCCCCTTCAATCATTAATACTACTGTTGGATAATGATTAAAGCCAGATACACGAATGTTGCTAATTTGGCTTCGTTTGATCAATGGAAGTTAGGTCAAGGTCTCCGCTTTCACGACTAATTATTTGAAGTTACAAATAACGAATCTATTATGATGCAAGAGCAAACATTATTCCTAATATCCCTGTTTGCGTAACGGGTTACATTGTCTCTTTGGATTCATGTTTAAAAGGACTCTTCCATGTTCACAATGTGTAAGCTATTCTTAATAGCTTTCGAATTATATAGGAAGGATGGGAAGAACAAGAGAGAAGGAAAAAGGGGATGAAAAGGAAGAGAGATGAGAAGGATATAATTTTTTAGATTAAAATACTAAATAATAGTATAAATGATAGTAAAATTAAATATGTAAATAGAAAAGATCATTTATTTCATTGATATTTAAAAATTAAAAAATTATTTTTTTATTTAATTATAATTAAAAAACAAGTTAACTAGAAACTTAATATTTCACTTTATCTATCTATTATAAATTTATCTTTAATTTTTAAAATATGTAAATTTATTTGTTATTTTTAAAATTTTTATAAATTAATTTTTTTATTTATTTAAAATAATATAAATTAATTTTTTTCAAAAATAAATTTATAAAATAAATGAATAAATAAAATTTTAATGAGAAATTTTTAAAAAAATAATAACCAATTTATAATATTATAAAAAAAATGAAAGATGAATTTTTCTCATCACAGAAAAACTATTCCTACTTAACTACCAAATAATTTTCCGATCACTATCAACTAGCCGCCGTTGTCATTCAACATGTCGGAAGAAAGGAATATTCTAATAATGTACCTTGCAGCTAAGTAAATTAAAAATCTAAACATATTACACACATAATAAAATAGTTAAACCAACATCAGCTCGGGATCCCACCTGAAATACACCGTGAGAGAAATTAAATGCCTATCTATTTCTTTTCAGAAGTATAGGATTATTTGTTTCCTATTCAGAGTTTAAATTTAATTAAAAAATTAAAATTATAAATATTTTTTATATGATTATCCTATCACAGATTATTATATAATTTATTTTTAAATTTTTATATTATTTTATTTAAAAATATTTAAAATAATTTTTAATCATTTAATAAATTTTTTTATATTTATAATATTATCAAAATTAAACGTAATTAAAATTTTACAAAAAAAATAGGGAATGGTACTTTATCCCATACTTTTCTTTTTTAATCTCCTGCACAAGTTATTTATAATTTATTTAATAATTCTAATCAATTTCACAAACTGTCCATAATTTCTTAAACATTGATATAAATACGAAGGTTAAATATAAAAACTAAAAGAGATATAAGTAAAATTTTATCAAATTAATGAAAAAATATATATTGAGTAAAATTTTATTAAACTTCAAAATATATGAACAAAATTTATACATAAATAAAATTTATTCAAAAATAAAATAACATGTAAATATATCTATTTTCATATTTGAATCTTTTGTTGTTTTAATAAACATTACCATTAAGGATGGTAGTAAATCGAGCCGAATTAGTTTTGAGTGTTAAAATCTGACCTATTTAAAACTTTTGAGGCTTGAATCTGAGCTTATTATTTATGAAAGATTTTTTTTTTCTTTCAAGGCCTAACTTGATTTAAAGCCTACAAGGCCGTTTAAAAACCTATATTACAAAAAATATCAACAAATAAACTTAAAGCCTATATAAATAATTAATTAAAAAAGTTTGCAAACTTAAAGTCTATAGGATAAAAAGGTCATTAAATAGGCTTAAAACATACATATATATATATATATTTTAATATTATGTCAATAAAATATAAAATAAATATTATATAAATATAATATAATAAATATAAATATATAATATATAAATATAATTAGGCCTTTGAATAGGTAAATAAGCTTTTTTATAAGCCTAGACCTGACTTGTTTATTTAAAAAGACTTGTTAACAAACTTGAATCTATCTATTTATTAAAGAGCCAAGCCGAGCCATAAACCCGTGTCGGATGACCTTATTCACTCTCATCCCTAATTATCATGGAAAGAACACAGTTGAGAAACACACAAAACAGATGCATAAGATAAATCAACTTGAAAGAAACTTGTAGTAGCTGGTATAAATTCTGTTAACTTTATATTGTAAATGATTATATATAAAATATTACTTCTATTTATTTAATTGTAAAATAATAATTATTTAAATTTTTGTGTCAATTCTTATAAAAATTAAAAAAATTAGAAGATAATTAAATAATTATATATTCTTCAAAAGTATATATTACATTTTGATATATATAAAAAGGTAATTTATATAAATTTAAAATTTATAAGTATAATTTATATATAATTTTTTATTTATTTTAATAGTTAGTTTTAAGATAAAAATATTTAATAATATAAAAATAATTGTAATTTTATATCATTGCAAATTAATTCCTTCTTTATGTATCTAAGTAAATTGGTATGCTTTTATATATATATATATATATATATATATATATATATATATATATATATATATATATATATATATATATCTGTGTATATAACATAATTAATTGGCATAACATATCAAAATTGTAGATTTACATTACTTAATATTTTTTTAATATATAAATTAAAATAATTCAATCATTAAATTAAAATATTTTAAAAAAGTCAAGTTTATTATGTTTTTATAAAAAAAAATTAATTAATATTTTATTACAATACTTTATTTTACATGAGGGATTAAGTTAGTATAAATTTATTATTAAAGTATTAATTTTTATTTTAAATTTTATAAAATTTTATAAATATGATTTAAATAATTAATTTATTAATTTAATAGTTAAATTAATTAAATTAAATTATTTAAAAGAAATATTCAACTAAATAATTTTAACATGAGTTATTTTTAAAATAATTTATCTCTTTTTTTATTTTAATACAAAATATACTATTAAAAATATAAAAACATATCTATTATCATATAACATATTTATAAATGTTTAAATTAACGAAAATTTTATAAACATGAACATAAAGATAATATTAGAATAATTTAACAATTAAATTACCTAAATTTATATTTAAAAAACTTAATAAATAGTGTAAATTTATAAATTTAATATTTAATACAATTAATTCTCTTTATATATATATATATATATATTCTAAAAAAATATTTTTTTTACGGTTATCTTTTTTCCATTATACAAATAGATTTTCTTATGGTTATTTTTTTAGTTATATAAATTGATATAAAATATATTAAATTAAAATAAAATAAATTAAAATTTAATAATTATATTATTTAAATATTTAATAAATATAGATTTATTAAAAAATTTAATAAACATTAAAATTATCATTTTATCTTTTAAATTATTAATAAATAATAATAATAATAATTTTTTACTTGAACTATTATGCTATCCTAAACACATAATAATGAATCATTTTACGGAAAAAAATATTTTATATATTCTTAAAAATGATTATTGTCACTTTCATATATCTATTATCACTTCAATTTAATAATTCGGTATAATTTTATGATTAATTAAAATGAAAATAAAAATATTTTAAATAAATAAATATAAATTATTTTAATAATAATAATAGAGAACGTTAATATTTTTTGTAAATCAAATTCTCATTTTGTTTTTCACCCAAGAACACTAATGTAAAAATAGTCTTTTCTAATAGGATTTTACATTGATTATTCGTGAATAGATGTAGAAAAAAGGTAATGGTATTTTTATAAATAAATTTATAAATTTTTTACATCAGTTTCTCTTAAACCGATGTAGAAAAATAAACGGTGGCATTTTTGTAAATAAAATTGAACCCTTCTACATCAATTGTTTTATGATGTAGAAAAATTGGTGGTAATATTTTTACAAATAAAGTTCAAACTTTTTATATCGGTTGTTTACAGAACCGATGTACGATGTAGAAAGTGGTATTTTTTAATGATATTTTACATCTGTTAAGTAAATAACCGATGTAATAAGTTCTTTCTACGTCGATTTTGTGTAACAACCGACGTAAAATCTCCTTCCCCCTTCTTAAACCTGGTGCGACAGTTCTCGCTAAGCATAATTCTAAAAACCCCTTCAAACACTCTCTGTCACCATTGTCGTCGTCCTTACTACTAGCCCTCATCTTCTTTAGACTTCGTCGTGTAAAAAATTATGTTGTCGTCAGAATGTCATTGTGAAGCACCCTTCGTCAATATTCCATCATCTGAAACAGGGGCAAAGCACGCCGTCGTCCATCCTTTGTCATTTGTCACTAAGGTAGGTAGCATTCTTGTCTAGCACCCTTCGTCAATCCCTCGTTTGCATAGGTTTAGTATCTCTAAAATTGTGCTACATTTGTCAAAGAGGATTCGGCTCCATTGTTGCTGCAAAGAACAGTTCTCCATACTTCTAGAGTTCCCTTCATTCGTGGGGCGAGCTTCTAATCATTTTATTCTATGGCCAAGGAGACTTATACAACAAGCTCAACCTCAGGTATTAAATAATTTTAGCCTATGTTACTAATTTATAAATATATATATATATATATATATAGTTCTTATTATTTTGTGAATTTATTTTAGGTTTATAAGGAAGATCTTGGGAAGAATATTGATTTTAGTGCTAA
This sequence comes from Canavalia gladiata, assembly GCA_037954105.1. Taxonomy (NCBI): domain Eukaryota; kingdom Viridiplantae; phylum Streptophyta; class Magnoliopsida; order Fabales; family Fabaceae; genus Canavalia; species Canavalia gladiata. The sequence goes on along the minus strand of CM075662.1, from coordinate 15,267,140 downwards.
AGAAGATCTTCTTGGACCTGCTCAAAAGAAACCTAAGGTTGATTTGCTCACACGTTTGTTTGGTATTGCCATTAACTTGGGAGACCAAACTTTGCAAATAACAATGGAACCAGATATCATAGGAAAACTCACACCTATCCCCTTCTATATTACTAAGAAGGATATATTGGAGTTGGTTGTAGGTAACAATCTCCTATGTGTATCAGTTCTACAATTATGGTTGATGTAAGTAAATTTCTAAATCTTAGTTGAATTATTTGATTATCAAAATCTAACATATGAAAATTATTCGCAATATTAGGTACATGTATCGTATCTGTATGGAGAAAGGAAACTTACACCTTTATGGATTCCTGGACCCGGTTCATAAGAAGAAAACCGGAAACAAGACAGCTGAGATACAGGGACACCTTCAGAGTAAACTGGAGGTTGATAAACACTATTATCTAGCACCTTATTTTCAATCTTAAGTCAATACTTAAAAATTTTATTTAATGAATTCAATTAAATTTCTAATTTTAGTTCATTGTCATCCATATTTTATAGGGTTCATTGACAATTAATCATTATTTGTCCAAAGTGAAATGTAATTGTATTTCTATGCTCTGCTTGACAAAAACCAAAGAAAGACATAAATGACATTATAGATGTGTAACTTTTTAGGATTTTGGTATTTATATTCATATAATTTTTTATTTTCAAAGATATTCATTTGCTTTTTATTTTATTGTAGAGTAATGAATGCTCGACTTCGGTTAAAAGGGATGTATTTATCAAATATTAAAAAATCTTTATGAATAATTCCACGTGTCAGTAATTTATTAAAATTTATTCAATTATTTTATATTTTTTTATCAATATATCATAATATTTAATTATATTTGATACTCTTTCTATTTTTTTGAAGTGTCCAAAACAATCCGAAGGACCCAAATGTGGATATTATGTGATGAGACATATGTTTCACATTGTCTCGGCTTCTACTGTTGAAGCATGGAACAAGGTAATTACAATATCACAATTTATTTATTTAATTTTAATTCATAACATGATATTTTCTCTAATTTTATTCAAAAATATTTTGTAGATATTTAAAAATTCTCAACCTTTATTGGATGAAGAAATTGATGATGTCAGAAGACGTTAAGGAAATTTATAATAAAAGTGGTCAATTTGGGTTGATTTGATATAATTTTAAGTTATTTAGTTTGTAAATTTATATTTGATAATAAATATTGATGTATTTAGTTTAAATATATAAATTTGGTGATTTCTGTATTTTTTGTCTGATATTCTGTTTGTATATGTAGGTATTGTAAATAAATAATATGGTAGTATGTCTAAACAAAACGAACATTAAAAAAAATAAACTTTCTACATCGGTTAAATTATAACCGATGTAAAAAGTAATTTTTTACATTGATTGAGATCTTAAGCGATATAGAATATATGACTTTCTACATTGATTGAAATCTTAATCAATATAAAATGTATGACTTTTTATATCGGTTGAGATATGAACCAATATAGAAATTAGCACTTTCTACATCGATTCTAACTACAACTTATATAAAAAATACTATTTTCTATATCGATTTTATAATCGATAAGTATTTTCTATATTGCTCTTTTATATTGCTTAAATAATTAATATAAAAAATTTATATCAACGTCGTTTTTCACCTGTGAAACAAATGGCGGACAAAGAATCTAAATAGCTTGATTCTTGGATATTATTATACAATAGTTGCTTCACTGGCAAATCATAAATATTAATCTTAATATTACAAATGCTACACTGAATGAACTGCATCCGCAAAATGGATGATTTTTTATACAACGGGGATGACTGAATTTTATATGTTTTCCTGAAGAATATATATATATATATATATATATATATATATATATATATATATATATATATATATATATATATATATATATATATATATATTAAAATGTTGTCTCGTCTCAAATGGAGACGATGGGTAAATACTTGATAGAATTTTTATTTTCACATATTTTTTTTATTTTTTATTTTTATTTGTTGATTAAAATTAGTAATATATAAATTTAAAATATTATTAAAATTATTTTAATTTTATATTATATTTATTTTTTAAAGTGAATAGATATTATAAAAGATAAAGAAAATATTAAATTATCACGGCTATTAACTTATTGTTATTGGTTGATATTGTGGGATTTGTCGTCTCCTTGTTTTGAGCTGCCAGAAGATTCTCTGATGATTTTTAGTATATATTTATTTAGATTCATTTAATAATCAGTCCCATTTTCTTTGGCACAAATTATTGGACCACAACTTCGACTTCGACAAATCCTTAACATCCAGGTTCCACCTGCAGATCAAGATAGGTTAACAAATTAAGGTGTATTCAATATTTCTTTTTTATTTTTATTTTTTAATATTTTATAAAATAATTAGTAAAATTAAAAAAATTATTTTTTGTTTTCATTTTTTTGGTATAAAATTTTGAAAATATATAATAAACATAAAATAAATTTTTATAAATAAAAATAAATAAATAAATTTCTAAAATCAAATACCATACCATGTTAAACAGTTGTTTATATATATATATATATATATATATATATATATATATATATTAAAAATACAATAAAAATCTATACAAAGTAAGTTTTAATTAAGAATTATCAAATTTAATATATTAATAAAATTAAACATTACAATTTTAATAAAAATATTATTTATTATATATTATTAAATATATATTAAAATTTAATTTTTAATTTTTTTATATCTTTTATGATATTAAAAAATTATTTTGTGATTAAATTTTTGTAAGTATGATACATTATTCCTCTATATCTTTCTTTTTAATTTTATAATTATTATTCTAAAATTTGTTTGTGTAAATTGAACACGGAAATACACAGATACTTTCTATTTTACAAAATTAATTTTTTTATTTTTTTACTTTTTTATCATAATAATAATTGATTATCATATTTTATTTTTTTCTATATTAAAATTTACTTGTAACTATAAGTATTTGCTTAATGTACTTTAGGTTAATTTTATAAAAAATAGTTGTTAATTTAATTATGTAAATGATTATATAATTAATTATAAAAATGTATAATTAATTATTAAAAGTAAAATTTAAAATATAGATAATAAATTTATTATAATTATATAAAATAAATAAATAAATTTTGTTAAAATATCAATTTTTGTTGAAAGATTCCTTTTCAATTTAAATTCAAGTTTGTTGGAATAAATAATAAAGGTTGTGGCATGTTGGATCTCACCGAGGAGATAATAAAACTAGAGAAAATTGATATATATATATATATATATATATATATATATATATATATATATATATATATATATATATTAAGATGAAAAATAATTTTTTTAATATTTTTTCTCATAATATATAGCATAAATACATCTATTTATATATAACATAGCTATTATAAAATAATTTTAAAAAATTAAGACGTACATGTAATAACTTTATAAATATTATTAATAACTAATTTATTTTATTATAAACTTATAATTACATAATCATAAATTTATTTTATTTTAAAATTATAATTATATAACTATTAATTTATTTTATTATTTTATTTAAAATTGTAACTAATGTATTATTCCTTAATTTCTAATGTTTTTCTAATTTGTCGAAACTTCTTTTTGAAAATGTTATAGTAAAAATGTTAGCTAGTTGCTCTTGTGAACCATAAAACACTAGTTCTATCTTACCTTCTTTAATTACCTATTTTATGAAATGGTGCTTTAAATTAATATATTTAGTTCGACTATAAAAAATTAGATTCTTTGGTATAGCAATAATATATTTGTTATCACAATGAAATTATGTACTTTTCTCTTGTTTTTTTAATATCTTTCATAATTTTTCTCAGTCAAAATGTTTGCTAAGTAGTCAATTCAACTGCTAGATACTATGTTTTTGGCAAAGATTGTGTCACTATTTTTTTTATTTTTTAACTTCAAAAAATTAAATTATAACTAAGAAAAAAATACATAACCTAAAATATTTTTCATATCATCAACACTTCTTATACAATCACTATCAGAATAGTCTTCTAATTTTAACTCTAAAATTTTCTCAAATCTAATTTCATATTTCATCATGCTCATAACATTATAAAAAAATTGAAAATTTTAAAAGATTTTAAAAGATTTTAAATTTTAAATTTATTATTATTATTATTAATTTAATTTTAAATAAATTTAATAATTTATTTTCTACCTATTTTAATTTGTGATAATGACTCTTAATTACTAATGTTAAACAACTCTTTTAATATCAAGATTAAAATCATAATTTATCATTATTATTATTATTAACAGATTAAAATATGATAATTAAATATTATTAGAAAAATTTATTATCATTTTAATTATGATTTGCTATTTAAATGTGTCCACATATATTTAATCTTTTAAAATATGACTATATATATTGAATATAATTAATTATCAGTTTGAAATGTCTATTTAATTTTTGTTTGAATTTTAAATATAAATTTAAACTGATTTAAATAAAAGTTTTAAACGATCATTTAATTATTTTATCGATAAAAATTAAATTTTCACAAAGTTTCACTTATATATAAAACAAACTACTTTTTTTTTCCATTTTTAAACACTAAAAAATCATTAATATTGTTGAGTTTCCAAATTTATTATTTTTAGTAGCTCTATTTCCTGTTTCATTGCAAGATGGATTGTTCGGATTGTTGAACCCAAGGATCATGTTATTAGCGCACAAATCCTTGAGGAAAATACTATCACACGCCTCAACCTATAAGATGATATTCAAATATATCCAACAAACATACCTTAGCAATTTTTCTCTACTCCAAGATATAAATGACTTGTATTATTTATGAATCTTAAGAGTAAACTAGCAACATACATCAAATCAGGCCTTGTAGCCATGAGATAAAATAAGTTTCTCATCAAACTTCTATACATACTTGCATCTATCAATTTCCACCATCTTCCTTTTTAAATTTTTCATTTACCACCAAAGGAGTATCAACAGGTTTGCGACCAAGCATGCCAAACTTTTTCAAAAGTTTTTTGACAAATAAACACATCGTACCCATTTTGATAAATTTCCATATTATGAAAATAATGTAACAACAGACGATCACTCATCTCATATTTTTCATCATATGCAATTTAAAATCTTCAATCATCCTTTTATTATTACTCATATAGACCAAATAAGCAGCATAAAGAGCTGCAATAACAACCTTACCTTAATGCTTAACATATAAAGTAGGCTCATTTTTACTTTTCTAAAATATTTTCTTTATAAAGTAGTTATTGGTTTCATTGTACCATGCTTTAGGGGCCTATTTTAATCCATGGAAAACTTTCTTTAATTTGTACACCTTTTCTTCTTGGCATTATAATCATAAAATCTTGAGGTTGTTGCACATAGACTTTTTTCTTCAATTCTCTATTCAACAATACAAATTTTATGTCAAGTTAGTATGAATTCCAACCCTTTTGATAATCAAATGCCACAATTGCTCTAATGGTGTCCAATCGAAAATCAAGTGAAAAAGTCTCATTATAATATATTCTAGGTTGTTGTATGTATCCTTTCACCACCAATCTATCCTTCGTCTTTGGACTGAACCATCTAAATTATATTTCACTTTGTACACCCACTTCATGCTAATAACTTTTTTATCATTTGCTTTTTCAACTAGTTGCCATGTTTTGTTCTTCTCAATTGCATCTATCTTTTCTTGCATAGCATTCCTCCAAGCATTTTCATTGATTACTTCTTCAAAGCTATCTAGTCCTACCATACACTAGTTATATATAGTATAGATATCACTAAAATTTCTAAAATTTATTAGAGTTAAGTATGGAGATGATGAGTGAGAACTTGATGTTAAGAAAGAGCTTGGTGAGGGTGGAGCTTGGTGTTGAGGGGGTTGATTATTTATTTTCAGTTGCTATATTTTGTTGCAAATTTAGAACTAAGACAAATTTATGCTTAACTTTCTTCTGTCACCCATTCTAAGAAGCCTTCTCATCAAAGATAACATCACAACCTACAATCACCTTCATATCTTTCAAGTAGTAGAATCTACATCCCTTTGACATAGAATTATAGTGAATAAAAATACATTTCTCACCCTTTTCTTCAAGATTTGTCCTTTTTTGTTTGGAACTTAAGCATAGCAAACACACCCAAAAATTTTAAGGTGATTTACTCAAGGTTTCCTTCCACTCTTTAAATGGTGTCTTGTTTTACATAACTCTTGTTGGACATCTATTCAATAATTATAGTGTTATAACACCCTAAAAATAAAGATTGTTCTACCCTTAAGTCATATTTGTGGTTTTACTATTAGACTATTACTTTATAATACAAAATCCTTTTTAGAAATACTGGTATTGAATATATGATAAAATTTTTATTTTTTTAAAAATATTTATTGAAACTACAAGCCTCATTGTAGCAATTATCATAGTAGAAGATAAATATGTAATGACTACTGTACCCTTACAAACCTACACACTTATATTATACACTATTCTACTTATTACATAACTATTATACATATATCATAATTATTATGCATAATTCTTAACTATTTATACAAATTTACATTATTAGGGTGGAATTAAAAACTCTAATGTTAGTAAGGGGCTCGATCAACATTTCAATAACATGGGCCTCAAGGTTCCAACCACAAGCTCTCATCTAGGGTATAGTAAGATCCCTTTTAACTTTATAAAAGATCCTTAGATGAAATGGAGTCTTATTAGAAATTGAAAAAATTAACCCTTGTTTTAGACATACAACTTGCTCATTATTAAATTCGTCTTTATCCTAAGAGACATTCATGCACTTTACATATTTTTGGAATCACATTACATCATATCACAGATATCATTTGACATTTGTTTCATTCATGCCTTAATCATAATTCTTTCTCATTTCTCTATCACCCTCTCAGTGAAAATTCATAGCATAGGCATATCATACAATTTAGTCATAAAATATCTTCTCACTTGATCTGCTACTTGTCGCAATCGTAATTACGATGAGACGACGAACTTGCTTAAATTTTAAAATAGAATTTGATTTGATAATGTGGAGCCGCCACGAAATTTTGTTTAAAGGGAAAAGATTTGGAAAAACCCTAACTTGAGGAAGAATCTAGGTTCGGGAGTCGGTTACGAGTAAGAAAGGTATTAGGCACCCTACTTGCCCATTCCAAAGAATGATACCCTTAAACTGAGTGTGCGATTTATTTGAAAACTGTTCGATCCCTTTACTTAGAATATAAAATAAGTTGATGAAAGATAGCCTGATAGGACTTGATCCCGCTCTTACGTATTCCTCGGTGCAATGGGAAACTTAAGGCTTACTACTCTACCTTCTATTCTTAGGATATAAGTTCATTATTTGATGGTCACCACCATCATAATTCTTTGAAGACTCGACGCTTCATAATAGAAAGATTTTTTTAGAACTCTTTTTGTCTTCACTACAAAAGGACCTTTTTGCCTTCTGGATGTGCATAAGGCACATTAAAAATAGTGTGAAATTTTCACATAAGTTCTTTCTTTAGTGATCCCTTGATTAGTTAGATTTCTTTTTAAATCTTCTAGATAATGTGCATGCTCGAACAATCTAGCCAGTATGTTATGCATATATAATTTATAATCCATTCAAACTTTACATATTTCATCCACACATAAACATTACAAATCACATCACTTCTCTAAAATCATTCAAGAAAGTATTTCGTGTACTCTATACATAAATCCATATATCCAAGAAGCAACATAATAAAACAGCATAACTATTTTAATTATAAATCTCTCTCCTAATCAAAATTACTTGATTTTGTTTGGTGTTAGGTCTTTGGGCAACATATAGCTCCTATCAAGAATTTTCCCATCTTATTCATCATTTGAGATTTATGAGAAATTTCTCATGGAAACTTACTTCACTCATCCTTATAATTAATATCTTAACCTTTCCTTTACTCACAAACAAATTACTTCTTATATTTTAGTTTAAGTTTATAAAGTGGTGGTGTTTAGTGTAGTTGGCCAAATGGACTATTTGGGATCATCTACCTTTATGTTCATCAATTTAAATATTTTATGCACAACTATCTTATTTTAAGTTTGAATAATAAGGTTTTATGTTTTCTTGACCATTAACTAGTAATTAAGTTTGAGCCACTAATTTAATTTACTTGTTTTCCTTCTTGCTTATGGATTCAAGTTTTCTAATTCATATTTCACTTGAATACCCTTAAGCATCCAATTTAACTTATCTTGTAAATTTAATTAAGAGTTGGCCGAGTTCGTTCCTTACGTCCCTAAGGCATTATGGTTCATTCTTCTTACATTTAAAAGAATTCGTATTAGTTTATGATTTAGGTAATATATTGAACAAACTTAGAAACTTTTAAGATTTTTCTTCTTAACTAACATCCATTGGCCCACTGGTTACCAAAACTATTACCAATTCTTCATTAAAATTTTAACTCTCTCCTTATGCATGATAGGTTCTTTATTATGCTTTAACCAAAAATTTTAACTCATTTTCCCTTAACTTAATTAAGCTTGGTTGAACAATTTTTTTTTTTACCAAGTAAGGATCAATTTTCACAAAATCCTCCTCCCTTGACTTTCGAATCTTTAATTTTAACATTTATCACCTTCCTTGATTTTGGGTCCATCAAGATTTGTCCTTGGTCTATAGTGTTGATCATGATTAATGAGGAGTTTGAGGTGTCTCATTCAACCTTTTAGTCCACAAGTCCATCCTTGCTTTTATTAGTTTTAAGATCGAATTTTGGAATTAAATTTGTAACTTTTGGGACTTAACTTTCTAGTGTTTTTTTATAGTTGTAATTTTATGGGTCCAAATCTAGAATTTTATCAAAGCCCAGTTCAAGTTTAGAAATTTTAAGAGAGGGCATGAACAAGCTTACAACTTTTAAGAAAAGGACATACAAGGATCATTTGCAGGACAACTAAGTTGGAATCCACAAGATCTACTCCAAGCTCTATTTATCCCTCTCTTTGAGCATCTCATAACACTTTAAAAAAATCTTACAAAATCTTTCCAACATATTTAAAAAACACTTTTAAAAAATTTTCACCGATTAAATTTTTCCAAAGGCTTCAATAAGCACTTTAATCTATCCAAATGTCCTTTTGGCTACCAAAAATCACTAAAAACGTAGTGATACTTATTTTTTAACAAACAAGGGAAGTTTTAAACACAACCATACTCAAGAAAGTTGGATCTATAAATTTTAGACAAGCATCCACCAAAAAGACAAGACTAATAAGCCAAAATCACAGTAAAAAAAACTTAGAAAAGGTGTAAGGTAGAAAGCCTTACTTTTTGAAGAATTATAAAAGGACTTGATAGGTATTTAAGGTTGATATTCTCTCCCTTATGGTCCATAGAAAATATTCAAAGAGATAGTGGTGGGGCTTTGTTTACTTGTCTTTATATATCTTAAATCATAAGGGTGGAAGTTTAAGATTTGTGCAAGTTTTTGGGTCTTAAGAGTAGGTTTTGTAAGCTTGTTTGAATGTTTAGAAGTGGGTTAGTGAAGCAAATGAGTTCCCCTTAGTCTCATAAGAAAATTTGGCCACCACGTTTGAAAAGGAATTAAATTTCCACTTTAGGATATTTTGGTTTATTTACATGTTCCATTTTCAAGATTAAATGTAAAATAGGATTAATTATCTTTTAACACTAATTATGATTACTTGACTTAACCATGATTAATTTTATCTCTTCTCATAAAATTTTTTGTCCTATATGTCATTATGGCTTTGATAACTCATGTGGTGAGTCATCCCCTTATTTATCACACGTAAAATTTCGTGCATATGAATAAGCTCCAAGCTACATGTCTTTACTTCGTAGTTTCTTATCCTCCTGGGTTTCCAGGAATATCTTGGTAATTTTTTGAAAAACTTTCAGAAATTTTCTAAAATGCTCTCATGATATTTCTAATCCTTATTAGCTCATTTTCGAATTGTTTTTAAGTTATTTAATATGTTTTTTGGGAACAATTTACATACACCAAATATTTCTTTAACTATTGGCAACATGTACACCATATTTTCTTGAGAAAGAAACTTATACTATAGTTCAAGTGCACAGGTCTTTTGTGTCATAAACTAGAGTCAAGTCTTTCTCTAGCCATCATGCTAAAAATTTTATCATACTTAAAAAGGAGTGAAATATTTCTATTATAGCTCATTTTAACTACCATAACAAGATTGTTTTTGGAGTAAAAAATTTTGCAATCTCAATTCTCAAATTTAAGTGAGTAATCATGCTCCAAAAGTTGTTCAATACTAAGCAAATTTTCATCAAGTGTTGGAATATAAAGAATATCATGAATAACTTTATTACCTTATTTATTTATAACTTCAACGCTACCTTTGCCTTCAACTTTTACATATTCTCCATTTCCTAATTTAACTTTGAAGAATTTATGTCAAGAAAATCATCTTTATTTTCAGTCATATGATTGTTACAACCTCTATCCAGGCACCATATATTTTCTTCTCTTCAAAAACATTTTGGCAAGTAAAAAAAGGAAGGTTTTCTTCATTGCTTATTCCTTTATTTTTAGCTTCTGTAAATGCAGCTTGTTATTTGTTGCAAAAATGACATTCATTCTGTAAATGGCCAAACCTCTTGCAAGTCTAACATTGAGGTTTGCCTTTGTTTTGGTAATATTTCTCACCACAATTGTTCTTCTTACAAATGGTGCACCATTTGTTTGATCCATCATGTTTTTCTTGTCCTGTAAAATTCTGTCTTCCTTCTCTTACACGAGAGTTTTTTCCTCTTTCTTAACATCTTCCTTATCTGCCACCTTTAGAAGACTCACCTCCATTTTAATCTAAAAAAAATTTGTCAACACTTTTGGGTATCAATGGTGAGCTTATAATGAAATGTACTTTTGACAGATTTTTCAACATGTTGTAACAAAATTTTCTCATAGGATTTCAATGAACCGATCAATCCTTGAAAGATCTATTACGAAATTGGATCAAACTTTTTAGAAAACTGATTTATCAACAATACGATCATTGATTGTATCTTCGTATGACTTCATTTGATTCACCAACTCTGACAATCTATTACGAAACTCATTCAAGATTTTTTTTTTCATTTTCAAAATCTCTTTTGAGAGATTGAAGCTTAACAATTCTCACCTTGGAATCTCCTTCAAATTCTTGTTGTAGAATGTTTCATCCCTCCTTAGGTGACTTTGCTCTCATGATCCTTGGGAATATGGTAAGAAAGACTCCTTTTCGAATCATCTCAAGAACTCTAGCATCTACAATTTTCTTCTTTCTCAACTCCTTATTTTCTACAACATTAGGAGCAATTGTAGTTGTTACTTTGTGCATCTTCTATTTTTACTAAATGTAAGACATCCAAGAAAATGAACAATGTCTCTATTTTTCCAGCCCAAAAATATTAATTTTCTCTTTCAAATAGAGGACCTTGAACATTACTTAAAAGTGTATCATTGTATATTGATGAGATGTTTGTAGAAGTCATAACCCTTCATTCTTATTTTATACTAGCTGCAAGGATTTGCTGCTCTTATACAACTTTGTTAGTAGTATTCCAGACATGGAAATACTAGAAAAATATATGAGGAAGAGAAGTAATTATTTTGTATATTTTTTCTTATCATAATATATAGCAAAAATACATCCACTTATAGATGAAGTAGTTACTAAAAAATAATTCTAAAAGACTAAAAGTGTGTAATAACTCCACAAATATTATGTGTCACTAATTCATTTTATTACAAAATTATAATTGTATAGCTATAGATTTATTTTATTTAAAAATTGTAATTCCATAACCATAAGCTCATTTTATTTCAAATTGTAAAGGAAACAGATAAATTGCAATGACGACGATCTTTAAGACTTTGAAGTACTTGGCCTCCTTGTCGTCCTCAATGATAAAGGGGGAACTTTACAAAGGAAAATGACGTCAATGAGACAAACATCGAAAAAAAATTAAAAAAGTTAGTGAATATAGCACTAGTCAAACCCATAAAGCCTTTGAGATTGTATCAACTACAAGATACATTACCCAGCACAACAAAGATATGCTTGTCTATATTAGTGTTAAGGTGAGATACGAGAAAAACAACTAATCCACCCAAACAAAAAACTATGAACAAAAAATGGTGACCTTTTATCATATCAATTATAAATTTCAACCAATTATAAAGTACTTTTTACATTAATTTTATCTTTAACCAATTTAAAATTTATTTTTACATCACTTAATTAACGATCAATCTAAAAATTTGTATAATATTTTAAAAATTTTGTCATTTTTTATTTTTCATTGGTTATAAATTAACTAATTTAAAATCTTGTTAAATTTTTTTCAATAATAATGGTTCCAAAACATTAAAATTTGTTCTTATTCTAAATACCATTTTTAGTATAATGTAGAAAGTAACAAGAATCAAATTCAGAACTTTAATGGAAAGCTACTCTAATCCCCAAATATTCATCACTCAATCAATATTAATGATTTAAAATAAATTTATCTTAAACTATATATTGGTAAGTATAGTTTATTCTTCAAATTTGTTATTTCAACATACATGTTTCCCAAATTATGAAAAAAAATGTTAACAATGACCATAATGTTTTAAGTTAGTATTTTGGAAACCAAATTTTTAAAAGAAAACACAAAGCTAATTGAGTAACCAAAAATATCACTTTCATATATTAATTTGTGTATTAATTTTGAATTAGTTAATGTTGTTATTTTAATAATGTACTCAATTAGTAAAAGTATATCTATCTCTTATAAACTATTTTTTAGAATTATTAAGATGACGTCTGTTTATTTCTTAGATATTTTTTAAAATTAGAATTTTTATAAATAAAATTAAGAGAAAAGTAAAAATTTTTAATAATAAATATTTTATTATTTTTAATTTAATATGATATTTTATTAAATTATATATTAAATTAAATATGATAATATATAAATTATAGTATCTTAATATTATAATAAGTTAACTCATTTAAAGTTACAATATCCATAAACTTAGTCATGTGAATCAAGACATCATCTTTCATGATCAAGTCTAAGTAATTATGGTAATGGAATAGGTCGAGGATGGATTTTACCTTTTCCGTCCCCGTCTCCAACCATCCAAAATTATCCCTGTCCCTATCCCTTTCCGGGATTTAGAAATGATCCCTAACCTCGTCGATTAAGGTTCAAATAAACTCATCCCGCCCCATACATGCACTTTTCTTGTAAATTAGACAATTTCCCCATCCCACACCTGTACTCCCCCTGCCGATATCTTTAAACAAGTGCTTGCTTAGTATAACATATTAACCATGCATTTTCAAATTTTTCAATCTACTAAAATACAAAATAAATATAAAAGAACTTCAAAAATATAACATTACAAATATTGTAATTTTATATAAAAAAAATTAAATTTAACAAGTTAATAATAAAATAAAAATATGGTTTAGCAAATTATATGATCAATACATGGTTCTTAGCAAAACTAAAATAACCATAGCAAGCAAGTAAAGGAATACCAATTCGTAATAAATATTATTGGTTAACTCATCTTCATTAAAAAAATATAAAATAAGAAACATAATTATCAAAAACTATAACTTAATTCAAGCATAAAAATATTAAATCATTTTTCACCATCATTAGAATACATCTCATTAAGTACAATTATACAATCTTCAGTTGCATTAGAGTGAAGTATCATTTCCTACAAGAAAATAAATTAAAATATAAAATTAATATGTAAAGAGAAAAATATCCAAGTTATATGAATTATGATATTTAACCAAAGAAACCACAACTTCACCTATATTCTACTCACATCATAACCGACTTCTAGCACACATAAAAGCTTCTAAAGTACTCTAATACAATCGGTTACAATGAGGGCTAACTATATGGCCATCAACATTGAATGCTAATTCAAAAGCCACGGAAAAGATTGGAATAGCTAACACATCCTTTTCAATTATTTACAATGTTGGGTATTTGACTTCATGCACTTTTCACCATGTTAGAATATCAAAATATGATTTCATTAGTAGCACCCCCTCCTCAAAATAATGATCCAACTTTGTTTTAATATATGTAGGTCTAGCCCTTTTATTTTTAAAGAAACCTATCATAACAGGCATTCAATCTATCACCCTGAACAACATCACTAGTATCATATGATGAAGAGTTATCACCTAATTCATATCTTGTTCTTAATTGATACTCAACAAGTAAATCATAGCATAACTGTTGGATCTTTTGTAACTGTGGTAAACATTCAACTTCATACACATGTTCATAATAAAATTCAAGTAACTCTATCTTGTCCCTAGGATCCAATACATAAGTAACCCCATTAATTTATGTGTCACACTCCAGTAACTTTCTTTTGAATTACCTCGGAAGGATAGGTCAGACATTCAGTTATGTCCAACTTAAACTCATAAATAATAAGAAAATAAATATTGGAAGTTGGATATTTGGTGCCAAAAATCAATTCAATGACTTTATTAAATATTTTTAATTTTTTTACAAATATCCTTTGCAAACTCCTACTGTAAAGTTGTTAGAAAATGGGTGTATTGAACCTCATGTTATCTCAGCTAGATAAAAACCTCTTTGTACACTATAGAAACCTCTAACATATTAAAAGTTGAATTCTATCTAGTTGGACAATCTAAACATAAATTTCTAGTATAAGAAATGTGGTATTGTTTAGCACAATCCTTAAAATTTTCCTTCCTTTCAAGAGTTGTTATTCAAAATTCTACACTATCCTAGATTTTTTTCTATCCCATCCTTAACCATATCTAAACCATCCTTTACAATTAAATTTAAAATATCCGCACAACTACTCATATGAAGTAAACAACCATCCTTTAATAAAACACTTGGTCTCAACTTCTCCCTAACTTTACAAATCATTGAATCATTTGTGCTACAATTATTTAAAGTAATTGTGGACATCTTTGTATCTATATTCCAATCCATTAAACAGTCAACCAATACATTACAAAGCCTATCACTTGTATAAGAAGTAGGAACATAAACAAAATTATCATATAAATAATGGTTATAAATATAATTAGAACCAATAAATTATAAAAATATTAGAAAAGTTACAATTATAAGAATTTATTAATTTTTACCTCAATGGGATTTTTTAATTTCCAAAAGCTATCAATATAATGGGAAGAGATAGCCATATATCCTCTCTTTTGATTATCTATTATCAATAAGTATGATGTTATATCCGCCCTCCCTTCATTAGTGTTTATCAACTTCACGGTCAATAGCCTCTCATTATCAGAAACATTCATGATCTCTTTCTTCATGATATTTCGAGAGGGAACTTGAAACACTAGTTAAAGTGAATATAATAATCGTTTAAACTCAATGTGATCCACTATTAAAAGTAGATACTCATCCATAATGATAGAATTTACAAACTCTTTCTTTATATTTTAGGCATCATAATTTGCAGCAACCATCTTATGTTTACCTTTTACAATCTTAGATAAAAGTATTGTTTAGCCTTTTAGACTAACCTTACATTAAATGAAAAAAGATATATGTTGGTGTAAGTGCTTTGTTCTATTCTTTAATTTTTCTTCAATAAATTTTTACAATAATTGCATTGAATCTTATCCTCTTCATCAACTGAATTTTGTAAAATTCTTCCAAACCAAACTTTTCACCCTCTTGATTCCTATTTGTTTTAATGAATCTTCCTTATCATTTTTTGAAAAATGATGAATTAATTGTAGCTCCCTCAGCTATAGGATTAGAACTTGTTGACAAAATTTTTGTTTGTGAACTATTTATTATCAGCAAATGAGCACTTGAAGTTGCAATTAATTGACTCAAAAAATGATCTTCATCAACTATTTACTCTAAAGATAAAATACATTTATAATTAGTAACTACTTAATAAATTTTCAAATATAAATAAATATAACTAAATATAGATGAATATATAAATGATAGAGTGTGAAATAAAATAAATTTTTAAAATAAAATATACTTTTCTAAAATAAAATACAAGTTCCTAAATAAAGTATTAAATGAAATTATTTAAAATTATAAAAAAATAAGATTTTGATTATAATATTATTGGTGAAATTAAAAATAATATATATATATATATATATATATATATATATTCATCAGATCATAATGTATCACTCATTTATGAATACATTAATAGTATATATCATTTTATATTAATATAAATGTCTTTTTTTTTTTTTGTCTTTTACACATAGGTGATGATGAATGATTATAAAATAGCTTAAAGGATCTCTATATTTACACTAATCAAGTTTTATCAAATTCAAGACATTTTTTATCAGAATATTTTTTTTTTTCAATTCCGTTGAACAAGATTACTTAATCAAATTTTAATTTTCTCATATTAATAAAGAATTTAGAAATTGTTATTAACTCAAACTAAAAAAAAATCACTTTTTCTCTGCAAAAACATTATGTTTGTTTAACGATCAATTTAAATTATAAAAAATGATTTTGTGACAACATTTCATCAAAATTATTTTATAAAATTACTAACTTTTAACTTCGTAAAAAATAAAACATCAATTTTGTGGGCAGTCATTAATGTAGGAACTAGTTAAGTGAGGTTCTAATGATATGACATCTTTTAAAATTTTTATTACTTGATAGAAATTAAAGGAAATGGTAATAATTGTAAACTCGCACGTGAGTGTAAAGTAAAGGAATTTGAATATCAAGCTCTCTGCTCGATCAAAATTAATGACTACGACATAGTATTCAATTGAGCTCAACAATTCTAAATAAGTGCATATAGTCAACTTTATACTAAATTAAAATTATATAATTCAAATTTATCATCAAAGTTCAAAATAAAGTTAGTGAGATAGCAAGAGACTAAAAGACACAAATTACCTTAACCACAAACGATGTTCTTAGATTCCAAAAATATATTTAATATAATGATAAAGAAGAACACAATTTCTCTACTTTTCTGAACTATGTGCAAAAATTAAGAAATGCAACAAATAACAAAGGAAAAAAACAGATTTCTCCTGAGATTTGATAAATAACTTATGAAAGTTATACTACACAAAATTTATACATGTGTGGACTTATAAAAAAAAAGGTTCATGTGTGGGGAAAATGTGAGAAGGAAAGAAAGCAATGAAGAATTACACTAGAGAAACAAAAATAGAAATCTTATTATTATTGAAAACAAATCTTGTTGATAGAGAACATTCACCGAAAATAGAATTTAGAAGCATACTTAGAGAAGCCTAAAATGTCTCACACCTCTATGACTAGTCTCCTCAGCAACTCAATCATTGTGCAATCTTGTTTGTTGCCTTGTTAAAAAAAAAACTAGACTTTTAAATAGGATTGGAAAAATGGGAGTTATAATACAATTAAGTAAAGCTCAAACTTAAACTATGAAAAGTCTATCATGTCACTAACTCAATAACTCTCTATACTAATACAATAGTAAGAATAATAGGGGAATCATGGTTGGGTTCAGGATCGGGTCATGGTTGGGTTTAGGATTGGGTTGGGTATCATTGTTCCCATCATCGCTTTAAAAATTTAGGTTTTATTCGAACTCGAACATGTCCCCAATTAACTTGAGTTCCCCCATAAAAAATTGATTGGAGTGAACCAAATCCCCATTGGTATAGGTTCATTTTCCATGCCTAAATCTAAGTAGAGAAAGACTTAACTCCAAAAGAAGGTTCATTGAGAAAAGAAAAAATAAAAAAGATATAAGACATTCTCTAAGCCCACACAAATGCATTTTAAAAAAAAATGAAGCAGATAAGATTGTGATTTTTATTTATGCAAATCAGAAAGATCTCCATAAAAAAGACCATAATATTTAGGAAGATATGTTCTTTATTTTATTATAATTTGTATTAATTGTTAATTGATTTATTTTTCAATTTTTTAGGATTTTCTAAAATTATTTGACTACAATTTGTTAAGATTTAATTAGGATTATGTTGAAGATTGAATCATATTATAGATAGATTCTATTAGGATAGATCATAATTTCCTCATATTAGAGATTGAGAAATTTTATTAGGATTTAGTTATAGTTTCCTTATATTAGTAGTTGTACAAGTATAAATAGATCTTCTATGAACAATGAAATAGAGATAAGAAATTAGAATTTTTATTCACCTAAATAAGGGTTTATCTCTATTGCAAGGATTATATCTTTCTTTACTTTTGTGAAACCTTGTCTTGCTAATATTTTCTATAAGATCGGTGATTCAAATTCTTAAAATCTCACAATTCATGCTTCAATTTAAATGCGTTGCTGTGTAGATTGGTTATCTCATGTTCATGTTAGGCAAGAGGTCTAAGTAGCAGGTCATATTTCTTATAACATTGCTTGATTGTTTTATCTGGTCACTGTCACAACCGTAATTCCGACGAGACGACGAACTCACTAAGATTTGAAAAATGAATTTTTTGATTGATGTTGTGGAGTCGCCACCAAATTTTTATTTAAGGGAAAAAGATTTGGAAAAAACCCTGACTCGAGGAAAAGATTTAGGTTCGGGAGTCGGTTACGAATGGGGAAGGTGTTAGGCACCCCACTCGCCCGTTCCGAAGAACGGTACCCTTAAACTGAGTGTGTGATTTTTGAAAGTTGTTTGATCACTTAATTAATGTGAAAATAAATAGATTGATGGAGGTTAGCCTGACAGGACTTGATCCTGCTCCTACGTATTCCCCGGTGCAATGGGAAACTCAAGGCTTACGTAGTTCTAGTTATGTTTTGAAAGCTTGACTTTCGAAAGTGTTTGAAAGAGTGTTTGAAATGTGTTCGAAGGCTTGACCTTCAAAGCTACTTGGAAAGTAAAAAATAGCTTGACTGTTTTTGAAAACTATTTTTAGGAGGCCGATCCTCATCCACATATGCACAGGGCCCAAGACAACTATGGCTGCACTTGGACCCATACGAATCTCTAAACAACGAACAGCAGAAAAAGCTACCAGTTCGTGCTTAGAGCTCGTTGCGTGAGATTAAGAATCGCAAAACAAGATTTTTATTTTGAAAATCGTGGAATAAGAATGAGCAAGGTTTTTATTTTGTAAAAAGGAAAGGAAACCTTAATCCACATACGCACAAGGCCCAAGACAACTACGGCTGCACTTGGACCCATACGAATCTCTAAATAACGAACAGCAGAAAAAGCTACCAGTTCGTGCTTAGGGTTCGTTGCGTGAGACTTTAGGGAAAAAAGATTCTTGATCCACATATGCACAGAGTCCAAGACAACTACGGTTGTACTTGGGACCCATATGAATTCCTAGGCAACGAACAGCAGAAAAAGCTACCAGTTCGCCCCTAGGGTTCATTGCGTGAGACCTAGAACCAAAGAATTTTATTTGAAAGTGATAAAGATAGAGGAAGGAATGAGCTTAAGTAGAAAAAGATTGACTGATTCAAGCTAAAGAAATGAATTTGATTGGAAATGAACTTGATTTGATTGAAATTTAGTGAATGAGATATTCGAGGTTGATTTGATTTTATTCGAAGAAAAGAACTTAATTTGAATTTTGAAGAAATGAATTTTAATTTGAATCTTAAGGAAATGAGTTTTAATTTGAATCTTAAGGAAATTAGTTGATTTGAATTTTGAAGAAAAAGAATTTTATTGGAATTTTGGAAGGAAAGGGTTTAATTTGTAGGAATTTTGAAAAAGGAATTTATTTTTTGAATTTTATGAGAAAAATAATTAATTTATAGGAATTTTGAAAAAAGAAATTTATTTTTGAGTTTTATGAGAAAAAGAATTAATTTGTAGGAATTTTGAAAAAAAGAAATTTATTTTGACTTTTGTGAGAAAAAGAATTAATTTGTAGGAATTTTGAAAAAAAAAATTATTTTTGAGTTTTATGAGAAAAAGAATTAATTTGTAGGAATTTTGAAAAAAGAAATTTATTTTGACTTTTGTGAGAAAAAGAATTAATTTGTAGGAATTTTGAAAAAAAAAATTTGTTTGGACTTTTGTGAGAAAAAGAATTTTGTAGGAAAAGAAATTTGAATTATGAATTTTTGTAGAAAAAGAAATTTTGTAGTTTTGTAATTAATGGTAACTTGGGCTAGCTCATGTGGCTTGCTGATCAAATTCAATGGCTCATTTGGCTTGGAGGGAGGAGGTTTGCTGGCTCCCATGGGCTTGGTCTGGCGGCTCATGGCTTGATCAAATGGCCCAGTTGCAGGCACATGGAGCGCACATGCTGGGGAGAGGAGATTTTGGCAATAAAATGACAAAATGATGCACGGAGGGCTCGAACCCGAGCCGGGGAGGTCTAGAAACAGCTCCCAACCACTAGGCCAAGCGTCTGGTTGGGTATGTAACGTGGTTGCTTTAATTTAAACCATGCATAATCTGTATTAAATTAAATTGACAAAAACTGCATTTGGGGGGACTCGAACCCAGGGTACGACCACAAACACACGACGAGCCAACCACCTAACTATGCTGCCATTTAAGACTCAGTGTCTATTCAAACTTGTTTAAGCCACCAAAGTCTCCGACGAAGAAACTAGGTACGTTTGTATCAGAGGTAGTTACCACTCCACTTTATTGAAGCCATGCAAGGTCGTAGACCCTTATACTCATGCAAGCGTACTAATCCATCGTGTTCAAGTGCCTGTGTTGTGACTGTCCAGCGTAAGGTATTCACGTGATATAATCGGGCATGGGTTTCCCTGTAATGGTGTCATCCTGAGCAGCCTCATTCCACATTATCTTGTGCAGGCAAGCTTTGCCTTACCCCGAAGGCCATGCAGCTAGCAGAGTGTAGTAACCTGTTCCCTTACTAATGGTCTTGATGCTTGAGAAATTTGCATGACGGATGCATGAGTGGGCGTGGACGTACAACCGCATGCTCTGACTCAGCTATGCATCTGTTAGCCAATAATACGTGCATTGCCTTCACCAGCTCATACTGACCATCTGCCAAGATCAGAAGATGCGTCTATGTATCATGGAATCACCCTTCTCTAGTCAAGGTACTAGACCCATGCAAACCAGTAGCTATTCCCATAAAAGAATGGTCACATTTTGAAATATTCACATCCATCTCTTAAGGTCCAAACAGAATTTGAAATGCCTTTCGTATTTTTTGTGTCGCTCTCGTCTTGTCTCATTTTTTATGGCAGTTAGCTCACCTTCTTATGTGGAAAAAGCTATACCCATAGTCATATATGTTGGGCATTCGTTGTGCTAGCAGAACGACTTGCCAAAATTCTCAACACAAAGGTCCGAACTCCTAGCTTTTACTACGACCATTCCCATTATCAACTCTTAATTTGTATAGAGCTAGACCAACTGTTTTCGGTTGAACTCACAGAACATGGCTACACTCATACGGAGAAGGGCTTTCCTTCTACCTTTATGCCAATCCAAGGGATTTTGGAATTCACAAAGCCTGATTCCGCACTAGTCTTCACTTGATTTTAATCGACTACCTTTATGCCAATCCAAGGGATTTTGGAATTCACAAAGCCTGATTCCGCACTAGTCTTCACTTGATTTTAATCGAGTAGTGAAACTGTTATGGCTCAACTTCCTCCGGGCTTATATTGACCAACCGATTTTACAAGAATTTGTTACTTTCCAGGAATTATTCCAGTCGCTCATTCCAAATGACGCAATCATTACTAATTTGGCAAAATCATGGTTCCACGAGTCAACTCTGTTTCTTTCAATTGCACACACTCACAAATTATTTGCAACATTTCCACAAGGCACGATTAATCTCTAACCACAATCCAGAAATTGATACCACTAATGCCGAACAACTTTCTTGATACACATGGAAGTCGAATGTGTGCTCTCTTGGCAGTGAACAATGGAAGTATTTCTATAACAGAGTAAGCACAGAAAACCAAAAGAAGTAATACTAATCAAAGTACGATGCAATTTCAGCGTTCGCTTCATGATCGTTTTTGTCAATGTCTCTTACCGCTCAATGAATCTAATTGTAACATACATTCAAGATATTTCTAAATTTATCCTATGCACGATTCTAATATGTTGTTGAATCAACTCTTGCACATGCCGGTTGGACTCTGAATCACGATTCAAACAATTCGTTTCCATGCATGAAAATTAATTGAAGAATTTTGAGGTTTTACCTTGTAATCTGGCTGAGAAAATTTCTTGTGGATTGATTCCAAGGATTTAGATCAAAGACAACCAAGATCTGCTATTGCGAGAGAGATGGCTTGCGAAGTTTTAGTGGCGAATTTCAGGGAAACCGAGAGAGCTCTCCCATCCTTCGTTTTGGATTTTTTCCTTTCCCTGAGATCTAGCTGAGAAGAAAAGAGAGCGCTCCCTTGCAAAATCCAGAAATTTCTTCTCCACGGGACTGTTCCTCAATTGAGAGAATCCCCATTTTTCCAGAATCCTCCCTCCTCCCTGTTTTCACCGAGTATGCTTTTATACTTCCCATTTCATAGAATTTGATTTCCCGCCTTTTCCTTTCTTTGAAAAAAAAAATTCTTTATTTTCTGATTTTTACTTTTTCTTTTTTCTGCTTTTTTTTATTTATATTTTATGAATTCTGTTTTATCTTTCTATTTTATTATTGTTTTTTATTATTCCAGATTTTGCTTTATTATTGTTTTTTATTTCTGATTTTTCCAAACTTTTATTTATTATCTTTCCCAATTTTTTATTTATTTTATTTTTCAGATTTATCTTATATTAATTTTTAGATTTTAAATTTTTATTTAATTTTCAAATTTTAAATTCTGATTTTATTTTTAATTTTAATTAATAATTATTTAATTCATCTTTTTTTCTCTTTTTTCATTTTTCTAATTTCTATTCATATTTTTGAAATATGTATTTTTTAATTTTCTTTTTTTTGGTTTCTCTTATTTTTATTTTCTAATTTCTATTAAGAAACAGATTTTGGTTTTATTCAATTTTATTTATTTATTCTTTATCTATTTATCGTTTCAGTTTTTCTCTTTTCTTACTTTTTATTTATTTTTTGGTTTCTTGATTAATTTTAATAGTTGGGGGCCTCGAATATAATTGGGTGTTTACAGTCACATCATTAAACCATTTAGTTATATTTTATTCATTTTTTTGTATTTTTCTTATTTAACCTACGTCATAAGGATCGAACCATCATATCGATTTATATCAGTTGGTATCAAGAGCTATTGGTTAACATGGTTGATATTTTATACTTCATTATTTTTGTCCAAAAAAATCAGAAAAAAGAATATTGAAATAAAATAGTATTAAAAAAATTGAGAAAAAAATGAAAATCTTGAAAAAAAGGCAAAAAAAAAAAAGTTTACTATCATGCCCAAAAGTGAACAAGGATTAAATACTTTCTAAATACTAAAATTGTTAAGTTAATTTGAAAGTTGCTTGGTAGAAGAACTGAGGAAGTTTATGAATGGATAAATCATGTGGAGGATCAAGTTGTGCAACATAACCGACTTCATTAAAGCCAAAATGATCAATCAGATGTTGATTAATGTCACAACCGTAATTGCGATGAGACGACGAACTCGCTAAAATTTTAGAATAGAAATTTGTTGGATTATGTGGAGTCGCCACCCAATTTTTATTTAAGGGAAGAAGATTTGGAAAAACCCTAACTTGAGGATGAGATTTAGGTTCGGAAGTCGGTTACGAGTGGGGAAGGTGTTAGACACCCCACTCGCCTGTTCCGCAGAACAATACCTTTAAACTGTGTGTGATTATGAAAATTATTTGATCACTTAATTGATGTGAAAATAAATAGGTTGATGTAGGTTAGCCTGACAGGACTCGATCCTGCTCCTACGCATTCTCCGATGCAATGGAAACTCAAGGCTTACGTAAATCTGGTTTGAAGGCTTGACCTTCGAAAGTGTTTGAAAATGAACAAAGTATTTTGAAAATATTTTGAATGAAACCCTTAGTCCACCTATGCACAAAATCCAAGACAACTACGGCTGCACTGGCATCCATACGAATCCCTAAACATCGAACAACAGAAAAAGCTACCAGTTCGTGCTTATGATTCATCGCGTGAGACTAGGGATTCCAAAATGAAGTTTTTCTTGAATTTATGTACAAAAAGATTCTTAGTCCACATATGCACAGGGTCCAAGACAACTACGGCTGCACAGGGACCTATATGAATCCTTAAACATCGAACAGCAGAAAAAACTACCAGTTCGTGCTTAAGGTTTATTGCATGAGACCTAGAATCAAAGAATTTAATTTGAAAATAATAAAGATAAAAAAATAGGAATGGGCTTGATCTAAACTAAAAGAACTTGAATTTGAATTTAGGAAATTGAACTAAACTTGATTTAAAACGAACTTGATTTAAGATGAACTTGATTTGAAATGGACTTAATTTAAAGCTTGAGGAAAAATTAAATTGTATTTGAATTAAAATGAATTTTATTTGAGACTGGAGGAAAAGAATCATTTTTGATTTGGGATAATTTAACTTGAATTTTGAGGAAGAGAATCGATTTTAATTCGAGTAATAACGAGTTTGAATCGAAACTTGAGGGAGAGAATTATTTTTGAATAAAATGAATTTGAATTGACATTTTTAACTTAATTATGAATTGGGTTTAATACTTTGAAATTTTCGGTTGAAGTAGGCCCAGTTTAGGATTGAAGCGTTTGGGATAGTCTATGGTCAAATTTTTGAAGCCTGACGCACGGCCTAGGATTAATGAAGCATGAGGTGTAGCCCTTCTAAGGAAATAGTAGCTTAGGGACATACGCCGATCCTGGCCCTTATTCACCTGGGCTGGTCTTGGGGCAGTAGTGTAGCCTAGTTGAGGATTTTGTTTCGCTGGATTAGAGATTAAAGCTGCGTGGCCCAATTGCCTTAAACTAATACAAAAGGAGATTTTTTTTTCTAAAGAACTGTCACTTGGGGTGGATTAGAGATTAAAGCTGCGAAAGAAATGTCACTTAGGGGAATCAAACCTAGGACTCGGAAATCGTGGAGCGGCCACCTTACCACTTAAGCTATGCTTCCGTTTTGCTTCTCTAGTGCTCTTGATTATATTTAACACACTTGGGCAGGTTTACAACCTGCCTATGCACTCCCTGAGAATCATTGCATGGCTAGAGAGGGAGGATGGACAGCGTGCCTATTTTTGAACCAACAACCCAATTGAGCATGGTTCCACTGTTGATATGGGTTGTTTGAAGTCAGCCCAATTGAGCCTAGCTCCTTAAGATTGTAGGATCCACATGTGAGGGGACTTCTTTTATTAAAAAAAATGTCACACAGGTGAATCGAGCTAGGGATCCAAGGGCATGGGCGATGAGTCACCCCACTAAGCTGGGCTCTCTTTTTGAGTTTGATATTCATGAAAAATTAATCCAAATCATGGGTGAGGGCTACACTAAACATATGTGCCGATGTAATATGACCTTGCTCCACGTAGAATGCATGGCCCCATGACCCTACTTTATGGAATCCAATGCTAGGGGTATATTTTGATGCCAACAAATACTTCGCTTAAGTTGACTTGACCACCCTGGGTAGACCCTAAAGTTTCTGGACGTCCATCGTTTGGACCCTGCTTTATAACCACCACAAAAGATCTCACATGTATAAAAAATGAAACAGACGATTGGAATGGTAATATGTGGTATGATCGATCCCTTTTGTCATGTTAAGCTATTTCCAATGGTGACAGTAGCCAGGCCAGGTTGGTCAGAATATGCCATCAACTTGAGAGCTTTAACATTGCCAAAGCCATGTGCATAGCCTAATCCAAAGGTATATATCTTTATCAAAATTGCACCTTTAAGTAGAGAACATCATGCCAATATTGAATAGAGGGAACAACTCCAGATTCAGATGCTGCCTTCATAATTCGTATGTGTATATGGGAACGATCAATTATCCCGATTCAAATGAAGGCTACTCCTCTTCCATTCACAACAGTCCCTGGACGTGTAAATTAACCCTTGTGACGACCTCTTAATATGGATTGTATTCCGACTGGCTCATGCAGCGTTCATCGTGATTTCACCATATCCCAAACTCGACACCAAACTCACACACCAGTATCCACAATTTCCATATGTAATAAACTAGCTCGAACCAGTTACAAACCCAGGACGAAAAGCAGCACGTCATTGTAAATGCATGTGTGTGGCACCTTGAAAGGGTGCTACCAAAGTGGATATAGGATTGGCCTTTAAACGCTGTACAAGCGAGATAGTGCATGGTAAGCGAATGAGACAGGATCCATGCAGATATTATCCCAAAAATGTGATTGGCTATTGATACTGTGATGCATGCAACTGGGTTCAAGAGTAAATATATGGTAACAACGTTGGCCGTCATCTGCATGTTCCTATCCAGTGCGTTAGGTATTCACACGACCCGCCTCTGAAGCCCAATTAAGTAAACTATTATTCACCTTCTCCATGGGTAAGGATTCTTCAAATCCAAGACACCCCCAAATGTACAAACTCCTAGCCTTTTGATGCTCGACACCCCCTTTATGCCAAGACCGGAGAGTTGCTCGCAACCTTTCATGAGCAAGAATTGGTTCCTGGGGTATTCAAGCTAAAAGCCACACATGGGAATTGGAGTGGGGCCCAACCATATCACCAATCATTGGTAAGTTCAGGTACCTTATCGAAGAAAGAAACTGTTTCATCACCTCCAATATGGCCTTGAATTAGATAGTGTACGAGTGCATGTATCTTGCTTATCTTTAACTGCAATGTCATCAATTCGAAATTCATCACAGGAAGTCTGGACGTGGCATCTAGATCTCTAAGCATGAGGCCTGCCAGGAGGGTACCCCTAGTTACTGGAAGTTGAGGATACATCACCCTTGTTGACGTGTAATGGGTACATACGAGTAAATGGATGTGAACTTGATTAGGCTATGCATGTTGTTGTGAACCAAGATTCCCTATGCTTGTCAAGAACCGAAGATCCCAAATCATAATTCAAGGTTATCTACCAAGATCATGCATCTCTATTCTTTAAACATTATCCCTGTTTAGACTCGATTGCATGTTACCAAACTCGACAGAACCAGGCCGATTACCAGCACGTACCAAAGCTCATGCATGAAAGAATCACTAACCTGTATAAAGTCGATCTTTCTCCTCCCTCCTCCTTCTTCTCCACTCAATGGGACCTCAATAGAGTTGTAGGAGGCATTCCAAGATTCTCCCGCGAGCCCAGAGGCAGCAAGCCCCCTCCCCTCTTTTTCTCTTACTTTTTCTTTTCCTCCAGAAGAAGAAGCCCCCTTGAAGATCCTGGAGACTAGCCCCGAAAAAACCCAGCTCTCTCTCTCTCCCTCCTTTTTCTTTTTCTAAAAACCATTTTTCCATTCTCCTCCCTTTTTCTGTTATCTCGTTTTTCTTTTATATTTATCTTTTTTTTATTATTTAATGCTTTTTCTTTATTTAATTTTATTTTTTATGTTTTTAATATATATATATATATATATATTTATTAGTTTTTTCTCTTTTTGGGTTATTAGTATTTGAATATTTTGTAATATATTTATTATTTTTATTTATTTCTATTCTCTATTTTTCTTATTATTTTTTATTCTATTTTATTATTTTTGTTATTTTTAAGTTTTTAGTAATTTGTTTCATTATTATTTTTTGAACTTTATGTTTTTTTTTTCATTTTATCACTTATTACTTAATTTATTTTTCACTTTTCTTATCTATTTTTCAGGTTTTATTATATTTACTTTTCTTTAACTTTTGTAATTTTTATTTTTTCTGCTTTTAATATTTTTCGATTTTCTGTTTTTTAATATTTATATATATATATATATATATATTTATTAACTTTAATATTTATTTAAATTACGATTTGTTCACTAATTGATTTTAAAAATGGGACCTCGGACATAATTGAGTGTTTATAATTAAGCACCAACATGAAGAGAATGAAGATCAGCAAAGGAGATGAACATTTGAGCATAATAATACAAGGATACTTAGATATAGAATGGATGATATTGATGGAATTAAAATCAAACTTCCTTCATTCCAAGGGAAGAATGATCCAAAGATATATTTAGAGTTGGAGATGTGAGTAGAACAATTTTTCCAATGTCATAACTACTCCAAAAGTAAAAATGTAAAACTTACAGATCTTGAGCTTACTAATTATGTTATTGTGTGGTGGGATCAGATCCAAAAAGAAAGAGACCAATACAGTGAATGACCCATCATGACTTGGAAAGAGATGACATAAAACATGAGGAGACGATCCATTTCATCCTAGTATCATAAAGAACTCCACAACAAGTTGCAATGTCTCACTCACAGATCAGGAAATGTGTATGAGTATCATAAAGAGATAGAGATTACAATGATCTGAGTCGTTCTAGGAAGGACCAAGAAGCAACCGTGACACGTTTATTGCGTGGACTAAATCTTGATATAGTTGATATTGTGGAGATGTATCATTATGTCGAGCTTCAAGAAATGGTACATCAAGTCATCAAGGTAGAACAATAACTCAAAAGGAGAAATAACATAAGAAAGAATTCCAATCCAAATTCTTTTAATTCATGGAAAAGTCATTCAAAGCATGGCATCACTTTAGCTTCACATTCTAAATAGGATGATACCAAGAAAGTTAAATTTGATATTCATTCAAGGAAAACTCAACTTGAATCTAATTCTTTCAGGAATCAAGATATAAGGTGTTTCATATGCTAAGAGAGAGGACACATTTCTAATGAGTTCCCAAATAAGCATACTATGATCATTAAAAATAATGAAGATTGGAAGACTGGAGAGGAAGAAGAGTCATTTAGTGTGGATGATGAAGGTTCTAGAGAAGGAGAAATTTTAGTGACTAGAAGAGTACTCAACATTCAAATAGTGGAAAAAAATATCAAACAGAGGAAGAACTTATTCCATACACGCTATCTAATCCAAAATAAGGTATGTAGAGTAATCATTGATGGTGGAAGTTGTAGTAATATTGCAAGATTTGAGTTTGTAGAGAAATTGAGCCTACCAATATTAAAGCATAATCATGCATATAAACTACAATGTCTCAATGGTTGTGGTGATTTGAAGGTGAAAAATTAGGTGAAAAAAATACTTTTCTCCATTGGAAAATATAGGGATTAAGTAATATCTAACATTGTTCCATGACAGCATGTAACCTTTTATTAGGAAAACCTTGACAGTATGACAAAAGAGTTACACAAGACAGATTTTTAAATCGTTATTCTTTTGTACTGTAAGGAAAACCAACAACCCTCCTACCTATGACACCATAAAAATATCGAAGGATAAAATTAAACAAGATAAGAAAGATGATAATGGAGAGTTGAGGATGAAATTATTTTAATAAGAAGTGTATGATGTGAAGCAAGGCACCACCTTGTATGATCAAGTCCAAGTAGAGAAAGACTTAACTCCAAGAGCAGGTTTATTAAAAAAGGAAGGATAAAAAATATACAAGACATTGTTGGAGCCCATATAAATGCATTTCCAAGAAAAAGAGACAGATAAGATCATGATTTTTATTTTAAAAAATAAAAAAGATCTCCATAAAAAGACCATAAGATTTAGGAAGATATGATATTTATTTTATTAGAATTTATATTATTTTTTAATAGATTTTGTTTTCAATTGTAAGGATTTGTTTAAATTATTGACTAAGATTTGTTAAGGTTTAATTAGAATTACGTTAAATATTTAAACCATATTATAAATAGATTCTATTAGGATTAATCATAATTTTCCCATATTAGAGATTGAAAAATTCTATTAAGATTTACTTATAGTTTCCTAATATTAGTAATTATACCAGAGTAAATAGCTCTTCTATGCAAAATAAAATGAATATCAAAGATCAAAGTTTTTATTCACCTAAATAAGGGTTTCTCTTTATTATGATGATTATATCTTTTTTTACTCTTGAAAAACTTTGTCTTGTTAATCTTTCCTATAAGGTTGGTCATTCAAATTCATAAAAACTCTCATTTTGTGCTTCAACACAAGTGAATTATTGTGTAGATTAGTTATCTCATATTTTTGGCTGGGCAAGAGGCCTAAGTAGCAAGTCACATTCCAACCAATGTTATAGGTAACATGACTTGCTACTTAGACCTCTTACACAACCATGAACATGAGATAAGCAATCTACACAACAACCCACTTGGGTTGAAATACAAACTTGGGGCTTTTATGAATTTGAATCACCAAGCTTATAGGAAATATTCATAAGAAAAGGTTTTACAAGAATAAAAAAAGATATAACCCTTATAATGCAGAGAAACTCTTATTTAGGTAAATAGAAACTATGATCTTTGATCTCTATTTTATTTCTCATAAAAAATTATTTATACTTGTACAATTACTAATATAAGAAAACTGTAACTAAATTCTAATAGAATTCTTCAATCTCTAACATAAAAAATATGATCAATTCTAATAGACTCTATCTGTGATACGATTCAAATTTTCAATATAATCCTAATTGAAACTTAACAAATTTTAGTCAAATAATTTAAACAAATCCTAACAAATTGATAACTAAATCTATTAAAAATTAATAAAATAAATAACATATCTTCTTAAATCTGATGATCTTTTATGAAAATCTTTCTAATTTGTATAAATAAAAATCACGATTTTATTTGTTTCTTTTTCTTGAAAATATATTTATGTGAGCTTCAACAATATCTTGTATCTTTTTTTATCCTTTCTTTTCTCCATGAATCTTCTTTTGAATTTAAGTCTTTCTCTACTTGAATTTGATCATGTAAAATGGTATCTTGGTTCACATCACATATATATTAGATTGAATTGGATATGAGTTTGTTTAGTAAACTTAATGGATAAATTAGTTAAAAGTCAAAAAATTAGTTGGAAGTTGAAAAAACACTAAAAGCTAAAAACTTATTAACTAAAATAAAGAGTGATTAGTAAAATTAGTTATTAAATTAGTTGATAAAGATAAAATAACAAATAAAAATTAGATCATTAAACTGGAGATTAAGAAATTATAATTTTTTATTAATTATAATTGTTATTATGTTATTACTTAAATTAAATTATTATATTGAAAATAAAAATTATATTTTTTAATTTAATCTTATTTATATATATTTTTATTAAAAAGTTATATAAATAAATTTATATTTATTTTTTATGATATTGTTTATTTATTTATTTTATTATTTATGACATATTTTTAATAAAAATATTTTCAATAAATAATTTTTGTGTAAAATTAAAAATATTTTTTTATAAATAAATTTTAAATAATATTTTATGAAAAGAGTATTTGTTATCTTAAAAACTTTTATCAATAAAAAATAAATATTTTTTATAAACAATTTAAATAAAATATTTAATAACTAATTTAATATTGTAATATTAAATAATAATAAAAAGATAATATTTAATAGAAAGTAAGAAATTATAAAAAAAATATCAAGCTTAAAAATGAAAAGATAATTTTCAATTAATAGTTAAAATTTTGAATCCTGGTAAAAATAGTTCAAATAAATACTAGTAATTTTTAAAACAACTACTATATTAAATAGAGTTAAAATGATTTTAATTTTTTTATTTAATTATTTGATCTTTCATCTAATTAAAATATAATATTAAATATATTTAATAATTATTTTTTATTAAAAGAAAAACATCTAAAATTATAGGCTAAATATTTATTTTTCAATTATGAAGGAAGTCTTCTGTGAAAATTTTATAAATGTGAGTGAATATCCAATTTCATGAAAGAAAGAGAATAAAGAAATTATACTTAATTGTCTCCTTTAGATAAACTTACGTAGATTTTTACCATTTTAAAATATTTTCAAATCATAAAAGAAATATACATTACTATGATTAATAGTGTTCATCCTTTCATAAAACATTATATATATATATATATATATATATATATATATAATTTCTTAACAATTCTTCTACATTTGAATTTAAATTGTTTGTACAAATATTATTGGAATTAATTATGTTGACAAATAATATTGAAAGAGAATAGAAAATTACCCCATGCACGGTTACTAAATTAGTAGTATACAATATAAAATATGATAAAACTATAAAGTGTGAACAGTTTCAAATTGACCATGCGTGATCACCAAACCCATGATAGCAACATGTAGGTCAATATCATGTGTATCATGTATGAAGGAAGATACAACATACCTATTTGACAATTGCTTTCGTTTTTAAGTTGTAATTTTCTTTTTCTTTTCCCTAAAATAAGATTAGAGATAATGAAACGGCGAGAGTAATTATTGCACATATTGGCATATTCCCAAATGATTTAGAATATTACATATAATCGTGTTCCTTTTTGCCACAAACATAACGTGATGGAATCCCATCATCAGCCGTAACCATAGCTTAGGATAGCCATAAGTTTATAGAAGACGTGAACCAACCACACCGTCCTCTTCACGGAACAGTTAAAATTTCAGAGATATGGCCTACAACAAATATGACAATGACTCGTAATATGTAGCATTACCCAACTCAGCTAAACGTTCAACATGTACCATACCTTTTCTGGTGCGCTCTTTCACGTTTACTTGGCTTGGGCTCGCCTTGCTTGCCCATCTCAGCCACATCTCACTTTTCAATAAATTTTTGGCCCTTTCTAAACTTTTTAGGTGTAACTGATTTTGATAAAATTAAGTTTAAACTGTTAAATATAATTAAAATATATGATAAAATCGAACATACATATTTTTTATTAAGTAGTAAAAAAGCTAATTTTCTAACCGATATCCCAACGAGGATGCATTTGATCTAACCGATATCCCAACGAGGGTGCATTTGATCTAACCGATATCCCAGCGGGGATGCATTTGAAGACGCATGCAATGTAAAAATAAAAAGATGAAAAATTATGAATGCTAGTATCCTTGCAAAACAAGGAGAGATTGAAAAGCATACGCAAAGCTTGCTTTCGGAAATTTGAGTTTCAAATTTAGACTCAATGCTTGGAAGACGATGTTTAATTGCTCTAATTTATAATTTCATCATCTAAAATTGCAAAGCCACTAATAAAATACAATATATACATTCTCAAATCTCAATAATCTCTCCCAGTCTTGATGGAGAGCTTAATCTAATAGAAGGATTCAAGACATAACCTACATCTAACAAAGCTACATGATTTTTGTTTTTATTTTTTATTTTTTTATTTCTGTTACCAGACTTTAATACAGCTGGAGTTGTACCAGGATTCCCTTACAAA
Organism: Canavalia gladiata; assembly: GCA_037954105.1. Taxonomy (NCBI): domain Eukaryota; kingdom Viridiplantae; phylum Streptophyta; class Magnoliopsida; order Fabales; family Fabaceae; genus Canavalia; species Canavalia gladiata. The sequence continues at coordinate 15,233,736 of CM075662.1, read as the reverse complement.
GGAACCACCACCAAATCTGAACCCACCATCCCATAATCTAACCACGTTGCCGTTAAGCTCCGTCAAGTCCTGCCACGTGTACCATCCGTTCTCGTTTTCCCCGTTTCTCAACCGCAACAACCTCTCCCACCTCTTCCACCACTCCGATTCGGACCCCTCTCTCTCCTTCTCCTCCCACTCTTCTAAGAACCACTCACTCTCAACGCACGCGCATTGCATGTCCTCCTCGTAGTACACAGTAAACTTCCCCTTTCTAACGCCCTCAACGTCCTCCGAGACGCCGTCACTAACCGCCGTTTGCCGCGCTGGCTCAGTTTTTTCTGCCGTTACCTCATTGGGCGTTAACGTGTCTATGACCGGGTCGGGTCCGATAGAGGTTCGCTCCTCAGGTTTGGGGCATCCAGCGAATCGAATCTTCCAGAAGCTAACAGCAGCGGTGAGGAGAGCGACCCAGGTCCATAAATTGTTGAGCGCAGTGAGCAAACCGAAGCTCAAGTAGTTGAAGGCTAGAGCCTCCACGTTAGAATCCAAGACGTTCATTTCTTTCCTTCTTTCTTTTCTTTTCTTTGCTCTCTCTTTCTGTGTGCCTCTACCAGGTTTTTTGTGCTGCGTCAATTGAATTGATTATCCGAGAGGGTATAGAAGGAGAATTTAAGGGTGGTGGAAGAGACAAATGAGGCTGGGATCTCTGATAAGATGCTAGAATCGAGACCTAAGATGCCATTTCTTCAAGGTACATTTCGTTGCATACATACGCCTTCCCTCTCATCACTGTTCACAATAAATAAATGAATAAATATAATTCAATATTATTATTATTATTATTATTAAAAAATAAATATCATCATCATATAATAATACCAGGTTGCAGAGTAACACGTGTATGGTTAAGAGTCTGTCTCAGTCCCACCTTCGTCGCTTGCTCTATTGCTCAGCGCGGTGAATGAAATTTTAAAATACTCCCAAGTCCTAAGTAATATTTTAGATTGTTTTGTAATTGTTTAATTTAATTTAATAATGTATTTTAATCAAACGACTTGCATAATTATATTATATAACGTGTTATATTGAATTATACCGAATCAGATTTCCGGAGTTAAAAATGTATTGCAGCACCATGAAGTTAAAATCTCATAGTATATTTTCTAAAATTATATCATTTTTTATTGAAAATATTTATAGAGATGAAAACTTTCACTCCCTATTCTAATTATTATTATTATTTTTTCTGACATGATTGATTTAGGATGTGTTAACAAAGATTTAGAAACCTCATTTGTTGAACATATTAGGGTGAATAAAGATATATAAAACTGAAAAAAAGAAGAAAATAGAATGGACCTAAGATAAATTTTCATTCTAAATTTTCATTCTAACTTACATTTAAAATATAATAAAATAATAAATTAAATAATATTATTTTATTTTATTCTATTAATTTTATGTTGGTACTAACATCCTATTAACATCAAACCCAGATATTTATATGATCAAATTTATAATAACAATCGGCAAGCCAATAAAAAGACATCGTATTTATTTTTATCATCTAGCGGATTCAAAAAGTACCGTGAAAGGAAGAGATAGAGGTAATCAAAATTTGTGAGCGTGGGGTGAAGTAATTACACGTGGATACACGTAGTGTGTTTGTGCGAATCTTTTTGACATGGTTACGGCTGAACCTTAAATCAGCAACTGAGGGAGATAAGCTGTGGTTGCAGTGTTGGTGGATGTGCGTCAGCACCAATGGGATCATCTACAAATTTGGTCCACTCATCTCAGGGGAACTGCACTCCAATGCTATAATATTCTACGAATAATTAATTAATCCGATTAGAATCAATGCAATACATAATTGCATATAGACACAGGTTACAGGATTCATGATTCGATTGCGTGGGGGTTAGGTAGGGCAATGCTTGGTTGGTGCCCTCTGGCATGATTGATGGCAAATCCTACCTTTATTTAAAAAACACAAAAGCTCGATTAAGATTTTAGCATATACACCACTGAATATTATTATTTATGCAAGCAATTAATTTTATTACAATGAGATCTACAATATTATACTTTCCAAGATTTTAATCTTATAAAATAATAATTTATATTAAAAATTAAATTTAAATTTATTTATAATTTAATAATAACAAAAAAATTTAACACATATAATAATGATATTTTAAGAATAATAGAAAAAATTATTACAATATTGAAAAATTTAGATAATAGAAATGGTGTCTATAATAATATTTTAATTCTTTAGTTATTTTTTAATAAAATAATAAATAATAATATAAAAATTATATTTATCTTTATCTGTGACTAAGCTCTTTATATAGAAAATGAATATATGGATATTATTGTTGGATGTTGAGAGAAAATGTGATTTTTTCTAATCAATTTTTTTTTGGGATTTTTTTTTCTATTCATAATTATAAAATTTTTATATTTTAATGTACGAAATCCATAAAAGTTTGTTCCTTATAGTATTAGTATAAAATTTTCATATTGATCTTTAGAATGTGTGTTTGGACCCAACTGAGGAGGTCTAAATGACTTACCACTAGATTCTTAAGTTTTTTTGTTATTTATATGGTTTGATCCCAACTCAAAGTATTTCTAATCTAGAATAAGAGCCTTCCAAGTTGATGTATTGAGTGCTAGGAGATTTGTTAAGTTGTATTGAGTTTTTCTACTTGTTCTTTTGAGATGTGATACTCAATCTAGTTTAAATAAGGAGGTTCTGAAAATAATTATGTTCCACAGGATATACATTAATACTGAAGAGTGTTGCATTTGAGGAGTTATACTTTTACTTAAGGTGTTCTCCTCAACGCTTCCAATGAGTTTTGTTTAGTTTTTTTCTTTTTCTTCAAGTCTAGGATGATTCTTTGGCCAATACATCATATGTCGATCATCTTGATGAAGCTCCTCATAAGGATGTTGGATCTTTTTCAGGGTATGATATTAATTCCTTTAAAGGATGTTGTTGTCCCTACATGTAAAAAAAGTTTTAATGTTTCCTTTTATCTTAATATTTTTCAAAAATCTTGTGTATTCTCTTATTTCCTTCTTTTTGATGATTTTCTACTATTAAAATTGACTTCCTTAAAGCTTTTGTACATTCAAAAATCACTAGTAAAATAACTAAAGGTGAGGATTGATCTTACAAGAAGTACTCATCTCCTTATGGTCATGAAGTTGAGGATCTAGACATGATTCTCATATGTTGAGGATCATCCAAGAACAGAAGCCTCCCTATAAGTCTAATCATGCTCTTAGTTTGAGGAGGTGGTCTCTAGTTTCTCTCATCAAATATTAACTAAGAAAATAAAGACTAAGAGTGAGTTATATGTAGAAGAAGTTGGTGATTAGGTTTGATGTTGAGTCTATAAAGGTTAGTGTTGTCCCTTAGACTTGTCTGTTTCACTTTAAAAGATTGTTGATCTTGGAAGATCTCAAACATAATTTTTTCTCTGTCATTGTTTTCTTTAAAATCTTATTTTTAACTTTTTCTAATTTTAACAAATTATTTATGCAATTATGATTGTGTTCTTTAAATTTTTCTAATAAATAACATAGTAGCTTTCTTGATGAAGATAAAAAAAATAATAACTTTAATGTTGATAAGCATTTTAATGAGAAAAATAATAAATTGACTAGGAAATAATTTTTTAATCATAAATTTATTTAATATCAAAATATACAAAAATACATATTAAAGAAGTATTGTAACTTTAATGTTTTTATATTCTTTGAGCTAATATTTTTATTTATTATCACCACAAAATTTAAGAATGGATTTTATTTATATTATAAATTTTTCCTTTATCTTCATGGTATATTGGTTAGGGGTTGAATTACCTTTATTAGTTTGAAGGAATTTTTCTTTATATTTTCAAAGGGGTGAACCATTTTATTTTTTTTAGAATTTTCTTTATTGATCTTAACAACTTTTTTTTTCATGTTATTTATGAATGAACCACTTCATTTGTCTTATAAGATTTATTGGCTGTAAATTTTAAAAAAATTCTTATATATTTCATATAATCTTGAAAAATGGCAAAGCTTATTAAGTTGTCTTTGATGAAACTGCATTAAGGTAATGATTCTTTCTACTAACTATTATATTTCTTTGATATTTTTGGGTTCTATATTTCAAACATGACCGTGTATTTTTTCAGTTAGACTTGATTTATTTATAAGTTAACATGAATCTTAGGAATTTATTTATTTTTATTCCAAAAATGCATTTAGTAGGGTTGAGCCTTATGCTATAATTTTGAAAGTTGTTGGAGTACTTCGTCAAGATCCATGATCAGGTCACCTTTTTTATGTTTTTATTATTATGTCATTGATTTAAACATCCACAATATAACCTATTTGATTTTGAAATATTTTATTCCATATTTTGTCTTGATATAGTAGTATGCTATTTTAGGAGTAGTGTAAGTGAATTTTCCCTTCATTATTGGGATGTATTGAAATCTATGTACAATACATACAATTTCCATTTCCATTGAATTTCTTGATAGTTATCACATTCATTAAATGACATATTGTTTTTGTTAGATAAATTTAATTTCTAGCAGATTCATGATTATTCTTTTATCATTTTTTGTCATTTTGACTCCATTTTTGGATTATTAGATTAGTTCCTTTCAAAGATTATGGGATCTTCAATGAATGTTATCAAGTTATCCTTATAGGATTGAGTTTTTCCTCAGAAAGCAATAATTTCTCATTATTCATAAATAACTCAGTGATGATAAGGGGATTATATTTTAAAATATATCATCCATGAACACGACGGACAGGATGCTCTCACATATTTTGTAAATTGGATGGTTTGTTGTGCTTCCTATTCTCTTTAAGATTTCATTTTTAAAGTCTTGTTGATAGCATTCACCCTATGTGAATGAATCAGAATGCGAAAACGATAATAGAACATCTTGAGAATCACGATATGATAAGATAAAAGAATACGACACAAATTGCGACCTGCCAAAGAGCACCGAAGTTATCAAGGGGAATGTGACCCTTACCATGACCTGCTAGAAGAATCAACATTATTATGTGTAGTTATTTACCTAAGAACCAAGGGAATAAACTCACACAAAGATGAAAACTCTCAAAGAGAAATATTATTATTCATCAAAATATATCTTTTTACTGAATTCTTAACTCTTATTATATAGATAACCTAATTGACTTAAATATGGAAACAATAATAAAAATAAAACAAATATAAAATCCTAATTAAAATGCAAATCAATCTAGAATCTTAATTTGATTTTCAAATAATTTAAAACAAATAACTTGTAAATAAATATCGAATCATAACGTAATTTATATCAAATCAATTACCAATGATTAACTTTATCATGTAATATCTTAAATAATATGAGTACATAAATTAGCACATGTTGGATTTGAATTTGGATCCATGTAGTCATTTTCTTGAACTTTCTTTATGAGATCTTGAATTTCTTGTTCCATATATTTGGTCCTATTTCTCGTTTTAGGACCTCCTATTTCTTGTAGAGAATCTTATTATCTTTTTTATTTAACATGATGCTCACATTCACATCATTTCATCCTTCTTCGAGAGGATTCATTCTCGAATCTTGAAGGTCACATGCATCAAATAAGGATATATCAGAAACATTGAAGGTGGCACTCGCATTATTGTAACTACTCATAAGGTCGATTTTATAGGTATTATCGTTGATCTTTTCAATCACTTGAAATGAACCATCTCCTTTAGAATGTAATTTAGAACTTCTTTGACTTGGAAACCGTTTCTTTCGCAAGTGAGCCCACACCCAATCACCAGGTTCAAAGACCATCTTGGTGCGTCCTTTGTTTTCCTGTCAGCTGTCAGCCATAATGTTCATTGATCTTCTCAATATTAGCGTGAACGTTGACATGTAATTTCTGCACAAATTCATCCTTTTACCTGTTCTTGTTAATGGCTCTATAGTCCATGCACATGCGCTAAGTCTCATCCTTCTTTGATACCAAGATAACAAGAACTGCACACGAGCTAAGACTTTCCTTCACATAGCCTTTTTGCATCAACTCCGCTACTTACCTTTGAATCTCCTTAGCCTCTTCAGAACTATTTCTATAGGCTGGTTGGTTTGGAATCACAACACTAGGAATAAAATCAATTTGATGTTTAATGTCTCTTATAGGAGGAAAATTCTTTGGTGATTCTTTAGGAAATACATCATCAAATTTCTACAATAAATATTCAACCAAACTAGGAAAAGAAAAGTTATGATTATTAGTAAAATAAATATTCTTGTATACGAGTATAAGAACTTGATCCTTTACCCTTCAAACACTCTCGACCTCCATTTTGTGAGTAAATACACACTTTTTTCTTTTTCTTTTTCTTTTTATTTTTCTCTCTTTTCACTCTCACTCTTTTTTCTGATTTTTTACTTTTTCTTTACTCTCAATTTTTTTTTCTCTCTCTCTCTCTTTTCTTTTTTTAATTTTCTAATTCTTTTTCTCTCATTTTACATTCTTTTAAAATTTTTATTTGGTCAAAATAAGTCTCAATAGACTTTAATGTGGTTATTACAATTGTTCGATTATCTACTATAAAAGAACATTTATTTTTAAATCCATCATGTGTAACATTCTTATTGTATTGTTAATGACATCCTAACAATAAGTGTTCTGCATGCATATGAGCAACGTCACACAACACTGCATTCTTATAATTGTTTATAGAAAAGGACACCAAGACTTGCTTACTAACCTTTACATCCCCACAATCATTCATCTATTGCAGCCTATAAGGATTATGATGCTTCTTAGTTGGCAAGTTTAATTTCTCCACTAGCAAGGTACTACCAACGTTGGTACAACTACCACTATTTATAATCATAGTACATACCTTGTTATTCACATGAAAACAAGTATAAAAGACATGTTCCTTTACTCTGAATCTCCTTCATCCTTTGGCTGAATGTTCAATGGACGTCTTGTGACCAAAATGTCTCCATGCATAGGGTTTGGTACCTCCACATCATTATAGTCTTCCAGCTTCGACATTTCTTCATCCTCCGAGCTCACACTCTCCACTTCGCCGCTGTCGAGAGTGGTCATGGTTCTTTGGTTTGGACATTGAGAAGCAATATGCCCCAGACCTTGATACTTAAAGCCATGGATGTGACTTGACTTATAAGAGGATTTATTTTTAAATTTATCTTTGGAAATAGGTATTGCTGACATTTTTAAAGATTTCTCCTTTGGTTTAGGACCTTACTTCTTGTTGGATCAATTAGATTTTCATGATGAACTAGAAGCATATTTGTGAGTGCTGCTAGATTTGAGTTGTCTTTTCACCTGAATAGTTTTATGAAGCAAATCCTTCATCTCCACATAATGTTGTAGCTCCACTACATCAACTATCTCTCTCTTTAGCCCTTCAATAAATCTTACCACAGCGGTTTCTCTATCCTTCTTTACATTAACTCTTATCATGGAAATTTTCATCTCCTTGTAATAATCTTTAACATTTATGGCACCTTAAGTAAGACTTTGCAGTTTTCGGTGCAATTTCCTATGATAGTGACTTGCAGAAATCTTCTTCCCATGGCTACTTTCATTTCTTCTCACGTTCGGATAGGACTTCATACCTTCTCCTATTAAGCACAAAATATTAGCATAATTGTTAAAATATATAATGACTATTTTTAACTTTTTCTCCTTCGAGTAATTGTGACATTCAAACACATGCTCCATTTTTCACCCTCACTTAAGATAAGTTTTGGGTTGACTCTTTTCTTGGAATGATGGAAGGGATAATTTAACAATCCCCAAGTTGCTATCCTTTTCTTCTTAATATTCTTCCCACAATCAGCTTCTTCATGAAAATAAAGTAATCTTTGAGGACTACTTCAACGAGAAACCTGAGACCTCATCCCCGACCAACCCTTCATATCCTCTAACCTTCTGTTCAACTGTTGAAATTGATCTTGAACTAATTTTATGAATAATTTTAGATCTATTTTATTTTTATGGAGTTCATCACTCATGTTGGTAATGCTGCAAATTGAATAAAATAAATAAATTAGTATAATACAACATCACAAATCACTCCCTTAGTGTTTACCCTCAATATCGACGCTCTTCACTTGTGTTTACATTTGAGTTAGCTTTTTCTATAATGCTCTCACCAACTCTTGCCTTTTACCTCTCGATTGTCCTTATAAGCCCTTGAACCAAGAACTTCACAAGTTGATTTTTTGACAAATAACGAAAGAGTCACAGATACACAAGATGAATAGGATAAGGAATACTAATCAAAGACATAAGAACTCGAATATTATACTAAACAAATACTGAAATATATATATATATATATATATATATATATATATTTAATATCAAATTGTCTTGAATCTTCTTTTTTCTAAATTTCTATTGTAACTTTTTTTTTCACTTGGTAGATAAGGACTTCAATGTTACAAGAGACAATATATAGTTATTTTTTTTATAGAGATTTTATGGAGTAAGTAATACAAAAAAAAGGAGAAATCAAAAGATGATGAGAACAAAAAGGATAATGGAAAACAAGAAAGATACAAATAAAATAAAATAAGAGATAGATGACACTTGATTCCAAGAGTCGAAACTATGATGCCAAATGATATGATTCACCCTACATGGATGAATTGAAATGTGGAAATGATAATGGAACGTCTTGAGAATCAGAATATGATAAGATAAAGAAATTCGACAGAAATCATGACCTATCAGAGAACACCGAAGTTATCAAGAGAGACATGACCCTTACCGCAACATGCTGGAAGACCTAACGTTGTGAAGGGTAGTTCTTTGTCCAAGAACTAGGGAAACCAACTCACACAAAGATGAAATCTCTCCAAGAGAAATATTATTATTCATCAAAATCTGTCTTTTCAATGAATTCCTAACTCTTATTATATAGATAACCTAATTGACCTAAATATTGAGAAAATCTAATAAAAAGAAAACAAATATGAAATCCTAATTAAATTGCAAATCAATATAGAATCTTAATTTTATTTGAAAATAATTTAAAATAAATATCAAATCTTAATGCAATCTATAGGAAATCAATTGAAAATCATTAACCTTATCACGTAAGATCTTTAATAATATGACTACATAAATTAACATATGTTGGATTTGAGTTTGGATCTACGTAGTCCTTTTTTTAATCTTCCTTTATGAGATCTTGAAGTGCTTGTTCCATACATTTGGTCTTATTTCTCTTCATAGGACCTCTTATTCCTTGTAGAGAATTTTTTAAATGATCATTTTTACTTAACGTGGTGCTCACATTCACATCATTTGTTTTTTTCCACTCTTTCAAAGTTTTTTGTTATTACTTGTATTATGGATTTTAGCATTTCGACGCTCTCAAAATATTCCTTCCAACTTTTCAACATTAAGTTTCCTCTAGTATCCTTTCTTTTTTGCATATGGGTAATGCTAGTATCTTTAGGAGCTAATTTATTTTACCTGGTTCCACTTTAAGTATTTTTTAAACTAAGAGGTGGGAAATAAATTCTATAACTTTCTCAGTATCCCTCTTCAAGATTTTGCACGTATTGCCTCAACTTCTCATCTTTTACCAACTTCTCAATGAGTCCCTTCAGATGAATGCACTCATGCATCATATTTATAACCACAATTTAACTTACAAACTTTGGGCTTATCTTTTTGGTTTTTCTTTTTTATGGATAAAAGATGATAGAGATATTAATATGCATGATGTCTTATGGTATGTGGGATCCGAGCATCATCAAATAAGTGTAACCCTCATATTTACCCCTAGAAGGACATTCTTTCATATCATCACTATTGTGTGATCATTTTAAGACGTCCCTTTGGATAGGTCTTTTCTCTAGATTGAGGTTTACAATTGTTTTTCTTTTCAATGGTTGAGGACATTCATAAGGCTTCACGTTCATAACTTCTTGCAATATACAAGATTAGATTAATAATGAAGTTTAAATTTTGTACTTACCTTTTAAAGGGGAGACCTCCATTATGCTTGCTATTTCAGGATGTTTTAAATTATTCTTTTGCTTTCTATCTCTCCTTTAGGCAAGGAATCCTAGTTGTCTTAAAATAGTAAGAAATTTGGAAATCCTACAAGGTGCAAGCTTTGTATATATGTAAAGCTATTTTAAAGTGTAAGTTTGTCTTTATTAGAGATTCCTATATGAACCTTATGATGAACTATAAAAAGGATTCCTAATGCTCCCTAAAGGATATATTCCAAATAGTAAGATGATTTAATTTTTTGCTAATGGTAAAGTGTAGTTTATATTTTCTTTTCTGTTCTCAAAATTTAATGGAATTTTGTAGTAGAAATTTTTTTACCTGTAATTACTCTTTTTCCTTTTGAAATATCATTGTTAAGACAAACTCATCCATGTGCTTCTAAAGGTTTTGGTTTCATTATATACTTTTAGGTTGTTTATAAAGTTGAAATTTTTTGGCAAAGGATCTTTCATAATTATTTTAGTAAAAAAATGGAGGCACCTCGCCGTATTGGGGTTGTTTGCCTTATCTTACTTTTGGAGGGACTTTCTCTTCTGCATTATCTTTTTGAATTTTTTTTTTCTATTCTTGCAATTTTTTTAATGAACAAAATCTTATAGGTAAGAATTTTTAACGATTCTCTATTGAAAATCTTCTTTGTAAGATTTTCCAATTCTTAGTTTTACGGAATAGCCTTAGAAACATGTTTATCTTGTAAGCCTGACATAATTCACAAAGATCGAAAATATATTTTTTTTTTTTTCATAAATAATAACAATGTTGTTAGTTGAATTTTGATATAGATTTTTAAGTCCAATCTTAATTTTTTTAAATAATTCTATTCTTTAACCTAAATATAAATAGACATAAATATAAAAGTACTTCAATGTTTAAAATATTAAAAATAGATTTCAAGTATAAGAAAGAAAAATCATTAAAAACCATGCTTTAGAAAATGAAAACCCCCCATTATATTAAATTTTTTTTATTTATAATCTTTAATAAGATCATGTATTTATAATATAATCTTTAATAATGATAACAGAAAATTAATTTTTATTATAGATAAAACAATATTTGGTAAAAAATTAAAAATATTTTTAACTTTTTTAAGTTTATATCAGTTGATTAATGTTATAATTTATAGAAATTTATTTTTGTAAATTATAACTTATAAATATAATTTTTCTTAAAAAATATAACAAAGTTTTTTTTTTCCAATACAAAGATCAATCCTTTCTTAAATATACAAGTACGATTACATTGACATTTGATTTATTGAAAATAATTTATAATTTTAACCTATTAAATACTAGAATAATACATCTTTATTTTATCACTTTGGAACCAGTCCACTTTATTGGAGTTTGATACAAGTTTATAATTGAAGCAAATTAAACTAGCCTCCACGAGATTCACAGATTTATTCAAATCGTTGACCCTCCTATATAACTTGTTACTAACAAATAGAAAGGAAGCCATTAAATACTTAATATGAAGCTGACTTTAGTCATTGGAAAAGAAGTAAATAAAAAAATAATTTTCTAATACCTCTACATATAGTTGGATATCTGTATTTTTTTAACATAACTTAATTGATATTTAATACGTACTTTTTATTAATTTACATCATCAATTTTATTTTAAAATTTTAATATAATCTTGTCAAATTTTTATTTATTTAATGATATACGAATCAATCTTATATCTTAAAAGCATAAATTTTGTTTAATAAATCTAGTATATATAAATCTATCTATATTCAAGATAGTAAAATTATCTATCTAATTTCTAATCTTTGTTATTATAAAAATGAAAATTAAAGTATTATATAAAATAATTTTACCATATAAAATAATATATGTAATTATTATAAAAAATAAGATATTATTATAAGAAAAAGTTAAAATAATGATACAATGATCAAAAATTAAAAGCAGTACCAAAATGATAGCGTAAAATATACCAATCATGATAAAATAATTTTATAAAAATATAATGTAATAAGAAAAGATATGTAATAGTTATAGTTAATAGATATAAAAATTTATTATCATAGAAAATAAAAATTTGACAAAATTACTTAAAAAATAATAAATCATCTTAAAAATAATAATGAAGCAAATAAGATCTCAAGAAAACATACCTAAAATATTTTATATTATTATAACTCATAATATCTAATTATCAAATATTATACAAATTGTATAAAAAATAATTCCATAAAAATTATGTAGTAATTAAAAAAATTTGAAATAATAAATTATACTATTAATTTTATGTTTTTTTTTATAAAATGACTATTATATATATATATATATATATAAAGAATATTTCAAATATGAAAGTCATATAATTTGCCAAAAAAAAACATATTTCAAACATTTCACACTAGCACTGGCAGGTCCTATCTACATTCATGACCGTAGAAACTGAGATAAGGGACCATCTGTATTAAGAAACTTGACATTAAGCGCATGGTCACACAAATAAAATTTGAAATATAAAAGTTTGACTTAATTTTATTTTTATCATTATGTTGATTTTATTTTTATGAATTTTTTAGTTAATTAAGTTTATTTTAATTAAATTAAATGTTTTTTTGGTATTTTTATTTAAAATCTTAAATTTCATTTTTATCTAAATATATGAATTTATGATGAATTTAAAAGATGAAATAATTTAAAAGATAAAAGTTTAATCAAAATATGACAAAATTAAAATTATTTTATAGGGTATACGATTAGAGTTTGAAAAAGAAATAAAAGAATTTAATTAATTTAATTTATAAAAATATTAATAAGAAAATGGAAATTTGAGAATTATAAATGGAAAAATAGTGATAGAATGATTAAATTTATTTAATTTTAAAATTAAAAGGAATAATTATTTTGAAATAATTTTAAAAGATTAAAATTATATATAATTCAAATTAAAAAAAATTAAATGTATACTTAAGATTGAAAGTTTATGGGTCTTTATTTGATAATTATTGTTGTTGTTCTCACTTGCTTTTTTATATATATAAAATGAACCTTCGTGTTGGTATTTCCTTATTTTAATAATAACCTTTACTTGTTTTGCTGGAGTCATGGACTTAAGATTATATTAATGCAATTCACTCACGATGTATGTTTTTTTAAACCCCCCTTGTGTTGTATAACGTAGGAGTAATTAATAAACAAATATATGCACAGCCTAATCTTAGATAATTAGAGGATTACCTTAGAAACTCAGAAGATTTCCAATTAAAATAAATCCAATAACAATTGCTTTTCTATTCAGTTTCTTAAATGAAAATGATTCTTTTATAAGATTTCTAGAAGAATTTAAATATTAAGTTAATTAATTCACGCGCGCAAAAAATATTGAAATATCAAAACTAAAAAATTGGAGATAGAGGAATAGACTTGTTATGGTGAGAAACAGTGAAGGTCGTTGGAAGGAAGGTCAAACAGAATTCGAGCCATAGGATGAAAATAAATCATGTTGAATTAGATTTTATAGGAGTTTTAAGTTGACTTTTTTTTTAAATTAAATATTTAATTTAATTTATTTACATAATATAAATCTAGCTTTAATGTGTGGCCTAATTTTAGTAGTTTATTAAAAACTTACTTTATAGTAAGGCTTATTAAATATAATTAAAAACAAATTATAGGCCTACACTTATATATATATGCCGAGGAGTTCAACATTTTAAAGATCAATAAATATATAATATTAAAATATTTTAATATAAATATAATATATAATAATAAAAATAATAATATTATTAATATATTATTTATATTTATTTAAATAGGTTGCTTTGTTTGATTTAATAAATATATAATATTAAAATATTTTAATATAAATATAATATATAATAAGAAAAATACTAATATTATTAATATATTATTTATATTTATTTAAATAGGTTGCTTTATTTGATTTAAAAGAATTTCTGAACGATTTAAAGTATAAAATTTGTTGTTAAATAAATTGTTTTAAGAAAAAAATAGTCTTTGTCGGACTTATTTGAAATTGACAAAATTATCCCCGTAAATATCTTTAAATTAACTTTCACCCATATTTGTATACTCTGAAAAAAAAAATGGAGAGGGATATCATACTATCTGGCTTGTGAGTACTCGCATAATCATAAAGTATATATTTTTATCAAATATATTTAAATATTATGAATTTTTATTATTTGTTGATTAGATAAAATTTATTTTATATTATTTCATAAAAATAATATATACATCATAATGATATTATATACTACTAATTTATATTATACAATATTAAAATAATATAATATTACAATATATTATGTAATATTATCTTTTTTTCTTTTATAATTTTTAAATCCTTAAACGTCTATAAATATTCATTGATATCCCTGCTCCGCTTGAATACTCGTTAAATGTAATGGATATGAATATAGGTAGTATGCTATCTATCTATATCTTTCCCTGTTAACATTCCTAACCTTGGGTTTAATATGAGCTAAGTCATTGATTACTTATAAGTTATCTGATTTATTTATAGAGTTGTCAAATCAAAATTACCAATTCATGCAGGTAACTAGTTTTTGCAGATTGGGTAAAAAGAATCCTTAAACTTATTTGGGTCCCAAAAATAAGAGCGTGGTGATCTTCTCTGGAGAGACAACAGAGAAAAAAAGAAATAAAAAAAAAAGGAAGGAAATTAAGAGTTTTTTCTTTTCTTAAAATAAATGCCTAACAACGGTTCTATATGAGTAGTGGCCCTATTCAAGGTATTTGTTTTAAAATCAGTTCTAAATTTATCATTTTTTAAAAAAATCAAGCCCATATTGTAATGTTGAATTGTTATCTTCATTGGGTATTGACGTTAGAAAAAGAAAATTTAAATTTCAAAATTTGACTATGAATCCTATTTTCAATATTATATATATATTGATTCCCCTCCCCCTCAATTTCTGTTTATCTTTTTTTCCCAATATATACAATAAAATCATTCTTTCAATTTTAAACAAGATCATGGGAAATATACATCCAACCATAAATATCTTTTTTTTTTTTTTCATCACATCCCATTTGTATTTCCATACCTAGTATATATGAACAAGCTACCAAGATTGGCTGGCTGAACTATTTGATTTTGGATAAGAGAAGGTCATGTGAAAATTGTAATGCTCAATTAGACATATGATAAGGGTAACAATCATGACAGGAGTCAAGCAATTCCATCAAAGTTTAAACTTAAAGTAAATTGGAAATAATAAAAAAATCATACAAATTGAGGGATGGAAAAAACCTATATTGAGTAGCCCAAACTAAAATAGGTTGAGCCTAACCTGCCTTCAATGTGGGCTTCATCAGGTCGAATCAAAAGATCCAAATTTATTCAACCTGTAAATTTAATAGCCTAAATCCTATAATTTTATTGTCTTATTTAGATTACCTTGATAAGCTAGCCATTTCGTAAACTCTACTTATTTCCGTCCTTATTTGGGACAAATGTGAAATGCTTCTTAGATTTCCAGAAAGGCCTCTTAAATTTTCATAATGACATTTTCAAAGATGGAAAAAATATCTATGCTTATACAACTAAATTCAATTCCCTCTCAATTGAGAAAAAAGAACCAGGAGTAAGATTTAAAAAGGTTGAATTATTTATCAATTAATAAAATAATTGTTTTAAAAAATTTAAAATTATATTTATTATCATTTACTTTATTTTCTCATAGGCAAGAATTTATTAAATATTAAATTCATAAACAGATTTATTCAAAAGTAAAATTTAATTAAAAAAAAAGCAAGTCTTAAACAAATTATTAAGCTAGACATAACCTCCAAATGATTTAATCAAAATAATTTCAAAGTTTAAATTTAAATTATTTAAATGAATGAAAATAATTCAGTTCCTTTACTAGTTAGACTTAAACTTCAAGAGCTTGATTTTCCTTAATTCATTTAAATCCCGGGTCATCTTTAAAATAACTGAAAGAAGAGGAAATGCAAACAGTTATTTA
Source organism: Canavalia gladiata (assembly GCA_037954105.1). NCBI lineage: Eukaryota > Viridiplantae > Streptophyta > Magnoliopsida > Fabales > Fabaceae > Canavalia > Canavalia gladiata. Next base: position 15,217,679 of record CM075662.1, on the reverse strand, counting down.
TTTTTTTTCAACAAACCAAATCATTTTGTTTATTTGATCGACAAATGTATATGGGCTCCATGGGCTATTTGAAATTTTCTTCAAACTTTATCACCATTTGTGGGCTAACAAATTTTAATGAATATAAGGTGGACTTATGACCCAAAAAGAATGAGGTGGACTGAGTAGTGCAACCGAACCTTTATTTTCCCTTATACTGGGTCGTCAAAAAGGCATTAACTTGTTTCAGTTCAGACCCATACTGTTAGGTAACCAGATCTATAAAGCTGTTACTAAAGTGAATTAGGGCAAGGTTATTCTATTAAGGATGATACCTCCTTATCACGAGTCTAGTTTTGTTGTTATTGTCCTAAAACAGAAAGATTAGTTTTGTTCCCCACCGAAAACCAGAAAACAACTCCATGATAATTAATGTTATTATAGCCCAAAAATCGATTCATCATGTGTGAATGTGTGAATTTATGTTCGACGTTCTATTTTAAAATTAATTTAAATAATTAAGAAATAAGTAAAAGGTAGAAAAATAAATAAATAAAATATATAATAATAATAATAACATCCTGAAAATTAAATTAAAAAAAATGAAAGATAAGAAAATAGTGAAAACTAATTAAAAAAAGAAAAAAAATAAATACAAAATAACACAAAAAATCAAAATAAATAAATAAAAATAAAAAAGAAAATTGAAACCAAAAAAAGAAGATCCAAAAATAAAATGAATAAATAAACCAAAATATAAAAACAGAAAAATAAAAATAAAAAAATAAAAAATAAAAACAGAATTCATAAAATATCAAAAACAGAAATATAATAAAAAAAAAGAATAAAAAAAATAATAAAAATAGAATTTACAAAAAAAAATATATGTAAAATAGAAGTCATCAAAAATAGAAACACAAAAATAAATAAATAAATAAATAATAGAAAAAAACAAAACCTGAAGTTGAAAACAAAAAATAAATAAAAAATAAACCGAAAACAATAATAAAAAGTAAAAAATAAAAATAATAATAATAATAAAAAGAGAGGAGAAAAATATAAAATAATTGAAAATAAAACAAAAAAAAAAGACAAAAACAAGAAGGAGGAAAAGCAGGAAAAAGTTTTTAAAAGGAAACCTATAAATTAGAGAAATTGGAGGGGGAGAAGGGGGTGAAAAAAAAAATTTCTCAGGAGCGTCTCGGCACTTTCTTGGATCCATCGTTGACACGCTAGTCGCAAACGCGCAACAATAATTTCTAGATTTTTCCCAAACTATTGGTATAGTATAAGGTGCAACCTAGGTCATCTCCCAAAGACCATTTCAGATTCTTAAGCAAATAAGGAGAAAGTTAGAACAAGGGAATTTTGTAAAGATTGATATTGAGTTCTAAACACAAAATACAAAATGAAATTAATTTAACTTAACAATTATCAACTCAAGGAATTGAGAGGCTATTTTCTTAACTAATCATTGATCACTAAAATCATGCATTGTCTTTATCAACCTAGGATCATCTGGAACCCCTAAAATGATCCTTGAATTCTCTACTGAGAAACCTCTAAGAATTTAATTGATTATGATCAACAAGATTTAGTAACCACTTAATCTTTTATCTAAACCAATTTCACAATCAGAATTCAGTTGAAGTAAGTAATAAAATTAAAACCTTCAATTCAATTACTTAATTTCTACTCTTCAAACCTTTGGAAAATGATTTACCAATCAAAAACCCATTATAAATCAATTATGCATTAATCAAAATACGTCAACCGATCAAACTTTGATTAAAGAATAAAATTGAAGAATATAGTGAAACAGAGTAGAAACCAGTTAATAAGCATGTAAATAAAGATCAAGACCTCAAAGTTAAAATGAAAGTAGCTTGAATCCTTGAATTGAAACTACGAACCTAGCCTTCCATGAAGGAGGCAAACTAACAACAAATAAATCCTAAGCCTTCCATGTAGGAGGCAACTAACAACAAATAAATCCTAAGCCTTCCATGTAGGAGGCAACTAACAATAAAGAAAAGCTAAGCCTTCCATGTAGGAGGCAAACTAACAATAAAGAAAAACTAAGCCTTCCATGTAGGAGGCAAACTAATAAGAAAGAAAGAAAGATGGAAAATGGTATTGGAGTTGATCTCTAAGTGGTGTGTTTCTCCTCTTGTAAACCCTTGTATTTATAGAGGATTTTTGAGGCATCATCTTCAGAAAGTCACTAACTAGGATATTACTTTTCTACCCTTTTATTGCTTTCACATGGGCTTTGTTGAAAATGCAAAACACTTTTGAATTTTTGTCACCAATGAGCACAACAATTTTGACTTTCTTGCACCGCAATTTCGGATGTTCACATGTCCGAATTAAAGCTTGACTTCTGAACAAAAGTTGTAGCCCCGGATCTTAGCTGTCCAACAGATTTGATTTCATCTCAATATGACTTCTGTATCTCAAGATACGGTCGAATCTTTGCACATTGTTCAAATTCCATGTCAGCAACACTATCTCATCTTTTGAGATAATTTCGGAGTCCTAAACATCCCATTTAGAGTCTGATCTTGCTTTGGAACTGTGGACACTTATTTAAGCTTTCATTCAAGACAGATTTCATGATTTTTGGATGTCTAAAACTCCTATTATGCTCAAAATACTATAATAGTGTCATTTTAATCGGGTAAGCAAAGAAATTCAATTAAACTTCATATGAACCCAAACTCATAAAATATGACAAAGACCACTTAATTGAACATATCAGAAGTCTTAATGAGATAAAAGTGAGAGATAATTATTTATGAAATTTATGCTTATCAAATTCCCCCACACTTATCTTTTGCACGTCTCGGGCAAACTTAAGTTAAGGATTGGTGACTAATTTTTTTTTTATGAAAGACATCAAAGTTTTGAGTTGATTTCTCAAGAATTCACAAAATTTCATGAAGCATTCTTTTATCACATTTTTGAAATTACTTAGAAAGGAAACTTTAATTTGAAAAACATAGATTGAGAAAGATAAAACCTCACATGATATACTCTGAATCTCTCAAGTGCTTGATTTGGTAAGTGTTTCTCTCAAATTCAATCCATGAAAGATGAACTATCATAGGCTTGCATATCTTCTACTTCTCTACTACTATGTACACATGCAATGCACAAATCAAGAGGTCTTTATTTTGGTTATAACAGGATTAAAAAGATAAAATGATATATTGAAGAGATACAATGTTAGACCAAGGAAAATGGTGAGGATTGAGAACTGAGTCTAAGTGCAAGTGTGAGAAACAGATATCACTTCTTCATTGTTTTTTCTTTTTTTTTCAATATAATAGTTTATTTATTAATTTATTGCTTCAGTTTTTTTTTCAACCATGATATGGATGAACACAACAATAATCTCCCCCACACTTATTGAAATACTTATGGTATGATAAATCCAGTATTCCTCACCTTCTATGGTCAGACAAAGTTGTTTTTTTTTTTTGATTAGTGGTGAGCTAAAAAGAAGAAAAGGCTAATCGGCTCAAAGGGCTGATCAAAGGATAAAATTATATGGTTTGGTTATTTGGTCAAGTGGTTTGTTCAAGAAAAAGAGTGCCTCAATCATTTTTGTACAATTCATGTGAAAATGTAGCTTCAAAAAGAATCAATGCAAGTTCTGAAGTAACATATTCCATGGATGAAAATCACACAAGAAAGAAAATAATAATAAGACTCAAAATCTCACAGGTAATATATTTATCAAATCTAATCTATCCAGTTCAAATATGTATTGCCAAACTAATTAATCTCGAAATGTAAATCATTTTGCTTCAATTATTTTATGAAATCTAAAGAACAACAAACTTCCACATTCAATTTTTTTTAATCATAAGATGCGTATCAAGAGTCAAGTGTAACTCCTTACTCAGCCATCTTACTCAAAGCAAGTTTATGATTCTAACCTAATTTTTTTTTTGGGTTTTTTTTTTAATTTTTCTTTTATATCAGACCATCCTCCCCCCAACCTATCCAAGACATTGTCCCCAATGTCTTAGATAGAAATTATATAACAGGAAAAGAAATGTGACAAAACCACCAAAGTAAGGAAAAGTTATAACCGAAGAGTGGTATCTGGTTCTCTTTTGTCTCTGCCATCCTGATTTGGTTGGTTCACCAGCTGCATTGCTATATTCTAAAAATGGTGAAAATTTCAAATAAATTGAAAAGAAAATGTAAATGACAAACATACATGCATGAGAATGAACAGTAGTTGTGATTGTGGCTCACATCTTCCTCTGGTTTTACGTCCAGTAATGGCTGAAACGCCTTCTAAGAGTCGAGGATGTGCTTCCCATTCAGTTTTCTTGTAAACTGACGAAAGGGTCTTTTAAAGTCAGATTCCCAAGACTATAACGTGCTTTTTCCTTACGGAATAGTTCAAACAAATCGAGAATAGTATACCTAAAAAAAATTGTTAGAAAGGTTAAAAATTTTATACAAACTCAAAAATTTGTTAGAAAGGTTAAAAATTTTATACAAACTCAAAAAATTGTTAGAAAGGTTAAAAATTTTATACAAACTCCTAAATAATCCTAGGAAACTAAAATGGTCCCCGGCAATGGCGCCAAATTTTTGACACGCTCGTCGTAAACGCGCAACAATAATTTCTAGATTTTCCCCAAACTATTGGTATAGTATAAGGTGCAACCTAGGTCATCTCCCAAAGACTATTTCAGATTCTTAAGCAAATAAGGAGAAAGTTAGAACAAGGGGATTTTGTAAAGATTGATATTGAGTTCTAAACACAAAATACAAAATGAAATTAATTTAACTTAACAATTATCAACTCAAGGAATTGAGAGGCTATTTTCTTAACTAATCATTGATCACTAAAATCATGCATTGTGTTTATCAACCTAGGATCATCTGGAACCCCTAAAATGATCCTTGAATTCTCTACTGAGAAACCTCTAAGAATTTAATTGATTATGATCAACAAGATTTAGTAACCACTTAATCTTTTATCTAAACCAATTTCACAATCAGAATTCAGTTGAAGTAAGTAATAAAATGAAAACCTTCAATTCAATTACTTAATTTCTACTCTTCAAACTTTTGGAAAATGATTTACCAATCAAAAACCAATTATAAATCAATTATGCATTAATCAAAATACGTCAACCGATCAAACTTTGATTAAAGAATAAAATTGAAGAATATAGTGAATCAGAGTAGAAACCACTTAAAAAGCATGTAAATAAAGATCAAGACCTCAAAGTTAAAATGAAAATAGCTTGAATCCTTGAATTGAAACTACGAACCTAGCCTTCCATGAAGGAGGCAAACTAACAACAAATAAATCCTAAGCCTTCCATGTATGAGGCAACTAACAACAAATAAATCCTAAGCCTTCCATGTAGGAGGCAACTAACAATAAAGAAAAGCTAAGCCTTCCATGTAGGAGGCAAACTAATAATAAAGAAAAACTAAGCCTTCCATGTAGGAGGCAAACTAACAAGAAAGAAAGAAAGATGGAAAATGGTATTGGTGTTGATCTCCAAGTGGTGTGTTTCTCCTCTTGTAAACCCTTGTATTTATAGAGGATTTTTGAGGCATCATCTTTAGAAAGTCACCAACTAGGATATTACTTTTCTACCCTTTTATTGCTTTCACATGGGCTTTGTTGAAAATGCAAAACACTTTTGAATTTTTTTCACCAATGAGCACAACAATTTTGACTTTCTTGCACCGCAATTTCGGATGTTCACATGTCCGAATTAGAGCTTGACTTCTGAACAAAAGTTGTAGCCCTGGATCTTAGCTGTCCAACGGATTTGATTTCATCTCAATATGACTTCTGTATCTCAAGATATGGCCGGAGCTTTGCACACTGTTCAAATTCCACGTCAGCAACACTATCTCATCTTTTGAGATAATTTCGGAGTCCTAAACATCCCATTTAGATTCTGCTCTTGCTTTGGAACTGTGGACACTTATTTAAGCTTTCATTCAAGACAGATTTCATGATTTTTGGATGTTTAAAACTCCTATTATGCTCAAAATACTATAATAGTGTCATTTTAATCGGGTAAGCAAAGAAATTCAATTAAACTTCATATGAACCCAAACTCATAAAATATGACAAAGACCACTTAATTGAACATATAAGAAGTCTTAATGAGATAAAAGTGAAAGATAATTATTTATGAAATTTATGCTTATCAATCGTCTCCTACTCCATTTGGCTCCAGCATCCATGCTTCCATATCCATCATCTGAACTTCAATCCTCAATTGCGATTGAGAAAAGATCTCCTATGGAAACCTGTTAAGGTTAGCATTTCCATCCTCTGCTCTTGCTCATTCTGTGGCTAGGTATTGATAAATAACAAGGAAGAACTTTCAGAGGAAAGTCATTCAAACTTAAATCAAATTAAATGCAGAGAAGCTGTGTTATGATTGTTATTGGAATAAATTAATGTGAATCTTGATGTTTACTTTGCATAACTGGTAAATTGGCAATTTTTTGAGGTCTATCCTTAGTTAGAAAGTGTATGGCATAGGTAATTCCGACCCCTATATTTGAATCTGGTTTAGAGTTGCTAGGCAAAATTTGCCTAATCAATGCATGTGGTGTATAGAAATGGATGTTGAATCTTGATTGACGCTTCTATGAAGACCAAGTCGTGATTTAAGCCTCCGATCTTAGCCCCATTCTTGCACTCCATAATCGGCGCGAACGTAAAATAGAAGGCCTCATCGGTAGATCCATAGGTGAGCTCTGTTTCACAGGCTGGCATGGCGGCCAATGTAGACCCATGCTTTGGTTATTAATAGGCGTCTTGGAGGGCTGGAGGTTCCTTTGTCCCCGAAGAAACGCAAATTAGTGCTTGCTATCAACGATCATGTCTCGATAGCCTCCATGACAAGAATTGGTCGCGACTGATTAGCATGGGGACGAATGACATCCGGACTCTTCTCAAAAAAGGGAAAATGGAGGACTGTTAATTGGAACAAAAAAAAGGCTGAAGAGACATATTGACCGCCCATGTTCATTCAAATTTTGAATAGCTCCATGAATTCCACCTATTGTGATTCTTCTAGGACTTCCGGTGTTATTCATACTGAATTAATGGCTATGAATGATTTGGTTTGGGAATCAAATTTTACTAAAATCAGGGAATGTTCGTATTCGAAAACAATATGTACCCTTCATTAAGTAGAGCTTATATGGTGGTGGGGTTTGGAATATGTTAGAAATGAGTATTTGGCTAGAACTGAGAGCGGTCTTTTAACCCAAACAATACCCTGTTAACCGAAGCAAACTCTGCACCCTCGCTCAACTCTATTCTAAATGTATCCCAAATCTTGATCCAAATTAATTCTTGGTCCGTTATTCTAAAGCTTCGACAACCCATAATTATATTGGAATTTAAGGCGAATTCCAGCCCATTTGCTTGATTCGTGCTGATATACAGTTGCTAGAATTTCTATTTGGCTTTAGAGATTTGGGCTTCATAAGATCTAGATTCCCCTTTAATTAATGGTTTGTGCGGATAATTCAAGAATAGACCCCTTGAGCAGAAGATTGTCTTTGATATTATGGCCTTAAAGCTCCTAGAATACGTTTCCAACCTTTTGAGAATGGCCAAGGTACAAACTCAGAATTGTGGGTGCGGTATTCAGAAATTTGATTGTTGCGTTGAAGGGGATCAAGACGAATGGTCAGAAGGGGGCAGTTCTTTTGTTTGGATCCGAATCTCCTGTAAAAAAGGGACGTTGCTGACGCAGGGGTGTTTGGCGGGTCATCATGTGCACCACAGGTACAATGAGATGGTGAGCTCACCTATGGTATATCTGGCCCAATTGTTGGCTACATAAGTCGATTGGTGTTGCATGCATGGCAAAGATAGAAGAATTAACGCACGTAAAATGACCCCATGCGGCTCCCTATGCCCATAATAATAATGTCCCAGCCAAAGAGAGATATGCAGGTGTAACAGTAAGTACGAGAGATGATGATTGGTTTAAAATGAATCCTATGTGGATCATGCAAACCCCACGTCCATTTGGCAGGGTTTAAATCTAGCAAAAGGCGCCATAAACTCAATCATAAGCCTTGGCTTAGTGGTGTCGCTTGTGGCCCAAGACCTACGTGACGCGAGTTCAATTCCCCTGCGGACCGTTTTTCTTTTAAACTACCAAGTCGTACGACGAGCCATAAGCCGTTAGACCAGCCTCCAAGCCGCCTGTCAAGCCGCAAACTCCTCTAGCCATCTAAATGAGCCAATTAAGCTCCCTAACTTTCTAAAATTCCATTTAGACCCCTGAACTCTCCAAAATTGCACTTAGGTCCCTATACTTCCAATAATTACACTTAGGCCCCTATACTTCCAATAATTGCACTTAAGCCCCTATACTTCCAATAATTACACTTAGACCCCTAAAATTCCTATTATTACACTTAGGCCCCACCCTCCTTGTTGTTATAATTCAACTCCTGTCTTGCTTCTCCTTCCAATTAAGTTCCCGTACCTCCTCCTGTGCTAAAGCACGCCCAGTCCGTTCATCCTTTATCGTAACAATAAAAATTCGTTTTGCATTTCCTAATCTCACGCGACGAGCTTTAAGCACGAACTAGTAGCTTTTTTTGCTGTTCGATGCTTAGAGAGTCGTATGGGCCCAAGTGCAGCCGTAGTTGTCTTGGACCCTGTGCATATGTGGATGGGAAATGTCCTCCTTTTTTAAAAAAAAAAACAATAAAAATTCGTTTTTCATTTTCTAATCTCACGCGACAAGCTTTAAGCACGAACTGGTAGCTTTTTTTGTTGTTTGATGCTTAGAGATTCATATGGGCTCAAGTGCAGCCGTAGTTGTCTTGGACCCTATGCATATGTGGATGGGGAATGTCCCTCTTTTCAAACAAATAAAAATTCATTTTGCAAATCCTAGTCTCACACGATGAACCCTAAACACGAACTGGTGGCTTTTTCTGCTGTTCGATGCTTAGGAATTCGTATGGGTTCCAGTGTAGCCGTAGTTGTCTTGGACCCTGTGCATATGTGGACCGAGGATCTTTTTGTAAATAATTTCAATAGAAACTTCATTTTAAAATCCTTAAGTCTCACGCGATGAACCCTAAGTACGAATTTGTAGCTTTTTCTGCTGTTCAATATTTAGGAATTCATATGGATCCCAGTGCAGCTGTAGTTGTCTTGGATCCTGTGCATATATGGACTAAGGATTCTCCTTAAAATATTTTCGAAACACCCTATTCATTTTCAAATACTCCTTTTTCAAGCTACTCTGAAGGTCAAGCCTTCAAACCAGAATTATGTAAGCCTTGAGTTTTCCATTGCACCGGGGAATACGTAGGAGCAGGATCAAGTCCTGTCAGGCTAACCTCCATCAATTTATTTATTTCCACATCAATTAAGGGATCAAACAATTTTCAGAAATCACACACTCAGTTTAAGGGTACCGTTCTTCGGAACTGGTGAGTGGGGTGCCTAATACCTTCCCCACTCATAACCAACTCCCGAACTTCAAATCTCATCCTCAAGTCAGGGTTCTTTCCAAGTATTTTCCCTTAAATAAAAATTTGGTGGCGACTCCACACTTATAAAAAAAATCTATTTCAAATTTTAGCGAGTTCGTCGTCTCATCGGAATTACGGTTGCGACAGAGACGAACAAGGTTTCTTTTCCCTACAAAAGGCAACATGGAGAAAGACTGATACCTTGCATAGGAGAGGGTAGGTTTACCTTGTGGCGGATGTCAACAGTTTGAGTCCGCTTATCTTCAACATGTGAACTTAGCCGATATAAAGTTATATGATAACATCTAATTTTTTCGATTCAACAGTTTGATCTATGTTATGATTTATCATTCATGGACATTGATAAGATTCTTCCATCTAACAGCACCTTAGGATGGCATAGCCTTAAAGTTAAGGGTGAGGTTCAAACGAGGACAGGGTTCTGATGGATACTTAGCATTTAGAGATGAGGAAGAGCGTAGTAAGTGATGAAATGCTTTGGAAATTTGAAAACATATGTATCTTAGTGTATATTATTCGATTAAATCAATTTATATATATTTGAATTGCTTCATTTGCGAGGAGCTATATGAGATGAAAAATCTCATGTACGGTTCTATAATAGAGATGGAATTGAGAAACAACCATAAACTATAACCTCAAAAGAACCAAATTTCGTAAACAACATAGAGGAAGAAAGAAAGGAATATCCTATTGGGATAATCATATTTGCTTCGAAAGATATGCGCTTCAAGCACTTGAGCCCATTTGGATCACATCTAGACAAATAGAAGCAAGACGATAAGCAATGTCACGAAATGTTTGAGGTGGACAAATATGGGTACGCATATTTCCAGACAAACTGGTTACAGTAAAAGCTACTGAAACACGTATGAGTTTGGGAAAATGATCTCCTGAATATTGGGTAGCTATCATTAAACTTGGAAAAATACTTTATGAGATGTGCGGGGTCTCAGAAAATATAGCCAAAAAGGCTAGTTCAATAGCAGCCTCCAAAATGTCTATGCGAACTCAATTCATTATTTCAGGATAATAATTAGAACCAAAGAAAAAAGATCTTTAAAATGAAAAAAAAATGCAATTGTGGGTTCTTTATTTTTGAACAAAAAATATTTTTTTTACTTCCATTTTTGGACTTAACAAAAACATGATATGATTAAACCTCAAACCTATTTGAATGTAGCTAATAACAATGGAGCCCGCAAATTAATGTGTATTCAATCCTAGGAGCTAGTAATCGACGATATGTTTATATTGGTGACATTGTTGTTGTTATAATCAAGGAAGCATTACCAAATACAACCTTAAAAAGATCAGAAGTGGTTAGAGCTGTAATTGTACATACTCGTAAAGAACTCAAACGTAGAAACGGTATAATAATTCAGTATGATGATAATGTTGTAGTTGTCATTGATAAAGAAGGAAACCCAAAAGGAACTTGAATCTTTTGTGCAATTGCCCAAAAATTAAGACAGTTAAATTTTACTAAAATAGTTTTATTAGCACTCGAGGTATTATAAGACTATAAGACAAAACCATGATATAGATATTTTTTTAATAAATTTAATAAAATAGATAAATTAATATATTATATCTAACACATATTCTTTTTCCTTTTCCTTTTGTAGTCATTGTTGTGGTCATTATTATAAGTATTAGAAATAGCATATTATTATCTATTTCATAGATATATTGGATAATCCAAAATAAAAAAAATCGAAAACGGAGAATGTTGATTATATAGAAAGTAAGAGGCAATAATCATTTTTGTTTATCATGAGTAAGGACATCATCCCTAACATAATAACCTACATACGAAATGCTGACATGAATGGAAAAGGAATGGTTCAAATACCATTTACTAACATCACCGCAAACACTGAAAATACTCTTATGAGAGGGTTTTGTTGAAAACGTTACAAAACATAGGGAAAGTGACAAATATTATTTAGTTTTAACTCTACAGTATAAAAAATAAATAGGAAAGGATCATATAAAACTTTTTTAAATTTAAAACGGATCAATACACCAGGTCTACGAATATATTCTAATTATCAATAAATACCAAGAATTTTAGGAGGCATGAGGATTGGAATTCTTTCAACTTTTAGAGGTGTAACAATACATCGAGAAACTCGATTAGAAAAAGTCAACGGAAAAATCTTATATTATGTATGAAAATCTTTGTAACATCTGAATGAGGAAGAATAAATCATTCAATTTAATTAGACTGTTTTTTAATTTCAATAATATTTTTAGGAAGAAGGATACAATTAGACGTTCAAATTGTAAGAAAATCTTATTTTCTCCTAATAAATAAATTTAGAATTAATTTATTAAATTAAAAAATTACAAGTATATATGTGAAAATAGGCCCTCCATTCGTAAAATTTGTGGAAATTGTTGATAAATGGGCAGACGAAGGCGAATTATAGTAATTTGTTCCAATCCAAAACAATCCAAAACATAAACAAAGATAGGGATAAGAATTTCAATTCTATTATAATTTAATATAATTAAATCTCTGAATATTAATTCTTACAAATTCTTGAATTCCAATATTATATTAATTCCTGACCAATATTTATTCTTGAATATTTATTTAATTAATTGATTAATTCTATATATTGTATTAATAATTAATAGAAAATAATTTAAGAATTTCATTTTTTAAAAATAAAAATTTATATATGATGTATATGATATATGATTTCATTTTTATTATTATATATATGAACAAAATGATTTTATTTTTTTTTATCTAAAAAATTTGTATTGTATTATTTTAGGAGAAAAAAACTATGAACAAGGTATGAATAAAAAATTGGATATATGGCAAAGACTATACAAAAAATGTCGTTGTGTAAAGGATAAATTAGAAGGGGAAAGGATAAATTGCAACGGGTAGATGTGTACATAAAACACTGAAGAGAAAAATACAAACTGGCGTTATCCATATTCAATCACTAGTGGAAAATAAGCTTTTTACATCGGTTGTTATGAACTTTTTACATTGGTTATTTGAGCGGTATTGAAGTGGACGATATAGAAAATAAGACTTTCTACATCGGTTATAGTCTTAACTGATGTAAAAAGTCATACTTTCTACATCGGTTGTGACCATAACCGATGTAAAAAGTACACTTTCTACATTGGTTATGGTCTTAACGGATGTTGAAAGTATGAATTTTTTACATTCGTTATGGTTACAACCGATGTAGAAAGTCACTTATTACATCGATTATGGTCACAACTGATGTAGAAAGTCCATTTTTTTAATGTTGTTTTTGTTTAGGGAGCTACCATATTATTTATTCACGATACCTGCATATACAAATAGAATACCAGTCAGACAATAAAGAAATAACAGAGTCTATATATTTAAACTAAATACATAAATATTTATTATGAAATATAATAAAAACAAACTAAATATCTTAAAATTACATGAATTCAACCCAAATTGGCGACCTTTATCAGAAATTCCCCCCAACATCTCTTGATATCATCAATTTCTTCATCTAATAGAGGTTGAGGATTTTCAAATATCTACAAAATGTTTTTGAATAAAATTAGAGAAAATGTCATGTTATGCATTAAAATTAAATAATTAAATTAGGACAATTGTAATTACCTAGTTCCAAGAATTAACAATAGAAGCTGAGACAATGAGAAACTTATGTCTCATCACATAATATCCACACTTGGTTCCTTCAGGTTGTCTTGGATACTTCAAAAAAATAGAAAGAGTATCAAATATAGTTAGAGATGATGGTATATTGATAAAAAAATATAAATTAATTGAATAACTTTTAATAAAGTACTTACCTTTGAAATTACCCATAAAGGCTTTTTTATATTTGATGAATGCGTCCCTTTTAATCAAAGTTGAGCATTCATTGCTCTACAGTAAAATAAAAAGAAAATGAATACCTTTGAAAATAAAAAGATTATATGAATATAAATACCAAAATCCTAAAAACTTACAAATCTATAATATCCTTTATGTCTTTCTTTGGTTTTTGCCAAGCAGAGCATAGAAATACAACTACATTCCGCTTTGGAAAAATAATGATTAATTACCAATGGGCCCTACAAAATATGGATGATAATGAACCAAAATTAGAAATTTAAATGAATTCGTTAAATAAAACTTTTAAGTATTGACTTACAATTGAAAATAAGGGGCTGGGTAACAGTCTTTATCTGCCCGAAGGCTCCTTTGAAGGTATCCCTGTATCTCAGCTGCCTTGTTCCCGATTTTCTGCATATGAACCAGATCCAGGAATCCATAGAGGTGTAAGTTCCCTCTTTGAGTACAGATACGATACAGGTACCTAATATTGTGAATAATTTTCATATGTTAGATTTTGATAATGAAATAATTCAAGTAAGGTTTAGAAATTTACTTACATCAGCCATAATTGTAGAACTGATACACATAGGAGATCATTACCCACAACCAACTCTAATATATCCTTCTTAGTAATAGAAGGGGATAGATGTGGGCTTCCCTATGATATCTGGTTCCATTGTTATTTGCAAAGTTTTGTCACCCAAGTTTATGGCAATACCAAATAGACGTGTGAGCAAATCAACCTCATGTTTCTTTTGAGGAGGCTCAGGAAGATCTTCTTTAGCACTGAAATCAATATTCTTCCCACTATCTTCCTTATAAACCTACAATAAATTTACAAAATAGTAAGAAAAATATATATACAATGTATATATTAAAAAATTAGTAACATAGGCTAAAATTATTTAATACCTGAGGTTGAGCTCGCTGCATAAGTCTCCTCGGCCATATAATAAAATGATTGGGGGCTTGCCCCATGATATAAACCTCCCTAGTAGGCACAAGAATAGGAGCATCTACATCTTCAATCCATTTAACGACCACTCTAACATGATCATCATCAATTTGCTGGTGATGGATGGTTGAACCCAAGGTGTAGACTTTCCCAATGGCTACCAAACGATATGGATCATCAACATATAACTCATAATCGTCTATAACTGCATCCACATCCTCTTCTCCTACTACTTGCTCCTCCGTCGGAGCATAATTTCCCTTTGTGCTCACGCACCTAGGAGAAGGTGATGGATGGTGACCCTGTGTCTGTGTTTGAGAAAGTCCTGATGATGCAAGCTCCTACCTAAGCTCTTGTCTAAGCTCCTGTCTAAGCTCTTCTCGAAGTTCTTACCGTAGTGCTTTCCTCATGTCTTCACGCATGGCGTCCAACTCATCTCTAGACACTAAACCTTCTTTGGAAGCGTGTCTAGAAAACAATCCAAATTACTGTTTAAGGCCAACACCTCGCCCAGCTGCACAAACATGACCTGGATGCTTTGGTTGGCCAATAACAGTACTCAAGATGTCATCCTGACCAGCTGGAACAAAGACTCCTTGTGAGCTTTGTTCAACCAAAGAATCTTATAAAACAAAAAATGACTATTATCAGTAATGTACATGTTTGAAGATAAATAAAAATAAAATTCACAAAATTGTGTAATTACTTACAATCTTCTCAGCAACAATGCAAGAAAGCTCTAATATGTACTTTCTAGATGCCTTTTGGCGTGCCCTCTTCCATTTCTCATGGCGTGAAGGTGGAGAGGGTGGAGAGAGAAGTGTAGAGGGGTCTGCTTCAGATGACTGTTGACATTCTTTTAATTTCTGCTCCATCAGCCTTTCTTGAAGCAACTCATAACCCCCACGAGATAATCTGTAGGGGTAATAGTTCTTGGCAGAAATTTGTTGAGCCTTCTTTATTTTCTCTTATTATAAGAAATCAAATCAATTAATCATAATATTGCTTATATTAGTCAATTAAAAAACATAATATTAGAAAGATACATACAACGAATGCAGGATCCATTCGAGACTCAATAAATCTCTGCCAAGTATCATCATCAAGGAACTGGTACTCCTCATAAGGAGACACATCCTTAAGTGACCCATATATATATTTGGTGGTGAGATGTGTATTGAAGCCCCTCCAGCGCTCACCAACAAATGAAAGCCATTTCCTCTTCAAGAAGTTGGTGTTTGGTACATCATATGTAAGCTACATAAAAGAAGATTGACACGCTAGTCGCAAACGCGCAAAAATAATTTCTAGATTTTCCCCAAACTATTAGTATAGTATAAGGTGCAACCTAGGTCATCTCCCAAAGACCATTTCATATTCTTAAGCAAATTAGGAGAAAATTAGAACAAGGGGATTTTGTAAAGATTGATATTGAGTTCTAAATGCAAAATACAGAATGAAATTAATTTCCCTTAACAATTATCAACTCAAGGAATTCAGAGGCTATTTTCTTAACTAATCATTGATCACTAAAATCATGCATTGTGTTTATCAACCTAGGATCATCTGGAACCCCTAAAATGATCCTTGAATTCTCTACTGAGAAACCTCTAAGAATTTAATTGATTATGATCAACAAGATTAGTAACCACTTAATCTTTTATCTAAACCAATTTCACAATCAGAATTCAGTTGAAGTAAGTAATAAAATGAAAACCTTCAATTCAATTACTTAATTTCTACTCTTCAAACTTTTGGAAAATGATTTACGAATCAAAAACCAATTATAAATCAATTCTGCATTAATCAAAATACGTCAACCGATCAAACTTTGATTAAAGAATAAAATTGAAGAATATAGTGAATCAGAGTAGAAACCACTTAATAAGCATGTAAATAAAGATCAAGGCCTCAAAGTTAAAATGAAAATAGCTTGAATCCTTGAATTGAAACTACAAACCTAGCCTTCCATGAAGGAGGCAAACTAACAACAAAGAAAGAGGCAAACTAACAACAAAGCAAAACTAAGCCTTCCATGTAGGAGGCAACTAACAATAAAGAAAAACTAAGCCTTCCCTGTAGGAGGCAACTAACAATTAAGAAAAACTAAGCCTTCCATATAGGAGGCAAACTAACAAGAAAGAAAAACTAAGCCTTCCATGTAGGAGGCAAACTAACAAGAAAGAAAGAAAGATGGAAAATGGTATTGGAGTTAATCTCCAAGTGGTGTTGTTGTCCTCTTGTAAACCCTTCTATTTATAGAGGATATTTGAGGCATCATCTTCAGAAAGTCACCAACTAGGATATTACTTTTCTACCCTTTTATTGCTTTCACATGGGCTTTGTTGAAAATGCAAACCACTTTTGAATTTTTGTCACCAATTAGCACAACAATTTTGACTTTCTTGTACCGCAATTTCGGATGTTCACATGTCCGAATTAGAGCTTGACTTCTGAACAAAAGTTGTAGCCCCGGATCTTAGCTGTCCAACAGATTTGATTTCATCTCAATATGACTTCTGTATCTCAAGATATGGCCAGATCTTTGCACACTGTTCAAATTCCACGTCAGCAACACTATCTCATCTTTTGAGATAATTTCGGAGTCCTAAACATCCCATTTAGAGTCTGCTCTTACTTTGTAACTGTGGACACTTCTTTAATCTTTCATTCAAGACAGATTTCATGATTTTTGGATGTCTAAAACTCCTATTATGCTCAAAATACTATAATAGTGTCATTTTAATCGGGTAAGCAAAGAAATTCAATTAAACTTCATATGAACCCAAACTCATAAAATATGACAAAGATCACTTAATTGAACATATAAGAAGTCTTAATGAGATAAAAGTGAGAGATAATTATTTATGAAATCTATGCTTATCAAATTCCCCACACTTATCTTTTGCACGTCTCAGGCAAACTTAAGTTAAGGATTGGTGACTAATTTTTATTTTTTTTTTATGAAAGAACATCAAAGTTTTGAGTTGATTTCTCAAGAGTTCACAAAATTTCATGAAGCATTCTTTCATCACATTTTTGAAATTACTTAGAAAGGCAACTTTAATTTGAAAAACATAGATTGAGAAAGATAAAACCTCACATGATATACTCTGAATCTCTCAAGTGTTTGATTTGGTAAGTGTTTCTCTCAAATTCAATCCATGAAAGATGAACTATCATAGGCTTGCATATCTTCTACTTCTCTACTACTATGTACACATGCAATGCATAGGCTAATCGGCTCAAAGGGCTGATCAAAGGATAAAATTATATGGTTTGGTTATTTGGTCAAGTGGTTTGTTCAAGAAAAAGAGTGCCTCAATCATTTTTGTACAATTCATGTGAAAATGTAGCTTCAAAAAGAATCAATGCAAGTTCTGAAGTAACATATTCCATGGATGAAAATCACACATGAAAGAAAATAATAATAAGGCTCAAAATCTCACAGGTAATATTTTTATCAAATCTAATCTATCCAGTTCAAATATTTGTTGCCAAACTAATTAATCTCAAAATGTAAATCATTTTGCTTCAATTATTTTATGAAATCTAAAGAAAAACATACTTCCATATTCAAATTTTTTTTTTAATCATAAGATGCGTATCAGGAGTCAAGTGTAACTCCTTACTCAACCATCTTACTCAAAGCAAGTTTATGATTCTAACATAATTTTTTTTGTTTTTTTGTTTTTTTTTTAAATTTTTTTTGTTTTTTTTACATATCGGACAATCCTCCCCCCAACCTATCCAACACATTGTCCCCAATGTCTTAGATGAAATTTCATATAACAAGAAAAGAAATGTAAGAAAACCACCAAAGTAAGGAAAAGTTATAACCGAAGAGTGGTATCTGGTTCTCTTTTGTCTCTGCCATCCTGATTTGGTTGGTTCACCAGCTGCATTGTTTGACTGAGCTGAGATGTAGGATTTTGCAAAATCTCAAGTAGCTGTTCAACAGTTGAAGCAGATACTATGATGTTGCGCATGGATTGTGGCATGAACTCCTGCTCTACTACATGATCTAAAAAGGATATCAAACCATTATAAAAGCCATTAATATTCAACAAGCCCAAAGGTTTTTTATGAAAATTCCGATAGGCCCAAAATATAATGGTAAAAATTTCTTCCATTGTTCCAAGACCACCAGGTAATGCAATAAATGCATTAGAATTAATCAACATGTGTCTCATACGGTCATGCATGGTTGCAACCTTCAATTCAGTACCCAGGGTGAAGTAGGAGGTGCTCTCATTTTTTAAGCCAACACCTAAGACGTTACATCCCTTTGTGAGTGCAGATCCTGCAACACATCCTTTTAAACCCTGAATCCCTCCCCCATAAACAAGATTAATTTTTCTTGCAGCTAATGCCTTACCAAGGGTATATGCTGCATGTTGAAATTCTCCATCCTTTCCAAGGTTAGACCCACCAAAAACACAGATAGTATTGATTCTATCCATAAACGGTGTTTCTGTCTCTTTTGAAAAAAATATGTCATAGAGGTTGATAATTTATAGGGACTCAGTATCAGACAAGGAGATCGCTTGAATAGTGCGGGATCAGGATTTGGTAGCAAAAGTTTGAATTTTTGTTGCAAAAGTTTGAATTTTTGTTCAAGGAAAAGGTGAATGTCAGAGGGGAAAGACTTTAAGCAGGGGTGAAAATTTCAAAAAAAATGGTGCCCCAATAAATTGAAAAGACAATGTAAATGACAAACATACACGCATGAGAATGAACAGTAGTTGTGATTGTGGCTCACATCTTCCTCTGGTTTTACGTCCAGTAACGGCTGAAACGCCTTCTAAGAGTCGAGGATGTGCTTCCCATTCAGTTTTCTTGTAAACTGACAACAGGGTCTTTTAAAGTCAGATTCCCAAGACTATAACATGCTTTTTCCTTACGGAACAGTTCAAACAAATCAAGAAGGACTCCTTGTACATGCCCACTAGGATGCGTCTCAAGAGTCTGAATGATATCATCCAATGACTCCTTACTCAGTCCATCCTTTATGAATTGAATTTTGTCCTCTCGATTTCTTGAAACCATTCCAGGGTTCTTGCATCTTGTGTTACAGGTCCATCTTGCACACCTGTAGCAAACTCCAATTATTTTTTCCCTTCTCTTCTTTGCATAGGAACTTCTTCCTATACCTGGCATGTTTTTAACAAATGATTCTTGAAATTCACCTGCTAAACGTACCTTAGCTTCAATGATCCAAAGGACATCTTCTGGAAGGCCTAAGAGTGTTAATGCCCTCAATCGTTCAAGTCTGCAATTGTAAATGTCTTTAAGAAAATTTCTGGGGAGAGTAGGGAACAAAATTTTGATCCTGGTGAGAGCTTTCTCCATTTTTTTCTTAAAACACTCAAGTTATTATTCCTGCAAGCTCAATGTGGTGTAATAGTTGTGATGATTTAAGAGGTGAAGAAGGAAGTTGAGAGATTAGTTGAAACTTATAAGCGAGGAATGTGAGAGAGGGAGAGAGAAAGAGAGAAAGAGAGAGAGAGAGAAAGAGAGAGAGAGAGAGAGACTTCTCTTGAATTTATTGCAAGTATGTGGCATTGTGCAAATGCACTTCTTCTACCGTGTGCTTTTGAAAACCTTCGAAAAATGGTTTAAGACGATGTCCATTCACTTTGAAGATTTTTTCAGTTACCTCATTTTTTATTTCCACTGCACCATAAGGAAAAACATTAGTAACTACAAATGGTCCTAACCATCTAGAGCGTAGCTTACCAGGCATAAGCTTTAGCCGAGAATTGAAAAGGAGAACTTTTTGTCCAACGGAAAACTCCTTTCTTGCCAACTTTTTGTCATGAAGAGCTTTGACCTTTTCTTTGTAAATTTTGGAGTTTTCGTATGCTTCTAATCGAATTTCTTCAAGTTCCTGCAATTGAAGCTTCCTATGGATTCGTGCTTGGTCTAAATCCATGTTACATTTCTTTACTGCCCAAAATGCTCTATGCTCTAATTCAACTGGAAGATGACATGCTTTACCAAAGACAATCCTGTAGGGAGACATGCCAATGGGTGACTTGTAGGCTGTCCTATATGCCCATAACGCATCAACAAGGCGCAAGCTCCAATCCTTCCTGTTAGGCTGAACTGTTTTCTCTAAGATTTTCTTGATCTCTCGATTAGAAACTTCAGCTTGACCATTTGTTTGAGGATGATATGGGATGGAGACTTTATGCATGACTATATATTTGCGGAGTAGGGCTTCCATTGTGCGGTTGCAAAAATGAGTGCCTTGGTCACTAATTAGAGCTCTAGGAATGCCAAACCTGCTAAAAATGTTAGACCTGATAAAATCTGCAACAACTCGAGCATCATCAGTACGAGTGGCTTTTGCCTCCACCCATTTTGAAACATAATCAACAGCTAGCAGAATGTAAACAAAGCCAAAAGAGACAGGGAATGGACCCATAAAGTCTATACCCCATACATCAAATACCTCACAAAAGAGAAGTGGTTGTTGGGGCATCTCATTTCTGCGCGAAATACTCCTTATTCTTTGGCACTGCTCACAAGTGATGCATAATTTGTGTGCATCACGAAATATTGTAGGCCAATAAAAGCCTGATTCTAGTACTTTTCTAGCTGTCCGTTGTGGCCCAAAGTGTCCACCACAAGCTAGGGAATGGCAAAAGGTAAGTACAGACGGAACTTCATGATGTGGAACACATCTTCTAATAATTTGGTCACTACATGTCTTCCGAAGGTATGGTTCATCCCATATGTAGTGTTTGGCATCACTTTTCAACTTTGCAATTTGCGATTTGGTGAATTGTTTGGGTATTTCTTTAGCAACCAGATAGTTTACCAAATCTGCATACCAAGGATCTTTCCCGTGCAAATGATAGAGATGCTCTTCTAGGAATGAATCTGCAATTGAAGTTTCTTCACAAGGTTGCTGGATCCGACTTAAATGATCTGCTACAAGGTTTTTTGCACCATGATAAGCATAGATTTCATAAATAATTATCTCTCACTTTTATCTCATTAAGACTTCTTATATGTTCAATTAGGTGATCTTTGTCATATTTTATGAGTTTGGGTTCATATGATGTTTAATTGAATTTCTTTGCTTACCCGATTAAAATGTGACTATTATAGTATTTTGAGCATAATAGGAGTTTTAGACATCCAAAAATCATGAAATCTGTCTTGAATGAAAGCTTAAAGAAGTGCCCATAGTTACAAAGAAATAGTAGACTCTAAATGGGATGTTTAGGACTCCGAAATTATCTCAAAAGATGAGATAGCGTTGCTGACGTGGAATTTGAACAGTGTGCAAAGATCCGGCCATATCTTGAGATACAGAAGTCATATTGAGATGAAATCAACTTTGTTGGATAGCTAAGATCCGGGGCTACAACTTTTGTTCAGAAGTCAAGCACTATTTCGGACATGTGAACATCCGAAATTTCGGTGCAAGAAAGTCAAAATTGTTGTGCTCATTGGTGACAAAAATTCAAAAGTGTTTTGCATTTTCAACAAAGCCCATGTGAAAGCAATAAAAGGGTAGAAAAGTAATATCCTAGTTGGTGACTTTCTGAAGATGATTCCTCAAAAATCCTCTATAAATAGAAGGGTTTACAAGAGGAGAAAGACACACCATTTTGGAGATTAACTCCAATACCATTTTCTTTCTTTCTTTCTTTCTTTCTTTCTTGCTAGTTTTGCCTCCTTCATGGAAGGCTTAGGTTTTTTTTCTTGTTAGTTTGCCTCCTACATGGAAGGCTTAGTTTTTCTTTATTGTTAGTTGCCTCCTACATGGAAGGCTTAGGATTTATTTGTTGTTAGTTGCCTCCTACATGGAAGGCTTAGGATTTATTTGTTGTTAGTTTGCCTCTTTCTTTGTTGTTAGTTTGCCTCCTTCATGGAAGGCTAGGTTTGTAGTTTCAATTCAAGGATTCAAGCTATTTTCATTTTAACTTTGAGGTCTTGATCTTTATTTACATGCTTATTAAGTGGTTTCTACTCTGCTTCACTATATTCTTCAATTTTATTCTTTAATCAAAGTTTGATCGGTTGATGTATTTTGATTAATGCATAATTGATTTATAATTGGTTTTTGATTGGTAAATCATTTTCCAAAAGTTTGAAGAGTAGAAATTAAGTAATTTAATTGAAGGTTTTCATTTTATTACTTACTTCAACTGAATTCTGATTATAAAATTGGTTTAGATGAAAGATTAAGTGGTTACTAAATCTTGTTGTTCATAATCAATTGAATTCTGAGAGGTTTCTAAGTAGAGAATTCAAGGATCATTGTAGGGGTTCCAGATGATCCTAGGTTGATAAACACAATGCATGATTTTAGTGATCAATGATTAGTTATGAAAATAGCCTCTGAATTCCTTGAGTTGATAATTGTTAAGTCAAATTAATTTCTTCTGTATTTTGTATTTAGCACTTAATATCATATATTTACAAAACTCCCTTTTTCTAACTTTCTCCTAATTTGCTTAAGAATATGAAATGGTCTTTGGGAGATGACCTAGGTTGCACCTTATACTATACCAATAGTTTGGGGGAAATCTAGAAATTATTTTTGCGCGTTTGCGACGAGCGTGTCAAAAATTTGGCGCCGTTGCCGGGGACCATTTTAGTTTCCTAGGCTCATTTAGGAGTTTGTATAAAAATTTTAATCTTTCTAACAATTTTTTTTACTTTAGGTATATATTCTTGGATTTTCTGTATGAATTCACCTTTTTATGTATGACCCGATCCAATCCTGAAAATTTATATGCATATGATCCTGAGATTGATAGAACATTCCACCATTTGAAAAGAGCACATAGAAGGAATTCATTCAATAATTACCAAGAAAGTAACAGTAGTGATTTTTCATTTTTAAATTTTGATAGTTTCAAATATTCTGCTAAGAACATGGCTGATAGAACCCTAAAAGAATTAGCTGCACCTGATGTTGCTTACCAACCGTTGTGTATTCAATACCCTGATGTTGATGCACCATTTGAACTAAAGTCTGGATTAATACATTTGCTACCTAAGTTTCATGGCCTTGCAGGTGAGGACCCTCATAAACATTTGAAGGAATTTCACATTGTGTGTTCCACAATGCGGCCACAAGGAATTCCTGAAGATCATATCAAGTTGAAGGCATTTCCTTTCTCCTTAAATGATGGAGCTAAGGACTGGTTGTACTATCTACATCCAACATCTGTTACAAGCTGGAATGATAGGAAGAGATTATTCCTAGAGATATTCTTCCCTGCATCCAGAACAGCAGCTATCAGAAAAGAGATTTGCGGCATTAGACAAAACTCCCAAGAAACTCTCTATGAGTATTGGGAGAGATTCAAGAAACTATGCGCCACTTGTCCACACCATCAAATCAGTGATCAATTACTGATTCAGTATTTCTATGAAGGACTCATGCCAATGGACAGAAGCATGGTTGATGCAGCTAGTGGTGGAGCACTTATGGACAAAACTCCTACAGCAGCTCGAGATTTGATTGCCAACATGGCAGAAAATTCTCAGCAATTCAATTCTCGAACTAATTCCTTGTCTAAAGGAGTCCATGAAATGACCACCAAGACAGACCATACACGATTGGAGAACAGAATTGAAGAACTAACCTCCATCGTAAGACAGTTGGCCATCGGACAAGAACAACAACTTAATGTTGTTGACAAAACCAAAACATGTGGCATCTGCACTTCTGCAGATCATCCTACTGATGCATGCCCAACATTGCAAGAAAGTGAGACACCTGAGGCTGCAGTAAATGGTATTTTTGGCACAGGACAACAATACAGGCCTCCTCAACATTATCAGCAACAGAAGTTTGAACTACCTTCTGGATCATACAATCCTAGTTGGAGAAACCATCCTAACTTGAGATATGGTCCTCCACAACAACAAAGGATTCAAACATCTGACTCCCAAAATAAATACCAACCACCGCCATTCAGACAACAACAACAGCATATGCAGCAATCTGAACCCTCTAATGCTTCTGAACCCTCTCTTGATGATTTGATGAAGTAATTAGCAACCAACAATCTTCAGTTTCAACAAAATGTAAGTTCTACCATTCAGGATTTACAAACTCAAATTGGGCAGTTGGCTACCACTGTCAACCAATTGAAATCTCAAGATTCTGGTCAACTACCTTCTCAACCTGTCATAAATCCCAAAAGTGTGAATGTCATGACCTTGAGAAGTGGGAAGAAAGTGCAGACAGACCCTACAATTTTAAAGCAACAAAGCTTCAATCAGACTAATCCACACCAAAAAGAAGAATTTATCTCCACACCTGGAGACATCTCTGATAATCCATCTGAATCAGAGGGAAAGTCTGATGAAAAAAGTACACCAGCCTTCGATAAGACATCGAATGATCAACAAAAAGAAGCTTGCCATAAACGATCTGCACTTGAAGCATCTGATGAGACAAAAACCCCAAATTGTGCTGATCAGAAGGTATCTTTACCTTTTCCAAATAGAATGGTCCAATCCAAGCCCAATGTTCATGCAGAATTGGATAAGGAGCTTCTAGATACTTTCAGGAAAGTGGAAGTCAACATACCACTTCTAGATGCTATCAAGCAAATTCCCAAATATGCCAAATTTCTAAAGGACTTGTGCACGCATAAGAGAAGACTCAAAGGGGATGAGAAGATTAGTGTGGGACGCAATGTTTTTTCCTTAATTCAACCCAGCCTCCCTCAGAAATGTAAAGATCTAGGAACTTTCACCATTCCTTGCACAATAGGAAACTCTACATTTGGTGATGCATTGCTGGATCTAGGTGCTTCCATTAATGTTATGCCCTCATCAATTTATAAATCTTTGAATCTGGGAGAACTGAAGCCAACTGGTGTGGTGATTCAATTAGCCAACGGAAGTATAGCACATCCAGCCGGAGTACTTGAAGATGTGCTAGTTCAAGTGAATAAGCTGATCTTTCCAGCTGACTTCTACATTTTGGATATGGAAGATGAGTTATCCATCAATAGAGCAACCTTGATCCTAGGGAGACCTTCACTCAAAACTGCAAAAACAAAGATAGATGTGCATACAGGGACTCTCTTTATGGAATTTGGAGATGATATCATCCAATTCAACATATTTGAAGCCATGAAGCATCCCATAGAGAATCATTCACTCTTTCAACTTGATGCCATAGACCTTCTTGCGGATGATTATTCTATTGACAATCTACTTTTTGAATTTTTTGATTTTGATTTAGATTACTTAGATAATTTTACTTGCACATGTGATGAATTTGATCCATGTATTGTGTGTTCCAGGATTAATGCTGTAGACCAAACTTCGTTGAAGGATGACATGTTAGATGCAAGTGTTGCAGACATTTCAATCTCAGATAAATCCCTTCCTTCCATAATACAACCACCTTCTTTGGAGTTGAAGCCTTTGCCTGAACATCTAATGTATGCTTATTTCGGGGAAAATGAGAAGCTTCCTGTCATTGTAGCAAAGAACCTTCTACCACAACAGGAAGAAAGGTTTTTGCACACCTTAAAAAGCCATAAACAAGCAATTGGATGGACTTTGGCTGATATTCCAGGTATTAGCCCATCTACTTGTATGCATAGGATATTGCTGGAGGAAAACACCAGACCTGTTAGACAACCACAAAGGCGTTTGAATCCAACCATCCTAGATGTGGTAAAGAAGGAAGTAGGTAAGCTTTTGGCAGCTGGTATCATCTATCCCATCTCAGACAGTGATTGGGTAAGCCCGGTGCAAGTAGTTCCTAAGAAGACTGGCATGACTGTAGTCAAAAATCACAATGATGAACTAATCCCTACCAGAATACAAAACAGTTGGAGAGTGTGCATAGATTATAGGAAGCTTAACCAAGCTACTCGCAAGGATCACTTCCCTTTGCCCTTCATAGACCAAATTTTGGAAAGATTAGCAGGAAAATCTCACTATTGCTTTCTAGATGGTTTTTCAGGTTATTTTCAAATACATATAGCCCCAGAAGACCAGCATAAGACCACCTTCATTTGTCCTTTTGGTACTTTTGCCTATCGAAGGATGCCCTTTGGACTATGCAACGCCCCTGGAACCTTTCAAAGATGCATGGTAAGCATTTTCTCTGATCTCTTAGAAAGTTGCATAGAAGTGTTTATGGATGACTTCACTGTATATGGTTCTTCTTTTGATGCATTCTTAGAAAGCCTCTCTAAAGTTTTGGACAGATGCATTGAGACTAACTTGGTTTTAAATTTTGAAAAATGTCATTTCATGGTAACAGAAGGTATAGTCCTAGGACACTTGGTATCTAGCAAAGGTTTAGAGGTTGATAAGGCCAAGATAGACATTATTACTTCTCTACCTTACCCCACTTCTGTGGGAGAAGTACGTTCTTTACTTGGTCATGCAGGTTTTTACAGAAGATTCATCAAGGATTTTAGCAAGATTGCACAACCTCTTTCTAAACTACTACAAAAAGATACCAAATTTGTGTTTGATCAAGCATGCAAGGACTCATTTGATGAACTAAAGAAGCGGTTGACAACCACTCCCATCATTCAGCCACCTAATTGGACGCTTCCATTTGAATTAATGTGTGATGCATCTAATTATGCCCTTGGTGCTGTACTATCTCAAAGAGTTAGCAAGAGATCTCATGTCATTGCATATGCCTCTCGCACACTTGATGCAACCCAATCCAATTACACAACAACTGAGAAGGAGCTTTTGGCAATTGTGTTTGCATTAGATAAATTTCGCTCCTATTTGCTTGGATCTAAAGTTATTGTCTTTTCTGACCATGCAACTTTGAAATACTTGCTTAAGAAGGTAGATGCTAAGCCGAGACTGATTCGTTGGATGCTTCTGTTGCAAGAATTTGATTAAGAGATTAAAGACAAGAGTGGTGCAGAGAACCTTGTAGCAGATCATTTAAGTCGAATCCAGCAACCTTGTGAAGAAACTTTAACTGCAGATTCATTCCCAGAAGAACATCTCTATCATTTGCACGGGAAAGATCCTTGGTATGCAGATTTGGTAAACTATCTAGTTGCTAAAGAAATACCTAAACACTTCACCAAATCGCAAATTGCCAAGTTGAAAAGTGATGCCAAACACTACATATGGGATGAACCATACCTTTGGAAGACATGTAGTGATCAAATCATTAGAAGATGTGTTCCAGATCATGAAGTTCAGTCTGTACTTACCTTTTGCCATTCCCTAGCTTGTGGTGGACACTTTGGGCCACAACGGACAGCTAGAAAAGTACTAGACTCAGGCTTTTATTGGCCTGCAATATTTCGTGATGCACACAGATTATCCATAACTTGTGAGCAGTGCCAAAGAATAAGGAGTATTTCGCGCAAAAATGAGATGCCCCAACAACCACTTCTCTTTTGTGAGGTATTTGATGTATGAGGTATAGACTTTATGGGTCCATTCCCTGTCTCTTTTGGCTTTGTTTACATTCTGCTAGCTGTTGATTATGTTTCAAAATGGGTGGAGGCAAAAGCCACTCGTACTGATGATGCTCGAGTTGTTGCAGATTTTATCAGGTCTAACATTTTTAGCAGGTTTGGCATTCCTAGAGCTCTAATTAGTGACCAAGGTACTCATTTTTGCAACCGCACTATGGAAGCCCTACTCCGCAAATATGGAGTCATGCCTAAAGTCTCCACCCCATATCATCCTCAAAGAAATGGTCAAGCTGAAGTTTCTAATCGAGAGATCAAGAAAATCATAGAGAAAACAATTCAGCCTAACAGGAAGGATTGGAGCTTGCGCCTTGTTGATGCGTTATGGGCATATAGGACAGCCTACAACTCACCCATTGGCATGTCTCCCTACAGGATTGTCTTTGGTAAAGCATGTCATCTTCCAGTTGAATTAGAGCATAGAGCATTTTGGGCAGTAAAGAAATGCAACATGGATCTAGACCAAGCAGGAATCCATAGGAAGCTTCAATTGCAGGAACTTGAAGAAATTCGATTAGAAGCATACGAAAACTCCAAAATTTACAAAGAAAAGGTCAAAGCTCTTCATGACAAAAAGTTGGCAAGAAAGGAGTTTTCCGTTGGACAAAAAGTTGTCCTTTTCAATTCTCGGCTAAAGCTTATGCCTGGTAAGCTACGCTCTAGATGGTTAGGACCATTTGTAGTTACTAATGTTTTTCCTTATGGTGCAGTGGAAATAAAAAATGAGGTAACTGAAAAAATCTTCAAGGTGAATGGACATCCTCTTAAACCATTTTTTGAAGGTTTTCAAAAGCACACGGTAGAAGAAGTGCATTTTCACAATGCCACATACTTGCAATAAATTCAAGAGAAGTCTCTCTCTCTCTCTCTCTCTCTCTTTCTCTCTCTCTCTCTCTCTCTCTCTCTCTTTCTCTCTCTCTCTCTCTCTCTCTCTCTCTCTCTCTTTCTCTCTTTCCCTCTCTCACATTCCTCACTTATAAGTTTCAACTAATCTCTCAACTTCCTTCTTCACCTCTTAAATCATCCAAACTATTACACTACATTGAGCTTGCAGGAATTATAACTTGAGTGTTTTAAGAAAAAAATGGAGAAAGCTCTCACCAGGATCAAAATTTTGTTCCCTACTCTCCCCAGAAATTTTCTTAAAGACATTTACAATTGCAGACTTGAACGATTGAGGGCATTAACACTCTTAGGCCTTCCAGAAGATGTCTGTTGGATCATTGAAGCTAAGGTACGTTTAGTAGGTGAATTTCAAGAATCATTTGTTAAAAACATGCCAGGTATGGGAAAAAGTTCCTATGTAAAGAAGAGAAGGGCAAAAAGAATTGGAGTTTGCTACAGGTGTGCAAGATGGACCTATAACACAAGATGCAAGAACCCTGGAATGGTTTCAAGAAATCGAGAGGACAAAATTCAATTCATAAAGGATGGACTGAGTAAGGAGTCATTGGATGATATCATTCAGACTCTTGAGACGCATCCTAGTGGGCATGTACAAGGAGTCCTTCTTGATTTGTTTGAACTGTTCCGTAAGGAAAAAGCACGTTATAGTCTTGGGAATCTGACTTTAAAAGACCCTGTTGTCAGTTTACAAGAAAACTGAATGGGAAGCACATCCTCGACTCTTAGAAGGCGTTTCAGCCGTTACTGGACGTAAAACCAGAGGAAGATGTGAGCCACAATCACAACTACTGTTCATTCTCATGCGTGAATGTTTGTCATTTACATTGTCTTTTCAATTTATTTGAAATTTTCACCATTTTTAGAATATAGCAATGCAGCTGGTGAACCAACCAAATCAGGATGGCAGAGACAAAAGAGAACCAGATACCACTCTTCGGTTATAACTTTTCCTTACTTTGGTGGTTTTCTCACATTTTTTTCCTATTATATAATTTCTATCTAAGACATTGGGGACAATGTCTTGGATAGGTTGGGGGGAGGATGGTCCGATATAAAAGAAAAATTAAAAAAAAATTAGCTTAGAATCATAAACTTGCTTTGAGTAAGATGGCTGAGTAAGGAGTTACACTTGACTCTTGATACGCATCTTATGATTAAAAAAAAAATTGAATGTGGAAGTATGTTTTTCTTTAGATTTCATAAAATAATTGAAGCAAAATAATTTACATTTCCAGATTAATTAGTTTGGCAACACATATTTGAACTGGATAGATTAGATTTGATAAATATATTACCTGTGAGATTTTGAGCCTTATTATTATTTTCTTTCTTGTGTGATTTTCATCCATGGAATGTGTTACTTCAGAGCTTGCATTGATTCTCTTTGAAGCTACATTTTCATTTTAACTTTGAGGTCTTGATCTTTATTTACATGCTTATTAAGTGGTTTCTACTCTGCTTCACTATATTCTTCAATTTTATTCTTTAACCAAAATTTGATCGGTTGACGTATTTTGATTAATGCATAATTGATTTATAATTGGTTTTTGATTGGTAAATCATTTTCCAAAAGTTTGAAGAGTAGAAATTAAGTAATTTAATTGAAGGTTTTCATTTTATTACTTACTTCAATTGAATTCTGATTATAAAATTGGTTTAGATGAAAGATTAAGTGGTTACTAAATCTTGTTGATCATAATCAATTGAATTTTGAGAGGTTTCACAGTAGAGAATTCAAAGATCATTGTAGGGGTTCCAGATGATCCTAGGTTGATAAACACAATGCATGATTTTAGTGATCAATGATTGGTTATGAAAATAGCCTCTGAATTCCTTGAGTTGATAATTGTTAAGTCAAATTAATTTCATTCTGTATTTTGTATTTAGCACTTAATATCATATATTTACAAAACCCCCTTTTTCTAATTTTCTCCTAATTTGCTTAAGAATATGAAATGGTCTTTGGGAGATGACCTACGTTGCACCTTATACTATACCAATAGTTTGGGGAAAATCTAGAAATTATTTTTGCGCGTTTGCGACGAGCGTGTCAAAAATTTGGTCCGATATAAAAGAAAAATTAAAAAAAAAATTAGGTTAGAATCATAAATTTGCTTTGAGTAAGATAACTGAGTGAGGAGTTACACTTGACTCTTGATACGCATTTGATGATTAAAAAAAAATTGAATCTGGAAGTATGTTTTTCTTTAGATTTCATAAAATAATTGAAGCAAAATGATTTACATTTCGAGATTAATTAGTTTGGCAACACATATTTGAACTGGATAGATTAGATTTGATAAATATATTACCTGTGAGATTTTGAGCCTTATTATTATTTTCTTTCTTGTGTGATTTTCATCCATGGAATATGTTACTTTAGAACTTGCATTGATTCTTTTTGAAGCTACATTTTCACATGAATTGTACAAAAATGATTGAGGCACTCTTTTTCTTGAACAAACCACTTAGCCAAATAACCAAACCATATAATTTTATCCTTTGATCAGCCCTTTGAGCCGATTAGCCTTTTCTTTTTTTTAGCTCACCACAAATCAAAAAAAAAAAAAACAACTTTGTTTGACCATAGAAGGTGAGGAATACTGGATTTATCATACCATAAGTGTTTCAATAAGTGTGGGGGATATTATTGTTGTGTTCATCAATATCATGGTTGAAAAAAAAAAACTAAAGCAAGAAATTAATAAATAAACTATTACATTGAAAAAAAAAAGAAAAAAAAAAGAATGAAGAAGTAATATCTGTTTCTCACACTTGCACTTAGACTCAGTTCTCAATCCTCACCATTTTCCTTGGTCTAACATTGTATCTCTTAAATATATCATTTCATCTTTCTAATCCCGTTATAACCAAAATAAAGACCTCTTGATTTGTGCATTGCATGTGTACATAGTAGTAGAGAAGTAGAAGATATGCAAGCCTATGATAGTTCATCTTTCATGGATTGAATTTGAGAGAAACACTTACCAAATCAAACACTTGAGAGATTCAGAGTATATCATGTGAGGTTTTATCTTTCTCAATCTATGTTTTTCAAATTAAAGTTTCCTTTCTAAGTAATTTCAAAAATGTGATGAAAGAATGCTTCATGAAATTTTGTGAATTCTTGAGAAATCAACTCAAACCTTTGATGTTCTTTCAAAAAAAAAAAATTAGTCACCAATCCTTCACTTAAGTTAGCCCGAGACGTGCAAAAGATATATGTGGGAGAATTTGATTAGCATAAATTTCATAAATAATTATCTCTCATTTTTATCTCATTAAGACTTCTTATATGTTCAATTAAGTGGCCTTTGTCATATTTTATGAGTTTGGGTTCATATGAAGTTTAATTGAATTTCTTTGCTTACCCGATTAAAATGACACTATTATAGTATTTTGAGCACAATAGGAGTTTTAGACATCCAAAAAACATGAAATCTGTCTTGAATGAAAGCTTAAAGAAGTGTCCACAGTTACAAAGCAAGAACAGACTCTAAATGGGATGTTTAGGACTCCGAAATTATGTCAAAAGATGAGATAGTGTTGCTGACGTGGAATTTGAACAGTGTGCAAAGATCCGGCCATATCTTGAGATACAGAAGTCATATTGAGATGAAATTAAATCTGTTGAACAGCTAAGATCCGGCGATACAACTTTTGTTCAGAAGTCAAGCTCTAATTCGGACATGTGAACATCCGAAATTTCGGTGCAAGAAAGTCAAAATTGTTGTGCTCATTGGTGACAAAAATTCAAAAGTATTTTGCATTTTCAACAAAGCCCATGTGAAAGCAATAAAAGGGTAGAAAAGTGATATCCTAGGTGGTGACTTTTTGAAGATGATGCCTCAAAAATCCTCTATAAAAAGAAGGGTTTACAAGAGGAGAAACACACCATTTTGGAGATTAACTCCAATACCATTTTCTTTCTTTCTTTCTTTCTTGTTAGTTTTGCCTCCTTCATGGAAGGCTTAGGTTTTCTTTCTTGTTAGTTTGCCTCCTACATGGAAGGCTTAGTTTTTCTTTATTTTTAGTTGCCTCCTACATGGAAGCCTTAGGATTTATTTGTTGTTAGTTGCCTCCTACATGGAAGGCTTAGGATTTCTTTGTTGTTAGTTTGCCTCTTTCTTTGTTGTTAGTTTGCCTCCTTCATGGAAGGTTAGGTTTGTAGTTTCAATTCAAGGATTCAAGCTATTTTCATTTTAACTTTGAGGTCTTGATCTTTATTTACATGCTTATTAAGTGGTTTCTACTCTGCTTCACTATATTCTTCAATTTTATTCTTTAATCAAAGTTTGATCGGTTGATGTATTTTGATTAATGCATAATTGATTTATAATTCGTTTTTGATTGGTAAATCATTTTCCAAAAGTTTGAAGAGTAGAAATTAAGTAATTGAATTGAAGGTTTTCATTTTATTACTTACTTCAACTGAATTGTGATTATAAAATTGGTTTAGATGAAAGATTAAGTGGTTACTAAATCTTGTTGATCATAATCAATTGAATTCTGAAAGGTTTCACAGTAGAGAATTCAAGGATCATTGTAGGGGTTCCAGATGATCCTAGGTTGATAACACAATGCATGATTTTAGTGATCAATGATTAGTTATGAAAATAGCCTCTGAATTCCTTGAGTTGATAATTGTTAAGTCAAATTAATTTCGTTCTGTATTTTGTATTTAGCACTTAATATCATTTATTTACAAAACCCCCTTTTTCTAATTTTCTCCTAATTTGCTTAAGAATATGAAATGGTCTTTGGGAGATGACCTAGGTTGCACTTATACTATACCAATAGTTTGGGGAAAATCTAGAAATTATTTTTGCGCATTTGCGACGAGCGTGTCAAAAATTTGGTCCGATATAAAAGAAAAATTAAAAAAAAAATTAGGTTAGAATCATAAACTTGCTTTGAGTACGATGGCTGAGTAAGGAGTTACACTTGACTCTCGATACGCATCTTATGATTAAAAAAAAATTGAATGTGGAACTATGTTTTTCTTTATATTTCATAAAATAATTGAAGCAAAATGATTTACATTTCGAGATTAATTAGTTTGGCAACACATATTTGAACTGGATAGATTAGATTTGATAAATATATTACCTGTGAGATTTTGAGCCTTATTAATTACTTTCTTTCTTGTGTGATTTTCATCCATGAAATATGTTACTTCAGAACTTGCATTGATTCTTTTTGAAGCTACATTTTCACATGAATTGTACAAAAATGATTGAGGCATTTTTTTTCTTGAACAAACCACTTGGCCAAATAACCAAACTGTATAATTTTATCCTTTAATCAGCCCTTTGAGCCGATTAGCCTTTTCTTCCTTTTAGCTCACCACAAATCAAAAAAAAAAAACAACTTTGTCTGACCATAGAAGGTGAGGAATACTGGATTTATCATACCATAAGTGTTTCAATAAGTGTGGGGGAGATTATTGTTGTGTTCATCGATATCATGGTTGAAAAAAAAACTGAAGCAATAAATTAATAAATAAACTATTATATTGAAAAAAAAATAAAAAAAAAATGAAGAAGTGATATCTGTTTCTCACACTTGCACTTAGACTCAGTTCTCAATCCTCACCGTATTCCTTGGTCGAACATTGTATCTCTTCAATATATCATTTCATCTTTCTAATCCCGTTATAACCAGAATAAAGACCTCTTGATTTGTGCATTGCATGTGTACATAGTAGTAGAGAAGTAGAAGATATGCAAGTCTATGATAGTTCACCTTTCATGGATTGAATTTGAGAGAAACACTTACCAAATCAAACACTTGAGAGATTCAGAGTATATCATGTGAGATTTTATCTTTCTCAATCTATGTTTTTCAAATTAAAGTTGCCTTTCTAAGTAATTTCAAAAATGTGATGAAAGAATGCTTCATGAAATTTTGTGAATTCTTGAGAAATCAACTCAAAACTTTGATGTTCTTTAAAAAAAAAAATAAAAAATTAGTCACCAATCCTTAACTTAAGTTTACCCGAGACGTGCAAAAGATAAGTGTGGGGGAATTTGATAAGCATAAATTTCATAAATAATTATCTCTCATTTTTATCTCATTAAGACTTCTTATATGTTCAATTAAGTGGCGTTTGTCATATTTTATGAGTTTGGATTCATATGAAGTTTAATTGAATTTCTTTGCTTACCCGATTAAAATGACACTATTATAGTATTTTCAGCATAATAGGAGTTTTAGACATCCAAAAATCATGAAATCTGTCTTGAATGAAAGCTTAAAGAAGTTTCCACAGTTACAAAGCAAGAACAGACTCTAAATGGGATGTTTAGGATTCCGAAATTATCTCAAAAGATTAGATAGTGTTGCTGACGCGGAATTTGAACAGTGTGCAGAGATCCGGCCATATCTTGAGATACAGAAGTCATATTGAGATGAAATTAAATCTGTTGGACAACTAAGATCCGGGGCTACAACGTTTATTCAGAAGTCAAGCTCTAATTCAGACATGTGAACATCTGAAATTGCGGTGCAAGAAAGTCAAAATTGTTGTGCTAATTGGTGACAAAAATTCAAAAGTGTTTTGCATTTTCAACAAAGCCCATGTGAAAGCAATAAAAGGGTAGAAAAGTAATATCCTAGTTGGTGACTTTCTGAAGATGATGCCTCAAAAATCCTCTATAAATAGAAGGGTTTACAAGAGGAGAAACACACCACTTGGAGATTAACTCCAATACCATTTTCCATCTTTCTTTCTTTCTTGTTAGTTTGCCTCCTACATGGAAGGCTTAGTTTTTCTTTCTTGTTAGTTTGCCTCCTACATGGAAGGCTTAGTTTTTCTTTATTGTTAGTTGCCTCCTACATGGAAGGCTTAGTTTTGCTTTGTTGTTAGTTTGCCTCCTTCATGGAAGGCTAGGTTTGTAGTTTCAATTCAAGGATTCAAGCTATTTTCATTTTAACTTTGAGGTCTTCATCTTTATTTACATGCTTATTAAGTGGTTTCTACTCTGCTTCACTATATTCTTCAATTTTATTCTTTAACCAAAGTTTGATCGGTTGACGTATTTTGATTAATGCATAATTGATTTATAATTGGTTTTTGATTGGTAAATCATTTTCCAAAAGTTTGAAGAGTAGAAATTAAGTAATTGAATTGAAGGCTTTCATTTTATTACTTACTTCAACTGAATTCTGATTTTAAAATTGATTTAGATGAAAGATTAAGTGGTTACTAAATCTTGTTGATCATAATCAATTGAATTCTGAGAGGTTTCACAGTAGAGAATTCAAGGATCATTTCAGGGGTGCCAGATGATCCTAGGTTGATAAACACAATGCATGATTTTAGTGATCAATGATTAGTTAAGAAAATAGCCTCTGAATTCCTTGAGTTGATAATTGTTAAGTGAAATTAATTTCATTTTCAATTTTGTATTTAGCATTTGACATCACATCTTTACAAAACCCCCTTGTTCTAACTTTCTCCTAATTTGCTTAAGAATATGAAATGGTCTTTGGGAGATGACCTAGGTTGCACCTTATACTATACCAATAGTTTGGGGGAAATCT
Source organism: Canavalia gladiata (assembly GCA_037954105.1). Classification (NCBI taxonomy): domain Eukaryota; kingdom Viridiplantae; phylum Streptophyta; class Magnoliopsida; order Fabales; family Fabaceae; genus Canavalia; species Canavalia gladiata. Next base: position 15,181,438 of record CM075662.1, on the reverse strand, counting down.
AGAAATTGTTTTTGCGCGTTTGCGACGACCGTGTCAATAAGCATAGATTTCATAAATAATTATCTCTCACTTGTATCTCATTAAGACTTCTTATATGTTCAATTAAGTGATCTTTGTCATATTTTATGAGTTTGGGTTCATATGAAGTTTAATTGAATTTCTTTGCTTACCCGATTAAAATGACACTATTATAGTATTTTGAGCATAATAGGAGTTTTAGACATCCAAAAATCATGAAATCTTTCTTGAATGAAAGCTTAAAGAAGTGTCCACAGTTACAAAGAAAGAGCAGACTCTAAATGGGATGTTTAGGACTCCGAAATTATCTCAAAAGATGAGATAGTGTTGCTGAAGTGGAATTTGAACAGTGTGAAAAGATCCGGCCTTATCTTGAGATACAGAAGTCATATTGAGATGAAATCAACTTTGTTGGACAGCTAAGATCTTGGGCTACAACTTTTGTTCAGAAGTCAAGCTCTAATTCGGCCATGTGAACATCCAAAATTGCGGTGCAAGAAAGTCAAAATTGTTGTGCTCATTGGTGACAAAAATTCAAAAGTGTTTTGCATTTTCAACAAAGCCCATGTGAAAGCAATAAAAGGGTAGAAAATTAATATCCTAGTTGGTGACTTTCTGAAGATGATGCCTCAAAAATCATCTATAAATAGAAGGGTTTACAAGAGGAGAAAGACACACCATTTTGGAGATTAACTCCAATACCATTTTCTTTATTTCTTTCTTTCTTTCTTTCTTTCTTTCTTGTTAGTTTTGCCTCCTTCATGGAAGGCTTAGGTTTTCTTTCTTGTTAGTTTGCCTCCTACATGGAAGGCTTAGCTTTTCTTTATTGTTAGTTGCCTCCTACATGGAAGGCTTAGGATTTATTTCTTGTTAGTTGCCTCCTACATGGAAGGCTTAGGATTTATTTGTTGTTAGTTTGCCTCCTTCATGGAAGGCTAGGTTTGTAGTTTCAATTCAAGGATTCAAGCTATTTTCATTTTAACTTTGAGGTCTTGATCTTTATTTACATGCTTATTAAGTGGTTTCTACTCTGTTTCACTATATTCTTCAATTTTATTCTTTAATCAAAGTTTGATCGGTTGACGTATTTTGATTAATGCATAATTGATTTATAATTGGTTTTTGATTGTAAATCATTTTCCAAAGTTTGAAGAGTAGAAATTAAGTAATTTAATTGAAGGTTTTCATTTTATTACTTACTTCAACTGAATTCTGATTATAAAATTGGTTTAGATGAAAGATTAAGTGGTTACTAAGTCTTGTTGATCATAATCAATTGAATTCTGAGAGGTTTCTCAGTAGAGAATTCAAGGATCATTGTAGGGGTTCCAGATGATCCTAGGTTGATAAACACAATGCATGATTTTAGTGATCAATGATTAGTTATGAAAATAGCCTCTGAATTCCTTGAGTTGATAATTGTTAAGTCAAATTAATTTCATTCTGTATTTTGTATTTAGCACTTAATATCATATATTTACAAAACCCCCTTTTTCTAACTTTCTCCTAATTTGCTTAAGAATATGAAATGGTCTTTGGGAGATGACCTAGGTTGCACCTTATACTATACCAATAGTTTGGGGGAAATCTAGAAATTATTTTCGCGCGTTTGCGACGAGCGTGTCACACCACTTTTGTCTTTAATCTCTAAATCAAATTCTTGCAACAGAAGCATGCAGCGAATCAGTCTTGGCTTAGCATCTGCCTTCTTAAGCAAGTATTTCAAAGCTGCATTGTCAGAGAAGACAATAACTTTAGATCCAAGCAAATAGGAGCGAAATTTATCTAATGCAAACACAATTGCCAAAAGCTCCTTGTCAGTAGTTGTGTAATTGGATTGGGTTGCATCAAGTGTGCGAGAGGCATATGCAATGACATGAGATCTCTTGCTAACTCTTTGAGACAGTACAGCACCAAGGGCATAATTAGATGCATCACACATTAATTCAAATGGAAGCGTCCAATTAGGTGGTTGAATGATGGGAGTGGTTCTCAACCGCTTCTTTAGTTCATCAAATGAATCCTTGCATGCTTGATCAAACACAAATTTGGTATCTTTTTGTAGTAGTTTAGAAAGAGGTTGTGCAATCTTGCTAAAATCCTTGATGAATCTTCTGTAAAAACCTGCATGACCAAGTAAAGAACGTACTTCTCGCACAGAAGTGGGGTAAGGTAGAGAAGTAATAATGTCTATCTTGGCCTTATCAACCTCTAAACCTTTGCTAGATACCAAGTGTCCTAAGACTATACCTTCTGTTACCATGAAATGACATTTTTCAAAATTCAAAACCAGGTTAGTCTCAATGCATCTGTCCAAAACTTTAGAGGGGCTTTCTAAGCATGCATCAAAAGAAGAACCATATACAGTGAAGTCATCCATAAACACTTCCATGCAACTTTCTAAGAGATCAGAGAAAATGCTTACCATGCATCTTTGAAAGGTTCCAGGGGCGTTGCATAGACCAAAGGGCATCCTTCGATAGGCAAAAGTACCAAAAGGACAAGTGAAGGTGGTCTTATGCTGGTCTTCTGGGGCTATATGTATTTGAAAATAACCTGAAAAACCATCCAAAAAGCAATAGTGAGATTTTCCTGCTAATCTTTCCAAAATTTGGTCTATGAAGGACAAAGGGAAGTGATCCTTGCGAGTAGCTTGGTTAAGCTTCCTATAATCTATGCACACTCTCCAACTGTTTTGTATTCTGGTAGAGATTAGTTCATCATTGTGATTTTTGACTACAGTCATGCTAGTCTTCTTAGGAACTACTTGCACCGGGCTTACCCAATCACTGTCTGAGATGGGATAGATGATACCAGCTGCCAAAAGCTTACCTACTTCCTTCTTTACCACATCTAGGATGGTTGGATTCAAACGCCTTTGTGGTTGTCTAACAGGTCTGGTGTTTTCCTCCAACAATATCCTATGCATACAAGTAGATGGGCTAATACCTGGAATATCAGCCAAAGTCCATCCAATTGCTTGTTTATGGCTTTTTAAGGTTTGCAACAACCTTTCTTCCTGTTGTGGTAGAAGGTTCTTTGCTACAATGACAGGAAGCTTCTCATTTTCCCCCAAATAAGCATACTTTAGATGTTCAGGCAAAGGCTTCAACTCCAAAGGAGGTGGTTGTATTATGGAAGGAAGGGATCTATTTGAGATTGAAATGTCTGCAACAATTGCATCTAACATGTCATCTTTCCAAGAAGTTTGGTCTGCAGCATTAATCCTGGAGCACACAATACATAGATCAAATTCATCACATGTGCAAGTAAAATTATCTAAGTAATCTAAATCAAAATCAAAAAAATTCAAAAAGTAGATTGTCAATAGAATAATCATTCTCAAGAAGATCTATGGCATCAAGTTGAAAGAGTGAATAATTCTCTATGGGATGCTTCATGGCTTCAAATATGTTGAATTGGATGATATCATCTCCAAATTCCATAGAGAGAGTCCCCGTATGCACATCTATCTTTGTTTTCACAGTTTTGAGGAAAGGTCTCCCTAGGATCAAGGTTGCTCCATTGATGGATGACTCATCTTCCATATCCAAAATGTAGAAGTCAGCTGGAAACATCAACTTATTCACTTGAACTAGCACATCTTCAAGTACTCCGGCTGGATGTGTTGTACTTCTGTTGGCTAATTGAATCACCACACCAGTTGGCTTCAGTTCTCCCAGATTCAAAGATTTATAAACTGATGAGGGCATAACATTAATGGAAGCACCTAGATCCAGCAATGCATCACCAAATGTAGAGTTTCCTATTGTGCAAGGAATGGTGAAAGTTCCTGGATCTTTACATTTCTGAGGGAGGCTGGGTTGAATTAAGGCAGAAACATTGCGTCCCACACTAATCTTCTCATCCCCTTTGAGTCTTCTCTTATGCGTGCACAAATCCTTTAGAATTTGCTTGATAGCATCTAGAAGTGGTATGTTGACTTCCACTTTCCTGAAAGTATCTAGAAGCTCCTTATCCAATTCTGCATGAACATTGGGCTTGGATTGGACCATTCTATTTGGAAAAGGTAAAGATACCTTCTGATCAGCACAATTTGGGGTTTTTGTTTCATCAGATGCTTCAAGTGCAGATCGTTTATGGCAAGCTTCTTTTTGTTGATCATTCCATGTCTTATCGAAGGCTGGTGTACTTTTTTCATCAGACTTTTCCTCCGATTCAGATGGCTTATCAGAGATGTCTCCAGGTGTGGAGATAAATGCTTCTTTTTGGTGTGGATTAGTCTGATTGAAGCTTTGTTGCTTTAAAATTGTAGGGTCTGTCTGCACTTTCTTCCCACTTCTCAAGGTCATGGCATTCACACTTTTGGGATTTATGACAGGTTGAGAAGGTAGTTGACCAGAACCTTGAGATTTCAATTGGTTGACAGTGGTAGCCAACTGCCCAATTTGAGTTTGTAAATCCTGAATGGTAGAACTTACATTTTGTTGAAACTGAAGATTGCTGGTAGCTAATTGCTTCATCAAATCATCAAGAAAGGGTTCAGAAGCATTAGAAGGTACAGATTGCTGCATATGCTGTTATTGTTGTCTGAATGGCGGTGGTTGGTATTTATTTTGGGAGTTAGATGTTTGAATCCTTTGTTGTTGTGGAGGACCATATCTCAAGTTAGGATGGTTTCTCCAACTAGGATTGTATGATCCAGAAGGTGGTTCAAACTTCTGTTGCTGATAATGTTGAGGAGGCCTGTATTGTTGTCCTGTGCCAAAAATACCATTTACTGCAGCCTCAGGTGTCTCACTTTCTTGCAATGTTGGGCATGCATCAGTAGGATGATCTGCAGAAGTGCAGATGCCACATGTTTTGGTTTTGTCAACAACATTAAGTTGCTGTTGTTGTCCGATGGCCAACTGTCTTACGATGGAGGTTAGTTCTTCAATTCTGTTCTCCAATCGTGTATGGTCTGTCTTGGTGGTCATTTCATGGACTCCTTTAGACAAGGAATTTGTTCGAGAATTGAATTGCTGAGAATTTTCTGCCATGTTGGCAATCAAATCTCGAGCTGCTGTAGGAGTTTTGTCCATAAGTGCTCCACCACTAGCTGCATCAACCATGCTTCTGTCCATTGGCATGAGTCCTTCATAGAAATACTGAATCAGTAATTGATCACTGATTTGATGGTGTGGACAAGTGGCGCATAGTTTCTTGAATCTCTCCCAATACTCATACGGAGTTTCTTGGGAGTTCTGTTTGATGCCGCAAATCTCTTTTCTGATAGCTGCTGTTCTGGATGCAGGGAAAAATTTCTCCAGGAATAATCTCTTCATATCATTCCAACTTGTAACAGATGTTGGATGTAGATAGTACAACCAGTCCTTAGCTCCATCATTTAAGGAGAAAGGAAATGTCTTCAACTTGATATGATCTTCAGGAATTCCTTGTGGCCGCATTGTGGAACACACAATGTGAAATTCCTTCAAATGTTTATGAGGGTCCTCACGTGCAAGGCCATGAAACTTAGGTAGCAAATGTATTAATCCAGACTTCAGTTCAAATGGTGCATCAACATCAGGGTATTGAATACACAATGGTTGATAAGCAACATCAGGTGCAGCTAATTCTTTTAGGGTTCTATCAGCCATGTTCTTAGCAGAATATTTGAAACTATCAAAATTTAAAGATGCAAAATCACTACTGTTACTTTCTTGGTTATTACTGAATGAATGCCTTCTATGTGCTCTTTCCAGATGGTGGAATGTTCTATCAATCTCAGGATCATATGCATATAAATTTTCAGGATTGGATCGGGTCATACACAAAAAGGTGAATTCATACAGAAAATCCAATAATATATACCTAAAGTAAAAAAAAATTGTTAGAAAGATTAAAATTTTTATACAAACTCCTACATGAGCCTAGGAAATTAAAATGGTCCCCGGCAACGGCGCCAAATTTTTGACACGCTCGTCGCAAACGCGCAAAAATAATTTCTAGATTTTCCCCAAACTATTGGTATAGAATAAGGTGCAACCTAGGTCATCTCCCAAAGACCATTTCATATTCTTAAGAAAATTAGGAGAAAATTAGAACAGGGGGATTTTGTAAAGATTGATATTGAGTTCTAAATGCAAAATACAGAATGAAATTAATTTCACTTAACAATTATCAACTCAAGGAATTCAGAGGCTATTTTCTTAACTAATCATTGATCACTAAAATCATGCATTGTGTTTATCAACCTAGGATCATTTGGAACCCCTAAAATGATCCTTGAATTCTCTACTGAGAAACCTCTCAGAATTTAATTGATTATGATCAACAAGATTAGTAACCACTTAATCTTTTATCTAAACCAATTTCACAATCAGAATTCAGTTGAAGTAAGTAATAAAATGAAAACCTTCAATTCAATTACTTAATTTCTACTCTTCAAACTTTTGGAAAATGATTTACCAATCAAAAACCAATTATAAATCAATTATGCATTAATCAAAATACGTCAACCGATCAAACTTTGATTAAAGAATAAAATTGAAGAATATAGTGAAGCAGAGTAGAAACCACTTAATAAGCATGTAAATAAAGATCAAGACCTCAAAGTTAAAATGAAAATAGCTTGAATCCTTGAATTGAAACTACAAACCTAGCCTTCCATGAAGGAGGCAAACTAACAACAAAGCAAAACTAAGCCTTCCATGTAGGAGGCAACTAACAATAAAGAAAAACTAAGCCTTCCATGTAGGAGGCAAACTAACAAGAAAGAAAAACTAAGCCTTCCATGTAGGAGGCAAACTAACAAGAAAGAAAGAAAGATGGAAAATGGTATTGGAGTTAATCTCCAAGTGGTGTGTTTCTCCTCTTGTAAACCCTTCTATTTATAAAGGATTTTTGAGGCATCATCTTCAGAAAGTCACCAACTAGGATATTACTTTTCTACCCTTTTATTGCTTTCACATGGGCTTTGTTGAAAATGCAAAACACTTTTGAATTTTTGTCACCAATTAGCACAACAATTTTGACTTTCTTGCACCGCAATTTCGGATGTTCACATGTCCGAATTAGAGTTTGAATTCTGAACAAAAGTTGTAGCCCCGGATCTTAGCTGTCCAACAGATTTGATTTAATCTCAATATGACTTCTGTATCTTAAGATATGGCCGGATCTTTGCACACTGTTCAAATTCCACGTCAGCAACACTATCTCATCTTTTGAGATAATTTCGGAGTCCTAAACATCCCATTTAGAGTCTGCTCTTGCTTTATAACTGTGGACACTTCTTTAAGCTTTCATTCAAGACAGATTTCATGATTTTTGGATGTCTAAAACTCCTATTATGCTCAAAATACTATAATAGTGTCATTTTAATCGGATAAGCAAAGAAATTCAATTAAACTTCATATGAACCCAAACTCATAAAATATGACAAAGATCACTTAATTGAACATATAAGAAGTCTTAATGAGATAAAAGTGAGAGATAATTATTTATGAAATCTATGCTTATCAAAGATGTAATTAGTTAGTGAATGATAAATATATGGAGAAACTTAAAGCTTTAAAGTTAAATACCATGATAGTCTCCCAAATTTGATCCTTTATTCGCATCTCAACATCATCCCAATCCTTCTTCAAAATACTAGCTTTGCTTCGTCCAAGGAGGGCCACATAACTCTTAAACTTTGTCTTGTTTGGCCCTAATGGATTCCCAGTGGCCTGATCAAACTCTATGGGAATCCTCTGCTCGCCACTCTGGCTAAGAAGTAACTCCCTTAACCTTGTGGCTCGTCTTCCTTTTTTCTGCCAAGAAGAAGGTTCTCAGACCCACTTTGGGAAGGAGGGTTCTCAAATGGGTCAACCATGTACATGTTAAAAGAAAATGATATGTGTGTACAACCCGAAAATAATAAATTGTTAAATACTGAGATGAATATCATAAAATGAAATACTTAGTGTTAATATGTGTTGAAACTTGATTACTAGTGAGGAATAAGATCATAGAAAATAAGCATCTGTGCCATTTTAGGATTCACTCAATTAGCATGGAAGTTCTAGGATTGACACAAATGGATGATGTTATTAAAAATTGAAAAACACTATTGAAACTAACTTCATGCATTAGTAGACAAAGTTTAAGCATTATGTCAACGAAATTACTTATATTCTTTTCTCAAGTCTTAGGTTTGGGACTTGCTAAATCTACAAAAGATTTTTACGTCAATGAAAATATACAATATAACACTCAAAACCTTTATCCTTGCCTATAATTTGAAACCTTCATCTCAATGATACAGATGGAGAACCCCTATTTTTCAATGTATTGGAGGATGATTGGACGCATACATACCCCATTAGTTCTTGACCAAGCATCACATTTGCTATCAATTAACTATGTAAAAATTCATGACCAAGCCTAGAACACATTTTCATGTTGTACATCACCTACGTTAATATTTGAAATCAACACTAGGATATTTTGGGCTCCTTGGTAATTCTCTGATATCCTAGAAGTCAAAAAAACAACACGAATGATGATGCCCACACTGACTTGTGTATGTATTTATTTACAAAAATTAATTTGTATTCATTCACCAACCCATTCATATACAAGTTGGCCCCTCGTTAGTTACCTTATTCTCAGTCTTTAAGGCTTATAGTAAAAAAGATAAACCCAGCCTAATTGCGGTCCAAAACAAAGGATTTCAATGAACTATGGAAAGCTAATATACATTAGAAGATAAATCTGTTTCATTTTGTCAGTGTTTTTTTTAGGTTGTATGAAAGTATTTGCATGTCTTTTATGAATATCTTTATCTTGACCTAAGCAGGCTTTATATTAGATTTTAAAAATGAAATAATGGATGCACAATTGACTCATATTATACTGTAAACACTCAATTATATCTGAGGTCCCATTGTTAAAATTAATTAGTAAATAAACAATATTTTAAATAATAAATAAACATTAAGATTAATAAACAGAAAACAGAAAAATAAATAAACAGAAAATAGGAAAAACAAATAAGCAGAAATGACAAAGAAAAAGAAAAAAAAATAAATAATAAAAAATTAAAAAAAGAAAATAAAGACAAAAAACAGAAAATAAAACTTGAAAAAAAGAGAAAGAAAAAATAATAAAAAGAATAGAAAAATAAAAAAATAATAATAACAAAAAAAGATATAAAAAAAGAATAAACAAAAAAAAAACGAGAACTAATAAAAAGAAGAAAGAAATAAAAATAGAATAATAAATAAAACAGAAAAATATAACTAAATAAAAAAAAAACTAAAAAGAGATAACAGAATAACCGAAAGGAAAGAGAAGAAAAAATGGAAAAAAAGGAAAAGGGGGGGGGGAGGCATTTTTTTAGGAGCTTCTCCTAGCTGCATTCTTGACTTGAATTGGATTCTTTAGAACTTCTCTTGACCACTCACCAAGAAATAGGCCAAAGTTGGTTGTTCGAAGGGTCAACACCAAGTTTCATGACAAATGAGAGAAACCTACAGAACTGAACCTGTCATCTTCTATGGTACCAGAAGCGGCAAAGAAACAATAAGTAATAATCAAGCAAGATCAACGTCAAAGTTCATTTGAAACCCACCAGTTTTCTTGCCAAGAAAAGAGAGAGTAGAAAGCAAGATTGATAGAAACAAGCATGGGTTTTCACGACCACATTTCCTTGGCTTCATACAAGTTAGTGGCACTTTCTTCTATCGATTCCAAATTTTGGCTTACGTGCGAATGGATCTATGAAAATGCCATCTCGCATGAAACTAGCTTGAGTCTTATCCATGGCTGATTCAGAATTGATAGGCATCCATATTTATCCTGCATTATTATTATGATTGCTCTCGGGTAGAAAGTGCAATAGGCTAGGTATTATTATGATTGCTCTCTATTTCTAAAGAAGTCTAGTACAAGCCATTTTGAAGTTTCAATCAAATAGTAGGCTCGCGACCAGGCTCCAAAGATGAAGGAATTTCTATCTTGGTGCATGAGATGGTTATCATGTCGCAGCAGTGCTCGTAGAGTTTGAAGCTCTATTTTCTCCTCTGCAAATGGAAATTCTTTCCTAGAGTCCCTCATCTTCTGATTCTCAAAGAAGACACCTCGTTGATCATGGCATTTTGGGGTCCAAGGCAGCTTCCTTGCGTCATTGAGCTTGGCTCTGCCTCCGCCTTAATTGAAGAAAGCTCATAGCAACCTACATGGAGAATTCTGGTAGCTTATTCACTGCATAAGGTTGTATATAACCAAAGGAACATGCGAGTCTTTTGGTAGAAAATAAACTATGTGAAGGGGATTCTCTTGGCCTGGCTCATTTTCTTCCTTTGATCTTCTTGGAGTTCCTCTGCCTCTCCCGATTCCTCCACTTCACTCATATGTACAAGGGAGACCCTGCACCAGTGGTGGGGTTAAGGTGCAGCTCGAATATGTGGAAACTGACTACTAGAATCGCCTCTAGCCGTTCATTGGCTGTCAAAAAAAGGGTTGACAAGACAATAGTACCAGCAGCAATGGCAGTGGGGAACCTGGTCTCATATATGTACGTGAAAGAGTTAACATGAAGAAGTAGTTTCTGCATGCAGCGGCTTTAATTTCTTCCATGCTAACTCTGCTACAGATACAACAATTGTTGAAGTTATGTACGTCATTGATTAGCATCTCAATGAGAAAATTTGCAGAATAAGTTACACCAAGTCATCACTGGTTTACACAGACCATGAGTAAAGTATATTAAGTGGCATATAAGACAAGGTCAAGGCACGAGATTCTGGTGCCACCTAAACCTTTGATTTGGAGAAATCGAACTTCACTTTCCATGGAACCTGAGGAAGAAGTCAAGATCATTTTGAAATCCCTTGATGTGCTAGTAATTTTAGACATATTAGAGGTTCATATCGAGAATCAACGTTAGCTCAAATGTAGCACAGTGTTTCTGGAGTTCATCATATTGAAAGCAACCTCTACTTCGTCTAATCCTTGATCAACCTTGTTAAAATACACAATGGGGATCCACAACTTGGTTCGGTTCTGGTACACTAACTGGTAAAACTAAACTAGTGCCTTATGCCACAGTTTCAGCATGTACATCGTTATTTAAATTGTGTAATGATCTAGAACCACTAAGGGCAATATCTTCACATGTGGAAGAGCCATTGGAAACTAGTAAAGAGCTTTGCGCCCAAACTCGATAAACCAGAAATTCAACACTTTGGTTAATTGAGCAGGCCCCAGAGCCACAGGTTGTCTATTGGTCAAACTTGGTAAATCTCATTACAGATCATTGATTGATATATGATGGATGAGCACGCAAAGCTTCATGGAGAAAACTTTTGGCAGCTTCTCGAATTCCTATGCGTGCTTAGCTTGCCCCTAAATCTGTTAGAAGGTTGTGCATTGCAGAGGATTTGGTTGGAAGTCATATTCCAGCGCCTCAAAGAACCTGGTATCTATGACAATATGCATATATGATCATGAATAGTGAACTGTACACGAGGCAGCAAGCAATATGGTTCATGTGATTTTCATTAATGCAATTTCTCTAGAGTTTCATCAAAGTGAATGTTATGAAGTTTATGGCCAAAACAGAAGCATGGCTCAAGGGTTTGTTAGTTGCACATAGCCCCCTGGTCGTGGGTTCAATTCCAGTATGCAACAATTCCTTTTAAAATCCCCTATATCCAATCAAGCTTGCACTCAGATCAGACTAGCTCACTTGTAATTGGGCCCAGCTAGCTCCTGCCTCAGCTAGATATGAGGGAAATCCGGTCCATTAATCTGCAATTGGGTTTTGCCATTGGCATTTAACTATGTTGCATGTTGCTTTGTTTTTCGTCTTGCCATTTGTTATGTATAGGTTTCTTTCCTTTACAAAACTTGTTTCTATAGGAACCACCACCATACTCAACTAAGTTAGCATTTGAAAAGTTTTGAGAGTCATCTTTGTACTTATCTTTAAGATGATTCTCCTTTTCAGATCTCATGTAATTGGTGAGTTATTATAAGTTAAAGTCTTTATTTGAGTGCTTAAGATGGTTTTCGAAATCTCTCCATGAGGAAGGAAATTTTCTTACCAACAAATTGGCTTATAGAATTTCACACATCTTCATTCCTTCATTTAGAATGTTAGCAACCAAGTTCTCGTACATGTATATTTGCTTCATGATTGGTTTGTCATCTACCATTTAAAATTGTAGTCACTTTTTAGTGGCATATTTTTTTTTCCAACATCATCAACCCCATACTTTGCTTCTAATGTTTTCCAAATGGTTTTTGTTCACTTGGTTGACACAAATAAATTAAAGATATTATTAGACATATGACTAAAAAGTGACCACGTACCAATTTATTATATTTTTCAAATACTTCTACGTCCTTGACAGATTTTGCTGTAGTGTCACCATTGACTTTATCATTAATTGACATTTGCGGAGGATATATGAATAATACCTAATCAATCTTAAGTTTGTCAAAGAAGATGAGTAATTTTTGTGACCATTGTTATTAGTTGGTCCTATCCAAAGATTCAAGGAGGGAGATGTCAAGTAACATGTTCTTGTTGTGTAGTAATGTTATAAATTTTTCTTTTAAATTGTTGGAGAAAGGTAGACGCTACACCGTGGAAGAACAACCGTCTTTAAAGTAAAATTTTAGCAGACTTCCAGTGCAATCTAATTCTAGTTTTTCACTCCGAGGTCAACACAATGGCACACAAAAAGCTATGCACTCAGAACCTATACATGTTGAAGTATCACCAAGATGGTCCAAAATGATGAGAAAAGTAGAAAGTGAATAGAAGAGTTGAGAGAGATGTTTAGAATGTTTAAAGAAAGGGAAAGTTGCATCCGCCTAAAAAAGATTATAATATTAAGAAATTTAACACACAATAGCTAAAAAATAGTTATATGATAATTGATAAGCATAAATTTCATAAATAATTATCTCTCACTTTTATCTCATTAAGACTTCTTATATGTTCAATTAAGTGGTCTTTGTCATATTTTATGAGTTTGGGTTCATATGAAGTTTAATTGAATTTCTTTGCTTACCCGATTAAAATGATACTATTATAGTATTTTGAGCATAATAGGAGTTTTAGACATCCAAAAATCATGAAATTTGTCTTGAATGAAAGCTTAAAGAAGTGTCCACAGTTACAAAGCAAGAGCAGACTCTAAATGGGATGTTTATGACTCCGAAATTATCTCAAAAGATGAGATAGTGTTGCTGACGTGGAATTTGAACAATGTCCAACGATCCGGCAATATCTTGAGATACAGAAGTCATATTGAGAGGAAATCAAATCTGTTGGACAGCTAAGATCCGGGGCTTCAAATTTTGTTCAGAAGTCAAGCTCTAATTCGGACATGTGAACATCCGAAATTGCGGTGCAAGAAAGTCACAATTGTTGTGCTAATTGGTGACAAAAATTTAAAAGTGTTTTGCATTTTCAACAAAGCCCATGTGAAAGCAATAAAAGGGTGGAAAAGTAATATCCTAGTTGGTGACTTTCTGAAGATGATGCCTCACAAATCCTTTATAAATAGAAGGGTTTACAAGAGGAGAAAAACACCCCTTGGAGATTAACTCCAATACCACTTTCCATCTTTCTTTCTTTCTTCTTAGTTTGCCTCCTTCATGGAAGGCTTAGTTTTTATTTATTGTTAGTTGCCTCCTTCATGGAAGGCTTAGGTTTTATTTGTTGTTAGTTTTCCTCCTTAATGGAAGGCTTAGGTTTTCTTTGTTGTTAGTTTGCCTCCTTCATGGAAGGCTAGGTTTGTAGTTTCAATTCAAGGGTTCAAGCTATTTTCATTTTAACTTTGAGGTCTTGATCTTTATTTACATGCTTATTAAGTGGTTTCTACTCTGCTTCACTATATTCTTCAATTTTATTCTTTAATCAAAGTTTGATCGGTTGACGTATTTTGATTAATGCATAATTGATTTATAATTGGTTTTTGATTGGTAAATCATTTTCCAAAAGTTTGAAGAGTAGAAATTAAGTAATTGAATTGAAGGTTTTCATTTTATTACTTACTTCAACTGAATTCTGATTGTGAAATTGGTTTAGCTAAAAGATTTAGTGGTTACTAAATCTTGTTGATCATAATCAATTAAATTCTGAGAGGTTTCTCAGTAGAGAATTCAAGGATCATTTTAGGGGTTCCAGATGATCCTAGGTTTATAAACACAATGCATGATTTTAGTGATCAATGATTAGTTAAGAAAATAGCCTCTGAATTCCTTGAGTTGATAATTGTTAAGTCACATTAATTTCATTCTGTATTTTGTATTTAGCACTTAATATCACATCTTTACAAAAACCCCCTTGTTCTAACTTTCTCCTTATTTGCTTAAGAATCTGAAATGGTCTTTGGGAGATGACCTAGGTTGCACCTTATACTATACCAATAGTTTGGGGGAAATCTAGAAATTATTTTTGCACGTTTGCGACGAGCGTGTCAAAAAATTTGGCGCCGTTGCTGGGGACCATTTTAGTTTCCTAGGCTTATTTAGGAGTTTGTATAAAATTTTTAACCTTTCTAACAATTTTTTGAGTTTGTATAAAATTTTTAACCTTTCTAACAATTTTCTGAGTTTGTAAAAAAATTTTAACCTTTCTTACAATTTTTTGAGTTTGTATAAAATTTTTAACCTTTCTAACAATTTTTTTTAGGTATACTATTCTTGATTTGTTTGAACTATTCCATAAGGAAAAAGCACGTTATAGTCTTGGGAATCTGACTTTAAAAGACCCTGTTGTCAGTTTACAAGAAAACTGAATTGGAAGCACATCCTCGACTCTTAGAAGACGTTTCAGCCGTTACTGGACGTAAAACCAGAGGAAGATGTGAGCCACAATCACAACTACTGTTCATTCTCATGCATGTATGTTTGTCATTTACATTGTCTTTTCAATTTATTTGAAATTTTCACCATTTTTAGAATATAGCAATGCAGCTGGTGAACCAACCAAATCAGAATGGTAGAGACAAAAGAGAACCAGATACCACTCTTCGATTATAACTTTTCCTTACTTTGGTGGTTTTCTCACATTTCTTTTCCTGTCATATAAAATTCCATCTAAGACATTGGGGACAATGTCTTGGATAGGTTGGGGGGAGGATGGTCCGATATTAAAAAAAACAAATAATAAAAAAATTAGGTTAGAATCATAAACTTGCTTTGAGTAAGATGGCTGAGTAAGGAGTTACACTTGACTCTTGATACGCATCTTATGATTAAAAAAAAAATTTGAATGTGGAAGTTTGTTGTTCTTTAGATTTCATAAAATAATTGAAGCAAAATGATTTACATTTCGAGATTAATTAGTTTGGCAACACATATTTGAACTGGATAGATTAGATTTGATAAATATATTACCTGTGAGATTTTGAGCCTTATTAATTACTTTCTTTCTTGTGTGATTTTCATCCATGGAATATGTTACTTCAGAACTTGCACTGATTCTTTTTGAAGCTACATTTTCACATGAATTGTACAAAAATGATTGAGGCATTTTTTTTCTTGAACAAACCACTTGGCCAAATAACCAAACAGTATAATTTTATCCTTTGATCAGCCCTTTGAGCCGATTAGCCTTTTCTTCTTTTTAGCTCACCACAAATCAAAAAAAAAAAAAAATAACTTTGTCTGACCATAGAAGGTGAGGAATACTGGATTTATCATACCATAAGTGTTTCAATAAGTGTGGGGGAGATTATTGTTGTGTTCATCGATATCATGGTTGAAAAAAAAAACTGAAGCAATAAATTAATAAATAAACTATTATATTGAAAAAAAATAAAAAAAAATGAAGAAGTGATATTTGTTTCTCACACTTGCACTTAGACTCAGTTCTCAATCCTCACCATTTTCCTTGGTCGAACATTGTATCTCTTCAATATATCATTTCATCTTTCTAATCCCGTTATAACCAGAATAAAGACCTCTTGATTTGTGCATTGCATGTGTACATAGTAGTAGAGAAGTAGAAGATATGCAAGTCTATGATAGTTCATCTTTCATGGATTGAATTTGAGAGAAACACTTACCAAATCAAACACTTGAGAGATTCAGAGTATATCATGTGAGGTTTTATCTTTCTCAATCTATGTTTTTCAAATTAAAGTTGCCTTTCTAAGTAATTTCAAAAATGTGATGAAAGAATGCTTCATGAAATTTTGTGAATTCTTGAGAAATCAACTCAAAACTTTGATGTTCTTTAAAAAAAAAAAATAGTCACCAATCCTTAACTTAAGTTTGCCCGAGACGTGCAAAAGAAAAGTGTGAGGGAATTTGATAAGCATAAATTTCATAAATAATTATCTTTCACTTTTATCTCATTAAGACTTCTTATATGTTCAATTAAGTGGTCTTTGTCATATTTTATGAGTTTGGGTTCATATGAAGTTTAATTGAATTTCTGTGCTTACCTGATTAAAATGACACTATTATAGTATTTTGAGCATAATAGGAGTTTTAGACATCCAAAAATCATGAAATCTGTCTTGAATGAAAGCTTAAAGAAGTGTCCACAGTTACAAAGCAAGAGCAGACTCTAAATGGGATGTTTATGACTCCGAAATTATCTCAAAAGATGAGATAGTGTTGCTGATGTGGAATTTGAACAGTGTACAAAGATCCGGCAATATCTTGAGATACAGAAGTCATATTGAGATGAAATCAAATCTGTTGGACAGATAAGATCCGGGGCTACAACTTTTGTTCAGAAGTCAAGCTCTAATTCGGATATGTGAACATCCGAAATTGCGGTGCAAGAAAGTCAAAATTGTTGTGCTAATTGGTGATAAAAATTCAAAAGTGTTTTGCATTTTCAACAAAGCCCATGTGAAAGCAATAAAAGGGTGGAAATGTAATATCCTAGTTGGTGACTTTCTGAAGATGATGCTTCACAAATCCTTTATAAATAGAAGGGTTTACAAGAGGAGAAAAACACCTCTTGGAGATTAACTCCAATACCACTTTCCATCTTTCTTTCTTTCTTCTTAGTTTGCCTCCTTCATGGAAGGCTTAGTTTTTATTTATTGTTAGTTGCCTCCTTCATGGAAGGCTTAGGTTCTATTTGTTGTTAGTTTGCCTCCTTCATGGAAGGCTTAGGTTTTCTTTGTTGTTAGTTTTCCTCCTTCATGGAAGGCTAGGTTTGTAGTTTCAATTCAAGGATTCAAGCTATTTTCATTTTAACTTTGAGGTCTTGATCTTTATTTACATGCTTATTAAGTGGTTTCTACTCTGCTTCACTATATTCTTCAATTTTATTCTTTAATCAAAGTTTGATCGGTTGACGTATTTTGATTAATGCATAATTGATTTATAATTGGTTTTTGATTGGTAAATCATTTTCCAAAAGTTTGAAGAGTAGAAATTAAGTAATTGAATTGAAGGTTTTCATTTTATTACTTACTTCAACTGAATTATGATTGTGAAATTGGTTTAGCTAAAAGATTAAGTGGTTACTAAATCTTGTTGATCATAATCAATTAAATTCTGAGAGGTTTCTCAGTAGAGAATTCAAGGATCATTTTAGGGGTTCCAGATGATCCTAGGTTGATAAACACAATGCATGATTTTAGTGATCAATGATTAGTTAAGAAAATAGCCTCTGAATTCCTTGAGTTGATAATTGTTAAGTCACATTAATTTCATTCTATATTTTGTATTTAGCACTTAATATCACATCTTTACAAAACCCCCTTGTTCTAACTTTCTCCTTATTTGCTTAAGAATCTGAAATGGTCTTTGAGAGATGACCTAGGTTGCACTTTATACTGTACCAATAGTTTGGGGGAAATCTAGAAATTATTTTTGCACGTTTGCGAGGAGCGTGTCAAAAATTAATAATTACATAATAATCAAATATTAATTATTCAGTGGCCAAATAATAATATCATAATAGCTAAAAAATATAATTCAATTAAAATTACCACCAACAATTGTATCATAATATAGAGAAATAAATGATTCTAAATTGCTAATCATTTATCAACAATATTCTATTTTAACTATAAAAAGTATTTAAATTGATTATTTTTTTAAAATTATAAAATTGTATCAATGCCAAGATAAAAATGCCACAAATAAATTTATATTATTTAGTAACATTTATTTTATAACATATACAAAAAGATTGTTATTAATTCTTATTACTTAATATTTTAAAAAATAGATGTTAAAAAAAATATTATATTTTATTTAAACTAAATGTTAAGGAGAATACTCTCTAAATATGAAAGCTCACTCTCATGAAAGATTCACCCTCACGAATCTGAACTCCTCTGAGCTCATTTGTTTGCCTTGTTCAAACTACATTATCCCACGTGCATTTTTCAGGTTTGTGTCTATTTAATTTTTTACATCCATCCTTTTCTCAATCTCCTTACATCTTTTTGATAAATCTAGGATTTCATCTCTATTTAGTGTTTCTTTCATTTTATTTTTATTTACAGATTTAACTTGTTTCTAAGTTTTTAAAGCATTTTTCTGAGTAAATTTACACTTTTTAACTTTTTATTTCTTCAATTATATAATTTGGTAGTTGGTGAATTAATTAATTTAATATTTATAAGGTGTTTATGATAAACTTTGATTCAAGTGTTCATATTAATAATTGAAATTTAAAATTTACTGCTTGATTTTATTTGACTTATTGTGCATCGTGTACACTATGCACTAGATGTTTGATTATTATTTGGGTGGGTTAACATTTATTCGTGTAGATGAAGTTAGGTTATCACACTCTTTTAAACATATTGTTTGACATACTTTTTGGGATTGTTAAATTTTTTAAAATTCAAATCAATTTTAAAAATAATATTAATAAATAACATATAAATTTCTTTGACTTACTTTTTATGATTATTTTGAATAAGAAGACAAGAAAAAATAGAATTAATTTTTTATGCAGAATGTTCAATGCATAGCTTCTAAATAGATGAAATTTCTCATCTTCAAACTACATTATATTACCTTTTAAACCATTTTAGTTTGTTTGAAAAATAATTTTTTTAGTTCTAATTATGGCCACTTTAATTTGTCGACAGCATAAACAACTTTATTGATTAAGTAGGAGCAGTATAGTGAGCTAAATTATTAGTTACATTTTGTCTACTTTACTATATGGTTAATTAGCATTTATACTAACCTAATAGGAGGATTCTAGATTTTTAGATAATAATTGAAAAGAATTTAAATTTTATAGCTAAATCAGGGATTAGTTACCGATGTTATTCTAGCTAACAAACACAATATATATGACTCGCATCGATTCTCATTCAAATGTTATATACCTTCTTATTATAATTTTTCTTTTTGTTTAAGCCTAATTGGTTTAGTGGTAATCAATCAAACTACTTGGTAAAGGGAAGGATTGACTCTCAACATATATACAATAAGGAAAATTTTACTCTTTCGTTAGCTTCTAGCGAACTAAATATATTAGATCCAAATCTAAGTGGGTAGGACAAATTTATTTACTTGAAGAGTAGAAATTCAGTAATAAAATTTGTTATATAATTAGAACTCAAACTAGCAAAACAAACTTGCCTAAAAAATTGTAATGAAGGGGATTTGATTCATGAAAAAGAAGGAACAAGTCAAGGATAAGAAAAAGAGGAAGAATTGATAGATTCTATCTTGTTTACCTAAAAATGAGTATAAAATGGTTCCTCATAATGAATTGTTTTGGGGATTTGAAACATGTTCATCATTATAATTTAATTAAAACTTCAAAACCGTACGCAATTTTAAACAGAAGGGAAAGTATGGACTCAATGGGAGTTAGCAGAGACATGAAATTGGAAAAACTTAGACCCACCCATTTACGCAAGCACCCACATGATAAAAAATGTTAATTTAGTACTGCTTATTGGTATTTCCTAATGACAAGTGTTATATAAATTAATTTTTTTATTAAGTTGCAAGCATTAGAAAGATGGTTGTAGTCTCAATATTAATTTACTAAAGATGATTAAGAAGTTCACATTAGCAAGCCTAAAATCCCATGATGAAAATTACCTCTTCGATTCATAAAGAATTACTAAATACATACACTGATCTTCTAGTCACATCAATATTAGTTAAGGAAATGAATAAATTAGCTCTTGATTTTCACTAGTTTTATCCTGTACAACAAAATTATCATGTCCAACCTACGAGACAATGCCCTCTCCCCTAACCATTAGCATAGCGCTCAATCCTATACACCAAACTCACTAGTAATATCACAAACAAAATTTAAAGAAACACTTGACAATATTTATATTAAACAAAACTATCAATGACAATAACATCCTAATTACAAAATCTCATTATATGTTAGTGCTAATAGTGAAAGTTATTAGTGACCAATCCTATCATCAAACACTTACAATAAAACTACACTACTTTCGGTGAGACTTTGATGGACCTCTGAGATTTTAGACATGGTGAGCCTTTTTGCTGTGGTCTTATGTGTGATAGATCTTTGATTTTGCCAAATCCTTTGTGTCCATCAGAGGTAACTATTACAACAATTTTCAATTTGACATTCGATTTTGATGAGAGATGGAAGCTTTGATAGCATTAAACTCAAATGATTAGAGATTTTTGGATTAGATAAATGATGATTTAGGGTTCAGAAATCAATTGAATCTACAAGCAAAGCTGCAGAGGAAGTGGGAAATCACGGTCATTGAGAATGGTGTCGTAAGAAGAAAGGAATCGTGAATGGCACTTGTCACGAACTTTTCTTTGTAACATAACAATAATAGTAGGGTTTTCAGCATGAACCGAAATGGTAGAATTAGTGATGTAATGGAAATGGTGGTGCGATGGAAAGTAGATGGAGACATCCAAGGACATTACAATTTTGGGGTGGCCCTTCATGGCTAGAGACAGAAGTTGAATCGAGGACTCCACAATTTTGGGGATGGACAAGGGTTGCAAAGTATAGAGAATACAAACCATGAAGGACCTAGTTTTAACGGGAGACGCCTTAAGAGAAATTATAGCAGAATCACTCTCTACATTGAACTTGAAGGACGGTTGTTATGTAATTTTTCTCTAAGTAAAAATTTGGAAAGCAGTTTACGTATAACCTTTCTATATCTGACACTTGAAAAATGGTTATGGGGCAACCACTCTTAAAGTGCCAGTGAGAGTGAGTTTTCTATAATTGGTCTCCAAATTACTACCTTTTATTCTCATTTTTGTTATAGTACATAAAATAAGATCAATGTTTGTGTACCACATTGTTGGTTCTTGCTTTAAGTCATATAATTCTTTCTTTAATACATAATTTATCTTCTTTGTCTTCAATCACAAACCCTACAGGTTTGTTAACATGTATTTCTTCTTCCAAGTATCATTTCGAAAAAGAAGACTTAACATCCATTTGATATAACTTTTAATTAGTTTTAGCTTAGAAAGATATAAGCATATACATTATATCTAGTCTTCCGAGAAAGTACATCAAAATAATCAATATCTAGCTTTTTCTTATAGCTTCTTTTTTTCAGGAACCTTTTTCAAGCAATCAATTTTTTCTCAGGACTATTACTTAGTTTTTTATACCTACTTTGCTCCAAATAACCATTTACTCCATGGTAATTTTTTTAGCATCAGTGTCCACAGGTGGAAAATAAGTTTTTTACATCGGTTATTATAAACGTTTTACATCGGTTATATGAACGGTGTTGAAGCGGACGATATAGACAATAAGACTTTTTACATCGGTTCTGGAACCGATGTAAAAAGTACACTTTCGGTTATAGGCCCAATCGATATAAAAAGTGTACTTTTTACATCGGTGATAATCTTAACCGATGTAGAAAGTTCATTTTTTTTAAATGTTCGTTTTGTTTAGGCATGCTACCGTATTATTTATTCACAATATCTGCATATACACATAGAATCACCAGACAGACAATACAGAATTCACATAATCTATATATTTAAACTAAATACATCATTATTTATTATCAAATTTTAATTTACAAATGAAATAACTTAAAATTACATCAAGCAAGTGTTGAAAGTTGAAAAAAAATGTCGTAATCAATCATGTACCTATTGAAAGCAGAGAAAAAATGGTTGAGCGGTGACCAAACGGTGTCCTAACGGAGGCACAACAGTAGTCGAACGACGGCACAGCACAGTTGTAGCCAAATAAGAAGCTTGAAAATTATAGAATACAACCAAAACGAATGTAAATTTCAATTATAATAATAGAATGAGATGCATAAATAACAACAAAAACAACTTCAAACCTTAGGATGCGCGACAACGACTTCGAACGAAGGAAATGGTTGCAACGGCAACGACGACCACGAACGTAAGAATGGAGTGCAACGACGAACAGTAAGGACGGCGGTAATGGCTAAGACGTAAACAAAGATAGAGAGAACAAGCCGAAACGAGAAACTGGGGTTTTGGAAAATGAGGTTAAAGACGACTAGCGTCGAAAAATAAGTGATAGGGGAAGACATTCTACATCGGTTGTTTCTTAGAACCGATGTAGAAAGTACTTTCTACATCGGTTTTTCTATCACCGATGTAGAAAGTTTTAAGAAAAAATTCACTTTCTACATCGGTTGTTATGTAACCGATGTAAAAAGTTTGAAAAAAAAACCCACTTTCTACGTTGGTTCTTTTCTGAACCGATGTAAAAAGTTTATATTTATTTACAAAAATACCACCGCGTTTTTTTTATATCGGTTTCTAAACAACTGATGTAAAATCCTGTTATAAAAACCTATTTTTACACTAGTGGTCTCATTCTTTGTAATAGCATGAATTTCTAGTCCATCACATTTTTTTTTTCTAATGTTGATTATTGGAAACTTCTTTAAATGTCATTGGTTCACTATTTACAAATAAATCAAAGCTAACGATTTCTTCATCAAATGGGTCATTATCATTTACCCACAACATAATCTTCTAATCTAGTTGCTAGCTTACAATGCCTTCGTGGTCTGGTCTGCTAGATGATTTGGGCACATAAAGTGGTTTGTTTGTCTACTCCTTTTTTTCATAATACTCAAGAATCATTATTAACTCTTTTTGGACTTGAAAGGACTAATCCCATATTCCTTTTAATACGTTTGTGAATTTGTGTTGTAACCAATGAAAATGATTTTTTACCTTTGTCATCTAGTTTCTTTAAATGGTCTAGCACATAGGCATGTTATATACATAAAAACTTCGAGATGTCAAATTGAGATCCTTCTTCTCTAATCTTCTTCTACGGTCTTATGATGAATATTTTTAGTTGGGAACCTATTCAGAATATACACAACATTGATAATTACTTTTTCCTTGAATTATTTAGTCATTTGTTTTACTTTCAACATGTATCTTTCCATATCCAATATATTTCTCTTTTTTCTTTCTTCTACTCGATTTTTATGTGGAGTGTATGTGGTTGTTAGTTGGTGCTAAGTTTCATGTTGCTTAGAAAAAT
Organism: Canavalia gladiata; assembly: GCA_037954105.1. Taxonomy (NCBI): domain Eukaryota; kingdom Viridiplantae; phylum Streptophyta; class Magnoliopsida; order Fabales; family Fabaceae; genus Canavalia; species Canavalia gladiata. Next base: position 15,158,001 of record CM075662.1, on the reverse strand, counting down.
TAATACCAAAGAGATAATTTTGGGTTTTGTTTTTCCTTTGTTATTTAAGTTTGTAATCACTTAGTTTTTCCACAAATTCCTTAAATTACTTAAAGGCATCTCAAACTTTTGGTTTCTACTTTAGGAAATACGCCTAAGCCTTTCTTCTTAAGTAAACAATAAAAATGATAAAGCATGTGTGACCACCATGTATTGATATCTCAACTGATACATATATTTGAATGAAAAGTCTCCAACAATTTTTTTCCTTCCTGGACTTTCTAATTGAAAAAGATTCTTTCTACTTCTTTTCTATCTCACAAGTCTCACATACTCCTTCATCCTTCCTTATTGTGTTTGAGCCTTTTAAGTGATAAAGGAGGAGTATTTCCTCTTCCTTGGCCAAGAAAGTTTATATGAAGTTCTAATTTTATTTAGTTTTCATTTTATACTTGAAAATGTTGTTTTCGTTGGATTCTTGCTTAGTTTATTTCTATTTTTGGCTTTCTTTTTTCTTAAATTTTATGAGTGACCTTTTGTAAATTTTTAGAGACATTGAAACATTCTTAAGTGTAAGGAAATATTTTGATGGTTCAAAATTTTATAAAGTCCTATGAAAGTTCAATAGGTTAAAACTAACCTATTGATTTATTTGTAAAATATTTTAATTAGTTAAAACTTCTCAAGAACTAATTTAGATCATGAGAGATAGATTTAAGAATTTTTATTAAAAATTTCAAAGATTGATCCAAGTTATGATTAATGTTAAAGTCTAGATTAATCCGATTAGAGTTTATTTTAGGAAATTTTATTATGTTTAAAAGTATATGTCTTCCGTTTATGAGTTTAAATATTGTTAATTTTTTGTTAGATCTATGTTGTGTGACCATTCTCCCACCTTAGGTGGTGCTAAATATGTTGGTTAATAAATTTTAAAACATGGATGAAAATTCAAGAACCTAAACTCTTAGATTAAAACTTAAATCTCAAACCTCTAAGATAAGATTATGGTATATGGACTTGAAAATCACCTTAAGAACATGAGAACTAGAAGTATAAATTTGATCTATTCAATCCAATCCAATCCTACCCGATACGAGCTAAGGCCAAAATAGTTCATAAATTTACAAAATTCATATTTACAAAACTTATAGAATCAAAATTCTACTAAATCCTATAGATAAGAATCAATCCTTGAATTTAAAATTAAATATTTAATATAATTTAAATAAATTACTAACAAAATAACATATACATAAATTTATGAAAAATGGATACATATACGACTCTTACATAAAATAAATTATGGTAGTTTTTTTTTTAAAAAATAATTCAATATAGCAAAGAAGGTTGAAGAATTCTAAACTTTCTTAAAATTCATTATGATTAAATATAAATTTAATTCTTCCAAAATTCTGAAATTTTGATTTTAATTTTTTATTTGTAAAATAATTGTTTTTGGTTTCACATTTTTCAAAATAAGCTGTTTTTAATTCCTTGTGTAACCAATGTTTGCACATTATATATATTAACATTTTAGCACTTTAATAATGAGATACTAAAAATAATCCTTTTTAAAAAAGAAGAAACAAAAATCAATCATTTTAAAATTAAAAAATTAAATTAAAATTTTAAAATTTTTAAAAAATTAAAAATATATTTAATCTAATTCACTGAACTTCCTTAAAAAATTTAGCATATTCTTACTAATGAAAAAATAAATCATAACCATGCTAATTTAACGTAAAACTTCATCATTAGGATCGAAAGCTACTATAAATTACTTACAACTAGTGTTAAAAATTTTTTTTTCATCAAAACTCCTTATTGCCATCTTAACTTTTTTTATTTTTTTTATACAAACTATTATATAAAATATTTTTGTTCTCAACTTTTTTATTTTATAAAATTAATTTTTTTTAAAACACATTAACTGTTACAATAATTCTTTTTCATAATAATATTTTTATTATAAATATTATACCTCATTAATTTTACAGACATTTTACAAAAATATATAAAGCAATAACAAATTTGATATTATTAACTAACTTTTTATAAATTAAATATTTTTTATAAAAATAATATTTAAAAATAATTCATACAAACATAAACGTAGGATATTATATTTTAAAAAAGATTTTTTATCTTCCGATAGTGTCGGAGACGTCAACGTGTGCTTGCGGTAGTATTTGAAAAACAATGAATTGTGATGAGGAGAGATAATAACAAGCCACGGCGGTAACTTGCAATTTGTGTTCCGCACAAATTGATATTTTGCGGGTACGTTACTTGAGTTGAGTGTCTGGGCTAACCCATTCCAACCCATTCACTAGGAGGTTTTATTGGACAGCTTATAAAAGCCCTGCTTGTTAGATGGGTTGAATAAAATAGGACTAGAATGCAGGGTAAGGGGCCAGCCTGCAAGCTAGTGGCTTAAATGATAGCTCTAATGAGAACATATCCTTCAACATAAGGGAAAGAATATATGACTTGATAATCATGATTCCATTGACAAAAATGGATATGTAAGCTAACTTATAAATGTTTCCATTAACAATAAACCTTAAACTTATTTGAAAGAACTTCAAAACAAGAAAGAAAGGTTAAATTACAAGGGAAAACTTTAAAAAAAAATTTAAGTGAATGGTTCAGCTATGACCAATTAATTAGTGAAAAATGATCTTATTAATAATAATATAGATCTAAATCCTTTTTACCTTGACATATAAGGATTAACTACTAAAAACTATGGAAATAAAAAAATCTACGCTTAGAAGAACTTATGTGCAAATTCGACCATCTTGGGAAGGAATATGGAATTAATGATTTTGAATTGATAAATGAGATAAAAATATCTTAATTATCAAGAAGGAAAATAAGTTAAATTAAATCCTTAATGTGAATTATAACTTAGAAGAAATAGAAATTCAATCTAAGATCATTAACAAAGATCATTCACTAAGGCTGTAAAAAATATTTTAACTTTAAGCACCTTTGACAAGTGTTTAAGAAATCAAAACTTAAGATGAATACTTAGTGAATGAGAATTAAAAAGAAAAATTATATAAAAATGAGAATAAAAATCCTAATATTCTAGAATAAATAAGATAGCTTAAAAAAAATTATGTATCCAAAATTTGAAGGTTAACTGGTCTCTACCTTAGATTAGTTTAGGGAACTAATAAAAAAGTAGGGTTATAGACCTTATATAATAAAATAAATTAGTCTCCTAGATATATTATACTAATAATTAAATTAAGTTTACTTAGCGTATTTGTTTTTGTTTTTGTGAATGAATGTTTGATAACGATTTAGAATGAAGTGGTTCTTAGCTATATTAGCTTGTTAAGTAATAGAATATTGAATACACGAAATGTGAAATTTATAAAAATAGATAAGTACTAATATTAATTAGTTGTATGATAATTTGGATGAAATTAAAAGTAAAAAATTAAATTAATTAAAGATAAAATAAAAATAAAATTAGCAAGATTAATTATTATAATAAGAAGTTTTTTTTATTAAAATGATTACTAGGATGTTCACTTCATCTAATTTTCGGATGCTTCAAATTTATATGAATATTAATTGATTTTCATCAAATTTAATTGGTAACAATCCTTTCTCAAGGTTGAATACCACTTCTAACTTTAATTTATTTATATAATTTTAACATAAATAAAATCTAATTACAACTTTTAAATTAGAAAATCATAAGGTGATATGAGTTGCATTCTTATTTCTATTTTTTGCTCAATCTAAAATATTATGTTACCTGTTTGAATTACATGGTTTTGTTAAACTACGGGTAATTTTTCTAAAATTATGAAATGGTGATCAGTAAAATAGAAATCATGAAATTTAACCAAAAAAAAATGATTATATGGAAATAAGATCAAAGTCAACAACATCCCTGCAAAGTTAAACATCCTACATTTATGATTTGTTACATCCTAACAAGTCAAATTAGAACATTATTGCAATTGATGTAACATCCTACATTTATGATTTGTTACATCCTAACAAGTCAAATTAGAACATTATTGCAATTGATGTAGCAAGGGGAGCAAATAAGTAGAAGTCTAGGTGGAATCTCTTTCTAGCTCTAGGCTGTTGACTCCTAACTCCAAGCTTTTTAGTCTTCTATGGTTAATGTCTAATGACTGTCATCCTCTCTATCCTATGAGAAAGGTCCTATAATAGATCTATATCTTTAGCCTACTTTCAGCCTTCGAAAGTCATTTATGAAAAGAACAGAGTCAGGCCCAATGAGATAAATGATTATTTGATCATAATTCCATCTAATTTTTTTTTATTTTTGCAAGGCCAATGAGAAATGATTATTTGATCATAATTCCATCTAATTTTTTTTATTTTTTGCAAGAATGATCACACAAGTAGAGAATAAAAAATTAGGTAGATTTTTGGCTAAAAGAAGGAAAAAAAGGCATAAAAGGACAAATGAGTGATAGAAGGAAAAAATGCCCCAATGTAAAGCCAACACGAATGTGCTGACTAGAGGAGGCTCTCATAGTGGACTAAGTTTTTCAACACAATCGTGCAGATTTGAGCATGATTGTGTCAGATGATGAGCATAACCTATTAGCATCCTAAATTTTTTGACATGATCGTGCAGACTTGAGCACGACCATGCCAATTTTAAAAGATACTAGAAATAATCCAAGTTAGCCCTAATAATGTAGGAAAAGATCCCCGTCATCCGTAATGAAACTACAAATGATTCAAAGCAACCGTGACAATTGAAGAGATGACTTAGATGAAAGACACACTAGCTCAGATACGTTTCTCTCCAATTCATTTCATTCTCCCACTCTTCCATTCCTATTTCCATTCCTGTTTCATTTCTTCTTACAACATTCTTCAGTAGGATCTTGGAGAAGGAACCCCCTTCATAGTGCACGTACAAAGTCTCTTACAAAGTTCAAGTAGTGATGGATTTTTACAACATCTCTTATGTTAGGCCTAAGTCTATTTAGTAATCTAGCCATCGAGGCTTCCTCACTTTCAATCAAATTAGCTCTAATCACTTCGACCTCCATGACTTTATAATATTCATCTACCCTTTTTTATCCTTGAGATAATCTCTACAATCTATTATGGATTTCTCTTAAATGGTGGGGAGGTACATATCTTGTTCTCATTATGTGTTTCATATAAACCCACTCACTCAATGGGTGATATCTTTCTTTATTGAGCTTATCCCACTAGATTAAGGCATAGTCATTGAATTCTTGGGTGGACAGTCTCACCTTATACTCCTCTCTAATGGAATAGCTATTGAAAAGATGCTCTACCTGGAGCTCCCAATCCAAGTATGCCTCTCGATCGTTCCCTCTTAGAACTTAGGAATTTTAACCTTAAATAACTCTAGGGGATCTATATACTCTCTTCCCCTTGGATTTCTATTTCTAGCATTACTCCTATGGCTTCTATGCAATCCCTAAAAGATCTTCTACTTCTATCTCTATTATTCCTAATCATATAGGTCCTATGCCTAAGGGGTTCACTATGGCTTATAGGTTCCCTATACCTGTGACCCCTATCTCTATCTCTACCCACCCTATGTGGATGGTCATCCAATGTTGGTGCTCTTCTCTGTGAGGGAGGCCTATCCCTTGAAGATGGCTTCTCTCTTTATGAAGAGTATTTTCTAATTTTACCTAGGATCCATGTTTTTCCCAGAGAAGTTGACATCATCATTTGATGTCTCCTCCTCATTGTAATATTCCCCATTTCTAGACTTATTTATTTCAATTACTCTTTGGTTCCTTTTAGGCTTATTTAAGCATCTTCTTTCTAAGTCTTCTAAGCAATCTTCAAATGCTCTTGCTAGGATTTGAATTATTTTTTCTAATTGCTAAGCAAGTTACTCCATTTGGGTCCTAGGTGAATACTTGTGGGAACTCATTTGGAAAGTAAAAAATTACCTTTCCACACCCGGATTGCTAGACTAAGAAAATTAAATTACACAAGTCCAAAACACTTAGCAAGCAACCTAGATTTTAAGGTACCCAATAAACAAGGGTTAAGTGTATATACATACCCCTTGACCTTGTAAAAGAAGACAAAGTTAGTTCTATCAAATAGCTCTAAAAATCAAACAACACTTACCACCCCCTTATGCTTCTTTTCATGCACAAACCACCAAATTTACACAAAGGCCTTAGGTGAGTATCCTACACCAAGGCTCAGAGTCCAATGTCCTTTTACAACCAAATGGAAATAGAGAATCAAATAATAAAAAATGTGAAAACCTACTAAAATGAGCTAGAATAAAATCCAAATTGTTCCTAGTTACGAAGCCTTGAAACTAAATTTACAAGCATAAACGAAAGCAACAAAAGTGCTAAAATGTCTTCAATTTTGCCTTCAACTCCAAGTCTTTAAACTTTATATTCTTGAACTCCTTTAGTTACCTTTTCTTGTGATTTTCCCCTTCCAATATACCTACAAAAACTTGCAAGAAAAGAAGGACGGTTGCTACCCTACCTAGTTAGTGTTAGAAAATTAAGCCTAAATTACAACACACCTCACCAAGTGTTTCTACTCTTCCCCGCTAGTGTTCTCACCATTGAATCAACCTTACCAATTAACTGACACAAAAAATCCTCCAAACCATGTTTGAAACCAATGAACTAGAGCTGTCAAATGGGTCAGTCGTAACCTATTTAAAATCGTAGCCTTAAGGGTTATGGCCAAAAATCTCTAGATATAAAAAACCTTTAGGGCCAAGTGGGTTAGGGTCGTCCCATGAGCTAGCCCTTACATAAAAATAAAGATTAAGGAAGAAGGAAAACACATATATACGCATGACATCAAATGCAAATGGAATATGTCAAAGTAAAATTAAGATGCTTCATGTTTAAATATGTAACATTCATCAACTTGACTCGACAAGAATATGAACATGCTAAAAGAAATCAGGAAAGACTATGTCTAACAAAATCATGTGAAATATAAATTATGCATATGAATTTAAATTTCAAGACCTTTCACAACATCATAATGTTCATCTTAATACCTTGTAGCCATCTACAACCAAGGCTATTGGTAATTTACAAAGAACATTACAAACATTAAAATTAAATTTCAAGACAACAAGAGTTTAACTTGAACAACATAAGAAGACAAGTCAATAATAAATATCTCTACTACACAAATTCAATGAATTTTCCGATGAACATAACAATAAATAACTCCAAAGCATAGAACACCAAATTTTTTTAATCATAAACAGAAACCAAGTGCCAAGAAATAACATCCTTAACTTCTATGATTTTAAAACATTTTCTTGCACCAACCAAACACCTACATGGAGAGTAAAAATCCATCAAAGCATTGTTAACAAAAATGTTGAATTTTGTCTAACTCACCAAAGCCTTATCTATTTTTAATATGATCGTGAAAAATGAACCCACTTACCACTAACAAGTTACATTAGTCTTCATTCTTCAATTCCTTATTAGTCTTCAATTTCATCATCTAGATGCACTTTGAACTCATCTATTCCATGAAAAATAAATGTACATTCATCGTCTTCTAAAACTCACAAATCACAATTAAAAAAAATAATTAGAAAATTAATCCCAACATAATTAATTAAAAAGTTTAGGACTATTTTAGATATTTACTTCAATAAAAGTTTAGGGCTAGACAAATTTTAAAAAAATTAAGTAGGGCTGGCCCCATGGCCAAAATACAAATTGACAGCTCTATAAGGAACAAGCTCAACTCAAACTTAGATGATTTAATGCTTCTTCGATGGTGAAGAAGTGCTCATGCAAGTGTAAGTGGTAAGTGAAAAAACTAAAGGAATTTTAGAGACAATCAAGAAAAGCTCAACACAAGAAAAGCACACTTAAAAGGATATAGTCAAGATAAGACTTAGAAACTAACAAAGATAGAAAAACTAGAATTAAAGGATGCAAAGAAGGTAGGCACACATAAAGAATTTCCTAGAAACTTTAAAAGTAGCATGCATATGCTCATGCAAAAGAAAAATATTATTTGCCCAAGCCATGGATGCATACATTAAGTATGAAATTAATACCTAATAAATGCATGAGACATGGCCTAATATGATTCATGGATAATTAAGCATACCACACTTAAGAAAAAAAATGACCTTTATGCATAGCCTTTTTCTATACGTTCTTTTTTTTTTCTCTTCTTTTACTCTTTTACTTTACTTCTTTTTTTCTTCTTTCCATTTTCTGTTGTCTTCAATTCCTTTTTCACTTTCTAGGTCCAAATTCTAGAGAGTCACAGTCCTTAAATGATCCTTGCATAGACTTTGTTCAAGGTCCTAAGTCCATAAGTTCATTCTAGTGCATTTTTCACTCATCCTTTGCATAGGTGTGGTAATCTAAGTGTTTTTACATTAAATCCAATCTAGCTCAGGTCATATAGAACCATAGGTATATTTAGGTGTCTTTTAATTATGCTTACAAGTTTAATTAAGCATACACTCAATCGCCTATGCTGAATGACTTAATTTATGCATGATTCAAGCTTAACTAGCATTATGTATGCATACACTTCATCATGCAACTCTTAGAAATTTTGAAGTAGAAAAAATAAACAAAATCAACTTAGATTAGACAAAATTAGAAGGATCACACATGCAAAAATCAAACCTAAACAAGGCTAAGAATTCAGATCAAGCTCTTTGAAATCAAGAACATATGAACCTTGGCACCTACATTTGAATTAAAACTTCAAAACTATTTTTTCAAAAAACTTTTATGGATATGAAAATTGACACCAATTACTTTAAGAATAGGGATAAGATCAAACAAGAAAAAACAAATTTGACACAAATTGAACCAGATTTGACCAAGTTATGATTAATTTATTCAAGGTAGATGCATTTTGGTGCCAAGATGAATATACTTTAGTAATAAGGAAATTTTGACTTCAACCTTTAGCCACATCAACAAAAAAAAAATATTATTCTAGAAGCTAGAAAGAAAGACAAATTCAACTCACAAAGAATCACAAAAATTGGAGCTATTTTTCCATATCACAATATGTTCATTTTAATTTTTTTTCTTTTAATTATTTCTTTTCCTTTTCACACACCAAATTTCTAACAAGCACGCATACACCCCACTTTTTCAACAATTCATTCTAAAAAATAATCCAAGGATCCTTCATCCCTTAAGATTAAGGGTAAATTATGGTATTCCTCTTCATGTGATGTAGCTTTCTATGGTTAAATGTAGAACTAGTTCAATTTAGGTATGCTTCATTGGAGTTGGAGGTGAAGATGTGAAGAATCTTGGAGGATAAAGGTTGGAGCACCACCCTTGGAGGAAATAAGCTCCTACTCTACCACATTGGAGTCCAAGGATAAAGATTCTCCCACTTGCAATTCCAACCAAAAGGGGGAGAGAAGAAAGGAGAGAAATCTAGCTATTAATTCTAAATTTTTTATTCAAATGACTCAAAAGTATTCAAATTACACAAAGTATCTTATTTATAGGCCAAAGTGGGCACATAAGGAGGGAAGGTCCATGCACCTTTGGAGCTATCTACAAGGTGTGATTTGGCTCAGATTACAAGCCTAATATGATTCCTAGCTTCCTCCATCTAAGAAGCCACAAGTTGCGCCAGAGCAGGTCCAATAGCCTAAGTATGGGGTCTCATCCTATACATATTTGGGTCTTCTTGAACCTAATATACAAGAAAAATATATGTCCTAATCTAAAGTATGGAGATCCATGGGAGAAGTATGGTGGGCATGAGGGAGACCCTCTTAAAGGACCAAGAAGGTTTCCATATCCTTTTGGAACTTCTTAGTCTTGGCTCTAGTGATGGGCCTAATGGCTTTTCTTGAATATGCCTTAGTACTTGTAAGCTCTACAGTGATTCTTGTATCATCATGGTTTGTAATTAGGTACAAAACAAAGGATGAAATAGTTAAGCTCAAAAGGGCAAGAAATGAAAAATAAATGGGTGTTCAATTTAGCTAGTAGCTTAAAAACAAAGAAGGCCTTGATCATTTTCATACATGCATGTTAACAAGTAACTTCAAAGAGAGACAAGTCAACTTATACAGTACTAATAATCATGAGTGAATCACATAAGAAAAAAAGAATGGCAAGGTTAAGTCCGAGATCTGTCTAAATTAATTATCATTAAAATTGTAATAATAGTAATAATAAAAAATAAATTAAGTAGTAACATTGAATAATAACAAAAAATAATAAAGTGATAGGCTAAATATGATGAATAACCGAAAATATAAAACAAATCAAAATGAAAAATACAAATCATATACAAAGATAAAATATATATAATGAAAATAAAATAAATAAGAAAATAATAAAAAGTAAAAACAAAAAATAACAATAAATAGGGAAAGGAAGGTGGTTAAAGATTGTTTGAATTTCGGTTGGTTCAGTTAATCAAGAGCTGATTAGGAAGTTACGACTGATTAGTGCTAATTCAGCCAGGGTGAGGTAGAGACGAAAATATAAATAGAACAGGAAGGGTTTTTTTGCAGAGGAGAAAAAATGATTGAAAAAGGAAGATCGTGAGGCTACTACATTGTTTGGCTGGAGGCAGCTGAAGAAGACTAGAAGGATTTCTTTGGACTGTGCAAAGTTCCTTTCAATTTCTCTCGGTATTGTTGGCTTCGGAAAGATCGGAAACTCTGTTCCGGTGGCTCAGGTCCGCGTGTAATGCTTGCAAAAGGCTCCGTTGTAAGGTAGAAGAAAGTACTAGCTCTGTTGTGCTAGCACGAGTTCCGCATTGATTTCATACAGGTTAGTCATGTTTCTTCTATCTTTAAACCAAGAACCTTACGTTGATCTATTAGCTTATGTCTAAATTAAAATCATGCATGAGTTCGATTAGAAGATAATAAATCTGTATGATAATAGTAATATGTAAGAATCGGTTTTTTCTATCGTAATTCACAATTAGTTGAGAATTGATCTCGCCAAGAGCTGATTAGAAAGTTACTGCTGATTAGTTCTCACTTTCTAGTCCGCTTAACATAAACACACAATATCCATTAATCAACAAGTTGAATGGACAGGTAAGTTCTCTATATGACTACACAATCCTATTTCGTGGTGCTCATCTTTATATTTATCATGTAGTACGTTTGTATTGTTTCACGACACTATTCATCCTTGTCATTTACGCACTTCTCTTAAATTTTGATTGTATTTATTAGGATTTTAAAACCTCATTAAATTTCAAACCAAAATTATATAGAAATTATTATTTAAAAGTTTATAATCAAATTAAAAATTTTATAAATTTTTAGAAAAATTATTTGAGAGGAATAAAAATTAAATATTCTAACTATTAATTTATAGGAAAACTTGACAAATTAGCATATAAATATTAATATAAATTATTCCAACTTTTTTATATTTTATCCTCTAGTATTAAGGTTCAAATATAAAGTTTTCTATATATAAAATAGGGTAATTAGATGTCAAATATATATTTTTAAAATGAGAAATTATTGAAAGGAAAAGAAGTAACTTTTATAAGGTAAAAGATTTCTAATATTTTATAAAATAGAAAATAATTCAATTTTTTGCACTAAACTTTTCAACTAAGTACTTCCTTATACCTATTATATGGAAATATATCTGTAAAATTTAAAAACTATTCAATGGTGTTCCCTTTTAGAGATATTTTCTAACTGGCTCTAAATTTAATTATCATAACTTCAAAAATTTTATATAAAATTGTATAAGTTTATATTAGTTACAAAAATTTGTGGAAATAGTCCATAAATACATATTATTGAGCACCTAAAATTTTACATCCAAAGTCTTACCTATAAGTGAAAACTACACAAATAACATTTACAGTTTCAGTATATTATTCTCTTAGTATGCTATTTCATGTTAATTTAAATAATCATTTAATTTAATTTCATTATCCTACATCTTTAATCAAATAAATATCAATCAGCAACTAAATTATTATAATTCAACGATCAATTTGAACTCCGTTTAGTATAATTTTATAAATTTTTAAGCAATAAATAAATTTCCTTCTAGAGCCAAGGGAACTCTAGAACTATTCTTACACTCTACTTGAGTCTCATCCCCTTACGTCGAATTGAGGACTAGTGAAATCCTTATATTTTTGGATACTCCTATAACACCCTAAAAACGAATATCGATTTCACGCTTAAGTCGATCATTCGGTTCCATTTTTAGTTTGTTATCTCATGATGCGGAATTCCTTTTAGAAAATACTTATATGAAAATACGGTAAATTTTTTTTTTTTCAAAACTGCTTGATATAAACTGCGAGCCTCGTCGATAAAATGTGCGTAGCGGTGACGCGCTCGTCGCAAACGCGCAAAAATAATTTCTAGATTTCCCCCAAACTATTGGTATAGTATAAGGTGCAACCTAGGTCATCTCCCAAAGACCATTTCATATTCTTAAGCAAATTAGGAGAAAGTTAGAAAAAAGGGGGTTTTGTAAATATGTGATATTAAGTGCTAAATACAAAATACAGAATGAAATTAATTTGACTTAACAATTATCAACTCAAGGAATTCAGAGGCTATTTTCATAACTAATCATTGATCACTAAAATCATGCATTGTGTTTATCAACCTAGGATCATCTGGAACCCCTAAAATGATCCTTGAATTCTCTACTGAGAAACCTCTCAGAATTTAATTGATTATGATCAACAAGATTTAGTAACCACTTAATCTTTTATCTAAACCAATTTCACAATCAGAATTCAGTTGAAGTAAGTAATAAAATGAAAACCTTCAATTAAATTACTTAATTTCTACTCTTCAAACTTTTGGAAAATGATTTACCAATCAAAAACCAATTATAAATCAATTATGCATTAATCAAAATACATCAACCGATTAAACTTTGATTAAAGAATAAAATTGAAGAATATAGTGAAGTAGAGTAGAAACCACTTAATAAACATGTAAATAAAGATCAAGACCTCAAAGTTAAAATGAAAATAGCTTGAATCCTTGAATTGAAACTACAAACCTAGCCTTCCATGTAGGAGGCAACTAACAATAAAGAAAAACTAAGCCTTCTATGTAGGAGGCAAACTAACAAGAAAGAAAAACTAAGCCTTCCATGTAGGAGGCAACTAACAATAAAGAAAACCTAAGCCTTCTATGTAGGAGGCAAACTAACAAGAAAGAAAACCTAAGCCTTCCATGTAGGAGGCAAACTAACAAGAAAGAAAACCTAAGCCTTCCATGTAGGAGGCAAACTAACAAGAAAGAAAGAAAGATGGAAAATGGTATTGGAGTTAATCTCCAAAATGGTGTGTTTCTCCTCTTGTAAACCCTTCTATTTATAGAGGATTTGTGAGGCATCATCTTCAGAAAGTCACCAACTAGGATATTACTTTTCTACCCTTTTATTGCTTTCACATGGGCTTTGTTGAAAATGCAAAACACTTTTGAATTTTTGTCACCAATTAGCACAACAATTTTGACTTTCTTGCACCGCAATGTCGGATGTTCACATGTCCGAATTAGAGCTTGACTTCTAAACAAAAGTTGTAGCCCCGAATCTTAGCTGTCCAACAGAGTTGATTTCATCTCAATATGACTTCTGTATCTCAAGATATGGCCGGATCTTTGCACACTGTTCAAATTCCATGTCAGCAACACTATCTCATCTTTTGAGATAATTTCGGAGTCCTAAACATCCCATTTAGAGTCTGCTCTTGCTTTGTAACTATGGACACTTCTTTAATCTTTCATTCAAGACAGATTTCATGATTTTTGGATGTCTAAAACTCCTATTATGCTCAAAATACTATAATAGTGTCATTTTAATCGAGTAAGCAAAGAAATTCAATTAAACTTCATATGAACCCAAACTCATAAAATATGACAAAGACCACTTAATTGAACATATAAGAAGTCTTAATGAGATAAAAGTGAGAGATAATTATTTATGAAATTTATGCTTATCAAGCGGTAAAATAAATCGTTAAGCGGATTTCTACATACGTTTAAAACCTTAGGAATACTAAGCGTTTATATTATTCTTTTCATTTCTCATTTTCCTATAATAAATAAATAAGATTCAATCATAACACACATGTCACACAATAATTATACATAACATTTCGTACATACCATAAGTCATAGGCCTGTGGGCCTTATCATGTAGTTATTACAAACCATAAACTTACAACTATTATACAATATTTAGACAGAAGTTAGCTAATACTACATATTAGTAGTTTGGATGCTTGCATCCAATTATTTTTTTGACATTAGTGCGATGTATACCTACCAGAGAGAGTGCCTCACGTTTGCTTCAAGTACATGAATTGCTACCATAATGATCAGCATCCGAGGTGTCTGGGAAGAAAGTGGGAAGAAGTAGGGATGAGAAACTAAGTTTCTCAGTAGGCTATCTACTTATTTCTAATGTCATCACTTTAGTCCCAGCCATTTCAGTTTATTTCAGAAATCATTTCTTACATAAAAGGTTACTTTTAATTCTTTGAAATTTCTCTGAAGTGGATCAATTCTATTCAAAACATAAAACTTGGTGTCTCATCATACATTCTTCTTGACATTCATAACTTTGAGATCAAAAATAAGATATCATTTGACGTACAATTATTCTATGTCTTAAACTTTGTTCTTTACTACTTTTCTTTGTCTTTGTCATTTCTTTGTCCAACCTTTGGGACACTTTATGAATCTAGTTTCACCACCTTTGGGAGAAAACAATTATACATAGATATGTATTAAATTTTGTCAAAAGATATCTTCTCATTGACTCTACTCCCACCTCCTACTAAAAATTAAGGATATGAGCTCATTCTGGGGTGGTCGTCACCACCTTAAAACTTGGTGAAGAAACTTAAGTCTTCACAATAGAAGGATTTTTGGAGCGACCTTTGGCTCCTCGAAGAAACCTTTGGCTTCAAGAAGCAACCTTTGGCTTCTCTTCAATAGAGCTTTTTAGGGCCTTCTGGATACTAGTGCGCATAAGGCACAAAGAGAGTAGCATTACGTTTTCACATAAAGTTTGCTTTGGTGATCCCTTAATCTTTCTAAGTTCATTTTAGTGGCTTCCAAATAATTATGCATGCTCAAACAAATTTCCAACCAATATGAAATGCACATATAGGTTTCGAGTTTTCATCTCAATCATCATCATAAACCAATCTCATACATCATCGTCATCCTTTCTCATTAATGAGTATCCATCATTTATTCATTCATAGATAGTGAGCATTCATAACTAATAATGAAATTTGATTGGTAAATCACATAGCATAATGTCACATTGACACCACAAATCTAGTGCTTCAATTCGGTTTGATGTTGAAATCACACGAAGGACTTACATCACTCATCCTTCTAAGTTACCTCTTATCCTTTCTTTTTCTCAAATTTATATTTATTCATTAAGATTTTACGTGTTAGCATCTTAATCTAGGTGGCCAAATGGCACCTTTCAAGTTCTTTTCTCTTTGTGTTCTCTTTTGTTCAAGTCTTATGCATGTCGTAAGTATTCTAAGTTCAAGTATTAAGTATTTACCAACTTTTACTTATTTAGGATATTTTAAGTAAACATGGTGAAATGGTAACTTGTACCTTTGTATACATTCTTTTAAATTTTTAATTCTTCTTATATCATTCTAAGATTTCTTGAGTTATACACATTAAGATTTTTAAACTTCCTTTCTCTGTATCAACCTAAAATGGCTGAATATAAGCTCTAGAATCCTAATTTCTTCTAATTCATTTCCTTCCTTCAAATAAGTTAATTTAGATTATATGAAGTCCAACTTCTTCATTTGAATCAACTTATGTATTTTTAAAACTTCTTCTCACTAAGGTAGGCTATGATCAAATTACTTAGTGAACTTCTAACTTCAGGTTTAAGTCATATCCATCCTTCTTAATCATGCCTCTAATAACCTTTGAAATATATTACCTTATGTTCTCATTTTTACTACCTTAGTAATTAGGTCTAATTAACTCTTAAACCTTTAAAGTCTTTTTTATTCTAAACCAAACAATATCTAAGTAGAAATTAATTAATCTTCCAGGTCAATTTATTCCTAAATGGCCGAATGACCTACTTCCTCAAACTCCACCTTTCATACACCTTAATTATATTTTTTACATATTTAGGACCATTACTTGGGCCTATTTAAGGATTGAAACTCATTATTAGTTAATTTAAAACATGGTAGCTGAATTCCAACCTCCTAGACTTAGGTTTCCACAATTTCCTTCTTCACCATAAGATCATTTGCTTAAAAAAATCAATAGGTCTCTTTATCCACATTAAAACTTCTTCATACTTTAAATTCATCCTATTCACATAAAAATGGTCCTTAATTAACCCTAATTATAAATTAAAACCTCCTTTAGGTTAATTAACCACTAAGTGGCAGAACGCCACTCTTCAAGGTTTAGGGTTTCCTTCTCCTAATCCTAGTTGACTTAAGTTGACCATTACTTGGGGATCAAGTTTGTACTTCATAATTGACATCTTCTAATGAAATATTAAGTATTTTTTACTCAAAAATTAATGGGATGGCCGAATTTGATATTTACCATTGCTTAAGTTATGGTAAATTTTCTAGTTACCCATTTTAAGCTAATTTGAGAATTTTACCACTTAGTAATATTTGGATTTTTCCCTAAGTTTACCTAGGCCATATATTCTGAAAATTAACCTTTTAAATGTTGATTAAACCTCCAATTAAATTATTTCCTTGCTAAAATGGTAGATTTATTCCTAACCACATTTTTAACCTATTTTTGCCAAAATCTCTCTAGGGTGGCCGAATGCACTCCTAGAGGTTTTTTACCCATTTTTGCTTTGATTTAATTTGTTCAAAGGTTTATTTTGTTAATTTAAAACCTAATTGCAGAGCTTGATTTGCTTATAAAAATTTAAGCCAAGTTATACTTATGCTTTTGGAGTGGTGGCCAAAAGCCCTCCTTTGTTAGCCAAGGTGATTTTTCCAAGCTTTCACCTCGCACCACCTTGATTCAGTGGTGTTGTGCTTTTGCAGCCCCTCTTGCCTCTTGTCCATGCTTGTTTCTTCCAGATTGTGATGCTTAGGTGCTGGTCATGATGAGTTTTGGATGCCATACAAGGATTTAGCCACTTTTGGGCTACAAATTACATCTTTTGTGTGGTAGCTTTCTAACTAATGTCCAAAGGAAACCTTTGGAACTTATTACATAAATTTATTCCACCGCTTAACATACATAATCAGAGGTACATATCCCACACAGAAATCATGACAAACTCATCACAAGAGATAAATCACAATATTAAAACTTAATCATCAAAACAAGCAACATATCACTTTTCTCAAGCATTAAAAGGGTAGAAGGCACTTAGAAGAAATTTAATCGATGGGTTTTGTTTTAAAATTATTTTTGAAGCTTTGATCAGTTTCATGCTTTCATGAGAAAGGTTTTGAAGCTTATTTGAAAGAGGAGATGTGGTTCTTGGAGTAGATGAGATCCGCAAGAACACATGTTCTCCCACTGCAAACTCTAGAGGTTTTCTTCTCTTATCGGTATAGCTCTTTTGTCTGCTTTGAGAGGTAAGAATCCTATCTTTGATCTCTCTAATTTGTTCTATGGTTTGCTTGACTAAATCTGGACCTAATAGGCTTTGCTCCCCTATTTCATGCCAACACAATGGCGATTGACACTTTCTACCATACAAAGCTTCATAGGTGCCATCCCTATGCTAGCATGGTAACTATTGTTGTAAGCAAATTCTATCAGGGGTAACTGGCTAACCCAGCTTCCAGGTTGATCTAAAGCACAAGCTCTAAAAGTATCTTCCAAGGTGTGAATATTCCTTTCATACTGTCCATCTGTTTGAGGGTGATATGCAGTACTTAAGTGCAACTTGGTTCCAAATGCACTCTGTAGAGCTTTCCAAAATCTTGAGGTAAATCTAGGATCTCTATCAGATACTATGGATGATGGTGTTCCGTGCAACCTCAAAATCTCCTTAATATATATTTGTGCTAAACGTTCTAAGGAATAGGTTACCTTAATGGGTAGAAAATGAACAGATTTGGTCAATCTATCTACTATTACCCAAATTGTGTCTAATCCTTCACGAGTTTTGGGCAATCCTACTACAAAATCCATTGTAATTCCTTCCCATTTCCACTCAGGTATGTCTAAAGGTTGTAGTAATCCGGATGGCTTTTGGTGTTCTATCTTCACTTTTTGGCAAACTAAACATTTATTAACAAATTCAGCCACATCTTTCTTCATTCCTATCCACCAAAATTGTCTCTTCAAGTCTTGGTACATCTTAGTGGTTCCAGGGTGTATAGTAAAATGGCTCTTATGGGCTTCTTCTAGAATCCTTTTTCGTAAATCTTCCACTCAAGGCACACAGATTCGTCCCTTGTATCTCCACAAACCATCTTGGTCTAGAACTATTATTCCTACTTCACCTTCCATCATTGTGGAAATCCATTTCTTAAATTCCTGATCTTTTATTTGAGCTACTTTTACTTCATTTTTGAAATCACTAGTCACCTGCAAATGACTCAATCTAATGCTACCTTCCCTCAGATTCATCCCTAAATTCATGTCTCTAAATTTTCCTATCAACTCCATTTCTTTTACCATTAACCAAGAAACATGCAAAGACTTTCTACTCAATGCATCAGCTACCACATTGGCCTTTGCAGGGTGGTAATTCAATCCAAAATCATAATCCTTCAAAAATTCCATCCACCTTCTTTGCCTCATGTTCAACTCCTTCTGATCAAACAAATATTTCAAACTCTTATGATCAGAAAATACTTCAAATCTCACTCCATAGAGGCAATGTCTCCAAATCTTGAGAGAAAATACTACTGCTGCTAGTTCTAGGTCATAGGTAGGGTAATTGGTCTCATGCGGTTTCAATTGTCTAGAAGCATATGCCACTACTTTTCTTTCTTGCATGAGCACACAACCTAGTCCTCTTCCTGAGGCATCACAATACACTTCAAACGTACCATTCGGGTCTGGCAGCACTAGCACTGGGGTTGTGGTTAATCTCTCCTTGAGTTTTCGAAAACTCTCCTCACACTCCAGAGTCCAAAGGAAAGGGCTATTCTTTCTTGTAAGTTTGGTTAAAGGTAGGGCTATCTGGGAAAATCCTTGGATAAACCTACGATAGTAACCTGCTAGTTCTAGAAAACTCCAAATCTCTGTCACAGAAGTCGGTCTCTCCCACTTGGTGATGGCTTCTATTTTACTAGGATCTACAGACACTCCTCCTTGTGACACCACATGACCTAGAAACTTCACTTCCTCCATCCAAAATTCACATTTAGACAATTTTGCATACAACTAAGATATCATCAATGAACACAACAACAAACATGTCCAGGCAGGATCTAAAAATTCGGTTCATGTAGTCCATAAAGACTGCAGGGGCATTAGTCAGTCCAAATGACATGACAGTGAACTCATAGTGTCTGTATCAAATCCTAAAGGCTATCTTAGGGATATCCTCATCTGTCGCAACCGTAATTCTGACGAGACGACGAACTTGATAAAATTTTGAAAATATGGATTTATTTGAGATGTGTGAAGTCGCCACCAAATTTTTATTTAAGGGAAAATATTTAGAAAAACCGTAATTTGAAGATGAGATTCAGGTTCGGGAGTCGATTATGAATGGGGAAGGTGTTAGGTACCCCATTAACCCGTTCCGAAGAACGGCACCCTTAAACTGAGTGTGTGATTATTTGAAAGCAGTTTGATCCCTTAGTTAATGTGAAAATGAATAAATTGAGGGAGGTTAGCCTGACAGGACTTGATCCTGCTCCTACGTATTCCCCGGTGCAATGGAAAATTCAAGGCTTACGTAGTTCTGGTTTATGAAGGCTTGACCTTCAAAAAAACGCTTGAGAAAAGAGTATTTAAAGATTCCATTTTTGAGAAATTTCTTATTTTTTTGGGGGATCTTCAGTCCACTCATGCACAAGGCCCGAGGCAGCTAAGGCAGCACGGGGACCTATACGAACTACTAAATGTTGAACAGCAAGTGAACCGCCAGTTCCCCATTTAGAGTGCATTGCGTGAGACCTAGAATCCCAAAATATTAGTAAAAGAAATTTTTAAAGTTTTGAAGAAGACCTCAAGTCCACTCATGCATAAGGCCCGAGGCGGTTAAGGCAGCACAGGGACCCATACGAACTACTAAATGTTGAATAGCAGGTGAACCGCCAGTTCCCCATTTAGAGTCCATTGCGTGAGACCTAGAATCCCAAAACATTAGTAAAAGAGATTTTTAAAAAATTTTGAAAAGAGACGATTAGCAAATGATCTTGATTCTTGAGTAAAAACAAACTTGAATCTCAGAGGGAAGAGTTTCGTTTTGAGTTTTGAGGCAATTGGGGTTTAAATGGAGTTTTGGTGTAGTTTTGTAATTATTAGTGTAACATCCCAATTTTTCTATGATTAATGTTTGAGGCTACAAATGGTTTCTAGAATAAAACTAGGTGAAATTAGGAGCCACAAACAGAGAAATTAGGAAGTTTGGTACAAATGCCGAAAATGCCCTTACACCTGGGCAGCTCAAATAATGAGCCAGAAAAATGTAAATACAAGTATAAGACATCTTGGAGGGATTATAAACATCATGTATGGTTAAAAGTAGTGAGAAAAATTTAGAAATCTGAGAATGGATGAAAACGCCCTTTCGAAAACCTCGAAAATGACCAAAATGCCCCTAGGAGCTGTACCTTTTGCACAAAGCTAGTCAGTTCCCATAAAAATATCAAATGACCTTAGATTAACATGGGAACGAACAAAAAAGTCTTAGAAATATCAGAGGAACAATTTGGGAAATTTTTCGGCAATGCTGAGAAAAATTACGAAAACGCCCCTAGAAGGCCGGGAGGGCAGGATAAGGTGATAAACATGCCAAAAGTGGGCCCCACACCTATGTGCACGAAATGCAACAGCTGGAAAGGTGGTGGTGAGTCACCAAAATGAAGTCAACCAAGTCTTCCACAAAAAGATAAAAATGAATAGTAAAAAGGTTACTTTAACCATGGTAAAGACTAACTAACCTTGGTTAATTAAAAGTAAAACATGCTTAGGGTAAATTAATCATAATTAGAGGAAATATCAGCCTAATTAACACTAATCTAAGCCTAAAAGGACAATTCCTTGAATTTTGATTTATTTTGGAAATAGGAAAAATCTAGGCAAAATTACCAAAATACCCCTGAGTGCAAAACTAATTCCACTTGGCCCATACGAGTCCGAATTTTTTGGGACCCTTGGGACCCCATTTGCTTCAGATTTTTCAGCTTAGAAACTCATCAAAATCCTCTCCATTCTCTCCAAGCTTGCCATAACTCCAAAACACCCAAAACTTACACTTTAAGCCTAAGTCTTCATCTTTAAGACTTAAGCTATATTAAAGCTATAAACACTTAAGCCCCACCACCATCCTTTGTCCACATCCAGAGCAGACCAAAGGGGACCCAAGGCAGCCTTTAAAGCACACAAAAACACTAAGGAGGTATTCAACAAGTAGGATCTTTCTACTTGTCTTTTTATGCTTTTAACTTGCCTTTTTATGGTGTGTTTGTGTTATTTCATGCATCTTTTCTCCAAGATTTGTTTGTCTTCTTTTTTTTTTACTTGTGAGAGTTTAAAACTGTATTTTAACCTTTCAAAATCAACCCCACCCATTTTTGGTGATTTTTGAAAAGAAAAACAAAGTTTGTTCGGTTAAAAGTGCTTCTATGGCACTTAGAAGAAATTTAATTGGTGGGTTTTGTTTTAAAATTATTTTTGAAGCTTTGATCAGTTTTATGCTCTCATGAGAAAGGTTTTTGAAGCTTATTTGAAAGAGGAGATGTGGATCTTGGAGTAGATCATGAAGATCTACCCTTTTAATGCTTGAGAAAAGTGATGTGTTGCTTGTTTTCATGCTTGTTTTGATGATTACGTTTTAATATTGTGATTTATCTCTTGTGATGATTTATGTTCTGGATCTGCACCTCTGATTATGTAAGTTCAGATCTGAAATAAAGTTTTGTAATAAGTTCCAAAGGTTTCCTTTGGACATTAGTTAGAAAGCTACCACGCAAATGATATAATTTGTAGCCAAAAGTGGCTAAAATCCTTGTATGGCACCCTAGACTCATCATGGCCAACACTTAAGCATCAAAACATGGATGAAATAAGCATGGACCAGAGGCAAGAGGGGCTGCACGAACCTAACACAACTGAACCAAGTTGGTGTGAGATGGAAGATTTGAAGAAATTACCTGGGCTAACTAAGGAAGGCTTTCGGCCACAATTCCCAAGCAAGCTTTACTTTCATTAAAATTTGTATAAGTAACATAAGCTCTGAAATAAGGTTTTAAATGAACTAAATCAACCTTTAAACAAATTTAAACAAAACAAAAATAAGTTAAAAACCTCTAGGAGTGCATTTGGGCCACCCTAGAGAGATTTTGGCAAAAAAAAAATGCACTTAAAATGGGATTAAGGAAAAATCAAGTATTTTCAACAAGTAAATAACTTATTTGGAGGTTTAATCATTATTTGAAGGGTTAAGTTTCAGAATATATGGCCTAGGTAAGCTTAGGGAAAAATCTCAAAATTACTAAGTGATAAAATTTCAAAATAAGCTTAAAATGGGTAACTAGGAAATCTACCATAACTTAAGCAAGGGTAAATGTCAAATTCAGCCATGCCATTAAATTTTGGGTAAAAATAATTAAGATTAACTTATAATATGTCAATTATAAAGTTTAAACTTGGCCCCTAAGTAAAGGTCAATTAAGGTTAAGACCTAAGTCAACTAGGGCTAGGAAGAAGGAAACCCTAAACCTAAAAGAGTGGCATTCGGCCACTTAGTAGTAAATTAACTTAAAGGACGTTTTAATTTCCAATTAGGGTTAATTAATGACCATTCTTATGTGAATAGGACGAATTTAAATTATGAAAAAGTTTTAAGGTGGATAAAGAGACATATTGATCTTTTTTAGACAAATGATTTTATGGTGAAGAAGGAAATTATGGAAACCTAAGTCTAGGAGGTTGGAATTTGGCTACCATGTTTTAAATTAACTAAAAATGAGTTTTAATCCTTAACTAGGCCCAAATAATGATCCTAAATATGAAAGCAAAATATAATTAAGGTGTATGAAAGGTGGAATTTGAGGAAGTAGGTCATTCGTCCATTTAGGAATAAATTTCCTAGAAGATTAATTAATTTCTACTTAGATATTATTTGGTTTGGAATGAAAGAGACTTTAAAAGTTTAAGAGTCAATTAGACCTAATTATTAAGGTAGTACAAAGGAGAACATAAGGTAATATATTTGAAAGGTTTATTAGAGGCATGATTAAGAAGGGTGGATATGACTTAAACTTGAAGTTAGAAGTTCACTAAGTAATTTGATCATAACATACCTTAATGAGAAGAAGTTATAAAAGATTTGTGAATACTTAATACTTGAACTTAGAATAATTAGGATATGCATAAGACTTGAAACAAAAGATAACACAAAGATAAAAGAACTTGAAAGGTGCCATTCGGCCACCTAGATTAAGATGTTAATACGTAAAATCTTAATGAACAAATATAGAAATGAGAAAAAGAAAGGATGAGAGGTAACTTAGAAGGATGAGTGATGTAAGTCCTTTGTGTGATTTCAACATCATACCGAATTGAAGCATTAGATTGGTGGTGTAAATGTGACATTATGCTATGTGATTTACCAATCAAATTTCATTATTAGATATGAATGCTCACTATCTATGAATGAATAAATGATGAATACTCATGAATGAGAAAGGATGATGATGATGTATGAGATTGGTTTATGATGATGATTGAGATGAAAATTCGAAACCTATATGTGCATTTCATATTTTTTAGAAATTTGTTTGAGCATGCATAATTATTTGGAAACCACTAAAATAAACTTAAAAAGATTAAGGGATCACTAAAGCAAACCTTATGTGAAAACATAATGCTACTCTCTTTGTGCCTTATGCGCACTAGTATCCAGAGGGCCCTAAAAAGCTCTACTGAAGAGAAGCCAAAGTTTGCTTCTAGGAGTCAAAGGTTGCTCCAAAAATTCTTCTACTGTGAAGGCATTGAGTCCTTCACCCCTTATGTGGTGGTGACGATCACCCAGGAATGAGCTCATATCCTTAATTTTAGTAGGAGGTGGGAGTACAGTCAGTGAGAAGATATTGCTTCACAAAATTTAATACATGTCTATGTCTAATTGTTTTCTCCCAAAGGTGGTGAAACTAGATTCATAAAGTGTCCCAAAGGTTGGACAAAGAAATGATAAAGACAAAGAAAAGTAGTAAAGAACAAAGTTTAAGACATAGAATAATTGTATGTCGAATGATATCTTATTTGTGATCCCAAAGGTATGAATGTTAAGAATGTTTGGTGAGACACTAAGTTGTATGTTTTGAATAAAACTGATCCACTTCAGAGAAATGTTTTCAAAGAATTAAAAGTAACCTTTTATGTAAGAAATGATTTTTGAAATAAACTAAAGTGGCTGGGACTAAAGTGATGACATTAGAACTAAGTAGATAGCCTACTGAGAAACTTAGTTTCTCATCCCTACTTCTTCCCACTTTCTTCCCAGACACCTTGGATGCTGATCATTATGGTAGCAGTTCACGTACTTGAAGCAGATGTAAGGCGCTCTCTCTAGGAGGTGTACATCGCACTAATGTCAAAAAAAAAAAATGGATGCGAGCATCCTAACTACTAATATGTAGTATTAGCTAACTTATGTATAAATATTGTATAAATATTGTATAATATTTGTAAGTTTATGGTTTCTAATAACTACATGATAAGGCCCACGGGCCTATGACTTATGGTATGGATGAAATGTTATGTATAATTATTGTGTGACATGTGCGTTATGATTTAATCTTATTTATTTATTATAGGCAAATGATAAACGGAAAGAATAATATAAACGCTTAGTATTCCTAAGGTTTTAAACACATGTAGAAATTCGCTTAATGATTTACTTTACCGCTACGCACATTTTATCGACGAGGCTCGCAGTTTATATCAAACAGTTTTAAAAAAAAAGAAAAAATTTACCGTATTTTCATATAAGTATTTTCTGAAATGAATTCCGCATCATGAGATAACAAACTAAAAATGGAACCGAATGATCGACTTAAGCGTGAATTCGACATTCGTTTTTAGGGTGTTATAATTAGGAATTTTGGAGCAATTTGGTAATTATTAGAAATTTTGGGATTTATTTAGCAATTATGAATTTATTTAGCAATTATGCAATTTTTATGAATTTATTTGGCAATTATGAAATTTTATGAATTTATTTGGCAATTATGAAATTTTATGAATTTAGAGGGGCAAAATAGACATTTTAGGGGAAGTAAGGGGCATATTGATAATTATTGAGCCTGGGGCAGTTTTAGCATTAATGGAAAGGCTAGGGGGTAGAATGGTAATTGTAGAGCATGGGACATAACTGATATTAATGGAAAAGCTAGGGGCAGAATGGTAACTGTAGAGCATAGGGACATAACTGGTATTAATGGGAAAACCTTGAGGGCAGAATGGTAATCTTGACACCTGGGGACAGTTTTGGCATTTCATGAAATTTGGGGGGCAGGATAGTAATCTTCGAGCTTGGGGCATATACAGTTTTAGGGGGAAAAATTTGGAAGGGAATAATCAAAATGTCCCATGGAGGGTTTGAAGAGGGGTCTTGGGATTTGAAGACAGACGCACCAACCACTGAGCCCAACGCTCATTTGGGGTTATGGTGTCCATGTTTGGATTAAGACCTGTGTGGTTTGCATGGGCTGCATGGCTTCCTAGCCAATGCTGAATCGAGTTGGGGAACGCCAGAAATTCTCTTCGTGGGCAAGCCATCCAAGAATTCCCTCAAAGAAGCTCAAGGAATTAATAGGATGCCTCCTAATTTACATGTGTGTGCAGTTAGTAAGACTTGGGTCCATGAGAATGATAGGCGGTATCCTTCATTGGTTAGTGACCTAACATCATCATTTCTGTCATCGCAGAGGAGTTCCATCCCAATGATCACATGAGCATGGCATGGTTTCTATCTTGGGTTCCAATGCTATCTTGGCTATTACCCTCCCTGGCGCATTTGGTAACAGTATTGGAATGCCCAAACGCACAAACTCAGAAAATAGACTCCGATTGATGTGGCTGTACTGCTGAAAAGCCATACTCTCTAGAGCTGCATGTTTACAAGTCATTGCCACAATCTTAACCTGCTTAGTCGTTAAGTAGTTGGCCTTATCTACTATTGACTTAAGTAACTTAAATGCTCGACCCTCTTCAAGTTCTTGAAACATGGTCTTAAGAGGATGAAAGCAGCCCATAACAGCCAGCATGTCTCTCTCAAAAGACTCACCTATAAACCCTAGATGTGGTGTATCAAAGAAGAACGAGATGATCTCGAATAAAGGTTGGGCATTCTCTATCCCCAGCACAAGCAGCAAGAAATTGCTCCTAACGTGAATAAGTATGCAGTAACCTAGAGTACCCTGCCATTTCACAAGTGTAACTCACATCCCGTGGCAATCGAAGAGGTCTTGCAAGTCTCTCCATTTCACTCAATAATTCTAATCTTCTAACAAGCATTGCCTTAACATGACCTCGTCGGCTAAAATCAAGATCAGTGGCTAGCTCTTGTTCTCCTTGCCCAAGTTAAAGAGGATATCGTGCAGGGACATCTCTCGATATTATCTTCTCAAATAGGTCATTCAAAGCCAAGTGGCCCAAGATTATAAGTTGACCAATGCCATGGATGGAATGTCGACGTACTGATGCATGCAGATGCGTGGTAGGCTCATTCTAAGGGTGACTATTCATGTGCTTATTAACTCATGCACGATGTACAGGGGCCCGTCGTGATCTCTACTCCAAGGATTCACAACCACCTTTTTGAACAGAGCAACTATTGTTGAAAACAGCATGTGCGATTGAGAGGGTTCCATACAGGATTCTTTTCACCTCATGGCTCTCCAAGAGCTGGTTCAAGCCATTTGCAGATTTAATTTTACGGCGTCTGTGAGCCATCATATTAGAGGGAGCAAGGGAGGACGTTCTGTTTCAGGTCTGGTTTTTAACATAATTAATATCATAGATCTTTTAGGGGAAGAAGCGGCTACTTAAATAATTCCTCACACACTTGCCAATCGTCCCCGATCATTACCCAAGCGAATTTACCACAAACTAAACTAAACTAAAGGTAACCCTCACAGAAATCTTGAAGAAAATCAAAGGGGTTATCGTGGAATCTCAAAGACAAACCTAAAGGTCAACCCAAGTCTTGAAGCAAAACCAGATTATCAGGGGCAGTTCTTGGTTAATTGAGGAAAGGTGCATCGACTTGGTTAGAGGTGAATTGGATGTTCTGGTTTTCTCGCTAGAAGTGAATAAGGTTCCTCAAGATATGATTCGAAATTACTAGTTGTGAATCACTCCTAATCTACATAGTTTCCTCATATAATTCAAGTACTGAGACAAAGATCCCCTAGGTTCTCTAACATGAAGATAAATCTCAGCCATTCTTTAATTTCCTTGCCAAGATTCAGTTATTCTGCATTCCTTCTTGCATTCAATTCATATAGAAGATAGTTTTTGTATACGAACCATGGTGTTTAAAGCAGCTAAACCAGATAGGAATACTAACCTCGATGGAGTTGCGCCTGAAAACTGATCTTGATCGGAGCTAGAGAATCTAACGAACGCCACCAAGTAGAATTGCAGGGTTCTTGAGTTTGATGCTGTGAGGAAAATCAGAGTCTTCTTGCCGCAGGTTCCGAAAGCGATTCTCTCTTCTTTTTTCAAAACCAAAAAAGACCAACCCCCTGATTCTGACTCTCTCCCTATTTATAGGGATTTTTCTTTTTAATTTTAATTTTCATTATTTTTAATTTGATTTTTCTTTTCAGATTTTTAGATTTTCAATTTTTCCAATTTTTATCTTTTTCTTTCATTTCTTAATTTCTTGGCTTTTAATTTTGAAATTTCTTTCAAATTGTAGTTTTTTTGTTTTTATTTTATTTTTGCTTGCTTATTATTTTCCTTTTTTTTCCCAGATTTTAATATTTTTCAATTAAAAATTTTATTTTCCCAATTTTAAAAAAAAATTGTTTTGTTTTGATTTTAAAATTGTTGTTGCCTTTTCAACTCCTTTAATTGTTTTTCTTCTTCCCTTTTTTTTATTTTTTATTTATTTTTATTTTGATTTATCATTTTTTAGTTAATTAATTTTCATATTTCCAGATTCTTGAAGTATTTTTTTATTTTTTAGATTTTTCATTATTTTTTATTTATTTTCTAGTTTTTTCATTTTTTCTTTATTTATTTTTTTGATTTTTACTAAATTTCCCAGATTTTTATTTCTTACGAATATTTGTTTATTTTCTTTTCTTTTCTTTTGTTTTCACTATTTATCTATGTTTCTTTATGTATTTTGAATTTCTTGGGGTTTTTAATTTAGGTTTATCCACTAATTGACTTAAAATGGGTCTCGGACATAATTGAATGTTTACAGGCATTAGTCAGTCCAAATGACATGATAGTGAACTCATAGTGTCCGTATCATGTCCTAAAGGTTGTCTTAGGGATATCCTCATCTCTTACCCTAATTTGGTGGTATCCTGATCTCAAATAAATTTTTGAGAACACTACAGCTCCTCTCAATTGATCCAACAAGTTATCTATCCTAGGCAATGGGTATTTGTTCTTAATGGTCACTTTATTCAACTGCCTATAGTCCACACACAGTCTCATACTTCTGTCCTTCTTCTTAACAAACAACACCGGAGCTCCCCAAGGTGATACACTCGGGCGTACGAACTTCTTAGCTAGAAGGTCCTCTAATTGAGTTTTGAGCTCAGCCAGTTCTACCGGAGACATCCTATACGGAGCTATTGATATCGGTCCAGTTCCAGGCACTAAGTCTATTGAGAATTCTGTTTCTCTTACAGGAGGGAATTGGGGTATGTCATCAAGGAATACCTCAGGATACTCTCTTACCACAGGGATTTCATCAACTCTCAGTTTTGTCTTAACCTCACTAGTTAACAGGAGAATATATCCTTGCATTTCTCTCCTACCACTATCTAGACTAAGGGAATTTAAAACAAGCTCAATTTGTTTAACAGTTTCAATCTCAGCAGCAGGAAACACAATATTTTTATTTAGACAATCAATATACACATGATTCCTAGAGAGCCAATCCATTCCTAGAATTATATCCAGTCCAGCCAAAGGCAAACAGATAAAATCAAATGCAAATACTCTATCAAGCAAGGAGAATGTACAGTTTAGGCAACTCAAACAAGTTTTTACCGGTTTACCTATAAGAGTAGAAATTAGCAGTTCATATGGAAATTCAGACACAGACAATCCTAGTCTCTTCACGCAATCATGAAAAATAAAAGAATGCGTTGCACCAGAGTCATACAATACATTTAAAGAATAACCATTTAAAATGAACCTACCTCTCACGAGATCAGTAGAGCGGTTTGCCTCCTCAGCGTTCAAAGTGAAGACCCTTCCTTAATCCATTCATTGGCCTTATCGGGGTTTAGAGTTCCTTTGAAAATTGGCAGGTTCATCTTTCTAAATTCAGTGCACCTTACTCGGTTAGGGTTTGCTACAGAGGTATTGACAACTCCTTCATTATTCTTTGACTTCACTCCATTCTATCCATTATGCCTTGCATGATGGTGTTCATATACCTCATGATGGGGCTTAGATTTCATCTAACCTTAGGGTTTTCTACATTTCTAGGGCAGCCTCTATGATGCCTGGTTTCTGCCATTGGTTGCTGAGCACACATGCACAGAAATTGAGGTGATCAGGCTCAACACTGAAATCACGCATATCAGCAACCAACATTAGAAAACATCAGGCAGTCACGCACTAACTAGACTATCTAGGTTCGAAGCATGACTTCTAAGTCCTATCGCAGAGATCTTACGCATGCTCTAGAAGCATAGTCAGACCATCCTCAGGCTCCTTTAAGGATGAACTGCTCTGATACCATAATATAACACCCTAAAAATGAATACCAATTTCTACATACGTTTCAAACCTTAGGAATACTAAGCGTTTATATTATTCTTTTCATTTATCATTTTCCTATAATAAATAAATAAGATTCAATCATAACACACATGTCACATAATAATTATACATAACATTTCATATATACCATAAGTCATAGGCCTATGGGCCTTATCATGTAGTTATTACAAACCATAAACTTACAACTATTATACAATATTTACACATAAGTTAGCTAATACTACATATTAGTATTTTGGATGCTTGCATCCAATTATTTTTTTGACATTAGTGCGATGTACATCTCCCAGAGAGAGTGCCTCACATCTGCTTCAAGTACGTGAACTACTACCATAATGATCAGCATCTAAGGTGTCTGGGAAGAAAGTGGGAAGAAGTAGGGATGAGAAACTAAGTTTCTCAGTAGGCTATCTACTTAGTTCTAATGTCATCACTTTAGTCCTAGCCACTTCAGTTTATTTTAGAAATAATTTCATACATAAAAGGTTACTTTTAATTCTTTGAAAACATTTCTTTGAAGTGGATCAATTCTATTCAAAACATACAACTTAGTGTCTCATCATACATTCTTCTTGTCATTCATAACTTTGGGATCACAAATAAGATATCATTTGACGTACAATTATTCTATGTCTTAAACTTTGTTCTTTACTACTTTTCTTTGTCTTTATCATTTCTTTGTGCAACCTTTGGGACACTTTATGAATCTAGTTTCACCACCTTTGGGAGAAAACAATTAGACATAGACATGTATTAAATTTTGTCAAACAATATCTTCTCACTGACTCTACTCCCACCTCCTACTAAAAAATAAGGATATGAGCTCATTCTAGGATGGTCGTCACCACCTTAAAACTTGGTGAAGAAACTTAAGTCTTCACAGTAGAAGGATTTTTGGAGCGACCTTTGGCTCCTAGAAGCAAACTTTGGCTTCTCTTCAGTCGAGCTTTTTAGTGCCGTATGGATACTAGTGCGCATAAGGCACAAAGAGAGTAGCATTACGTTTTCACATAAAGTTTGGTTTAGTGATCCCTTAATCTTTTTAAGTTCATTTTAGTGGCTTCCAAATAATTATGCATGCTCAAACAAATTTCCAACCAATATGAAATGCACATATAGGTTTCGAGTTTTCATCTCAATCATCATGATAAACCAATCTCATACATCATCATCATCCTTTCTCATTAATGAGTATCCATCATTTATTCATTCATAGATAGTGAGAATTCATAACTAATAATGAAATTTGATTGGTAAATCACATAGCATAATGTCACATTTACACCACCAATCTAATGCTTCAATTCGATTTGATGTTGAAATCACACAAAGGACTTACATCACTCATCCTTCTAAGTTACCTCTCATCCTTTCCTTTTCTCAAATTTATATTTGTTCATTAAGATTTTACGTCTTAGCATCTTAATCTAGGTGGCCGAATGATACCTTTCAAGTTCTTTTCTCTTTGTGTTCTCTTTTGTTCAACTCTTATGCATGTCCTAATTATTCTAAGTTCAAGTATTAAGTATTTACAAACTTTTACTTATTTAGGATATTTTAAGTAAGCATGGTGAAATGGTAACTTGTACCTTTGTATACATTCTTTTAAATTTTTAATTCTTCTTATATCATTCTAAGATTTCTTGAGTTATACACATTAAAATTTTTAAACTTCTTTTCTCTTTATCAACCTAGAATGGCTTAATATAAGCTCTAGAATCCTAATTTCTTCTAATTCATTTCGTTCCTTCAAATAAGTTAATTTAGATTATATGAAGTGTAACTTATTCATTTGAATCAACTTATATACTTTTATAACTTCTTCTCACTAAGGTAGGCTATGATCAAATTACTTAGTGAACTTCTAACTTCAAGTTTAAGTCATATCCATCCTTCTTAATCATGCCTCTAATAACCTTTGAAATATATTACCTTATGTTCTCATTTTTACTACCTTAATAATTTGGTCTAATTGACTCTTAAACCTTTAAAGTCTCTTTTATTCTAAACCAAACAATATCTAAGTAGAAATTAATTTATCTTCTAGGTCAATTTATTCCTAAATGGTCGAATGACCTACTTCCTCAAATTCCACCTTTCATACACCTTAATTATATTTTTCTTACATATTTAGGATCATTACTTGGGCCTATTTAAGGATTGAAACTCATTCTAAGTTAATTTAAAACATGGTAGCCGAATTCCAACCTCCTAGACTTGGGTTTCCACAATTTCCTTCTTCACCATAAGATCATTTGCTTAAAAAAATCAATAGGTCTCTTTATCCACATTAAAACTTCTTCATACTTTAAATTCGTCCTATTCACATAAAAATGGTCCCTAATTAACCCCAATCGTAAATTAAAACCTCCTTTAGGTTAATTAACCACTAAGTAGCCGAACGCCACTCTTCAAGGTTTAGGGTTTCCTTCTCCTAACCCTAGTTGACTTAAGTTGACCATTACTTGGGGACCAAGTTTATACTTCATAATTGACATATTCTAATGAAATATCAAGTCTTTTTTACTCAAAAATTAATGGGATGGCCGAATTTGACATTTACCATTGCTTAAGTTATGGTAAATTTTGTAGTTACCTATTTTAAGCTAATTTGAGAATTTTACCACTTAGTAATTTTTGGATTTTTCCCTAAGTTTACCTAGGCCATATAATATGAAAATTAACCTTTTAAATGTTGATTAAACCTCTAATTACATTATTTACTTGCTAAAAATGGTAGATTTATCCCTAACCACATTTTTAACCCATTTTTGCCAAAATCTCTCTAGGGTGGCCAAATGCACTCCTAGAGGTTTTTTACCCACTTTTGCTTTGATTTACTTTGTTCAAAGGTTGATTTTGTTAATTTAAAACCTAATTTCAGAGCTTGATTTTCTTATAAAAATTTTAGTCAAGTTATACATATGCTTTTGGAGTGGTGGCCGAAAGCCCTCCTTTGTTAGCCAAGGTGATTTTTCCAAGCTTTCACCTCGCACCACCTTGATTCAGTGGTGTTGTGCTTTTGCAGCCCTTCTTGCCTCTGGTCCATGCTTGTTTCTTCCAGATTGTGATGCTTAGGTGCTGGTCATGATGAGTTTTGGGTGCCATACAAGAATTTAGCCACTTTTGGGCTATAAATTACATCTTTTGTGTGGTAACTTTCTAACTAATGTCCAAAGGAAACCTTTGGAACTTATTACATAACTTTATTCCACCTCTTAACATACATAATCAGAGGTGCATATCCCACACAGAAATCATGAAAAACTCGTCACAAGAGATAAATCACAATATTAAAACTTAATCATCAAAACAAGCAACATATCACTTTTCTCAAGCATTAAAAGGGTAGATCTTCATGATCTACTCCAAGATCCACATCTCCTCTTTCAAATAAGCTTCAAAAACCTTTCTCATGAGAGTATAAAACTGATCAAAGCTTCAAAAATAATTTTAAAACCAAACCCACTGATTAAATTTCTTCTAAGTGCCTTAGAAGCACTTTTAACCGAACAAACTTTGTTTTTCTTTTCAAAAATCACTAAAAATGGGTGGGGCTGATTTTAAACGGTTAAAATACAGTTTTAAACTCTCACAAGTGAAAACAAAAGAAGACAAGAAAATCTTGGAGAAAAGATGCATGAAAGAAAACAAACACACCATAAAAAGACAAGTTAAAAGCATAAAAAGACAAGTAGAAAGACCCTATTTGTTGAAGACCTCCTTAGTGTTTTTGTGTGCTTTAAAGGCTGCCTTGGGTCGCCTTTGGTCTGCTCTGGACGTGGACAAAGGATGGTGGTGGGGCTTAAGTGTTTATAGCTTTAATATGGCTTAAGTCTTAAAGATGAAGACTTAGGCTTAAAGTGTAAGTTTTGGATGTTTGGAGTTATGGCAAGCTTGGAGAGAATAAAGAGGATTTTGATGAGTTTATATGCTGAAAAATATGAACCAAATGGGATTCAAATGGTCCCAAAAAATTTGGACTCTTATGGGCCAAGTGGAATTAATTTTGTACTTAGGGGTATTTTGGTAATTTTGCCTAGATTTTTTCTATTTGCCAAAATAAATCAAAATTTAAGGAATTATCCTTTTAGGCTTAGATTAGTGTTAATTATGCTGATATTTCCTCTAATTATGATTAATTTAACCTAAACATGCTTTACTTTTAATTAACCAAGGTTAGTTAGTCTTAACCATGGTTAAAGTAACCTTTTTACTATTCATTTTTGTCTTTTTGTGGAAGACTTGGTTGACTTCATTTTGGTGACTCACCACGATCTTTCCAGCTGTTTCATTTCGTGAACATGGGTGTGGGGCCCACTCTTGGCGTGCTTATCACCTTATCTTGCCCTCCCGGCCTTCCAGGGGCGTTTTTGTAATTTTTCTTAGCATTGCCGGAAAATTTTCTAAATTGTTCCTCTGATATTTCTAAGAATTTTTGGTTCATTCTCATGTTAATCTAAGGTCGTTTGCTATTTTTATGGAAACTGACTAGTTTTGTGCAAAAATTACAGCTCCCAGGGGCATTTTGATCATTTTCGGTGTTTTCGAAGGGCACTTTCGTCCCTTCTCAAGTTTCTAAACTTTTCTCACCACTTTTAACTATACATGATGTTTATAATCCCTCCAAGATGTCTTATACTTGTATTTCCATTTTTCTAGCTCATTATTTGTGTTGTCTAGGTGCAAGGGCATATTCGTCATTTGCACCAAACTTCCTAATTTCTCTTCTTTTGGCTCTGAATTTCACCTAATTTTATTCTAGAAACTATTTGTAGCCTCAAACATTTATCATAGAAAAATTGGGATGTTACAACTCCCACTTAATTAATCTTCTCATTCCAAAAATCAACATACCATGACTTTGTAAAAATTTCTTCAAGCTTCTTCCTTGTGCAACAAGTTTTCTTCCTCTGTTATCTTTCCCCTACTCCCAATTTTTTTTACCAAATTTGAATGTTATCTCCTATTCTATTCACTCATATTATAGATGAGTGTATTGCCTTGGATCGATGATGAATGCCATTTATGTTAACATTTCGCACTTTGCATGCCATTTCTTTTATTTCTTTTAAATTTTGAATGTTAGAAAATGGATGTTTGAAGGTGCATCTTCAGTGAAGGATGAGGTAGAAGCTAGTATTGATGGAGGCACCATTCTAGGAAGAGCTAAGCCTTTTCTTCTCCGCCACCTAGGAGGCCAAGGATAAGGAGGATCTTCCCTCACAAGCACTCAACTAAGAAGAGGTAAAAAAGAGAAATATTTTCACTCAATTAAGCTCAAAGTGAATTGTGAATAAAAGTTCCAAAAAATGATTTACATGATACCTATATATAGGCTAGTCTTGGGTGGATTTGAGAAGCTAGAATCCACCTTCTCTTTGGTGTCTTTGGGCTTGGATTTTGGCCTAATAATAGAGCCATCATCCATCCTTATGCAACCTCTAAATGATCCTAGATAGGCCCAAGTTAGCCTAGAAAAGTACACCCAAAATGGGCCAAAACCTAAGTGGGCCCACTAATCCTAAATATAGATAAATGATGAAGGTCCTCTGCTAAGTCCAATCGAGCCAAGTAAGGATATAGGAAAACGGATCTTGAAGAAGATCATCCTTGAGATTGAGTAGGGCTTCGACCTCTCTCTGGAGCTTCTAGGCTTTGGATCTAGTAATGGGCCCAATAAGCCCAATGGATCTTCCTAGAGGAGCCTTTATACTAGTGCTATCTGTAGAGATCTCTACATCACATGTCTTCTAACAACCTAAGCAATCCACTGAAACTTTTATCACTCCACCCATTTCTTACCTTCAAATTGAATAATCTTAACATTACTAATAATTGTTAAAAATTAGTGCATCTTGAATGCAAAGTTTTCTCTGCATCATTGCATAAGTTACCATACATATTTCTTGTTGAAAAGACTCAAGTCTATATCACAGATCATGTGCTTTATTTGATCTTTCACATATATCGGCCTCTCTTATCTTAGACACACTTTGCATGTGTAATAATTCATCATGCCATATCCATCTTGTGTAAATTTTTCAAACCTCATCACAAAAAACACGTTCTTTGATTTCATGAAGGTTCAACTATCTCTTATTTAGAAAACAAACATAAGAACAATAAGATCGTCCATTAACATGAGGAATATTTATCTGTACCAATTTAATATCCATCCACCTTATTCTCATATTGATCACTTTTCCATTTAGCATTTATCCAACTACGATCCATACTATACAAGAATAATACATGAATTAGGATACCCGTTAACCAGGTTGCTCATAATCACAATATTACATCCTCTTTATTGGTAAGGCCCTATCCCATTGAAGAAAAAAGTTTTTTTATTAATGGGTTAACATACTCCTTAAATCTTGAATATCATACTTTGTGAAATTTCGGTAACATGTCGCATTAGTCCCCAGCCACACAACTTGATTATGGTATCATATACCATGATGAAACGTGCATCTAGAGATAATCCAAAATAAACTAAACTAAAATTTCATCAAGTACAATTTACAAGATTTGAGAAGAAATTATTAACTACCAAATAAAAAAAATTAGTCCCAAACTATTCAACTTGGACAATTCAAGATTTAATATAATGAGTGGTTTACTCATTAAGAAATAAAATCACTATATTCTAATTAGAGGCTTGGATAAAGCTAGAAATCTCAACAAAAAATTGTGAAGGTTAAGTTACATTTGCTTGAAGTTGGAAGCATCACCAAGGAATGGATGAGCCATCTTCTTTTCCACCTTGGAGGAGCCAAGGAAAAGGAGAAACCCTTACAGTCTAACTCAGAGAGAAGAGAAATGAAAAGAGAAAAATACTCTCAGTTCCTTCACAAATCTGAATTATGATTCAAAAGATACAAAATGAAGCATAAGGTGCCTTTATATAGGCATGAAGGAGGCACTAAAGGGTGGGACAAGCACACGGCCTTGGATCCGCATATGGAGAGGGAATTTAGGCTTGGATGAAAGCCCAATAATGAGGTCCTCTTCTTTCCTCAATGCATCCTCTAAGTAGGCCAAGGTAGGCATAAAATTCTTAAGTTAAAAATTACACAAAAATAGGGTTAAAGCTTATACAAATTGGGGCCCACCAAGAACCTAGAATAAAAAGAAAAAGTTAATTCCTAGGCTACACTCTACGGAGCCACATGATGATGTGGGAGGTGGAAGCATGAGGAGAATCATCAGCCTAAAGGTTGAGCAATTCTTTTAACCATTCCATGAAACTTTTTGACTTTGGCTCTGGTAATGGGCCTAATGGTCCTGTTTGGTGGTGCCTCTACATGAGTGTTCTCTGAAGTGATCTCTACATCATATTCAATCTCAAATAGGAATTTAAGGTTATAATCAAATTTCAATTCAAAAAAAGAAAGAAACTTAAATTAGAAAGAGCAAGATAATTAAGACATGATAATTACACTAAAGTATACAAAATCCAACATATATTATTTGAGGAATTGAAAAAATTAAGAATGGGTATAAGTTCTTACTAGAATTAGGATTCCTTAATTTTTACAAGAAGAATTTAATGCCAAGAAATATCTTATAGGCTTAGTGACTCGGTTTTTCTTTGTGATTATAGTTTACAACCTAAACTCTTCTAATTTAAATCTTATTGTAGAGTTAAACTAACTAACTCATCTTTAAAATTTAGATCCTTCTAAACTTATTCACCTAATTAAATCATACCATCTCATTAATTCATATTATCCCTTAATTCCTATTTAAAATATGCTTTAATGGAAAGGGCTCAATATCATGCTTTTTATTTTTTGTAAACGCTGGGAAATTTTTGAGCTATGGTACTTGATTCAAAAAATAAAAAAATGGAGAAGAATTTGGAGGTTGAAATTCTTAAAATTTAAACTTTCAATTTATTACCTTATTCTTCTTGGAATTTATGAACTCCTCTTAATGGCGTAATATATTAATCACATATTCTATGTATTATGGTTTTCCATTCTTTGGTGTAATTACAAATTGACTATAGATCCCATTCTGGGTACTCTGCATGTTTTCTTGATTGAATATAAGATATGATGTGTGGTATTGTGTCCTCTATCTAGTTTTAACCTTTGATTAAGTATATGGAGTATAAACAAGTAAGTTATAAGAATATAGGTAAGGTCCTCATTAGGTTCATTTTTATAAACAATTTATGTAATTGAGAAAAATTACAAACCGAAACATAGATCGTTTAGGAAGAACAACTTGGAAGAGAATGAAGGTGTTAGTGAAATCATAATTTTCTAGTGAAGTTTCATCTATAAATAGGTAGTTGTTTGTGAATTTTGGGGTTAATTAGCAGTATCCTTAATTAAGATGAATGAATATAATCTAGGTGGAATACTTTTGAAATATTAAAACTAAGATAAAAATCAATCAAAGGTACAACACCAACACAACAATGCAAAATTGGTTTGCATTTATTTTCCCTAGCTCTACTATTTTACTATTTTTGGGTGCCTTGTAATTTTTAGTATACTCTATTATAATAATGAACAAGACTATAGTTTATTTTCTTTTGTTTCTAAATCACTGATTACCATAAAGTTAACACTTAAGGATTAAATTGGTGGATAAGAGTGATAGCAATCTCAGAAAGTCATTTAAGGAAGCTAAGAAGAATGCACCCTCTATTATCTTTATTGATTAGATAAATTAAATAGCTCCAAAGTGGGAGAAGACTCATTGTGAAGTTGAGAGGAAAATTGTTTCCCAACTCTTGACCCTTATGGATAGGCTTAAATCCCATGGATATGTTGGTGCAAATCTAACTACTTTGTGTATTGATTTGTTATTAGGTGTTATTAATTTGGAAGATGAGATCATTGATGTTGAAATACTCAACCCAATGGTAGTGTCAAATAAGCATTTCTAGACTACTCTTGGATCAAGCAATCCTTATGCTCTTCATGAAAAAAATTGTCGAAGTTCCTAACATAAGATGGGAGGATATTGGTGGTGCTCTTAAAAATGTAAAGAGATACCCCCAAGAGACTGTTCAATATCCAGTGGTACACCCTAAAATATTTGATAACTTTGGAATGCCACCTTCAAATAGGGTTCTTTTCTATGGCCCCCTGGTTGTGGCCAAATCCTTTTCTATTTAAACTTCAAACTACCAAATAGAAAAATAAGGAGAACTTGAAGTAGCCTATTCTGATTGAAAAGGAAATGTTTACCCAAATACAGTGGGATATGGAGGAACTTAGACAAAATTCATTGGAAATGGAGATGAAACTAAAGTCTAAACTGGTATGATATGAGGGGAAATTCTAATTATAATTTGACAAAGAAATCAATTATTCAATAAAATGATGTACTATTGCAGAATTAGATACTACTAAAAAGTAGCTAAAAGTTAATGTATTTTGGTTTCTTGTTGTAGTTGAGATCTAAATTTATCTTTAATTAGAATTGGCTATGATACTATGTAAATGAAATGGAGAGCTTGCAGGTTATGTGAAAAAAATGAAAGTCACTCACCAACTTTGTTGTTTTTGGAGAGGGTCTTCTACCTACTAAACTATAGAGCAGAATGAAGAAGCTAGGCTATCATTATTTTAAATATTAAATTCTTTATAAAATAAAAATGAAAAATATTAAAAAATACCATTATAGTGACCATAAAGTACCAATGAGTAATAAAAAACAATGCACTGTCATGCCAAATCCATTATTAACACCATTAAAAAAAATAATGCAAGTTGGACCAACTACAAAAATAGAAGAGTTTAATAGTTATAGGATTGAAAAATCATATAAACTATTTGGAGGCTAAGAAAAATGTACCTTCTTGAGATTACTTGGCCTCAATTGGAAATTTCATTAATAAAGGATCACAACCAACAGTGTTCAAGTATTGTCCTTTCGAATTTGCACAAAGTTGTGATACATGGTGTTATTATTCAGGTTTTAATACTAATATACTAATTGGTATACGAAATAATAGAACTTTAACAGTGTCGCAACCGTAATTCCGACGAGACGACGAACTCGCTAAAATTTAAAAATAGAATTTATTTTGATTAAGTATGGAGTCGCCACAAAATTTTTATTTAAGGGAAATACTTGGAAAAAACCCTGACTCGAGGAAGAGATTCAGGTTTAGGAGTCGGTTACGAATGGGGAAGGTGTTAGGCACCCCACTCCCCCGTTCTGAAGAACGGT
The DNA here is from genome assembly GCA_037954105.1 of Canavalia gladiata. NCBI lineage: Eukaryota > Viridiplantae > Streptophyta > Magnoliopsida > Fabales > Fabaceae > Canavalia > Canavalia gladiata. Next base: position 15,117,686 of record CM075662.1, on the reverse strand, counting down.
ACCCTTAAACTGAGTGTGTGATTTTTTAAAATTGTTTGATCCCTTAATTAATGTGAAAATAAATAGATTGATGGAGGTTAGCATGACAGGACTTGATCCTGCTCCTACGTATTCTCCGGTGCAATGGGAAAGTCAAGGCTTACGTAGTTCTGGTTTGTGAAGGCTTGACCTTCAGAGGTATTTAAAGGACAAATGGAATTTTAAGGAGATTTTCATTCTTTGAAGGGACCTTTAGTCCACTCATGCACAAGACCCAAGGCGGCTACGGCAGCATGGGGCCTATACGGACTATTAAACGTTGAACAGCAGGTGAACCACCAGTTCCTCGTTTAGGCCCATTGCGTGAGACCAAGGATCCCAAAAAAAATAGAACACAACAAAAATAACCAAAATCAGAGATCATTTGACCAATTAAAAACGAAAATGAAAAACATAGATGAAGATCAATCTCAAGAACACACAAGATTTTGGTGCCAAAATTTGAATTCAAATCTCTGAATTTTTAAAAACTATTCTTTGCCTGATATAAAAAATAAAAACCAATCAATTGAAAAATATGGATTATAGGAATCAAACAAAACAATTTGGACATAAATACAATCAGAAATGACCAAGTTATGCACAAATCAAACAGGCTAGGTTAATGTGTGCACTAAGATGAACATGCTTCGGTAATCAGGCGATTAGAATTTCATTTCAGATCCTAATTGGACAAATAATATCATTCCAGAAACTAGAAAGAAAGAAAAATAAAACAAAACAAAAATCACAGAAATCAAAGATCATTTGACAGATTAAAAACAAAAATGAAAAACAGAGATGAAGATCAAGCTCAAGAACACACAAGATTTTGGCGCCAAAATTTGAATTCAAATCTCAGAATTTTAAAAAAATATATTTTTGTAGATCTGAAAAATTAAAACCAACTAATTGAAATATATGGATCATAGGAATCAAACAAAACAAGTTTGACATAAACCCAATCAGAAATGAGCAAGTTATGCACAAATCAAACAAGCTAGGTTCATTTGTGCACCAGGATGAACATGCTTCGGTAATCAGGCGATTAAAATTTCATTTAAGATAAAAATTTGACAAACAATATCATTCCAAAAACTAGAGAGAAATAATAAGAGAATGCAACAAAAATCATTAAAATCGGAGATCATTTGACTAATCAAAAATGAAAACAAAAACCTGAGACGAAAATGAGCTCGAAAATCCGAGAAGCAAGAAACTTAAGCAGAATAAAAGTAGGATCTAACCTCGATTGGAAGGTAATGAAGAACTGGTTTGAAGGCAGAGGTAGAGATTCTCCTAGGTCCTCCCTTCAAAAATTCTGAAAATCCCCTCCCTCAAGTGCTTCTCGTCTCTGCGTTGGTGCTCGATTTCTTCCCAAAAAATGTCAAGAAGCAAAAAAGAACCCCTTCTTTTCCTGTTTGTAGGTATATATAGAAACCTCCCCTTCTTGGCAAGGATCAAGCTCTTTCAAAGAGCCAAAGGCTAGCCCTTCTCTTTTAGCAAGGGCCAAGTCCTTTCCAAAGGCCAAAAGCCAACCCCTTGATTTCAAAATTTTTGTTCCCTACTTTTGATTTTTCAGCTCTTTTTTTCCAATTATCGTTCTTTCTATTATTTTTTTTTTCTGTTTTGCTTTCTATTTTCTGTATTTTCTACTTTCTGTTCTTTCTCCTTTCTGTTTTATATCTTTTCAAATTTTTAATTAACTTAATTTTTGGTTAATTTTAACGATTGGGGGCCTCGGACATAATTGAGTGTTTACAAAACTCTTTCTCGAATTTTAAATCAAGATTAATTAATTCTTTGTTTCGAGAGATCAAGTCTAAATCTTTTCTGAAGCCCCTTTCAAATCGGGCTTGTGACAAGTCAAATTTCATCTCTCAAAATTCAAAAATCAAATTCACGTCAAAACAAATTCATTTTCCAAATCCAACCATTTCTTTTCTTATCTTCATCCAAAATTCAAATACTTTTCAAATTTTTAATTAACATAATTTTTGGTTAATTTTAACGATTGGGCGCCTCGAACATAATTCAGTGTTTACAAAACTCTTTCTTGAATTTTAAATCAAGATTAATTAATTCTTTGTTTTGAAAGATCAAGTCTAAATCTTTTCTGAAGCCCCTTTCATATCGGGCTTGTGACAAGTCAAGTTTCATCTCTCAAAATTCAAAAATCAAATTCACGTCAAAACAAATTCATTTTCCAAATCCAACTATTTCTTTTCTTATCTTCATCCAAAATTCAAATAAAATTCATTTTTTCAAGTCCATTAAATTCTTTTCATCCAAAATTAAAATAAAATTCATCTACCCAAATCCATTTAATTCTTTTCATCCACAATTCAAATAAAATTCATTTTTTCAAGTCCATTTAATTCTTTTCATCCACAATTCAAATAAAATTCATTTTTTCAAGTCCATTTAATTCTTTTCATCCACAATTCAAATAAAATTCATTTTTTCAAGTCCATTTAATTCTTTTCATCCAAAATTCAAATAAAGTTCATTTCTTCTCAAATCCAATTAATTCTTTTCATCCAATTTTCAAATAAAATTCATCTTAGTTCAAGTCCGTTCTTTATCAAGTACATTTCAAATCTAGTTCCATTCCAATCAAGTTTTATTCGTTTCTTCAACATTGAATCAAATTCACTTCTTATATTCAAATTAAATTCTTTTCAAAATATTTTGGACTCTTTGGTCTCATGCAATGGGCTCTAAATGGGGAGTTGGTGGCTCACCTGCTGTTCAACATTTAGTAGTTCGTATGGGCCCCCGTGCTGCCTTAGCCGCCTCGGACCCTGTGCATATGTGGACCGAGAATCCTTTTGTAAAATAAGAAAACTTTATTTTAGAATTCCTAAGTCTCACGCGACGAATCCTAAACATGAACTGGTAGCTTTTTCTACTATTCGAGGTTTAGGAATTCGTATGGATCCCAGTGCAGTCGTAGTTGTCTTGGATCCTATGCATATGTGGACTAAGGATTATCCTTAAAATATTTTCAAAACACTCTAGCCGTCTCTTTTCAAGTAGCTCCGAAGGTCAAGCCTTCGAGCACCTTTCTTCAATCACTCCTTTCGGAGTACCTTCGAAGGTCAAGACTTCAAACCAAACCTGAACTACGTAAGCATTGAATTTTCCATTGCACCAGGGAATACGTAGGAGCAGGATCAAGTCCTGTCAGGCTAACCTCCATCAATATTTATTTTCACTCTAGTTAAAGGGATCAAACTATTTTTGATAAATCACACACTCAGTTTAAGGTTACCATTCTTCCGAACGGGCGAGTGGGGTGCCTAACACCTTTCCCACTCGTAACTGACTCCCGAACCTAAATCTCTTCCTCGAGTCAAGGTTTTTTCCAAATCTGATGTGCCCTAGGAGTGTATGTCAGGACGGAATGTGGAAAAGGTGTGATATGTCTAGGGAATGCATGGATTTTTCCATCGGCTGCCTCTGACAACTTATTTTGAAAATTTGTTTTTCTTGAATTACAACAGATAGCTTATTCTACCTTGAACTCGAAGGTTTCTTGAGTATTATTTTCTGTTGAAGAAACTTGGGCCGATATTTCACCCCAGTTTAGAAAATTCTTGATAATCGAGGAATGCCTCAATTTGAAGGAATTTCGGGCAGACATTTTGCCCCAGTTTGGAAGATTTTTGGCAATCAAGGAATGCCTTAACTTGGGGGGATTTTAGGCAAGCGTCTGTCCCATTTTGAATCTCGATGAAGACTTCGAGGATGACTTCAAATGAATGTTTGTGGGCGTGCATTTTCCCCAGTTTGTACTTGACTCAGAATTTGAGGATGATCCCGAAATTAAATTTTTGTGTGGGCAAGCGTTTGCCCCAGTTTGAGCTTGACTCAGAATTTGAGGGTGACCTCAAATTGGATTTTTGTGTAGGCAAGTGTTTTCCCCAGTTTGAGCTTGACTCAGAATTTTGAGGATGACCTCAAATTGAATTTTTTGTGGGCAAGCGTTTGCCCCAATTTGATCTTGATTCAGCATTTGAGGATGACCTCGAATTGAATTTTTGTGGGCAAGCATCTGCCCCAGTTTGAACTTGATTTGGTAGTGGAAGATGACCTCAAATCAGATTTTGTGGGCAAGGGTTTGCCCTAGTTTGAACTTATTTTAGAATTTCAGGATGACCTCAAATTAAATTTTTGGGGGCAAGTGTTTACCCCAGTTTGGACTTGATCCAGAATTTGAGGGTGACCTCAAATTGAATTTTTGTATGGGCAAGAGTTTGCCCCAGTTTGAACTTGAGTCCTTTTCAATTATGATTGACTCGGACAGTTTTACCCAAGTCTTAATTAGCTTTGAAAAATGAATTATGAGATGCTTGAATGACAAGACACTTATTGCGATGTTTGAATGAATGAAAAAGATGCAATGCTTGTGGTGTTTGAATAGAAAGAATGTGATGTTTTAATCTTATTGACTGCTTTTTTGATGCTTGAAATAATTATTTGATGAAATGGATGCTATGGGATGAATGCAAACCGTGAGATGGTGTTAAAACTTTTTGTTTCTCTCGATTATTTATTTATTTTTATTTTTTTGACATGTCCTTTCTCGACAACCTCATAGTGGGTGTGAAGGGAACCAAAAATCAGGACGAGCTGGATTGACTCAATTTCAGAGTTTTCTTGGTCAAGATCCTGGAGACCCAACGGTGGTCAGTATCATTGAGTAAGACACACTCCTTTTGTGTAATGGCATTATGGCTGGTAGGAGGATGAATCTGTGGGAAACAATCCTGTCATGTTGCAATGGTCGAGGATTCATCCGACTTGTCGTGACTTTTCAAAAATAATCTTTTTATTTTCTTACATTTTCTACATTTCTTTTGAGCATGTGCACTATTGGGGTGTGCGAAGTGATAGGATGGTTCAGAGGAAGGAGATAGGGAATTTTGAGGTTGCATGTTTTAAGGTAGTATGTTTGAAAGAAAAGGGCGAAGAATGTTGGTTTGATTGCCCAAATGGCACCTTTTGATGAAAAATGTCAGTGCTGCTTTTCATAATCTTGATTGTCAAATGAATCAAACTTGAAGAATGGAAAAATTTTGCCCCAGCTTTAGGAAGACATGAGGTGCAAAATGTCATGTTGTCCTGAGATTCCTGGATTGACCTTAACTTTTACTTGGGTTGTTCTCTTGAGTTTTCAACCTAGCAGGTCTTCTGTTTGCCCTAACTTTTGCCTAGGTCGCCCTTATAGGTTTTCAACCTAGCGGGCTTTTGTTTGATTGTGCCCTAACTTTTGCCTAGGTCATTTTTTAGGATTATCGACCTAGCGGGCTTTCTGTTTAATTATGCCCTAACTTTTTCCTAGGCCGTCTTTATGGGCTTTTGGCTTAGCGGGCCTTCTATTTGATTGTGCCCTAACTTTTTCCTAGGTCGTTAGGATTGTCGACCTAGCGTGCTTCTGTTTAATTGTGCCCTAACTTTTTCCTAGGCCGCCCTTTGAGGGTTGTCGACCTAGCGGGCCTTTTGCTTGATTGTGTCCTATCTTTTGCCTAGGTCGTTTTTAGGGTTGTTGACCTAGCAAGCTTTTGTTTGATTACCCTAACTTTTTCCTAGGTTGTTTTGGAGGATTGTCGACCTAGCAGGCTCCTTGTTTGATTGCCCTAACTTTTTCCTAGGCCGCCTTTTGAGAGTTTTTGACCTAGCGGGCCATTTATTTGATCCTAATTTTGCCTGAATTATATTTGGAAACTGGCAAGACATTTTCTGATCATGACTTTGTTGATTTATTTTTGAACTTTACCCTACATTTTCCTGGATTATTTATGGCTTTTAATCCAGCGGGTTTCACTGCTTCTTGAATTTTGACTGATCAGATCTCCTACTGGGTCTTGCTTGGACTGCTTTGACCTTCAATTCAGCGAGTCTTATTTTGCATCCCTAAATTTTGCCTGGATTTGAACTTTCGATCCAGCACGATATTTATTGCTTTAGACAAGATGTCGAATGCACGGTGGTCTGGAATCCCTGGTTAGAATTTTCTTATTCTGCTTCCTCATCAAGCTTTTTCTTTGAGTTTGATTAATAAGACGTTCAAGATTATTTATTACAGCAATGGCATTGTCACCAATTGGTATTGATTGTTTAGGTGTAGGATAAAAGATGGGTTGAATGATGGAAAATTTTAAGAAGTAAAGCCAATAATGTGAAGCACATTCTCAAGAAATATGAAAAATGTAATTTTTGCATTATTTATTGAGATTTATTTACAAAAGATTGATTTTGAAAAATATGACAAATCCTGGATGATTTTACTTGATAGATCAATTTGTGCAAGGAAACTCATGTGCTGCTCCCATTTCTTAGCCAATTGATGAGCTCTCATGATTCGGCACTGGATTATTTCCCACATTAGGAGCAATCTTCCCAAAATCTAGTCATTTAGCATAAACCAGGCTTTGCACCTTACGTTTGAGAACTTGGCAATTTTTTTTAGAATGACCAATGTACTCTGCATGGTAGTCACATATGGCATTTGCATCATACCATTTAGGGTATGGTGGTTCTTAAGGTTTTAGCAAATAGGGGACCACCAAGGAATTCTGGATTAGCTGAGGTAGCAGCTCAGTGTAGGTCATTGGAATGGAATCAAACTAGACAAGATTCTTCTCCTTCTTTTGGCTTTGGTCATGATTTTGGCTTGTGGCTTGTGTTCGAATCGTGTATGGTGTGGGTGGTCGGATTTGCATTGGATAGTTGTAAGCTGAATGGTAGGGTGTTTGGTAGGTCGTGGCAATGTAAGTATATGGTAAGTATGGTGTGTATGGTGGTGGTTGGAAGCCAATTGGACCATAAGGTGCCGCCTGAGGAGTGTATAGGGCTTGACCAGAAACCACATTATAAGTCTCCCCTGTCTTCTTCTTTTCTATAGAGGCATCAACTGTCCCTGCGGACTTGTGCGTGATCCTTCCACGGCGCATGCCACCCTCGATCCTTTCTCCAATGATGACGACATCGGAAAAGCTAGAAGTCACACTACCAATCATCTTGTCATAGAAAGGATCTTGGAGTGTGTCTACGAACGTGCTGACCAATTCCTTCTCAGATAGAGGAGGTTGTAATTGAGCAGGTAGCTCTCTCCATCGTTGAGCGTATTGTTTGAAGGTCTTGTCTCCCTTCTTGGCCATGTTCTGGAGCTGAGTCCTATCAGGAGCCATCTCTACGTTGTACTGGTATTGTTTTAGAAAAGCCTTAGCCAGATCCCTCCAGGAACGGATGTGTGTCCGCTCTAGCTGAGTATACCAGTTGGTAGCTGTCCCGGTTAAGCTGTCTTGAAAGAAATGGACAAGCAGCTTATCATCGTGCATACAGGGGGACATCCTCCTGCAATACATGGTCAGGTGGTTTCTTGGGCAGCTAGTCCCTCGATACTTTTCAAATTCAGGGACCTTGAACTTGGGAGGGATGACCACATCGGGGACTAGGCACAAATCAGATGCGTCTCTAGCTTCGTAAGCGGTCCCCTCGATTGCCCGGATCCTGTCTTCTAGGATTCTCCACTTTTCTTTATCCTCCTTAAAAGGATGGCTTGAATATTCCTCGGTCGGGTGGTGGGGATGAGAAGATGGTATATACACAAGGTGAGGCCCTTGGAGGAACATAGGATGCGTTCCCCCAACAACTGTTTGGTAAGCTTGTAGAGTGGTGTTTGGAGGTAGGTTGTGTGTTTGGGTTTGTGTTTGGGCTTGTATTTGGGTTTGTGTGTGTGCATGCCTATGAGGATACCTATAATGAGCTCCTTCAATTTGTGGAGGCATAGTCAATGGTGAAGGATTTTATGGATTGAAACCAGGAGGATATAATGGTCAGATGGTTCTCCCCGGAACGGATTCCCTTACATCTTTTTGCTTTGATTGTTGGATGGCCTCCATCAGTCTGGCCACTTGATCTTTTAGAGTTCTGACCTCATCTCTCACCTCCTTATTTTGTCTCTCCAGTTCGTCCATGATTCTCGATTGTGTACGAGTCTTATAAGGATGTCGAGGAAGTTGTCTTTCTCCAATATTTCTGTTAAAGTTTAAAAAATAATTTTTGATAAATAACTTAAATGCGAAAATCATGACTGATAAAAATGTTAATGCTTTAATGAGCATGAAAAAGATATGGACTAATTTTTGAACTCTCTTTTTTAGATGATAAATTTATGAATGAATGAATGTTATGCACAAATAATTTTTGGAAATTTTTAAAATTTGACTATTTTGAAAATAATTGAAAGTTGCTTCATTTGTTTTTTTTTTAGCAATTTTATGATTTTTATGAATCTTGACGTTTTTTATTTTGCTAGAGAGTTTTTGGTTTTGTTTGAAAATCTTTTTAGTTATGCTAAGATTTTTCTACAAAGCATTCTTTAGGTTTTAAACATTTCATTTTCTTTCTTTTTGTATTTTTTATATTTTCAATATTTCCAAAAACATTTTTCCAATTTTTCCTAGGAGTTTCTATTTTCCTTGATTTTGATTTTTCTTGATTTTTATTTGTTTATACTTTCTTTTGCTTGATTTTTTTTCCTTGATTTTGTATTTCCCCAATTTCATATTTCCATTTCTTCTCTGCCATCTTGGGTGATTCTGTTCAAATAAATGCCCAGAAGCAATGATTCTTGTATCTCGAAAGAGGTGTCTTCCCTCCTTGCTTCCTATGTGGGTCACCTGTCCTAAGGGTCTATGGCCTTCAATGCATGAACCTCTCGAAAGTGGTTAGTAATCCTGGGGTGTAAGGTCACTAGAGTCAAGTTCCAGTCCATAATACTTGCCACAACAGTAGAAGTAGCCACTAGTTGCAGGACATTATGGATAGGATGCACTCCAGCTGGGATTTTCGTGATAGTCACACAGGACGTAGGCCCCAGCGTGACACCACTAGATCCCTCTATCCTAGGAAACACTCAGACCCGGGTATAGGGCCCCACTCATAAGATGAAATGCATATGTGATGTGTGGAGGGCACACAAATAATTGGGATACCTGCAATTGGGGAAATCGCACAGAGATATATAGCAATATTGTTTGTCTACCCTAAGGTTACAACGAATAGACAAACAAACAAGAGATACATAAAAAAAATGAATTGTGCAATAAATAAATCGTGCAAATAAACAGGGAAGGGATCAATACAGAACGCACTCAATTGAAATGGGCTTGACTCTCTAAAGTCCCCAGTGAAGTCGCCATTTGTCGCAACTGTAATTCCAACGAGACGACGAACTTGCTAAAATTTAAAACTATAATTTATTTTGATTAAGTGTGGAGTCGCCACCAAATTTTTATTTAAGAGAAAATACTTGGAAAAAACCCTGACTCGAGGAAGAGATTCAGGTTCGGGAGTCGGTTACGAGTGGGGAAGGTGTTAGGCACCCCACTCACCCGTTCTGAAGAACGGTACCCTTAAACTGAGTGTGTGATTTTTGAAAATTGTTTGATCCCTTAATTAATGTGAAAATAAATAGATTGATGGAGGTTAGCCTGACAGGACTTGATCCTGCTCCTACATATTCTCCGGTGCAATGGGAAACCCAAGGCTTATGTAGTTCTGGTTTGTGAAGGCTTGACCTTCAGAGGTATTTAAAGGAAAAATGGAATTTTGAGTTCTTTGAAGGGACCTTTAGTCCACTCATGCACAAGACCCGAGGTGGCTAGGTAGCACAGGGGCCTATACAGACTATTAAACGTTGAACAGCAGATGAACCGCCAGTTCCTCGTTTAAAGCCCATTGCGTGAGACCAAGGCTCCCAAAATATTTTGAAAAAGAGCTTTTAATTCTTGAAAGGACCTTTAGTCCACTCATGCACAAGACCCGAGGCGGCTACGGCAACACGGGGGCCTATACAAACTACTAAACGTCGAACAACAGGTGAACAACCAGTTCCCCGTTTAGAGCCCGTTGCGTGAGACCACAGATCCCGAAATATTTGAAAAAGCATTTTAGTTTTAATATAATAAAGATAAGAAAAGAAATGACTTGATATGAAAAAAATGAATTTGTTTTGAAGTGAATTTTTACTTTGAGTTTTAGGTAATGAAACTTGACTTGATCAAGAAGGAGCTTGACTCGGACTTGATAATGTTGAGGAAAGGCATTTGAGGTGGATATGGAAATTTGAGAGGAGGAAAATTAAACTCAAAGTTTAATTTAATTTTATTCAAAGAAAAGAGATAAACTTGACTTTATTTGAAGAAAAAGAATTTGGTTTGAATTTTGGGCTCGAATTGGACTTGATCTAACATAAACTTGACTTGATTTGAAATTAAGGAAAAGAATTGCGAACATGTTTCAATAATGAAGTGATAGAAATTTCATTTCAGATCCAAATTAGACAAATAATATCATTCCAGAAACTAGAGAGAAGTAAAAAGAGAACACAACAAAATTCACAAAAACCAGAGATCATTTGACCAATTAAAAACGAAAATGAAAAACAGAGACGAAGATCAACCTCAAGAACACAAGAGTTTTTGTCGCCAAAATTTGAATTCAAATCTCAGAATTTTCAGAATATATTTTTTGGTAGATCTAAAAATTAAAACCAATCAATTGAAATATATGGATCATAGGAATAAAAAAAAACAAGTTTGACATAAATCCAACCAGAAATAAGCAAGTTATGCACAAATCAAACAAGCTAGGTTCATTTGCACACCAGGGAGAACATGCTTCGGTAATCAGGCGATGGAAATCTCATTTTAGATCAAAATTAGACAAATAATATCATTACATAAACTAGAGAGAAATACTAAGATATCTCAACAAAAATCACGGAAATTGGAGATCATTTGTCTGATTAAAAACAAGAATGGAAAATAGACAAAGATCAACCTCAAGAACACACGAGATTTTGGCGCCAAAATTCGGATTCAAATCTCAGAATTTTTGGAAAATATTTTTTGGTAGATCTGAAAACTTGAAACTAATAAATTGATATATATGGATCATATGAATCAAACAAACCAAGTTTGACATAAATCCAACCATAAATGAGCAAGTTATGCACAAATTAAACAAGCTAGGTTCATTTGCGCACCAAGAGGAACATGCTTGGGTAATCAGGCGATATAAATTTCATTTTAGATCCAAATTAGACAAATAATATCATTCTAGAAACTAGAGAGAAAGAAGAAGAGAAATAAATAAAAATCATCGAAATCGGAGATCATTTGTCTAATCAAAAATAAAAATGAAAAATAGGGACAAAAATAAGCTCAAGAATCTGAGAAGAAGCAAGAAACTTAAGCGGAATAAAGGTCGGATCTAACATCGATTGGAAGATGATGAAGAACTGGTTTGAAGACAGAGGTAGAGAGTCTCCTAGGTCCTCCCTTCAAAAATTCTGAAAATCCCCTCCCTCAAGTGCTCCTCCTAATTTTGGTGAAGGATCTCTCCTTATATAGAAGGAGGAGGGGTTAAAGAATTCCTTCTTATCCAATGTGGGACTTCTTTCCCACATTGAAATTCTTATTTTGGAATTCTTATTTTATTTTGTGTGAGGTTTCTTTGTCTCTTTTCTTATTTTTTCCTCTTTTTATTTTTCTTCTTTTTTTATTCTTTTTTTCATGTTTTTATTTATTTATTTATTTTGTTTTATTTTTCCATTACTTTTATTTTGATTTTTTGAATTATTTTAGACTAAATCAGCTTTTGTCTAAAAACATAATAATTTATTTTGGGTTTTGAATCCTCGGACCTAATTCGGTATTCACAAACAGAAATGGAAGCATGGTATCAAAAGCAAGAACAAATATATCAATAAAAATGCAATAAAGTGAACACTATGATTTCCCCTTTGTCTGGTGTCTTTTCCTTTTTTCTTTCTCTTTGCAAATTGCAAGATTTTATTTTATTTCATGGAGCTAGGAATTAGAATAAGCGAAATGGAATTTTTTCATAAATATCATAGAAAAACCTAATGAATATATATCATATCTTAAGGGTATATTTGAGAGAAATTTGGACAAGTAGAGGACCCCAGAAAAATTAACTTGTTTAACATAATTTCATATTTTCATTATGACCAACATGTTTTAAGGTGGGAAAAAGGAAAATGAAAGAATCAAATTGCTTTGATTATTCATTTTAAGTTGACCTCGGATGAACCAACCCAAGGAGCTCACATCCTAAAACAATTTCATCTTCTCACAACCTTTGTTTTCTTTGCACGAACCATAAATATTCCACTATTAATAATATTTGTTCACCAATAAAATGGTCGGTGACATAATTTCAAGGAATATAATCTCGTTTAATAAAGATAATTATAGTATAAAAAGAAGGATTTAATTTTATATACACAAAATTAGGAAATGATTAAGAATATAATAAAGACATTGGAAGATAATAGGCTATATCAATATGGGACATATTCATTTGATTATGATGTATGACTCACAGCTGCAAATGAAAATGCCAGGTGTAGACACCTAGTGGGCTTATTAGGCTATCACCAAAGCAAGAGCCAAGAAGTTGTAAAAGGAGAAAAGCCTTTTGGACCTTCAGGAGGAGCTCCCTCAAGCCTAACACACTTCTCTTATGGCTCTCCATTCTTTAAAATAGGACTTATATTTTCTTATATCTTAGGCTCTAGCAGGACCAAATATATATAGGATTGGGTCCCATTTTCTTTTTATTTTAGCTTAGGCTATTGTGCCTACTTTGGCACAACTTGTTGCTACATAGATGGAGGAAGTGAGGTATCATATTAGACTTATAATCTAGGCCCAAACCACATCATGGAGGTATTTCCAATGATACATAGACCTTCCTCTCTTATGTGCCCACCATTGGCCTTTAAATAGGCTATCTTATGTGTAATTGGACACTTTGAGTCATTTTGAGTAAAATTTATATTTGAGAGCAGAGTTTCTCTCCTTTTTTCTCTCTCTTTCTTGGTTGGAATAGCAGGTGGAAGCCTCCTTATCCTTTGTCTCTACGGTGGTGAAGAAGTAGCTTATCTCCTCTAAGAGTGGCACTCCAACCTATCCTTCAAAGTGATAAGCATAAATTTCATAAATAATTATCTCTCACTTTTATCTCATTAAGACTTCTTATATGTTCAATTAAGTGATCTTTGTCACATTTTATGAGATTGGGTTCATATGAAGTTTAATTGAATTTCTTTGCTTACCCGATTAAAATGACACTATTATAGTATTTTGAGCATAATAGGAGTTTTAGACATCCAAAAATCATGAAATCTATCTTGAATGAAAGCTTAAAGAAGTGTCCACAGTTACAAAGCAAGATCAGACTCTAAATGGGATGTTTAGGACTCCGAAATTTTCTCAAAAGATGAGATAGTGTTGCTGACGTGGAATTTGAACAGTGTGCAAAGATCCGGCCATATCTTCAGATACAGAAGTCATATTGAGATGAAATCAAATCTGTTGGACAGATAAGATCCGGGGCTACAACTTTTGTTCAGAAGTCAAGCTCTAATTCGGACATGTGAACATCCGAAATTGAGGTGTAAGAAAGTCAAAATTGTTGTGCTAATTGGTGACAAAAATTCAAAAGTGTTTTGCTTTTTCAACAAAGTCCATGTGAAAGCAATAAAAGGGTAGAAAAGTAATATCCTAGTTGGTGACTTTCTGAAGATGATGCCTCAAAAATCCTCTATAAATAGAAGGGTCTGCAAGAGGAGAAACACAACCACTTGGAGATCAACTCTAATACCATTTTCCATCTTTCTTTCTTTCTTCTTAGTTTGCCTCCTTCATGGAAGGCTTAGTTTTTCTTTATTGTTAGTTGCCTCCTTCATGGTCGGCTTAGTTTTTCTTTCTTGTTAGTTTTCCTCCTTCATGGAAGGCTTAGTTTTTCTTTGTTGTTAGTTTGCCTCCTTCATGGAAGGCTAGGTTTGTAGTTTCAATTCAAGGATTCAAGCTATTTTCATTTTAACTTTGAGGTCTTGATCTTTATTTACATGCTTATTAAGTGGTTTCTACTCTGCTTCACTATATTCTTCAATTTTATTCTTTAATAAAAGTTTGATCGGTTGATGTATTTTGATTAATGCATAATTGATTTATAATTGGTTTTTGATTGGTAAATCATTTTCCAAAAGTTTGAAGAGTAGAAATTAAGTAATTGAATTGAAGGTTTTCATTTTATTACTTACTTCAACTGAATTCTGATTGTGAAATTGGTTTAGATAAAAGATTAAGTGGTTACTAATCTTGTTGATCATAATCAATTAAATTCTGAGAGGTTTCTCAGTAGAGAATTCAAGGATCATTTTAGGGGTTCCAGATGATCCTAGGTTGATAAACACAATGCATGATTTTAGTGATCAATGATTAGTTAAGAAAATAGCCTCTGAATTCCTTGAGTTGATAATTGTTAAGTGAAATTAATTTCATTCTGTATTTTGCATTTAGAACTCAATATCAATCTTTACAAAATCCCCCTGTTCTAATTTTCTCCTAATTTGCTTAAGAATATGAAATGGTCTTTGGGAGATGACCTAGGTTGCACCTTATACTATACCAATAGTTTAGGGAAAATCTAGAAATTATTTTTGCGCGTTTGCGACGAGCGTGTCAAAAATTTGGCGCCGTTGCCGGGGACCATTCTAGTTTCCTAGGCTCATTTAGGAGTTTGTATAAAATTTTAATCTTTCTAACAATTTTTTTGCTTTAGGTATATATTCTTGAATTTTCTCGATGAATTTACCTTATTGTGTATGACCCGATCCAATCCTGAAAATTTATATGCATATGATCCTGAGATTGATAGAACATTTCACCATTTGAAAAGAGCACATAGAAGGCATTCATTCAGTAATAACCAAGAAAGTAATAGTAGTGATTTTTCATCTTTAAATTTTGATAGTTTCAAATATTCTGCTAAGAACATGGCTGATAGAACCCTAAAAGAATTAGCTGCACCTGATGTTGCTTATCAACCATTGTGTATTCAATACCCTGATGTTGATGCACCATTTGAACTGAAGTCTGGATTAATACATTTGCTACCTAAGTTTCATGGCCTTGCAGGTGAGGACCCTCTTAAACATTTGAAGGAATTTCACATTGTGTGTTCCACAATGCGGCCACAAGGAATTCCTGAAGATCATATCAAGTTGAAGGCATTTCCCTTCTCCTTAAATGATGGAGCTAAGGACTGGTTGTACTATCTACATCCGACATCTGTTACAAGCTGGAATGATATGAAGAGATTATTCCTGGAGAAATTCTTCCCTGCATCCAGAACAGCAGCTATCAGAAAAGAGATTTGCGGCATCAGACAGAACTCCCAAGAAACTCTCTATGAGTATTGGGAGAGATTCAAGAAACTATGCGCCACTTGTCCACACCATCAAATCAGTGATCAATTACTGATTCAGTATTTCTATGAAGGACTCATGCCAATGGACAGAAGCATGGTTGATGCAGCTAGTGGTGGAGCACTTATGGATAAAACTCCTACAGCAGCTCGAGATTTGATTGCCAACATGGCAGAAAATTCTCATAAATTCAATTCTCGAACTAATTCCTTGTCTAAAGGAGTCCATGAAATGACCACCAAGACAGACCATACACGATTGGAGAACAGAATTGAAGAACTAACCTCTATCGTAAGACAGTTGGCCATCGGACAACAACAGCAACTTAATGTTGTTGACAAAACCAAAACATGTGGCATCTGCACTTCTGCAGATCATCCTACTGATGCATGCCCAACATTGCAAGAAAGTGAGACACTTGAGGCTGCAGTAAATGGTATTTTTGGCATAGGACAACAATACAAGCCTCCTCAACATTATCAGCAACAGAAGTTTGAACCACCTTCTGGATCATACAATCCTAGTTAGAGAAACCATCCTAACTTGAGATATGGTCCTCCACAACAACAAAGGATTCAAACATCTGACTCCCAAAATAAATACCAACCACCGCCATTCAGATAACAACAACAGCATATGCAGCAATCTGTACCTTCTAATGCTTCTGAACCCTCTCTTGATGATTTGATGAAGCAATTAGCTACCAGTAATCTTCAGTTTCAACAAAATGTAAGTTCTACCATTCAGGATTTACAAACTCAAATTGGGCAGTTGGCTACCACTGTCAACCAATTGAAATCTCAAGGTTCTGGTCAACTACCTTCTCAACCTGTCATAAATCCCAAAAGTGTGAATGCCATGACCTTGAGAAGTGGGAAGAAAGTGCAGACAGACCCTGCAATTTTAAAGCAACAAAGCTTCAATCAGACTAATCCACACCAAAAAGAAGCATTTATCTCTACACCTAGAGACATCTCTGATGAGCCATCTGAAACAGAGGGAAAGTCTAATGAAAAAAGTACACCAGCCTTCGATAAGACATCAAATGATCAACAAAAAGAAGTTTGCCATAAACAATCTGCACTTGAAGCATCTAATGAGACAAAAACCCCAAATTGTGCTGATCAGAAGGTATCTTTACCTTTTCCAAATAGAATGGTCCAATCCAAGCCCAATGTTCATGCAGAATTGGATAAGGAGCTTCTAGATACTTTCAGGAAAGTGGAAGTCAACATACCACTTCTAGATGCTATCAAGCAAATTCCCAAATATGCCAAATTTCTAAAGGATTTGTGCACGCATAAGAGAAGAATCAAAGGGGATGAGAAGATCAGTGTGGGACGCAATGTTTCTGCCTTAATTCAACCCAGCCTCCCTCAGAAATGTAAGGATCCAGGAACTTTCACCATTCCTTGCACCATAGGAAACTCTACATTTGGTGATGCATTGCTGGATCTAGGTGTTTCCATTAATGTTATGCCCTCATCAGTTTATAAATCTTTGAATCTGGGAGAACTGAAGCCAACTGGTGTGGTGATTCAATTAGCCAACAGAAGTACAACACATCCAGCCGGAGTACTTGAAGATGTGCTAGTTCAAGTGAATAAGTTGATCTTTCCAGCTGACTTCTACATTTTGGATATGGAAGATGAGTCATCCATCACTCCAAAGTAAGATATGGAAGCCTTTACAAGATTTTTATCTTTGGAACTTGCAAAATGCATCGACTCTGCTACCACCATAACCCCACTATTTTACATGGTACTTTTATCATCCTGAGACTTTGTGTAAAATGAAAAATGATTGATATCGTATCCAGTCCAACATATGACATCAAAGTTTGGGCCATTTGCTAGCCACTTCAATGTATCAGAGGCACCATCATCTTTCTTAATTGTTTCATCAAACCAGTTTAAGAACGTTTTGTTATGCTCATTGAACAACCATTTCTCATTCATTCGAACACTCTCCTCCCTTATCATATTTGTGTGAGTAGATAAGTCAGGTTGAACCTCATCAGTATTATTCAAAATATACAAATGTGCTTGAAGGACTTCTACACGACCTATGCTTTTCACAGTTATGCCTCGTGTACCTTTACCTCAGTGTCTTCCCTCATGACGAGACTTAGGAACTCCTATGAGTTCCACCTCTGACAAATACTCTGTACAAAACTCAATGACCTTTTCTGCAATGTATCTTTCAATCATAGATGCCTTAGGACAATGTGGATTCTTCACATACCCTTTTAATATTTTCATGTATCGTTTTATTGGATACATCCACCTGAGATAAACTGGACCACATAATTTGATCTCCTTCACTCTATGAACAACCAAGTGAACCATAATGTCAAAAAATGATGGAGGAAAATACATCTCCAATCGGCATTAGGTAGTAAAAGCTTCATGTTCCAACTCATCCAATTTTAGAGGGTCAATGACTTTGCTACATATTTTATTGAAAAAGAAGCATAACCTACTTATTGTATGTCTAACTTTTTTAGGCAAAATGTCATGACTAACCACTGGAAGTAGTTGTTGCATCAACACATGACAATCATAAGACTTTAACCCAACTAACTTTAAATATTTCATCAAGACAAGTCTTTTAAAATTTGAAGAATAACCTTGTGGCACTCACAAAAAGAAATTTTCTCTTTTTTTGACAATGTATGACATGCTAGGGGCAAATATGTTCGCTTTCATACAGACTGTGGAGCTAACTGATGTCGTATACCCATGTGAACCAAATCCAATCGAGAATTGACTCCATCTTTAGTCTTGCCCTATATATTGAGAAGTGTTCCAATGATGCTATCACACATTTTTTTCCACATGCATCACATCAATACAATGTCTAACATCAAGTTTGCACCAATATGGAAGATAAAAAAATATTGATCTTTTCTTCCATATCCTTGTCTCGGTGACCTTTTTTGAGTCTTTTCAAAAATAATTTTGATGTTTTTAACCCGATCATAGACTTGTTATCCAGTTAAGGCTTTTGGAGCAACATCATTTTCTCGCAACCCATTAAAAGCTTTCCTTAATCTACGATAAGGGTGATTAGTCCTGAGAAATTTTCGATGACCAAGATAAATTGTCTTCTTTCCATGATGCAGTTGATGGTAACTTGTGCTTTCCTCACATATAGGACATGCTTTGTGCCCATTAACGCTATATCTGCATAAATGCTGGAAAGTCATTAATAGTGCAAAAAAGCATTGCCCGCATCTTGAAATTTTCATTACCATACGCATCAAACACCTCACACCTTCTTCCCATAGATTTTGCAAGTCTTCAATTAAAGGAGCAAGATAAATGTCTATGTCATTTCCAGGTTGTTGTGGACCTGAAATCATCATAGATAACATGATGTATTTACGTTTCATGCACAACTCCGGAAAAAGGTTGTAAATTGTCAAAAGTACAGGCCATGAACTATGTTTGCTGCTTAAATTACCGTACGAATTCATTCCATCTATTGCAAGTCCAAGCCTTAGGTTTCTTGGCTCATTCCTAAAATCAGGATATAGTTGATCAACCATCTTCCATTGCAAACCATCAACTGGATGACAAAGTTTTCCATCAATCAGTCTTTCATCTACATGTCATCTAAGGTTCTTTGCTTCATCTTTATTACAAAACAATCGTTTGAACCTTGGAATTATTGGAAGATACCACAACACTTTGGCTGGAGGCCGCTTTGTGCTCTCATTGCAACTAGAATCACCACCCTTCAGTTTATAACGTGAAACTTAACACACAGGGCATTCATGTAATCCTTCGAACTCATTTCTATATAGTATGCAATCATTGGAGCAGGCATGTATTTTCTTATAGTGCATACCCATCGAACACAACACCTTCTTCGCCTCATAATTACTTTTTGTAATGTGTTACCTTTCGGAAGCATCTCTACCAACAGTTCAAGTAATTTGGTGAAACTTTTATCACTCCACTCATTCCTTGCCTTCAGAGTGAATAATCTTAACATTGCTACCAATCATGTAAACGTAGTGCATCCCGGATACAAAGGTTTCTCCGAATCAGTAGACTAGTTACCATACATAATTTCCCGCTTAAATGACGCATGCCCTACATCACGAATCATATCCTCTACCCAATCTTCCATATTTATGTCAACCTCCACCGTCTGTGACACACTTGGCATGCCTAATAACTCACCATGCCTTGTCCATTTTGTATAACTTTTGTAAAATCCATCACAAAGAACATGCTTTCTAATTTGACCAATACCCAAACGTCTCTCATTTAGACAATTAAGACAAGGACGGTAAAATTGTCCATTATAAGGTAGATTTATCTGCGCAAAATTCAAAAACTCTTCGACCCCATTCTCGTACTCATCGCTTGTTCGTTTAGCATTTATCCAACTACGATCCATACTATACAAGAATCATCGACACATGATTTAGGATTAACCTTGTCACTCATAATTGTTAATTTCTTATCCTCACTATTGGTAAGACCCTATCTCATTCGAGAAAAAAGTTTTTTATTCATCTATTAACACACTTCTAAAATCTTGAATATCATACTTGATGAAATTTCGGCAGCATTTCACATCAATCTCCAAGTACATAACTTCATTGTGGTTTCATTTACCATAATCAAGCATGTACCCAGAGATAATGCAAAATGAACTAAACCAAAATTTCATCAAGTACAATTTACAAGATTTATGAAGAAATTGTTAACCACTGAATAAAAAACTTTAGTCCCAAAATGTCCAACTTGGACAATTCAAGATTGAATATAATGAATGATTTACTTATTTAGTAATATACTCATTATATTCAACCTTGAACGGGAAACTAAGGGTATACTCATATTTGAACTCAAGAAAACAAACCAACATATTTAAACTCAAAATCAATATTATAACATACATAAACGCTAAGCAAACTTTCACATTTGTAATCACAAAGTAGAGGTGCATAGAAGATACCTCACAGTCAACACAACAATGGTTGAGTAGTGGCCAAGCGGTGTCCAAACAGAGGCACAACGGTAGTTGAGCGATGGCACAGCAAGGTAGCCAAATAAGAAGCTTGAGAATTATAGAATACAAACAAAATAAATGTAAATTTCAACCATAATAAAAAAATGAAATGCATAAATAACGACAAAGATGACTTCGAACCTTAAGGTGCACGACGATGACTTCGAACGGACGAAATGGTTGCAACGGTGACGATGACCACGAACGTAAGCACGGAGTGGAACGACGAACAAAAAAGACGTCGAAAATGACTAAGACTTAAACGAAAATAGAGAGAACAAGCCGAAACAAGAAACTGGGGTTTTGGAAAATGAGGTTAAACACGAACAGCATCGAAAAATAAGTGACAGGGGAAGACATTCTACATCGGTTGTTTCTCAAAACCAATGTAGAAAGCATTTTCTATAGTGGTTGTTTCTACAACTGATGTAGAAAGTTGAAAAAAAAATCCACTTTTTATATCAGTTACAGAATAACCAATGTAGAAAGTACTTTCTACATCGGTTGTTACGTAACAACCGATGTAGAAAGTTTGAAAAAAAAATCCACTTTCTACATTGGTTGAGAAAAGACCCGATGTAGAAAGTATTTTCTACATCGGTTCTTTTCTCAACCGATATAGAAAGTTTACATTTATTTACAAAAATGCTACCGCATTTTTATTTATATCAATTTTTGAAAAACCGATGTAAAATCTTGTTATAAAAACTCATTTTTACACTAGTATCTATATTATAAATTGCATAATGATGATTACTAAAGTAATAATTTATCTTATTTGTAGACCAAGAATACTTTTCAAACGAAGAGTCTCATATCTAGAATAATAAGTGTATTGATGTATTATATGTGATTTTCATGTTTAGCATTAAATTTTAATATCAATTAATGTTTTATCGTGCAACATGTATTCTCTAAAGTCATATCACTACAAACCTATAAGAAACCTCAAGTGATGAGTAGATGACTTCAAGTCAACAAGAAACCTCCAATGATGACTAACTTTCAAGTGATCAATACACACAACTTTATTCCTACGATATCATATATCCTCTATTTTACTCTACTTATAGGTTTTTTTCTAATTTTTTCCTATATAAAGTTTAGATGACATCAAGTTAGAACTAGTAACTAAGAAGCAAGTTTATATGAATGAATATAAGAATTTATTTTATTTTTTCTTTTCAGTATTATTGTACCCTTTTAATCTATCCTTTTGATCTCTTTTGCTGATTTTTCACTCAAAGCATACAACTCCTCGTTGAGCAAGATACTAGGCCACAAGGGCTTAAAGGCAACCGTACCTAAAAATATCTATGAAAAGTGATTCTCTATTTAGTTAAGTTTCTCTTTTACATGTCAACATATATTATCTCATATAAAATTTAATTGATAAGTGAATATAGAATGTAGAAAAAATGTTAAACATAATTATATAAAATTGTATTGTGACTACTCTCACATGTCACTAAAGTCTAACTTTCCTCACCGGTAGCCTATAAAATATTTTGAAGGTGTTGCATAATATTTTATATACATATATACAAATAACACTACTTACAATATATGCCTAACAGGTCCTTAAGGAAAGAAGATGAGACCTGCAAAAGCAAGTCTCAGAAATCAGGAGCTTATTTTTTATTGCAACAAACTTTTAAGTTTATGCACTACATAGAGGTCTATTTACATTATACCATTGAAGTTATAATTGATGTCAGAAAGTGATTTATGCAAACAAATAGGTTTTGACATACACAAGACAAAGTAAAAAGAGAATCAGAATAGATAAAAATATGGCAGTTAAATAATACAAAAATAGAATACCACCAAACAAAGCATTGAAACTAAAATAGATAAAAAAAATAATCAACAATTTAGACCTTTATATTATTTTATACATTTTATCAAACAGGTTAAACACAGGTTGGCTAAGTTCTTGAAATTCTTGCCTCATTTCCAAAATAAGACATCAACAACATCACCATTTAATTAGAGTCTACCATAGACGCAAACAAATAAGTATATACTTTATCTTAAGAATGTAAATAAAAAAAAACTTACTATGAGGTGTAAGTGACAAAAAGCCACTATTGATAATAGTATTTTTCGTGGTCGCAAATGGAGAATAGTGACTTATAGAAATACAAACACGTGAATGAAGAACTTATGGAAATGCAAATGCAAACACTGGCGGGTGGGAATGCAAATGTGAACATTGACTATAATGGATGTTTGGCTTAATTGTAATAAGGTAGGGTTAACGACATGAACAACGACAAACGTCTAAATAGATTTCAATACAACTTTTTAACTTGATTGTCCAAAGATCAATGTAGAATGTAATTTTCTATATCGATTATAACTGAAACTGATGTAAAAACATTTTCTATTCTGATTATAACATAATTAATGTAATAATTTAAATTTAAATTACAAAAAATACAACTATCCAATTTTTTATATCAAAATTTTTATAGCTGATATAAAAGGTTATTATTAAATTTTTATTTTGTACTTAGTGTTAATACTTTTAGTGTTACTTAAATCATATAAATTTATTGAATTACTTTATTTTAGCTTCAATATTCTGTGAAATTTTTTCTATTTCGTTCTTCAAATTATTTTTTATAATTAAAATTTTAATTTATTTATTCTTTTATTTTAACAGATAAGAATAAATAAAATTTACACAATGATTAATAGCAATAATTAATAATAAACTGTATTTCATTAATTTAATATTTTCTTAAATTTTGCATGAGTAGATTTTTTTTAAATAAAATCTTTTCAATGATAATAAAACCAATCACTATAATATTATTTTATAAATAATTCAAATATATTATTTTTTATTACACCAAAAGATAAGTAAAAATAAGAATTAAATTATCAAACTAAAATTTAATTTATAATATTTAATTATTTGTTTTGTTTATTTAAAAATTAAGTCAAAATTCGTCGCATGCTAAAAAAATTTTTATCATGATCAACTTTTTATCGTTGCAGTTTTTAAAATTAAAAAAATGAGTTAAAAATTTTGATATATAATAAAAATAAATGCAAGGTACCAGTTACTAAAAATATAGTGTATAAAAAATGTTTGAGAAGATGTAATTATCTTTACCAATTACCGTATTCATAATAAAGTTCTGTTTCCTTTTTTTTTTCCAATGAAATATACCTCTTTCTCTTATAATAGGTGCATTTTAATATAATAGAAACCGTGGTAAGCGAAGATACGAATTAGATATACAAACAATCAGAAAGAGTCCAAAAAGTCCATTCACGTCACAATCCGGAAAATTGCATCATCATAAGGATATATTGACTTTATATTAGAATATATATATATATTCTAATAAATGTGTACCGTGCCTTCATGTTGGAGAAAAAATGATCCTTTAAAATAAATGGACCCCTGATGTAACTCTAATTTGTGGTGCTTCTGTTGTAGTATGAAAAGAGTCGTAAATTCTGCAATGTTCATTAAATTGGACCAATTTTTGATCAAATTTTATTATAAAATATTTACTGATGTCTACATAAATTTATTATTTCATAGAAATTTATTATTATAAAATAAATAAAAAACTATTGTATTGTTACATAAAATCATTTATTATTTTAAAAATATTAAAATAATAATAGAATGATGGAAAATTTAAAATAATTATGAAATGATATTATAATATTTAAGAAATTATAAGAAAATAATATATTAAAAATATAATGTATTGAGAAAAAATATTTAGTAATTCAATATAATACTAGTATAATTTTTATATTGTAAAAATAAAAATTTAGATAAGCTATATAAAATTATGATATTTAATTTATTAATAATATCAAATATTATAATATCAAAAATTATAATTTATTTTTTATTGTATATATTAAACAAGAATATACATTATTAAATTATTGGACTTGGTATATATGATGAGAAAGTGTCAACATTCCATCAGACAATATAATTATATAATAGTAAAAAAAATTCGAAATGTTTCCAATATGGTATATATACGAAATGATTGTGATAAATACAATAAATATTTTATTTTCTTTAAAATCGTATAATTTTTTTTTATTTTTAAAAAAGATTTTGTAAAATAAAAAATTATCGATAATTAAATTTAAAAATATAAATAAATAAAATTTATTTTTTATATGTAAATAATTGTTACTCAATTATATTTAATGGTTAACGGCGTCCTATCCATTGATATCGATCAATTGACAGCAAAAAGCAGTCTAGAATAATGGAGGATGCATGGTTGAGTGGATTTCAAAGAAATGAAAAGTGATAAAATAAAAAGTTTACAATGACACCCATATAATGGACCTTTGAATCCACGCTGTTTGTAAAGAATGTTTCAATCCCAAACGCAACAAATAATTGATATTGAAAGAAATCGCCAGAGACCTGCAATTAGTTGAGAAGGTAAAAGAGAGAAATGAAGTCACGTGCATATTTATCAATAAAAAACAATTAATAGAATGATTCTCTAATATTTTAAAAGTTTAATTAAAATATATTAACTATTATTTAAATATAAATTATTATATTATTAAAAATTATTACGTATGTTAATTTCTAATTGATTGATGATGCAAAAAAATTTTATACTATTAACTCATTGGTAATCAAACTATATTTTTTAAAATAATTATTAAAAAACCAATAAATTTTAACGATATTATACTTTAAAGTAATGATTGGTTTATAAAAATTATTTTATACTTATCTACGTATCAAAGTTGATAATTTTTTTAATTTTTTAAAAATATAAAAAAAATCGTACAACTATAAATAAAATAAAAATAAAAATAATAGATTTTTTATATATAACAATAATTTTACTATAATTTATTATTAAATAATATTATAAAAAACTTTACATTATTAAATACATATTTAATTCAACTTATTTCAAAAAACAATTACTTACTTTTTAAAATTTTGGAAAGAAACATTTATAACATCAATAATTATTTGTCTCAAAAAAACTAATCCAACCATATACTAAGCCACTCTAATAAAATTCTTAAATTGTACCACTATATAAAATTCATGTCTAGTCATCTTCGATTCATAAAATATATGTGTAAAATAGACATGTTTTGTCCTCTTTTATGGCTATCAAACATTTCTATATTCATCATGTACGTACATGATTTAACAGGGTTTTAGTTTCCTTTTCTGTATTTTGTTGCGTAACGAATTGAGTACTAAAGATTTATCATATCAATGCATTTTTTAAGATTCAAAATAAAAGAGAATTTTAAAAAAATTTAAGTAAAAATAAATTAAAATTTTTCTATCTAACATAAAAATTTACTCAAACAAAAATTTAAAAATATTTTTAAATTTTTATTATTTAAATATAAAACAATTTAATAATTCTAAATTTTTTATCTAAATATAATATTAAAAGACTACCTATATTAACCTAATTGTCTGTGTGTATGCATTTCAAGTTCTCATCAAATTTTTTTGAATGTCTTTAAATATGATATATTTTTAATAAGGAATCAGTATTTTAAAAATAATGAATAAAATTTTATATATATGTTAAAAATTATGGAACGATATATAAAAGAATATTTTAATTAATTTTTTCTTAAAAATAATGATTAAAAATTAAAAATTAAAAATAAAACATTATTATTCGAAATTATGAAAAAGATATATAAATAATATTTCAATTTAAATTTTCATTTTTAAATTTTAATAAATATCTTAAAAATACTGAATCACAATTTAAAAAATATATAGATATATAAGTTTATAAAATCAACCTCCACTAGCTTATTTTGTCACATCGTGATTCGCGAGTAAAACCATTAGAGTGAGTTTGCTTTGTCTTTTCGACACCCTCAAATGGCGTATGACATGATTGAAAGAATTTTTTAAATTATAGATTTTCTTATTAGAATAATTCTGTTTAATCTGGATAGGTTATTATAAATACTATTTTTTTAAAAATAGAATAATACATTATAATTAAATTAAAATTTTTAGGTGTTTTTATAATTTTTTTTCAACCAGAATTAGAATTCTATTTTGATCATTAATATTAATTTTAAATTTTGACTTTTTTATTGGTTATGAAGTTAAAATTTTAATTTTTAAATTAAAAATAACGTAGAAATATGCAAAAATGCATCTAAATTCTGTCTATTTCTAAAATTGAATAAAAATATTAACATATTTCAGTAAAATTTATTTTCATATTAAAAATTTAAATCTAAGATGTTATTAAAAAATTAAATATGTAGTTTTTATGTTACAATTTCAAAAAATATTTTTATCTGTTATTTAAAATTTTAAATTAGTATCTATTATTTTTATTCTATTATTTATTATTTTCTTTTGTGAAGGAATTATTATTTAATAAATGTTTAATAATATTTGTAGTTCTCATTTTATATGTAATTTTAATTTTATTCTTTATATTTTTATGGAATTTATTCTTTATTTTAAAAAAAATTGTTAGATTTTGATCCATACTATTAAAAACTTCTATTAAGTAATCATATTATTTAAGTAAATATAACGTTTATTTTTAAAATTTATATTTTATGTACTAGTAGTTCCAAAACATATTTGTATTTACAATTTGGAATCAACTTGTTTATATTTAAATTGTTTCTTACGTGAATAGTAAAAATTAAATATAAATAAAATTAAAATATTCAAGAATTAAAATATATAAACTGATTTTTAAAATTAAATAATCTCCTAAAAATTGAAATGTGAGTATAAATAAATTTAACAAACTAGGTTAACACTATTATAAAAAAATATAAAAATTTCAATGATAAAAAAAATCAATAATTTATATGAAATTTAAAATAGATAAAAAAATTAAATTGAATTAAATATAAAATCAAAAATCAAAAACTTAATTAAACCTACAATACAGCAATAACACTTGAGAACAACGGATATAAAAACAAGAAGAAACAATCGTAACCCAATAATAATAGTCCAGAAAATAACATTGCTAATCCAAAAAAAAAAACATCCTAATGCAAAGAAATAAAAAACCAAATCCTTTCGGAATACACAACGTAGCCCAAAACCAACGAAATCATGAACCCTCTAACGAGAAAGCACATATGCAACTATATCAAATTTTTTAATTTTAAAAATAATATTAAATATAAGCATAGAAGATATTCATCAAAACTAGTTTTTATAATTTTCAACATAATACTAATCGTCTGCATAGAAGATATTCATCAAAATCATCATTGTAAATAATAATGAACAGATATCCTCTAAATTAAGGATAAAATTTATTTTTATTATTATAAATATTTTTAACATTTATTTTTAATTAAATTAAAATTTAGCGGTAATCAATGTTAATTTTTATTAATTAAAAAATACTATACAAAATATTTATAATATTATACCAAAGTTTTATTTTTAAACAAATCATTTAGTGGTAACTTCTTTGAAAATAATTAATGTATTTTAAAACAAAATATAACTTAATCATTAATTAAAAAATTATAATAAATTTATAATTAATATATTTTTTAATTTTAACAATAATTTTTAATTAATATTTATACGTATACTTTTTAATAAAACAAAAATCTATTAAAAATGAAGAGTACCAGAATATATATATATATATATATATATATATATATATATATATACTTTATTTTTTAAAAATTGACTTTTAATATAAGTTCGACCAAAGCTTAATACAGACTGGATAAGCTATTACACCAAAACAAGATATGAATTTGGTGGATGATAAGTATCACTTTATTTTTATTTTTTTCTCTTATAAAAAAAGGTTAAGACTTTTTCTATGGACGATAATTTCAGGTGATAAGACTTTTCTGGTTGGAACCTAAGGTTGTGATAGTGATGTTGTTACCTGGCAATTCATTAAGAATGGATATGAGTTGAACTTATATGGTTAAATATATTTTTAAATAATAAATTAAGTTTTAATTTATAAAAAAGTTTGTTTAATTTATTTAAAGATTTATTTATTTTTATATATTATATATTTATTTATATTATATTTATTTTAATATATTATATTTGTTTTAATATATTGTATTCATATAATAATATATTTACGTAATTTATTAAAAATTATAATTTTTAATTTTAAACAAAAGAAATATTAGATGGTTTTTTTTTATTTTTAAAATAGAATTTTTTTATTGTATTTCATAAGATAATCTACCTTTACTCAATTCCTAATCTCTAAGATAATTTTGTATATGAAAAATATGTCATGTAACACATCACCTAAGGCAATATTTTAAAATAAATAGTTGTAAAATTTTTTTTATTATTAAATTTGTTTAATTTTTATTATAAGTGTTATTTAGGTTATTTTAATTTTTTAATAAGTGTTCTATATTTTATTTTCATTTTTATATGTATCTAATATTGCTTATATGTGCATGTGTTTCTTGTATTCTTTTATATATTATTGTATTTATATATAGTTAGTGTTTAATATACATATTTTAAAATTATTTAATTTGTAATGACATAGGGTTTTTAAATATATTTTTCATTTAAGAGTAATGAAACTATTAATTTTTCTTATACAATTGATATTACCATAAAGTTATTAAAATATATTTTTATAAAAGAAAGTATATGAGCCCATATATATATATATATTACTACAAAAAATATTAATTTTTCTGATAAATATATTTCTACAGTTGTATAAATTGATACTAAATATATTATATTAAATTCAAACAATTATATCATTTAAAGCGTCACTAAAATACCTTTTAATGAATAGTTTTTAACTAATATAGATTTGTTAAAAAAATTTGTTGAAGATTAAAATCAATACAAAAATAATTATGTTTGTAGTATATATATATATATATATATATATATATATATTAAGCTTATTTATTGATCTTTTCATAATTTAAGCTTTTAAACAAGCTTATAGATTTGGTAAGTTTTCAAATAAGTTAGATCTTAAAAATAATGTCTATGATAGATAATAGATCCAAGTTGGAACTTTAATCTAAGCTCAGACTTTAAAATTTTTAAACAAATCAGATTTAAACCCTCAAAATCTAACTTCACCTAACCTATTTTCATATCTATAAATCATCATGTTATACATATTTTTTAAAATAATATATTATATTTAATTAGGATCTTTTGTATTATAACTTGAACCAAACTTAGTTTTCTTTTTTTTTTATTCAAATGTACTTTAATTTTAATTTACATTGTTAATTAAATTTATATTTCGACTTTGAATTTGATAAATTTGTGACTTTTTTAGCATATTTATTTATTTATTTTTTATTTTAAATAAAAAAAATTTAAAGATAATCATATTATAATCAAGTAAGATCATGATAGAAAAGATAATTGTCTCTTATTGCTTTATATCCAAAATTCAATCTCAAGACCTTTAATTAAGTTAAATTACACTTTTCCAATTAATATAAGCTGTTAGAATCTCATCTCATATTATTATATTTTAAAATTTTAATAGTTACAATCTAAGTATATGTATATAGTTTTTATATAGTTCTTTACTCATTTAATTTGGAAGATTTATTAAATTTAAAATATTGAACAAACATAGAAAGTAGTTTTTTATGCTTTATTCAGATGATATGGAAAATGAGAATAAAAAAATTGGTAAAGTAAGAAATGAAGTAAAAATAAAATAGAAAAATAATTTATTTTCATCGATAAAAATAGGAGAGAATAAAAAGAAAAAATTATCTTATGTTGTTTGAATGAGTAGAAAAGAGAATTGAAAGAAATATTAGTAGTATAAATGTTGATTTATATAAATTTAAAAAAAAAATTAATTTTAAAAAATTTGATATTTTTACTATTTTTTATTAATGTGATATTTATTTTTTAAAAAAATATATTTAAAAATTTTAACCATTTAAAATAAATAAATAAAATTAAAAATTGGTCCCTCCTCATTTTCATGGCTCATGGGAAAAGAAAAATTCTATGGCTCCATGGAATTTAATTCCATCCTTTTATATAAGATAAATGCAAGAAAATAGAGATAGTGAAATAAAATTCCTTCATATCTAGAAACAAATTCTTCCTTTAGAGGGTTAAAGAAACATGTTTAAATTTTATCTCAATCACATACTATTTGAAATGTTCAAGTGCACTTACCTAAGAATGTATCCGAAGCTCAACGCACATACAACCTTTCAAACACCATGCAAGTATCGACTACAACAACCTTTTGTCAAAGAAATCATGCCCAAGTCAAAATCAAAATGAAAAATTATGCACTTACATATTGCATAACCAAGTACATACTAAAAGAAATTTTCAGTATCTTTAAGAACATGTGCTAGAACAAAAAGGTTTTCATGCTCCAAGCATGATGTTTAGAGCATAATAGCAGATAAAGTACAAAATAGTTTTAGAAAAGATCAGTTACACTCTATGTTTGGGACTATGCATTAAATGAAATTAGGAAGACATTAGAAAACCTAACCTATCAGTCAACGTTTCTGTTTTCTTATATAAAGAGAAATAACTGAACAGGAAGTTTATCTTTACATTTATTAGATTAACTAAAAGCTTTCAAGTATCTACGAAACTTCTTTGTTATCATAGTTCTATCTTTGATAGTAATCCTTTATCTTTCTTTTTGGTTTAATTCAAAAGAGGATTGTCGAAAATAATATTAGGTTTATTCTTTGAGATACTTGTGCAATAACACTTGGATATTTGTTTGTCGTTTGTGTAAGATCTCTTTAATAATGAAATCTTGTTGTGTTGAATAGAGATCAAACGTAGCTATTCGATTATGAGACTTAATCGATATAGTGTGTTAAGTTATATCTTTTCTTTTCTACTTATCTACTTACTAATTAAGTTTTTATGATATTTATTTTTAAAATAGTATTTGAAAAAAACCATTTTAGGGCATCTAAAGTATTTTAGACACTTATTTAAAAAGTTCAACTTCATTTATTTGTAAAATTTGTTCTTGAATAAAATGTATTTGTGAAAATATTTATCTCATAATTCAACCACCTTTCTTGTATGTTTCTTGTTTTATTGCAATTGGTATCAATGTTTAGCCTCTTATGTTGAATACCCAACATTGTAGAGAAAAGATACAGTCATAGTAGATCTCACAAATCAACTAATCTTAGATGGATACTTAGCCTTTCGACCACATGTGTTTTTCAAAGAAGACTATCCCTACTAAAAGGATAGGATGAAGATGTTTTTAAAGTCCATACAGATTGAAATTTGAAAGGTGTTCACTCAAAAAAATTATCCATAATTGGCTTCATCTAAGGAAGAAGAATGGAATGCTGAGGAGACCAAACACATGCATAAAAATTCCAAATCCATATATATTCTAGAATGTGCTTTATCACATTTGTAGTACAACAAAGTGTTTGGTTGTGAAAAAATCAAGGAAACTTGAGATACCTTTACTATCATCAACGAAGAAACCAACGTTATCAAGATAACTAAGACTGGTCTATTATTTGGGTTGTCAAAGATGTTCACCATGAAAGAGAACAAAAGTATTGAAGAAATATTTGGAAAATTTTAAACTATAAACAATCTTTATTTACTTATAAAATAATATATTTTTTAAGAAAATAATCCTGAAGTTACTTTCCATCCTCCCTAAAACTTAGGTATCAAAGGTGATAACCATAGAAAAATCTAAAAAAATTAACACTCTCAAACTTAATGAGTTGCTAGGATCCTTAATGGTATGTTTGGATGGAAAGAATAATGGGGAAGGAATTATTAAGGAAGAAAAAAGGTGGAAAGAATTTCTTTTCCTTGTATGAAATAATTTATCTTATACAAAGGAAAAGAATTAATTTTCACAAGACCCACAAATTTTTAACGTCCCACTTTAGGAGAGAATTGGGGAGGAAGTGTTTTTATTTTTATTTTTGTAATTTTAGTATTTTTAATTATTAAAATTTATTATAAATTAATAATAATAATAAAATAATATAATAAAAAAATTAAAATTTTCTAAGTTTAAATTAAATTTTTAATTTATGTAGACCAAGTTTTATACTATTAATAGTTTTTTTTTTCACTTTTTTCCATTTATCCAAATAAGTAAAGAGAATTTTTTTTTTCTTTCCTTTCTCTCTAACCATCGACACAACTTATAAGGGTTGCTGAGCTCATGTTAAGCCAATGTGCCATTGAGATAAAAAAAATGGAGAACATAACTCTAAAATAATTTAAAGGAATCTTAAAAAGAAGAAAATGGTTATTCTAAGGATGAAAACTCAAACATAGGATGATATCTAGTTGATCTCAAGAAGAATAAGAAATATAATTAACAAGAAATATGGGACCAATAACCGTATCAAATTTTCAAATGAAAGAAGAAGTTTGGAAAAGAAGAAAAGGACATCATGTTATTTGAGAAAAAAAAAACTTTGGCATATCAATTCAGAGTGTGTTGAACTCAGGAAAGAAGAAAACAAGTTCCTCAAGAAGAAGAAGAAAATAATAACAACATGAGATAATTTGAATAGAAGTGACTAAAAGGTCACTAAAAGAGACATGGATTTGTTGTTCAATTCATAAACATGTATTCTTTAAATTGAAATATTATTTATATGATCTTAAACAAGCTCTTAAAGCTTAGTATAACATATTAAGCTCTTTTCTTGAAAAAAATAGTTTTTCTAAAGGAAAGATCGATGCAATATTGTTCAAGAAATGTCTTAATTTAGAATCCATTAT
This sequence comes from Canavalia gladiata, assembly GCA_037954105.1. Taxonomy (NCBI): domain Eukaryota; kingdom Viridiplantae; phylum Streptophyta; class Magnoliopsida; order Fabales; family Fabaceae; genus Canavalia; species Canavalia gladiata. The sequence goes on along the minus strand of CM075662.1, from coordinate 15,084,576 downwards.
AGTTTATATTTGTGTAAATAATTATTTTGGTTAAACTACTTATTTAGTTCTTACATATAAGTTCGTTTTTAATTTGGTTCCTATACTTAAAAAGTTTGTAATTAAGTTTTTATATGTGAAAATATTTGTGATCTAATTCCTAACGTTACAGTTTGTTATAACATTGTTTATTTTCTAGCTGATGCGGCTAACAAAGGTTTACATACTTTTATTCAATTTGATTCCTATACTATTTGTTTTTTAATTAAGTCCTTATATATGAAATAAAATTTGATTTGATCCCTATATATGTCATACATTTTTAGTTAAGTCCCTATATGTAATTTTTTTTAATTTGATCCTTATGTGTTAAAAAAATTAGTATTCAAAACTTGACATATCGATTCTTACAATAAAAAATGTATCTCACACATATCATTGCTAGTTATAACAACAAAATACAAACTTGTGGGCATCAATCTTAACTTAAAAAAAATGTTATAACTAAATTAATTTATTTTTTATATGTATGGATTAAATTAAAAAATTACATGTAGGGATTGAATTAAAAATACACGACACATATAAAGATCAAATTAAACTTTCATAACATACTTAAAGATTAAAACATATTTGAATGAAAATATGTTACTAGAATGTCAATAGTCATTAGCCACGTCACCCAAAACATAAATGTTATAATGAACCTTAACATTAGGATCAAATCATAAATTTTTTTATATACAAGGACTTAGTTATAAACTTTCTAAGTATAGCGATCAAATTGAATGTAAGTTCCATATGTAAGAAATAAATAAGTAGTCTAACCTATTATTTTCAATGCTACCAATGAATGCTTGTGTAAGGATTTCTTTCAGTTAATGCAGTGTGAATTCAAAATGAGCATGGTGAGAGTTAAAGTTCTTCCTTGATTTGAAAATAAAGCAAAAAAAAAGATGCAATCTATATCCATTATTAGAAATACACCAAGAAGCTATTTAAGAAATTTAATATGTAGCATTTCAAGCTAATGACAGTATTCATGCATCCTTCTATTATTATGCATCCTTTTATTATCTTACACTTGCAAATTAAATGACATAAAGAGGTATAATTGGTTCTCTCATGTATTTGACTTCCGACAGAACTAATATCATGCTTAGTGTTTATCTTGGATACCTATCACTTTCAAAGTGATCCTAGGAAATAATACTTAAGCTTTCAAGCATATTCTCATATATAATATGGATATGTTTTCGTTTGTCTTATAAATGTAAGTTACATTTAAAGTTAATGGGTTACTACTATACTAACTACAATATATATATATATATAATATATATATATATATATATATATATATATATAAAGTAAAAAAGAAAAGTAACAATAGAGGATACCATTTCATTATAGCAAACTTTATTTTTTGAACTAATAAATGAAAAAGCACCATTATTCTTTCAACTATAGGAGGAAAATACATCTTTGTTACATGATGCTACTCTTAGTTGCTATGTGTAAAGTGCTAGTTAAAAGATTTTAATATCTTTGAACATGCATGCCCATGTGACAACAATCTATTGTCACAACTGTATTTCCAACGAGACGACGAATTCACTTAAATTTAAAAAAAGGGATTTATTTGATTAAGTGGAGCTTCCACCAAATTTTTATTTAAGGGAAAAATATTTGGAAAAAACCCTGACTTGAGGATGAGATTTTGGTTCGGGAGTCGGTTACGAATGGGGAAGGTGTTAGGCACCCCATTCGCCCGTTCCGAAGAACGGTACCCTTAAACTGAGTGTGTGATTATTTGAAAATGGTTTGATCCCTTTTATTAGAGTGAAAATAAATACTTGATGGAGGTTAGTCTGACAGGACTTGATCCTGCTCCTACGTATTACCTGGTGCAATGGGAAACTCAAGGCTTATGTAGTTCTGGTGTGATTTGAAGGCTAGACCTTCAAAGATACTTGAATAGAGTGTTTGACAATGGATGCTGCTCGAAGGCTTGACCTTCGAAACTGCTTGAAAAGGGATATTTAAAAAAGGCTAGAGTGTTTCGAAAATATTTTAATGAGAATCCTTAGTTCACATATGCATAGGATCCAAGACAACTATGGCTGCACTAGGATCCATACGAATTCCTAAACCCCGAACAGCAGAAAAAGCTACCAGTTCGTACTTAGGATTCGTCGTGTGAGACTTAGGGATTCTAAAATGAAGTTTGGTTATTTTACAAAAGGATTCTTAGTCCACATATGCACAAGGTCTGAGGCGGCTAAGGCAGCACGGGGGCCCATACGAACTACTAAACGTTGAACAGCAGGTGAACCGCCAGTTCCCCATTTAGAGTCCATTGCGTGAGACCAAAGATCCTAAAATATTTTGAAAAGAATTTAATTTGAATATACTAAAGGAAAGAAATGGCTTGATTTGGAGAATGAACTGGTTTTGAAGTGAATTTGAAAACTTGAGGGAAAGAGGATTAATCTTGAGTTTGATTTGATTTTATTCAAAGGAAAGAATAAAAAGGAATTTAGTTTGAATTTTGAAGAATAAAGAGTTTGTAGAAAAAGACTTTGTAGAAAAGAATTTTTAAGTTTGGGGAAAAAGAGTTTAATTTAAATTTTTGGGGCTTTAATTGTAATTTTAGAAAGAGTATGGGCTTGATTGTAATTTTGAGAACTTGAGGGGCAGTTTTGCAATTTTGAGAATTGAAGGGGACAGATTTGGGAATTAGTGGAAAGGTTAAGGGCAGATTGGGTATTTGAAATTTAGTGGGGACAAATTTGTAATTTGGCTTTGGGGGTATGTTTGGAATTACTGGAAATCTTAGAGGCAGATTGGTAATTTGCCTTTGGGGGTATGTTTGGAATTACTGGGAATCTTAAGGGTAGATTGGTAATTTGCCGTGTGGGGGTAGTGTGTGAGAGGCAAGTGAGGGATTTTGGAATTAAAATTTGTATGGTCTGGAATTTGAACACAGCATATGGAGATTACTAGCAAACGCCCAACCACTTGAGCTATTCGTTTTATGCCATATATTTTGCCTATCCAACATAAGAACCATGTCCAAGCCACCTACTTCATCTAATTAAGGGTGATTAGTGGACCCCTTGTATGCATGGGAGTCTGCCTTGTATTGCATGGCCCTCTTCATGCATGGGGCGTCCGAATTCCCATTGTTTGGTTTCATTGGAGCCTATGGCTGATCCATACTGGAGCACAGGCCCTGTGACTGTACGTTTGACGTCGTCCTTCCTGGTGCTCATTAACCACAACCAGTTCCTATACTGCGCTTCTCTGGAGACCAAGGAGGCCATCAACTCCTTTATCGAGCACTATACGAAGACGTATTTTCACCCTTGTTCCTCGACGGCTTACTTACTTCTCTTGTTAGTGACTTTGCCTTGCATGGAAATAAGCTTGCTTGGTGTGGCCAAGCTATTTGGTGGGGGTATACCATGAGTACACCCAATCTGCCTGTGCTTATAACTCACTCGATGATGTATACTCTGGGATCATAATCAGACCACTAGCAGTCCAGCCAGGGTCCCCATTTCAGCATGGTAAACGCCATGCATGACAGTGTCAAGGTACACGATATCAAAGTTTTGACATCAGCAGTAAGTCTCGACAACCTGTGGTTCCTATTAGTGTGGTGGACTTCGAATTTAGATGCATCTTCATCTTCCTCTACAGGAAAGGCAGGATCAGTCATCCAAGTTGTCTTGCATATCTGACCTGCTCATAGGTCCCTAATAGTCCAGTGAAGGTTTCAGTCACATGGCTCATGAGAACACGATCCAGACATGAGGGGGCATTGTAATCAGACGCGCATGCACAAGACATTTACCATGGACTTGGTTCTTCCCCTAAAATTTTGCATTCCATTCGATAACCAAAGTCACGAATCAGTTGATCAATGGTCACAAGGGTTTCATTGAAGTACCTGCTAGGTGAACTATGAGCGTGCTTGCGTACAGTGGCCCTTCTCACTAGTGCATCATCAGGGTCTGCCCCTTTGACTTATTGCTTCTTCAATAAGAGGATCATGACACTTCATAACGGCAAGCAGATTCTCCTGAAAGGCCTGACCATCAACTACAAATTCTACTCGTCTTAACCGAAGCTTCCTCGACTTTGTCGCGTCGCCTACTGTTGTGAAAAAAGCTCATTGCTGAGCTAAAACCCCCATGAAGTCTTAACGAGGTCCAGGCTATCATTTCTGAACTTGACCACGCTTGACTTACCCATCCAAATACTGATTTTCTATCTGACTTTTAAGTTATATCCGTAGTATTGTATTTCAATGGAAAGCCTCAAATTATCTACTCTTATCACATAACTAAATTGACCACAAGTATATTCAAGTGATTTATTATTCAATAAAGAAGGGACTCGAATATGATGCAAGAGTACAGAGAGGTATCTGGTCTTGTTACCTTCCAAGTATGGCTGCACATACAACCATGGCATACCACACAAATGCACGAAAAGTGTCCTCTCACTCAACCAATGGGGTAAGTTAGGTATTGTAGTACATAGGGAATCCTCAAATTTACCCCCAAACCAAATTGAAAAGTAACTTATCATCCAACTGAAGAGGGACTTCAAGTGCAACATGGGTGCCCATCGAATCATCGAATACAACCAAAAGAATGGGATAGAAAGCAACCTATCATTCTATTTTACATTTTTAGAAAATCACTTTTTCTTAAGATTTTTTTCTTTTTTCTTCTTTTAAAATTTCCTTTTTAATTTCAAAAATTATCTTTTAATTTTTATCCATTTTTCTCTTAATCCATATCTTATAAAAAAAATTTCAATTTCACATTAGTCTTTTACACTTATAAAGCATCTTTTAACTTATCCTTTCATCTTCAAAACCTTCTCTTATATTCTCATTGCATTAATGGTATCCAAAAGAGAAGCTACTCCATTTGAATCCAAGAAGGTGATCAAATTCAGAATTGTGCTCTTTATGATTCTTGAAAAAATGGGTGCTTCTTTATACAACTTTGTCCAAGTTATTGGTTGGCTTGAGTTATTCAAACAAATGGTTTGAATAATTGATCAAGAGTTATAAAATAATATCTATGCTTTGTCCTTGAAGGAAGAACCAATCATTGACACTATAGTAATGGGAGAAAGACTGACTATAATAAAGAATAGTATTTCATAAACCGTCAAGTATAAGTCTACAAGTTACTACATTAAACCATAAACCATTTTTAAAAAACCACAAAAGCTCCAAAGTGGCCTTAAAGGCTAGGGTCAGTAATAGAGTACTTAGGAGAATTGTCCTCCTAAAAGATGGCTCACAAGATCATGTCTCTATAGTTGATAAATTTTATACCAATCACTGTATGAAGATGCAATTGATCAACCTGCTAATGTTGATCTTCATTAAAAAGAAAAAGGTCTAAGCTTACAAGGTAACCAACTTGTATTATGACACCCTCATCATCTCCATTTTGAAGAAGTAGTTCATGGACTTCAAATGTTTTGATGCTAAAGTCAATGAAGTTATCCTTACCAAAACCTAAGGAGGCCAAGGATAAGTTTTAGAAGACCATCCAAACTAAATTCATTCAATATAAGTTGAAAATTTTGATGATGGGACAAGCTTAGGTAAAAAAAATGATTAATGAAAAATTCCTTCTCCAATAAGCAAAGAGGAAGGCACCAACAAAAAAAGGAGTCTTTGACCCTAAAGCAATAAGAAATTGGTCATCTTCCCCAAAGCATCGTGAAAATTTTTTAAGGTCCTCACTCTATGTTCTAGCTATTTTTGTTTTCTTTTATTTGTTGTATTTTCCTTTATGATGATCGAATGAAGTACATACATTTTTGTAAATTGTAAGCTTATATATGTATACATAGTTGTTTTTTATGATATTAAAAAGAGGAAGTAGAACATAGTAGTAATACTTTCTTTGATAAATATAATCATCTATCATATGCATATATGGAATATCTTTATATTATTATTACTTATCCTATATGAAGATTTGTGAATAAGTAAAGGTTTTTCATCATAAAAAGGGAGAAATTGTTGGAACCTTGGTACGTTTGATGTTTTACTCATTAAAAAACTTTAATAATGACATAAACATTAATATTGTGCATATAGTTCTCTACCTGTTTATCTGGTAGGATTTATTGAGTTTCAAACTACTAAACAAGCGTATGAAGCGATCTCTTGAAGAAACATGTCTAAATTTTATTTCACATAGTTGTGTTTAACGTATTCAAGTGTACCTACAGAAGAACATCTTAGATATTGTTTGAAGTATGTAAAGTTTAACGTACCTACAAACTTTTAAATACCTACTGTTTGAAGTATGCAAGCCTCGACTGCAACAACCTTTTTTTGCAAGAAAGTATACCTAATCCAAAATGAAAAATAGGTATCTATGAAATTACCCTTTATAGAAACAAGTCCACACAGAAAGGAACTTCCAATGTCCTTGAGATCACATGCTTGTAGAAAAAGAGAAAAAAACCTTGCTACAAGTATGATGTTTAGAGTATAGTATACTAAAATTTTTTCAGAAAAGATTAACTACGCTGTGCATTCAAGGTCATGCATTAAATGAAAGATAGAAACATTGCAAACCTAGCCTGTCTCTCAGTGTATCTTTTGTTGTACACATAAAGAAAATTCATTGAACGACAAGATTAGCTTTGTATTCATTAAAATAAAACAAAAGCTTTTAAGACTGAACTTTTTGTTCACTCTTTAAAAGCTTCTTTGTAATCATAGTTCTACATTTGATAGTATTATTTTATCTTTCTTTTGTTTGAACTTGAAAAGATATTTGAAATGAATACTTATGTTTAAACCTAAAGAGGCTTGTTTAATCATACTTGAGCATTTGTTTGATTTTATGCAAGAACTCTTTTATAGTGAAATTTCGGTGGTGTTGAATAGGGACTAGATGTATAACTTAGGTTGTGAGCTTGAACTAGTATACACTGTAATTTATTTAGTTTTCTCTTCGTTTTCTCTTCGTTTTATCTACTTAACTCCTTAACTAACTAAATTATATATGACATTTATTTTTAAATTTTTTTTCTGAAAATCCTTTTAAGACATCTAAAATATTTCAAACACTTGTATAAAACAAAACTTAGCTTTAACTTTGTGAAAATTATTCTTGAACAAAATGTATTGCAAAAATCTCTAACACACAATTCAATTCTTTTTTATGTTTTTGTTTTATTTCATATGCATTTGTTGCATTTGTTGGTTTTTTGTATAAATTAATTTAATCTTATTTTATTTTAATATTGGTACATTAAAAATTCAATGATGCATTGAGAGAAAACAAAGTTATCTATTATGAACAAAACCTAATTTTGTTTTCAATGAGAGAATAAGAACTAGTTAAAAGTTCAAGACTGCACAAGGGATTCAAAGAGCCTTCCTAGTCAAGACATCTCAAACAAATTTGCTTTCATGTATAATATAATTAACTCGAAACCATGGTTTTTTAAGGCATAGGTGCTCCTATTAACATAAGGAAGAGGAAAGGGACTGAAAGTACTTAAATATTTTATTGCAATATGATTTTTCCCTACAATCAAGATGTTATCTATTTATTAAACTAAAATATAACCTATGAAGGTTAAAAAGACGCAACCAATAACTTCTTATATAACTCTAAATAAATTGACATGGTAACATACTCTTAAAATTATTTTAAACCATATTAAAATATTGAAATATAATAGAAATAACAATTATGTCTAATATTTCCTCCCTTAAATTGAAAATAATTATTTAGTTTAATCAGACTTTTTAATGCTAGAAGTTCCAAGGAACTTCCTTAATTTGTGAAATTTAGGAAACTTCAATTACTTTGTCATTATGTATGCAATTTGATCTTCACTCTTACAATAGACAAAATCAATCATTTCATCCTTTGAGAGGTCCCTGATAAACCATCATTCTGTTGATTTATTTGTGGAAAATTAATTATAATTACAAAATAATTTATGATTATTTAATTGTAATTCTACCTAATTTTCCTTATTTTTGCAAGAATGGTCACATAAGCAAAGAATCCGAAAATAGGCAAGTTTTGGACCAAAAAGAGGGTAAAAGAAGCATAAAAAGATAATACATCTAATGCGATAATGACACGTCAACCCTATGATGCTGTAAGATTACGTAGATTGGTCGCGACGATTAAGGAAGCGGTTAGGCCAAGCCCAGTCCACCACATTGAAACCTTAATCCACCCCTATAAAAGGGAGGCTGTACTACACCACATTACACCATCCTAGCTTCAAAGGCCACACAACTCTCCGGGGCGTAAGCCTATCACTCAGAGACACACCACTTTTAGTATCCCTCGATATCCTTCCGTAGGAGTTGGAGACAGAAGCTCTTCCACAGTACGAGTTGCAACGTCCTATTCTCAACTTTGTTGACACTACGATTTTTTCATTATTTTTCTAGAATTAGGATTATGAATTGTTTTGTTGGATTAGTATGTTTTTATTTCTCTTATCTCTCGATGTCACAACTATAATTCTGACGAGATGATGAACTCGCTAAAATTTTTGAAATAGAATTTTTCCTGATCATGTGGAGTCGCCACCAAATTTTTATTTGAGGGAAAATACTTGGAAAAAACCCTGACTCGATGAAGAGATTTAGGTTCGGGAGTCGGTTACGAGTGGGGAAAGTGTTAGGCACCCCACTCGCACGTTCCGGAGAACGGTACCCTTAAACTGAGTGTGTGATTTTTGAAAATAGTTTGATCCCTTAATTAGCATGGAAATAAATAACTTGATGGAGGTTGTCCTGATAGAACTTGATCCTGCTCCTACGTATTCCCCCAGTGCAATGGGAAACTCAAGGCTTACGTAGTTTTGGTTTGTGAAGGCTTGACCTTCAGAGGTGTTAAAAGGGGATATTACATTTTGAAAAGATTTTCATTCATTTTTTTTAAAGGACCTTTGGTCCACTTATGCACAAGGTCCGAGGTGGCGACGACAGCACAGGGGCCTATACGAACTACTAAACGTTGAACAACAGGTGAACCGTCAATTCCCCATTTAGAGCCCGTTAAGTGAGCCCAAAGATCCCAAAGTATTTGGAAAAGGACTTTATTTTGAAAAGGACCCTTAGTCCACTCATGCACAAGGTCCGAGGCGGCTATGGCAGCATGGGGGCCTATACGAACTACTAAACATTGAACAGTAGGTGAACTGCCAGTTCCTCATTTAGAGCTCGTTGCGTGAGACCAAAGATCCCAAAACTTTGATTTAATTTTATTTGAGGAAAAGGGTCACAAAGGAAAATTTATTTTGAATATTAGACAAGGAACTTGATTTTGAAGAGAAAGAAATTTGTTTGAAATTTGGGGAAATATAGGGGTTTAATGGGGAGTATAGGAAGCAAAGGGGTTAAACGTGGATTATGGAACATTAGGGGGTGAAATTTTAATTATGGAAAGTCAGGGGGTGAAATTCTAATTATGGAAAGTCAGGGGGTGAAATTCTAATTATGGAATGTTAGGGGTAAAATTCTAATTACGAAAAGTTAGGGGGTGAAATTCTAATTACGGAAAGTTAGGGGGGTAAAATTCTAATTAAGGAAAGTTTAGGGATGAAATTCTAATTAGAGAAAGTTTAGGGGTAAAATTCTAATTATGGGATTCTTGGGGATCAATCTGCAATCATAAGAAATTTTGGGGATCAATCTACAATTACCAGAATTTTGAGGGCCAATCTCCAATTACTAGAAATTTTGAGGGCCAATCTACAATTACCAGAAATTGGAATATGGGGAAGAGGCCGAAATGTGGCATCTGGGGTTCGAAGGGAAGACAGTGGGAATGGCAGGCGCGCGCCTAACCACTAGGCTGTGTCGTTGGTTGAGTATTCTCATATTTTGGATATTTAAAAACAAACACGTTGTCAAAGACGTGCGTCTGCCTGTGTAAACTGCATGGGTTCTTTCTTTCCACACGCTCATGGGGGCCCCACCCCTGCTGTTATTTTACTCCACCTTTGGCACGCAATCATGCATACAAGCAGAACCGAATTTACGTACAAAACCCTGCTTTCTACCTGGAATTTAGGCAATGAAATGGTTCATAACCCATAGCCTTAGACTTTAATTACTTAGGCTCTCTTTGATTGGCTTTAACCTCGAACGAGGAAGTTATCTCATGGCGTGTATCCTCTTTGCAAAAAAAACCAAAGCTTTCAGTTGGTTTTTTCCATCTCCGTAGCATGGCATATCACGTGATGACTTTTGCTTCCTTGAGTATTGGTGTTCACGTCTGCTGCATGGAAATCGATCGTGGCTTTGGGTTGCTAGCCTTGTGAGTATGGGCACATGCCAACTCTTCAAAGAGGGGGTAGTATGACCTTGGCTAGGCAGCCCTTGCTAGAGGTAACCATTCTACGCTTGTGGCTTTCGCTTGGCAACAGTTGTATAGCTATGCATGTAATGATAAAGATAGGTTTGCACAGTTTGGTAGCTCTATTTCATTCCTCATTTAAAGACCGGCTCTTCTGCATGATTTAGCAAACCCCCGTATGCTTATTTGAGAGTCTCCAATCATCTGTTGTAGCTACTAAAGTGCATGTTAGGTTAGGATCAAGCAAGCTATGAGCTTCGACGTTGGAGTTTATGCCACGACCCACTCGACTTATGACTTTCGTTCAAAGCATATTGCCCCCCAGAACACATGACTCATTAACGAACGTGTAAGTCAGTAGCACGACCCTTAGGTTTGAAGACTTGATGGTCTCTAGCTCAGGCCCGATCTTAAGCTCCTGAATATATCAGCAAGGCAATCATTACTGGTGATGTTTCGCAGGTAAACTACGACAATGCCCTTTCCCTAACTTGCTGGAGCACAAGAACGAGTAACAGCAGTGCCTTAGTGATCTGGAGTTGTACTTTGACTCGTGAACTTCCCTTCGTGCTATCTTCGTGTCCCATATCCCAGCCATGTAGTGCCATGCCTCCTCAAGCATGTAAATGGCGAGTGCATAATGCGAACTCTAGTCGCATTCGGTCGTCTTAGTAACCTGAAGGGATCTCTATAGCAAAATGCTAATGCCACTCTTCGGTGCAACAACCCCCTACTTGTGACCTTTCCTTTTCATGAGAATTCATGTGCAGGCCTTGCCTCTTTGGACATGCAATCGGCTCAAAAGACTAAGGAGTGTTTCTCCAATGGGCTCAAGTCTTGGCGTGTAGCGTACCATTCTGCATGCTTGTCATGATCATCTGCAAGTGTTTCCCCTCACTATGGGTTTAGAACCTCCCCACCGTTGCCTTGAGAGCAGTTAATTTCTTCCTTGCCTGCTGACCTCGGCCAGGCCTTCTTGAGCAACCTTGAGGCCCCCTAACAGAAAGCAAGGTGCGACGGGGAAGCATAAAACAGAATCGATTATTTGGACCAAAACGGAGTGGGATTGAGCAGAGCCGTCTTTAGCACTAATCTACCGAATCTGAGCACCTCTCTTTTGTGAATCCCCGAGCAATGAGACACAAGACTCCCTATTTCATGGCCAATAAGCCTACCATGGGTGTGCATTTATAATCTATCTGGACATGTATTTTGTCCCCTGTAATCGGCCTTTTCTTAGGTGATAACAATCAGACGCAACCATCACGAGTTAATACTTTCTGCTGGCTACGACCGTAGTTGAGCAGGGGACACAATCTAGTACATCCTGAGAACTAGGCTTTACAATTTGAACTGAGGCTCAATACTGGTTGGAAACTCGTGTATGGCCGCATCTAGATGGCCTCTCTATTGACCGGACCATAGGCTCTTACGGATGCGTGACATGCCGTTCCGACATCGCACAACACAACTCAGATAGCTAAGTGTTTTGGCTAGATCTTATCAATTAGTACAGAGAACCAGATCATCTAGTTAGAGTAACTAAAATCAAACTATATCTTTCCGCCTCATGCAAATGCTGATGCACAAATCGACATTCAGACCAATCTAATTCATTCAAATTACAGAGAGTACGCAAAATAATTTAGCTAGATTCATCGAGTAAGGTGCAGGATAACCAACCTGGAAGTCGATGCTGTCAAACTTCCACTACGACTTGTGGCTCGACGATACTTTGACACTCCTACTCTTCCTCTACGATCTAGGTGCTTGGCCGGAATGAGATGGCTCCGTTCGATGTGGTCTTGGAAGCGAAGGTGATTTTTCAGTCCTCTTTTGATCGATCTGTGGCCAAAACTAGTGTGGAGGGAGGTTTTCTGCTCGAGATTCAGAATTTTTGAGAGAATTCCCCAAGAGTGTGGAGAGGTTCTCAATAAGGAGCGATTTCCAAAAATATTTTTCCCACCCCTTTCCTGGCATAGCCTCCTCTATTATATAGTCCTTCTCTTTGGTCTTCGTTTCTTAATTAATATTCCGCTTTTTCCTATTCTTCTTTTTCAATTTTTATTGTTATTTTTCATTTATTTTTATTTTTCAACCTTCCATCATTATATAATTTATTCTCTTTTTCACTTTTTAATGTATTGACTTTATTTATTTTACTTATTACATATTTATTTTAGTCTCTATTATATTTTAATTATTTTTATTTTATATTTTTTGTTTTCATTTCAGATTTTTTAGTTTTTAATTTTATTTTTCAGATTTTTAATTTTTTGTTTTTACTTCAGATTTTTTATTCTTTCTTTTTTCCTCTCTTTTCCTTATTTTTATTTTATTTATTTCCTTCTATTTTGTCACTTTCTTCTGCTAGCCCGTTTTTTCGTATATACATTTCCATTTATTTTTATTTTTTATTATTATCATTTAAAATTATGGTTGGTTCACCATTTAATTTAACGACGAGAGGCCTCGGACATAATTGGATGTTTACACTCGACATGTAACTAATCCCCAAATCATGGGGCTTTGGTGAAACTTATAATGTCAATTGAACCCCTTTTCCTTTTTATGAATGATTCAGTATTTCTATTTAATTGTGTTTTCCTTATTTTGAATAATTAATTAAATTAATTTCTAAGTTAATTGGGGGATAGGCGATTGTACCATTGCCTAATTAATGGAACTATATGGTAAACCGAATCTAAGGGTTTTGGAGGATCAATCAGAATCCTTGATTTCTAATCAGTTATTAGTTTAACAAGCCTGCATGTTCTTTATGCTTCTCTTAATTATATACCTTACATGATCATTGGGGGTAGTAACTTGAGAGAAAGAATATTGCTATTGCATGATTATTGGGTAGTAATAGAATGAGAACGGGATGATTATCAATTGACTCAAATTATTCATAAGGGAGTTGGAGTGAAATTGGGTAAAGTTATAAGGGAAACCAAAGTCCTATGTCTCTCCATAATTAAACTCATATTTGTGGCTTTTTGTCTTTAAGTCTCTTACTCTCATTTTGTTCCATTCTTCCATTCACTTTAAATATTTCTAAACAAATCCTTTTCTGGTGAGCTCAAAAACTAGGATTTAATCATTATTTAATATTGTTGAAGTAGTCTCTGTGGAAACGATATTAAGGGTTTTAAATACCCCTTTCTACAGCGACGGGTACACTTGCCTGTAGGTAAAACTTTGTATGTAGAGTAAACGCACAACAGTCCCTTAGAAAATGAAACCTCACATCAATATGCTCACTTCTTCCATGTAAAACTGGATTTTTAGAGAGTTTAATGGCAGAAACATTATCACAATAAATTGTAGTGGCTTCAATTTGCTTAAAATACAATTCTTCAAGTATTCTTCTTAGCCAAATTGCTTGACAAGCACAAGTCTTTGCAGCTACAAACTCATGTGTTTACTATGCGACAAAGTTTTATCTATGGGTAAGTGCATTCGTCGACGTAGAAAAGGATATTTAAAACCCTCAATATCTTTACCACAAAGACTATTTCAACATTCTTAAAGAAAGATTGAATTCTAATTTTTTAGCTCACTAGAAAAGAGTTTGTTTAGAAATATAAAAAGGAAACAAAATAAGAATAGGAAATTAAAAGACAAAAGAACACATATACAAATTTAACTATGGAAAGGCACGGAACTTTGATTTCCCTTATAACTTTACCCCATTTTACCTCAACTTCCTTATGAATGATTTAATGTAAATTGCTAACCATCCATTCTCTTTCTATTATTATCCAATTATCATACAATATTAATATTCTTTCCCTTAAGTTACTACCCTCAATTATCATGCAAGGTACATAAGTAAGAGAAGCCTAAAGAACATTTGAACTTGTTAAACTAATAGCCGTTTAGAAATCAAGGATTCTGATTGATCTTTCAAAATCCTTATATTCAGTTTACCTTATAGTTCCATTAATTAGATGATGGTACGATTGCATATCCCCCAATTAACCTAGAAATTAATATGAGTAAGTAATTCTTATTAATTAATTGAGCACAATAAGGAGACCACAATTGAATAGAAACACAGAATCATTCATGAAAAGGAAAAGGGATTCAATTGGTTACATTATAAGTTTTGAAAAAGCCTCATGATTTAGGGATTATTTACACAAAAAATGACAAACAAAAGAATACTAATCTAGCAAAACAATTCATAATTCCAATTCTATAAAAAGAATGAAAAAACCATAATGTCAACAAAGTTGGCAATAGGACGGTGCAACTCACACTATGAAAGAACTTTTTCCTCCAAGATCATACGAGAGGACATTGAAAAAGAGATAAGAATGGAATGGGTACGGGAGTGATGTGTTTCCAGGGTAGTGATAGGCGTGTGCCTTGGAGAGTGGTGTGGCCTTTGGGGGCCTAGGGTGATGTGGTGTAGTGTGGTAGAGCCTCATTTTTATACGTGTGGATTAGGGTTTCACTATCGTGGACCGGGTTTTACCTAGCCGCTCCCTTAGTCATCGTGACCATTCTAAGTCATCTCACAACACCATAGGGATGACTGGGATGTCTCCTGCATTATTAAGGCTGACGTGGTATTGTTGCATTGGATGTCTCATCTTTTTGTGCTCCTTTTTCCCTTTTTTTTGCCTAAAACTTCCTATTTTTGGATTCTCTTCTTGCATTACCATTCCTGCAAAAATAGGGGAAATTAGGTAGAATTACAATTGAATAATCATAAATTATATCATGATTATAACTAATTTTCCGAAGATAAATCAACAGAATGGTGGTTTATCAAAACTCTACTTCAGTTGTTGATAAAGTGACAATCTCTTACTTTTTTTAGGACCATGAGGCTGCTCCCGAACCAAGTATGAAAGCATAACCAGAGGTGCTCTTCCTATCATCAAAGTCCCTAGCATAATCACTATCAGCAAATCCGGACAAATTTGATTTTTCACCCTTTTTTATAAAACAAGCCATAATCAACAGTCCCTTGCAAATAACAAAAAATTCTTTTTGCACCAAGAAGATGCATGTCCTTGGGACATTCCATGTACCTACTGAAAAGATTTATTGCATGCATGAGATCTGGCCTTGTAGTGGTCAAATACATTAAACTTCCAACAATTTGCTGGTAAAGGGTGCTGTCAATCATTTTTCCTCTTGGATCTTTAATAAGTTTCAAACCAGTCTCAGTTGGTGTGTTAACAAAATTACAATTCTGTATCTAAAACCTGTCTAAGATTTCTAAAGCATACTTCTTTTATGAAATAAAATTCCATCCATAGACTACACCACTTCAATGCTAAGAAAGTAATACATCCTTCCAAGATCAGTCATGTCAAACTCAAGCATCATGGATTCCTTAAATTCCTCAAACATAGAAATGACATCTCCAGTCTAAAGCAAATCATCAACATGTTAGCACACAACAAAAATCTTACCTCCTTCTCAATATATAACAAAAAGTGTATGCTCATATAGACATTTGATAAAACCCTCCTTCAAGAAATAAGCTTCAATGCGACTATACCAAGCACGTGGAGCTTGTTTTAGTCTATATAAATCCTTTTAAGTTTATAAACCTTATTTCACTTCCAAGCTTCACACAGCCAGGAGGTTGATCAACAAATACTTGTTCTTGAAGATCACCATGCAAGAAAGCTAATTTCACATCTAACTGGTATATTGACCATGATTGTTGTGCTACTTGTGCAATTACTAGTCTGATTGTATCTTGTTGTACAACAGGAGCAAAGATTTCTTTATAATCCATCCCAAACTCTTACTTATAACCTTTGACAACTAGGTGTGCCTTGTACTTGTCAACTTCTCAATTCTCCTTCAATTTTGTCTAGTAAACCCACCTAACACCAATTGTTTTCTTCCCCTCTAGAAGATCAAGTAACTCCCATGTGTTGTTTCTTTCAATTGCTGCAATTTCTTCATCCATTTCTTTCCACCAATTGGCTTCTTTAATAGCCACCTCAAAAGTGGCAAGATCACAATATGAAAATAAAGCAAAGTGCATAAGTGGGACTTTAGAATGATCAATACCAGTTACCTCATAATCAGCCATCCAAGCTGGTCTTTTAAGTCATTGAGATCTTCTCTCTATATGCATAACTTATATAATGGATTGATGTTTATTTTGTTCTAGCCACTGCATTTCATCCTTATCCTTTCCATCAAAAGTAGTGGAAATTTGTTGTCCAAGAGAATTATTACTCCACTTCCAAAAATCTTCTTCATCAAAGATGACGTCTAGACTTATAACAATTTTTTTAGTGTTAGGATTATATAATTTATAAGCTTTTGAATGATCACTAACACCAAGAAAAATACATTTTTCTTCTTTATTATTTACCTTTGTTCACTTCTAATTGGGGACATGAACATAGACAACACACCTAAAAATTTTAAAATAATCCACTATCGGATTTTTTCCACTCCATGCTTCTTTAGGTGTCATATTTTGAATAGCAATTGTAGGGATTCTATTCAAAATATGAATGCTCCAATTGATTGCTTCAAGCTAAAAAATTTTTGGAGTACTACTTCTCACCAAAAGGCTTCAAACCATATTCAAAATTGCCTCTTGATTCCATGAGTTTCACAAAATTTTATAAATTCTTGTGAGATATATTCTCCACCATGATTTGTATTAAGAACTTTAATTGGATTTCCTGCTTCTTTCTCAACCAACAATTTGTAATTTTTAAAAACCTCAAAAGCTTAAGTTTTTTCTTGCAAAATATACATCTAAGGTTTCCAACTAAAATCATCAATGAAAGTTATCATGTATCTTTTACCTTCATTGGAAGATGAATTTGTTGGTCCACAAATATTAGAATGAATTAGCTCTAAAGCTTGCTTTGGTCACCATGATTTTTTTTATGGGAATTGATTTCGTGTTTATTTGCTAAGTAACATTCTTTACAAACTTTAGATGGAATAGTAATTTGAGGAAGCCCAATCACCATTTGTTTTTGTTGTAAAGTCTTCAACCCACAAAAATTTAGGTGACCATAGCGAAAATGCCATAGTCATGCTATATTTTCAATTTTGTAGAGAAACATGAATAAGTGCTATTGTGGAGTAAAAGTGAAAACTTGTAGTTTGCAGTCATGTTCACTTGAGTAATTAAACCCATATTTGTATCTTCGATCCAACACATTCCATTCTTTATAGAAATCTCATACCCCTTCTCTTGTAGCTGTCCAACAAATCGGTCTTTAAATCTAAAACAAAAAAAAGACATTAGAAATAGTATAGGTGAAATTTTCCTTGGTCTGGATAGAGGCTTTTCCTTTTCCCGTGATAATCATAATAAAATTGTTATCAAACTTGACATTACTTCAAAAAGATTCATCTAGTTCAGAAAACACTTTCTTATCTCCACACATGTGGTTATTGTAGCTAGTATCTAAATATCACATGTTCTCTTAAGTTTGTTCAATCATTTGACACACCATTAAACACTACTTTTCTTCCTCTTTCTCTGTAAAATTAGTTCTCTCTCCATTTTTTCTATTCAAATTAGTCCAACATTTTGATGTATAATGAGCATACCTATGACATCGGTAATATTCAATACTTGATTTGTTTGCAGACTTTGATTTATGAGTTGATGAATGACAACCTCTTGTACTGCCTCCTTTTCCTTGGTTTTCTTAGTGATGGTGTTGTTGTTGACTGCCATGATGATAGCTTCCATGGCCTCTACCTCGTCCTCAACCCCCTTTCACCACAAAATGATTTTTTGTTAATGCCTTCAATGCTTATTCATCAGCCTCTTCTACCTTGGACTTTTGTTCATGCATCAATAATGAGTTTTGCAACTCATCAAGTGAAATCTTATTTATATCTTTAGATTCTTTTATAGCACAAACAACAAAATTGAATCTTGATGTTAAAGAACGAAATATTTTTTTCAAAAGTAGTGATATCTTCTACCTCATCTCCATTGATCCGCATCTTGTTGACAATTATCATCACTCAAGGGAAGTAATTTGGAATTGATTCTCTTGACTTCATTCAAAGTGTTTCAAACTTCGAACATAAAACTTGGAATTGTTGCCTCTTTACTCTTACTGAACCTTGAAACTTCTTTGTCATAGAATTTCATATCTGCTTAGAGGTTCCCTTGTGAAGGATGGTCTCCAATGTTGCACTGTCAATTGCTTGAAATAAGTAGTTTTTATCCTTAAGATCTTTTAACTTCAAACTATCTATTTCATCCTTTAATGCTCTAGTGCTAGTGGAAATAATGAAAATTCCATTTAACATAACTTGCTAATACTCTTTTGATCATAAATTTTTTTCCATTATCATGCCCCAGTGGTCATAGTAACCATCAAAATATGGGATAACTGCTTGCACAAAATTAGAATTTGTAGCCATTTGTTGAATATCTCTAGTCACATGTTTTCCCTCTCTAACCCAAGCTTTATACCACTGTTAATGTAAGGAAAAGGAAAGAGATTGAAAGTACCCAAATATTTTATTGCAACCTGATATTTCCATACAATCAAAAAATGTTCTATTTATTAAATTAAAATATAACCTATAAAAATTAAAAAGACGCAATCAATAACTTCTTATAAAATTTTAAATAAATTGACATTGTAATACATTTTTAAAATTATTTTAAACTATATTATAATATTAAAATATAATGAAAATAACAATTATGTCTCACAACTTCAAATTTAAACTTGTATTA
This sequence comes from Canavalia gladiata, assembly GCA_037954105.1. Lineage (NCBI taxonomy): Eukaryota > Viridiplantae > Streptophyta > Magnoliopsida > Fabales > Fabaceae > Canavalia > Canavalia gladiata. Next base: position 15,065,496 of record CM075662.1, on the reverse strand, counting down.
ATTTAGTGTGTTTAATTATACTATTTTCTATAATTGAAATGGTTATTAGACCAGGCAAATTTTAAAATAGAAAAGCTTGATGATAATTTACAACACTCGGTTAATGAGTTTTAAAACATATTATTAACTTGATGGAGGTAATAAAAGAAGAAAAGGCTTTTATAAAGCACTGTTTCAACAGGATAGACAAATATATTTATCAAAATTTTTAACTTGATTTGCTTAAGAATGAGTTTGATAAAATTAGTGAATAAGTTAAAAAAATTAAAAAGTTAACTAAACAATAAAAGATAAAAAATAAAACTTAAAGTTAAAAAACTAGATAAAAAATAAAAATTGATAAACTAGTTAGCTAAACAATAAAAATAAAAGATGAAAACTTAAAAGTTAAAAAATTAGATAAAAAATATAAATTGATAAACTACTAATTAAATTAAAAATATTTGGTAAAATTAGATGTTAAATTAATTGATAAATATAAAATGATAAATAAAGATATAATTTAATATTAAATTAAAAGATAGTAAATATGATATATTTTTAAAAAAATATATTAAAATTTAATTAAAAGAAATTATATTTTTTAAATAAAATTTTTTATTTTTATTTTTATATAAATAAACTATAAATAAAAATTTTAAAATTAATTATTTTTTAATTTTAATTTTTATCAAAATGGTTCAATAATTTTTAATAAAATAAAATAAATGATATAATAATTCAAATAAATAGTATATATTAAAATTATATTTCATGATAATATAAAAATAAATGTATAAAATTTATTAATATTATTATAAAATAATTAAAAATGTAATAAAATTATAAAATAAATAAATAAAAAATAATGTTATAGAAAAATAGTAATGGTAAAAATAAAAGAATTAATTAAAATAACTTATTTAAAATTATTTATAACAGTATATAAATTATTAATAATACTAAAATAAATTACTTTATATTAACAAATTATTCAATTAATAATTTAAGATAACTGAAATCTTTTATCAAACGTACTTTAAAATTTATTCTAAATTAAGAAATTTAGTGTGAACACCAACATTAATTTTTTTTTCTTATATGGACTTATGTCTACATTATATTTGAATATTGATGAAAGCTTTTAGTTTGTTAAAAGCTAGTATTTTTATAAATTTTTTAAGTTAAAATTGAATAATTAACTAAAAATATTTATTTATTCATTTTATTCACACTGTATTTACATTATTTTTTATTTTAATATGATTCAAAATCAATAATTCTTAGAACATACAATTCAGCATAAAACGTCCAACTTTATATTCAAGAAAATATGAAACCCGTTATATTTTTATTTAAAAATAATTTTATTCAAATTAAATAGAACTGTTATGATATTATTTAAATGAAAAAAGAAAAAATTTAAATTTAAATTTAAATTTAAAAAATATAAAAATAAATTTTTTATTTTATAATTAAATAATAAGTAAATTATTATCTATTTATTTTATTTCCATCCAAACATGTGCTAAAAGTGCCAAACTTCTCTCCCTATATGGTCCCTAATATATGTATTATTAGTAGGTTTGAAAAGGGTGGAGATACGTGACAATTTGGATACGTGAATTGCGGATTGTTTAGCTTTTCGGGAGTGATTTTTGATGAAGACTCGTCACACCGTTTATTTATTAATGATAAAATATTTTTAAAAAATAATATTTTAAAATAAATTCTCATTTTCATCCTTAACATTAATTTATTTTGCAAAATAATAAAATTTCGCAATATGATTCAAACGTATGTAAATTATTTTATAGATTTTAAAATTTTAATTACATTATTCTGTGACCAGAAATTAATTTAAATTTATTTGTATAATTAAATTTTATTATATTTTTTTATTAATTTAATGATTAACTTAATCAATGTTACGAATATAAATATGGAAAAGAGGATTGCTATAATATTATAATTAAGGAAATATGAAAAGACTTTCAGCCATGTGCAAATAAATCTTGAACTGAGTTCAAACAAACAGCTTTCCATCAAACATTCTGGATATGTTTGGTTATTTTAACTTTCTGTTTGGTAGAGTAAAGAAAATATGAAAAAAATTTGCTTTTAAAAGTTAATTTTATTCACCTTCCTTTTAATCAAATTAAAAAATAACAGTTTTTCTAAATTGTGCAGGGTTGCTTGAGCGAAGCCTTACCTGTATTTCCTTGTTAACTAATTTTGATCACTTAATTATCTCTTACATTCTTATAACTTCTCTCCTATTTATTTCATCATCTAAAATATGTATAATTTGTCTTTCGTATATCTTCTTTTTCTCTTATTCACTGTGGCGTATGTTTTCGACTTTGAGCCCTCTGAACATTAAGGGCGGGTATATTAGTTTGTTATCTTTTATGGAAAAATAAATGTTATATAGATTTGAGATAATAAAATAAATAGGAGATAGATTCTAGAAATATGAGAGATAATTAAAAGATTAAAATTAGATGATAAAAAAATATAAATAAATTTTAATCTGTACACTCTTGCATTCTGGAATACAATCCAACTCTTATGCTGATTGGTTTGGGAAGGCGGGAGCGTGCTGTGAATGTACCTGTGAGAGGTTAGGCTTAACCGGTGCATCTGTGACACCAATCTTTCTTTTCTTTGTTTTTTTGTTTTCACATTCATCAAATAAAAAAAATGTATAATCTTTCACAGAATAGAAAATATTAAATTAATAAATTTTTTTCTTGATATTCTTTCTTTCTTCTATTATTTTCTCCAAAAGTAAGCTGTGACCGTGTGCATTATTTAAGACATGTGCAGCTGCACGAAAAGGAAAGATATGTCCTGATCTATTCAACTTCTAATGAAAAAAAACTTTACATTTTGTACGGTTACAACGATGGAGAATCTCGGGTACATATTGACAAAAAAAAAATATAAAGACCGTCGTTCAATTATTTTTATTTGGACGGAAATTTCATATACATGTGCTTAAAATGAGTATTCAATATCATGTTATTAATATATTTGTCTTAAGAGAAAATATTGTGATAAGAGAAAAACGGATAATAATATTTTTTTTTTGTTTATTAATAAAAATTTTAAAAAGAGAATCTGATTTTTTTTAAAAAAAATTGCTTACCTTGCGTTTATGTATAAAAAAGCACACCCTTTAAAGGAAATGTCCTGTCACTTACCGACCCACCTAAGTCTAATTAAAGGTAAAGTAATGGTATTTAGTATTATTAATTTATTTATATCTTTTATTCAATAGTTAATAGTTTTTTAAAATAAAAAATAAAAATAAAATATCTAATAATTTAAAATTTAATGTAAATAAATATATATTATAATTTATATATATAATTTTTTTTTATAAATATATATTATGATGTTCTTGTAAGTTTATTTTTCAATTTCATGACTTTTTTATTTTAATAAAATTATTTTTAAAATATTATGGTTTTTCTATTGTAACAAATTATTTTTAAAAAAATAATATAAATTATATTATTTAAAAATAAATTTATTTTTGTCATTTATTTTTTAATGTATTTTATTTTTATTATTAACTTTAAAAAAATTAGGTTATTAGTATCTTATTTTATCATTTATATTTCAGAATATTAAATATCATTTTAATTTATATATACTTTAAAAGTTAACTAAAAAAAATAAAAATATGACAGTAAAAATAGAGTATTTAAAGATTTATTTACGAGTACCATAGTAATAAAGATAAAGATAAGGATAGATATAATAAGATGAATAAAAAATAAAAAAATTCTTAATATATTATATTGTTTAAATATATTTGGATCTTTAACGTGATATTTAACAATAAACTTAACATATCATTTATAAAAGTTAATCCTAAAAACTAATATAAAATACAAATGATAAAATAAAAAATTAACGATTTAATTTTTTTAAATTAAAAATAAAAATAAAATATATTAATAAAATAAAAGATGAAAATAATAATTTATTTATTTAAAAATAATTTTTTATAGAAGGTTGAAACATATATTTATATATTATATGTAAAATATATTTTTTAGTATTTAATAACTAAAAAATAAGAAAACAATATGGATAAGAATAGTCAAATTTAAAGAAGAACCGAATTTATTTAAGTTTAACACTTAGATGAAAAACTCATGAGCTAATGAGTTATGGGGAGACCTTGGATTCTGTTGAAATTTCATCTATTTTTCTCTGCTAGTGCTACTACTAGGTCGCTACATAAGTATAATATATGCAAAGCAATTTAGTAATAAATTTAAATCTTTTTACCCATGTAAACAAATCTAATACTGTAAATAAACTGGTCTAATAGGTTTAAAATACTTTCTATGATTTTCAACTACAAAGTACCAGTTTTGATATAAAGTTTAATAAAATTATTTTTATTAAAACTAATTCTAAATTATTAAATACTGTTAAACTATATAAATAAATTAATTTGCATCATATTCTTTTTAGACTATTGTTTATATTGAAAAATAAAAAAAAATATTTATTTAATGTTAAAAAAAACAGGCCAAACAAATTTGACCTCATTTAGAAAAAAAATGTTTGATTTAGGTTTACGTGAGTTTAAATTATAGATTCTAGTTAAATCAATTTAATTAATTCAAACCATAGATATAGTTAAATTGTATACATTATTTATATTAAATTATTTTTAATGATAAATATATATAATTTTAAAATTTCATAATATTAGAAGTTCATATTTTATTTTATAAACTTTATTATGATTCTTAACACGTTAGAAATAATTTTCTCATGCTAATAAAAATTGAAAATAAGTGTAAATTTGGATTAAATAAAAGAATATTTCAATATTTAATTATATTTATAATATTATTATAACTAATCATATAAAATAAATCTTCTATTTAGATATGTAAAATAGAAAATAATTTTAAAATGATATATCTATTTAAATTGTATAAAAATACTTTTATAGGAAAATTATTAAAATAAACATGATATTGTTTTTAATAATTAATTTTATATTTAAAATAATAAATTATTGATGATAAAATAGTAAATAAAAGTGAATTAAAAAATAAACTGAAAGTTTTTATTCATATAGTTTAAAATTTTGTGTATTAAAAAGGGAAATATTTAAAATAATAATTTTAATTTTTTCATATAATAAAATTGTTACATGTTTGAATAATATTTATAAGCTTTTTTTAAAAAATTATCTTTTAATTTTGTAAAAATAATATTATTTAAAGATATACTAATATTATTAATTATTTGTATTTTTATAAAATAATACTTATTTTTTTATTTTAATAAAAAATAAAAATATAAACTAAATCCATGTGGAACGAATGAAATAGTCAAATAGAAAGGAAATCAAGTAGAAGTAAAAGACTAGGGCTGCTTTGCATATATCATGCCCATATAGCGGAGCCAATCTAGCAGTAGCATAGAGACATGTGAAATTTGTCCGGAATCCAAGATCTGTTTGTGATGCATTAATTCAAGTAAATGTACTTCTCCTTTAAATAATCTTATCGATATTTCTATTTATTTATTTAATTATAAAATATATTTTACATATTACATAAAAGAATGTATAAATATTACTGTTTCAACTTTCTATCAAGAATTAGTTTCAAATAACTCCATTTACATAATTTCTTTTAAAAATGACTCCATTGAAATAAAAAGTCCGAATACCACATATAGAAAGATTGGTCATTGTTAATCCTCTTTCAAAAAATAAAATTATCATATCTTTTTATGGAGATTCAACATAATTCTTTATTTTTTTATTAAAAATAATTTTATTTAAATAAGATAAAATAATTATAGATAATAATTTTTTATAATTTTAATATATTTAATTAAACTTGATCAATCTTTTTTATCAATTATTTGATATATTTGTTGTTTTTAATTCTTAATTATAAAGTATTCTAAAAAATTAATTTTAAAAAGTTTAATATTTTAACAAAAGAAAATTTATTTTATTAAATTTATACTTTTAATTCAAGAATCAAAAACATGGAAAAGGAATATTTAATATTAACTTGTATAACTGATATATATTAATCATGCATGTGATACTTAATAATGATATTTGTTTTATGTTTAAGTTGTATTGCGAATTCACTGCTAGCTTGTTATTTCATAATACAGAATATTTTTAAAAAATATGGTATAATTCTTTTTAAAAAAAAATTATTGAAAATACAAGTTTTGTTATAGTAATTATCATAGTAAAACATAAACGTCAGAAATCATCATTCTCGTAAATTTTTAGAACTTGCATTCATTTATTAAAAATATATACATTCATATATATATATATATAAATATATAAATATATAAATATATATATATATATATATTATTTATACTTTTCATATACATACCAACACACAATGTCAAAAGGTCTTAGTAAGTCCTTTATAGCAAAACAAGGGTATCAATATCTTTTTAAGATTTCAGTCATCCATAACAACATACAGAGTATATACAAGAAATATGAAATTCTCTTTAGTGATTCATAGGGTGTCTCCTCATGAACTAATAGTTTCTTTTCCTTTTTGTTTATTCCAACCTATGGACACTATAAATCTAATCCACATTATACATTTCAAGGTAAATTACTATGGTTGTGAACGTAATAATTGGGGTTTGGAAGAGAAACAAAAGGTAAGGAATAAGAAATTGTAATTTTTCAATAGGCATTCACCCTAAAGTTGGTAACATCATTTCTATTCTAACCATTTCAGTTTATTAAAAAAAGATGATAGACATGCAAGTTTGATTATTGTCTTTTTAAAATAATACTTATTTGAAGTGAGTTCCTTTTAATAATAACAAAAGTTAAATCTCATACAAGGATACAACTCATAATATTCTTAATCACTTCTTCATAAAAATGTTCATAGACATAAATCTCATGCATTATTTAGATTATGTTCTCATCATAACATAGATATTATTTGACTCTTAATTGATTTATGCCTTATACATAAACCAATCTCTTTCTCTAGTCACCCTCTTAGTGAAAGTTTCATTTAAGGCATATCATTAACAACTTAATCAAACAATATCTTCCATTTGTCTACTACTCCACCTTCTAATCTAGGATATAAGCTTATTTTGGATGATCATCACCATTATAAATTTGGAAGACCTACGAGTTCTCCACATAAGGATTTATTTGAAGCCCTCAAGGCTTCATCATAGAAGGTTATGTACCTTCTGATTACCATAGAAGGATCTCTATTACCTTCTGAGTGAGTACAAGTCCCAAACTTAGCACACTAGGAGTAATGTTAAGTTTTTACATAAGATTCTGTTTTAGTGATCTCTTGATTTATTAGGTTTCATTTTAAGTCATGATCAATATTCAATCTAAATTCTAATTATATATAGCATCCAGTTCACCCATTTAATATCAAATCATGGAACCATATAAATATACCCAAGTCATTATGTCATCCAAAAGATCATACAAGTTATTACATCACTCAAGAGAGCACATAACATACTTACACATATAATGAAGGCTCAAACATCACCATGATAAATAGGGAATTAATAGTTATCCAAAAGTTTACTTTCTTAGTAAAATATTTACTTAAGCATGATCCTTATATTTTGGACAACATGCACATTTCTTCTAAAATTTCCAAGTTGACCTTATTCTTTATGTTTTATGATAAGTTTCTCAAGGAAAACCTATACCTATCAACCTTTGTAAGTTTCTCTTTTCCTTTCCTTTTCTCAAATGTTTAGTTGGTGGTTTTCTTATCATTAAGTTTATGTTGGCCAAATGACCTTTTCACCTTTCAAATGAAATTTTTGTTCATCTAGACCTCATGACCACTTTTATTTCTTAAATCCATTCCTAAGGGGATGAACATGTATATTCTTGATTATTAAATCTTATTTATCTAAATATAATCTCTCTTGGGAAAATGGCCTCTTCTAACTCTTACAAATTTTTATGTTCATCTTTCTAAGCTTTTATGGTCAAACTTTTAAATCCAAAGCCTAATGAGAATGATTCTTTTGTCCTTTTCTATTAATTTATTTTACTAACTTTATTACTAATTTAGGTTAAATTATTCATATCTTAGCTTACTAAGTTATGTCCATTTATTTAGGATATTTTTTAACTTAAACTGCCTAGTGATTTAATTTAATAAATTTTTTAACTTTTTGTTACTATTTTTCCAAGTGTATGGCCAAATGGCCAATGTTACCTTCCTAAGGCCACTTAATTTGTTTTCTTATCTCTAAAGGTTATTTGTTTTAAGACCTTGACTTAGGTTATTAAACTAATTATCCTTACAAATTCCTAACCTTTTCTTTCTTAATCTTTAAGATTTGGCCGAATGACCATTCTTTCTCACTAAGATCTTTGAATTTATATTTTTAGTTCCATGGGCAAATCCTTTAAGCTACAACTTCTAAAATGTATGGGTTTTGACATCCTAATAAATTTAAGCCATTATTTTCTCCTTATTAGTGTATTTGGTTGAATGACCATTTTGTGTTCAAGATGACATTTTTATCATTTTCTACTAACTTAATACCTGGATCCAATGTCTAATCACTTAGTGAATGATTTTAATCTTAAATTCAACTAATTATGGGTTCTTAGTCCATGGTCTTTGTCCTTGTAAAGCTTGAAACTTTTCTTACGCTTTTGAAGTCCGTAAGTTCTTTTCTCAGTCTTTTGGTCATAAAGATCAAACCTTTATGGTTTAAGTTTAATTTTTATGGTTTAAATCTTTTAAAATCATGACCATAATGATCCAGATCTAGTCTTTTATTTTCTTGAATCCATAACATCATGCTTGACTGTCACTCAGAAGTTGATATCGATATTATTTATTTTCTCATGATTAATCATGCCCAAATATGATCGAAACAGTTCACCAGTAAAAATTCAATCTAAATTTAGCATTCTTGAAACTTAGGATCATACTTCTCTTCATTCCTAAGTATCCCTCAGGAATTTAAATTTTGGCTAACAGATAGGCCCCTAAATATTTTTCCTCCAAAATTTGAAGAGGTAATATATTAATCTTCATATGTTTTTAAAATAGTCACTTCATAAAGGTCGCCATGATATTAGAAAATGGACCCTAATTTTAAAAATGGGGTAACATGTGGTATAGGACTTTCTCTCAATCTTCATAGTGAATGAATCTCTTTTTTCTCTCCATGAAAACTCTTTAATGGCTTCTCAAGCTTCTACCTTGGTTGCCTCTTCATCCCAAGTTGCGCTGCTTTTCATTCCTGAGAATACTCTGCTGCATCTTCCAATGCCCACATTGTCTGAGAATACTTTAGTGGTATCGATTTCCTTAGCCATGGCGGCTTTACTTGTAGTCATACCATGCCTATTCCATCCCTGCTCCTGAAATTTTCCTTACCAAATGCCATTCAAGGAACCACCTTTATAGAGTGAGACAGTCAAGTATTTGTCTTGGACCTGGAGAAGGATGAAGTAAAGAAATAACTTTGGACTTCATGAGTATTGATCCTATTCATTGTGCAAAGCCATTAGTTAGCTTTCTTAGGACCACATGTATCATATGATTGTGTCTGGGAATGTGTGAATTTCTTTCCTTGATCTTCTATAAAAACCATCTTGGCTTTCAATGAATACTTTCCCATGGACTATATGTCAAATTTAAAATAGATGCTCAGAAGTGATCCTTCACTGCAAAGAGGTTGTTATCTATATTGACTTAATTGTATTGGAAAAAGAAAAAGGGACTCAAGGTAGATCTTGGTATTAAGGATCCAATTTCCTTGAGTCAAGTTCATTTCCTTGATAAAATAATCAATTGCCACCAAAATAGATTTATGGTTATAAGAAGATAGAGGGTGAAAAATTGATTGACTATGTCTAATTCCCAACCTAAGAAAGGACAAGGTTTTAAAATGGCATGTAATTCATTAGTGAGAACATTCTGTTTGGTACCAGGTCTCTAACATTAGAGACATGATTTTGCACATTCAAAATAATCTTGAGTCATAGAAGGCCAATATATATAATACCATAACAACAATGATTTCATATTTTCTCCAGCCTGATAGGTCCTACAAATGCCTTCGTGGACCTTATATAAGGTGGATCTTGCTTCTTCTCAGTTCCAACATTCTAAAAGATATCCATCAACCAATCTTTTATACAACTTATCACTCAAAATTACATAGTTTAGAGCATGAAGCTTTGTGCTTTTGTAAGTAGAATTACTGGAGTTATTCAAATAATCCATGATTGGTCTTTGCCAATCAAGATCCAAACTAATAATCATGACAATCAATGCAATGTTCTAACTTGATTTCTCTTTAATCTTGATTAACTTGTCAAAAATTTGGAGCTAACATCTTATACCATGATGCTATTTGAGCCAACTCGTTAGCATATGCATTTTTGTCACAAGGAATGTGTTGGAAACTTATCTAATCAAAATTTGAAAGTAATTTCGATTGTATTCTCATAATAACAATGTAAATTCTAACTAATGCATTTAAAATCTTGAATGATTTGATTAATCTCTAGTTGAGAATCCCTAAACACTTCCACATCTTTGATTCTTATTGAACTTAACATTTCCAACCCAATTATTAATGCTTCATACTCAACCTTACTATTTGAATAACTTGACTCAATCCAAAACATAAATTCTATGGGAATTCCTTATGTAGAGATTAGTACGATGCCAATACCCATTCCAGATTAGTGTTTTGATCCATTGAAATAAAATTTCCATGGTTTCAACTCCACCAAGCATTAATCAATTATATCATCAATATCTCCTCTAATGAATGATATACTAAGAAATTGGCTAAAATTTTCCCTTTCGTCGCCCGTAATGGTACATATTCTAAGAAGAATTTTGTTAAAGCCAATGCCATTTCTCGACATGGTTATGTAATATTGATTTATTCAACATAAACTTCAAGATATTAGTGTGTAGATATTTTAACTTCGAAGGGTTTAATATAATACTTTAGTTTAGTGAAAGCAAAATACAAACTTAAACATATTTTTCTAAATGGGAATATTTTATCTCAACATCATTTAGAACTATACTTAAGTAATTCATCACCATCTTGTTCCCTACCTCATCCTCTTGAGCAAAGACATTGCTAATTATTTTATCCGCTATTGATATATATAACTTAAGTGTATTACCCGATGCAAGAAGGCTTATCCTTGGTGATGAGGTCAGGTACACTTTTATTTGATCAAATGCTACTTGGTGTTGGCCATCCAAATAAAGGTTTCCTCCCTTTTCAATCTTAAAAAATTTGAAAATATTGAGGTTTTCCCTACTGGTTGACTATGAAATGTCAAAGAAAATTTACTTTGCTAAGACATGACTAAAGTTCCCTCTTATTGGGGGTTTGGCTTCAAGAATGGCTTTAACCTTATTACCTAAATTTACCTCCATCAACGAGTCTTGGACTTCAATTTGTTTTGGAGTCTTACCGCACTCCTTTTGAAAATACAAAGAGTCATCATCATAAATACAATCAAATATTTATTTGATAAAATAATTCATTATTTGCTGGGTCATTTTTATAAATGGGTAAGTATTGAAAACATGATTTCGGAAAGGTTTCTAACACATTATCTCTTAGTTATGATCTAGGAAAAAAATTGCAAGAATAAAAATTTTGTAAGTAAAACAACTTATAAATAAAAAAGTACAAAATATGTTCTTACAAACAAGAAACAAACAAATGAATGAAACTAAATAGAAATCACAAAATGACACAGTGCCCTACACATGGAATTTATTTAAATGTGTCACACTATTTCATCCTATACCAATTTTATCTAGTCTAGGTTGAATGGGTTTTGAGGATTATTTGGATCATGCACTCCATTCCCAATCATCCAAGAAAACAAATTAAATGAAATTTTAGGATCTTCCATCCTATTCTCAAATATGTTCTCATCGAGGGCAACCTTATTTAACCATTACACCACAACTTCCATGGATTCATCCTTATTTTTCTCTAACTCTGCATCACTTTGGTGCACTAAAATGGGAATTTAAGGGTCATCAACAACCAATGTGATAGTTGGATCAAAATAAAATAAAAGTAATAAAAAATGCAATACAAGGTACAACCTTGTTCGTCTCTCAAGGACCTTGGTAACAATTTGGTTGAATTCAAAGTTGGAAATATGGAGGGGTTTGTGTTTTATTTTATTATTGATAAAAGTAAAATGAAAATAAATAAAATTAACAATATTAAAAATTGATTAACTCACTAATTCAATTCATAAGTAGAATTATCATAAGTTCAAAATATATTTTTTGAAAATAATTTCAATTCTTGTTTGATTTGAAGTCAATCAAGCAAATGGAAATTAAACTCATGAGTTTTTACTAAGATAACATCTAGAATTAATTCATGTTCAAATAATTAAGCATCACTCGAAGTCTTCAAATTAATTCTAAAGAACCAAAGTCACCAAACCTAATAGGAAAACCCTCATTTTTATTTAGTTTGAATTCAATCAAGCAACCAATAAATTAAACTCATGATTTTCAACTAGAATAACACTTAGAATTTGAATTAATTTATGTTCAAATAATTACGCATCACTTGAAGTCCCCAAATTAATTCTTAAGAATTGAAATCACCAAATCTAATAGGAAACACCACAACCCCTTTTATTTTTTCTATACAAATTAGAAAATTAAGAAAACCCTAATTTTAGAATTGCAACATGAAAGATGAAATTAAATTAAGCATCCAATTTCATAATTACAAACAACAATTGCAATTATTAAAACGGAAGAAGAAGTCGAAAAAAGAATTCAATTAAGAACAAAACCTCAAATTCCTTACATATAGAATTACAATCAATGAGTCAACCGAATAAATTAGCCTTCCATGAGGCTTTTTATGAGAGCAAGAAGAAGAATAAGAATGAGAGTAAAAATTGAAACTTTATTGAAAATTCCGAATAAGTTTCGGTGTCTACAATATGTTAGGGTTTCCTCATTTATAGACCAAGTTTTCCTATTAAAATTGAAAGTTAAAATTAAAAATTTAAAATAAATATAAAAAATGAATTAGTGATAAATGCAGAATAAATATCCTTCACAAATTGATTTCCTTGTCCTTTTAGGTTTGCAATTGAATTTCTTATTTACTCTATAGTTTGCATTCAAATTATGCATGAAATATGAGTCCTTATTAGATGCCTCTTTTCTCTAATTTTTATGAGTAGGTTGATGGTAGAATTAGGGTTTTCCCTCTTAACAAATGTTGTATAAAATTTTGTCCTTGAGCTTAAAAAATTGAACCCATATAAAAATAAATTCTATAGCCCTAGATATGTCTTTGTGTTTATTGGAACATGTTTGGACTTTTTGGACAGAAACTCTGAGTCATGGTTTGGTCCAAATAACTTTAAGATCTATTTCGGCTAGGCTAAATAGGAATACATGTGATTTTTTCATTTTGTCTCAGCTTTCTAATCCCTCTATAATAACTCTAATATCAATTTTATAGCACAAAATATGACTTGCACAATGAACAAAGGTCAATAGGCATTAAAATTCAAAAATTAACCAATTTTATCACTTAAGCCCAATGAAGCCGAATAACATAAAAATAATTCAAAATGATAGAACTAGATATGATTAAAACCTAATTAAGCCCAAAACAAAATGAAAATAAGTGTACAAAAATTCATTCATCAGTCATCATCTCAACTATTATATCCTTCTATAGGATTTTGAGCTTTATACTTAACTAACCAATGACTCATTATTTGAGGGTCTCTTGTTCCTCGAACTCGAGAAGGAATAGCACCAGCATCACCTTGTACATCCTGTCAGAAAAAACCATGCTTTTCTTCGTTCTGGAACCTGTAGGTCATATGAAAACCTGGTTCATCAGCAGTTATTTCAAGCATGTATAGCCCTTGTCCTATTTGGGTGCACTTAGGCAACATGTTGTAAGGCGTCATGGTTACATAATATCTTTCAAACCCATCATTGTTTAGCTTAACTCTATACATGGAAATTGATGTAGTTTTCCATGGATGAATGAAGGACTGGTTCAATGGAGGTTTGCTTCGTTGGAGTTGGAGATGAAGAACCTTGAAGAAAGGTTGGAGCACCACCCTTGGAGGAGATAAGCTCCAATTCACCACCTTAGAGGCCAAGGATAAGGAATCTCCCACTTGCAATGTAGCAAAGAAAGGAGCGGGAAAAGGAGAGAAGAGTAAGCTCCCAACTTATAATTTTATCAAATGAATCAAAGGTTACAAAAATGATACAAATGATGCCTTATATAAGCATAAGGAGGCGCCTAATAGAGAGGAAGAGTAAGGTGGCTAGGATCCATATGTAGGAGGGGTATTTGGGCTTGGAAGTGAGATAAAGAATGATCCCTTATCCTTCTCTATTTGCAACCTTATAATTGGTCCAAGGTAGACCCAAAAACTAGCCTAAAAATCTAGAGAAAAGCGGGCTTTAGTCTAAACAAAAAGGCCCTTTGATTCATAATCTCCAAGTAAATCTATGGGATAGGTATTAAAGCCTACATGTTTAAGAACTTGGAAGGGGCCATCATACCTAGGTGAAGTTTAGATTTCCTTAACGATGGAAACCTTTCCCTTAGAAGGTGCAACCACACCTAATCCCCAGGTTCAAATAGAACCTCTTTTCTTCCCTTATTGACCAACCTAGCATAATGAGTCATTTTCTTTTTTATGATGGCTTTGACTTAGGTATAAAACTCTTGAATAAATTTGGATTTTTGAGCCTTATCCTTACTATGATAACTAGCTAGGTCAAGGATAGGTAAGAGATATATTGGGGTGAGAGGATCAAACCTATACACTACCTCACAGGGAGAGTATTGGGTGGTGGAATGAGGTACCTTTTTGATGTGAATGTGAGTATCACGATGAAAAAAATAAATCATCTAAGAGATTATCTACAAGGAATTGAATATCATATGATGAGAAATAGGACCAAACGTATGAAACAAGCACTTGAAAGTCTCATCAAGGAAGTTCAAGAAAAAGACGACATGGATCCAAGCCCAATTCCAACATGGGTTAATTTATGTAGTCATATCATTGAAGATCTTAAGTGATAAGATTTATGATTTGCTATAGATTACATTAGGATGTGATATTTATCTAGAAGTTGGTTATTTTAAATTGGTTGCAATTCAAATTGCAATCTAATTAGGATTTCTAATTTGTTATCTTTTTACTAGATTAGGTTAGCTATATAATAGGACTGGATGACTCAGTGTAGGGACAAATTTTCAAGAATAATCATATTTCCTCTTTGAGAGTTTTTCATCTCGGTGTGGGTTGATTCCCTTGGTTCTCAAGCAAAGAACTACCTTTGATAACGTTGGTTCTTCTGGCAGGTCGCGGTAAGGGTCACATTCCTCTTGATAACTTCGGTGCTCTCCGGCAGGTCGTGGTTTTTGTCAGATTCCTTTATCTTATCTCATCTTATCTCACCTTATCTTACCTTACCTATCTTACCACATCTTATCCTATCTTATCTCATCTTACTTTATCTTATCTTATCTTACCTTATCTCATCTCATCTTATCTTACCTTATCTCATCTCATCTTATCTTATCTTATCCTATCATAATCTTACCTTATCTTATCCTGATTTTCAAGATGTTCCATTATCGTTTTCGCATTCCTATTCATCCGCGCAGGGTGAATCATATCGTTTGGCATCAGAGCTTCAATTGTTGAAATCAGGTGTCATCTATCCTTTGTTTTATTTTTCTCGTGTTAAAGTTGCTATCTACCAAATATTCGAAAAAAAAGAGTTGTGATAAAAAGTTCAAAAAAAAGAAAAGATAAAAATTCAAGACAATTGATAAAAGAAAAAAAATCAGTCTTCATTCAATATAATTTTTTTAAGTTATTATTTCTTTGACCAATATTCCTCTCCCTATTTATCTTGTGTATCTGTGACTCTTTCTTTATCTGTGGGTAAAATCAAGATTATAAACTTCTTGGTTCAAGGATTTATAAAGAGAATTGAGAGGTAAAAGGAAAAGTTGGTTAGAGCATTATAGAAATAAGTCAATTTGAGTGTAAACAAGAGTAAAGAGCGTCAATATTGGGGGTAAACACTAAGGGAGTGATTGGTGAGGTTTTATTATTATAATTTATTTATTTTTTTCAACTTGCAGTATTGCCAACATGAGTGGTGAGCTCCATCAAAATGAAATGGATCTAAAAATATTCACAAAATCAGTTTAAGATCAATTCCAACAGTTGAACAGAAGGTTGGAGGATATGGAGGGTTGTTTTAGAAGGGGGCCTCAGGTTTCTTGTCGAAGTAATCCCCAAAGATTATTTCACCATGATGAAGAAGGAAATTAGAGGAAGAACTTAGAATCAAACAGTGAAAGTTTAAGAGAAAGAAGACGATATCAAGAAAAGGATAACAACTTGGGGAGTATTAAATTATCCCTTCCACCATTCCAAGGAAATAACGAACCTGAAACTTATCGAGAGTGGGAGAGAAAAGTGGAGCATGTGTTTGATTGTCACAATTACTCAGAGGAGAAAAAGGTAAGACTAGCCAGTTTTTCTTTTATCGATTATGCTAATATTTGGTGGGATCAGTTTATCCTTAATAAGAGGAGATATGGAGAGAGACCTACCCGAACGTGGGAAGAGATGAAAGTAGCCATGGGAAGAAGATTTGTACCAAGTCACTATTATAGGGACTTGCACCGAAAACAACTACAAAGTCTTACTCAAGGCGCCATGGGTGTTGAAGATTATTACAAGAAGATGGAAATTGCTATGATAAGAGTCAATGTAGAGGAGGATAGAGAAATCACTATGGCAAGATTTATTGGAGAGTTAAAAAGAGAGATACTTGATGTGGTGGAGCAACAACATTATGTGGAGATGGATAAATTTCTTCATAAAGCAATTCAAGTGGAAAGACAACTCAAATCTAGGAGCACTTGCAAATATCACAAATATGTTTCTAGTTCATCATCGAAGTTTAATTGGTCCAATGAGAAGGAAGATCCTAAACCAAAGGAGGCTTATTCTGACCAAACGAAAAATTCAAAAGAATGTAAAATGAGAGAAAAAGAATTAGAAAATCAAGAAAGAGAAAAGAGAGATAAAATTGAGAGTGAAGAAAAGTAGAAAGTCAAAAAAAGAATGAGAAAGAATTAGAAAATCAAGAAGAAAAAAATAGAGATAAAATTAAGAGTGAAGAAAAAGTAGAAGGTCAAAAAAAGAATGAGAGTGAAAAGAAAGAAAAATCAAAAACTAAAGAAAAAGAAAATAAAGTTTATGTATTTGCTCACAAAGGGGAGGTCGAGAGTGTTTTGAGGGCAAAGGAACAAATTTTTGTACTCATGTACAAGGATATTTATCTTACTAACAATTATAACTCTTTTTTTCCTAGTGTGGTTGAATCTCTGTTGCAGGAATTTGATGATGTATTTCCTTAAGAACCACCAAAAGGTTTACTTCCTATAAGAGGTATTAAACACCAAATTGATTTTATCCTTGGTGTTGTGATTTTAAACCGACTAGCGTGTAGAATTGTTCCTGAAGAGGCCAAGGAGATTCAAAGGAGAGTAGAGAAGTTGATGCAGAAAGGCTTTGTGAGGGAAAATCTTAGCCCATGTACAGTTCAGCTTATCTTGGTACCAAAGAAGGATGGAACATGGCGCATGTGCATGGACTGTAGAGTCGTCAACAAGATTACAGGAGTTAGTGTTGATGAAGAAAAAGTTAAGGAAATTAGAGGATGGTCCATGCCTAAAATGCTAATGGAGGAAGAAGCTCCCATGGTTTAGCAAGTTTTTATAGGAGGTTTGTACAAAATTTTAGTTCTATAGCTGCCCCTTTAAATAAACTTGCTAAAAGGAATATTAATTTTAAATGGGATAAGAAACATGAAGAGGCTTGTAAATTGCTAAAGGATAAGTTAACCAATGCCCTTATGTTAAATTTACCTATTTTTGATAAAGTTTTTGAGATTGAATGTGATGCCTCTAGAGTGGGTATAAGAGTTGTTTTAATGCAGGATTCTAAACCTGTGGCATATTTTAATGAAAAACTTAGTGGAGCGATGCTTAATTATCTAATCTATGACATGGAGCTCTATGCCTTGGTGAACGCCTTACAAACTTGGCAACATTACCTTTGGTTGAGGGAATTTTCCATCCAGTCTGATCAACTTAGCTTGAATTTTTTAATGTCCCAAGGTAAGCTCAACAAAAGGCATGCCAAGTGGCTAGAATGTGATGAGATGTTTCCTTATGTTATCAAGTATAAAAAGGGAAAAAAAACATTATAGCGGATGCGTTATCTCAAAGGTATGTATTACTTACGACTTTACAAACCAAATTACTTGGATTTAAATTACTTGGATTTAAATTACTAAAAACCTTGTATGCGGATGATATTGAATTTGGACAATTATGGAAAGCGTGTTCTGGTCATGGTTTTGATGACTATTTTAGGTAAGATGGATATTTATTTAAGAAAAATAAATTGTTTGTACCTAAGTGTAGCGTAATGGGAATGTTTATTAAAGAGACTCATGGGAGAGGATTAATTGGGCAGTTTGACATTCAAAAATCTTATCATATTTTACATGAACATTTTTTTTGGCCAAAAATGAAGCATGATGTTAAACTTATTAGTGAGAAATGTAGTACTTTCTTACAAGAAAAATCTAAGGTAATGCATCATGGCTTGTATACACCCTTACCTATTCCTAAATATCCTTGGACTGATATTTCTATGGAATTTGTATTGGGGCTGCCTAGGACCTCAAAAGGAAAAGATAGTATTTTTTTTGTTGTAGAGAGGTTTAGCAAAATGACACATTTTATTACTTGTTCTAAAACATAATGTTCTAAAACTAATGTTTGCATGACTTACCTAAAACTATTGTAAGTGATCGAGATGTTAAATTTCTTAGTCACTTTTAGAGAACCTTGAGGGGTAAGTTTGGTACTAAATTATTATTCTCCATTATGGCTCATCCTCAAACAGATGGACAAACTAAAGTTGTGAATAGAACTTTAGTCACCTTATTACGTACTATAATTAAAAAAAATTTAAAGGATTGGAAGAATTGTTTTCCTCATGACGAGTTTGCATATAACAGGGTTGCTCATACATCTACTTCCTTTTCACCTTTTGAGATTGTATATGGATTTAATCCTTTATCACCTTTAGATGTTTTACCATTTCATACTATGACTCTCTTAATTTGGATGGAAAGCAAAAGGTTGAATTTGTACAGAAATTTAATGCCAAGGTTCACGCTAATATTGAGAAGAAGAATGAACATTATGTTTGGCAGGCAAACAAAGGGTGCACTAAGGTGGTCTTTGACCCTGGTGGTTGGGTGTGGGTTCACTTGCGAAAGGAGAAGTTTCTAAGTCAAAGAAGTTCCAAATTACATCCTAGAGGAGATGGTCCATTTCAAGTGATTGAAAGGATCAACGATAATGCCTATAAAATCGATCTTCCAAGTAGCTATGGTAATGTAAGTACCACTTTCAATGTTTTTGATTTATCCTTGTTCGATGCAGATGACCTTCAAGATTTAAGGGCGAATCCTCGTGGAGGAGGGAATGATGTGAACGTGGGTACCACGACAAGAAAAATAGACCATTTAAGAGATTATCTACAAGGAATTGAATGTCCTATGATGAGAAATAGGACTAAACGTATGGAACAAGTACTTGAAGGTCTCATGAAGGAAGAAAAAAACTACATGGATCCAAGCCCAATTCCAACATAGGTTAATTTATGTAGTCATATCATTGAAGATCTTAAATGATAAGATTTATGATTTGATATAGATTACATTAGGGTTTGATATTTATCTAGAGTTCGTTATTTTAAATTGGTTGCAATTCAAAAATGCAATCTAATTAGGATTTCTAATTTGTTATCTTTTTACTAGATTAGGTTAGTTATATAATAGGAGTGGAGGACCCAGTGTAGGGACAGATTTTCAGGAATAATCATATTTTCTCTTTAAGAGTTTTTCATCTCTGTGTGAGTTGATTCCCTGGGTTCTTGGGCAAAGAACTACCTTTGATAACGTTGGTTCTTCCGGCAGGTCATAATAAGGGTCACGTTCCTCTTGATAACTTTGGTGCTCTCCGATAGGTCGCAGTTTATATCAGGTTCCTTTATCTTATCTCATCTTATCTCATCTTATCTTACCTTACCTATCTTATCACATCTTATCATATCTTATCTCATCTTACCTTATCTTATCTTATCTTATTTTACTTTATCTCATCTCATTTCATCTTATCTTATCTTATCTTAATCTTACCTTATCTTATCTTATGTTATCCTGATCCTCAAGACGTTCCATTATCGTTTCCGCAATCTGATTCATTCGCGTAGGGTGAATCATAAAGCAAATTCAACATAGGGCAGGCATTCCTTGGATGTCTTTTGATTCTTGCCCACTACAGTCTTAAAAAGGGTAGAAAGTGTTTTGTTCATCACTTTAGTCTGGCCATTAGTGTGAGATCACAAGTGGTGAAAAAGAAAAGTTTAGTTCCTAGTTTACCCCAAATGGTACACTAAAAATAGTTGAGAAACTTAGTGTCTCAGTCAGACACTACACTCCTAGGTGTGTAATGTAGTCTAACTACCTTCTTAAAGAAGAGTTTGGCTATAAAGCTGCCATCATCCACTTTGTAGTGGAGACTAAAATAAGTCATCCTATTGAAGAAATCACATTCTGCTACTCAAGTCATGCTTGCTTTGTAATATAGTGCTAGAAGAGAAATATCACCTATTTCTCCAATGCAACAAGGTAGGACCTCTGTGGAGTAAGATAGTTGGATGGCTAGGCACGATAACACTCCATTCACGTCAATACAAGACAACTTCATATGGTTCAAGGAAAATGTGAGAGGGTGGAGAAAAAAATCCAGTTATATATTACTATAGATATCAACCACTTAGAATGTTTAGAAACTCCTCAATAAAATAGTATTCCTACCATGTAAATCGGGTTAAATAACAATATATGATATAATTAATGTTATAGCGTGGTGTTGAATAAAGTTAAAAAAAATTTACTAGATAAGTGTAACTTTTTAGACTAGTGTATGAGTGATAAGCATAAATTTCATAAATAATTATCTCTCACTTTTATCTCAATAAGACTTCTTATATGTTCAATTAAGTGGTCTTTGTCATATTTTATGAGTTTGGGTTCATATGAAGTTTAATTGAATTTCTTTGCTTACCTAATTAAAATGACACTATTATAGTATTTTGAGCATAATAGGAGTTCTAGACATCCAAAAATTATGAAATCTATCTTGAGTGAAAGCTTAAAGAAGTGTCCATAGTTACAAAGCAAGATCAGACTCTAAATGGGATGTTTAGGACTCCGAAATTATCTCAAAAGATGAGATAGTGTTGCTGACGTGGAATTTGAACAGTGTGCAAAGATCCGGCCATATCTTGAGATATAGAAGTCATATTGAGATGAAATCAAATTTTTTGGACAGCTAAGATCCGCGGCTACAACTTTTGTTCAGAAGTCAAGCTCTAATTCGGACATGTGAACATCCGAAATTGCTGTGCAAAAAAGTCAAAATTGTTGTGCTCATTGGTGGCAAAAATTCAAAAGTGTTTTGCATTTTCAACAAAGCCCATGTGAAAGCAATAAAAGGGTAGAAAAGTAATATCCTAGTTGGTGACTTTCTGAAGATGATGCCTCAAAAATCGTCTATAAATAGAAGGGTTTACAAGGGGAGAAATACACCACTTGGAGATTAACTCCAATACCATTTTCCATCTTTCTTTCTTTCTTTCTTGTTAGTTTGCCTCCTACATGGAAGACTTAGTTTTTCTTTATTGTTAATTTGCCTCCTACATGGAAGACTTAGTTTTTCTTTATTGTTAGTTGCCTTCTACATGGAAGGCTTAGGATTTATTTGTTGTTAGTTGCCTCCTACATGGAAGACTTAGGATTTATTTGTTGTTAGTTGCCTCCTACATGGAAGGCTTAGGATTTATTTGTTGTTAGTTTTCCTCTTTCTTTGTTGTTAGTTTTCCTCCTTCATGGAAGGCTAGGTTCGTAGTTTCAACTCAAGGATTCAAGCTATTTTCATTTTAACTTTTAGGTCTTGATCTTTATTTACATGCTTATTAAGTGGTTTCTACTCTACTTCACTATATTCTTCAATTTTATTCTTTAATCAAAGTTTGATCGGTTGACGTATTTTGATTAATGTATAATTGATTTATAATTGGTTTTTGATTGGTAAATCATTTTCCAAAAGTTTGAAGAGTAGAAATTAAGTAATTGAATTGAAGGTTTTCATTTTATTACTTACTTCAACTGAATTCTGATTGTGAAATTGGTTTAGATAAAAAATTAAGTGGTTACTAATCTTGTTGATCATAATCAATTAAATTCTAAGAGGTTTCTCAGTAGAGAATTCAAGGATCATTTTAGGGGTTCCAGATGATCCTAGGTTGATAAACACAATGCATGATTTTAGTGATCAATGATTAGTTATGAAAATAGCCTCTAAATTCCTTGAGTTGATAATTGTTAAGTGAAATAAATTTCAGTCTGTATTTTGTGTTTAGCACTCAATATCACATCTTTACAAAACACCCTTGTTCTAATTTTCTCCTTATTTGCTTAAGAATCTGAAATGGTCTTTGGGAGATGACGTAAGTTGCACCTTATACTATACCAATAGTTTGGGGGAAATCTAGAAAGTATTTTTGCGCGCGTTTGCGACGAGCGTGTCAATGAGTCTACTCTTGTGTTTTCTTCAAATGAGGTTTTCATGTAGATAATGTATTCTCTTTATTTGCTTTTAATAAAATTTTATTTGCAAATAAAAAAATTACATAAATTTAAATATTTAATATCTAATATAAATTTTATAAAAATATATTAATAAAAAAATATCAAATCAATTCTTTAGATAATATTTTTTTCTCAAATAATATTTATATAACAATTTACATCAAATTAAGATGTAACTAGTGTAACAAGTTTTTCATCCAAACAAAGGCATAACAAATCTTGCTTATTAAAAACTAAGAAGTCAATTCGCATAAATTATCAAACCTTTTTATATGTGTCTCTGTCGGTCGAGGATTTTGTAGATAACCACGTATCAAACTTACTAAAACGTGAACATACATGTTTATCATTTTACCCAAGTCGTTAAATTAGTACAATAGTTAAAGAATCTATATAAAATTACAATATTTGATTTATTAGGGAAATCAAATTACAATATTTGATTTATTAGGGAAATCAAATATAATTTTTATTATATTCTTTTAAACACGGTTAAAGTATACTAATGCATTACTATTATTTGACTTGGCATATATGAGGACAAAGTGTCGACATTCCAAATGTTTGCTTCCCAATATGGATAATTTTAGTGGTTAACAGCGTCCTATCAATTGACATCGAAATTCAAAGATCAATTGACACCAAAAAGCAGTATTGAATAATGGAGGGGATTGAAAAATGATAAATAAAGTTGACACTAAGTGTACAATGACACCCCTATAATGGACCTCTGAATCGACGCCGTTTGTAAAGAATGTTTCAATCCCAGACGCAACCAATAATTGATACAAAAGGGAAGAGGCGAAGAGCCATCGTCTTTGTCGTCATGTCGTGGATCGCAAGACAGAGAAGTCACCAGAGAGGAATTAGTCGAGAAGGCAAAAGAGAGAAACAAAGTCACGCGCATATTTTTCAATAAAAAATAATTAATACAGTGATTCTCTAATGTTTTAAAATTTAATTTAAAATATTAGTTATTATTTAATTATAAATTATTATAATATTAAATTTTTTTATAATAATTATTTTGAAAATTAATCTACCCTAATTTTCAATTGATTAATAGTATAATATTTTTTTTATTAATAATATATCAAAATCAAATTTATATTTCAATTAATTTTAGTTTAAGTTATGAGTTTAATTTTAATATATTTTCAGCATAAATATTTTTACATTATCAACTAATTGATAAATCATATTATAATTTTTAAAATAATTATTATAAAAACTAATAATTTTAATTATACATAATTTATGATTAAAGGATAATGTAAAATTTTTTGCTTATTAAGTATATTTTTTATTCATCTTATTTAAAAAATAATCTCTAAATTATTTTATCTTTATAAAAACACTTTTCTGAAAAAAACAATATTTATCTAAAAAATTCTAAATTTATATTAAACTATTCTAATTAAATTTTTAAATTATACCACTACATAAAATTCATGTCTAACCGTACGTATTCTATTCTTAAAATATATCAAGCATAATTTTGTTATTTATAATATATACTTTTAAAGTATATCATTATTGTATTATGTTTAACACACGTTAGTATTATACAATTATTTTCTTATATAAATGAGATTAACTTTTTTTAAGATAAAATTGATGATATTTAAATATGTCACACAAATTATTTGATAATAGCTAAGTTTTATTTTAAGAATAATTATGCATAATTTTAAATTATTTATTTATAATTTTATTTTAAATTTAGTAATATTATTTTGGATCATATATGTATTTTATGATTTAAATTTAAATTTTGTATGATTGTTAATTATTTATTTTGATTTTCTGGTGGTCTGCTGTAATAGTTTTTGTATAAGATAATGTTTTTAATTTTTTTAAATTTTTTATGGTTGTCTAACAAAATAAATTTAATTTTTTTAAAAAATATTTTTCACTTTGATTCTGACCCTAATCAATGTAGAAAGTATATTTTTTATATAAGTTAAAATTTCAATCGATACAGAAAATAGACATTTTTTATATCAATTAATATCCAACCAATGTAAAAAATAAGGAGCAAACCAATATAAAAAGTAAACCTTTTAGATTAGTTAAAATTGATGTGGAAGTTTCTCAAGGTGATGCCAATGCTTTGTTAGGATTTTTTCCTTAGTGTTGCTATGGTGGCTAGTAGTATTCTTGTTCAATTTGTTTGGATTTGATTGCTTTGATATTTAATATTGGTTATTTCTTCTCCTTACTCTACATAGAAAAATGCATTTCAAACATAAAAAATTTCACATAATGGATCAATGAAAAACAATTGAATTCACTAAAATAGAGAATAAGACGAACACAATACCCCTAGACCTCAACAACGTGCAACCTAACACTTGCCTAGCACTTATATTGGTGGATAAATTATTTACCATAGATCATTTTAATACCAATGCCTTCAAGAACAGAAGGCTCAACATGTGGAAAACAAAGAATGGTTTTGAAATCATGGAATTAGGTAAGAATTTATTTACCTTCCATATTTTCTCTTAGCGAGACCATGAAATGATCTTGAAGGGTCGACCTTGGTTTTTTGATTAGCACATTCTCTTAGTGTAAAAATTGAATGTTGATCATTAATCATCCATCATAGATTTGCATATGTGTCCACTTTAGGTATAGATTCATGATCTACCCTTGTGCATGAGGATGAGAGAAGTTGCCAAGAAAAGTAGTGACATGTTAGGAGAAGCCACTAAGTGAGAAAAATAAGAAGAAACTCATTAGAGGAAATATATAAGAGTGAAAAAACTTTTGACCTCCAACAACCAATAAGAAGGGGGGTTAATAATATTCATCGTTAAGGGAGTGCGTTGCAAGATCTTTTTAAAGTTCACAAAGCTTCCAAATTTTTTCTATAATTGTGGGTGCCTAGGATATACCATCAAATCTTGTATGGATACAAAATAGGGGGTGAACAAAAATGACATAACCAATATGCCATATGGAACATGGCTAGGAGCCTCACCTTAAAAACCCACCTGCATCCC
Source organism: Canavalia gladiata (assembly GCA_037954105.1). Taxonomy (NCBI): domain Eukaryota; kingdom Viridiplantae; phylum Streptophyta; class Magnoliopsida; order Fabales; family Fabaceae; genus Canavalia; species Canavalia gladiata. The sequence goes on along the minus strand of CM075662.1, from coordinate 15,039,617 downwards.
TAAAACTGGAATATACACCCGTGTGGCTAATGTGTAGAACACTAGTACCTCCATAGGGAAGAGATTACTAAAAGAAAAGCCCAAACTAGAAGGTGAGGAATTATCCCCACATCCATCATCATAAGAGAGATAAAATCAAAACCCAATGTTTAATCAGAGGAAGAAATGAAGTAACAAGATAATATTGAGGTGGATATAGTAGAAGAAGGACTATGAATTTTTGCCTTAAGATCTCTAAAGTTTAGGAATTAGATGAGCTCAACCCCTCAAGCATAGAGGAAAAAAGAAAATGTTAGAAGCTGGAGAAGATGTCTAAGGGAGACCTAAAGAAGCCATAAAACACATGAAGACAAGGACCTAGAGGCACCTATTACACCAAAGAGAAAGGTAAGTGATATAGATGATATGTAGGAGGCTGATACTCAGGAAGCCTTCCAAAAAAAAAAAAACAAGAAGAATAGATGAAACAACATCCACAGTTGAGGTAGTGTTGGAGAACCAACATTTCCCATCACAATGAGGGTGCTTAGTTGGAATTGTCGAGGGCTTGGGAACTAATGAGCAGTTTGAGCCTTATTAAGGCTCATCCTTAAAAAATCTCCCAATTTGGTTTATCTCATAGAGACCAGGAAAAAGGCCCATGAAATGGAAACCATAAGACATGTGTTGAAATTTGATAGCATGGTAGCAATGGGATAAAGAGGAACTGGAAGAGGCTGATCTAGAGGGTGGAAATGTTTTGGAAGGACAAAACTAGTTTCTCACTTATTTCACAAAGTACAAACCATATGCATAGAAAGATCAACAATTTGTTAGATAGAACATGGTGCATAATAGGCCTGTATGGATATCTAAAGGAATCACATAGGATTCACTCATGGAAACTTATAGGAAGTATTAAAGAATAGATAGAAACCAAATGACTATGCATGGGGATTTCAATGTCATAACCTGCAAGTTAAAGAAGCAAGATGAGCATACACAAAATATTTCCCAACTAATGTTCTTTAGAGACTATTTAGATGAATTTGGACTAGAAGACTTTACATACAAAAGATATGAGTTCACGTGGGACAATTGAATAATGGGTGAAAATAATATAAAAAAAAAAGATTGGACCAAGGTATTCGTACTGTAGCGTTTAAAGAGCCTTTCCCCATACCAAAATCCATCACCTTGAAAAATATGGGTCAAATTACCTTTCATTTTTTATAGAGATAAAAAAATGTAGCAAAGCTGAAAGCTAAAAAGATGGCAACACCCTTCCGATTTGAATAGACATAGACCAAGAATCACTAATACACTAAACTAGTGAAACAAGCTTGGCGGGATAAAAATATTAGTTTTACCAGAAATTGCTAAATTATTTACTTTGTACCAGAAAAACTCCCCTTTGTTGGAGTAACAAATTTGTAGAGTAGAAAATAACATTAAAAGGGCCAACTCATTATGTGCCTTTGAAGAATATACTCTTCTCAAACAATAACAATAAAAGCAACTAGATGACTTAGTGGAACCAAAGGAGTTGTACTAAAGAAAAGATCATGTGCAGAATGGATGAAGGAAGGGGATAGGAATACAAAATTTTTCAACTAGAAAGCCACATAAAGGGTGAAAGATAACATGATTAGGAGAATAAAGAATAAAGATGGAAAGTAGGGAATAGAAAAAGAAGTTATAAAAGATATAATCCAAACATATATTAGAAACATCTTGACTAGTATCAATTCTAATATTCCTGATACAATCCTGTAGGGAATCCATAACAGGATCACATTAGAGGCAACTAAATTCTTTCAAACACTATATATAAAGGAAGAGATAAGGAAAGCTTTGCCCGACATGCACCTTACTAAGTCCCTAGGATCGCATGGACTACTTACCCTTTCTACCAAAAATAATGGAATATAGGTGGTAATGATGTCACAAAGATGGTCTTGGAGATCCTCAATACCAATGGTGATCCGGTAAAAATTAACCACACTCTAATATATCTCATCTCCAAGGTTAACATCCCTGAATATTCCCAACAACTCAGACTCATAAGCTTATGTCATGTGACTATGAAACTAGTCATGGAAACCATTACAAATACTAGAGATCCTCAATACCAACAAACTATATGATATGCACCCTACCAAGTCCTCGGGGCCGAATGGACTACTTTTCCTTTTCTACCAACAATACTAGAATATAGTTGGTAATGATGTCACAAAGATGGTCTTGGAAATCTTCAATACCAACAGTAATCCAATAAAAAATCAACCATACTCTAATATGTCTCATCCAGAAAGTTAAGAGCCCTAAATGCCCCTAAAACAAATCATACCCATAAGCTTGTGTAATGTGGCTATGAAACTAGTCACGAAAACCATTGTGAATAAACTTAAACAATGGCTCGATGGTTTTATAAGCTCTAACTAGAATGATTTTGTCCTTGGAAGGTTCATAATTGATAATGCCCTTATTAGAATTGAGATTTTTCATGTGATGAAGAAACGAAAAAAAGGGAGGCATTTAGTAATGGCCAAGAAGCTTGACATGTCAAAAGCTTATGATTGTGTAGAATGGAGCTTTTGAATGCAATATTAATGGCTAAGGGATTTCTACCTCCCATGACAGCGTTGATACTACGACGTGTCATGATGGTATTCTATGTTATCTTACTCAATAGCAAACCAGGACCTTGAATTCTACATTAACGAGCATTAGGACAAGGTGGTCCCTTATCTCTGTACTTATTCATATTATGTGCTGAAGTCTTTGTAGGAATAATTAATCGGGGAGAGATGCTAGGATAGATCCATGAAGCAAAAATATCAAAACATTCTTCAACAATATCACACTTATTCTTTGCAGATGATAGCCTCATCTTTTCTAGAGCTAATAAAATAAAGGTAGATCAATTACTATGGATCATTAACGATTATGAGAATGTATTCGAACAACGAGTAAACTTGGAGAAGACTTAGGTAATATTTAGTCGTAATGTAAATGACACCACCATGAATATGATTTGAGAAAAAATGAAGGTACAACTGAACCCACACCAAGACACTGCCTAGGACTACCATGCTCGTTGGAAAATCAAAGAAGGTGATGTTTGTAGGGATATAAGAATGAATCATGAAGAAATTATCTACATCAAAAGTGAAATTCTTATCTAAGTCTATGGCTCAAACTATATCCATGTATGTAATAAGTTATTTTCGGTTACCCATGGGATTCTGCACTAGTGTATAGTCTTTAATGGCCAATTTTTGTGGGGAAGAAAAGACTTGGAATATAAGATACATTAGAATTCATGAAAGAAACTATGTAGATAAAAAAGGAATGATGGTCTAGGATTTTGAGACATGAGTGCCTTCAATGAGGCATTATTAATGAAGCAATGTTGGTAGCTTCTAAAGTATCTAAATTCTTGTACAAAATACTAAAGGAATGATACTTCCCACATCTAAACTCCATGGAAGCACGCTTTGTTCATAACTCGAGCTATACTTAGAAGAGCTTTTGGGGGGCAAGAAAGGCTCTATAGAAAGGAATATTTTGGAGTGTGGAAAATGGACGTTTTATTCAGATATGTAAAGATGCATGGATCCCAGGCACATGGGCAGTGAAAGTAACCTCTACATAACGGATTTTTGCATCCCATGTCATAATTCAATCCCTTCTTATTAATAGTGATAGAAAATGAAATACACAAATTGTAGATTCAATACTTGATGAAGAGGAAGTAGAGATAATAAAGAATATTCCACTACCATGGCAAGAGGCTAATGACGTTCCAGTATGGAAGTGGGCACCTGGCATAGCCTTCTTAGTCAAATTTGCATACTACTATCTACTCTTGGAACTAAATGACTAGAAAGGACAACCAATACTTAAATAGTGTAAAGTGGGTAGAATTTGGAAGTCCTAGGAACCGCCAAAAGTTAAAATATTTCTTCTTTAGAATAGTGATAAACAACCTTCCCATAACAACCAACTTAACAAAAAAAAAAGGTAGGTAAACAATGACTTCCTGCATATTGTAGCATGATATGAAGTTAAAGTCATGGGATCATTACTTACTATCTCGTGAATGGTGCAACCAACTATTGGAAATCCTATCAAACACTAGCAGAACGACATACATAGATTTGAGGAGATGGTGATATGAACTCCAATACCAATTTACATGATCAAACCAACCTAGAAAAAGACATAACTCAGAGAGAAGATTCATTGAAAAGAGGAAGGTTAAAAGAGATAAAAAAGGTAATTGGAATCCACGTAAATTCACTTTCAAGAAAAGAGTTAGATAAGATTGTGATTTTTATGAATGCAAAATCAGGAAGATCTCCATGAGATGACTACAAGCTTTAAGAAGATATTTTTATTTATTTTACTAGATTTAGTTTTTAATTTGTTAGGATTTTTTAGATTATTTGACTAAGATTTGTTAATATTTAATTGAAGATTTGAATCATATTATAGATATATTTTATTAGGATTTAGTTCTAGTTTCCTTATATTAATAATTGTGAAACTATTCTTCTATGAGCAATGAAAAGGAGATCAAAGATCAGAATTTCTGTTCACCTAAAGACAGGTTTTTCTCTATTGTGAGAATCTTATCTTTTCTTTACTCTTGTAAAACCCTATTTTGTTGATCTTCCTTATAAGGTTGGTGATTCAAGTTCATAAAAGCCCTTGATTCATGCTTCAGCCCAGGTGCGTTGTTGTGTGGATCAGTTATCTTGTGTTTGTGGTTAGGCAAGATGTCTAAGTAGCAGGTCACGTTCCTTATAACGTTGGTTGACTATTTGCTCATGTCAGGTCATTGAACCATTTATTTTATCCTTTTCTATTATTTTGTAATTTTCTTATTTAACCTACGCCTTGAAGATTGTGACCACCCTATCGATTCATATCAGATGGATGGAACAACTATTGTAAAATCCCTGAGAACAATTTAAAAGAAACAATGATGTACTATGGAGTCTTTGGAATTAGTGTAATGAGATTGTATTAAGAGATCAGAACCACAATCTTCTAAGAACAAAAGAAGAAGCGATAAACATGTGTTTCTACTAGAAATCCATGCTGTCACAAAACATGAGTGAGCACTCACACATACACATAGAGCGATGAGATCAAAAATGAGATCAAAAATTCATGAACTGTATTATGTAAGTAGACATAAAATGGATAGAAAATAGAGACACTGGCCTTGAATTAATAGTGTGAGATGATAATGGCTAAACACAAATCACTCCATCACATTATATATCCTCCAAATAGAATTGTTGTTAGTTGAATATCTCAAACTGAACTAGAGTGTGTGAGATGATAATGGCTAAACACAAATCACTCCATCACATTATATATCCTCCAAATAGAATTGTTGTTAGTTGAATATCTCGAACTAAACTAGAGTTTATGAATGATCATCAAATAAGGAATAAAAATATACTAATAATACAATAGCTAAGTTTTTTTTTACATCAATTGAACTAATTTTAATTTATTTTTTATAAATAATTAAGCTGAAATTTCAATTATAATTAAAAATAGTATAAAAACGTAAAATTTACATCTATGTTCTGCTTATTTCTAAAATCGAATCAAGAATATTTACATATTTAAGTAAAATTTCTTTTTATATTAAAAATTAGAATTTAAGATATTATTTAAGAAAATTAAATAATATTTAAGTTACAGTTTTAGAAATATATCTATGTTTTGTTTTTCTGCAAATTTGTAATTTTTTCCTTTCTACTAATTACTTTTAAAAAAATTATTTTTTCATTATATATTTATTTTTTATCGAAGAAAAATATTAATATAAGTTTAATAAAGTTTTCGTTCCATTTTTATATTTATTTTTAGCACTTTCATAGTTTAGAAACTTTATTTTATAAAAATAGTTGAGTTTAATATTAATTATTAAGATTATATTAATTAATAATGTTGTTTGAGTAAATATAATGTTTACTCTCTAAAAGTTGCATGATCTACATCTTTAGTTATAAAAAAATCCTTGCGCACAATTTGGTACAACTTGGTTTCATTTTTTCTCACAAATATGTAAATAGTATAAACAAAACTTGAATAGAATTAGCATATGTAGAACTAAAATGTATAAAATATTTTTGAAATTGAATGATTTCCTTAAAAAGTTAAAATATAAGTAAATAAATAAATTCAGCAAGCTAAATTATACACACTAATATATTTATAGAACTAAATAAATTTTTTTAATGATAGACATAAAATTAAATCAATAATTTATATAAATCAAGAAACTAAAATAAAAAGAATTAAATTAAAAGTAAATATAAAATAAAATAATAAAAACTTAATTAAATCTTTAATATAACAATAAAACTAGAGAACGGCCGTCTTCAGTAAGATATGAACGCAACAAACAAATCATAACGAATAATTACATTCCAAAAATTAACCTTCTGAATCCAAAAAAGAAAAAAAAATCCAAATGCAAAAATTAAAACCAAACCATCTCGGAACACACAATGTAGCTCAAAACCAGAGAAAATCATGACACCCTATTGAGAAAACTCATGCAACTACATCAAAACTTTTAAATTTAAACATAGTATTAAAAGACAGAATGTGCATAGAAGATATTCATCAAAACCACCACGCTTTAAATTGCAGATGAAAAAGAATTATTAAATAAAAGATAAAATTTAGATTGAGTATTATAATAAATATTTTTATTTTATTTTTAAATTAATATTTAAGCTTTATCTTAATAATAGACATTGATCTATAATATTGACTTTTATTAATTGAAAAACAATGTAAAAAATATTTATAATGTTGTACTTAAATTTTGTCTTTAAAAATTAATCATTTGATGATAATTTGTTTTAAAATAATTACTTTATTTTAAAAGGTAAATATAACTTCATTACCAATTAAAAATAATAATTAAAATTGTAATAATTTTATAATTAAATATATTATTATAATTATAATTTTAATATTAATTTTTAATTAATATTTATAATTATATAAAAATATATATTGAAAATAAAGAGTACCAGAATTATATATAAATATATATATATATATATTTCTTTACTAAAATTGACTTTTAATATATGTCAACCAAAGCGCAATGCAGACGCGATAAGCTATTACACCAAAACATGGTAGGAATTTCGGTGCCTATTAAAAAGAAAAAAAAAAAAAAAAGAAAACGCTTGGGGGTTCCGTAGATGATAAGTCTCACCTTATTTTTAATTATATTTTACCCATATAATAAAAGTAAGACTTTTATATGGACGATAATTTTCGTTTCGAAGGTGATAAGATCTGACGGAGTTATTGTCCAGTCTAGTCCAGTCCATTGTTTTCTTAAAATATTTTTTGGTGCTTTCTCCGGTACCTTTGAAAATCAGGGGGTATGGTACCCCTTCCCCCCAAACACCACTAATATGATGACACCTGTCCTAAATCTTATTATTATATAATATTTTATATAAATACACCCTAAACCCTAAATCCTAAACCCCAAACCATAACCCTAAATCCTAAACCCTAAACCCTAAATCCTAAATCCTAAACCCTAAATCCTAAACCCTAACACTAACCCCCATACCCTAACCCCTAAACCCTAGACCCTAAACCCTATATACAGTGGTTTTTGGGGGAAGGGGTACGGTACCCCCTCATTTGTCTGGGGTACCGAAGAATTTACCATATTTTTTTTTGTCACATTAAGAGATTTTAATTTTTAAATAACATTATTTTAAAAAAGGCCATTTATTTTGTAACTTAGCTTTAACTAATCTGTATGATTTTACAAACAATTTCCTTACATGGAACAAGCTTACACTCGGCAGGATAAAAGTGGTTCTTAAGTTTGTTACAATTTTGTATTTTGATATTTTTCATTATATTAGAGACTGAATACACCTATCCTAAATAATATTTAATAATACAACTTCTCATTTAACATATATAACAGTCGATATCATGATGGAACATTAAAAATAATTTTTAAAAATTGAAATTCTTATCAAATTTTTAATTTATTTTAAAAATTTTAGAAAAATTTAAATTTAAAATTAGTTAAAAATAAAAGTATTAATATCTTATTTATATGTTAAAAATAAGGATATTTTAATTAAATTATATAATTAGTTTATCCTAAAATAAATCAATAAATAAACACAGAAATAGATAAAATAAAAGTGAATTTAAAATAAATTTAACAAAACAGAAATTTAAATTCTACTCATATAATTATTTTAAAATAAATGAGTTTAAGGATTTACCTATTTGATTTTAAAATAAAATATTTTATAAAACATAAAAGTTTTGGTTGAAATACTTTTTGAAGAAAAGATTATTTTGAAATAAATTTTGAAATTTTGTTTCTGTTTTGAAATAAATTTTGGAAAGAGAGATAATTTTTTTTCTAATTTTTGATTAAAAAAATTATTTTTCAAACATATTTTTAATTTAGAAACAACATTCACATCGTACTAAATATAAGGTAACCATTATTACATAGAAATTCTTACGATTTTTTTTTTTATCTCTTGAAGATAGAGTTGCAATGTGGGGGAGTTGGAGTGGTTAAGGGAGGCTTTTGCTCTCTCTCTCTATGCCATAAAAGATTAGGATAAGTTTGAATTTGGATTCAAACGAGGCCAGGAATGAAAAATTTGAAATTCTACCCAACTTTTGTTAGATTTAATTTAGATAAATATGTATGAAATCGATTTTTTTTATAATTTTTATTATATATATTTAACTAATTTATATATGAAATATATTTTGATTTAAAAATATTGATGTTAAAAATTTAAAATAATAAAATGATATTTTAAAAAAAGCATAGTAGTTCAATATTTTTATGTAAGTATTATTAAAGCACGAAATAGGTATCTATTTACACAAACTTAATTTCATTCTTATAAATCGAATATAAGTTTAAGTATAGATTCTTAAACTAGGTTAAAATGGATTTTTTTTTTATCAAGTCTACATGATTTTGGTGAGTATTCAAAATTTTTGGATTATAATATAGTCTTATTTAGATGTATCACATCCTAATTACAAATTTTTGTGTGAACTTAATTTAAAAAAGGTGCATAGAACTTAAGGTTACAAAGAGTTACATGTAAGTTGATAAAAATTAAGAAGGGATGATGATAAAAAATGAGAAAAATAAAAAAGGAATATCTTTTATAAGGATTTTAAGATTTTACGATAAGATTAAAAGTAAAAAAAGTTAAAGAAATCTTAAATTAGACACACATAACTATGTTTTAGAAAACTCTAGATCTGGAAGAAAAGAACATAAGATTAGGACATTGTGTTCAAAATGAAAATTTAGAAGAAGATAACTAACTTTAACTTATTTTCGCTTAATCCTTATTTCATTTGTATTTTAGGTTAGAACTTTATGTTTACTCTAATAATTAATAACATAGGTTTAGTTTATTCTGTTAAAGGAATTGGTCATAATGGTTATTAAATATTTTTAGGATTTGTTTTGTTTACTTTTATTATGTTAATGGACCAGACCCTTATGGCTACTAAATATTTAGGATTTAGTTATTATAAATACTCATGTAACTCTTCTTAAGAGACAATTTTGATGATAATAAGAATTGAGATTTTCCTCAAAAGAGAAATTGAGTGCCTCTTAGGGTTTTGGGAAAGAACCATTGCCTGAATCCTATTAAAAGTTTCTCACACTCTTATGACGATTTCTTCTCTTTTCCTATCTTTTACTCTTACAATTGTTGAAATCCTAATTTTGATTTGTTTCTATTATAAGTTAAATTTTGATAAATAAACCAATTCAAGGAAATATCAATTTAATTCACATAGGTGGTGTTGGAGCTTGGATCCTAGAGTTTGGTAATGAACTTGTCTTTGCCATTTTAGTGCATTTTTTTTTGTTTTCATATTTATTATGGTATGTTCTAGGATAAAATAAAGAGACAGAAAAATAGAAGAAAAAAATTGAAAAGAATTTTTTCTTTTTTTGCAATAAATAGTTTATGTTGTGTTTTATAACAATTAGTTAACTCTTTTGAATTTTGTATTTAATTCTATAATAAAAGTTAAAAAAATTTCAATTATTTTTTCCTTGATTTTATTTTTTTAGAATTCTGTTATTTGAGTATGCATAATTTTTATTTTTACTTTTATTGTTTTTCTTTATTGGTTCCTTTATTTTTTTCTAGAGTATTTTCTTTAATTTGAGTTCTTGAGTATTAAGTTTTGTATGTGGTTTTATTTACAAGAATGTATGCATTTTTCTAGATTGACTTTGATTTAATGTAAGAACTTGAAAGGTAACTTGAATGGTAAAATGTGTGAGTGAATATTACATAAAGTTTAATTGAGAGAAAAACATGAGTAGATTAAAACTCAAGAGTGCAAACACAAGAGTAAAGTGGTTAGACACTTAATTTTTATTAACTTATTTTTTCTTATAGCCATGTCCTGAGAATATGGTATAGATGGAAAAAAGGCTCTTGTTTCCCCAAGATTGAAGGCTATGAGACTACAAATGCAAATCTTAATTGAACACTTGGAAAGGCTATTACATAGGAAAAATGTGGAGTTGCATCAAAGAATTGATTAATTAGAGAATGGTATGACTTTGAACCATGAAAGAGATTCCAATCATGAAGGTTTTCCTTATGAGAACAATAACTTCTATGATTTCCTTAGAAAAAGGAGAGAAAGAAGACGTCATAATGGAAGGAGAAGACATGAAAGAGGAGAAAGAGATCATGGACAAGGAGATGAACTTGGATGTGTGAAATTCAAGATACCTTTCTTTCAAGGAAAGAATGATCCTAAATCTTATTTTGAATAGGAGATGAAGATTAAACAAATTTTTACTTGCCATAACTACAATGATGAAAAGAAAGTAAAGGTAGTTGTCCTTGAGTCCATTGAATACTCCTTAATTTGGTGGGATCAAGTACAAAAGGATAAAAGAAGATTTAAAGATCATGATATCAACACTTGGAATGAAATAAAGACCATGATACGAAGGATATTTATGCTTCCCACTATCATAGGAATTTTCATAACATATTGAAAAGACTCACACAAGGGAGGACGAGCATGGATGAATACTACAAGGAGATGGAAGGTGACTTTGGTTAGAGCCAACATCATGGAGGATAGAGAGACAACCATGGATTACTTTCTTCATGGACTAAATCGAAGCATTGGAGATATTATAATATTGCAACATTATGTAGAGTTTGAATACTTGGGGTTCAAGCCATGAATGTTGAGAAACAATTGAAGAGAAAAGGTTCTATGAAGAAACCATATACTCCTAACTATTCTTCAATTCGGAACGACAAAGAAAAGAAGAAGGGTTCCTTTTCTAACCTATTCCTTTTATAACCTTAAGGAAGTAGTAAATACTAAGAAGCCTATCCTTACTACCGCTACATCTTCTAAAAATAAGGATATATAATGCTTTAAGTGTTCAGAAAGAGGGAATATTGCACCCAATGCCCGAATAAGAATACTATGGAGATGAAAAATAATACAAATATTACTAGTGAAGATTTTGATTCTTACTCATCTTATCTAAATGAAGAGGAAAATGATGGTACAACATATGCACATGATAGATAGGTGGTGAGGAGGTTATTGGAAACTCAACCCAAGGAGCATGAGAAAAACTAATAGAAAAATATCTTCCATACTTATTGCCTTGTCCAAGGGAAGTTGTGCTCTATGATCATTGATGGAGAAAGTTTCACTAATATAGTAACCAATAGATTGGTCACTAAATTAAACCAAAACACTACACCACATCCATGATCACCAAAGTGAAGTGGAAGTATGATCCTAGTCTAAATTTCTCTAAATTTCACATAATTCTCATTTTCCACTTCTTCTTCTTTTTCTTCTCATTTTTGGTCTAGTTTTCGATCAATTTCTTTGGTGTCTTTCCTGATCAGTATGTGTGCTCATTAGATCCTTATATATTTGTATGATTTCTACCTTTCGATTAGTTTAATTTTCTCAAATTCATCATATATTTTGATTGTATGCTTGGTGCAATTTGACACCAAAGGTTCTTTGTTGTTTTTCCAAATTTGATTTCAATTCACGTCAATTCTTGCTTGGTTTTGTTGTGTGATGTATCATTTGAATATATGAAATCATTTGTTCAGTGAATTTTTCTTGGATATTGGGAATTTCTCAATTTTTTTTTGAAATTCAAATCCATTTTCTTCGTGCCAAAGTTTTTATCATTTGAATTTGAATTATGTGCTTCTAATCTAGGTTTTCTTCTCCATGTTTTGTTCTTTCCATTAATGCAAATTCATTTTTTGAAATGTGTTTTGTTTGTATAAAATCCAAGAGGATTTGCATGATCATATTCTTGAGTTAAAAGTTTCATGAAGTGATGTTAACTTGGCTTGATCTTACATGTTTAAAATGTTTGCAGTTTGCATGATAAAAGGCTGTTTAATTAGCATTTAATTAAGATTCTAAACACATAAATTTGTACTGTTAAACTCCAATACCCTTGCTGAACATTTGGACACTTTTAGACATAATTTAGACCTTGAATTTGAGACCATACCTAAGCATGGAGAAAGTGGAAGTATGCACCATGGACCTACAAACTTAATGTGTATTAGGATGTGATAAACTATCATTTTGTTATTTTCTGTAGGAATTTAGGCATAATTACTGCATGATTTAATGTTATGCACTAGTAATTTATCCCAACTCCCTTTATTTTTGCATGAATGATCATGAAAGAAAAAAAAAGAATATAGGTAAGTTTTAGAAAAAAAAAAGGTAAAAAGGATAAAAGAGTAGAAAAGGACAAAAGTTCCCTTCTCAGCAGATTGAGCATAGCCATGCAAACCTAAGTACGACCGTGCCAAATAATGAGCATGACCGTACTAAGATTGGAAGCACCGACAGTAGTTCCTTGTTAGCCCTTATGATGTAGTTGGAATCCTAGTCAGTCCTATGATGTTGTAGAAGACCTAGAATGGTTGTGACGACTAAGGAATGACTAGGTCAAGCCCAGTCCACAACAGTTGAAAACCTAATTCATGCTTATAAAAGGGAGGCTTTGCCACACCACACCACACCACTTTAGGCCTCAAAGGCCATACAACTCACTCTATAGGGGATACGTCTTGCATAACCTTGGAGATACTTTCTTTCATTTCTCATCTTCTAGCCTTTCCATTCCTGTTTTTCTTTGGTATCCTCTCATAGGATCTTGATGGAATCGATCCCCTCATGGTGCAAGTTGTATAGTTTCTTTCCAACAAGGTTCTTTCTAGCCTTGTTGGCATTTTATTTTTATATCTCTTGTCTTAGGATTTAGTTCTTGATGCAGCTGTCCATGGCTAATAAAGATCTAGATCAATAAAGGTTTTCTTTGTAATGTTTGGAGGTGAATAAGTGAAGAAGCTATGAAGGAAAGGTTGGAGTCTTACTCTTAGAGGAGATAAGCTCCTTCTCCACCACCTTGGAGGCCAAGGATAAGGATGCTCCTACTTGTAACTTCAGTAAGAAAAATAGATGAAGGAAGAGAGAAACTCTTCTCTTCAATCTAAATTTTACCAAAAAATGACTCAAAGTGTTAAAATTATACTACATGAGGTCTTTATATAGACAAGGGAATAGGTGATAAATAAGGGAGATTTTGAGGCTAAATGGATCTTCCCAAAGAGAGGCAAATTGGGATTGGATGGAAGCCTAATTAGGGTGCCTTTATCATTTCTCAATGCAACCTCAAGTTGGACCAGAGCAGGCTCAAAGCCTATACTAGAAATACATCAAAATTAGGGCCCATGGCTATACATAATTGGACCCTTTAAAATCCTAAAGTACAAGAAAAAGGGCTAAGTCTTATTCTAGAGTTGTGAGGCCCAATACTCCCAATTGTGTAAGGCCCTATAGGCCTAGTGGCTCTGCATCTAGAATCCTCTATAGTTGGGACCTCTTCATCATCTCCTCCTCCTTCAAAAGCATTCATCCTTGAATGTATAAGCTTCAACATTATCTACAAGACAAGGAAAGACAAGCAGAAAATATGTTATTAATGTTGGGTAAGCAAGATAATACCAGGATCAAATACTAATCTTTTTAATTTTTCAAACAACATGTAAGCGTAAACATTTAGAAGTAAAAGGTAGTAAAGAACCAAAAACCATAACCATCATAAGAGAAGCATAGGGGTTAGGAATAACAAATAAGTTTATGAATTTCTTTCTTAGATTGTGTTTATAGTAGACATTTGGAATATATCATAAGATATTTCTCAAAGAACTCATGGATTGACTTATCTTAGGTAGGACATGATACTCACAAAGCTGTGAATGGGGTATCCTAAGCCCTTCATACAATGGTAAACAAGGATGGTGTAGTAATAGAGGATTGACCAAGGTCTTAAATGGTTGATCAACCCAATCATAGAAGTTCTCACATTCAATCAATTTGAGCAACTTGGGTGCCAAGTAATAGGACAATATTGATGCATGCTTAAGAACTTAAGAGTTGTAATCACACCATGAAGTACACCGAAAGGTAAGGGGATAATTATTTGGATTATGACACACTCGTCGCAAACGCGCAAAAATAATTTCTAGATTTCCCCCAAACTATTGGTATAGTATAAGGTGCAACCTAGGTCATCTCCCAAAGACCATTTCATATTCTTAAGCAAATTAGGAGAAAGTTAGAAAAATGGGGTTTTGTAAAGATGTGATATAAAGTGCTAAATACAAAATATAGAATGAAATTTATTTGACTTAACAATAATCAACTCAAGGAATTCAGAGGCTATTTTCTTAACTAATCATTGATCACTAAAATCATGCATTGTGTTTATCAACCTAGGATCATCTGGAACCCCTACAATGATCCTTGAATTCTCTACCGAGAAACCTCTCAGAATTCAATTGATTATGATCAACAAGATTTAGTAACCACTTAATCTTTCATCTAAACCAATTTTATAATTAGAATTCAGTTGAAGTAATAAAATGAAAACCTTCAATTAAATTACTTAATTTCTACTCTTCAAACTTTTGGAAAATGATTTACCAATCAAAAACCAATTATAAATCAATTATGCATTAATCAAAATACGTCAACCGATCAAACTTTAATTAAAGAATAAAATTGAAGAATATAGTGAAGTAGAGTAGAAACCACTTAATAAGCATGTAAATAAAGATCAAAACCTCAAAGTTAAAATGAAAATAGCTTGAATCCTTGAATTGAAACTACAAACCTAGCCTTCCATGTAGGAGGCAACTAACAATAAAGAAAAACTAAGCCTTCTATGTAGGAGGCAAACTAACAATAAAGAAAACCTAAGCCTTCCATGTAGGAGGCAAACTAACAAGAAAGAAAACCTAAGCCTTCCATGAAGGAGGCAAACTAACAACAAATAAATCCTAAGCCTTCCATGAAGGACGAAAACTAACAAGAAAGAAAGAAAGATGGAAAATGGTATTGGAGTTGATCTCCAAGTGGTGTGTTTCTCCTCTTGTAAACCCTTCTATTTATAGAGGATTTTTGAGGCATCATCTTCAGAAAGTCACCAACTAGGATATTACTTTTCTACCCTTTTATTGCTTTCACATGGGCTTTGTTGAAAATGCAAAACACTTTTGAATTTTTGTCACCAATGAGAACAACAATTTTGACTTTCTTACACCGCAATTTCAGATGTTCACATGTCCGAATTAGAGCTTGACTTCTGAACAAAAGTTGTAGCCTCGGATCTTAGCTGTCCAACAGATTTGATTTCATCTCAATATGACTTCTGTATCTCAAGATATGGCCGGATCTTTGCACACTGTTCAAATTCCACGTCAGCAACACTATCTCATCTTTTGAGATAATTTCGGAGTCCTAAACATCCCATTTAGAGTCCGATCTTGCTTTGTAACTGTGGACACTTCTTTAAGCTTTCATTCAAGACAGATTTCATGATTTTTGGATGTCTAAAACTCCTATTATGCTCAAAATACTATAATAGTGTCATTTTAATCGGGTAAGCAAAGAAATTCAATTAAACTTCATATGAACCCAAACTCATAAAATATGACAAAGACCACTTAATTGAACATATAAGAAGTCTTAATGAGATAAAAGTGAGAGATAATTATTTATGAAATTTATGCTTATCAGATTAATTCAATGATATATCCCACATTATGCAATATAAAAATGGTGTCCCAAGTATCAAAAGTTGGTTGAGCAGGTTAGGCTTTTATGATGGCTTGACTTCCTCCTAAAGGGGATGGTTCTTGAACTATAAAGCTAGAATAAACATTAGGCCTTACCTTAATGGTAAGATTTAAGATAATGAGAATTATAGGAAGAAGTTTTCTAGCTTGCAGAATTTCTCTTACCTCATCTTTTCATACAAGTCTAACCTCACCCTATCTTTTAAGAGGGTTGGAGACCTCGCCTATCTTCTCTCTTATCTTTCTCTTTTTCATTTTTTCATTTTTAGACTCTTGTTTTCCAAAACTTTTATTTTTCAAGTCATGCCTTTCTACCTCCCTTTTCTTCCTTATGTGTATTTTCTCTTTGTTGACTTTATTAAGGGCTAAAGGTATTGGGGTGATTTTATAGGAATTAAACAAAAATGAGTACCTATTGAAATATCCATCATGATGAACATCCTTGTCATATTTTCATGGCCTTCTCAATAGTACATGGTTGGCCTCCATGGGAACAACATCACAAGTGACATTTCCCATATACCTATCTATGGCAAAAGCTATTAAAACTTGTCTATCTACCAAAAGATCTCCATTTTCACTATGCCATTGAAGCTTATATGGCTCAAGATGTGGAGTGGTTTCTAAAACTAGTTTGGAAACTAACCTAGTGCTGGCTACATTTGTATAACTACCACTATCATTAATTAAGGAACAATTATGGCCTTGAATAAAATATCTTCTCTGGAAGATATTATCCCTTTGACTTTCCTCTGATCCATTGGCCATGCTACCCAATAATCTTCTAACACCTAAGAGGTCTCCCTTATGGGTATATTCTAAAGTGTCATTATTTGAGGATGATTGGGTATGACTAGAGTTAGTAGATCCTAGAGACAAGAACTCTCTAGTGTTCCTTAAGATCATGCTCTTTTTGTTGAGAAGTTGAGAGATTATATGGCCTCCTTCTAAACACTTGAAACATTTAATGGTGGACTTTTTTCCTAAGAGTTGACTAAGTGTTTTGTCCTTGGACTCCATGGTGTCCCTAATTTCCCTAGGTTTAAAATTTGATTCTTTCTTTCTATCCTTCCATTCTTATCACGGTGTGGACTTATATGAAGTGAACTTACCCCTACTTTTCCTATTCATTTGTTATTCCATCTTAAGGATTTGGTGATATAAGTCATTAAGACTTAAATAGTGGTGAAGTTCAAATGAGTATTAAGACATAAATTATAGGAATTATGGCTTAAAATGATTCATGAAAAAATAACCTTGCAACACTATAGATAATAAACCTTTATGCATTACCTTTTCTATATGCTTTTATTTATTCTTTTCTTTTGTTTTCTCTTCTTTTTCTTTGGTTCTTTCTTTTGTATTTTCTTTGTTATTTTGATTTGATTATTTTTTTGTCAAGTATTCGATCCAAGTACAAAGTTCAATAGTTCTCAAATAGTCATTGCATAGGATTTTTCAAGGTTTTAAGTCCACATATTTCAATCTAATGTATTTGCACTCTTTCTTGCATAGATTGGTAATCTAAGTCCAAGTTTGTTTGTCCAAAATACTCCAAGTCTAGCTCAGGTCATAGAGGTCCAAATGTACATTAAATGTCTTTCAATGATGACTAAATTTTTTTAATTAGGTACACAGTTAATCACCTAGCCTTAAGTACTTAGGTTATGAATGAATCAGGCTTAATTTAGCATTATTCATGCATGCACATGATCATGCAAAAATTGGAATTTTAAAAGAGACAAACCAAAAATAATTCAATTTAGATTAAAACAAAGTTAGGAGGATCAAAACAAAATGGAATCAGACCTAAACAAGTGCTATAAGATTGGGATCAAAAGTTGAATTCACAATGTGTTTTGGTGCTAAGAACATGCATTCAAAATTTGAAATTGTTTTTAAACAATTTGAAAGGATCTGCACAAAATTAAATAATTAAATGAAGGCTAGTGATCATATATTGCATATCAAATTAGGTTTGAGGTAAATCAGATGAGGATTTTTCAAGTTATGATCATATTATGCACACTGGTAGAATTTGGCACAAGGATGAACATGATCCAGTAAGAAGACAATTTCAAACTCATTTCTAAAATAAATTAAACAAATGATAGCATCCTAGAAACTAGACACTTACATAAATCCAATGCCATAAAAATTATACAGATCAGACGATATTTGACTGATCAAAATGATAAAATAAAACTGAATAGAAGGAGTATAAGAAGGCAAAAATTGTGTAAAATTAGAGGGGAAATAAGGTATGTTTATCATTTTTCATTGCAGCCTCGAGTTAGGCCAGAGCAAGCCTAAAATCTATACTAGAAATGAAGGGAAATTGGGGCCCAAGCTTATACATAATTAGGCCCTCTAAAATCCTAGAGTAGAATAAAAATGGAGAAGTCTTATTCTAGAGTTGTGAGGCCCAATAGGCCTAATGGCTTTGCATCTAAAATGCTCTACAGTTGATACCTCTTCATTGGTTATGGATATTTTTGAGTTAACTTTTCCATATATAGCTATACCCTTATTCATTGGGCTTTTGGTGAAACTTGTGATGTAATTATTTGAACTCTTTTTTCCCTTATATTGAATGATTATTTGTTATTCTTTAATTATGTTTCCTTGTTATCCTTAATCCTTTAATAGGAAGTATCCAATGTTATTAATCTATAAGTTGGTTGGAGGTAGGCAATCGTACCATCCCTTGATTGACAGAACAATAAGATAACTGGATCTATGCGTTTAAGAGGATCAATCGAAATCCTATTGACACGCTCGTCGCAAACGCGCAAAAATAATTTCTAGATTTTCCCAAAACTATTGGTATAGTATAAGGTGCAACCTAGGTCATCTCCCAAAGACCATTTCAGATTCTTAAGCAATTAAGGAGAAAGTTAGAACAAGGGGGTTTTGTAAAGATGCGATGTTGAGTTCTAAATACAAAATACAGAATGAAATTAATTGGACTTAACAATTATCAACTCAAGGAATTCAGAGGCTATTTTCTTAACTAATCATTGATCACTAAAATCATGCATTTTGTTTATCAACCTAGGATCATCTGGAACCCCTAGAATGATCCTTGAATTCTCTACTGAGAAACCTCTCAGAATTTAATTGATTATGATCAATAAGATTTAGTAACCACTTAATCTTTTATCTAAACCAATTTCACAATTAGAATTCTGTTGAAGTAAGTAATAAAATGAAAACCTTCAATTCAATTATGACTCTTGATACACATCTTATGATTAAAAAAAAAATTGAATGTGGAAGTTTGTTGTTCTTTAGATTTCATAAAATAATTGAAGCAAAATGATTTACATTTCGAGATTAATTAGTTTGGCAACACATATTTGAACTAGATAGATTAGATTTGATAAATATATTACCTGTGAGATTTTGAGCCTTATTATTATTTTCTTTCTTGTGTGATTTTCATCCATGGAATATGTTACTTCAGAACTTGCATTGATTCTTTTTGAAGCTACATTTTCACATGAATTGTACAAAAATGATTGAGGCACTGTTTTTCTTGAACAAACCACTTGGCCAAATAACCAAACCATATAATTTTATCCTTTGATCAGCCCTTTGAGCCGATTAGCCTTTTCTTCTTTTTAGCTCACCACAAATCAAAAAAAAAAAACAACAACTTTGTTTGACCATAGAAGGTGAGGAATGCTGGATTTATCATACCATAAGTGTTTCAATAAGTGTGGGGGAGATTATTGTTGTGTTAATCAATATCATGGTGAAAAAAAAAACTGAAGCAAGAAATTAATAAATAAACTAATATTGAGAAAAAACAGAAAAGAAGAAAAAAAGAATGAAGAAGTAATATCTGTTTCTCACACTTGCACTTAGACTCAGTTCTCAATCCTCACCATTTTCCTTGGTCTAACATTGTATCTTTTCAATATATCATTTCATCTTTCTAATCCCGTTAGAACCAGAATAAAGACCTCTTGATTTGTGCATTGCATGTGTACATAGTAGTAGAGAAGTAGAAGATATGCAAGCCTATGATAGTTCATCTTTCATGGATTGAATTTGAGAGAAACACTTACCAAATCAAACACTTGAGAGATTCAGAGTATATCATGTGAGGTTTTATCTTTCTCAATCTATGTTTTTCAAATTAAAGTTGCCTTTCTAAGTAATTTCAAAAATGTGATGAAAGAATGCTTCATGAAATTTTGTGAATTCTTGAGAAATCAACTCAAAACTTTGATGTTCTTTCAAAAAAACAAAAAATAGTCACCAATCCTTAACTTAAGTTTGCCCAAGACGTGCAAAAGATAAGTGTGGGGGAATTTGATAAGCATAAATTTCATAAATAATTATCTCTCACTTTTATCTCATTAAGACTTCTTATATGTTCAATTAAGTGGTCTTTGTCATATTTTATGAGTTTGGGTTCATATGAAGTTTAATTGAATTTCTTTGCTTACCCGATTAAAATGACACTATTATAGCATTTTGAGCATAATAGGAGTTTTAGACATCCCAAAATCATGAAATCTGTCTTGAATGAAAGCTTAAAGAAGTGTCCACAGCTAAAAAGCAAGATCGGACTCTAAATGAGATGTTTAGGACTCCGAAATTATCTCAAAAAATGAGATAGTGTTGCTGACGTTGAATTTGAACAGTATGCAAAGATCCGGTCATATCTTGAGATATAGAAGTCATATTGAGATGAAATTAAATCTGTTGGACAGCTAAGATCCGGGGCTACAACTTTTATTCAGAAGTCAAGCTCTAATTCGGACATGTGAACATCCGAAATTGCGGTGCAAGAAAGTCAAAATTGTTGTGCTCATTGGTGATAAAAATTCAAAAGTGTTTTGCATTTTCAACAAAGCCCATGTGAAAGCAATAAAAGGATAGAAAAGTAATATCCTAGTTGGTGACTTTCTGAAGATGATGCCTCAAAAATCCTCTATAAATAGAAGGGTTTACAAGAGGAGAACACACCATTTTGGAGATTAACTCCAATACCATTTTCCATCTTTCTTTCTTTCTTGTTAGTTTGCCTCCTACATGGAAGGCTTAGGTTTTCTTTCTTGTTAGTTTGCCTCCTACATGGAAGGCTTAGTTTTTCTTTATTGTTAGTTGCCTCCTACATGGAAGGCTTAGGATTTATTTGTTGTTAGTTGCCTCCTACATGGAAGGCTTAGGATTTATTTGTTGTTAGTTTGCCTCTTTTTTTGTTGTTAGTTTGCCTCCTTCATGGAAGACTAGGTTCGTAGTTTCAATTCAAGGATTCAAGCTATTTTCATTTTAAGTTTGAAGTCTTGATCTTTATTTACATGCTTGTTGAGTGATTTCTACTCTGCTTTACTATATTCTTCAATTTTATTCTTTTAATCAAAGTTTGATTGGTTGACGTATTTTGATTAATGTATAATTGATTTATAATTGGTTTTTGATTGGTAAATCATTTTCCAAAAGTTTGAAGAGTAGAAATTAAGTAATTGAATTGAAGGTTTTCATTTTATTACTTACTTCAACTGAATTCTGATTGTGAAATTGGTTTAGATAAAAGATTAAGTGGTTACTAAATCTTATTGATCGTAATCAATTAAATTCTGAGAGGTTTCTCAGTAGAGAATTCAAGGATCATTCTAGGGGTTCCAGATGATCCTAGGTTGATAAACACAATGCATGATTTTAGTGATCAATGATTAGTTAAGAAAATAGCCTCTAAATTCCTTGAGTTGATAATTGTTAAGTCCAATTAATTTCATTCTGTATTTTGTATTTAGAACTCAACATCGCATCTTTACAAAACCCCCTTGTTCTAACTTTCTCCTTAATTGCTTAAGAATCTGAAATGGTCTTTGGGAGATGATCTAGATTTTCCCAAAACTATTGGTATAGTGTAAATCCTAAGCCTTCCATGTAGGAGGCAACTAACAACAAATAAATCCTAAGCCTTCCACGTAGGAGGCAACTAACAACAAAAAAATCCTAAGCCTTCCATGTAGGAGGCAACTAACAATAAAGAAAAACTAAGCCTTCCATGTAGGAGGCAAACTAACAAGAAAGAAAGAAAGATGGAAAATGGTATTGGAGTTAATCTCCAAAATGGTGTGTTCTCCTCTTGTAAACCCTTCTATTTATAGAGGATTTTTGAGGTATCATCTTCAGAAAGTCACCAACTAGGATATTACTTTTCTACACTTTTATTGCTTTCACATGGGCTTTGTTGAAAATGCAAAACACTTTTGAATTTTTATCACCAATGAGCACAACAATTTTGACTTTCTTGCACCGCAATTTCAGATGTTCACATGTCCGAATTAGAGCTTGACTTATGAATAAAGGTTGTAGCCCCGGATCTTAGCTGTCCAACAGATTTAATTTCATCTCAATATGACTTCTATATCTCAAGATATGACCGGATCTTTGCACACTGTTCAAATTCCACGTCAGCAACACTATCTCATCTTTTGAGATAATTTCGGAGTCCTAAACATCTCATTTAGAGTCTGATCTTGCTTTTTAACTGTGGACACTTCTTTAGGCTTTCATTCAAGATAGATTTCATGATTTTTGGATGTCTAAAACTCCTATTATGCTCAAAATGCTATAATAGTGTCATTTTAATCGGGTAAGCAAAGAAATTCAATTAAACTTCATATGAACCCAAACTCATAAAATATGACAAAGACCACTTAATTGAACATATAAGAAGTCTTAATGAGATAAAAGTGAGAGATAATTATTTATGAAATTTATGCTTATCACCTATGTTTCTAACTAATTAATTACTTGACCCATAGTTAACAACCTCTAATAATTTATGCCTCTTTTAATTATCTACCTTGTAGGATCAATGAGGGTATTATTTAGGAGAAATATTATTATTATTGCTGGATCAAGCGGTAGCAACAGTGTTAGAATGGATGGTTGGCAATTGACATTCTAAAGGGAAAATTTGGGGTAAAAGTGAGTAATGTCACAAGGGAATCCAAAGTCTCCATGTCTTATCCATAAATTACATTTATGTTATTTTTGTTTCCTTTTCATCTTGCAAACTAGTTTTATTTTCATTTCTTATAATGATACACAATACATTATTGAGCTCAAAAGTTAGGATTTAAGCTTTTCTTTCAAATTGTTGGCATAGTCCCTGTGCGATCGAAAATGGGGTCTAAAATATCCTATTTCTATACTGATACATATACTTGCTTGTTGGCAAAACTTGACAAAGAGGTTTATACTCCCATTTTACACGCAACAAGTTTTTGGTACCGTTGCTAGAGATTATTCCCCAAAAATCTTTTGAAGTTTGAATTATGATTGCTTGAGACTTGTATATATATAATTTTTTTTATTTCTTCTTATTTTATAGAAGAAAAGAAAATTGTACAAAATCCATAAAATATTTCTAGCTATGTTTTGTATAATTCTGTATTAGTGATAGCTTGATCTCAAGCTTTTCTTCTGTTTTACCTTGTGATAGAAGGAACAATTAGAAGTTCAAGGAAAAATATGGCAGCCCACGGGCGTAGAACTTTGTTGGATTACATGGTCCCCATTAATGAAGGTCTGGAGAGCAGTATATTTACCCTAACATGGGAAGGTGTACCAGACTTTGAATTGAATAATGTCCTTATCAACATAAAACACACTTTAACTCAATTTAACGTTCTTTCACATAATTGTTTGGTATCCTCTTCTAGATTTGCATAGGTAGAATTTTATAAATTAAATTCTCTTTTAATTGTATAGTACCTATTTCTATGATGTAGGACACATGAAACATGTCATGAAGATTTGACAAAAAGGGAGGTAAGACTATTTGGTAGGCTACTGAACCAACTCTCATTAGGATTAGGTATGGACCAACATATCTAGGACTAAGTTTTTGAGATTTTATCGCTCTACCAACTTCAGTTAGAGGTGTAACTTCTAAAAATACATGATCACTTTCTTGAAATTCAATAAGTTTTCATTACTTATCAAAATAACTCTTCTTTCTATCTTGTGATATCTTCACCTTTTCTTGAATCATCTCAATTTTCTCCATCATTTGTTATACCATCTCTAATCCTAATGCCATGTTCATTCCTACCTTATACTTATACTTTTTTTCATAGAGAGCTTCATAAGGAGCCATCCCTATGCTTGACTTAAAGTTATTCTTATAAGTGAATTTGACTAGTATCAGGAATTGATCCTAGCTTCCTTGATATTCCATGATGCAAGCTCTTAACATCCTTTTTATATGTCCATCCATTTAGGGATGATATGAAAAAAATGAGTCAAAATGGAGATGCCAAGGCATGATGAAAGCTATCCTAGAATCGCAACGTGAATCTTGGGTCCCCATCGAAAATGATGGATGAAGGTACTCCATGCACTCGAACTATTTCCTCAATGTATAATTGTGCTAGATTTTCTAAAGAACTTTTCATATTGTTGGAAATAAGTACATTTTGTAATTCTATCCATAATTACCCATGTCGCATCCTGTTTAGTATGTGTTCTTACCAGTCCAGTCACAAAGTCCATGGATACGTTATTCCATTTCCATTCGATAATTTCTAGTGGTTTCAATTCTTTGGAGATTTTCTAATGTTTAATCTTCATTTTCTATCAAACGAGACAATTTGATATGAATTCAGCTACCTCTTTCTTCATTGTAGCCCACCAAAAGGGTTTCTTCATGCCTTGGTACATCTTGGTTGTGCCGAGGTGAATGATTAATTTACTTTTATGAGCTTCCTTAAGAATATTTCTTCATATTTATTTATTTCTTTGGAACGGAAATCTTATTTCTTTAATGAACGATTCCATGCTTCTTGCTTGAAACTCATTTTCCTTGTTAGATGAATTGATTTGAGCTTGAAGGTCTTGATCCTTCAATTGATCTTCTTGAATCGATCTAAGGGAGTCATTGGTGATTATTAGCCTTCTAAGAATCATGTTTATTTGTTAAAATTCTGCTACTCAATTAAGATCTCAAAATTTCTCAATAAGTTCTATTTCTCTTACCATCATTATAATGACACAAAGCGACTTGTAGCTTAAAGCTTCGACTACAAGGTAGCTTTTCCTAGATGGTATAGAATTTGAAAATCATAATATTTAAGAAATTCTAACCATTTCGCTGCCTCATGTTCAATTGTTTCTAATCAAAGAGATATTTAAAACTTTTATTATCATTAAAGATCTTAAACCTCATACCATGCAAAATGTGTCTCCAAATCTTCAAAGAGAATACAATAGTAGCTAGCTCTAGATTATGTGTTGGGTAGTTTTCTTCATGAGGTCATAGCTGCCTTGAAGCGTAAGCTACTACTCATCCTTGTTGCATCAATAGAGCACCTAAGCCTTATTTTGATGCATCACAGTACTACTAGAAATTTTCCTCAAGATTGGGCAGAAGTAAGTTGATTCTTCAATTCTTGAAACCTTGCTTCATAGTTAGTAGTTTGTATGAATGGTTGTTCTTTCCACATTAATCGATTGAAGGGAAAAGTTATGTATGAGAATCCTTTGATGAACCTTTTCTTATCTTGGTGATTGACCTAGGCCTTTACCATTGAAATACAATCTTGATTTTGGTAGGATCCATAAAAATTCCTTTGTGGTAATCACTTGACCAAGGAATTTCACTTCCTCCAGCTAGAACTCCCCTTTGCCCATCCTCGCATATAACTATTTGTCCTTCAAAACTTGTACCATGGTCTATAAATGCTTCTCATGTTCTTTATGACTCTTGGATAAATCAGGATAACATCTATAAAGATAATCACAAAGTTATCAAGGTAATCATGGAAGATATTATTCATGTAGCCCATAAATACACTTATTGCCCATATCACTTTCAAAAGGTTGTTTTAGGAATATCTTTAGGTTTAACTCGAATTTGATGATATACTAACTACAAGTCTATCTTAGAAAATACCATTGTTTCTCTCATTTGTTTCGCTAGATCGTCTATCCTACATAATGGATATTTGTTATTGACAACCACCTTTTTGAGTTATGGCCAGTCCATATATAAACTCATACTATAATCATTCTTCTTTACTAACAACATAGGAGCACCCCACGAAGATATGCCTTGACAAATCCACTATTTCTCCATTATTTATATCTAACTATTTCTTTTATGCATCCAATTCTAAGGAAGAAATCGTATAGGGGACTATCGACATAGGTCCAATCTTAGGACTAGATCTATACAAAATTTCACCTCTCTTTTTGGATGTAAACCATAAATATCATCGAGAAATACTTCTTGATATTCATAAACAATATGAACATTTTCAATATTAATAATGTTCTTTCCTTTCAAAGAAGAAAGAATCACGTATACGTGATCTCTATCCTTTAAATAAGCATTTATTTGGTTGGTTGAAAGAAATCAAAGCTCATCCAAATCTAGGTTATTAGATTCAAGCATAATGGTTTTACCATGACAATATAAAGTAACATGGTTTGTGTATAACTAGTCCATACCTAGAATTACATCAAGGATTGTCTAATGTAGGTATATCAAATTCACACTAAAAGTCCTACCTTCAACATTTATCACACAATTCAAACAAGCTAAACAAGTTCTCATATGATTATTGATGAGGGTTGAAACATACAAATCAAAAGGAAAAATGTCCACATTCAATCCTATCCTTTTCACACATTCATTAGAAATAAACAACTATGCCATCCATGAATCATATAACACAAAGGAATTTGTGTATAAAGCCCTTACCTTGTATGAGGTCATAAGCTTTAGGAGCTTCAACATTACTCATTGTAAAAACCATTCCTTGATCTTGGAGCCTCCTTATTTAAGAGTTGTTTTCATTGCGGTTATTTTCACAATTGAAGGATTTCCCTTTATGGTTTCTATTATTGTAATGCAAGGGTTGTTGTTGTGGTTATTGTTGCCATTGCAACTGTCATTGGTTTCCAAGTTGTCTCTCCTTTGGTTGTAATTGATGTTGTTTCAATGATCTTCATTGTTCCTATCTTGCCTTAATTCATAGCAATCTTGATTGATATGCCCTTCTCTTCCACAGTTACAGTAGACAATCCTTCGATGAGGGAAGTCAATAGTATGGTGAGGTCCTCCATAGTTGAAGCATCTCATGTTTATTATGGTCATGAAATGAGAGTTGTCTAGGTTGGACAATCAACATTATCCTCCAAGTGAAGATGACTCTTGTTGGAAGCAAGATTTGTTAAGGTAGGGTTTCCCTTAATTTGACTCTTTCCTATAAACTCATTATTTCCCATAGTTTCTAGATTGATTGAGCCTTGCTTGATGGTTCTCTTTGAATATGCAACATTAGTTCACCAAAGTTTGGAAGTCATAATTCTCTTGGTACCCAATTCGCTCCTTGATATTCAACCTTAAGCCTTTTTCGTACTTCAGTCATTTCAATTCTTCGTTAAGGAAAAGCTTGTAGGTAAAAGAGCACCAATTCCTCAAACTTAGAGGTATACTCTCCAATGGACATATCCTTCTACTTCAGGTGCCAAAACTCCATCTTTTTTACTTCCTTACACTAGCAAGAAAGTATTTCTCAAGAAATTTTTCTCAAAACACTTCTCAGGTTATTTCTCTTCCTTCAGTTTCCAATCCTATCTTCACGTGTCTCCACTAGTTCTCAGCTTCTTCCATAAATATACCGTATAGTCAACTTGCTATAAATGAGTTCATCTCAAGGCCATAAAACTTCATCCCATGAATCCATAAATAAGCTTCATCAAGGTGATATCCTCTTTTGGATTATGATGAATTTCTCTTCAAGAACCAATCTATTCTTGAAAGTCTTCATCACCTTGGTCTCATTTGTCATTCCTCTCTAAGATATTAGCCAACCTTTAGAGAGCCACAACCATTTCATAGTTAGGTTGAGCTACCATTGCTTATCTACCATATTTAGGAAACAAGTCAACCAAAGGATTTTAATATATGATTTAAACATTGTATAAATCCATCAAACCTTCCTACTACATAGAGTCCACTATCCTTGATCTTAGGGAAATAGCTTTCATACCATTATAGTTGCAGTGTCTAGATCACCTACATTATCTTAACCTTACTCTTATAGGATTATTTATATATACCTAGTAATAAAGAATCATCATGTGATCATAATGTACACTATTTCTCCAAATTATAAACATATTTGAATAACCAAACTTCTTATATACATTTATACATCATCTTCAAAGGTACATCAGTCTAACATTCCTCAAATGTAACTAACCTAGTGAACTACAATTAAGGTGATAAAGGTAGATACGTACAAAAACTAAGTTACTTTATTTAAAATGAAGACCACAAGATTCTCTTCTTGTCTTACAACTAGTACTCTCACCTTTTAGTCATTACCTACAGCCATAGATTGAGAGATCCTCTAGCCAGTTTCTATATTGACTATAACCTTAACATTGAGGTGAAGCAATCTATGTTATAAGTTCACCATGGAACCTATAACCATATACAAGAAATAGATTAGAAAGGGAGTGAGATGTTTCATTCAAGTAAAAGTTGTTAAAGAATAGTAATGGAATATTTATATGTCTTGATTAACATCACATATACAAATTACATTCATAACCATACATATCTTACTATCTAATACACCAACTTGATCCACAGTCCTTAGACCTAAGCAACATATAAGTTCTTTGATGATCACAATGAACTATCATAAAAGCAACCATCGTATGTAATGTGTGAATATGTTATCCTATTATTCTCTTCAAATATTTCTATGATGACCGACTCATGATTAGTATGAGATCTACTACATCCCATATAATAATAATCCTCCCTAATTTGGAGTTGGTCACCCCTAAAAGATACACATGCATGTGGGCCAAATCATTGCTATCTCTTAAAGAAAACAATAGGGGTATCGAGATCCAATTTTCACAACAACAGTGTGCCAACGCTAACACTAAAATTATCATCATCATTTCACAAAATCATGAAATCACTTAACTGGTAATGATAGTCTTCACGGTCTTGTCGAGGTCGCTAAGCTCAACCAAAGTTGTCTTGACTGCAAGAAGTATCCCTAGGCCTTTCAAACCTAGATCATATGCCCTCTAGGCTCAAAAATTCTCATTTCTCATGAACTATAATCCATTTCCATTTGAGCGGATCCTTAGATTTCCTATTTTTCCTACTTAAAGGGCTTTGAAAATTATCTTGCTCATTAATGATTTATAAAATAATCTTTTTTATGCATGTGATGCATTCCAACTAGTCAATTGTTTCATTCATCATTCTTAAGCAAAGGTCTTGCTTTCTTCTAAAAATATAGGACCTCATTGTCCTTTTCCACCAATGAGGTGGGTACTCATCTCAAAAACTCCAACAAATTGAGTATATAACTCTTTATACGTTGAATAAGGTTCCTAACCTTCATACATCAATTTGGTTCTTCTAATTGTAATACACATTGCTAACATTTGGACTTCTTGTTCGTTCATTACAAACATGTATGATCTTTGATTTTCAAATAAGTTGTACACCCTTGCTTGATATCATGCATGGTTGTATCAATATGTAGTTTTATAGTCCTCTAGACTCCAATGTATAATTATGTTCTTCTTGCATTGCATGTTCATATTGATCTCTGATGAGCCTGTATCTATCTTTGACATGCTCATGTTATCCTTCATCTTGCTTATCTTCATTTTCATCATTCAGCAAGGCCTCACTTAAAGAGTGCATGGCTATGCTTATCCATTTAGTAGGGCCTTTGTTGTATGCAAAACATGAGTATAAAACTCCTTACCAAGTTTTACCTACAGATAACAATATTCACCGGTGTAGAAAATGTGTATTTAAGACTCCCTGTATCAATTGAATGAGACTATGAAAACAATATATAAGAGAATTTAAATCCCAAATTTTGAGCATAGGAAAAGAGGGTTTTTATGTGAAAATTAGGAAATTAAGTAAGTTCAAAGAAAGTGGAAAATAAAATAACACAAGTGCAATTTATGGAAAAAGATCAAACTTTGGATCCCCTTGTGACTTTACTTATTGTTACCCCTCAATTTCCCCTACGAACAAATTAAAACAACTATTGCTATCCACCTACTCTAATGCTATTACTATGAAATGATCATGCAATAGTAATAATTTTTCCCCTAAATATTACCCCAATGATCATGGAAAGCAGAAAAGTAAGAGACATAAAAAGCATAGGAGGTTATTAAATATTATTAGGTAATTAACT
Source organism: Canavalia gladiata (assembly GCA_037954105.1). Lineage (NCBI taxonomy): Eukaryota > Viridiplantae > Streptophyta > Magnoliopsida > Fabales > Fabaceae > Canavalia > Canavalia gladiata. Next base: position 15,009,142 of record CM075662.1, on the reverse strand, counting down.
GGTTAGAAACCTAGGATTCTAATTGATCCTCCAAAATTCTTAGATTCAATTATCTTATAATTTCATCATTTAGGGGATGGTATGATCGTTACCCCTAACTAAGTTATAGTTTAATAAGAGTAGTTAATTCCTATTAATGAATTGAGCATTATGACGCAACATAATTGGATAAGAAAATGAAATCATTCATAATGATAACAAATAATGATTCATAGAGAAAAATGGGGTTAACGAATTACATCACAAGTTTTACAAAGCCCCATGAATTGGGGGATAATTACACATGACAAAGGTTAGCCCAAAAATATCCATATCTTAGCACTAAGAAAAAAGAGATAAAATTGGGTTGCCAGCAAGCCTGGTAATCAACTCTACGACGGGGATTCCTTCCACCAAAATCCTACAAGAGAATATTGGAGGGGAAAACTAGAAATGGAGAGACTGAAGAATGGAGAATAGTAGGAAGGGTTATGCCTAGATTGTGGAGATATATAGGTGTTAGTAATTTGACCCTCCCAAGAAATCTGTACCAACATACGAGATGTTGTGTCCCAAGGTGGAGGCTCATTTTATAGGCATGTATCAGGGCTTCATCTGTAGCGGACCAAGTTGACCTAGTTGCTTGCTTGGCCATCACGAACGCTCTAGGTTATCTGCATTGCTATTAGGGCTAAAAGGGATAACCTCTATATCACTAGGACTGTCATGGCTTGTTCCAAATGCCTCCAAATTTTGGCAGGGTCATACTTACTATTTTGCACGAGCATGCTACCTTCCACCATTGTGACCATGCTCAAGTTTGCACAGTTATGTTGGGATCCATATTCTGTTGTGAGGGGATGTCAAGGGGCATTTTTGTCCTACTTCTCCTTTATCTTTTTCTTCCCCTTTTGATTTTCTTTTGGCCCAAAATTTACCTATTTTTTATTCTCTATTTGCATGACTATTTTGGTAAAATAAGGGAAATTAGAAAGAATTACGAGTGAGTAGTCATGCATCATATAGTAATTATACCTAAATTACTATATATAAAATGGCAAATTATCATAACCCTCAAGCTTAAACATCTGTTACCCCCAAGAAATAACTCAAGGAATAAGAATGCAATAAATATAGAATCCAGAAAATGTCATTGTATACATTCAATAGACAATCATAGTTACCATCATAGAAACGTTTAACAATAATGCAATTAGGATCTTTTAGTTCACTGAAATTAAGTTTGACATTTAAAAGGGATCATGCTGCTCATCGTCTCTTATTGATGAGGGTATAAGTCCTTTTGACTCTACCCCTTCTAACTATACACTACCATTAGCTTTCCTACAAACCTTAAAGTCTCCATTAAAAGTTAGTAGTGCATCAACCTCTCTCCGAAGCTTTCTAGATCTAGCTCTAGTGATGAATCCAATTGATCCAATAGTCCTGCCTGATGGTGCTTCTATAGTAGTGTTCTCATAAATTATCTCTATATCATAAGGCTTTTAAGTTACTAGGGCAATGGATGGCCCACCTGGGCTTGCAGTAACTACATAATAATTTCCATCCAGGCCTTAATTTGAGTAAGAGAATGAGAGATATATTGATCCACCCTGGCCCATTGATCCCCTTAAAAGTTATGTTCCCTAACCATAGGAGATGACTCATCTTATGGAAAATGCTAGTCGTGCAATTGGATAGTTGGAATACTATTTAAGTCATGATTCAGAAAACCTATCTAAGCTTATGTCATGATGGAGTGTAGGACAACATGGTAGTGAAATAGGGTTGTAATGTAGGACCTAATGCCAAGGTAGCAACAACTTCCATCTTTTCGGGGCTACCTCATATGTAGGCAGGACATGAGGAAGATTTATATGGTGTTCACGAACTGGAAACCAAAGGAGGAAAAAATGTGTTCTAGTGACACATGTTGTGTTGTCTTGCCATGAAAATATATTTATTGAAAAGTACTAATGCGAGATGAGCAGAGCTGGATTGCAGATTATGACAGCTTATACAAAAATAGAATCAAAGGAATCTTCATTAGTGATTTATGATGAGAAGGGATCCTCTCAAAATTCCCTAAGGATCTTTATCAAGGTACTTATATAGCTAGGATTTGAATTTTCTACCTCGATCTTGAATTCTAGAGTTATGTTGAACTCGACAAAAGATTGCTAGAAGAGTCATACTTCCAATTGATAGCTAACGTTGTAGCGTGAGGATTTCCCACTAATGGGTCATATGAGAGGGATGCCACCATGTGCCCTATCCTTTGGAGGGAGCCTATAACCTGCTTCTCAATGCCCAGTTCCTTAAAGTTACTCCATCCCAAGCTCCTTAAGGGAATTAAAGTAAATGACTTTAGTCGTTCCAGTCATCTTCTCATTCTAACCTCAACATTGATGGGACAGGTAAGCTCATATGTGGGCAATGCAATATATGTAAGGTATCATATCTCGAGTGCTTGGGCAAGAATTTTTCCTAAAATCATAAAAAGAAGTAATCAATGAGTATGGATGGAAATTAGCATTTTCATATAGAATCAAGGCACAATCATGCAGCAAGGCATGAGTGTCATTGTTGGGATTTGACATAGTCATGAAAAACTAGGGAATGACCATGCTAACACAAGGATCCCAAAGTTTCACAACCATGCAAGGTAAGAGAATAACCATTCTAGTGGCAAAATGATGTTCACTAGTGACCTTGCATAGCCATGTTGGTTGTGGCACACTTGTGCTAATATGCTCATGCTAACTTATTTGTACGTGAGACATGCGATGTACCTAGAAAGTAAAAGGGAAAATAAATTATACAGGAAGAAGGAAACATGGTCAACAAATGTCAAGGAGAATGGTTTGATTGTGTGACTTGTCACATCGTCTAGGTAGTCATTTATAGCCACTAGAGTGCTCAATATGGTCGTGAAAAATTAGGGCACAATTGTGCTTTCTCCTTTGAGTGGATTAGGTTTTCCCCCTTTTTTGGATTAAGTTTCCTCCTGTAAGTGCTTGTTTAATTTCATGAGCCAAACGTACCTATTCCCAATGGCTTAGCAGGTGGTTAGCTATGGTTCCTCTAATAGCATGATGGTGCATTCTTCAAATGAGTCTCCTTCGTAGTGTTTAATCCTCTGTCCATTTATCTCGAAGGTATCCCCTTTTTTTTATCAATTTGAGTGCGACACGGAGCACTCTGTGGACTTCATATGGTTGCTCCATCTTGACTTCAGCTTAACTAGAAACAAATGGAGACATGAGATTGACATTTTCTCTCCCAACAAGAACTCATATTTCCGTACATGTTTGTCGTGCCATCTCTTTGTCCTTTCCTTATACAGTCTTAAGTTTTCATATGCCTTCATTATGAGTTCATCCAACTCATGGAGTTGAAGGAGGGGATTTTCCCCTACATGCTACAAATTAAGGTAAAGGAATTTCTTTTCTCAATAGGCCTTGTGATCCAGTTCAATTAAGAGATGACATGTTTTCCCAAAAACCAATCTATATGGGATATACCAATGGGAGTCTTGTATGCAATTGTATAGGATAAAAGGGCATCGTCTGATTTTAAAGCCCAATCCCTCCTACATTATTAACAGTTTTCTCTAGGAATTTTTTTATCTCCCTATTGGTGATCTTCACTTGACCACTACTTTAGGGATGATAGCGGGTGGCGACCTTATAAGTGATACCATATTGTGTTAAAATATTTTCAAACTACTTGTTTATAAAATACATATCACCATCATCAATGATTGCTCATGATACTCCAAAGCTTGTAAAAAGAATTTCTTTAAGATATTTATTCCTACCATAGCATCACTAATGGGTAATGTCATGACCTCCACCCACTTGGAAACATAGTTAGCTGCATCCAAAATGTTTGCATTGTTTAGAGATCTAGGAAGAGGACTCATAAAGTCAAATTCCTCACACATCAAACATATCATAGATGAGAATATTATTTTGGGTCATATCATGCTTTCTTGATAGATTTCCACTTTGTTGACAACGGTCACAGGATGATACAAACTGAAAGGCATCATTAAAGAGAGTGGGCCAAAAACTGCATTGTAAAAGTTTATAAGCGATTCTGTTAGGATTAAAATGACCGCTAACTTCTAGGTTAGGATAGTATGATATTCATCCTTGGGAAAACATCTCCTATTCAGTCTATCACTACAACTTTTGAATAGATATAGTTCCTTCCACAGATGGTATTTAACGTTAGACAAAAATTTCTTATGTTGTGCATATGAAAGATTTGGGGGAAGGATATTACCTATCAGGTAGTTTACCAAATCTACATACCAGGGTGTGTGTCAATGGTCATTAGGTGCTCATCTAGATATATCTCTAATTTCCTCATTAGCAAGGAGTTTTATGGAAGGGTCTACCTTGATTAAGTAATCTGCTACTACATTCTCCACTTCTTTTTTATCCTTGATTTCCAAATCGAACTCTTGAAGGAGGACTATCCACTTGATCAATCTGGGCTTTGTACCATGTTTGGAGAGAAAGTACTTGATGGTTGAATGGTCCATGTAAACAATTACCTTTTCCTTAATTATGGTTAGAACCTATCGAAGGCCAACAATGCTGCTAAAACTTCCTTCCCTATGGTAGTGTAGTTCCACTAGTTTTCGTCCCTAGTCATACTTGCATAGTAAATAACCCGGAACATAGTATCCTTTTTCTAACCCAAGACTTCCCTATAGTTATATCACTAGCATCACACATTAGTTCAAAAAGAAAAGAATAATTGGGGCCACCACAGTAGGGGAATTTATTAGTTTATCTTTAATAGTTTCAAAAGGAGTGAGACATGCATCATTAAATTTAAATGGAGCTTCTTTCATCAATAGATTAGAAAAAGGATTTTCAATTTTTAAGAAGTCTTTTACGAACCACCTGTAAAAATTGGCATGTTTGAGGAAATTCTTGACAACTCTAACATTATTTGGGGAAAGTTTAAAATATTACCTCAACCTTTGTTGGGTCAACTTCAATGGCCATCTTAGAGATCTTATTCCCTAAAATGATCATTCACTTACCATGAATTGGCATTTCTCTAAGTTGAGAACCAAAAATTGGTTTTCTTGCACCTGATTAACACCTGTTCTAAATTTTGCAAACATCTATTAATAAAAGATCAATAAATAGAGCAGTCATCCATAAAAACCTCTATACAATCTTTAAATAAATTAAACAAAAACGACATCATGCATCTTTGGAAGGTGGAAAGGGCATCACATAGTCCAAAGGGAATCCATCTATATGTAAAATTACTAAATGATCATGTAAAAGTAGCTTTCTCTTTATCCTCAAGCGCCACTGGTATTTGCATATAGCTGGAATACTTGTCCAAAAAATAGTATAACTCATGACCAGATAACTTTTCCAGCATGTGATCAATAAAAGGAAAAAGGAAGTGATACTTATGGATAGCTTCATTTAGTTTCCTGTAATCAATGCATACCTGCATACTAGTTACCTTTCTTACTATGATAAGTTCATTTAGGTCATCTTTTGTAAATGCAGTGCCTCCCTTATTTGGCACCAGTTGCACCAGACTCACCTAAAGGTTGTCAGAGATAATATAGATTATTCGTGCATCCAGTAGATTGAGGACCTCATTTTAACTTCCACTTTAAGGCTCAAGTTGAGTCTCTTCTAGAGTTGTATCTTTGGTTTGAATTCCTCATGCATATGGATCTTATGGGTGCAAAGTGTGGGTCTTATGCCTTTGATATCATGGATGGACAATCTAGAGGCTTCTTTATTCTCCCTCAAGATCCTAGGTAGCTTTTCTTGCATTGTTCCTATAAGGTTAGAAGATATGATGACAAGAAAAGATGAAAGAGGAGATAAAAATTCATACTTAAGGTTTGACAAGAGGGATTTAAGTTCAAGCACTGGGGGCTCCTCGATCAATGCTTTGGGATTATAAATCCCTTTACTTTCCATAGTATCGAATTCATCACATTCAGCTTTAGCTTCCTTGGATATGCCTGGCTCCAAGATCATTAGTTCTTCTGTGATTTCTTCATGGTCACTAGCAATGTCTTCCACAAGTACTAGGATCCTTTACAAGGTATCTCCAATCAAAACATCCTACATAGAAGGAAAGTTTAAAGAAGGCGAGGAGTCTAACTGACTTATAATATTTGTGTGCTTTAGAGATTTAAAGACTCTAAACACCACTTCCTCATTGTCAAGTCTCAAGATGAGTTTTCCTTATTGCACATCAATTAGGGTTTTTCTAGTGGTGTTGCATGCAAAACGTGAGTATGCAATTCCTTGCCAAGTTTTCCACACAAGAAAGTATACTTGTCGTTGTAGAAAAAAAGTATTTAAAACCCCCAGTATCGATCCCATAAAGACTAGGCCAACAATCTATAAGATAAGTTTAAATCATAACTTTTGATCTCAGCAAAAAGGTTGGGTGTGTGTGAAAGTTTTAAAAAATAATTAAAAGGTGGCAAATAAAAAAAGAACCATGGTGTAAGTTATGGACAGACATGAGACTTTAGATACCGTTGTGACTTAACTTGCTTTTACCCCCAACTCTTCCTATGAATGTATTAGATCAATAATTGTTATTACTATCCAATGATCATGTAATAGTAATAATGTTTCCCCTAAATACTACCCCAATGATCATGTAATGCAGGTAGATAAGAGAATCATAAAGTGTAGGAGGTTGTCAAGTACCACTCTAGGTCATCTCCAACGATATTAAGGTTGACTAAGATCTTTTCAGCATCACTAGGGCTGATATGGTTTGTTCTAGTTACTTCCTAGTCATGACATAGTCATGCTCATATCAGGAACAGTCGTACTCAAGTCTGTACAACCACATTAGGTTTGTAGTGGGGTGTGTTAAGGGATGTTTTTTCCTTCTACTACTCCTTTGTCTTTTTATACCCTTTTCCCCTGCCCAAAATTTTCCTATTTTCTGATTCTCTGCATGCATGACCATTTTTATAAAAACAAGGGAAATTAGGCAGAATTACAAGTGAATAATCATGAATTGTGCAGTAATTAGGCCTAAATTCTAGTAGATAAATTGATAGAATGAGTTTATTGGGTGGCTAGGAAGGGTCTTCCTAAGATCAATGAGCCTCTACATCTTCCTCCATGTCAAGGACAATGAATTCAGTAAGGAAGATTAATTTATCCTCCTTTACATTCCACCATCCCTCTCAGATACATGATGGTCTTATCAACAAGTTATAAAGAAATGGTGGTTGCATTAGGCTCATTCATATCCAACCTTCTAAATATAGATAAAAACATCAGATGAATACTCACACCTAAATCTCATTAAGCCTTTTCAAAATAAGAGTCATCAATAGTGAAGGATATAGTAAAACTCCCAAGATGTTTAAGCTTAAGTGTTACCTTCTGGAGGAGGATGGGACAACATTTGATGCATAGATCACTTCAGGAAGCAAACCCTACAAAGGCAGCACCAAGCAGGACCATTGGACCCATTAGACCCATCACTAGAACCAAAGCCAGAAAGCTTCATGGAGAGGTTGGAGCCCTACTGAACCTCTAGGATGATGACCCTTTTTAGACTTTCATATTTCATATTATCATTTGGATCCAAAAAGCTTAGACTAAGGCTTAGAGTTTTCTTTGTATTAGGTTCTTAGTGGGCTCAATTTGTATAGGTTTGGGCCTAATTTCTATACATTTCCAAACTAGGTTTTAGCTTTCATGGCCCATTTATACGGCTACAATTAAGGGTGCATAAGGCGTTAATATTGAGCTTCATTCCAATCCCAAATTGACCTACTCCATGCAGATCCACATCCACACCAACGAGCCTCTTTTAGGCGCCACACTTAGGCCTATAAATATGCTCCATGCACTTCAATTTGGATAATTTTGAATCATAATTCATATTAAAGTGAATTTGAGAGCATTTTTATCTTCTCTTCCAATTTTGAGTAGTAAGGATTTTCCTTATCTTTAGGCTCCTCCAAGGTGGCAAAGAAAATGACTTATCCTCCCTAAGTAGCACCATCACTTCAAGTGTTCCAATCTGAGTTGAACTCTATCCATTCGCCTTCATCCTTCCCTCCATTGTCCATATTTAAAGCTTCCATCAAGGCCTCTATTAAGTTGTATTAAATATCTACAATGAAGGTATGATCCAATCTTAAGTTCTTCTTCAATTCAACCCAACATTCTCTCTTCTTCTACTCCAATTCTTCATTATTTTTCGATCCTTTTTTTTTTGCTTTTGTAAAATTCTTGCATATGTATTCATCTATGTTATATAATCTTTTATCTACCTTCTATCTTCACTTTAATCAGTCATATTTCTCTAGCTTTGCTTGATCATCCGATTGCATGCATAAGAATTTTTTGCACCAAATATTCTTAAGTTTTCTTCCAAATTTGCTTTAATTTCCATTCCAATTAGCTTGAAATTTCTAAGGTTTTTGTGATCCAGATATAATTTAACATTTAATCATTGAAAATTGATTAGATCCTTGAAAAAGTTTCAAAAAAAATTTGAACTTTGAATGTGTTCTTTGCGATAAAAACTTTTCAAATTTTGGTGAAATTTCAACTTGAACTTCATGTCTTAATCTTAGTATGCTTGAATAGGTATTGTTAAATTTGTTTTATCCTCATAATGTTGTGTTAATATTCATTACAATGATATTCGTGTGTCAATTTTTTTTAAAGGGGCATGATCATCTACGTGCATGCAAATGATATTAGTTTTACCTAATCAATGGATACATTATGTGTTTAAAACTTACCAATTAAGTGGATGCTTAAAGCAATCTTAAATAAGCTTCTAAAACACTTAACAACACCTCTGAACCTTGATTGCCTTTTCTGTACTTATGGAGAATTTTGAATAAAAAGGATTTAAACTTGAACCTTAACTAAGCATGGAAGAATTGCAAGAGTGCACTTAAGAACCATTCAAACATAGGCTACTTTAGGACCATGAAAAAATCCATATGCAAGGACTTGAGTATGGACCAAAGGACATGTACTTTGAGAAACAAATAACTTAAGAAAAAAATAAGAAAAATAAAAAAAAGAGTAAAATGAAAAAGAAAAAAATAAAATGAAATAAAAAGTAAAACAAAGTTATGTAAAAGGCATGATACCTTGGTCTCATTGTTTGTTCTTAATTGTGCATTGTGTTCATGATGTTCATGCTAGGAATTTAGGTCCTAATTTTATATTTTAAATGTTTAATTCGATGCATGATTAGGTATTTTTATTTTACTAGTATTATGATTATCCCATGAACTTATGCATGCACATTCTTTAAATATCTAGGATTCACTTTATGTGATTTCTCTTTTCATTAGCCTAAATTTTTAGCCTGTCATCTTTGGCTTTATTGTTTTTTCTTTAATCAAAATCCTTTTGAGTGTGATTTTGTTGTTATAAGCTTTTCTTGCTTATCTTAAAACTTCTCTTGGTTTTTTCATAAGCCAACTCTCTTTTATATAAGTTTCTTTCTTCTTCATCTTATAAATATCATGGAACCAAGACAATAAGTTAAGCCAATCCTTTCACTCAAGCTTGGGTTATAGGCTGCCTTACAAGTGATTGGTGCGAGGAAAGGTTAGCTTAGGTGGTGAGCACATTGGAGGGGAAGATTGATACACTTGGTGAGGTTTTGGGAACTTTTAGCTTAATTTGAGTTACTTGACCAAGTTTAGACAGCAAGTGCTCTCTTTTTTTGTGTGATTTTATAGGTTATATTTGGAGAAGAACTCAAGGATGGAACTTGAAGCTTGAATTGAAGATAATATCAAGACTCATTATGTAAAAGAGTCCATTCGATTGTATTGAAATTTTTAGGTCTAAAAGTTGTGATTAGGTTCTTCTTGAGTTGTAATTTTTAAGCCTTATAATAGGTTCCTTCTTTTTTGGTGTAATTCAAATTTTTATTTAAAATTTGTTGCAAGTGGACATTCAAACTTAAGTCTTGGGGTAGGATACTCACCATAAAAGCAAAATTTATGTGGTTATTTGTGCATGCAAACGAGCATAAGGGGGGGTTAAGTGCTTATGTAAATTTTCTAGTATAATTGTTAGCACCAACTTGTCTGATTTTGCAAGATCAAGGGGGATAGGTAAACTCTCCAAAGCCCTTGCGTGTTGTGTGTTTTAGAAGCCTATAATTTTATTTGAGTTAGTTCTAGTGTAATCAATTTGGGTATGGAGAGGCTTTTGTCTTTGCAAATAAGTTCCCACGATAACTCCCCTAGAAATCAAATGGAACAATTGGCCACTAGGTTAGAAAGGGATTTTAAAATCCAAGAAAAGGACATTGAACAATGCCTAGATAACTTAGAGAAAATAAATTAACATAGGCGTAAAAGCCATCAAAGGAATCAAAGGGAAATTTAAACTAGTGGGTCAAGAAAGGGATGTTATCATAGTGATGAAGAGGACGTATATAAAGGAGATGTTAACTTCATTCAGGAAAACCAAGATCCTAAGGATAATAGGAAAATATCCCCACAAATAGAAAGGCCATCTTAAAACAATAACCCTCACTCATAAAAAAGTTAACAACATCCAAAAGGACACCACAAAGGGAGGGTAGAAATAAAGGTCACCATAGGCGTAAGGAACCATCTAGGACTAGGGAGCCCTCTAAGAATAGGACCCATAGGACTAAAATCCATAGGAATGAATATACAAGTTCTTCCAAAGATAACATAGAGGTTAGACATCCTAGGAGTAGAAACTATAGGGGTGGGGACCATCATGAACTCCTAAAAGTGCTAAAAATCAAAATTCCTACATTTCAAGGTAGGAATGACCTAGAAGCATACCAAGACTAGAAGTTCAAGGTTAAGAAATTGTTCTCAAGTTATTGCATAAGAGAGGAGCATAAGGTAAGGCCAACGGCCTTAGAATTTAGTGACCATGCCTTAATATGGTGGGATAAGTTGAATAAGGAAAGAGACCTACCTTTGAGTGAATGGTGGGAGATGAAGCACATATTAAAGAGTAGGTATGTACCTTCTCATTATTTAATATGAGTATATAACAAGATCCAAAGAATCATCCAAGGCATGAAAAGTGTAGGTGAATACTATAAGAAAATGAAAGTAGTTATAATTAGGGCTAACCTAAGTGAAAGTGAGGAGGCTACTATGGCTAGATTTCAAGATAGCTTTAGGCATGAGATAAGGAATATAGTAGAATTTCACCATTACTTGAGCCTTAATGAACTTTACCATCTAGATGTTAAGGTTGAATCCCAATTCACTAGGATAGGTAAGGGTAAAGTTACTTCATTAAGCCATCTAAACAAGAAAGTTGGAAGGATAGCAAGAAAAATTTTAGCTTCAAACCTAGGAAGCAAAGGATGCCAAAGACTCTAACGAGTTTAAGGGAAAAGCCCCAAGCTTTCCCTCAGGAAAAGAATCTTGCATCTAATGATTTAAATGTCTAAGAAGAGGCCATATTGCCTCTAATGCCCAAACAAGAAAGCCATTGTCCTTAGGCAAAATGGTAACTATTCCTCACTAGAGTCCACTGGCTCTAGTTCCACTTTCTCTTCCTCTAAGGATGAAGCCCTGGTGTATGCACTAGAGGGTAACTTTATAGTTGTTATAAGATTATTGGGTAATGTAGCTAAGAGGGAGGAAGAGACGCAAAGGGAGAACATTTTCCACACTATATGTTAAATCAAATGGCACACATGCTCCTTAATTATAGATAGGGATAGTTGCACCAGTGTGGCTAGCACTAGGTTAGTCACCAAATTACGGTTTGTGACCATACCTCATCCTAAGTCGTATGAGTTTCAACGAATTGGTGGCAAAGGAAACATGGTTAAGTAACAAGTACTCCTAAATTTCACCATAGGATGGTATGAGGACCATGTCATTTGTGATGCTATCCCATGAAGGCAAATCTTTTGCTATTGGGAAGGCCATGATAATTGTTGCATGTAAAACATGAGTACAAGACTCTTGCCAAGTTATACCCATGGGAAAGTATAGTTGCTGTTGTAGAACAAAGATATTTTAGACCCTTAATATCGATCCCATAGAGACTATACAACAATCTATATAGGATGTTGAATTTTAACTTTTGAGCTTGCCAAATAAAATTTTTTTTGGAGCTTTTAAAATAAAATCAGTTTTTATGAAAGGGAAAACAAAAGAAGACAATGTAGATTATTGGTAAACATGAGAATTTGGATCCCTTTTCGACATTACTTACTCTTTCCTTAACCCTTCCTCCTTTTTTATTTATGAATGATCTATAAATACTAATTGCTAATCAACTACTCTTGTGTTACTACTATCCCTTAATCTGGAAATAGTAATAATCTCCCTTTTACTCATTATTCCTATTTATCCTATAAGATAGATAAATAAAAAAGGCATAAAGTTTAAGATAACATTAAACATATGTCAGACAATTAATCAACTAGAAGCCCAGACACATGTGATAAGCATAGATTTCATAAATAATTATCTCTCACTTTTATCTCATTAATACTTCTTATATGTTCAATTAAGTGATCTTTGTCATATTTTATGAGTTTGGGTTCATATGAAGTTTAATTGAATTTCTTTGCTTACCCGATTAAAATGACACTATTATAGTATTTTGAGCATAATAGGAGTTTTAGACATCCAAAAATCATGAAATCTGTCTTGAATTAAAGCTTAAAGAAGTGTCCACAGTTACAAAGCAAGATCAGACTCTAAATGGGATGTTTAGGACTCCGAAATTATCTCAAAAGATGAGATAGTGTTGCTGACGTGGAATTTGAACAGTGTACAAAGATCCGGCCATATCTTGAGATACAAAAGTCATATTGAGAGGAAATCAAATCTGTTGGAAAGCTAAGATCCGGGGCTACAACTTTTTTTCAGACGTGAAGCTCTAATTCGGACCCGTGAATATCCGAAATTGCGCTGCAAGAAAGTCAAAATTGTTGTGCTCATTGGTGACAAAAATTCAAAAGTGTTTTGCATTTTCAACAAAGCCCATGTGAAAGCAATAAAAGGGTAGAAAAGTAATATCCTAGTTGGTGACTTTCTGAAGATGATGCCTCAAAAATCCTCGATAAATAGAAGGGTTTACAAGAGGAGAAACACACCACCTTGGAGATTAACTCCAACACCATTTTCCATCTTTCTTTCTTTCTTCTTAGTTTGCCTCCTTCATGGAAGGCTTAGCTTTTCTTTATTGTTAGTTGCCTCCTTCATGGTAGGCTTAGTTTTTCTTTCTTATTAGTTTGCCTCCTTCATGGAAGGCTTAGTTTTTCTTTGTTGTTAGTTTGCCTCCTTCATGGAAGGCTAGGTTTGTAGTTTCAATTCAAGGATTCAAGCTATTTTCTTTTTAACTTTGAGGTCTTGATCTTTATTTACATGCTTATTAAGTGGTTTCTACTCTGCTTCACTATATTCTTCAATTTTATTCTTTAATCAAAGTTTGATCGGTTGACGTATTTTGATTAATGCATAATTGATTTATAATTGGTTTTTGATTGGTAAATCATTTTCCAAAAGTTTGAAGAGTAGAAATTAAGTAATTGAATTGAAGGTTTTCATTTTATTACTTACTTCAACTGAATTCTGATTGTGAAATTGGTTTAGATAAAAGATTAAGTGGTTAATAAATCTTGTTGATCATAATCAATTAAATTCTGAGAGGTTCCTCAGTAGAGAATTCAAGGATCATTTTAGGGGTTCCAGATGATCCTAGGTTGATAAACACAATGCATGATTTTAGTGATCAATGATTAGTTAAGAAAATAGCCTCTGAATTCCTTGAGTTGATAATTGTTAAGTGAAATTAATTTCATTCTGTATTTTTCATTTAGAACTTCATATCAAATCTTTCTAAAATCCCCTGTTCTAACTTTCTCCTTATTTGCTTAAGAATCTGAAACGGTCTTTGGGAGATGACCTAGGTTGCACCTTGTACTATACCAATAGTTTGGGGGAAATCTAGAAATTATTTTTGCGCGTTTGCGACGAGCGTGTCAACATGATTGATCCTCCAAGACCCTTAGGTTCAGTTACCTGGCAATTTTTTTGACTAGGGATCATGCAATCACCTACTTGTAACCAACTTACAGATTAATAAGATTAGCTACTCCCTATTAATATATTAAGCAAAACAAGAAATCTCAATTATAGAAAAATGTATAATCATTCAATAAGTAAAAGAAGGGAAAAGGGACCAAAGAAATTCACATCAAAAGGTTTGAAAAATCCCCATGAATTAGGGATTAGTTAAACATTATGAAAAATAACCTAAAAATATCCATGTTTCAGCAAATTGAAATAAATACAAGACCGAACTACTGGTGGATCGACAATTGTTCTAAATTTTCACTGATGGAGATTTCCTTCTACAAGATCCTATAAGAGTATGCCAAAGGAGGAACTAGAATAGAGATGCTATAAATGAGAGATGGGTCAAAGTCTGGGATATGCCTAAAATCTAAGAGGGAAATGTGCTCTCTATTGTGAGAGGGATGTTCTCCAATGGAAAAGAGGTGTGTCTTGGTTGGTATGGTAGATCACTTCTTTTATAGGCACAGATTTGAGTTTCTACTATCACAGACCAGGTTTAACCTAGATCCTTGAAACCATCGTGACCATTCTTGGTCTTCTGCAATGTGGCTAACTAGGATGGCTCATGCATCATCATTAGGGCCAACGTGGCTTTATTTTCTAGCGCTCCCAATATTGACATAGTTGTGCAACCTCATGTTGGGATAAACATTCTTTGGTCTACATAGTCATGCTATTCCATTGAGGTGGCATTTTTATCCTCTTTTGGTTTCCTTTTTTTATGCCCCTTTTCCCTATTTAGTCTTAGAATCTGTGTATTTTCTAATTCTCTACTTTTTTTACCATTCTTTAAAAAATATGGGATATTAGGCTAAATTACGAATGAATTTTGCTAACTCATGTAGTAATTATGTCTTAAATCCTATAGATAAAATAATAGAATGATAGTTTATCACAATCCTCAAACTTAAAAATTGTTTGTCCCCAAGTAATAACCCAAGGAATACGAATGCAGCAATTATAGAATCCAAGAAATCTCATCTTCAGCATGCAATAGATAACATTACAATTTTACCATCATAGGAACAATTGATAATAATCCAATTAGATTCTTTTAGACCCTCAAGGTTAAGCTCCATATCTAGGGATGATCACTCTGCTCACTACCTATCCTATGTATAGGGTTTCTCTACCCCTCATGACTTTACATTATATTATCATAGGCTTGCTTACAAATCTTAAGTCTTTACTAAAAGTTAATGAATACACAAGAATCAAAAAGGTCTTTTCATGGTTGAAACATGGCTAAGGGAAAAATCAATAGGTGAGATAAATGAAGGGAAGGAATTTAAAAAGGATTTTCTTTTAATTATTGGACAATATTTAAATCCTTGGACTTTTAAGTTCATTTACTTGGGTTCTTTAGATTTTACATTTCTTTTTGCAAGTTTTTCACTTTTCCTTTCCTTTTTCTCTCTTTATTTTCTTATGCTCTTTTCCTTTTTCAATCACATTTTTGCTCTCAAGTATTTACTTTATGTTTCTTCCATCTCTGGGTACCTAAAATTACATCAACATAGTGAGGAGTATCAAGGAAAAACATTCTTCAATCTTTTAAGGTCAAAGGGGGCCACTAAGTGATATTCTAAGTATCTTCATTCAACAAAACATATTTTGCCTTCATCATCTTCTTATTTATTTAATTACTAATAAAAATCTTTGAAAACATTGTAAAGCAATTTGTAGAGTGTATAAGCAAGCCAAGAGGACATTACTCAACAAAAAGAGAGTGAGAGAGAGAGAGAGAGAGAAGTTGGGTGCAACCTCATTCAAGCTTAATTCTTCCACTAAGGTTGCTCTAATGTGAAATAAGATGACAAAAATCGTAGTCAATTATCAATCATTTATATTAAGAGTTCTCATGTCCTTTTAAATTCAATTAATCCATCACATACAAACAAAGATATCTTTTAATCCAAAACCAATCAACAACCCAAAATGGTGGTTATTGTAAGGTACAAAACATTTATAGAAAGAGTCATAAGAGGGGTGTCCCTCCTCGAACATAAGCATATATCACCTTATTATGTTTGAAAAAATTATTTACCAAAATGAGTTTAAAGACAAGAGGAGAGACATGTGTTAAAATTTTTAAAAAGAACTTTTAGGAGGGTATTCGAGGCCCTCAGTATCAATCTCATAAAGACTAGTCCAATAATCTATGTATGAAATTTGAATTCTAATTTTGAGCTCACCAAGAGAAGGGTTGCTTTATGAAGCAGTTAAAGAAAGGTTGTTTGTGAAAGTAGCTAGAGCAATAAAAAGAAAACGATAAAGGAATAAGATTTCTATTATGTGGTAAGTAAAAGAATACAATGCAAATTATGAAAAATTTATAAGGCTTCAAATCCCTTTATGACTTTACTTGATTTCACTCTTTGTCTCTTGTTTTGTTCAATTGCTACGCTAATTCTACTACTACTCCTTGATCTAGCAGTAGCAACAATCTACCTTCTAAATATACCATCCTTGATCCAACAAGATAGATAAATAAAATCAACATAAAGTTCTAGAGGATGTTAACGACATGTTAATCAATTAATCGATTAGAAACTTAGGTTCCTAATTGATGCTCCAAGACCCTTAAGTCTAGTTATCCTATAGTTTTTCCAATTGGGAGTGGTACAATCTCCTAACCCCCCAACTAACTAAAAGATTAATAGAATTATCCAGTTCCTATTAATGGATTAATGTGATAGAATAACAAAGTTCTGGAAATGAAGACATCATTTTAGAAAGGGGAAAGAACGACGATTCAAACAATACACATCACAATGTTTTCCAAAACCCATAAATGGGAAATTAGTTATTCATAGATAAAGATAGCCCACAAACATCCATGATAAAATTAACTAAAAGAAATACAAAATCGATGTTACTAACAAAGTTGGGAATTGCTCTAAAATTGCACCACATAAGGATTACTCCCAACAAGATCCTATGAGAGGATCCTACTAGAACTTCTAGGAATGGAGAGGTTAGAAATGAGAGATAAAGGAAAGGTAGTATGACCAAAAAAGGATGCAAGAGATGTGGCTTAGGAAGCTTGGAGTGATGTGTAGAATGGTGTGGCAGAGCCTCCCTTTATAGGTGTAGATTTAGGGTTTCTAGCATTGTATACTGGGCTTGACCTAGCTTCCCCAAAGCCGCCCTAGTCTATCTAGGTATTCTACAATGTATTAGGATTGATTGAGATGCCTTCTATGTTACTAGGGCCTACGTGACACTGTTTATTGACACTTCAAATGTTGGCATGACCATGCTAAGTTTGAAGCAACCATGCTATGTCAAGTTGGCATGGCCATGTAGCCTTGTGCTAGCATGACCATGTTGATCCTTCAAGGGGGAATTGTTTTCTTTTTCTGTATTCTTATCTTTTATGCCCTATTTCCATCTTTTTGACTAAAATTTGCTTAATTTCATATTCTCTTCTTAATTGACCATTTCTTAAAAAAGAAGTCATTTGGTGTAACTACAAGTCATTTGGTTGAGCCTTATCCGAGGTTGTACCACAGTTTGAACTCCTCCTCCGTATGGATATTGTGGGTGAAGATTATAGGACATATGCCTTTGATGTCATGGATTGACCATCCGGAGGCTTCTTTAATCTCCCTCAAGATCCTTAGCAGATTTTCCTCTATCATTCTTGTAACGTTAACAAATATAATAACAAGAAGGAAAGACAGAGGGAAAGAAATGCGTCCTTTAGATTAGTAGGGACAAGCTTGAGTTCATGTATCAAGGGTTCTTTCATGGATGGTTTAGGCCTTAGGATCTTCCTTCCCTCCATTGGATTCAACTCGTCATCTCCAATTTTGGCCTCTTTGGGCATGCCCGCTTCCAAGGTTGTGAGCACCTCCATGATTTCTTTGGGATCATTAATGGTGTCCTCTCCAAACACTAGAATTTTTTCTAGGGAATCTTCGACCAGCATACCTTGCAAAAAAAGGGTGTTCATGGATGGTGAGGATTCTAAATGAGTTATAACATTACATGAGTCAAAGGTTCTCATGTGCTTCAGAGTATTGAAGACTCTAAACACAACCTCCTTGTCATCTAGTCTCTGCATGAGATTTCCATGATGCATATCAATCAAGGTTTTCCTAGGATCAGCGAGATCTATACATCTTCCTCCATGTCTAGGATAGAGAAGTTTTTAAGGAAGATGAACTTGTCCACCTTGACAAGGATATCTTCAACAATCCCTCTACATGTGTGGTGCTCCACTCTATAAGCTGCAAAAAGATAGTTATGGGCTTTAGTTCATTTATACTCATCCTTCTAAACATAGATAGAGACATTAATTTAACACTAGCCCTTAGGTTGGACTAGGCTTTGTCAAAGTAAGAATCACCAATAGTGCATGACATAGTATAACTTCCCAGATCCTTGAGCTTAGGTGGTAGTTTACAGAAGAGAATGGAAAAGAATTCTTTGTTAAGCTCGATAGTCATGTACTCTTCCAACTTTTCTTATTGCTCCAAAATTTCCTTTAGGAATAATTCATATTTAGGTAATATGGCTTCCACAAATGGGATGTTGATCCTTAGTTGCTTTAGGATGTCTAAGAATTTGGCAAGTTGAAGATCAACCTTATTCGTTTTCAACTTCTAGGGGAAGGGTACCCTGGGTTGGTAGGGTTGCACCCGAGGTCTCTCGAATTTTATTTTATCGACCATCTTCTCTAGTTTTTCTTCTCTCTTGGTTAGGATCTCATTGGTTAAAGTTGGAGGTTCATTGGCATCTTCTTGATGGTCATCAGTAATCACATCTTCCTTTCCTTTCTTAACTGATGCCTTTATCTCTTTCTCCCTTTATAGGGAAATTTCCATGGCCTGCTCTTTGGTATCAACCGATGGTTGCTCAAGTATGGTATCAGGCATTTTTTGGGTTAGGATAGTTAGGATTTTATCCAATCATTCTCCCATATTTAGATTTAGGACATTTGTGTCTCCATATTCTGGTGTTGGACTTCAACACCTTGTAGCCTGGATTCTAGAGTTGTGGGCTCCCCTTGATTTTATATATGAGAAGGCTTGTAGACATTTGGGACACTTTTAGTTAAATTTTTACCCTACTATCCTTCCCAAGCTAAGTTGGGGTGACTCCTCCAAGTGAGGATATAGGAGTTTATCCAATCATTCTCCCATATTTTGGATTTGGGACATTTGTGTCTCCATATTCTAACGTCAGACTTCTACACCTCGTAGCCTAGATTCTATAGTTGTGAGCTCCCCTTGATTCTATATATGAGAAATCTTGTAGACATTTGGGACACTTTTAATGAAATTTTTACCCTACTATCCTTCCCAAGCTAAGTTGGGATAACTCCTCCAAGTGAGGTTATAGGTGTTCCCTATGTAGTTGACCTTCTTTCCTTATTGAGCTAAGAAAGCTCCAATCATGAAGCCAACATCCTTGTGGTATACCAAACTACAAAAATCATATGGACCTAGTTTGAGCACCAGGGCAGGTTGTGCTTGCGCCAATACATCTAGCTTTCTGCTCGTTGCTTTTCCTTTTTTTCATGCAAAGTGGGGACTGGGCCTTCCTGGTATGCAACAACAAGTTGGGGGCTTTTCCTTTTTTTGTGCTTGTTAGTAATCCTTTAGTGGTAATTATAGTAGCCAAATTCCCTATGGTTTTCCATGTATCTTCAAGGGGATTGTACAAGATACCCTCACCAAAGGCAGTGTCAATGATGACCTTATTGGCATAGGAAAGGTTATGGTAGAAGATTTGTATCATATGGGTATTTGATACCGATGGTGTTGGATCTTTATAGAAGGGTCTGAAAGTGATCCCAAGCTTTGTACAATGATTCATTCTCGAATCGGTTGAAGATTGATATTTTCCCTATGATTGGGGGAAGTATTACATAAGGAACAGGTGCTGCAACTGATCCCATGATGTGATGGATGCACCCGAGAGTGAATTTAGCCACTTGTCTACCTACTTAGTGAATTTAGCTACTTGTCCAAAAGATAACTATAGTTCCCCTTAGCCCTAATAAATTCTACAAGGACTAAATGCATATGAGAAAGAAGGGGGTTGATAAAGGAAAGAACTAAAGAAGAAAAAGACTAAGAGCATTAGAGAGGAGATATCTACCCTTAGCAACCTATAGGTGGAACCAAGGGTAGTGAATCATACCTTAGTGGTTAGTAAGACTATATACTTAGTATTTCCTAAAGAGAAAATCTTGGAAGAATTTATCCCTAGGGTCATCTAACCACTTTGAATTTAAAGATATCTTCCTAAAAGAGATTCCAGTAAGGTTCCTCCCTTAAGATACATAAAGCACTAAATAGATATGATACCTAATGCCTTTTTACTTAATAGGCTATCCTATAGGAGTAACCTTGAAGAGACTAAGGAGATCCAACAATAAGTAAGGGAACTTATGGCTAAGGGGTGGGCGAGGGAAAGCCTCAACCCCTATACTATGTCTGTGCTGCTTGTCCCTAAGAAGGATGGTAGCTGGAAAATGTATGTTGATTGAGGGCCATCAACCAAATCACCATTAGGTATAGGCACCCTATACCTAGGTTAGATGACCTTCTAGAAGATCTATGTGGGTCCTGCATCTTTACAAAGATTGATCTTAGAAGTGGCTACAATAAGATTTAGATGAGAGAAAAGGATGAGGGGAAGACAACCTTCAAAACAAAGTTTGGGTTGTATGAATGGGTAGTCATGTCTTTTCATCTATCCAATGCTTCTAGCACGCTCATGAGACTCCTAAACTATGTGTTACAAAACTTAATAGGGAAATGTGTATTAGTATACTTTGATGATATCTTGGTATACTATAAAACATAGGAGGATCGTATTGGACATGTTAGGAAAGTTCTCTTAGTGTTAGGGCAGAAAAACTATTTTTAAATCTAGAGAAATGTTCCTTTTTCTTGGACCATATGGTTTTCCTAGGGTTTGACATAGGTAATCATGGGATCCAAGTTGACCAAAGAAGGTTAAGCCCATTCAAAAATGGATAACACCACAAAATGTTAGACAAGTCAACAGTTTTCATGGACTAAAAAGCTTTTATAGGAGGATTGTCAGAGATTTTAGCATCATGTTTGATAAGCATAAATTTCATAAATAATTATCTCTCACTTTTATCTCATTAAGACTTCTTATATGTTCAATTAAGTGGTCTTTGTCATATTTTATGAGTTTGGGTTCATATGAAGTTTAATTGAATTTCTTTGCTTACCGTATTAAAATAACACTATTATAGTATTTTGAGCATAATAGGAGTTTTAGACATCCAAAAATCATGAAATTTGTCTTGAATGAAAGCTTAAAGAAGTGTCCACAGTTACAAAGCAAGAGCAGACTCTAAATGGGATGTTTAGGACTCCGAAATTATCTCAAAAGATGAGATAGTGTTGCTGACGTGGAATTTCAACAGTGTGAAAAGATCCGGCCATATCTTGAGATACAGAAGTCATATTGATATGAAATCAACTCTGTTGGACAGCTATGATCCGAGGCTACAACTTTTGTTCAGAAGTCAAGCTCTAATTCGGACATGTGAACATCCGAAATTGCGGTGCAATAAAGTTAAAATTGTTGTGCTAATTGGTGACAAAAATTCAAAAGTGTTTTGCATTTTCAACAAAGCCCATGTCAAAGCAATAAAAGGGTAGAAAAGTAATATCCTAGTTGGTGACTTTTTGAAGATGATGCCTCACAAATCCTCTATAAATAGAAGGGTTTACAAGAGGAGAAACACACCATTTTGGAGATTAACTCCAATACCATTTTCCATCTTTCTTTCTTTCTTGTTAGTTTGCCTCCTACATCGAAGGCTTAGGTTTTCTTTCTTGTTAGTTACCTCCTACATGGAAGGCTTAGTTTTTCTTTCTTGTTAGTTTGCCTCCTACATGGAAGCCTTAGTTTTTCTTTATTATTAGTTGCCTCCTTCATGGAAGGTTTAGGTTTTATTTGTTGTTAGTTTGCCTCCTTCATGGAAGGCTTAGGTTTTATGTGTTGTTAGTTTGCCTCCTTCATGGAAGGCTTAGGTTTTATTTGTTGTTAGTTCGCCTCCTTCATGGAAGGCTTAGGTTTTCTTTCTTGTTAGTTTGCCTCCTACATGGAAGGCTTAGTTTTCTCTTTATTGTTAGTTTCCTCCTACATGGAAGGCTAGGTTTGTAGTTTCAATTCAACAATTCAAGCTATTTTCATTTTAACTTTGAGGTCTTGATCTTTATTTACATGCTTATTAAGTGGTTTCTACTCTACTTCACTATATTCTTCAATTTTATTCTTTAATCAAAGTTTGATCGGTTGACGTATTTTGATTAATGCATAATTGATTTGTAACTGGTTTTTGATTGGTAAATCATTTTCCAAAAGTTTGAAGAATAGAAATTAAGTAATATAATTGAAGGTTTTGATTTTATTACTTACGTCAACTGAATTCTGATTATAAAATTGGTTTAGATGAAAGATTAAGTGGTCACTAAATCTTGTTGATCATAATCAATTAAATTCTGAGAGGTTTCTTAGTAGAGAATTCAAGGATCATTTTAGGGGTTCCAGATGATCCTAGGTTGATAAACACAATGCATGATTTTAGTGATCAATGATTAGTTAAGAAAATAGCCTCTGAATTCCTTGAGTTTATTATTGTTAAGTCAAATAAATTTCATTCTGTATTTTGTATTTAGCATTTAATATCACATCTTTACAAAACCCCCTTTTTCTAACTTTCTCCTAATTTGCTTAAGAATATTAAATGGTCTTTGGGAGATGACCTAGGTTGCACCTTATACTATACCAATAGTTTTGGGAAAATTTAGAAATTATTTTTGCGCGTTTGCGACGAGCGTGTCAAAAATTTGGCGCCGTTGCTGGGGACCATTTTAGTTTCCTAGGCTCATTTAGGAGTTTGTATAAAAATTTTAATCTTTCTAACAATTGTTTTTACTTTAGGTATATCATTCTTGGATTTTCTGTATGAATTCACCTTTTTGTGTATGACCCGATCCAATCCTGAAAATTTATATGCATATGATCCTGAGATTGATAGAACATTCCACCATTTGAAAAGAGCACATAGAAGGCATTCATTCAGTAATAACCAAGAAAGTAACAGTAGTGATTTTTCATCTTTAAATTTTGATAGTTTCAAATATTCTGCTAAGAACATGGCTGATAGAACCCTAAAAGAATTAGTTGCACCTGATGTTGCTTATCAACCGTTGTGTATTCAATACCCTGATGTTGATGTACCATTTGAACTGAAGTCTGGACTAATACATTTGCTACCTAAGTTTCATGGCCTTGCAGGTGAGGACCATCATAAACATTTGAAGGAATTTCACATTGTGTGTTCCACAATGCGGCCACAAGGAATTCTAGAAGATCATATCAAGTTGAAGGCATTTCCTTTCTCCTTAAATGATGGAGCTAAGGACTGGTTGTACTATCTACATCCAACATCTGTTACAAGATGGAATGATATGAAGAGATTATTTCTGGAGAAATTCTTCCCTGCATCCAGAACAGCAGCTATCAGAAAAGAGATTTGCGGCATCAGACAGAACTCCCAAGAAACTCTCTATGAGTATTGGGAGAGATTCAAGAAACTATGCGCCACTTGTCCACACCATCAAATCAGTGATCAATTACTGATTCAGTATTTCTATGAAGGACTCATGCCAATGGACAGAAGCATGGTTGATGCAGCTAGTGGTGGAGCACTTATGGACAAAACTCCTACAGCAGCTCGAGATTTGATTGCCAACATGGCAGAAAATTCTCAGCAATTCAATTCTCGAACTAATTCCTTGTCTAAAGGAGTCCATGAAATGACCACCAAGACAGACCATACACGATTGGAGAACAGAATTGAAGAACTAACCTCCATCGTAAGACAGTTGGCCATCGGACAACAACAACAACTTAATGTTGTTGACAAAACCAAAACATGTGGCATCTGCACTTCTGCAGATCATCCTACTGATGCATACCCATCATTGCAAGAAAGTGAGACACCTGAGGCTGCAGTAAATGGTATTTTTGGCACAGGAAAACAATACAGGCCTCCTCAACATTATCAGCAACAGAAGTTTGAACCACCTTCTGGAACATACAATCCTAGTTGGAGAAACCATCCTAACTTGAGATATGGTCCTCCACAACAACAAAGGATTCAAACATCTGACTCCCAAAATAAATACCAACCACCGCCATTCAGACAACAACAACAACATATGCAGCAATCTGTACCTTCTAATGCTTCTGAACCCTCTCTTGATGATTTGATGAAACAATTAGCTACCAGTAATCTTCAGTTTCAACAAAATGTAAGTTCTACCATTCAGGATTTACAAACTCAAATTGGGCAGTTGGCTACCACTGTCAACCAATTGAGATCTCAAGGTTCTGGTCAACTACCTTCTCAGCCTGTCATAAATCCCAAAAGTGTGAATGCCATGTCCTTGAGAAGTGGGAAGAAAGTGCAGACAGACCCTACAATTTTAAAGCAACAAAGCTTCAATCAGACTAATCCACACCAAAAAGAAGAATTTATCTCCACACCTGGAGACATCTCTGATAAGCCATCTGAATCAGAGGGAAAGTCTGATGAAAAAAGTACACCAGCCTTCGATAAGACATCGAATGATCAACAAAAAGAAGCTTGCCATAAACGATCTGCACTTGAAGCATCTGATGAGACGAAAACCCCAAATTGTGCTGATCAGAAGGTATCTTTACCTTTTCCAAATAGAATGGTCCAATCCAAGCCCAATGTTCATGCAGAATTGGATAAGGAGCTTCTAGATACCTTCAGGAAAGTGGAAGTCAACATACCACTTCTAGATGCTATCAAGCAAATTCCCAAATATGCCAAATTTCTAAAGGACTTGTGCACACATAAGAGAAGACTCAAAGGGGATGAGAAGATTAGTGTGGGACGCAATGTTTCTGCCTTAATTCAACCCAGCCTCCCTCAGAAATGTAAAGATCCGAGAACTTTCACCATTCCTTGCACAATAGGAAACTCTACATTTGGTGATGCATTGCTGGATCTAGGTGCTTCCATTAATGTTATGCCCTCATCAGTTTATAAATCTTTGAATCTGGGAGAACTGAAGCCAACTGGTGTGGTGATTCAATTAGCCAACAGAAGTACAGCACATCCAGCTGGAGTACTTGAAGATGTGCTAGTTCAAGTGAATAAGCTAATCTTTCCAGCTGATTTCTACATTTTGGATATGGAAGATGAGTCATCCATCAATAGAGCAACCTTGATCCTAGGGAGACCTTTCCTCAAAACTGCAAAAACAAAGATAGATGTGCATACGGGGACTCTCTCTATGGAATTTGGAGATGATATCATCCAATTCAACATATTTGAAGCCATGAAGCATCCCATAGAGAATCATTCACTCTTTCAACTTGATGCCATTGATCTTCTTGCGGATGATTATTCTATTGAAAATCTACTTTTTAAATGTTTTGATTTTGATTTTGATTACTTAGATAATTTTACTTGCACATGTGATGAATTTGATCCATGTATTGTCTATTCCAGGATTAATGTTGCAGACCAAACTTCATTGAAAGTTGACATGTTAGATGCAAGTGTTGCAGACATTTCAATCTTAGATAGATCCTTCCTTCCATAATACAACCACCTCCTTTGGAGTTGAAGCCTTTGCCTGAACATCTAAAGTATGCTTATTTGGGGGAAAATGAGAAGCTTCCTGTCATTGTAGCAAAGAACCTTCTACCACAACAGGAAGAAAGGTTGCTGAAAACCTTTTAAAGCCATAAACAAGCAATTGGATGGACTTTGGCTGATATTCCAGGCATTAGCCCATCTACTTGTATGCATAGGATATTGTTGGAGGAAAACACCAGACCTGTTAGACAACCACAAAGGCGTTTGAATCCAACCATCCTAGATGTGGTAAAGAAGGAAGTAGGTAAGCTTTTGGCAGCTGGTATCATCTATCCCATCTCAGACAGTGATTGGGTAAGCCCGGTGCAAGTAGTTCCTAAGAAGACTGGCATGACTGTAGTCAAAAACCACAATGATGAACTAATCCCTACCAGAATACAAAACAGTTGGAGAGTGTGCATAGATTATAGGAAGCTTAACCAAGCTACTTGTAAGGATCACTTCCCTTTGCCCTTCATAGACCAAATTTTGGAAAGATTAGCAAGAAAATCTCACTATTGCTTTCTAGATGGTTTTTCAGGTAATTTTCAAATACATATAGCCCCAGAAGACCAGCATAAGACCACCTTCACTTGTCCTTTTGGTACTTTTGCCTATCGAAGGATGCCTTTTGGTCTATGCAACGCCCCTGGAACCTTTCAAAGATGCATGGTAAGCATTTTCTCTGATCTCTTAGAAAGTTGCATGGAAGTGTTTATGGATGACTTCACTGTATATGGTTCTTCTTTTGATGCATGCTTAGAAAGCCTCTCTAAAGTTTTGGACAGATGCATTGAGACTAACCTGGTTTTGAATTTTGAAAAATGTCATTTCATGGTAACAGAAGGTATAGTCTTAGGACACTTGGTATCTAGCCAAGGTTTAGAGGTTGATAAGGCCAAGATAGACATTATTACTTCTCTACCTTACCCCACTTCTGTGCGAGAAGTACGTTCTTTACTTGGTCATGCAGGTTTTTACAGAAGATTCATCAAGGATTTTAGCAAGATTGCACAACCTCTTTCTAAACTACTACAAAAAGATACCAAATTTGTGTTTGATCAAGCATGCAAGGATTCATTTGATGAACTAAAGAAGAGGTTGACAACCACTCCCATCATTCAACCACCTAATTGGACGCTTCCATTTGAATTAATGTGTGATGCATCTAATTATGCCCTTGGTGCTGTACTGTCTCAAAGAGTTAGCAAGAGATCTTATGTCATTGCATATGCCTCTCGCACACTTGATGCAACCCAATCCAATTACACAACTACTGAGAAGGAGCTTTTGGCAATTGTGTTTGCATTAGATAAATTTCGCTCCTATTTGCTTGGATCTAAAGTTATTGTCTTCTCTGACCATGCATCTTTGAAATACTTGCTTAAGAAGGCAGATGCTAAGCCAAGACTGATTCGCTGGATGCTTCTGTTGCAAGAATTTGATTTAGAGATTAAAGACAAGAGTGGTGTAGAGAACCTTGTTGCAGATCATTTAAGTCGGATCCAGCAACCTTGTGAAGAAACTTCAATTGCAGATTCATTCCCAGAAGAGCATCTTTATCATTTGTACGGGAAGGATCCTTGGTATGCAGATTTGGTAAACTATCTGGTTGCTAAAGAAATACCCAAACACTTCACCAAATCGCAAATTGCCAAGTTGAAAAGTGATGCCAAACACTACATATGGGATGAACCATACCTTTGGAAGACATGTAGTGATCAAATCATTAGAAGATGTGTTCCAGATCATGAAGTTCTGTCTGTACTTACCTTTTGCCATTCCCTAGCTTGTGGTGGACACTTTGGGCCACAACGGACAGCTACAAAAGTACTAGACTCAGGCTTTTATTGGCCTACAATATTTCGTGATGCACACAGATTATGCATAACTTGTGAGCAGTGCCAAAGAATAGGGAGTATTTCGCGCAGAAATGAGATGCCCCAACAACCACTTCTCTTTTGTGAGGTATTTGATGTATGGGGTATAGACTTTATGGGTCCATTCCCTGTCTCTTTTGGCTTTGTTTACATTCTGCTAGCTGTTGATTATGTTTCAAAATGGGTGGAGGCAAAAGCCACTCGTACTGATGATGCTCGAGTTGTTGTAGATTTTATCAGGTCTAACATTTTTAGCAGGTTTGGCATTCCTAGAGCTCTAATTAGTGACCAAGGTACTCATTTTTGCAACCGCACAATGGAAGCCCTACTCCGCAAATATGGAGTCATGCATAAAGTCTCCACCCCATATCATCCTCAAACAAATGGTCAAGTTGAAGTTTCTAATCGAGAGATCAAGAAAATCTTAGAGAAAACAGTTCAGCCTAACAGGAAGGATTGGAGCTTGCACCTTGTTGATGCTTTATGGGCATATAGGACAGCCTACAAGTCACCCATTGGCATGTCTCCCTACAGGATTGTCTTTGGTAAAGCATGTCATCTTCCAGTTGAATTAGAGCATAGAGCATTTTGGGCAGTAAAGAAATGCAACATGGATCTAGACCAAGCAGGAATCCATAGGAAGCTTCAATTGCAGGAACTTGAAGAAATTCGATTGAAAGCATACGAAAACTCCAAAATTTACAAAGAAAAGGTCAAAGCTCTTCATGACAAAAAGTTGGTAAGAAAGGAGTTTTCCATTGGACAAAAAGTTCTCCTTTTCAATTCTCGGCTAAAGATTATGCCTGGTAAGCTACGCTCTAGATGGTTAGGACCATTTGTAGGTACTAATGTTTTTCCTTATGGTGCAGTGGAAATAAAAAATGAGGTAACTGAAAAAATCTTCAAGGTGAATGGACATCGTCTTAAACCATTTTTCGAAGGTTTTCAAAAGCACACGGTAGAAGAAGTGCATTTGCACAATGCCATATACTTGCAATAAATTCAAGAGAAGTCTCTCTCTCTCTCTTTCTCTCTCTCTCTCTCTCTCTCTCTCTCTCTTTCTCTCTCTCTCTCTCTTTCTCTCTCTCCCTCTCTCACATTCCTCGCTTATAAGTTTCAACTAATCTCTCAACTTCCTTCTTCACCTCTTAAATCATCCCAACTATTACACCACATTGAGCTTGTAGGAATAATAACTTGAGTGTTTTAAGAAAAAAATGGAGAAAGCTCTCACCAGGATCAAAATTTTGTTCCCTACTCTCCCCAGAAATTTTCTTAAAGACATTTACAATTGCAGACTTGAACGATTGAGAGCATTAACACTCTTAGGCCTTCCAGAAGATGTCCGTTGGATCATTGAAGCTAAGGTACGTTTAGCAGGTGAATTTCAAGAATCATTTGTTAAAAACATGCCAGGTATGGGAAGAAGTTCCTATGCAAAGAAGAGAAGGGCAAAAAGAATTGGAGTTTGCTACAGGTGTGCAAGATGGACCTGTAACACAAGATGCAAGAACCCTGGAATGGTTTCAAGAAATCGAGAGGACAAAATTCAATTCATAAAGGATGGACTGAGTAAGGAGTCATTGGATAATATCATTCAGACTCTTGAGACGCATCCTAGTGGGCATGTACAAGGAGTCCTTCTTGATTTGTTTGAACTCTTCCGTAAGGAAAAAGCACGTTATAGTCTTGGGAATCTGACATTAAAAGACCCTGTTGTCAGTTTACAAGAAAACTGAATGGGAAGCACATCCTCGACTCTTAGAAGGCGTTTCAGCCGTTACTGGACGTAAAACCAGAGGAAGATGTGAGCCATAATCACAACTACTGTTCATTCTCATGCGTGTATGTTTGTCATTTACATTGTCTTTTCAATTTATTGGGCCACCATTTTTTTTGAAATTTTCACCCTTGCTTAAAGTTTTTCCCCTCTGAACAAAAAATTCAAACTTTTGCAACAAAAATTCAAACTTTTGCAACAAAAATTCAAACTTTTGCAACAAAACTTCAAACTTTTGTTACCAAATCCTGATCCCGCACTATTCAAGCGATCTCCTTGTCTGATACTGAGTCCCTATAAATTATCAACCTCTATGACATATTTTTTTCAAAAGAGACAGAAACACCGTTTATGGATAGAATCAATACTATCTGTGTTTTTGGTGGGTCTAACCTTGTAAAGGATGGAGAATTTCAACATGCAGCTTATACCCTTGGTAAGGCATTAGCTGCAAGAAAAATCAATCTTGTTTATGGGGGAGGGATTCAGGGTTTAAAAGGATGTGTTGCAGGATCTGCATTCACAAAGGGGTGTAACATCTTAGGTGTTGGCTTAAAAAATGAGAGCACCTCCTACTTCACCCTGGGTACTGAATTGAAGGTTGCAACCATGCATGACCGTATGAGACACATGTTGATTAATTCTAATGCATTTATTGCATTACCTGGTGGTCTTGGAACAATGGAAGAAATTTTTACCATTATATTTTGGGCCTATCGGAATTTTTATAAAAAACCTTTGGGCTTATTGAATATTAATGGATTTTATAATGGTTTGATATCCTTTTTAGATCATGCAGTAGAGCAGGAGTTCATGCCACAATCCATGCGCAACATCATACTATCTGCTTCAACTGTTGAACAGCTACTTGAGATTTTGCAAAATCCTACATCTGAGCTCAGTCAAGCAATGCAGCTAGTGAACCAACCAAATCAAGATGGCAGAGAAAACAGAGAACCAGATACCACTCTTCGGTTATAACTTTTCCTTACTTTGGTGGTTTTCTCATATTTCTTTTCCTGTTATATGAAATTCCATCTAAGACATTGGGGACAATGTCTTGGATAGGTTGGGGGAGGATGGTCCGATATCTAAAAAAAAATGAAAAAAAACAAAAAAAAACAAAAAGAAAACAAACAAATTAGGTTAGAATTATAAACTTGCTTTGAGTAAGATGGCTGAGTAAGGAGTTACACTTGACTCTTGATACGCATCTTATGATTAAAAAAAAACATTGAATGTGGAAGTTTGTTGTTCTTTAGATTTCATAAAATAATTGAAGCAAAATGATTTACATTTCGAGATTAATTAGTTTGGCAACACATATTTGAACTGGATAGATTAGATTTGATAAATATATTACCTGTGAAATTTTGAGCATTATTATTATTTTCTTTCTTGTGTGATTTTCATCCATGGAATATGTTACTTCAGAACTTGCATTGATTCTTTTTGAAGCTACATTTTCACATGAATTGTACAAAAATGATTGAGGCACTGTTTTTCTTGAACAAACCACTTGGCCAAATAACCAAACCATATAATTTTATCCTTTGATCAGCCCTTTGAGCCGATTAACCTTTTCTTCTTTTTAGCCCACCACAAATCAAAAAAAAAAAAAACAACTTTGTCTGACCATAGAAGGTGAGGAATACTGGATTTATCATACCATAAGTGTTTTAATAAGTGTGGGGGAGATTATTGTTGTGTTCATCGATATCATGGTTGAAAAAAAAACTGAAGCAATATAATAAATAAACTATTATATTGAAAAAAAATAAAAATAAAAATGAGGAAGTGATATCTGTTTCTCACACTTGCACTTAGACTCAGTTCTCAATCCTCATCATTTTCCTTGGTCGAACATTGTATCTCTTCAATATATCATTTCATCTTTCTAATCCCGTTATAACCAGAATAAAGACCTCTTGATTTGTGCATGGCATGTGTACATAGTAGTAGAGAAGTAGAAGATATGCAAGCCTATGATAGTTCATCTTTCTTGGATTGAATTTGAGAGAAACACTTACCAAATCAAACACTTGAGAGATTCAGAGTATATCATGTGAGGTTTTATCTTTCTCAATCTATGTTTTTCAAATTAAAGTTGCCTTTCTAAGTAATTTCAAAAATGTGATGAAAGAATGATTCATGAAATTTTGTGAATTCTTGAGAAATCAACTCAAAACTTTGATGTTC
The DNA here is from genome assembly GCA_037954105.1 of Canavalia gladiata. Taxonomy (NCBI): domain Eukaryota; kingdom Viridiplantae; phylum Streptophyta; class Magnoliopsida; order Fabales; family Fabaceae; genus Canavalia; species Canavalia gladiata. The sequence goes on along the minus strand of CM075662.1, from coordinate 14,977,508 downwards.
TTCCAAAAAAAAAAAATAATCACCAATCCTTAACTTAAGTTTGCCCGAGACATGCAAAAGATAAGTGTGGGGGAATTTGATAAGCATAAATTTCATAAATAATTATCTCTCACTTTTATCTCATTAAGACTTCTTATATGTTAAATTAAGTGGTCTTTGTCATATTTTATGAGTTTGGGTTCATATGAAGTTTAATTGAATTTCTTTGCTTACCCGATTAAAATGACACTATTATAGTATTTTGAGCATAATAGGAGTTTTAGACATCCAAAAATCATGAAATCTGTCTTGAATGAAAGCTTAAAGAAGTGTCCACAGTTACAAAGCAAGAGAAGACTCTAAATGGGATGTTTAGGACTCCGAAATTATCTCAAAAGATGAGATAGTGTTGCTGACATGGAAATTGGACAGTGTGCAAAGATCCGGCCATATCTTGAGATACAGAAGTCATATTGAGATGAAATCAACTCTGTTGGACAGCTAAGATCCGGGGCTACAACGTTTGTTTAGAAGTCAAGCTCTAATTCGGACATGTAAACATCAGAAATTGCGGTGCAAGAAAGTCAAAATTGTTGTGCTAATTGGTGACAAAAATTCAAAAGTGTTTTGCATTTTCAACAAAGCCCATGTGAAAGCAATAAAAGGGTAGAAAAGTAATATCCTAGTTGGTGACTTTCTGAAGATGATGCCTCACAAATCCTCTATAAATTGAAGGGTTTACAAGAGGAGAAACACACCATTTTGGAGATTAACTCCAATACCATTTTTCATCTTTCTTTCTTTCTTGTTAGTTTGCCTCCTACATGGAAGGCTTAAGTTTTCTTTCTTATTAGTTTCCTCCTACATGGAAGGCTTAGTTTTTCTTTCTTGTTAGTTTGCCTCGTACATGGAAGGCTTAGTTTTTCTTTATTGTTAGTTGCCTCCTTCATGGAAGGCTTAGGTTTTATTTGTTGTTAGTTTGCCTCCTTCATGGAAGGCTTAGGTTTTATTTGTTGTTAGTTCGCCTCCTTCATGGAAGACTTAGGTTTTCTTTCTTGTTAGTTTGCCTCCTACATGGAGGGCTTAGTTTTCTCTTTATTGTTAGTTGCCTCCTACATGGAAGGCTAGGTTTGTAGTTTCAATTCAAGGATTCAAGCTATTTTCATTTTAACTTTAAGGTCTTGATCTTTATTTACATGCTTATTAAGTGGTTTCTACTCTACTTCACTATATTCTTCAATTTTATTCTTTAATCAAAGTTTGATCGGTTGACGTATTTTGATTAATGCATAATTGATTTATAACTGGTTTTTGATTGGTAAATCATTTTCCAAAAGTTTGAAGAGTAGAAATTAAGTAATTTAATTGAAGGTTTTTATTTTATTACTTACTTCAACTGAATTCTGATTATGAAATTGGTTTAGATGAAAGATTAAGTGGTCACTAAATCTTGTTGATCATAATCAATTAAATTCTGAGAGGTTTCTCAGTAGAGAATTCAAGGATCATTTTAGGGGTTCCAGATGATCATAGGTTGATAAACACAATGCATGATTTTAGTGATCAATGATTAGTTAAGAAAATAGCCTCTGAATTCCTTGAGTTGATTATTGTGAAGTCAAATAAATTTCATTCTGTATTTTGTATTTAGCATTTAATATCACATCTTTACAAAACCCCCTTTTTCTAACTTTCTCTTAATTTGCTTAAGAATATTAAATGGTCTTTGGGAGATGACCTAGGTTGCACCTTATACTATACCAATAGTTTTGGGAAAATCTAGAAATTAATTTTGCGCGTTTGCGACGAGCGTGTCAATCTTCTCCACTTAATGAACTTATAAAGAAAAATGTCAAATTTGTTTGGGAGATAAACAACAAAAATCCTTTGATACTTTGAAGTAGAGACTTATTGAGGCACTAATTTTTGCTTTACCCAATTTTGATAAGTCCTTTGAACTAGTGTATGCTGCGTCTATTATAGGGATAGGAGCAATCATTCTCCAAGAAGGACACCTCATTGTATACTTTAGTGAGAAATTAACGTGGGATGATCTTAATTATCCTATCAAAGATAAAGAGCTTTATGCTCCTTTTAAGACCCTCCAAACTTGGCAACATTTCTTGTTGTTAAAAGTGTTTGTAATCCATAGTGATTATGAATCACTGAAGTACCTTAAGGCTTAAGGTAAACGCAACAAGAGAATGCCAAATGGGTAGAGTTTCTTAAGCAGTTCCTTTATGTTATGTTATCAAATGTAAGAAGGGAGAGGGTAATAAGGTAGCAGATGCCCTCTCTAGGAGGCATACTCTTATAACCTTCCTAGGTGTCAAACTGCTCGGGTTTGAGCACTTTCAGGAAATGCATGAAGACTATGTAAAGTTTGGGAAACTCTACAAAGATTGTAAGCATAAGGCATGTAATGAATATTTTAGGTATAAAGGATAATTATTTAGACAAAATCATTTGGTGCGTTGCTAAATGTTCCATGAGACATTTTTTCTTCAAAGAGTCTCACAAAAGAGGTTTAATGGGGCACTATGGCACCTAGAAAACCTTGTCCATCGTTAAAGAAAAATTATTTTGTCCACATATGAAAAATATGTCAAAATATATTTGTAGAGGTGCATTATTTGCAAACAGACCAAGTTAAAATCTAAACCCTAGGGCCTGTATATCTTCTTACCTATCCTTGATTCTCCTTACGTAGACATTAGTATGAACTTTGTCTTGGGGCTACCCAGAACCCAAAAGAGAATGGATTCCATCCTTTTTTATAGTAACTACTTTAGTAAGATGGCTCATTTCATCCCCTGCCACAAGGTGAATGATGTCACCCTTATGGAAAAGTTCTTTTTTAGATAAGTTATGAGATTACACGACATTCGTAGGAGTATAGTATCTGATAGAGATACTAAGTTCCTCGGCCACTTTTGGCGTACCTTTTGAGGTAAATTAGGAACTACGCTCTTATTCTCTACCACATATCATCTCTAAACTAATGGCCAAATAGAAGTGGTAAACAAGACCCTTTCTACCTTCCTTAGGACCATTGCGTGTAAGAATATTACGAGTTGCGTAGAGTGTCTTCCCTATATGGAATTTGCATATAGTAGGGCACCTCGTTCTACTATCCAACACTCACCTTTTCAGGTAATGTACAGGTTCGACCCCCTCAACTCTGTAGATTTATTACTCATTCATGACCTAGCCAAATATCACAATAAGGATAGAGCTTAAAAGGTAAAATTCATTTAGGAACTCCATACTAAGGTCAAAGTTATTATTGATAAGAAAATGACTCATTATGCAAGGTTAGCTAATAAAGGGAGGAAAGAAGTTCTCTTTCAACTTGGAGATTAGATTTAGTTTCAACTTAAAAAAGAAAGGTTTCCTTCTATTCAAAAATCTAAACTCCAATCCAGGAATGATGGTCCCTTCTAGGTTCTAAAGTCAATAGACCTTAATATTTATCACTTAGATCTACCTTGAGACTACAGTGTTAGTGTTACTTTTAACATATATGACTTATCTCATTTATCTATAGGAACAAATGATGAGGATTCATATTCAGGGATAAGTACCCTTGAAAAAGGAGAAGATAATGCAGAGATCACTTTAGAGAGAACTTTTTCAAAGGCATCACCAGGAAGGACCATTGGACCCATTGGATCCTTATTAGAACCAGATTCTAAAAGCTTCAAGGAGAAGTTGATGCCCTGCTAAGCCTTTAGGATGACGACCCTCTTCATGCTCCCACCTCTCACATCATCACTTGGCTCCATAGAGCATAGGTTAGGACTTATACTTTTACCTATATTAGGTTCTTAGTGTGCCTAATTTGTATAGGCTTGGGTCCAATTTTTATGTACTTTTTTATACTAGGCTTGGGTCTTCCTAACCCATGTAGAGGGCTATAATTGAAGACGTGTAAGACATCAATCGTCGGCTCCATTTTAATCCCAAATTAACCTCCTCCAGGTAGATCCACATATGCACCCATGAGCCTTTTTTAGGCACTGTACTTTGGCCTATAAATAGGCTCTATGTACTTTAATTTTGACACTTTTGAATCATAGTTCATATTTGAGTGAATTTTAGAGGATTTCTCTCCTTTTCTTTCTCTCCTCTCTCCCAAGTTTGAGTGATGAGGATTCTCCTTAACTTTGGAATACTTCAAGGTAGCGGACGAGGTGGCTATTCTCCCTAAGGTGGCGCCACCACTTCAAGTGTTACAATCTAAGCTCAACTCCATCCATTCCCCTTCATCTTTTCCTCCATTGTCCAAATTTCAAGCTACCATGAAGGCCTCTATCAACATTCTCTTTAAAGACATTTTGATAGTTGGGCATTTGTGAAATAGCTTTTACGAAAGGGATGTTGATCCTTAGTTGCTTTAGGATTTCTAGGAACTTTGCAAACTAAGGATCGGTCTTGTTGGTCTTAACCCTTCGGGAAAAGGGTATCCTGGATTGGTAAGGTTCCATCTATGGTTTATCGCAAGCCTTTTCTATAACCTTTTCAGGATCTTCCCCTCTCATAGTCAAGGTTAAAAAGTCATTAGTGACCTTATGGTGGTTGTTGATAACCATGTCCTCTTACTCTTTTTCCCTTCTTATCAGTGTTTCTGGTTCCTTACCGCTCCACAAGGCAATCACATTGGCTTTCTCGTCGAGTAAGGCCTCGAACATTCATTGATTCAGAAGGGTAAGGATTTGTCCTATTTGATCCTCCATGTTTTTTATCCAAGATATTTATGTCTCCATACTTTGACACTAGGCTTCTATGTTTTAGATCATGTAGTCTACAGAAGCTGGTTCTTTTCTTTATTGGTTAAATCCTTTAGAATTTTGTATTAATAAGGCCTATATACATTGAGAACACTATTTAAAAAATCATAACCTTGATGTCCTCTATAAGATGGATTGGGGCGAGCCTTCTGGATGATTCTGTAGGTGTTTCTTATATAGTTGGTCTCCTCATCAGGTTAAGCCTAGTGCACTTCAACTACACATCCTTCATTGCGATGGCTTATAAAGCCACAAAATTCATGCAGGCTCAGCCTAGGTATGATTGAGATTTGGTTAGTTTTTCTTTCATAAATGCATTCAACTTTTTCCTTAAGGCCCCCATCTGATTAGTTAAGGTAGCAGTTTGATCTACCTAGTATACTCTTGTCGAATGAGAGCCTTTCTTCTTATGCCTATTAGATATCCTCCACTAGTAATTATTAGTAGCCATATTTTCTATGATTTCCTATGTATCCTCAAGAGGGTTATGCAAGATACCCTTGTGAGAGGCTAGGTCAATGACCATCTTGTTGGCATAGGAAAGGCTGTTGTAGAAAATATGTACTAAATAGAGTATTTGGTACCCATGGTGTGGGAGTCTTTGAAGAGAAAGGTTTGAAAATGATCGTAAACTTCACACATGAATTTTTTCTTGAACTGTGTGAAGCCAGTAATCTGTCCTATGACCTTGAATTGTATTGGCTATAGGAAATACTATGTTAGGAATAATCACTGTAAGTACTCCCAAGTGGTGATGGATTCTTCCGGTAGGGATTTTAACCAATCATCTACCTTCTCATTGATTGAGAAAGAAAACAATTGCACTTTGATGGTGTCTTGTGTGATTCTATTCTTCTTAATGGTGTTTAGAAGCTTTAGGAACTTTTAGACATGGAGGTGTGGGTCCTTCGTAATCGTTCCTATGAACTGAAGTGAACTCTAGATCATACTGATGAATGTAAGCTTTAATTCAAAGTTTAGGACACCTTCTAATGGTAGAGTTGCAATGCTACTACTCAGATCTTCATTAGTGGCGACCATGTAATCCAACAAAATTCTACATCCTTATGTTGCCATCTTTTTCTTTGACCTTCTAGCTATTCTTTCTGTCTCAAGACACAAAATGCAGGTTAGGAGCTCAAGAGCAAGTTACCAATAACAAATAGAGCAACTAAACAAGGATATCATAGAAAAAATTTTAAATTTAATTTTTTAAGAAAATATATTTATTCTTTTATTAGTTTTATAATATATATACAAGTCTCAAGCTATTAAAATGTAAACATTAAATATTGTTAGAGAATAGTCCTTGATGGTGTCGCAACCGTAATTCTGACGAGACGACGGACTCGCTAAAGTTTTGAAAATGAATTTATTTTATTAATGTGTGGAGTTGCCACCAAATTTTTATTTAAGGGAAAAAGATTTGGAAAACACCCTGACTCGAGGATGATATTCGAAGTTCAGGAGTCGGTTACGAGCGGGGAAGGCGTTAAGCACCCCACTCGCTTGTTCCGAAGAACAGTACCCTTAAAATGAGTGTGTCATTATTTGAAAATAGCTTGATCCCTTTATTATTGTGAAATAAATACCTTGATGAAGGTTAGCCTGACAGAACTTGATCCTACTCCTACGTATTCCCCGGTGCAATGGGAAACTCAAGGCTCACGTAGTTCTGGTCTGTTTTGAAGGCTTGACCTTCAAAAGGTGTTTGAATTGAAAAGCGAATGTGTTGTTGTCTTTTTTGAAAATATTTAAGGGTGCGATCCCAATCCACCTATGCACAGGGCCCAAGACAACTATAGCTGCACTTGGACCCATACGATTCTCTAAACAACGAACAGCAGAAAAAGCTACCAGTTCGTTTCTAGAGCTCGTCGCATAAGATTAAGGAAAGAAAATATGAGATTTTTATTTAATTGAAAACAAGGGAAAGGAGGGGCGATCCCAATCCATATATGCACAGGGTCCAAGACAACTACGGCTGCACTTGGACCCATACAGACCTGTAAACAACAAACAGCAGAAAAAGCTACCAGTTCGTTTTTAGGGCCCATTGCGTGAGATTAAGGAAAGCAAAAATGATATTTTTATTTAATTGAAAACAAGGGAAAGGAGGGGAAATCTCAATCCATATATGCACAGGGCCTAAGACAACTATGGCTGCACTTGGACCCATACAGACCTCTAAACAATGAATAGCAAAAAAAGCTACTAGTTTGTTTTTTAGGGCCTATTGCGTGAGATTAAGGAATGCAAAAAGGATTTTTATTTGTTTGAAGATGGAAAGGCAATCCCAATCCACATATGCACAAGGCCCAAGACAACTACGGTTGCACTTGGACCCATACAAGCCTCTAAACAACGAAAATAGAAAAAGCTACCAGTTCGTTTTTTAGGGCCCGTTGCATGAGATTAAGGAAAGCAAAAAGTGAGATTTCTATTTAATTGTTTTCTTGATTTGTAACTATTGGAGGAATGAGGGGCTTAAGCAGACTTTCAAAAAGTTCGAGGGTCAAAATATAAATATGAAAAGTTGAGGGGTCAAAATGTAATTTTGGGAAATTGAGGGGCCAAACTGCAATTTCTAGATGTTCAGGGGATGATTTGTGATTTTGGAAAGTTTTGGGGTCCATTTACAATTTGGTGAAGGTGTAGGGACCTAATGGTAATTGCAGGAAGTGTGGTGAGGATTCTGCATGGCTCCAATATGGCTTGTGGGCTCCCTAGCTAAGCGTCTTCAATATGGCTGGGAGGCTTGGATGATGGCTTGGGAGTGACTTGGAGGCTTGAGGATGGACCATGGCTCACATGGCTTGGGGGGAAAGGAAAAATTGGTTGCAAAATGGTGTCCCGTGGGGTTCGAACCCAGGCCACAAAGGACTCAACAATGCCCCCTCAACCACCAGGCCAGCCCTTTGATTGTGTATTTAGCTCTTCAAATTAATTTTAAAGGATGCTTTGGGCCGGGAGCTGTGGTTTGCACTGGGCTTGGCTGTAATAATAACATAGGTTTGCAAAAAAAAATGGCATCACGTGGGGATTGAAGTCAGGTTCTGGAGTGTGTGGGAGGCATCGAAAACCATGAGAATTGGTTAAAATTCAATCGGTATGTATTATAGCTACTCTAACAGACTCCCCAAACCAATGTCCTAGAGAAATTGCAGAAGGAAGGATATTTAGAATATCAAGTGCAATTGACGGTTAAGGAAGGATATTCAGAATATCAAGTGCAATTAACGGTTGGTAATGATGCTCACATATCAGACGAAACAAATTCCAAATTTCCCGAGAGTCAACCAAAGTAACTAATTTTGCATCCATAGAGTCATCATCATGCTTCACTGATGGAATCCTAAGCCACCCCTGCATATTACTTAGGTAGGCCCTACAAGATTTGATTCACACATCTAGCACAATTAGCATAGGAAGTTCCCTTAGGAGCAGGGAGCAGGCAGGCCTGTAAAGGGATAAGAAGCCCAAGCTATTTCTTGTTTAAGAGTGATCTCAGAATCTGTCCTAGGGGTTTCATCCTCTGAATCAAAATCTATCCATGAGCTAACTTTTCCTACTACATGACTACTTTATTGAGATGGGCTCAAGACCACGTTTGACCCAGCAAATGGCAGAACACCCGACCTTAAACTATCCTTCAACACTAACTTGGCCAGTGAGAAGTGTCCATCAAAGGAGCAATAACAAAATTGAAACCTCCAGAATAGAGATTGAAATCGAGGACGTTTGGCATGTCATCATTGAACTCTGTCTCTGCACCACAGTACCGAGACTTGCTCTTATCCTCTCCCTTTCTCTCGGAGGCACTTTCACCGAGTTTTTCTTGGTTCAAATCTTGTAACACTAGCCAATGTGGTCAAGTCTGGGGTGCTAACCATATTAGGATCGAACGATTTCAAGCATCGTGTACTCGTTCTTTGCCTTTGTACTCAGATGATCCAGCCACGACATCTGCACATTCTAAGGAACCGAAAGGCAAAGGCAGATCTACTCCCTGTAGTGCATATAAACAGAGCAACTGAAGATACGTGATCTGAACTTCCTTCAACTACAATTAATGATCCAGTATCCTCGTCGCCCCTTAAAGACATAGCCGAGTCATCAATATTAGTTTCTTGGCTAGGAACATGAATCGAACGCCTTGGCTTCCATCTCTAACAGACGATCAAGATCTTGTGCATTCGGATACTGTCCTTGCTTGCTCAAACAATCATTGTCAACTCTAACTAACAGAATCAAGATCTACAACAAGCTACCATGGGCTGAGTTTCAACGCATTACACAGGATCTAGATTTTTTTTTCAAATAGACTCATTCGTTTTACACCATAGTAATGCCAAGATAGTAAAGATAGGGAGGTTTATAAACTTCAATCAAGCAAAGTTTATACGAGCTCTTACCTGGTTGTTGAAGCTTTTTCAAGATTGAGCTTCTTCAGGAATGCTTGTCCTCAATCTTTCCAGAGATGGACCTCATCGAGCCAATTTGAGCTTTGGGAAGCAGGGCTTCATAACCGCCAAAATGAGAAGCCAAAGCTATAATCCGTTGCTTCGGAAAAATCCCTCTCCCTTTCAATCTCACTCTGTTTCCTTCTATTCGCACCTTCCAACTTTTTTTTAAGCAAAAATCCCCCCAAGAATGCCATGAGAATCCCTTTTTATAGGCTAATTCCCCAATGGCGGGCCCCCTTTTCTTTTTCTACTTTGCCGTTCTTAATTTATAATTTTTTTTTTAATTTTCTTTTTCTTTAATTTTCTTTAATTTCTGATTTTCTTCTTCTCTTCTTCTTTTTTGATTTTAATATATATTTTACCTTTTACTTTCTAGATTTTATATTTATTTTTCACTTTTCTTTTCCTCTTTCTTTTTCATCATTTTTTTATTTATTTCATTTTTTAGTCTCAGATTTTTTATTTATTTTCTCATTTTCTTTTCTTATTTAAGATTTTTAGATTTTTAAATTTTGAATCTTGTATTTATTTCTATTTCTAATTTTCTGTTTCTAATCTTTCTTTTTCCTTTCTTCTCATCTTTTCTTCCTTTTTGTTTTCAAATTTCTCTCTTTTTTCTTTTTTTTTCAGGTTTATTTTGATTTGATTTTTCCTAACCCTATTTGTTATTTATTCATTTATCTTGTTTTTACTTTTTCATTTTTTGTTTGTTGCCTTTCCTCTTTGCTTTATATATTTTTTTCTTTTTGTTTATTATCATCTCTCCTTTTTTTTATTCATTTAAATAAATAAAAATGAAAAATGGGGCCTCGGACATAATTGAGTGTTTACAGATGGTGCTAAAAAATTATTGCATTAAAAATGTGAGTATATATAAAACTACACGTCATGTTATAACTATGAGCATGTATACTTATCAATGTAGAAAAGAGATATTTAAGATCCTCCATATCTATCCAAGAGAGACTATGTCAACAATTTATAAGAAAATTTGAAATTATTGCTTTTGAGCTCAGTAAAATAAAGTTTTTTTGTGCATGTTTAGAAATCAAGTACAAAAAAGGTGGGAAATAAAAGAACACGAGTGAAAGTTATGGAAAAACATGGAACTTTGATCCCATTGTGGCTTTACTTACTTTTACCCCTATTTTCCTCAATGAACGGTTTAGAACAACTACTGCTAACTGCTTACTCTAGTTCTATTACTACCTAATAATTATGCAATAATAATAATCTTTCTTCTAAATACCATCCCAATGACTATTCAATATTGTTAGGTAATTTACTGGTTAGAAACCTAGGATTTTGACTAATCTTCCAAAATCCATATATTTAGTTATCTTATAGTTTTATCAATTGGAGAATGGTATGATTGCTTATCCTTTAACCAATTTAAAGATTAACAAGAGTAGTTAATTCCTATTAATGAATTAAGCATCATATGAAAACACAATTGGATAAGAAAATATCATCATTCAAAATTATAACACATAATCATTCATAGAAAAAAATAGGGTTCAAGAAATTACATCACAAGTTTCACCAAAGTTCCAGGAATTGGAGATTAGTTTCACATGCTAAAGTCTAGCCTAAAAGTATTCATAACCTAGTCCTAAGATAAACGATACAAAATCAAGTTTCCAGTGAGGCTAGCAATCAACTCTACCATTGCACCATGAAGGGTTTCCTCCCACCCAAATCCTATGGGTGAGCACCGAGGGAAAGAACCGGAAATGGAGAGGTTGAAGAATGGAGAATTTCATGATAGGACTAGCCCAGAGTGTGGAGATATGGAGATGCCAGCAATTCGACCCTTTCAAGAAGTATGTCCCATAATATGAGATGTTATGTTCCAAGGCGGAGCCTTTTATTTATAAGCGTGGATTTGGGCTTTAACTATCGTGGATCGGGTTGACCTAATTGCTTCCTTTGTTGTTGCGACCACTTTAGGCCATCTGTAGCACTGTTAGGGTTAACTAAGATCTCCTTATGTTATTAGGACTGGCTTGGCTTGCTCCAGACACCTCCCAGCTTTAGCACGATTGTGCTTACTATTTTGCACGAGCATGCTGTAGCACAGTTATCCTCTCATCTACCTACCCATGTTGGGGTCCATGATCTGCTATGGGGGCGTGTTGAGGGATATTTTTTCTCTTTCTATTATTCTCTTATCTTTTTATGCTCGTTTTACCTTCTTTTTGGCCCAAAATTTTTCTATTTTCTAATTCTATGCTGACATGACCATTTTTGTAAAAATAAGAGAAATTAGACAAAATTACAAGTAAATAGTCATGAATCGTGCAGTAATTATTCCTAAATTTTTGTAGATAAATTAACAGAATGAAAGATTAATAGCCTTACTCACTCACTAGCTTAGCCTTTCTCATTATCTTGGCAAGACCTTGTTCATTTGTTGAGTAGAGACATGATCGCCAATTTTGTTCTTGGAATGATCATACTAACTTTTAGCATAACTTTGTTAAAACTCAAAAGCCAAAAATTCATTTTTGTTCTTAGCAAGATCGTGCTAACTATGAGTACAATTGTGCTAAATATCTAAATTTATTCTTGGTATGATCATATTAACTATGAGTACAAACATACTAAAGTTATAAACTCAAATTCATCTAATGTAGTATTAGCAGAACCATGTTAAATATAAGCATAGTCCTACTTTATAACTACGTTTTTATTCTTAGCACAGTCATGCTAACTAAGTACAACTGTGCTAAATATATGAATTTATTTTGGACATGATCGTATTAACTACAAGCATAACTAAAATTATAAATTCAATATCTAAATACCTTTCTCATCTACTAAATTCAATACAAAACATAAAAATATATTTAAAATTAATTTATAAACATCATTACATATTAATAAAAAAAATTTAAGAATTAAATAAATTAAAATCTAAAATTAAGAAAATTCTAAAATTATTTTTTATTTTACTTAAATTTTTTTTTTATTTAAAATTGTAAATTCTTATAATCTTTAATTTTTTAGATATTTCTATACGATCAATATTTAAATTTTAACTTTAATTTAAAAAAAATAACGAAAATTCTTCAAGCTTCTTTTTCAAACGAAAGTTTTTCATCCTCTGCTTCTTGTTTGATTTCCCTTCTTCTATTCAATTGCATGTCACATTCAGTGACTTTACTCCTCTTACAATGCCACTTACTGAAGTTGTCAAGGATGTGGCAGCAGTATGGTTGCCTTAGTGGCAGTCGTTTTATATTAGATAAATTATATTAATATTTTTTAAAATATATTAAAAAAATTCAATATTTTTTATTTTTAATATTTTTTTAATCTTCTTTATACTATGATATTATAAAAAATTATGAATATGATTGATGTAAAATTATATAATTAAAAAAATATAATATTATATTTTTATATAAATTATAAAAGATTTATATAAAATAAAAAAATAAAAATATATTAAATATTTTTTAATAAATTTCAAAAAATATCAATATAAATTTTTCCTTTTATATTTTTTTAGGATAACAATACTTCTTTTATAAAAACGACGGATGTTACAACTATTAATATTTTTATTTGCTTTCTTCGACTATTTCTTCCAAAGTAATACCTGCGCATTATTTATGACATGTGCCCATGCACGAAAAGGAAAGATTTGCCCGATCTATTCAACTTCTAGTGGAATAACTTTATAATTATGAAGAATCTTGGGTACATAGGGACAAAAAAAAGACAGACATCATTTCATTATTTTTACTTGAAAAGAAATTACTTATACATGTGTTTAAAACGAGCATCATGATATTAATAATGTATTTGTTTCGATTGAAAAAAGATAATGTGATTATATTTATTTTTCTTTAATTAAAAAGTTTTAAAACGAGAAAATGGATAAGGTTTTTTTTTTTCAGATGAATTCTTACCTCGCGTTTATGTATAGAAAGACCTGATCCTATAAAGGAAATGACTGCCACTCACGTAATCTAATTTTAGGTCTTATGATCCTCCCTCGATATTGGTCATGTCTCCGATACTGCCCATAGAAAGATTGGTCATCGTTAATCCCCTATCAGAAATAAAATTATCATATCTCTGGAATGGAATTCAGTTATATATACATTTACATATATATATATATATATATATATATATATTTATATATATATATATATATATATGTATATATATATATTTCATTCTCTAGCTTTTCTTAGATGAAAGATGTCTTTTTAAGGATAATTCTATTATGATGAAGTTACTATGAGCAACAATTTTCTTTTTTATCCTTTTAATGAAGTTACATAGTTTGATCAATCCCTCTCACCAATTACTTAACATGCTTATGATCTCTAACCCCTATATTAGTTGGAAAGTATCCAAAAAAAGTTAACAAATACGAAATAAAATTTAATATTTTGAAAAAAATTATAATATTGATTTTATACTTTTAATTGAAGAAACAACAAAAGTGACATATAAATGGAAAATATAGTTTCAATCTGCGTATATGTATATGACCCATGCTTATTAATCATGCTTCCCCAAAAGACTCACACGAGTTGTATTGACTTGTATGTATAATGAGGAATTTTTAGTGTTTCCTTTCCCTTTCGTTCGATAAAAATTAATTAGTTGAGGGAAGCATTCTGAACCTGAGATACAAAAAGAATACATATCACAGGCCAATCATTTCCGTATGTATATTCCCAGTTCCTGTCCAATTCCTTTGCAAAGTCTTTAAAAATTAAAATTATACATGTTTTTCATAACATAAACAAGTAAATATTATTTCCAAATGCTAACATTTTTGGCACATATTAATTTAATAAAAACTCATAATAAGTTCTGGTATAAATAAACAGACAATAAAATCAAAGAGTAAATTCATTGATGCAATAATAAATTAATTTTTTTAATATATAAATTCACTACAAAGGAAAGAGGTTTAGTGATATTTTTCACCATCATTCATATATTTACCAACAAATTATTATATTACTATTTACTTGTTGCAAACCTTTGTTTATAATTTTTAAATATAAATGTTAAACCAAAATATTTGGAGTTGAATTTATTTTTACCATACTTTAAAAATATTTTTAACAAATCCTTTAAAGGTTTATATGTTATCATTATTACAATTTTTATTACTTATTCTTTGCTGTCATCTTTAATCTATTCTCACCAATGTTAATAATATTATTGCTACTACTATAACTAACTATCATTTCACTAGTGAAAAAAAAATTTACATCGATTATTTTTTACTTGTTATATCAGTTCTTTAGGTGATATAGATGTGGAAATATAAAAAGTTAAAATTTTTATATTGATTTTTTAATTTATATAGAAAGTCAATTTTTTCATCGGTTATTAATTGAACCAATGTAAAAAAATTATTTTTGTCATCTGTTAAGAACTTAATCGATTTAAAAATTTACTTTTTACATTGATTCTAAGCTTAATAGATGTAAAAATTTAACTTTTTACATCAATTATATCATTTAACCGATATAAGAAATCAAATTTTTATATTGGTTAATGGAACAACTGATGTAGTAAGTTAAACAAACAAATAAAAAATTTTGTGATACTTTTAAGGATCAAAATGTTTTAAAATATATATAAAAAAACAAATATCAAACCTCAAAATCCTATACTTTAAAAGCTGATTTTGTATAATATCAATAATAAGATTAATATATATGTACAAATAACTTATCCTTAAGTTAATTAACCTATTTAATATATTAGGGTTATATATATATATATAAAAGAGGAATTATTAACAATGAATATGAATAACTTAGCAGGGAAACAAGAGTTGGTTGGTCAAAATACTAGTAACATACAATATAATATTCTTTAAGCAAATAATATACTATAATTTTTATACATATGAATGATATTATAAGTAAAGAGAAGGTCTTTCCGGTGTGAGTTTGAAGTTATTAAGAGTTATAACAGAATTATTTTTTTTATAGCTTCTCATCGAAGGTGAAAAACATTTCGGTGAGAAGGGATCAATATATAGGTTATATATTTTCTTTTTATTAATTTTTATATTGAACGAACAAATTAATTAAATATTTATTTTAAAATATTTTAATAATATTAAAGATAAATCCATAAATTATTAAAATAATATAAAATCCAAAAAAAAACTATTAAAATAAGTTTAAAAACTTGTAAAGGTTTAATCATTTTTATAAAATTAAATAAGTTTTATAAAGGTTCTTTCAAGAACTTCCTTAATATCTTTAAAACAGAAATAAATACAAAATTTACAAATTACAAGATCATATAAATTTTGAACATAAGCGGATCTGTTCTTACTTTTCAATTGTTTGGTTAAGATTTACATCAACAAAATTTATCTTTTAGGTGATTGTTAATAAAGGTTTTAGCAAAAAAAAAAAATTTCATTAAATGACAAAGTAATAAAATAAATGTTTTTAAAATAAAATGATTATTATATAATTTCCTTTATATATCTTTGCAATTTTTTTTGAAATATTAATTTATAATAAACTGTTTAACAAAAGTAGTAAATTGGAAAAGAAAAACAGTTGAATTGATACCTGATAAGCATAAATTTCATAAATAATTATCTCTCACTTTTATCTCATTAAGACTTTTTATATGTTCAATTAAGTGGTCTTTGACATATTTTATGAGTTTGGGTTCATATGAAGTTTAATTGAATTTCTTTGCTTACCCGATTAAAATGACACTATTATAGTATTTTGAGCATAATAGGAGTTTTAGACATCCAAAAATCATGAAATCTATCTTGAATGAAAGCTTAAAGAAGTTTCCACAGTTACAAAGCAAGAGCAGACTCTAAATGGGATGTTTAGGACTCCGAAATTATCTCAAAAGATGAGATAGTGTTGCTGACGTAGAATTTGAACAGTGTGCAAAGATCCGGCCATATCTTGAGATACAGAAGTCATATTGAGATGAAATCAAATCTGTTGGACAGCTAAGATCCGGGGCTACAACTTTTGTTCAGAAGTCAAGCTCTAATTCTGACATGTGAACATCCGAAATTGCGGTGCAAGAAAGTCAAAATTGTTGTGCTAATTGGTGACAAAAATTCAAAAGTGTTTTGCATTTTCAACAAAGCCCATGTGAAAGCAATAAAAGGGTATAAAAATAATATCCTAGTTGGTGACTTTCTGAAGATGATGCCTCAAAAATCCTCTATAAATAGAAGGGTTTACAAGAGGAGAAACACACACCACTTGGAGATTAACTCCAATACCATTTTCCATCTTTCTTTCTTTCTTGTTAGTTTTCCTCCTTCATGAAAGGCTTAGGTTTTATTTGTTGTTAGTTTGCCTCCTTCATGGAAGGCTTAGGTTTTATTTGTTGTTAGTTCGCCTCCTTCATGGAAGGCTTAGGTTTTCTTTCTTGTTAGTTTGCCTCCTACATGGAAGGCTTAGTTTTCTCTTTATTGTTAGTTGCCTCCTACATGGAAGGCTAGGTTTGTAGTTTCAATTCAAGGATTCAAGCTATTTTCATTTTTAACTTTGAGGTCTTGATCTTTATTTACATGCTTATTAAGTGGTTTCTACTCTACTTCACTATATTCTTCAATTTTATTCTTTAATCAAAGTTTGATCGGTTGACGTATTTTGATTAATGCATAATTGATTTATAACTGGTTTTTGATTGGTAAATCATTTTCCAAAAGTTTGAAGAGTAGAAATTAAGTAATTTAATTGAAGGTTTTCATGTTATTACTTACTTCAACTGAATTCTGATTGTGAAATTGGTTTAGATAAAAGATTAAGTGGTTACTAATCTTGTTGATCATAATCAATTAAATTCTGAGAGATTTCTCAGTAGAGAATTCAAGGATCATTTTAGGGGTTCCAGATGATCCTAGGTTGATAAACACAATGCATGATTTTAGTGATCAATGATTAGTTAAGAAAATAGCCTCTGAATTCCTTGAGTTGATAATTGTTAAGTGAAATTAATTTCATTCTATATTTTGCATTTAGAACTTCATATCAAATCTTTACAAAACCCCCTTGTTCTAACTTGCTCCTAATTTGCTTAAGAATATGAAATGGTCTTTGGGAGATGACCTAGGTTGCACCTTATACTATACCAATAGTTTGGGGGAAATCTAGAAATTATTTTTGCGCGTTTGCGACGAGCGTGTCAATACCAAATGACAATGAAGATTCTTACAAAAGACAACGGTAAATAAAGCACAAAAAAATCCCGAGAAAGAGTTCTTAATTTATTTTTTCATCATCTCAATTCGATTTTCTAAGTAAGAACATTATAGCTAAGCCTTTCTGGTTGAACAAAACAGATTTGTTACCGTTAAAAGTTTACAAATCTAGATTTTGTATATTTATGTAGTTTAACAGCAACGAAAAAAGAACAATACATGTAATTTGAATACATTTTTCCTATTGGCAGAGTAATTATACCCTGACACTAAACTGAATAGTCGATAAACAAGTCAAGTAGGCAATACATTGGAAAGCAACACTGACACTAAACTGAATAGTCGATAAACAAGTCAAGTAGGCAATACATTGGAAAGCAACACTGTAATTCATCTATTCACATCTGAATTGTAAATTCCAAGAGAAATAATAACGTTAAGGCATGAAATTGAAAACATTCATTCTCCTCTCATTTCTTCTTTTCCCTTCCTCATTCCCAAACACTTATCAGAACACAACCAAAGCCAAAAATCGTTACCACCGATTTCATATTCATACTGCACCCCCAACCCCCACCAAAAGTTAGAGATATCTACAACTCGGAAAGTAACAGAAAGTAGGGGAAACAAGAAACAAAAATTAAAAGAAAAGGAAAAAGGAATGATGTAAAAAGTAGTTTCTACATCGATTGTTTAAAAAACCAATTTAAAATGTATCACATTTATTTACGAAATTTTCACCGCATTTTTTCTATATTGGTTCTCAAACAACTGATGTAAAATACAGTTATAAAATCTTATTTTTCTACTAATATCCTAATCATTATTATTTTTATCATCACCACCATCATACTTGATGTTATTGTGATTATTGTCACCCCACTACATAACCATCATTATTAATTGTCATTATTATATTTTTTGTCTTTCACATGTCTACTAATATTCTCATCCGTCTACTAATATTAATGTTCTTCTTTTTTTCATTGTTAATCAACTATTATTAGTTGTTATGCATGTTATGATTGCTGTCACCACTTATTACTTTTGTCTTCATCATTATTGTTCTTTTCATTGATCATTATTACTATTTTTGGTTATCTCCTTCTTCCATCTATCGCTATCATTATTATTGCAAAAATCACCACTAATCAATTATTATGATCATCATTAACATTATTGCTACCAAACACCTCCTCCATTAATGTCTATTATCATATCATTGATCACCACAATCATTTATCACTAACAATGTCACCATCATAAGAGTTATTACCCTTGATTATCACAACTATTATTGTTGTTACTTGCAACCATCTCCTTGATCTTTCCTAACAATTCTACTCACCTATAATTATCATCATTATAATCATCAATCAACTATTATTACTATTGGATGATCCAACTACATATAATTCAATAATTTATATGTGTTGTAAAAATAAATATTTTAAAAAATTTAAATTTTAAAACAAATTATTATTATTTTAATTTTAAATAAAATTTATAATTTACTATCTACCTATTTTAATTCATGATAATTACTTTTAATTACTAGTTTTAAATAATATTTTTATTATCATAATTAAAAGTGTAATTTATTATTATTATCAAATAAAAACATGACAATTAACTGTGATTAAAATTTTTTATTACAGGTTCTAATTCTACTTTTTTATTAAATGTGTTTACATACTTTAAATTCTTTTGAAATATGAGTACATACATTAAACTAGATTAATTATCAATTTTAAATGTTAATTTAAATTTTGTTTAAATTTCAAAATTTAAATCAATTTAATTAAAAATTTTAAATGGTATTTAATTATATTTATTAAAAATTAAATTTTTATAAAGTTTTACTTTTATATAAAAGAAACTGCTTTTTCTATTTAAAAATATTCTAAAATTTAAAAATTACTAATATATTTAGTTTTCTCATTTATTGATGTTGAATCCTGAAACATCACATAATAAACGTATAAATTCTTAAAAATAATATTATTATACACTTCATTTTATAAGATGATATCCAAATTTTATAATAGTATATTTTTAATTTAAAATACAGAAGTAAAATTACATATACTAAAAAAAATGTCAAAATATCAAAGGTTAATCTAATTTTGATCCAAGAAAAATAACTGGAAATGGTTTTTCTCTCGGAATAGAAAAAATTTAGAATAGGACAAGAAGAGTGCATGAAATTATTTCAGCCTAACTATGATCAATGGGCTATTTTGACAAATTCAGTTTTAGTCATAATTACATGTGTTTGTTACTATAGTATTGGTTAATCCTTATTGCTAGTTAATCCACACGTTGAATAGTGCCACCATTAATTAGAAAGTTTTCCAGACAATTTAACAAATACGAAAGAAAATATTACTATTTTAGAGAAAAAAAAATTACTTTATTGAATTTATGCTTTTAATTGGAGAAACAGCGAAAGAGAATGACAAAAGGGATATGTAATTTCAATCTGTGTAAATGACCAGGCATATTAACCATGCTTTCCCGATAGACTCACACGAGTTGCATTGACTTTGTATATGTGAGATGACGATTTTTGTTAAGAAAGAAATACATATATCACAAGCCAATCATTTTCGTATGAATATTCCCAATTCCTGAACAATTCCTTCGTAAAGTCTTTAAAAATTAATCATACATGTTTTGAATAATATAAACAAGCAAATCCCATTTTCGTCCCTTGGTGGCACATATCAAATTAATTATTAAATTGACGAGAACTCATAGTAAGTTTCAGTATAAATAATTATTTATCAATCCCAGAGTAATCTACAAGATTATTGTAAATAGTTTTCACATACGTTGAATTTTATTTCAAATTTTTATTAATTCTAAAACTAACTAAATAGATTTCATAAGGTTAGGGATAAATATGAGAATTTTTTCTAATATAAAAAAACAAGAAATGGTAAATAAAATGATGAATTTATGATTCTTTTAATATATAAATTCATTATAAAGAAACAGAGATTCAGCGACAGGTTTAGTTTTCACTATTTACCGACAAATCATTATCCATCACTATTTATGTTTTGAAAAATATTTATCAAAGATTTTAGATAAGTGACAGTATTATAAATATATAACCGGTAAAATGTTATTTTATTGAGATTAAATTGATACTAAACATAACTAAATGATAACATATTATGTGTTCGTTGATGGTAACCACCATAAGTTTTAATGAAATTCACTGTACCCATTGAAACTCCCAGTAATCTAACTTGTTGATTTTTACTTCTCTACTCGTTTACTTTCTTAATTTAATATCTTAATATTTGATGTTTGATTTTAAAATATTTATTATTAAAAATTTATAATAAATGATAAATAAAATTACCTATGCACATACATAATATGAAAATTATTAATAATTACATGAACAACGAATAAGATAAATAAAAAAGTTAGTCAGTCAATATTCAATAGTTACTTAGACAAATTTAGTTTCAATCCTTCATAAATATAATCTAACATTAAATATATTTCTAATAAACTACATCAAGGTTTATGATCGGCTAGAAAGGGCTATCATGACACGCTAAGAGATGTTTGATTTTCACTTCATTCATTTTGTGGCTAAAAATAAATTAGTCGAACTCACCATTACATCATAAAATAGGTAAAAAATAAACATAACGATCAGCATAGGGCACGAAAAAAACTAAATATAAATATTAGAACTTAAATTGAAAAAAATTACAAATTTAAACAACTAAATGAATTTAAATATTCAATTTCAAATATAAATTTAATATAAAAGACATCGATAAAAGAAAATATTTAGATAATTTTTTATAATAATAAAATAAAATAAAATTTGCTAGACCCAATTCTCCTTAGATAACTTTTATATCACATAATATTGTAAAATTTAAGTTTAATTAGAGAAAATAAATTTTTCATCCAAACAAGTTTCTATCACTTAAATACTTAGTAATTATGGATTTAAAATTCCAAAAGGAGGATTAGAGGTTGGCTTCTTACCAAGTTAAATTTGATAAATTATACGGACACAGGTGGAAAATAAGTTTTTTACATCGGTTGTTATGAACTTTTTACATCGGTTATTTGGGCGGTGTTGAAGCGGGCGATATAAAAAATAAGATTTTTTACATCGGTTCTGGAGCCGATGTAAAAAGTACACTTTCTACATCGGTTGGGCTTATAACCGATGTAGAAAGTCATACTTTCTACCTCGGTTAAGGTCACAACCGATGTAGAAAGTGTACTTTTTACATCGGTTACAGGCCCAACCGATGTAAAAAGTGTACTTTTTACATCGGTTATAATCTTAACCGACGTAGAAAGTTCATTTTTTTTAAATGTTCGTTTTGTTTAGGTATGCTACCGTATTATTTATTCACAGAATCACTCGACAGACAATACAGAATTCACATAATCTATATATTTAAACTAAATATACCATTATTTATTATCAAATTTTAATTTACAAAGGAAATAACTTCAAATTACGTCAAGCAAGTGTTAAAAGTTGAACAAAAAAAAAGTCGTAACCAGCCATGTACCTGTTGAAAACAGAGAAAAAATGGTTGAGCGGTGACCAAACGGTGTCCTAACGGAGGTACAACGGTAGTCGAACGACGGCACAACATAGTGGTAGCCAAATAAGAAGCTTGAAAATTATACAATACAACCAAAACGAATGTAAATTTCAATTATAATAACATAATGAGATGTATAAATAACGACAAAGACGACTTCAAACCTTAGGGTGCGCGACTACGACTTCGAACGGAGGAAATGGTTGCAACGGAAACGACAACCATGAACGTAAGAATGGAGTGCAACGACGAACAACAGGGATGGCGGAAATGGCTAAGACGTAAACGAAAATAGAGAGAATAAGTCGAAACGAGAAACTAGGGTTTTGGAGAATGAGGTTAAAGACGACTAGCGTCGAAAAATAAGTGATAGGGGAAGACATTCTACATCGGTTGTTTCTTAGAACCGATGTAGAAAGTACTTTTTACATCGGTTGTTCTGTAACCGATGTAGAAAGTTTAAAAAAAAATCCACTTTCTACATCGGTTGTTATGTAACCGATGTAGAAAGTACTTTCTACATCAGTTGTTTTGTAACCGATGTAGAAAGTTTGAAAAAAAATCCACTTTCTACATCGGTTACAAAACAACCGATGTAGAAAGTACTTTTTACATCGGTTGTTATATAACCGATGTAGAAAGTGACCCACTTTCTACATCGGTTCAAAAGAGAACCGATGTAGAAAGTACTTTCTACATCGGTTGTTTTGTAACCGATGTAGAAAGTACTTTCTACCTCGGTTCTTTTCTGAACCGATGTAAAAAGTTTAGATTTATTTACAAAAATGTCACCGCATTTTTTTTATATCGGTTTCTAAACAACCAATGTAAACTTCTGTTATAGAAACCTATTTTTGCACTAGTGGGAAAGCTTTGATAAGTAATCATTTAGGACACTTTGCAAACTTAAAACAATTATTAAAAAATTTTCTACTTTCTCATGCACACATAAATACTATAAATTTGGTAAATATCCTACCTCAATAAGAATTAATATTCTTTTCCACCTAAATTTAAAACAAAATAAGATTACAAATAAAGAAAGATTCTCCTACAACTTTCTAAAATTACACAAGAAAGATAATGCAACGTTCCTAGCACTTGTACAAGAAATGAACACTTCAAAATTTTAAGCAATTATTATAAGTTAAAAATTGTCTTTAAGTCCATAACTTCTTGCTATGGTCAAATGCACTTTTTTTGCTTCTTTGATTCTTTTTACTCTAATTCTTCTATTTATACCAAAATTATACCAAATGCTTCTACAAGGTAACGTTAGTTGAAAAAAAAAATTTAAAAAGAAGTTCTCATTATTCTCTAAGTGTTTATACTTTTTAACCCTTTTTTTTCATATTTGCTTGAACTTTTATGTTTAAATAATTCACTCTTACCTTATACCGTTTAGATTACAAATCTTGAATGAACGCTAAATTTTTTTTAACCTATCTAATGATATTTCCTTGTTACAATTACTTTGAAATAAAGAAATTATTAAAGTGGGCAAAAATTAAAAATTCAAAAAATCATAAAAATTTAAAGACAATCTAAGAAAATAAAAAAAATGCTAAACTTGAAGAAAAATTAATGAAATAAGACTAAAATAAATTAAAAAAAACAATTAAACATATTTAAATGGTACTCAACAAGATTAAAACAAAGATACATGTCTCCTAATATTGACTTAATCACATATTAAACCTACACTGATATAAAAAACTTAAGTTCATGCATGCTTATCTCAGATGTTTTGAACCTTACATAAAAAATTGATACAATTTCAAATTCAAATGAAAAATTACAATCAAGAAATGGAGAAGCTACTATGTATGCATTATCTTTTATACTTTGTGAATTTGTATTTTGGTCCTTAAACTTTAAAAATTGCTACTAGGTCATTTTTTTCTTTTTTAAATCTGTAGAATTATCAACATTATTATTTCATGCATAACTATGCTTTTACTCTTTCCTTTATATCCTTTACACAAAAATTTACAAAAAAAAATTGTGGTAATGTTGACTTTTTTTACTATGAACAAGAAACTTTGACCTAAATTTTAAGCACAATCCATTAAGAATTAAACTTCACTTACTTGGAAAAGAGAAATGTACATTTCATAAGTTTCCATTGAATATTGATTTAACATTTTTGGATTACAAATAGATAATAACTTGGATCAAGAACCTATGAATTATGAATATACATAAACATGCATGAATAGGTATGAAATCATGCAATCTTGGGTGATGCAAAGGCATCCTCAAAGATATTGGGACCTATACCAGAGATCTTCTTGGACCTTTAGAAGACTCACACTCTAGCCCAATTCACCTTCCCGTTGGCCTTACACATTTTAGAATAGGTTTAGGATTCTTTCTGTATTTTAGAAGTAGCAGGCCCAACATAGTTTATAGGACTAGACCTCTTTCTTTGTATTTTAGCATAGAATTCTTTTAGGCTTTCTCTGTCTCAATTTGAGGCTACATCAATGAGTGAAGAATGCATTATTATTGGGTTGAAATCTAGGCCCAATTTGGATTCAAAGTTTCCTCCCTTCCCTCCATTTTTCACATCCTCCATTTTGCCTATATAAAGGCATCACTTGTGTAATTTTCAACATAAAGTTCATTTTGAATAAAATTATGATTTTTACTCAGATTTTTGAGAGCAATTCTCTCTCTACCCTTCCTGTAGAACCATACATGAAGTTAAGGAACCTCCTTACCCGTGGTTTCTCATGATCCCAAAGAAGAAACTCATCCTCCACAAGAGGTAACACTTCAAAATCAAGGCTTAATCCAGATCCATTTCTCTTCCATTTTCTACCAACTTACAACCTCTATTGATTCATAAGAACCACCGTCTTCCACCTCTGCATCAATTGGTATCAAAGATCCATCAATGGAGGTTAGATCCAACCTTTAGTCGGTTTACTTTTTTCTATTTTCTTCGTTCTTTCGAGTTCATCTTCTACTCATTTTTCCTTTTCAATTTTGATCGGGTAAATGAGCTTTGATTTCTGTGGTTCTTATTGCCATGGATCTTTATTTCTTTCTAGTTTATGAAATGCTATTATTTGTTTCATTTGTATCTAAAATTAATTATGTATTTCCTAATTACCAAAGGGTGTTCATCTTGGTCCACAAATACACCTACCTTGTTTAATTCATGCATAACTTGCTAATTCTAATATGAACCTTGTCAAAATTATTTTTTTTTGCTTCCTATGATCCATATTTTTCCATTAGTGAGTATTAATTTTCCAGATCTACCAAAAGAAAAGTGAAAAATATTTTGAGATTTGAATCCAATTTGGCGCCAAGAATGTAAGTATTTGAGTTTCATTTCTTGATCTAATCTTGATAGGCTTTGTCTAGGTTTATTCCAATTATGTATGGTTCATTTAATTCATGTATGGATTTATTATAATTCCAGTATGTCTTTGTTCAATTAAACTCTTAAGAGTTTCATAATTATGTGCTTACATTCATTAGGTGCTAGCTTAGCTCATGCATCCAAAAATTAAGTGATTAAGTCTCATCTTAAGCTTAATTTTAAAGTTATCTTTAAACACCTAAAAAGACACTTAAAAAGCACTCTTGACCTCTGAATTACCTACTGAAATTTAGACAAATTTGGACTCCTTGAGGACTTAGAATACCTTATGCAAAGAAAGAGTGCATAATTACACTAAATTGGACAATTAGACATAGGAACTGAGACCTTGAGAAAAATCCTATGCGAAGGAGACTTTAAAGACTTAATACCACTGGACCTTGGACAATAAATTCATAAGAAAATAAAAAAAAACAAAGGAAGAAAAATAAAATAAAAGGGAAAGAAAAAGAAAAAGAACAAAAGAAAAAAAAATATTTATGAAGAAAAGGCATGCATAAGGTCTCATTCCTTTATCCCTATTTGGGTATGCATGTTATAAATGTATGTGCAGTAGTAGGGGGTAGAACTTAGGATTTAATTGCTTAGTTTTTCATGTATAATATTTCCTTAATTTCTAGCACCAAAGTGAGTGTATGTGCATACTTGTCTACCTCTTAGTTTCTAGGACTACTTTTGTGTGCGCCTACCTTTTTTACTTGCTTTAATTCTAGTTTGTCTCCTTTATTGGCTTCTAAAGTTTTGCCTTACCTAAATTTATTTTTGAGTATACTTTTCTTATGATTATATTTTCTTACTTGTCTTTAAAATTCCTCTAAGTTTTGTCACCTTTCACCTACTTGTATGAGCACTCTCTTAACCACCTAAGAATCACTAAAGCACCTAGGTTTAGTTGAGTTATTCCTTGATTAACTTGATTTGGAGGCTAATTTGTGTGAGTCAATTGGTGTGGAAGGGTTAGTTTCTTGGTGAGAACATTAGAGGGAGGAGTGCATAAACATTTGGTGAGGAACATTGAGATTTGAAATTAATTTTTTTAACACTAAGCAAGTGGGACAACAAGTTTGCTCTTTGTATGTGCATGATTTTGTAGGTACTTGGAGGGGCCTAAGTATAAAGGAAAGGCTCCCAAGGGATTCAAGAAGTCAAGGCTTGGAACTTGTACTTTAAGGTCGAATTAGGACTTGGGTACAAAACTGAATTGAAGGCTAAAGTGAAGGATATTTGTAATCTTGTGCATTCAGTTTTAAACTTGTAAAATTTAGATTGAACCTTTGCAATTAGGATTCATTTGAATTTTAAATCCTAGTGATTTGTAGTAGGATTTATTTGTGGTGTAATTTGGATTTAACTTTGTAAGTTGTTTGTAATAAGGGCTTGGAGTTTAGACCTTAGTGTAGGATACTTACATAAGGTCAAGTTATAGCTTTTTGTGTGTTTGTGTGCCTTTAGACCTAGGTTGTGTGCTAAGTGATACTTTCATATTGTAGAACTATTTGGTAGCACTAACATTGTCTTCTTTTGCAAGGTGAAGGGGGCTAGGTATATCACTTAGACCTTACTCACAAAGAAGAGTACCAACACGTCATGACCATGCACCAAATGTACATAGAGATAGAGATAGGGGCCATAGGCATATGGAACCTTCAAATCATAGAGAACCCTTTGGCATAGGACCCATAAGATTAGGAACCATAGAAATAGAAGTAGAAGCTCTTGTAAGGGTAGCCTAGAAGATAGGAGCCATAGGAGTAATGTTACAAATAGAGATCCAAGGGAAACAGAGTATTTATTGACTCTAGAGCTATCTAAGATTAAAGTGCCTAAGTTCCAAGGGGGAACAATCCAAAGACATATCTAGATTGGGAAATCAAGGTAGAACAAATATTTGCAAGCCATGCTATTAAGGAAAGACAAAAGGTAAGGCCAGCTGCCACAGAATTTAGTGACTATGCCCTAATTTGGTGGGATAGGCTTAACAAAGACATATATAGACCTTTGAGTGAGTGGAAGGAAATGAAGTAAATCATGAGGGCAACACATGTACCTCTCCATTATTTAAGAGAGGTCCATAAAAGGTTACAAACGCTCTCTTAAGGTTCAAGAAACGTAGATAAATATTATAAAGAGATGGAGGTAGCTATGATTTGGGCCAATTTGAAAGAAAGTGAGGAAGCCACCATGGCTAGGTTCCTAAATGGGCTTAGGTGTGACATCATGGATATGGTAGTACTCTACCAATATCTAAGCCTTAATGATCTTTACCACTAAGTTATAAAGGTAGAAGCCCAAATAAATAGGAGGGGTAAAGGCAAATAAGTTCCATAGAAATCATGTACACAAGACACTTTGGAAGATAGAAAAAGGGTTTTAAAAGACTCCAACTTTAAATCTAGGGAGTCCAAAAAGGCCAAAGATCCCAAAGAGTCTAAAGGAAAGACTCCAAATTTTTCTTCTCACAAAGAGTCTTTAGTAAAATGTTTCAAGTGTCTAAGTAAGGAGCACATTGCTTCCCAATGCCCAAATTAAAAAACCATGGTCCTTAAGAACAATGGTAGTTATTCATCCCTAGTTTACTGGCTCTAGTAAAAAGGGAAATAAAAATTAATCTACAAGTCCCAAAAGCTTACTTTGGGCATAGGTCTAAAAACTACTAAGTAAAAGTTGAAACTTTAGACCATAAAATGGCATAAGCCTCACAAGACACTCAAGAATCAAGAGCTTAAGGTGCTACAAGTGCACAAAACTAAAGGACCAAGGTTGTGTGAGAAGGAAACTTTAAAAAAGTGACCTTGGCAAGCCAAGGTAGGAATTTGACCATACATGCAAACTTAAGGATAAAACTTCTTCAAATTTTTAAAAGAGATATAAACCATGTAACTAGGCTCTAGATGATGCAAAGTAACTCTTGGATGAAGAGAATTTGAGCTAAAATGGCCTAAAAATCAATAGGTGTGCATTTGGCCATCCTAATGTAACTTAAGAAAAAAGTGAGCTTAAAATTAGTTAATGGTGCATTAAGGATTTTTAATAGGTAAATGGATGAATTAGTTGTGGAATTAAGGTATAAAAGTGATCAAGTTCATCATAACCAAACTAGAGAAAATAAGGTGAAGTCTATAACTAATACTTAATCTAGATTTTAAAAGGCATAAAATGGTAACTACAAATGAACCATGGATTAAGTGGAGAAGGGGAGTGGCATTCGACCATGACTTTTAAAATTAGAGAAAAAAACCTAAAATTAACTAAACTTGGATAAGATTGTAGCCTAAACTCTATTTAGAAGAATTAGTCAACCTAAGAAAATTAGGAATAAAAATTTGGTACCCTAAGTCTTAGAAGTGGCATTCGACCACCATGGAGTTAATTAGTAAAAAGGAATTTTAATTCTTAACTAGGTTTAATTAAGGATCCTTGGTATGTAAGTATAAGGTATTAAAAGTGTAAGAAGGTTGTGACAATATTTGAGGAACCATTCGGTCACTTCAGAAAAAAATTATCTAAAAGAAGATTTAATTCTTAACTAGCATTAACTAAACATCATTGGTGTATAACTAGAAGTGATAAAAATTCGGAGTAAGTCTTACAAAGGATAGGAACCCATTTGGACATATCCACTAAGCTAATAAAAATGAAGTTAAGAATTTATCATGAGTCAAGCCTAAACCTAAGCATGTATAAGATAAGTGATTAGGAATGAAACATGAAGTTGGAAGACAAAATTAAGCCATTCAGCCATAACTTACAAGGATGGAGAAGAAGTCCTAAAAATTTTTAAGATAGGTACCAATTAATGAATTAGGTTTCAATTGGTAAAAATCAACTCATAAGATGAGGAAGAATAAACTAGAAGGACTTATAAACCAAGGGCTCACATTTGACTACTTCAAGCTTAATAAGAAGAAAGGAGATTGAAAACTTGGGTTAGGTAACTTAAGAAGCCTTATAATGTAAAAATAAACAATTAAGGGTTTAAAAGAAACTTGGCAAAGGCATGGGCAATCACTTAGCCATGTTTAAGTAAAATGTCTTAATTAAGTTAAAAACTTGTTAACACTTAATATTTGAACTTAGCATAAGTAGGTTATGCATAAGACTTGCAAAATTGAAGAGTACAAAGAATAAAACTTAAAAGGTGCCATTCGGCCACCTAAGAGAACAACTTCTAAATTATAAAATTCATGTGAAACTAATGAAACCTTCGGAAAAGGAAAGGTTGGGGAGAAACTTAAAAGGTTGAGAGAATTAAGTTCCTTGAGTGATATTTCATAATCAATTAAATAGTTAAATAAATTGGAACATGTGTTAGGCATATGTCATTATGATATTCAAGTATGATTTATAAGTTGACTTGTGTTATTTTTATGAAGACACAATGTTTATTATGTGTTAAATGGTGAATGCTCAAAAGTATTTGTAAATATGATGCTACGCATGATGAAATGATATGGTTTATAATTTGATATAATATGAGATCTAAATGTGCATAACATGTTGGTTGAATATTGTTTGAGCATGCATGATTATCTAGAAGACTTTAAAATGAACCTAAAAGGGTTTAAGGGATCACTGAAGCAAACTTATGTGAAAAGTTAATCTACTTTAATGTACCTTGTGTACATTATATCTAGAGGGCACCTAGAACTCTACTAAAGAGGAGACAAATAAGTTTTCCTAGGAGACAAAAGGGTTCTCCAAAAATCCTTTTATTGTGAAGAAAAAAGGGCTTTTCACCTATTATAAGGTGGTGACGACCGTCTGGCAATGAGCTCATATCCTTAAGAATAGAAGGTAGAGTAGTAGACTCAAAAGATATTGTTTGATTGTTTTTTAATATATGTGTATGTCTAGAAAATTTTCCCAAAGTTGTGGAATAGAATAATGCAAGAGATAATGTCTATGACATAGAATAAATTGTAAGTCAAATAATATCTATATTGTGATCCCATATTTATAAAGTTTAAGACATATATACGCTTATGAAAAAAGGTTGTCTTTTATAAAAATAACCACTTCAGTAGGATGTTTTTAAAATATTAAAAGTAACATTGTATGCAATCATGATTTTTCTAATAAACTAAAGTGGTTGGGATAAAAGTGATGACACTAGAGGTAGAGTAGAAACCTATTGAGAAACCTAGTTTCTTACTCTTTCTTTTCCCATTTTCTTCCCAAACGAAGATAATGTCCTTCGCCACGGTGGTGGCTTACATAGACATTAGTAATGTGGACTGGATTGTAAAGCCCCATGGCTTATTGATTACTAGCTAAGCTAACGTTAGGATATACTTCTCATTAGGATATCTCTTTCTAACAGAAGTCTTGAGTCTGAACTTCACCCAACGACTTTTGTGATCTCCCTAGAGGCTTTCATCCCAACGGATTTTTTTCACCTCATCCTGGGTATCAGAGGTAGTAGACTGCTACAGTTGAGGAATCATCTTCCTTAGAGGGGGAGACAGATCCACAGATTCTGTCCCACTACCATAGTTCATGACATATGTAGTCCTCGCAAGGGAGCTCACCCTATCCTATGTTATACCTATTCCGTGCCTATCAAGAGATGTCCGACGGTATGTTCATGTCTTTGTACCATAGCATATGGTTGGAACATTTTAACCACTAGGCTCAGGGGAGGTTTGTTGGTCCTACCACTTGTCTAAAGGAAGAAGAACAGTTCAAAGTCATGCCAATAATGTAAATGTTTGTAAATAGATGGATGCAAGCATCTTAGCTATTAATATGTAATATTATGCTAAGTTATGTATAATATATGTATTATATTATGTAACAAATATGTATCTAAATTATGGCATGTAATAAAGTGATGAAAAGGCTTTAGTTCCTAAGACTGTTTGAATATGTAAATAGATTGTATAATTATGTGATGCTATATGCTCTAAGGATAGGTTATGTTTAAGTGCGTTTTGTGAATTATTTGATAAATGGAACAACGTAAATAATATGTATTCTTAATATTTGGTATATGTGCTAGAACGTCTAGTAAATTATTTACCTACACATACATTATATCGATGCAACCTGCAATTTATATCAATGCAGTTGTTTTAAAAGAATTTTTACCGTATTTTCTCTAATAAATATTTGTTAAAGAATTCTAAATCATGAGATAACAAACTAAAAATGGAATCAAATGAATGAAAAAAGTGTAAAATTGGTATTCATTTTTAGGGTGTTATAGGCCAAGTCATAGGACTTGTGCACATATTGAGGCCATAGGGCCTATTGTAACATCCCAATTTTTCTATGATAAATGTTTGAGGCTACAAATAGTTTCTAGAATAAAACTAGGTGAAATTAGGAGACAAAAACAGAGAAATTAGGAAGTTTGGTGCAAATAACGAAAATGCCCTTGCACCTGGGCAGCTCAAATAATGAGCCAAAAAAATGGAAATACAAGTATAAGACATCCTGAGGGATAATAAACATCATGTATGATTAAAAGTAGTGAGAAAAATTTAGAAACCTGAGCAAGGACGAAAATGCCCTTCGAAAACCCCAGAAATTACCAAAATGCCCCTAGAAGCTGTACTTTTTGCACAAAGCTAGTCAATTCCCATAAAAATAGCAAATGGCCTTAGATTAACGTGGGAACGAACCAAAAAGTCTTAGAAATATCAGAGGAACAATTTGGGAAATTTTCCGGCAATGCTGAGAAAAATTACGAAGACGCCCCTAGAAGGCCTGGAAGGCCTAGAGGGCAGGATAAGGTGATAAGCATGCCAAGAGTGGGCCCCATACCCATGTGCACGAAATGCAACAACTGGAAAGGTGGTGGTGAGTCACTAAAATGAAGTCAACCAAGTCTTCCACAAAAAGACAAAAGTGAATAGTAAAAAGGTTACTTTAACCATGGTTAAGACTAACTAACCTTGGTTAATTAAAAGTAAAACATGCTTAGGGTAAATTAATCATAATTAGAGGAAATATCAGCATAATTAACACTAATCTAAGCCTAAAGGATAATTCCTTGAATTTTGATTTATTTTGGAAAATAGGAAAAATCTAGGCAAAATTACCAAAATACCCCTAAGTGCAGAACTAATTCCACTTGGCCCATAAGAGTCCGAATTTTTTGGGACCCTTGGGACCCCATTTGCTTCATATTTTTCAGCTTATAAACTCATCAAAATCCTCTCCATTCTCTCCAAGCTTGCCATAACTCCAAACACCCAAAACTTACACTTTAAGCCTAAGTCTTCATCTTTAAGACTTAAGCTATATTAAAGATATAAACACTTAAGCCCCACCATCATCCTTTGTCCACGTCCAGAGCAGACCAAAGGGGACCCAAGGCAGCCTTAAAAGCACACAAAAACACTAAGGAGGTCTTCAACAAGTAGGATCTTTCTACTTGTCTTTTTATGCTTTTAACTTGTCTTTTTATGGTGTGCTTGTTTGATTTCATGCATCTTTTCTCCAAGATCTGTTTGTATTCTTTTATTTTCACTTGTGAGAGTTTAAAATTGTATTTTAACTGTTAAAAATCAGGCCCACCTATTTTTAGTGATTTTTGAAAAGAAAAACAAAGTTTGTTCGGTTAAAAGTGCCTCTAAGGCACTTAGAAGAAATTTAATCGGTGGGTTTTGTTTTAAAAATTATTTAGAAAGCTACCAAGCGAAATAGGTGAAATCAAGTGAAATCCATTACTAATACTTAGGCTAGATTCAAAAAATGTACAAGATGATAATTAAAAATGAACCATGGAGTTGTGTAAGGAAGAGGAAATATTCGGTCATGACCTTTGGAGATAGGGGAGAAGTCCTAAAAATTAACTAAACTTGTTAAAACCTATGACGTAAACTTCAACTAGAAAGATTCTTCAACCTAGATCAATTAAAAGTGAAATTTTGCGCCCTAACCAATAGAAGTGACATTCAGCCACTTTAGGGTTAATTAACCAAGAAGGAGTTTTAATTCTTAATTAAGTTTAATTAGGGATCCTTGGCATGTGAGTATGAAGGAATAAAAGTTTAAGAAAGTTTTAGAATGGTTAAGGGATCCATTTGGCCACCTTATGAGTATTTGGTCAAAAAGGTAAATTCTCAACTAATGGTAAATGAATATTTGTGATATATAAGTAGAAGGGATTAAGAGTGTGAGTAAGTTTTAAAATAGGTTAAGTGGCTTATTTGTGATAATATTAGCTAAGTTAGTGGAAGTAAGTTAAGAATTCACTATGGTTCAAGATTAAACCTAGGCATGAATAAATTAAATGATTAGGAATGAACCATGAGGTTGGAAAACTACACTTAACCATTTGACCATGACTATCAAGAATGAAGAAGAAGTCTTAAAAATTTCTAAGTTATGTACTAATTAATGAATTAAACTTTAAATGGTAAAAGTTAACTCATAAGACAAGGAAAAGTAAATTAGAAGGCCTTATAAATCAAGGACTC
The DNA here is from genome assembly GCA_037954105.1 of Canavalia gladiata. Taxonomy (NCBI): domain Eukaryota; kingdom Viridiplantae; phylum Streptophyta; class Magnoliopsida; order Fabales; family Fabaceae; genus Canavalia; species Canavalia gladiata. The sequence continues at coordinate 14,943,670 of CM075662.1, read as the reverse complement.
ACATTTGGCCACTTAAGGTTAATTAGGAAGAAATGAGTTTGAAAACTTGGTTTAGGTACCTCAAGAAGCCTTGTTATGTAAAAATAAAGGACTAAAATTTTCAAAGAAGCTTGGAAATGGCATGTGCATCATTCGACCATGCATGGTTAAATTGACTTAAGGAAGTTAAAAACTTGCTAACATTTAATCTCTAAACTTAGTATGAATAGGACATGCATAAGACTTGAAAATTGAAGAGGACAATGAATAAAAACTTAAAAGGTGTCTTTCAGCCACCTAGAGAAAAACTTCTAAGTTTGTAAAAATCATGTGAAACAAATGTAACTTTGAGAAAAGGAAAGGTTGAGGGGTAACTTAGAAGGTTGAGAGAATTAAGCTCCTTGAGTGATCCATCACGTTAAGTTAATGATTTACATAAGTTGGACATATATGGATGCAAGTAGTTATGTTATCCAAGTGTGATTAATAAGTCAACTTGTGATGTTTTATGAATGCACATTGTTTAATGTGAGCTGAATATTGATTGCTCATAAGTATTGAAAAAGTGATGCTATGTGTAACAAGTTTATATGATTGATAATCTAATAGAATTTGAGATCTAAATGTGCATAGTATATTGGTTGAATATTATTTGAGCATGCATGATTATATAGAAGCCTTTAAAATGAACCTAAATGGTTTACAAGATCGCTAAAGAAAAATACTATGTGAAAACTTAACACATATCTCTACCATGCCAAGTGACAGGACTTGTGCACATCTGGAGGTCACAGGGCCTACCATATGAAAGCCATAAGGCTTATATAAATTATGATGGTGATGACCATTCAGAATGAGCTCATATCCTGAATCAGAAGATAGAGTTTGCGAAAAGTGAAGCATAAATGAAATGGTAAGAGTTACAAGAATTATAAATAACATATATCTTTACCAGGCCAAGTCACAGGACTTGTGGACATATGGAGGCCACAAGGCCTACCATCTGGAAGCCATAGGGCTTCCATAATTATGATGTATGAAAGTTAGAATAAGTTCCTTGTATGATTGTGATAGGGGTTAGTTTCTATATCTGTAAAAGAAATTTACTTTAGCTAAAGATTTTGTAAATAGAATTAAAAGTGATCCTCTATGCATGACAAGATTTCAAGTAAACTGAAGTTGCTGAGATAAAGATGATGACACTAAGTTTATAGTAGAATCCTGCTAAGAAACTTAGTTTCTCACCCCTACCTTCCTACTTTCTTCCAAGATGCCCCGAACGCTATTCTAGATGGTAGCGACTCACGTACTTGAGGTAGACGCAAGACTCTCCCTCTCTTGAAGAAGATTTACGTCATACCGATAATGTAAATAGTTGGATGCAAGCATCCATTTTATTAGCATGTAGTAGTAAGCTAGTTTATAAATAGTGTATGTATTAGAACATGCAACAAATATATATGTAAATTGGTATGTACATTATGGTGTGTAATACAGTGGATGTAATGGCCTTGTGCCTAAGACTATTATATATATGTAAATAGACTGTATAATTATATAGTGTTTGTGTGTTTTGTGAATAGTATCTATTTGGTTGTTTATCATTGGTTATAGACAAATGAATTAAAGCAAATGATAATTAATGAGAACAAACTATATATGTACAAAGATTCTTATTAATTTAATCTTCCGTTATGTACACTAAATTGATGGCTCACAATTTATATCAAGGCAATTGTTTTAAAAGAAAATTTGACCCTATTTTCTATAATAAGTATTTTCCAAAGATTCCGTATCATGAGATAACAAACCAATAATAAAACCGAGTGAACGACTTAAACGTAAAATCGGTATTCATTTGTAGGATGTTATAAAGTTAACATTGATTAGTGTTAAATTTACAATGCTTATTATTAAACTAATTCTAAAGGATAATTCCTTACATTTACATTAAATTTTGTAAATGGAAATTACACGTAAATGGACCAAAATGCCATTAAATGGGAATTAAATTCCCACATGCCCTAGGTAGTCGGATTTGCCTAGGAACACCAAGAGGGACTCATTTTCTCCATTAACACTCTTCTAAACACTTGTGCAAGCTCTCTAAACTCACTCAAAACTCTAACTTCTCTCAAAATACCAAAATCTACACTAAGATTAAACTTCCATCTTTGAAGTTTAAGTTAAAACTTAAAAAACCAATCAAGCCCCACCACTATCACAAGGAGATATTGTGTGGGCCACCAAGGAGGAAAAAGACAACTTCAAAGACCTACCAAATCCTTTCATAAGTCTTCAACAAGTAGGATCTTTACGTAACATCCAAAATTTCGTTCTTGGGTCGCATGACTAAGAAATAAATGATTATAAAACTTTCTCCTGAAATCTCTAAGGAAATTAGACAATTTTCAGTAAATGACAAAAATGCCCCTTCACCAGAATAACCCAAATAAGGTGTAGGAAACTCAAGATAAAAGTTAATATACATTCCAAGGGATTGTAGAACATTAAGGATGATTAAAAAGTTGTGAAAAAAGATTAGAAAAAAATAAAGGACGTGAAAGCCCTAAAAAGACTTAAAAATGCCCCTAGAAAGCTCTACTTTTAGCAAAGGGATAAACTATTTCCAAAAAAATACCAAATGACATTAGAATGACTCAGGAATGAACCAAGAAGTTTTAGAAATGTTAGAGGAACAAATTGGGAACTTCTCGGGTAATGCTAAGAATAATTACAAAAGGGTCTCCAATGGGCTTGGAGGGCAAGAAAATGTGAAGCAAAAGTCAAAAGTGGGCCCCATATTACTTGTACGAAAATTCAATATGAAAAATATGGTGGTAACTCACCATATGATTCATCATCCTATTTATTGAATAAAAGACAAAAATCATAAATGTAAGGATTTTTTTAACCATAGTTAATGTTAATTAACCTTGTTTAATTAAAATTACCCTTGCTTAGGATAAGTTAAACTTGATTAGTGACAAACTCAGCATAATTATAATTAATATAATCCTAAAAGGATAATTCCTTAAATTTTGAATTCTTTTAGAAAATCAAAATTAGACGCAAAATTATCAAAATACCCATAAGTGGGAAATTAATCCCTAAGTTACCTTAGCTTGGTTGAATTTACTAAGGCAATGGGGAGACTCATTTGTAACAGTTTTTTAACCCCTAAACACATAGAGAATTTCTATAAACTCTCCCAAAGTTGAATCTAATCCAAAAATCTCAAAATTTCACCTTAAGTCTAAGCTTCCATCTTTGAAATTTAAGTTAAATCAACTCTCCTAATCAGCAAGCCCCACCACCACCACCACTAAGAGATGTTTGTGGACCACTAAAGGGGGACCATTTTCAGCCAAATAAGCACCGCCAAAACCTCACACCAAGTCTCCATCAAGTAGGATTTTCTACTTTGTCTTTTAAGCTTTAAATCTTAATTTTTATGGTTGGTTTTCTTCTTTTTGTGGATTCTTTCTCTGAGATCCATAGATCTTATTTTGTTTGAACTCATAAGAGCTCAAGGCTACCTTTGAATGGTTGAAAATTATCATAAGCCATTTTTAGTTATTTTTGAAAGTAAAAATGAATTTTGGATGGATTAAAATGCTTATAGCCACCTTAGAAGAAATTTAATTGGTTAAAATTATTTAAAAATATATTTTGATGCTTTGGGAAGTTTTGAGAGGTCATGAGGAAATTTTTGAATTGTTTGTGATATGAAATGGATGGATCTTGGGGTAGATCTAGTGGGTCTACACTTATTTGTCTTGAAAAATGCTATCTTGAAGATTTTTATACTTAAAGTCTGAAAGTTGCTGATTTTCTTACTATTGTGGACTTGTGTGATAAAATGTCCAAATCTGAACCCATGGACTAAAATACTTAAAATTCTAAGAAAAATTAAATCACAAGTCCCATAAGCTTGCATTTAGGCATAGATCTAAAAACTACTAAGAGAAAAATCAAATTTTGGGACAAAAAATAGAACAAGCTTCATAAGACACCTATGAATCTCCTTGATCATGACCCAAGCTAAGGATTTTGGAGAAGCCTTGTATTGATTCAAGTGCTTAAGGTGCTACAAGTGCACAAAATCATGGAACCAAGGTTTTATGAGAAGAAATTTTGAAAAGGTGACCTTGGAAGCTCAAGTTGAGCATTCAGCCACATGAACCAAGTTAAGGATAACATTTCTAAAAATTTCCAAAGATGGTAAAAACTGTATGGTCAAGTCCTAAATGGTGTGAAACAACTCTTAAGGGAATACAAATTGAACTAAAATTTCCTAAAATCAGTAGGTGTGCATTCATCCATCTTTAGTTAACTGAAGGAAAATGAGTTTAAATTTTTGTTAATGGTGTATTAAGAACCATCATTAGGTAAATGGGAAGATTGAAATGTGTAAGAAATATTTAGAATCAGCTAGGTCCATAGTAGCAAAAATTGATAAAATCAAGTGAAATTCAAGACTAAAACTTCAGCTAGATTCAAGGATGCATAAGTGGGTAATTAAAAATGAACCATGGAGTTGTGAAGAGGAAGATTGACATTCGGCCATGACCAAGTAGAAGAAAATCCTTAAAATTAGCTAAACTTGTTAAATATTTATGGCCTAAACTCTAACTAAAAGGATTCACAAATTTAAGACAAATAGAGATGAAATATGATGCCCTAAACTTTAGGAGTGGCATGTGGCCACCTTAGGATTAATTAGATAAGAAGGAGTTTAAATTATTGACTTGGGTTAATTAAGCATCCTTATCATATAAACATAAGGAATTAAATGTGTAAGGAAGTTTTAGAAAGGGTAGTAAGTCCATTCGGCCTTGATAGCTAAGTTAGTGAAAGAAAGTTAAAATTTTCACTATGACTTAAGTCTAAACCTAGGCATGCATAAATTGATTAATTAGGAAGGAACCATGGGGTTGAAAAGTGCTACAAACCATTTGGCCATGACCTCTAAGTGTGAGGGAGAAGTATTAAAAATTTCTATGTTAGGTAGTGAGTAATGACCTAAACTTTAATTAGTAGAAATCATGTCCTAAAATAAAGAAAAGAGAACTAGAAGGGTTAGAAACCTTGTTCATGCATTCAGCCAGCTAGTGTTCCATTAAAGGGAGATGAATTAAAAACATTGATCAAGGTGTAATAAGGATCCAACCATGTAAAAGAAATGAATTAAATTTTAAAAGACACTTAGCAAATGTCATGAGCATTATTCAGCCATAGGTGAGAAAATTGATATAAGTAAGTTAAAAGCTTGCTAACGCATAACCTTAAAACATAATATGATTAGGTTATGCATAAGACATGTAAATTGAAATGAAAAATAATACAAAACTTAAGAGGTGTCATTCGGTCACCTAAAGGAAAACTTCAATGTTTTATAAAAATCATATGAAACAACTTAACCCTTGAGAAAAGGAAAGGTTGAAAGACAACTTAGAATATTGAGTGAAATATGCTCCCATGAGTGATTCATCATAAAATGTTAAGAATTAAACAAGTTTTACAAGTATGAGTATGTGTGCCTGTGTTGCTCAAGAATAAATGATAAGTATAAACAAGTCTTAATTTAGAAGATAATTATATGGTTAAGGATGTTAAGCCAACTTGTGTACTACTTTATGAATGCATAAAGTGTAATGTAAGATGAATGATGAATGCTCATGAATGTTGAAGAATGATGTTATGAATGATGATCATGTAGGAATGACGTGTGATGGAAATTGAGACCTAAATGTGTATAGCATATTGGTTCATATTAAGCATGCATGATTATTCGGAAGCTTTTTAAAAGTGAACCTAAATAATTAAGTGATCACTAAAAAAAAATCCTATGTGAAAATTTAACACACATCTCTACCATGCCAAGTTGTAGGACTTATACATATAAGAAGGTCACAGGGCCTACCAAATGAAAGTCATAGGGCTTCTATAAATTATGATGCTGACGACCATCTGGAATGAGCTCATATCATAAGGCGTGAATGAATGTGTCTTCAATTAAATTTTCACTGAAATAGTGACTTAAGAATGAGCATAAATTATGAGTAAGGTATAAATTAAATGATAAGAGTTACTAGAATTATAAATAACATACATCTTTACTAGGCCAAGTCATATGACTTGTGCATATATGGAGGCCACATGGCCTACCATCTAAAAAACCATAGGGCTTCTATAAATTATGATGCATGAAAATAAAAACAAGTGCCTTGTATGCTTGTAATAAAGGTTAGTTTTTATAATTGTAAAATAAATCTACTCTAGCTAAAGATTTTGTAAACAAAATCGAAAGTAATCCTATATGCATGACATGATTTCAAATAAACTGAAGTGGCTAGGATAAAAATGATATTGCTAACCCTAAAGTAGAATTCTACTGGAAAACTTACTTTCTCACCTCTACTCCAACTATTTTCTTCCCAAGCGCTCCAAACACTGTTCGTGATGGTGGGAATTCACGTACTTAAAGTAGATGTGAAACCTGCTTGAAGAAGAAGAAGATTTGTATCATACCATATTGTGCATATTGTAATTAGATGGATGAATGTATGCTAAGTAATTAAGTTGTAGAAGTAAACATAAATGTATCTAAGTATGTAAAGGCATTAAAGGCTTAACTTAAATAAGTCTATATGTGAATGAATGTTATGTGTATGCATGCTGTGTAATTGGACATCAAAAAGGATGATTGAACCTATTTAATCAAAATAAGCAACAAGTTCATGGAAGAAACATGGACGCAAATGTAAATTGACAAGTGTGAAAATGTTTAGTTGTTCATTTTCTGCTACGATGAAGCTCTCAATTTCAGTTAAGGTTTTCAACCAATGTGCTTCTTTTAAAACAAATTTAACCGTATTTTCACCAATACATATTTTCTAAAGTTTTCACACCATGAAGTAACAGTATGAAAATGGAACGTGTGTATGACTTAAATGTAAAAATGGTATTCATTTTTAAGGTGTTATAGTAAATATATGTATGAGCCACTGAAGGATATGTCTCCTTGTGAGGAGTACCGGTTCCTTAACGATGAGACATAGCAGAGATTTATTGAGACCTAGAATGATCTTGCATTTAGTGTATGTATCTTTATATGTTTGTGTTAATTTTATTTGACTCGGGTGCTTTCTTTTATGTCTAATTAATTTCATTTATTATAATAGGAGAAAAGACAGAAGGCTTAGAAAATTTTAGCACAGAAATGATACCCCCATAGATTATCTCATGGGGGTTATGAATTCCTTAAGGGAAGAATGACTCAGCAAAAGTTAAAAGAACAAAGCTCACAGGGAACCTTTGTTCCTCTTAAACAGGTTGATATTCTCATTATTGATATTGGCCAACCAGAGTATTTAGGTCATGTTCGTGCTGTTGGAAAAGGTGTTGATATTAGACAATACTTTGGATTGTCTTCCAGTACACATGGCTTAAAAGAAAGACTAGTGTCAAGGGATGAGTTGGAGGCCATGAGAGAAGACATTAGGCATGAACTTAGGGAACAACTTAGGGAGGAGTGAATATAGGAGCTCAAACAAGAGTTTTGGTAGGAGCTTAGACAAGAGCTTGCATCTTTGAGACTTTCCGAAACATATACATAAGAGAATCCTTTTGTTTATCCTAAATACATGAGCATAAAAGAGAGTTGTGCTCCAATTAGGGAAGATGTAGTAGGAGAAAAGGAAGATTATGAGTTATATGTTGATGATCTTCTTTGTTTGGTAGCCATGAGAAAGTCTATAACTTGGGTTCAACCATCCATCATAAGGAAATTGATGATGATAATGTTAAGGTGGTGGTTGAACAAGTTCAAAATTCAAATGCTCATGTTCTTGTGCTTACTGAGGAGGTTCATATAGTGGGATAAACCCCCAATCATTTTATTTTATGGCCAAGAAGACTTATGCAGCAGACTCAACCTAAGGTATTAAATAATTTTCTAAATTTCTTAATGTTGCTAATATATATATATATGTATATATATATGTATATATATTTCCTAATATTTTCTAAATTCATTTTAGGTTCATAGAGAAGGTCTGGGAGAGGGATTTTTGTTGGTGCTAAAAAAGATCTTCCATCCCAACAAAAGAAACCTGAAGCTTATTTGCTTGCATATATGATTGATATTATTGTTAACCTGGGCAACCAACCTTTGCAATTCACTATGAAACTTGATATTATAGGGAAGCCCATTGCTATCCCCTTCTATGTTACTAGGAAGGATATCTTGGAGCTAATTGTGGGTAATGATCTCCTATGTGTATCAATTCTACAATTATGGTTAATGTGAGTAAATTTCTAAACCTTGCTTCAATTAATTAAGTATTAAATTCTAACACTCAATTTATTCACAATATTAGGTACTTGTATCGCATCTGTACACAAAGAGAAAACTTAGACTTGTATGGATTCCTTGACTTTTTTTTATATCCAAAAATCAGGGAACAAGCCAGCTGACACACAAAGTTACGTTCAAAGCAGATTGAAATTTGACAAAAAGTGTTACTTAGCACCTTATTTTCAAATTTAAGTCAATACTTGAATGTTTTATTTAACACCTTAAATTAAACTTCTGATTTTGGTTCATTTTCGTCCAAATTTTGTAGGGTCCATTGGCAATTAGTCATTATTTTTCCAAAGCAAAATGTAGTTATCTTTCTATGCTCTTCTTGGCAAAAATCAAAGAAAGACATAAGAGACATTATTGATATGTATGTTTTTTATCCTATTTGTATTTATATTCATTGTTTTTATTTCTAAAGGTATTAATTTGGTTCTTCTTTTATTATAGAACAATGAATGCCTATCCTCCATTAAAAGGGACACTTTTAAAAAATATTTAAAACCCTTCATGAATAATTCCATGTGTAAGTACTTTATTAAAAGTATTCAATTTTATATTTTTTTTTTCATTATATCATCCTTAATTATATTTAATTTTTTTTGTATTTTTTTAAAGTGCCAAAGACAAGCTGGAGGAACTGAGTGTGGATATCATGTCATGAGACATATGTTTCACATTGTCTCAGCATATATAGTTGATTCTTGGATCAAGGTAATTACAGTTATCATAATTTGGTAATTTTATTTTAATTCATAAAATGATATTTTTTCTAATCTTTATCCAACATTTTGTTGATTTTTGCGAATAAGCCAATTCATTTGGGACGCTGCAGATCCACTCTTTTTCCTATTCCAAGATCATAAATCACCATCCTTTAATTGAGCAAGACATTGATGATATCAGAAGATGTTGGACGAAATATATAATATAGGTAGCCAATTTGAGTTGATTTTATGTAACTTTAAGTTGTTTTATTTGTAAAATATTAAATGCATTTAGATTTGATAATGTATAATGATATATTTAGTTTTAATAAATGGATTCTTTGATTTTTGTATTCTGGATGTGTTGTCTGGTTATATATATGAGTATTGTGATTAAATTCTATGGTAGTATACCCCAAATGAATTGGACATTAAAAAAGGACTTTGTACATTGGTTCAAACATTAATCAATGTAAAAAGTCCCACTTTCTACATTAGTTTAGACATTAACCGATGTACTAAGTGGAACTTTTTACATCAATTAATGTATGAATCGATGCAGAAAGTCACTTTCTACATCGGTTGAAACAAGAATTGATGTAGTAAGTTGGACTTTTTACATTGGTTGAAATAAGAACTGATGTAGAAAGTCTACTTACTACATCGGTTTACAACTTTTAATTGATGTAGAAAGTGAACTATCTACATCGATTCTTATTTCAACCGATGAAAAAAGTCGCATTTACTACATCGGTTGTGGAATAAATGTAAAAATTCTAACTTTCTATATCCCTTGCTTCTATACTTCTTAAATAAAAGAATGTAAAATGTCTAAAACAGCCAATGTAAAAAGTCTATTTTCCACTAATGTTCTCATCCTTAGCCTTTAAGGTGACAAAGAAGAAAAGGCTTATCTCTTCAAGAGTGGAGCCTCCATCATCAACCAAGCTTGATTGTATTTAACTCCATTTAAACGCTCTTCATCCAACCTCCATTTGATCCAAATTTCCTCTCCTTTCATGGTGTCATCAATTTAGCATTAGTCCAATTACGACCCATACTATACTAGAATCTTAAATACATGAATTAGGATACCAACTAACCATGTCACTCATAATCACAATTCAACATTCTCCCTATCATGTAGAGAATTGTATGTTAAAGTGTGTAATCAATGTGTTTTTTTTGCTCCAAGGCCTAGCCTCCCTTTTGTTAGGCTTGATTGTTCTTTCTCTACTATGAACCAAGTTGACCCAAATCATCTTTTGCATCGTTAGGATTTTTCTAGGTCATCTTCCACATCATTAAGGTTGACATAGACCATCTTTTACATTATCTAGGGTTGGCACAACATGCTCAGGTTTGCATGATTGTGTGGGAAATCCATGGAAGTTTCAAAGGAGTTCTTGAAGTCTAAGACAAATGCGATGGCTTCATCTAGTGGAATGTTTGCCCTTTTACCGATCCTTTGTCATCTTTTATGCCCTTTCTAGCCCAAAATATACATAATTTTTTATTTTCTTCTTGTATGAATATTCCAAAAAGAAATAAGGAAAAATAGGTAAAATTTCAATCAAATAGACATTAATTACATTGTAATTAAAACTATTTTTTAACAAATAAATCAACAAAGTGGTAGTTTATCACATCCTTAAACTTAAACATTCTTACCTTTGAGCAATAATTTAAGCAATAAGAATCTAGCACGTATTGAATCTAGAAACCTCACATAATAAATATACAACAGGCAAGTACAATTATCATCATAATAACTATAATCCAATTAGGATCTTAGTTCCCTAAAATTAAGTACAACGGGTAGAGGGGATCACTCTTCTTATTGTCTCTTAAGAGCATAAGCATATAGATCAACACTTCTCTACTCCTCTCAACTGTGCACTATCTGCTTATAAACCTCAAATCTTCACTAAGAGTTAAATTACACATAAGGAAAGGAATTTATTAGGTTTTTAACACAACCAAAGAATTTAAAAAATTACGTTAGATGAGAAAGAGAAAAAATACAAAGATTGTTTCATTAGCTTTACCTTTATAAGCCCTAAACTTTCATACCATAAGTCATTTCTTAGGCTTTTTTGAGTTTAAAAATATTTTGTTTTCCCAAGATTTTTCACACTTTTCCTCTTTTTATCCTTCTTCTCTTTTTCTTTTCTTTTTTCCTTTTGATCACTTATACATCCCTAAGCATTTTTCTTTTACTCATTTATAGTCTAAGGGTACTTAAAATTATAGAAATTATTTGGGGTAATCCAAAAATGTAACTTTTAATCATTCAAGCTGGAATGGGGAATTAAGAGATATTCTAAGTATAACACCCTAAAAATGAATACCAGTTTTACGCTTAAGTCGTTCATTCGATTCCATTTTTAGTTTTTTATCTCATGATGCAGAATTCATTTTAGAAAATACTTATATGAAAATACGATAAATTTTTTTTAAAACTGTTTAATATAAACTGCGAGCCTTGTTGATAAAACGTGCATATCGGTAAAATAAATTATTATATGAATTTCTACGTACATTCAAATCATTAATAATACCAAGCGTTCTTATTGTTCTTTTAGCTTGTCATTTGCATACAATAGATAAACAAGATTCAATCATAACATACACTTCATACAATATTTATACATAACATATCATATAGACCATAAGTCTTAGGCCCGTGAGCCTTATCATATAGTTATTACAAACCACAAATTTACATAGTCATCTTCTACATATCCTAATACAATATATATATATATATATATATATATATATATAAAAGTTAGCTTACTATTACATATTAGTAGCTAGGATGCTTGCATCCAGTTATTTTCAACATCAGAGCAACGTAGATCTTTTTCAAGAGAAAGTGTCTCGCATCCTCTTCAAGCATGTGAATCGCTACCATTACGAAGAATGTGCGGGACATCTGGGAAGAAAGTTGAAGAAGTGGGGATGAGAAACTAAGTTTCTCAGTAGGCTTTCTACTTAGTTTTAATGTCATCACTTTAATCCCAACCATTTCAGTTTATTTCATAAATCATTTCTTGCATAAAAGGTTACTTTTAATTCTTTGAAAACATTTCTCTAAAGTGGATCAATTTTATTCAAAACATACAACTTAATGTCTCATCATACATTCTTCTTAACATTCATAACTTTGGGATCACAAATAAGATATCATTTGACATACAATTATTCTATGTCTTTAAACTTTATTCTTTACTACTTTTCTTTGTCCTTATCATTTCTTTGTCCAACCTTTGGGACACTATGAATCTAGTTTCACCACCTTTGGTAGAAAACAATTATACATAGACATGTATTAAATTTGTCAAACAATATCTTCTCACTAACTTTACTTCCACCTCCTACTAAAAATTAAGGATATGAACTCATTCCTAGGTGATCGTCACCACCACATAAGGTGTGAAGGACTCAATGCCTTCATAGTAGAAGGATTTTTTGAGCAACCTTTGGCTCCAAGAAGCAACCTTTGGCTTCTCTTCAGTAGGGCTTTTGAGGGCCCTCTAGAATCTAGTATGCACAAGGCAGAAAGAGAGTAGCATTACATTTTCACATAACGTTTGCTTTAGTGATCCCTTAATATTTTTAAGTTCATTTTAGTGGCTTTCAAATAATTATGTATGGTCAAACAAATTTTCAACCAATATGGAATGCACATATAGGTTTCGAATTTTCATCTCAATCATCAACATAAACCAATCTCACATATGATCATCATCCTTTCTCATTCATGAGCATCCATCATTTCTTCATTCATAGATAGTGAGCATTCATAACTAATAATGCAATTTGATTGGTAAATCACATAGCATAATGTCATATTTACACAACCAATCCAATGCCTCAATTTTGTTTGATGTTGAAATCACACAAGGGACTTACAACACTCAACCCTTTAAGTTACCTCTCATCCTTTCCTTTTCTCAAATTTACATTTGTTCATTAAGATTTTACATCTTAGCATCTTAATCTAGGTGGTCGAATGGCACCTTTCAAGTTCTTTATTCTTTGTGTTCTCTTTTGTTCAAGTCTTATGCATGTCCTAATTAGTCTAAGTTCAAGTATTAAGTATTTACAAACTTTTACTTATTTAGGATATTTTTTATGAAACATGGTGGAATGGTAACTTGTACCTCTGTCTACATTCTTTTAAAGTTGTAATTCTTCTTATAACATTCTAAGACTTCTTGATTTATATAAATTAGGATTTTTAAACTTCTTTTCTCTTTATCAACCTAGAATGGCCGAATATAAGCTCTAGGATCCTAATTTCTTCTAATTCATTTACTCCCTTCTAATAAGTTAATTTAGGTTATTTGAAGTATAACTCCTTCATTTGAATCCAACTTAGATACTTTTAGAACTTTCTTCTCATTAAGGTATGCCATGATCAAATTACTTAGTGAACTTCTAACTTCAAGTTTAAGTCCTATCTATCCTTCTTAATCATGCCTCTAATAAACCTTTGAAATATGGTACCTTGTGTTCTCCTTTTTACTGCCTTAATAATTAGGTCTAATTGACTCTTACGCCTTTAAAGTCTCTTTTATTCTAACCAAATTAAGTAGAAATTAATTAATCTCCAAGGTCAATTTATTCCTAAATGGCCGAATGACCTACTTCCTCAAATTCCACCTTTCCTACACGTTAATTATATCTTGCATACATATTTAGGATCATTATTTGGACCTAGTTAAGGATTGAAACTCATTCTTAGTTAATTTAAAACATGGTAGCCGAATTCCAACCTCCTAGACTTAGGTTTCCACAATTTCCTTCTTCTCCATAAGATCATTTGCCTAAACAAAATCAATAGGTCTCTTTATCCACCTTAAAACTTTTTCATACTTTAAATTCGTCCTATTCACATAAAAATGGTTCTTAATTAACCCTAACTGGAAATGAAAACCTCCTTTAAGTTAATTAACCACTAAGTGGTCGAATGCCACTCTTCTAAGTTTAGGGTTTCCTTCTCCTAACCTTAGTTGACTTAAGTTGACCATTTCTTAACCCTAATTAACCTAAGTTGACCATTTCTTAACCCTAATTAACCTAACTTGACCATTACTTGGGGACCAAGTGTACAATTCAGAATTGACTTAGTCTAAGGTAATTTTAGATCTTTTTATCTAAACCTTAATGGAATGACCGAATTTCATATTTACCTTTGCTTAAGTTATGGTAAATTTTTTAGTTACCCATTTTAAGCTTCTTTGAGACTTTTACCACTCAGTAATTTTTTGGATTTTACCCTAAGCTTACCTAAGCCATATATTCTGAAAATTAACCTTTTAAATAATGATTAAACCCTCAATTAAATTATTTACTTGCTAAAAATGGTAGATTTATCCTTAATCACATTTTTAACCTATTTTTGCCAAAATCTCTCTAGGGTGGCCGAATGCACTCCTTGAGGTTTTCTACCCATTTTTGCTTTGATTTACTTTGTTCAAAGGTTAATTTTGTTAATTTAAAACCTAATTGTAGAGCTTGATTTTCTCATATAAATTTTAGCCAACTTATACTATGCTTTTGGAGTGGTGGCCGAAAGGCCTCCTTTGTTAGCCAAGGTGATTTCTTCCAAGTGTTCATCTCACCCCTCCTTGGTTCAGTTGTGTTAAGCTTTTGAAGCCTCTCTTGCCACTGGTCCATGCTTATTTCATCCAGGTTGTGATGCTTAGGTGCTGGTCATGATGAGTCTTGGGTGCCATACAAGGATTTAACCACTTTTGGCTACAATTTACATCATTTTCTTGGTAGCTTTCTAACTAATGTCCAAAAAGGGAACCTTTGGAACTTATTACAAAAATTTATTCCACCTCTTAACAGACACAATCAGAGGTGCAGATCCAGCACATAGGTCATACCAAACTCATCACAGTATAAAAATCACAAGGTCAAAACTAAATCATAAAACAAGCATGAAAACAAACCATAGCATATTTTTCAAAGCCACAAGAGTAGATTCTCATGATCTACTCCAAGATCCACACATCCTCTTTCAAATAAGCTTCAAAAACCTTTCTCATGAGAGTATAAAACTGATCAAAGCTTCAAAAATAATTTTAAAATAAAACCTACCGATTAAATTTCTTTTAAGTGCCTTAGAAGCACTTTTAACTGAAAAAACTTTGTTTTTCTTTTCAAAAATCACTAAAAATGGGTGGGGCTGATTTTGAATGGTTAAAATAAAATTTTAAACTCTCACAAGTGAAAACAAAAGAGGACACACAGATCTTGGGGAAAAGATGCATGAAAGAAAACAAACACACCATAAAAAGAAAAGTTAAAAGCATAAAAAGACAAGTAGAAAGATCCTACTTGTTGAAGACCTCCTTAGTGTTTTGTGTGCTTTAAAGGCTGCCTTGGGTCCCCTCTGGTATGCTCTAGACGTGGACAAAGGATGGTGGTCGGGCTTTAGTGTTTATGGCTTTAATATAGTTTAAGTCTTAAAGATGAAGACTTAGGCTTAAAAGTGTAAGTTTTGGGTGTTTTGAGGTAAGATGAGTTTAGAGAGAATGGAGAGGATTTTGATAAGTGTTTATGCTGAGAAATCTGAAGCAAATGGGGTCCCAAGGGTCCCAAAATAATTCAGATTCTTATAGGCCAAGTGGAATTAGTTTTTCACTTAGGGGTATTTTGGTAATTTTGCCTAGATATTTCCTATTTTCAAAAATAAATAAAAATTCAAGGAATTATCCTTTTTGGATTATATTAGTGTTAATTAGGCTAATCTTACCTCTGATTATGATTAGTTTAGCCTAAGCATGTTTTACTTTTAATTAACCAAGGTTTATTTTGTCTTAACCATGGTTAAAGGTACCTTTTTACTATTCACTTTTGTCTTTTTGTGGAAGACTTGGTTGATTTCACTTTGGTGACTCATCAGCACCTTTTCCAGCTGCTGAATTTCGTGCACATTGTTGTGGGATCCACTCTCAGCTTGTTTATCACATTATCTTCCCAAATTATTCCTCTGACATTTCAAAAACTTTTTGGTTCATTCCCATGTTAATCTATGGTCGTTCGCTTTGTGCAAAAAGTATATCTCCTAGGGGCATTTTGGTCATTTTCAGGGTTTCCAAAAGACGTTTTCGTCCTTTCTCAGGTTTCTAAATTTTTCTAACTGCTTTTAACCATCCATGATGTTTATAATCCCTTTAGGATGTCTTTCACTTGTATTTCCATTTTTCTGGCTCATTATTTGAGTTGCCCAGGTGCAGGGACATTTTTGTCATTTGCACCAAACTTCCTAATTTCTTTGCTTTTGGCTTCTATTTTTACCTGGTTTCATTCTAGAAAATATTTGTAGCCTCAAATATTTATCATAAAAAAATTGGGATGTTACACTAAGTCCAAGTTCAATCAATTAAACGTAAATTTCCTTTATTATTTTCTACTATGAAATTAACTTATACAAGTCATGAAGTTACGAGACAAGTTCTATAGTGTACAATCCAAAGCAAAATTACTCCATAAAGAGAGGTTAGGTCCAACCTCAATTAGGCTTAATCCTCTCTAAATCAACTTTAATGTGAAACAAAATATACCAGAACATGGTTAATTATCAATTTTTATGAAGGATTCTAATGTTCTTATTAGATTTAATTAATGTCTACCATAAAATATTAGAGATCCCAAAACCTACTAATAATCCAAATAGTTAAACATAAAGGGATACTACAAGGCATAAGCATATTTAGAAATCCTCAAACTTAACTTTCCACCATTCCCTTAATTTAACTAGAACATTTAATTAGTAAGGTGGAAAGCATGACAAACAAGAGGGATAAGATATTTTGAAAAATAATTAGGTGGGTGAAAGTATCCTTCCTAAAACTTAAGCTTTTATAGACACACAAAAATTAATGTTATAGTAAAGAGTGAAGGAGGACTTCCTAGGAAAAGGAGAGAATCTCCCTCCTCAAACTTAAAGGAAAGAAATATTTGTAATGTATTCCCTATTTATTGCTAAAGATTTGGACAAAAGTTCAATTTTCACTAAGTTATCCTACTTACACTAAACACACATGTTAGAGTTAAAGAATCACATAAAATGAGGTAGAAGATAATAATGCCTAAATCAAGTTATGTATCTATGTAAGAAAAGTAAAAGAAATAAGAGGGTACATGTAAAAGGAAAAGCATCTAGTATCCTAATAAAATAAAATAAAATAAAGCATGAAAAATAGTGTAAGTCACTAAGGCGATGGGTGGCCCATCTAGCCTTGGAGAAATTGAAGGATGATGTCGAGCTAGCCTTAATTTGATCAAGATGATGAGAAAAGAACAACCTTACATGGTTCACTTGCCAAGATTTGGTCAATGGAGAGGCATGAAGGAGGAGATTTCTTTGCTCAACGGATGTAGTAATAACAGAAGGAGAAGAAGCAATTGGATTTGGATGAAGAAGGACTCAAGAAAGGCATCACCTATCTAGAATAAGCCTTCACCACTTACATTACCTTCGAGGAGCCAAGGATAAAGAATGCACCATTATTCTAGCTCAGAGAGAAGAGGGAAAAAGGGAGAGAAAACTCTAAATCACTTAAGTGAAATCTAAATTGACTTCCAAAGTTGAAATTTACACATGGTGGTGCCTCTATATAGGCTAAGAAGAGGTACTAAGGAGGTGGAGAATGAACCTTCATGTTCTGATTTGAATTGGGTTTGGATGTAAGCCCAATTAGGGTGCTTTATTCACTCCTTAATGTAGCCACAAGTTGGGCTGGAGTATACCCAGAAGCCTATGCTAAAGTACGCAGAAAATATGTCTAAGTCTATACATAATTGGTCATTTAAGATCTTAGAGTACAAGAAAATTAGCTAAGTCCTATTCTAGTGTGTGAGGCCTTGTATGCTCAGTGGCTATGTAGCTAGAATCCTCTATAGTTGGGACCTCTGCATCACCTCCTCTCTCTTTGAAAGCATTTGTCCTCGAATGTATAAGCTTCATCATTAGCTATAAGATAAGGATGCACATAAGCAAAGTACATGTTATTAATTGTTAGGTAAGCAAGAGAATACCAGGATGAAATACTAACCTTTCTATTTTTCAAAACATCATGTAAGCAAAAGACTTTAGAAGTAAAAAGTAGTAAAGAACCAGAAAACTATAACCATTATAAGAGGAACATAGGGGCTCAAGAATGATAATTAGGTTTATAAGTTTCTTTCCCATATTATGTATATAATGGGAATTTGGGATATATCATAGGGTATCACTTAAAGAAATCATGGACTGATTTACCCTATGTAGGGCATGATACCCACAAAATTGTGAAGTGGTATCCTATACCCTTCATATAGTGGTAAAGAATGATGGTGTAGTAACGGAGCCCTTACTAAGGCCTTATATGGTTGACCAACAAAGTCATAAATATTGGCACATTCAATCAATTTAAAAACTAGGTTCAAGGTGATAAGACCAATATTGATGTATGCAAGAGAATTTAGGAGATGCAATCACACTATAAAGCACACGAAAAGATGAGGGGATAAATAAATGGATTGGTATAGTGATAAATATAACAATGCTACCCCAAGTATTAAGGGTTGTTTGAGCAGGTTGGGCCTTTATGAGGGCCCACGCTTGACTTCCTCCTAAAGAAGATGGTTCCTTAGCTATAAGGGTAGAAGAAGCACTACATCTTATCCTAACAATTAGGTTCAAGGTGATGGAAGTTATAGGAAGAGGTTTTCTAATAAGGAGGATTTCTCTCACCTCATCCTTTTTTACAAGGGAGTTGGAGGCCTCACCAATCTTTCCTTTCAACTCACTTTAATTTCTTCCAAATTCTCCTTTTTCAAGCCCTTCCTTTCTACCTTCCTTTTTTATCTCATATGTATTTGGTCTTTATAGACTTCATTAAGGGACAAAGGTACTAGGGTAATTTTCTAGGAATGGAATAGGAAGGAATACCTATTGACCTTAGGTAGTTCTAAGGGCTTTAGGTTATCCCTATTCCTATGATCTCAATGGGTATGGTTCCTATGCCTTAGGGGTCCCCTATTCCTATGCCCCTAACTCTACCTATCTTATATGAAGTCTCCTTATATGTAGGTTCCCTTGTATGTGAAGGAAATCTATCCCTTGAAGATGACCTCTCTCTTTGTGGAGAATATCTTCTTTTATCCCTATGATCTACATTGTTTCTGAAGAAGTTGGTATTACCATTTGATGCTCCACACTATGGTACCCCACTTTTCTAAATCTACTAGTTTTAATTTCTCTTTAAGTTTTAGTATGCCTCCTGGAATCTCTTCTTTCTAGATTTTATAATTTTTTTCTATGGCCTTAACTGGGATTTGAAAAAATCCTTTCTAACCTAATGTCCAATTGTTTCATTTTTCTTCTAGGGGATTGATCATGGAAACTCATTGGCAAATAAAAAATTATCCTCTCCATACAGATTGTCTGAACTAGCTTAAACTAAAAACAAGCAATTCAAGTAGCAAGCAAGCCTAGATTTATAACACACAACAATCAAGTGTTAGGACAGATTCCTAGCTCCCTTGACCTTGAAAAAAGAAAAAAATTTAGTACTACACAATTATGCTAATACTAAAACAACACTTAGCACCTCCCTGTCACTCCTTGCATGAAACACAATTAAATCAAATTGCCTTTGGGTAAGCTTGATTCATGAATAATCTAAGTACTTAAGGCTAGGTGATTAAGTGTGTGATCAATTAAAATTTTAAGCAGCATTAGAAGACACTTAATACACCTTTGGACCTTCTATGGCTTAGGCTAGACTTGGAAATTTTTTGGACAAAAACACTTGGACCTAGATTACCATACCTATTCAAGGAAGAGTGCAAATTCACTAGATTGAACTCTATGGATTTAGGACTTTGGAAAAGGTCTATGCAAGGACTATTGAATTCTGGATTGTGGACCAAAGAATTGACAAAGAAAAATAGCAAGAAAATTTAAAAGAAAGAACCAAATAAAACTAAAAGGAAAAAAAAATAACAAAAGTATAAAGAAAAAGGCAATGCATAAAGGTCTATTATTTTAATGGCTGCATGCTTATTTATTCATTTTCATGAATTTCATAGAATATTTGGTAGCACTAACTTTGTCTTCTTTTGCAAGGTCAAGGGGGTTAAGTATAGCCACTTAACCTTGCTTGCTAAATGTTTTGAGCTTGTGTGACTTAATTTTCTAGTATAGCAATCTAGGTGTGGAGAATACTTTCTAGTTTGAAAATGAGTTCCCATAAGTATTCACCTATAATCCAAATCGAGAAGCTTGATTCAAGGATAGAAAAAGTGTTTCAAATCCAAGCATGAGCATTTGAAGAATGCCTAGATAACCTAGAGAAAAGGCACTCAAATAGGTCTAAAAGGAACCAAAGGCTAATTAAAACTAGTGGGTCAAGGAAGGGTGGGTATCATAGTAAGGAGGAGACATTCAAGGATGATGTCAACTTCATTGCAAAACACCCTTGAACAACCTCAGTGCACATCACTAGTACAGAGAGTACTCTATGAAAAACCTTAAGGCCCATGAGGTCTATCACCAAGGCTAGCGCCAAGAAGCTATAGAAAGAAGTGGAGACCTTCTTGAGCCTTCAAGAAGACCATCCTTAACACCCTCAGACCCAACACACCTCTTCCTTTGTCCTTCACACATTAAATTAGGACTTAGCTTATTTTCTTGTATGATTAAGAGCTAAAGGACCCAATATGTAGAAGATTTGAGCCAAATTTCCTTGTATTTTGACTTAGGATTTTTGGGTTTGCTTTTTGAGACTATCTAAAGGAGTAAAGAAGACACCATTATTGAGCTCAAATATAAACCTAATTTAGATCCAAAAGATGCCCCCTCCTTCCCTCCATTTCGCACGTCCTCCATGCTAGCATAAAGGCACCACTTAGTGTAAATTCAACAGTTTAAGTCATTTTTTAATTCTATTCAATATTTAGAGAGTGCTATCTTCTTCTTCTTCCTTATAATTTGAGTGTGAGGCTAAAGAAGCCCCTTTATTCTTGGTGGCTTCCAAGTGGTGGAGGAGAGGCTCATCCTCCATAAGAGGTGGTGCCTCCTAGCATAGCTTGAAGCTTTAAGAATCTATCAACCTTCTTCCATTCTTTTCTTCCTCCATTGAACAACATCATCTTCTCCATAAACCTTTTCATCAACTGGTATCAGTGCTACATCAATGGAGGTGAGATCCAATCCAAAATTGTTTTATAATTTCATCCTTTAATTGTTCTTTTGAGTTCATCTTCTACTTCGACTTCTATCTTCATTTTGATCAATCAAACAAACTTTGGTTTTTGTGATTTTTATTGAATTGAATCTATATGTCATTTTAGTTTCCAAAATTTCCTTTTTTGTTTAATTTTTCTAGGAAAGGAATTCCCAATTTTCTAATTACTGAAGTATGTGCATCCTAGTGCCAAAGCGCACCTAGCTTGAGTAAATTAAGCACAACTTGATCAATTATAATATGATCTATGTCAAATTTGTTTTGGTTTGTATGATATTATCACTATCCTTAAAATAACTAGTGTGAATTTTTCATATCCTCAAAAAAATTTTCAAAATTAATTTTGAAATTTGAATTCAAATCTTGGCACAAAAAATGATATCTTCTTGAGTTTAAATTGCTTGATCCAAATCTCGTAGTATTGTTTAGGTATGATTCTAGTATGTTGATCCTTATAATTATGTTTAATATAATTTTATTGTGTTTGACTTGCCTCTTTCTAAAGTTCTAAGAGTTACAAGATCATGTGCATGCATACATAATGCTAGTTAAGCTTGAATCATGCATGATCTAAGTACTTAAGCCTAGGTGATTAAGTGTGTGCTTAATTAAACTTTCAAGCATCATTAAAAGATACTTATTATACTTCTAGACATTCTATGACTTGATCTAGACTTGGAAGCATTGGACAAGCACCTTTGGAGTTAGATTACCACACCTATGCAAAGGAAGAGTGCAAATGCACTAGATTAAACTATGTGGACATAGGACCTTGAAAAAAAAGCTGATGCAAGGATTGTTGGAGGACTATTGAACTCTGAACTTGGATAAAGAATTTGACAAAAGAAGTTGAGAAAAATTGAAAACAAAAAGAAGAAAAAGAAAAGAAAAAGTATAAGAGTAAAGGAAGAAAACAAAATGAAAACAAAAGTATATAGAAAAAGGCAATGCATAAAGGTCAATTTTCTTAAGTGTTGCATGCTTAATTGTCAATGACTCATATTAGTCCATAGGTCCTACAAATTTTAGTTCTTAATTTCTTATTTTGTGCATGCATTCTTTACATGGATGAATAACATTCTCCTTCTTGCATGAGCATGTTCCTATATTCTTTGTATCCCTTAATTTTAGTTTGTATAATTTATTTGGTTTCTAAGTCTTGTCTTAACTCAAATCCTTTTAAGTGTCCTTTTTATAAAACCCTAAAAAATGAAGTCTGTTTTTACGCTTAAGTCATACATGGTTCCATTCTAGACTGTTATCTTATGATGCAGAATCTTAGAAAATAATTATTAGTGAAAATATGGTGTTTTTTTGTTTAAAACACTTTGGTATAAAATGCAAGCCTCATTGAAATAACATTTGTAGTAGAATGTAAACAAACAAGAGTTATTATGAACATATAATTCATTACCACTATAAATTCTACTATTGTATTCTTTCATAATAAGTAGTAATTTAGTTCAACATTACTCAACATACTGATATTCATAGAACTTGTAATTATACAATCTTTAATAATTATATAGTCCTTCTTTATACATACTTAGTTAGGTTAAGGCATTAGTGCCTTTATACACTTAATTACATATATAACTATTCCTACCATATTCACATTAACTATAATATAATGTATTTACTAGTAATTAGGATGTATTCATCCATCTATTTACAAATTGTACATTATGGTATGACTAGATTTCTCTTTCCTTATAGACAAAACTTCGCAAACATTTTAGGACTGATGGTGAAGGGATCTCAAGTGGTGGCAATTTTCTGCGCCTTGTAGGTAGGAGGAGGCAGAAACACCGAAAGCTTCCAATGGAATGGCGAAGCCGATTGTGGAGAAGTTCACACTAGCCTGGGTGTAATAACCCTTGAGGGTTTTCCCTCCAATTGACATTACTAATGTCCAGGAACATTAGTGTCATGGCGAAAGACATTGTTCATCTAGGAAGAAAATGGGAAGGTAGGGGCGAGAAACTAAGTTTCTCAGTAGGATTCTACCCAAAGTTTAATGTCATCACTTTCTATGATGAATGCTTGAAGCTACAAATAATTCCTAAAATGAAACTAGGTAGAATTAGAAGCCAAAACAAAGAAATTAGAAAGTTTGATGCAAATGATGAAAATGTCCCTACACTTGGATAACCCAAATAATGATCCAAAGAAATGGAAATATATGTAAAAGATATTCTAACGGGATCATAAAACATCATGGATGGTTAAAAGTAGTGAAAAAAATCTAGAAACTCAAGAAGGGACAAAAACACCCTAAAAAAACCTCAAAAATGACCAAAATGCCCCTAGGAACTCTACTTTTTGTACAGAGCTAGTTAGTTCCCAGAAAAATAGTAAATAACCTTATATTAACATGGGAATGATCCAAAAAGTGTTAGAAATATCAAAGGAATAATTTGCGTAATTTTCCAACAATGTTGAGAAAAATTACAAAAATATTCTAGGAAGGCCGAGAGGGGGAGGAAATGTAATAAGCAAGCCAAAAGTAGGGACTTATTCCATTCAGTCTTCTAAGTTGTCTCTCAGTCTTTCCTTTTCTCAAAGGTCAAGTTGTTTCACATGGTTATTATAAAACTTAGAAGCTTTCCCTTAGATGGTCAAATGACACCTATTGAGTTACTTACTCTTTGTGTACTTTAATTCATATGTCTTATGCATAAGCTAAGTAAATTAGGTCTAAGGATCATGTGTTAGTAAGATTTCAACATACTTTTATTAATTTAGTTTTATATGGATGAATAGTATCTATGCCATTTCCAAGCTTCATTTAAACTCTTAATTCTTTTCTTTTGCATAATATAGGTCCTTAATATACCTTACCCAAGATTTCAATGTCATTCTTCCTTAATTAAATCAAGGTGGCCAAATGCATGAACATTGTTCCTAAGGCCCTCTAGTTATTTTTTCTTTGTCTTGGAAGATGACTTCTACTAATTGAGGTTTAGGCTATTAATCACTACCAAACTTAGAAATTTTTAAAACTTCTTCCTCACTCTTGGAGGTCATGGTCGAATAGTCAATGGTAATTTTTTAACCCCATTGTTCATTCCTAATCAATCAATTTATGTATACGTAGGTTTAGGCTTAAATCGTACAGCAAATTTAAACTTCCTTTAACAAAATTAGCCATCATGACCGAATGGTCATCCAACCATTCCTAACTTTCTTACACTTTTAATCCTTTCTATTCATATGCTAAGGGTACTTTTATTAACCATAATTAAGAATTTAAACTCCTTCCTTCTTAATTAATCCTAAGGTGGCCGAATGCCATTCTTGGTGTTTAAGGCATCATATCTCATTTTCTCTTGACTGAAATTGATGAATTCTCCTAGTCTGAGTTTAGGTCATAAATCTTTACTGAGTTTGGAAAATTTTAAGGCTTCTTCCTTACTCTTGAAGGTTATGGCCGAACGTCAATTCCTACCTCCCAATTCCATGGTTCATTCTTAGTTATTAATTTTATGCATCATTGAATCTAGCTTAAGTTTTAATAGTGGTTCTGACTTGATTTCATAATTCTTGGCTACTATGGCCGAATTATCAACCTAGCCATTTCCAAATCTTTCTTACACATTTTATTTTTCCTATTTACCTAGTAATGGTTCTCAATACACTATAATAAAAAAGTTAAACATATTTTCCCTTAATTAGCCAAAAGTGGCCGAGTGAACACCTTTTGGTTCTAGGACATTTTAGTTCAATTTTTCTTCTCTTAAGATTTAGTTCACACCATTTAGGACTTAATCTTATAGCTTGTTTCATCTTTAGAAATTTTTATAGATTTTACCCTTAACTTAGCATGAGTGGCCGAATGCTTACTATGAGCACCTAAGGTCATCTTTTGAAAATTCTTCCTTATATGACCTTGATTCCATGATTTTGTGCATATGTAAGACCTTAAACACTTGAATCCACCAAGGTTTATCCCTACTCCTTAGCTTGGGTCATGGTTAAGGAAATTCATAGGTGTCTTGTGAAGCTTGTTCCTTTTTTGGTCCCAAAATTTCAACTTTCTCTTAGTATATTTTATATCTATGTCCAAATCAAGCTTATGGAAGTTAAAGTTTAATTTTTATTAGAATTTTTAGTATTTTAGTCCATGAGTTTAAATCTGGACATCTTACCACACAAGTCCATAATATTAAGAAAATCATTAACTTTCAAGCTTTAAGCATAAACATCTTCAAGGTAGTAATTTTTCAAGACAAATAAGTGTAGGTCCACTAGATCTACTCCAAGATCCATCCATCTCATATCATGAAAACTTCAAAAAATGTATTCATGACCTCTCAAATCTGGCCATAGCATCAAAATTTACTTTTAAGAAACTTTAACCGATTAAATTGCTTCTAAGGTTGCTAGAAGCACTTTAATCCATCCAAACTTCACTTTAACTTTCAAAAATCGCTAACATAGGGTGATGCTCATTTTCAATCATACAAAGGCAGCCTTGAGCTCTAATGAGTCCAAACAAAATGATATCTATTGATCTTAGAGAATGGATTCATAAAAAAAAAGAAAGCCAACCATAAAAGTTAAGATTTAAAGCTTTTTAAAAGCTGTGGTGGCTGATCTCGGT
Organism: Canavalia gladiata; assembly: GCA_037954105.1. Taxonomy (NCBI): domain Eukaryota; kingdom Viridiplantae; phylum Streptophyta; class Magnoliopsida; order Fabales; family Fabaceae; genus Canavalia; species Canavalia gladiata. The sequence goes on along the minus strand of CM075662.1, from coordinate 14,917,759 downwards.
CCTCCCCCCCCACGTTAGTGGTCCATAAATAGATCTTAATGGTAGTGGTGAGGCTTGATGATTAGAGGTTGATTTTAGCTTAAACTTCAAAGATAGAAGCTTAGATTTAAGGTAGAAGTTTGGGGTTTTTGGATTAGATTCAACTTTGAGAAAGTTTAGAGAAATTATCTAAGTGTATAAGGTTTAGAAAACTGTTGCAAATTAGTCTCCCCATTTTGTTAGTGAATTCGACCAAGTTAGAGTAACTTGGGGATTAATTTTCCAATTAAGGGCATTTGGGTAGTTTTTCATGTAATTTTTATTTTCTAAAATAATTCAAAATATGAGGACTTATCATTTTAGAATTAGATTAGTGCTAATTAAACTGACTTTCTAACTAATCAAGTTAAGCATGGTTAATTTAAATTAAACAAGGTTCATTAACCTTAACCAAGGTTCATTTTATGGTTTTTGACGTATTTTCCATAAATTAGGTGATGACTCATATGGTGAGTCATCATCGTATTTTTTACATGGAATTTTCGTGCAAATAATGTGGGGCCCACTTATGCTTTTGTTTCATATTTTCTTGCCCTCATAGCCCTCCAGCGGAATTTTCATAATCTTTCTCAATATTACCCAAGAAGTTTCCAAGTTGTTCCTCCAACATTTCTAACACTTATTGGTTCATTCCTTAGTGATTCTAATGTCATTTTTAATTTTTGAGAATAGTCCCATTAGAGAAAGCAGAACTTTCTAAGGGCATTTTAAAGGGTTTATGAGTTTTTGAAGAGTTTTTTCGTCCCTCCCTTATTACTAATCTTTTCTCGTAACTTCTTAAAAATTTATAATCCCTTACTATGCCTCTACCATTTTGTTATACATTTTTCCTCCATATTTCGGTTAACCAAGTGCAGGGGCATTTTTGTCATTTCAATCAAATTTTATAATTTATTTGTCTTTTGCTCTTATTCCTACTTTATTTCTTAATGAAGGTTATTTGTAGCCCTAAGAGTTCATTATGAGAATTTATGGGTGTTACAGTAGGAAGGGTGAGAAACTAAGTTTCCTAGTAGGATTCTACCGTAGGATTAGTGACATCATTTTCATTCCAGCCACTTCCGTTTATTAGAAAATATGTCATGCATACAATTTTATTTTTATCCTTTCAAAAATCCTAGCCGAAGTGGATTTCTTTTACATGAAATATTTTTAATTAAGCATTGATAAGCATAAATTTCATAAATAATTATCTCTCACTTTTATCTCATTAAGACTTCTTATATGTTCAATTAAGTGGTCTTTGTCATATTTTATGAGTTTGGGTTCATATGAAGTTTAATTGAATTTCTTTGCTTACCCGATTAAAATGACATTATTATAGTATTTTGAGCATAATAGGAGTTTTAGACATCCAAAAATCATGAAATCTGTCTTGAATGAAAGCTTAAAGAAGTGTCCACAGTTACAAAGCAAGAGCAAACTCTAAATGGGATGTTTAGGACTCCAAAATTATCTCAAAAGATGAGATAGTGTTGCTGACGTGGAATTTGAACAGTGTGCAAAGATCCGGCCATATCTTGAGATACAGAAGTCATATTGAGATGAAATCAAATCTGTTGGACAGCTAAGATCCGGGGCTACAACTTTTGTTCAGAAGTCAAGCTCTAATCCGGACATGTGAACATCCGAAATTGCGGTGCAAGAAAGTCAAAATTGTTGTGCTAATTGGTGACAAAAATTCAAAAGTGTTTTGCATTTTCAACAAAGCCCATGTGAAAGCAATAAAAGGGTAGAAAAGTAATATCCTAGTTGGTGACTTTCTGAAGATGATGCCTCAAAAATCCTCTATAAATAGAAGGGTTTACAAGAGGAGAAACACAACACCATTTTGGAGATTAACTCCAATACCATTTTCTTTCTTTCTTTCTTTCTTTCTTTCTTTCTTTCTTTCTTGTTAGTTTTGCCTCCTTCATGGAAGGCTTAGGTTTTCTTTCTTGTTAGTTTGCCTCCTACATGGAAGGCTTAGTTTTTCTTTATTGTTAGTTGCCTCCTACATGGAAGGCTTAGGATTTATTTGTTGTTAGTTGCCTCCTACATGGAAGGTTTAGGATTTATTTGTTGTTAGTTTGCTCTTTCTTTGTTGTTAGTTTGCCTCCTTCATGGAAGACTAGGTTTGTAGTTTCAATTCAAGGATTCAAGCTATTTTGATTTTAACTTTGAGGTCTTGATCTTTATTTACATGCTTATTAAGTGGTTTCTACTCTACTTCACTATATTCTTCAATTTTATTCTTTAATCAAAGTTTGATCGGTTGACGTATTTTGATTAATGCATAATTGATTTATAATTGGTTTTTGATTGGTAAATCATTTTCCAAAAGTTTGAAGAGTAGAAATTAAGTAATTTAATTGAAGGTTTTCATTTTATTACTTACTTCAACTGAATTCTGATTATAAAATTGGTTTAGATGAAAGATTAAGTGGTTACTAAATCTTGTTGATCATAATCAATTGAATTCTGAGAGGTTTCTCAGTAGAGAATTCAAGGATCATTGTAGGGGTTCCAGATTATCCTAGGTTGATAAACACAATGCATGATTTTAGTGATCAATGATTAGTTATGAAAATAGCCTCTGAATTCCTTGAGTTGATAATTGTTAAGTCAAATTAATTTCATTCTGTATTTTGCATTTAGAACTCAATATCAATCTTTACAAAGTCCCCCTGTTATAACTTTCTCCTAATTTGCTTAAGAATATGAAATGGTCTTTGGGAGATGACCTAGGTTGCACCTTATACTATACCAATAGTTTGGGGAAAATCAAGAAATTATTTTTGCGCGTTTGCGACGAGCGCGTCAAGCATATAAATTACTTGAGCATCATAAATCTTTGGGATCATATCATAGATATCATTTGACTATCATCTTTTTTATGTCTTAAATATTTCATATATATTTTCTATCACTCTTTTAGGGATAATTAAGACATAGGCTTACATTAATACTTAATCAAACAATATCTTTTCACTGGCTTTGCTACTCTACCTTATTTTCTTAGGACATGAGTTCATTCCTTTATGGTTGTCACCATTATAAAACTTCAAGACCTGACACTTCAAAATAGAAAGACTTTTGGAGAACTCTTTTGTCTCTTCTCTAGAAAGACCTGACGTCTTCTGAATATGCACAAGGAATATTAAGAGTAGTATTAGCATTTTACATAAGTTCTTTCTTTATGATCCTTATTTACTTAGGATCCTTTATAAAGGCTTCCAGATAATATACATGCTCAAACAATCCAACCAATATGCCATGCACATTTAGTCTCTGTTTTAATACAACTATCACATCATTATCCATAAATGATCATCATGTAATCCATACACTTTCCATTTCTCTTTATATACTCATAAAGTGATATAAAAAGTTAGCCTTATATTCTCAAGTAAAAATTCACCTCAAATTCAAGAGTTTCCTGTTTTAGCTTGATGTTATTTCTTGGGTAGCATATACACTTACTCCCATAACTTGTCCAACTTGCTCAATTCTTAAAATTTATGATAAATCTCTCATGGGATCTTAGTCCACTCATGATTCTATGATACCTCTTAACCTTTCCTTTTCTCAAAGGTTAAGTTTTTCATACTTTTAAAGAAAACAAGGGATAGATGACACCTGATTCTAAGAGTCGAAGCTCTGATGCCAAATGATATGATTCACCCTACGCGAATGAATCGGAATGCAGAAACGATAATGGAACATCTTGAGTATCAAGATAAGATAAGATGAGATAAGATGAGATTAGATAAGATAAGAAAAGAAAAGATAAAGGAACTTGACACAAACCGCGATTTCTCGAATAGCACCGAAGTTATCAAGAGGAACGTGACCCTCATCGCGAGCTGCCGGAAGAACTAACGTTATCAAGGGTAGTTCTTTGCCCAAGAACCAATGGAATCAACTCACACAAAGATGAAAACTCTCCAAGAGAAATACTATTATTCATCAAAATCTGCCTTTTCACTGAATCCCTAACTCCTATTATGTAGATAACCTAATCTAGTAAAAAAAGATAACAAATATGATGAAATCCTAATTAGACTGCAATTTGAATTGCAACTAACTTGTAAATAGATATCAAATCCTAATGCTATCTATAGAAAATCATAAACCTTATCACTTAAGATCTTTAATGATATGACTACATAAATTAACCCATGTAGGAATTGGGCTTAGATCCATGTAGTCTTTTTCTTGAACTTCCTTGATGAGACCTTTAAGTGCTTGTTTCGTATGTTCGGTGCTATTTCTCGTCATAGGACCTTCCATTCCTTGTAGATAATCTTTTAAATGATCTCTTTTACTTATCGTGGTGCCCACGTTCACATCATTCCCTCCTTCTCCGAGAGGATTCGCTCTTAAATCTTAAAGGTCATCTGCATCAAATAAGGATAAATCAGAAACATTAAAAGTGGCACTCACATTACCGTAGCTACTTGGAAGGTCGATTTTATATGCATTATCGTTGATCATTTCAATCACTTGAAATGGACCATCTCCTCTAGGACGTAATTTGAAACTTCTTTGACTTGGAAACTGTTCCTTTTGCAAGTGAACCCACACCCAATCACCAGGTTCAAAGACCATCCTTGTGCGTCCTTTGTTTGCCTGCTGAGCATAATGTTCATTCTTCTTCTCAATATTAGCGTGAACCTTGGCATGTAATTTGTGCACAAATTTAGCCTTTTTCTTTCCATCCAAATTAAGAGAGTCATTAGTATGAAATGGTAACACTTCTAAAGGTAATAAAGGATTAAATCCATATACAATCTCAAAAGATGAAAAGGAAGTTGATGTATGAACAACCCTATTATATGAAAATTTGACAAGAGGCGAACAATTCTCCCAATCTTTTAAATTCTTATGAATTATAGTACGTAATAAGGTTCCTAAAGTTCTATTCACAACTTCAGTTTGTCCATCTACTTGTGGATAAGCCACAATAGAAAATAACAATTTATTGCCTAACTTACCCATAAGGTTCTCCAAAAGTGATTGAAAAATTTAACATTTCGATCAATTACAATAGTTTTAGGTAAGGCATGCAAACATACAATCTCTTTGAAAAATAAATCAGTAATATGAGTGGCATCATTAGTTTCAGAACAAGCAATAAAATATGCCATTTTGCTAACCCTATCTATAAAAACAAAAATACTATCTTTTCCTTTTCAGGTCCTAGGCAGCCCCAGTACAAAATCCATAGAAATATCAGTCCAAGGATATTCAGGAATAGGTAAGGGTGTATACAAGCCTTGATGCATTACCTTAGATTTTTCTTGTAATCAAGTAATACATTTTTCACTAATAAGTTTAACATTATGCTTCATTTTTGGCCAAAAAAAATGTTTGTATAAAATATCATAAGATTTTTGAATGCCAAAGTGCCCAATTAATCTACTCCCTTGAACTTCTCTAATAAACATTTCCCGTACGCTACACTTGGGTACACACAATTTATTTTTCTTAAATAAATATCCATCTTGCCTAAATAGTTATCAAAACCATGGTAAGAACACACTTTCCACAATTGTCGAAATTCAATATCATCAGCATACATGGTTTTTAGTAATTCAAATCCAAGTAATTTGGTTTGTAAAGTCGTAAGTAATACATACCTTCGTGATGACGTATCAGCTACAATGTTTTCCTTTAGCTTTTTATACTTGATAACATAAGGAAACATCTTATTAAATTCTAGACACTTGCCATACCTTTTGTTGAGCTTACCTAGGGACTTTAAAAACTTCAAGTTGAGTTGATGAGAATGGATGACAAATTCCCTCAACCAAAGATAATGTTTCCAAGTTTTTAAGGCGCTCGCCAAGGCATAGAGTTCCTTGTCATAGGTTGGATAGTTAAGCATCACTCCACTAAGTTTCCCACTAAAATATGCCACTTTGGAATCCTGCATTAAAACAACTCCTATACCCACTCCAGAGGCATCACATTCAATCTCAAAAACTTTATCAAAATTAGGTAAATTTAACACAGAGGCATTGGTTAACTTATCCTTTAGCAAATTACAAGCCTCTTCATGTTTCTTATCCCATTTAAAATTAACATTCTTTTTAATAAGTTTATTTAAAGGGATAGCTATAGAACTAAAATTTTGTACAAACCTCCTATAAAAACTTGCTAAACCATGGAAGCTTCTTCCTTCATTAGCATTTGTAGGCATGGGTCATCCTCTAATTTGCTTACCTTTTTCTTTATGAACACTAACTCCCATAATCTTGTTGACGACTCTACAGTCCACACACATGTGCCAGGTCCCATCCTTCTTTGGTACCAAGATAGCATGAACTGTACATGGGCTAAGACTTTCCCTCACAAAGTCTTTCTGCATCAAGTCCTCTACTTGCCTTTGAATCTCCTTGACCTTTTCAGGAACAGTTCTATAGGCTAGTTGGTTTGGAATCATAGCACCAAGGATATAATCAATTTGGTATTTAATGCCTCTTATAGGAAGCAAACTTATTGCTGGTTCTCTAGGAAACACATCATCCAATTCCTGCAACAAAGATTCAACCACACTAGGAAAAGAAGAGTTATGATTGTTAGTAAAATAAATATCCTTGTACATGAGACAAGAACTTGATCCTTTACCCTTAAAACACGCTTGACCTCCTCTTTTTGTGAGTAAATACATAAACTTTATTTTTTTTCTTTATTTTTTTATTTTCTTTCTTTTCACTCTTTTTTTTTTTAAATTTCTACTTTTTCTTCACTCTTAATTTTATCTCTCTTTTTCCTTTCTTGATTTTCTAATTCTTTTTCTCTCATTTTAAGTTCTTTTGAAATTTTTATTTGGTCAAAATAAGCCTATTTTGGTTTAGGATCTTCCTTCTCATTAGACTAATTAAACTTCCAGGATGAACTAGAAGCATATTTGTGATATTTACGAGTGCTCTTAGATTTGAGTTATCTTTCCACCTGAATAGCTTTATAAAGTAATTCATCCATCTCCACATAATATTTTTGCTCCACCACATCAGTTATCTCTCTTTTTAGCCCTCCAATAAATCTTGTCATAGTGATTTCTCTGTCCTCATCCATATTGGCTCTTATCATGGCAATTTCCATCTCCTTGTAATAATCCTCAACACCTATGATGCCTTGAGTAAGACTTTGTAGTTGTTTTTGGTGCAAGTCCCTATGATAGTAACTTGGCACAAATCTTCTTCTTATGGATACTTTCACCTCTTCCTCGGATAGGTCTCTCTCCGTACCTCCTCCTATTAAGCACAAACTGATCCCACCAAATATTAGCATAATCATTAAAAGATATAGTGGCTAGTTTTACCTTTTCCTCTTTTGAGTAATTGTGATGATCATCAAACATATGCTCCACTTTTCTCTCTCACTCAAGATAAGTTTAAAGTTCAATCTTGCCTTGGAATGGTGTAAGGGAAAATTTCATACTCCCCAAGTTGTTATCCTTTTCTTCTTGATATCGTCTTCTTTCCCTCAAACTTTGATTGTCTGATTCTAAGTTCTCCCCCCAATCTGCTTCTTCATTACGGTGAAGTAATCTTCGGGGACTACTTCATCGAGAAACCCGAGACTACCTCCTCCTCGAACAACCCTCCATATCATCCAACCTTCTGTTTATTAATATTTTAAGATCCGTTTCATTTTGATGGAGTTCACCACTCATGTTGGCAATGCTGCAAATTGATCAAAATAAATAAATATAATAAAACCTCACAAATCATTTCCTTAGTGTTTACCCTTAATATTGATGCTCTTCACTCGTGTTTACATTCGAATGGGCTTTTTCTATAACGCTCTAACCAACTCTTGCCTTTTACCTCTCGATTCTCCTTATAAGCCCTTGAACCAAGAACTTCACAAGTTGATGTTCTCACAGATAACGAAAGAGTCACGGATACATAAGATGAATAGGGTACGGAATAATGGTCAAAGAAATAAGACCTCAAATATTATATTGAATGAAGACTATTTTTTTTATATCAATTATCTTCAATTCTTTTTTTTTAATTTCTATCATAACTTCTTCTTTTTTAATTTCTATCACAATATTTTTTTACTTCTTGTTTTTTTTGAATTTTAATCATAACTTTTATTTATTCTAGGGAATATTTGGTAGATAGAAACTTTAATGCTATAAGAGACAAAGATATAAATTTGGTTTAGAGAATTTATGGGGTAGGTAATAGAGAAAAAAAAAGGCTCAAGCAAAAGATGAACAGGAACAAGAAGGATAATGGAAAACAAGAGACACGAATAAAAAAAAATAAGGGATAGATGACACCGATTCCAAGAGTCGAAGCTCTAATGCGAAATGATATGATTCACCCTACGCGAATGAATCAAAATGTGGAAATGATAATGGAATGTCTTGAGAATCAGGATAAGATAAGATAAGATAAGATAAGATGAGATAAGATAAGATAGGAAAAGATAAGATAAAGTAACCCGACACGAAGCATGACCTACCAAAGAGCACCGAAGTTATCAAGAGGAACGTGACCCTTACCGTGACCTGCCGGAAGAACCAATGTTATCAATGATAGTTCTTTGCTCAAGAACCAAGGGAATTAACTCACACAAAGATGAAAACTCTCAAAGAGAAATGCTATTATTCATCAAAATTTGTCTTTTCACTAAATTCCTACCTCCTATTGTATAGATAACCTAATCTAGTATAAAAAGATAACAAATATGATGAAATCCTAATTAGATTGCAATTTGATTTGTAATCTACTAAAAGGATAATATAAAGATAACAAATAAGAAATTATAATTAGATTGCAATTTGAATTGCAACTAATTTAAAACATACAACTCGTAAATAGATATCAAATCCTAATGCGATCTATAGCAAATCATAAAGCTTATCACTTAAGATCTTTAATGATATGACTACATAAATTAACCCTTGTTGGAATTGGCCTTGGATCTACATAGTATTTTTCTTGAACTTCTTTGATGAGACCTTTAAGTGCTTGTTCCATACTTTTGGTCCTATTTCTCGTCATAGGACATTCCATACCTTGTAAATAATCTTTTAGATAATCTCTTTTGCTTATCATGGTGCCCACGTTCACATCAGTAGGTTTTAAGTTCAATTCCAAGTTAATGGATCTCATGGTATAATTTTTCTTATTCCTTTATGGCTTTTAATATATGAGTCCAGATCTGGACTCTTGACAAAAACAATCTCATAAACAAAGATTTTTAAGAAAAGACATAACCAAGTTTCTAACTTTGAACATAAAAATCTTAAGGAAAGAACCTTTCATGGCAAACAAGTGTAGATTTACTAGATCTACTCCAAGATCTATCAATCCCTTACTTTTAACACTTAAAACTTTTCTCAGAAACTAAAATCTTTCCCAAAACATAAAAATTTAGTTTTAAGAAATTTTAACCAATTAAATTGCTCCAAAGGTTGGTAGAAGCACTTTAATCCATCAAAACTTATCTTTTATTTTCAAAAATCACTAAAAATGTGTGATTATCATATTAACCATTCAAGGGCAGTTTTGAGCTTGAATGAGATCAAACAAAATCCATAGAACTTAGATAATGATTCACAAAGAAGAAGAAAATTAAACCATAATACAAGATTAAATCTTAGAAAAATACAAGGTAAAATCCTACTTATTAAAGACTTTATGATGGGTTTGGTCAAGCTTTTATGGCTGATATTTCTTCTCCTTTGTCAGTCCACACAAGATCTTCGAGTGGTGGTGGTGGGGCTTTGTGGTTTTGTCTTGATTTAACTTAAACATCAAAGTTGGAAGATTAAGCTTAGTGTATGATTTTAGGTTTTTGAGATAGATTAAGTTTAGAGAACATTTAGAGAGTTTCTCTAAGTGTTTATAAGATGTTGACTAAGTTTGAGAACATCTTTCCCAAAGAAATACCCATAGGGTTTCCACCCTTGAGAGGCATAGAATACCAAGTTGACCTAATTCCTAGAACCTCTCTTCCCAATAGGCCAACCTATAAGAGTAACCTTAAGGAAACTAAAGGAATACAAAGACAAGTAGAGGAGCACCTAGGTAAGGATTGGGTGAGGGAAATGCTCAGCCCTTGTGATCTGTCAGTCCTACTAGTCCCCAAAAAGGATGGTAGTTGGAGGATGTATGTTGATTGTAGAGCCATCAACCAAATCACTATTAGGTATAGAAATCCTATACCTAGGTTAGATGACCTTAAAAGATCTCCATTGGTCTTGCATCTTCTCCAAAATCGACCTTAAGTAAAGCTATCATCAGATTATAATGGGAAAAAGGGTGGAGTGGAAGATGACCTTAAAACTAAATCTAGACTGTGTGAGTGGTTAGTCATGCCTTTTGGTCAAACCAATGCTCCAACCACATCTTTAAGACTCATGAGCCATGTGCTGATGGACTTGATAGCAAAATGTGTGAGAGTGTATTTTGATGATATCTTAATATACTCCAAGTCTCAAAAGGAGCATTTAGAACATGTAAGGGAAGTTCTCTTAATCCTTAAAGAAGAAACTTTATGTGTTAATTTAGAAAAATGTTCCTTTTCCTTGGACCAGGTTATCTTCCTAGGATTTTTCATTTTCAAACAAAGGGTCCAAGTTGATCAAGAAAAGGTCAAGGCCATCCAAGGTTGACCTATTCCCTAAAATATACGAGAAGTTAGGAGTTTCCATAGGTTGGCTAGCTTCTATAGCAGGTTTGTCAAACATTTTAGCACTATTTCTTCTCCTTTAAATTATTTAGTTAAGAAGAATGTTAAATTCCATTGAGGGATAAACAATAACAAGCCTTTGATACAATTAAATAGAGCTTCGTTAAGGCTCCAGTTGTAGCTTGACACGCTCGTCGCAAACGCGCAAAAATAATTTCTAGATTTCCCCCAAACTATTGGTATAGTATAAGGTGCAACCTAGGTCATCTCCCAAAGACCATTTCAGATTCTTAAGCAAATAAGGAGAAAGTTAGAACAAGGGGATTTTGGAAAGATTTGATATGAAGTTCTAAATGCAAAATACAGAATGAAATTAATTTCACTTAACAATTATCATCTCAAGGAATTCAGAGGCTATTTTCTTAACTAATCATTGATCACTAAAATCATGCATTGTGTTTATCAACCTAGGATCATCTGGAACCCCTAAAATGATCCTTGAATTCTCTACTGAGAAACCTCTCAGAATTTAATTGATTATGATCAACAAGATTTAGTAACCACTTAATCTTTTATCTAAACCAATTTCACAATCAGAATTCAGTTGAAGTAAGTAATAAAATGAAAACCTTCAATTCAATTACTTAATTTCTACTCTTCAAACTTTTGGAAAATGATTTACCAATCAAAAACTGATAAGCATAGATTTCATAAATAATTATCTCTCACTTTTATCTCATTAAGACTTCTTATATGTTCAATTAAGTGATCTTATGAGTTTGGGTTCATATGAAGTTTAATTGAATTTCTTTGCTTACCCGATTAAAATGACACTATTATAGTATTTTGAGCATAATAGGACTTTTAGACATCCAAAAATCATGAAATCTGTCTTGAATGAAAGCTTAAAGAAGTGTCCACAGTTACAAAGCAAGATCAGACTCTGAATGGGATGTTTAAGACTCCGAAATTATCTCAAAAGATGAGATAGTGTTGCTAATGTGGAATTTGAACAGTGTGTAAAGATCCGACCATATCTTGAGCTACAGAAGTCATATTGAGATGAAATCAAATCTGTCGGATAGCTAAGATCCGGGGCTACAACTTTTATTCAGACATGAAGTTCTAATTCGGACATGTGAGCATCCGAAATTGCGATGCAAGAAAGTCAAAATTGTTGTGCTAATTGGTGACAAAAATTCAAAAGTGTTTTGCATTTTCAACAAAGCCCATGTGAAAACAATAAAAGGGTAGAAAAGTAATATCCTAGTTGGTGACTTTCTGAAGATGATGCCTCACAAATCCTCTATAAATAGAAGGGTTTACAAAAGGAGAAACACACCATTTTGGAGATTAACTCCAATACCATTTTCTTTCTTTCTTTCTTTCTTTCTTTCTTTCTTGTTAGTTTTGCCTCCTTCATGGAAGGCTTAGGTTTTCTTTCTTGTTAGTTTGCCTCCTACATGGAAGGCTTAGTTTTTCTTTATTGTTAGTTGCCTCCTACATGGAAGGCTTAGGATTTATTTGTTGTTAGTTGCCTCCTACATGGAAGGCTTAGGATTTATTTGTTGTTAGTTTGCCTCTTTCTTTGTTGTTAGTTTGCCTCCTTCATGGAAGGCTAGGTTTGTATTTTCAATTCAAGGATTCAAGCTATTTTCATTTTAACTTTGAGGTCTTGATCTTTATTTACATGCTTATTAAGTGGTTTCTACTCTACTTCACTATATCTTCAATTTTGTTCTTTAATCAAAGTTTGATCGGTTGACGTATTTTGATTAATGAATAATTGATTTATAATTGGTTTTTGATTGGTAAATCATTTTCCAAAAGTTTAAAAAGTAGAAATTAAGTAATTGAATTGAAGGTTTTCATTTTATTACTTACTTCAACTAAATTCTGATTGTGAAATTGGTTTAGATAAAAGATTAAGTGGTTACTAAATCTTGTTGATCATAATCAATTGAATCCTGAGAGGTTTCTCAGTAGAGAATTCAAGGATCATTTTAGGGGTTCCAGATGATCCTAGGTTGATAAACACAATGCATGATTTTAGTGATCAATGATTAGTTAAGAAAATAGCCTCTGAATTCCTTGAGTTGATAATTGTTAAGTGAAATTAATTTCAGTCTGTATTTTGCATTTAGCACTCAATATTGCATCTTTCCAAAATCCCCTTATTTTTGCACGTTTGCGACGAGCGTGTCAAAAACTAATTATAAATCAATTATGCATTAATCAAAATACGTCAACCGATCAAACTTTGATTAAAGAATAAAATTGAAGAATATAGTGAAGTAGAGTTGAAACCACTTAATAAGCATGTAAATAAAGATCAAGACCTCAAAGTTAAAATCAAAATAGCTTGAATCCTTGAATTGAAACTACAAACCTAGCCTTCCATGAAGGAGGCAAACTAACAACAAAGAAAAACTAAGCCTTCCATGAAGGAGGCAAACTAACAAGAAAGAAAAACTAAGCCTACCATGAAGGAGGCAACTAACAATAAAGAAAAACTAAGCCTTCCATGAAGGAGGCAAACTAAGAAGAAAGAAAGAAAGATGGAAAGTGGTGTTGGAGTTAATCTCCAAGTGGTGTTTTTCTCCTCTTTTAAACCCTTCTATTTATAGAGGATTTTTGAGGCATCATCTTCAGAATGTCACCAACTAGGATATTACTTTTCTACCCTTTTATTGCTTTCACACGGGCTTTGTTGAAAATGCAAAACACTTTTGAATTTTTTTTCACCAATTAGCACAACAATTTTGACTTTCTTGCACCGAAATTTCGGATGTTCACATGTCTGAATTAGAGCTTCACGTCTGAACACAAGTTGTAGCCCTGGATCTTAGCTGTCCAACAGATTTGATTTCATCTCAATATGACTTCTGTATCTCAAGATATGGCTGGATCTTTGCACACTGTTCAAATTCCACGTCAGCAACACTATCTCATCTTTTGAGATAATTTCGGAGTCCTAAACATCCCATTTAGAGTCTGCTCTTACTTTGTAACTATAGACACTTCTTTAAGCTTTCATTCAAGATAGATTTCATGATTTTTGTATGTCTAAAACTCCTATTATGCTCAAAATACTATAATAGTGTCGTTTTAATCGGGTAAGCAAAGAAATTCAATTAAACTTCATATGAACCCAAACTCATAAAATATGACAAAGACCACTTAATTGAACATATAAGAAGTCTTAATGAGATAAAAGTGAGAGATAATTATTTATGAAATTTATGCTTATCATACCCAACTTTGAAAAATCCTTTGAGCTAGAATATGATGCCACTAATATAGGGATTGGAACAATGTTGATTTAAGAAGGGAACCCCATTTAATGAAAAGAGCTATACACTCTAGTTAGGGCCCTGTAAACTTAGAAACATTACTTGTTGTACAAGGAATTATTGATTCATAGTGACCATGAGTCATTAAAGTACCTTAAGGTTGAATAAAAGGCATGCTAAATGGGTAGAGATCCTATAGAAATTCCCTTATGTCATTAATCGTAAAAATAGGATAATAATAAGGTAGTTGATGTACTCTCTAAGAGTCATAACTTCTCTTGGACCTTTAAGAGGAGCACCCTCAGGCCTAACCTATCTCTTCCTTGGCCCTTCATATGTTACAATAGGATTTAGATGCTTGTATTTTAGGAACTAGCAGGCCCAAATATGTATAAGATTAGACCTATTTTCCTATAAGCTTTTGCTAAGCTTTCTAGGCCTAACTTGGCCCATTTCTTAAGCTACCTCAACGAGGGATGATGGACTTATTTTAGGCTCCATGAGAGACCTAAAATCAAGCTCTAAGCGGCTCCCAAAGTCTTCCTATGCACTCATGCTGCTGGGCACCACTTTTGTCTATATAAAGGAATCTTTATATGTATTTTCAAACTTATGAGTCAATAATCATATTTGTGAGTTTTTAAAGAGTTCTTTCTCTCCTTCTCTCCTCTATCCGAGCTTGAGGCTAAAGAACCTGTCCTTATCCATGGAGTCTCCTATGGTGGTAGAGGGGATGTTTATCCTCTCATGAGGTGGTGCCTCTATGAAAATGTATGAAGATCAAGAGTTCCTCCTCCTTATTCTCTTCCATTTTAACCTCCATTGACCAACATCCTCTTCTTCTCCAAGATCTACATCACAAGGTCTGCTGGTGCTGTCGTCTTTCTAACTGGTATTCAATAATATGCGTGTGCATCATTTCTACGGGGGAAGACGATGAGTTCCTCCAAGAAATCCAAGGTAGGACTTCAAGTATGAGGGTTCCTAAATGAATGCAACCCTTGACCAGCCTAGTGTGTCCAAATATCTCTTCATCTGCCCCTTCACTCCCTAGGTTTGTAAAGACTCCTTCTCAAGGATCTTAACGGAGTTGAACATGAACACACTTAGCCTCTCAAGTTATGACTACATAGTAAGGACGCCAATCCTGGGTATCGAATAAGCCAGACCTTGTGAAGGCCCAACCTGTTCAACATTTAAGGTAACTCTTCTCTATTAGGTTTAGGGAGGCATTTTGCCGCAAAACAAAATATTTAAAATTAGTTGAGATAATATTAGCATGACCATTAAGTAATGAGCATAGTCATGCTTCAAAGTAATTACAAAAGTCCATGAATTTTCATATCCATGCAAACAAGGTACACAATCGTGCTATATTCCATAGAACACATCAGATAAATACACACAACCATGCAAAGCAAGGGCTCTACCATGCTAAACAAGAAAAATTGCTAAGATAATAATTGGCACAATAGTACCAATTATAGGCTTGACCATGATGAGTGATCATGCCTAAAAAATGAGGATTTTACATGAATGTCCACACATTGGAAAGGTTGTGCTCATAACATAAACCTTGAAATAATGAATTTTCATAATTATACAAACAAGGGGGCAGTCGTCCTCATAGCACAAACCTAAAAATGATGAATTTTCATGATCATACAAACATAAGGATTATTATGCTTATGAGATATTAGTTTCAATTTTAAAGAAGAATAACGATGTAGTAAGGGGCACAACCGTGCTAAACTCATATCCAGTGCTAGCTTATGAATTTGCATGGCTATGTACTCATGTAATGGCCATGCTAATCAGATTCTACCAAATTATTAAACATTTTTTAATTTTTTTTCTAGCCTCATGTTTAACATTTTCTCCTGTGGAAATGCAAAACCAAAATATGCTAAAACTAAGGCATGTGGTAGGCCTATGGAGGAGAGATGAATTGAGTTAGAGAATCATAAAGAAAAATCCATGTGAATTAGAGTTAATAAGGAAAAAATGAGTAATGCGTACAATTACCTAAGCTCCTATTTAAAATTACTTAAGGGTCAATACAGTCGTGCTGAAATATGGCACGATTGTGCAACATAG
This sequence comes from Canavalia gladiata, assembly GCA_037954105.1. Classification (NCBI taxonomy): domain Eukaryota; kingdom Viridiplantae; phylum Streptophyta; class Magnoliopsida; order Fabales; family Fabaceae; genus Canavalia; species Canavalia gladiata. The sequence goes on along the minus strand of CM075662.1, from coordinate 14,901,689 downwards.
TTAAGTATGCTCATACCAAAAGTAGCATGATCTTGCAGCGAAACTTTAAATATCAACACGACCATGATTGGTTTGGCATAGTCAGACTCCATTTACAGCACAATTATGCTAAAAGTGAGCATTACCTTGTAGCAGAGTTATTTTCTGACAATGTAATGCAAATAGGGGCATGAACATGATCTTCTCTTTTTATTTTTTCAAAATAAAGATCTTGAAAGTCTCCCAATTTCCCTTTGTGAGTTCCAACACCCTAAACGGGAGGTATTCTATGTACTTTATATGGGCCACTCCATGATGCGTATAAAACATGATTCTAAACACTATATGTCAAGTTTTACCCATGGGAAAGTATACTCATCGGTGTAGAAAAAGGATATTTGGAAGCCCCAATGTCGATCCCACATGGACTATGCCAACACTCTATAGAATAAGTTTAAATTCCATCTTTTGAGCTCACCAGGAAAGGGTTTTTGTACAAGTGTAAGAGATAAAAATAAGAAAATATAAATAAAGAAAGATAAAAAATAGATAACACAAATGTGGACTTATGGATAAGTATGAGACTCTGGAACCCCTTATAATGAAAAATAAAAAAGATAACACGAATGATTTAAACATCAATTACTAACCACATGTTCTAATGCTATTACAATCCAATGATCATGTAATAGTAATAATCTTTCCCTTAGGTATGACCCTTAATTATCATGCATGGTAAATAAATAAGAGATGCATAAAGACATTTGGATTTGTTAAATTAATAATTGGTTAGAAGCTTAGGAAACCAATGGATTCTCAAAAACTCGTACACTTAGTTACCTTATGATTCCATTAATTAGAGGATGGTACGATTGCTACTCCCAACCAACTTAGTGATCAACAAGAGTAGCTAATTCTCATTAATGGATTAAGTGTAATAATGCAACATAATTGGATAAAGAACCAAACAATCATTCATAATGAAACTAAATAATTATTCATGAAGGAAAATGGGGTTCAACTAGTTACATCACAAGGTTCACCAAACCCCCATTCCAAGCATTCTAAGAGATGGCAGACATAATTTTGATGAAAGTTTATGGTTGGAGCGTTATAACCTCCGTCCCTACAGCATTTGCATGGCTGTTTTTTAGGAAGATGTTTGAAGTTATACCTATAAGGTATGTTTTGTAATATAGCTGGATGACTGTACTTTAATTAATCAGTATGTATTTTTGTGTCATAGTATATGTGATAATGTACAAAGTAGTAGTAACTGTTCATGTATTTAGGTGTGTAAAGGAATAGATTCTTTTTCTTAATTTAACTTATTTGAACCAAGTATGTATAAATATGGATTATGTAACTATAAAGTTTGTATATTTTCTAATATTACTGTATTTATGATAACTTATAATTCTATTCAATAGAGAGAAGTAGAAAACCGGTAAAAGCAACATACACAATTTATTCATTGAAGGGGAGCAAGGACGTCTGCTTATTTATTTTGTCATAAGACAATTATTCTGACGAGGCTTGCATTTTTGACTAAGATGTTTTAAAAAAAATTACCTTATTTTCAGTAATAGTAATTTTCTAAAGATTTCGCATCACGAAGTAACAGCTTAATAATGAAACAATGTGTGTTGTAACACCCTTAAATTTCTATAATGAACTTTTGCAACTACAAATAGTCCCTAGAGTGAAACTAAGTAGGATTAGGAACCAAAAATAAAGAAATTAGAATGTTTGGTGCAAATAACAAAAATGCCCCTCCACCTGGGCAACCCAAATAGTGTACCAGAGAAATGTGAAACATAAGTAAAAGACATTCTAACGGATTAGAAACATCATGGATGACAAAAAGTAGTGATAAAAGCTTAGAAAACAAAGAAAGGACAAAAACACCTTAAGAAAACCCCAAAACGCCCCTAGAAAAATAGCAAATGATCTTAGATTAACATGGGAATGAATAAAAAAGTGTTAGAATTATCAGAGGAATAATTTGGAAAATTTTTCGGTAATGCTGAGAAAAATTATGAAAATTCCCCTAGAAGGCTACGATGGTAAGAAAGTGTGAGAAACAAGCCATGAGTGGGCCCCATATTGGGTTGCCCAAAATTCAGCATGTGGAAAACTTGGTGGTGACTCACCAAGTCAAGTCTCAAGTCAACCATAAAAGGAAAAAATAATTAATATTAAAATTTCTTTAACTATGTTTTAGATTAATTAACCTTGATTAATTAAAATTTAACCATGTTTAGGTTAAGTTAAACATGATTAGTGATAAACTCATCATCATTAACACTAATCAAAATCTAAAAGGATAATTTCTTGAATTTTGAATTATTTTGAAAAATAGGAAAATCCATGGAAAATTGCCAATATACCTTTAAGTGAAAAATTAATCCATGGTTTGATTTTCTTTCTTTTGTGGATCCTTTCTCTAAAATTCATGGATCTCTTTTTGTTTTAACGATGAGGGCTCAATATTGCATTTGAATAATTCAAAACAAGCACCACCATTTATTTGTGATTTTTGAATAGAAATATGAAGTTTGGATGGTTTAAAGTGCTTCTAAACATAGAAGAAATTTAATCAGTGGAAATTGTTTTAAAATTCATTTTGGTGCTTTGGGCAGTTTTGAGAACTCATGAGTAAAATTTTTGAAGTGCTCTTGGTAGGAGATATATGGATCTTAGAGTAGATATTGTGGATCTACACGTTGTTGTATGGAAAAAATGTTATGTTGTGGATCTTGTGATTTTTCTACTTATGATGGACTTATGCAATCTCTGGACCAGATCTGAACCCATGAACATAATTGTTAAAATTGAAAGAAAAGTTATTCTCTAAGTTCCAAAAGCTTGCTTTGGATTTAAAAGTTACTAAGTAAAAGTGGGAATTTTGGACCTAAATATGGCATAAGCTTTACAAGGCACTGAAGGATAAAATTTGTGTAAATTTTCATAATTATCACAAATCATGTAATTAGGTTCTAAATGAAGTAAATTAGCCTTTGAATGAAAAGAATTTCAACTAAAAATGGCAAAAATCTCTAAGTGTACATTTGGCCACCCTAGGGCAACTTAAAGAAAAACAAGCTTAAAAATTGGTTAAAGGTGTATTAAGGGCTCTTATTAAGTAAATGAATTAATTAGAGGTATAATTAACACTTAATAATGCCTAAGTCTATAATCACCAACGTAGATAAAATAAGGACAATTCCATAATTAGTAGTTAAACTAGAGTCCAAGAAGGCATAAAATTGGTAACCAAATTGAACCATGACTTAGGTAGAGAAGGAATGTGAACTCGGCCATGACCTTAGAATTAGGGGAGAAAACCTTAAAATCCACTAAACTTTGTCAAACTTGAGGTCTAAACTTTAAATACAAGAAGTGTGCAACCAAAGTCAACTAGGGTTAACAAAAGAAACCTTAAATCTTTGAAGGTGGCATTCGGCCACTATGATTTAATTGACTAAGAAAAAGTTTTAATTCCTAACTTGACTAAATCTAGGACCCTTAGCAGGTAAGTATAATGGATTAAAAGTGCAAGAAAGCCTTAAGGAAACATAAGGGACAAGTTGGCCACTTAGAAATAGATGGATTTGGAAAAAGGTTTAATTCCTAACTACCATGAACTAAGAACTCTTGGACTATAATTAGAAGGGATTACAAGTGGGGAGTAGGTATTACAAAGATTAAAGAGTCATTTGGACATAGTCACTAAGATAGTAAAAAGAAAGTCAAGAAGTTACCATAAACTCAAGCCTACACCTAAGCATATAAAATATTGGTGTTTAGGAATAGAATATGAAGATTGGAAGATAGTTTAAGGCATTCAACCATGATCTTTAAGGATGGAGAAAAAGTTTTAAAGATTCCTAGGTTAGATAGTAATTAATGGATTAGTCTTCAATAGGTAAAAATAAACTCATAAGTCAAGGAAAAATAAACTAGAAGGCCTTAGAGACAAAGGATTTACATTCGACCGCTCTAGGATAAATAAGAAGAAAAGAGTTTGAAATCTTGGTTTAGGTATCTTAAGAATCCTTAATGTTAAATGAAGAATTAAAAGTTTAAAAGAAGCTTTGCAAAAGCATAGATAACCATTCAGCCATGTTTAAGTAAAATGTCTTAAACAATTTAAAATTTTTTTAACACTTAGCATTTGAACTAAGTATAAGTAGGACATGCATAAGACTTGAAAAACTAAAAAGTACAAAGAATAAAAACTTAAAAGGTCTCTTCGGCCCCTTAGAGTAAAATTCTAAGGTGTAAAAATTTCATGGAACTAATGTAACTTTGAGAAAAGGAAAGGTTGAGGAGCAACTTGGAAGGTTGAGAGAATTAAGTTCCTTGAGTCATTCCATCTTAAAAGTTAAAGACATAAATAAGTTTGTGATGTACTTGAACATGCAATGATGTTATGTAATTTACCAGTTAACTTGTAATGCTTTCATGAATGCACACTGCTTATGTAAGTTGAAATGCTAAATGATCATAAGAAGGAAAGGATGATGTTATGTATGAGAAGTATTTACGATTGATGATGTGATAGATGTTGAGATCTATGTGTGCATACCATATTGGTTAGAAATTGTTTAAGCACACATAAAAATTCAAAGCCATTATAAGGAACCTAAAAGGTTTAAGGGATCATTAAAACAAACTTATGTGAAAATGTTAGCTACTCTTAATATGTCTTGTGCACATCATATTCCAGAGGGCACTTAGAGCTCTTCTGAAGAGAAGGAAAAAAGGTTATCGTAGGAGACAAAAGGGTTCTCCAAAAATTCTTATACAATGAAGACAACAGGTTCTTCACACCTTATAATATAGGGACAACCACTTAGGAATGAGCTTATATCCTTAGTAGCAGAAGATGAGAGTAGAGACAGTGAGAAGATATTGTTTGAAAATTTTAATGCATGTCTATGTCTAAATATTTTCTCCAAAGTTGTGGGACTAGATCCATAATTTCCCAAAGTGTGGAATAGAGAAATGACAAATAAAGTCTAAGACATAGAATAATTTGAGTCAAATAATATCTTTAATATGATCCTAGACTTATGAAGTTTCAAATAGATATATGCATAAATAATAAGTTGTTTCTGTATAAAAATAACCCATTTCGATAGGATGTTTTTAAATAATAAAAGCAACCTTGCATGCATGAAATGATTTTTCTAATAAATTGAAGTGGCTACGATAAAAGTGATGACACTAAAAGTAGAATAGAAAACCTATTGTAAAACCTAGTTCCTCACTCCTTATCTTCCTACTTTCTTCCTAGACAACAACAATGTCTTTTACAATAGTGGTGGTATTTGTCGACATTAGTAACATGGGATGGACTGCTAACCCCCATGACCTTTTGATTACTACCTAACCAAGTGTTAGGATATACTTTTCTCTAGGACATCTCTTCCATACAGAAGTCTTAAGCCTGAACTTTAGCACCATGGGTTGTGCGATTCCCTTAGAGGCCTTTCATTCAAATGGAGTGTTTCCACCCCCTAAGTATCGGAGGCAGCAAACTGCAACTGCTAAGGAATATTCTTCCTCAAACGGGGAGACAGATCCCCAGGCTCCATCCCACCACCACAACTCATTAAACATGTGGTCCTTGCAAGGAAGCTCACCTTATCCGATGTCATACCTGACACGCTCGTCGCGAATGGGCAAAAATAATTTCTAGATTTTCCCCAAACTATTGGTATAGTATAAGGTGCAACCTAGGTCATCTCCCAAAGACCATTTCATATTCTTAAGCAAATTAGGAGAAAATTAGAACAGGGGGATTTTGTAAAGATTGATATTGAGTTCTAAATGCAAAATACAGAATGAAATTAATTTCACTTAACAATTATCAACTCAAGGAATTCAGAGGCTATTTTCTTAACTTATCATTGATCACTAAAATCATGCATTGTGTTTATCAACCTATGATCATCTGGAACCCCTAAAATGATCCTTGAATTCTCTACTGAGAAACCTCTAAGAATTTAATTGATTATGATCAACAAGATTAGTAACCACTTAATCTTTTATCTAAACCAATTTCACAATCAGAATTCAGTTGAAGTAAGTAATAAAATGATAACCTTCAATTCAATTACTTAATTTCTACTCTTCAAACTTTTAGAAAATGATTTACCAATCAAAAACCAATTATAAATCAATTATGCATTAATCAAAATACGTCAACCGATCAAACTTTGATTAAAGAATAAACTTGAAGAATATAGTGAAGCAGAGTAGAAACCACTTAATAAACATGTAAATAAAGATCAAGACCTCAAAGTTAAAATGAAAATAGCTTGAATCCTTAAATTGAAACTACAAACCTAGCCTTCCATGAAGGAGGCAAACTAACAACAAAGAAAGAGGCAAACTAACAACAAAGCAAAACTAAGCCTTCCATGTAGGAGGCAACTAACAATAAAGAAAAACTAAGCCTTCCATGTAGGAGGAAACTAACAATTAAGAAAAACTAAGCCTTCCATGTAGGAGGCAAACTAACAAGAAAGAAAAACTAAGCCTTCCATGTAGGAGGCAAACTAACAAGAAAGAAAGAAAGATGGAAAATGGTATTGGAGTTAATCTCCAAGGAGGTGTGTTTCTCCTCTTGTAAACCCTTCTATTTATAGAGGATTTTTGAGGCATCATCTTCAGAAAGTCACCAACTAGGATATTACTTTTCTACCCTTTTATTGCTTTCACATGGGCTTTGTTGAAAATGCAAAACACTTGAATTTTTGTCACCAATGAGCACAACAATTTTGACTTGCTTGCAGCGCAATTTTGGATATTCACGTGTCCGAATTAGACCTTCACGTCTGAACCAAAATTGTAGCTCCGGATCTTAGCTGTCCAAAAGATTTGGTTTCATCTCAATATGACTTCTGTATCTCAAGATATGGCCGGATCTTTTCACTCTGTTCAAATTCCACGTCAGCAACACTATCTCATCTTTTGAGATAATTTCGGAGTCCTAAACATCCCATTTAGAGTCTGCTCTTGCTTTGTAACTGTGGACACTTCTTTAAGCTTTCATTCAAGACAGATTTCATGATTTTTGGATGTCTAAAACTCCTATTATGCTCAAGATACTATGATAGTGTCATTTTAATCGGGTAAGCAAAGAAATTCAATTAAACTTCATATGAACCCAAACTCATAAAATATGACAAAGACCACTTAATTGAACATATAAGAAGTCTTAATGAGATAAAAGCGAGAGATAGTTATTTATGAAATTTATGCTTATCAAATTCCCCCACACTTATCTTTTGCACATCTCGGGCAAACTTAAGTTAAGGATTGGTGACTACTTTTTTTTTTTTTTTTTTGAAAGAACATCAAAGTTTTGAGTTGATTTCTCAAGAATTCACAAAATTTTATGAAGCATTCTTTCATCACATTTTTGAAATTACTTAGAAAGGCAACTTTAATTTGAAAAACATAGATTGAGAAAGATAAAACCTCACATGATATACTCTGAATCTCTCAAGTGTTTGATTTGGTAAGTGTTTCTCTCAAATTCAATCCATGAAAGATGAACTATCATAGGCTTGCATATCTTCTACTTCTCTACTACTATGTACACATGCAATGCACAAATCAAGAGGTCTTTATTTTGGTTATAACGGGATTAGAAAGATGAAATGATATATTGAAGAGATACAATGTTAGACCAAGGAAAATGGTGAGGATTGAGAACTGAGTCTAAGTGCAAGTGTGAGAAACAGATATTACTTCTTCATTCTTTTTTTTTATTTTTTTTTTCAATATAATAGTTTATTTATTAATTTCTTGCTTTAGTTTTTTTTTTCAACCATGATATTGATGAACACAACAATAATCTCCCCCACACTTATTGAAACACTTATGGTATGATAAATCCAGTATTCGTCACCTTCTATGGTCAAACAAAGTTTTTTTTTTTTGTTTTTTGTTTTATTTGTGGTGAGCTAAAAAGAAGAAAAGGCTAATTGGCTCAAAGGGCTGATCAAAGGATAAAATTATATGGTTTGGTTATTTGGCCAAGTGGTTTGTTCAAGAAAAACAGTGCCTCAATCATTTTTGTACAATTCATGTAAAAATGTAGCTTCAAAAAGAATCAATGCAAGTTCTGAAGTAACATATTCCATGGATGAAAATCACACAAGAAAGAAAATAATAATAAGGCTCAAAATCTCACAGGTAATATATTTATCAAATCTAATCTATCCAGTTCAAATATGTGTTGCCAAACTAATTCATCTCGAAATGTAAATCATTTTGCTTCAATTATTTTATGAAATCTACAGAAAAACATACTTCCACATTCAAAATTTTTTAATTTTTTTTTTAATCATAAGATGCGTATCAAGAGTCAAGTGCAACTCCTCAAAGCAAGTTTATGATTCTAACCTAATTTTTTAGTTTTTTTTTTGTTTTTTGTTTTTTGTTTTTTTTGTTTTGTTTTTTGGGTTTTTTTTTTGGGTTTTTTTTTAGATATCGGACCATTCTCCCCCTAACCTATCCAAGACATTGTCCCCAATGTCTTAGATGGAATTTCATATAACAGGAAAAGAAATGTAAGAAAACCACCAAAGTAAGGAAAAGTTATAACCGAAGAGTGGTATCTGGTTCTCTTTTGTCTCTGCCATCCTGATTTGGTTGGTTCACCAGCTGCATTGCTTGACTGAGCTCAGATGTAGGATTTTGCAAAATCTCAAGTAGCTGCTCAACAGTTGAAGCAGATACTATGATGTTGCGCATGGATTGTGGCATGAACTCCTGCTCTACTGCATGATCTAAAAAGGATATCAAACCATTATAAAAGCCATTAATATTCAAGAAGCCCAAAGGTTTTTTATGAAAATTCCGATAGGCCCAAAATATAATGGTAAAAATTTCTTCCATTGTTCCAAGACCACCAGGTAATGCAATAAATGCATTAGAATTAATCAACATGTGTCTCATACGGTCATGCATGGTTGCAACCTTCAATTCAGTACCCAGGGTGAAGTAGGAGGTGCTCCCATGTTTTAAGCCAACACCTAAGACGTTACGCCCCTTTGTGAGTGCAGATCCTGCAACACATCCTTTTAAACCCTGAATCCCTCCCCCATAAACAAGATTGATTTTTCTTGCAGCTAATACCTTACCAAGGGTATAAGCTGCATGTTGAAATTCTCCATCCTTTCCAAGGTTAGACCCACCAAAAACACAGATAGTATTGATCCTATCCATATAAGATGTTTCTGTCTTTTTTGAAAAAATATGTCATAGAGGTTGATAATTTATAGGGACTCAATATCAGACAAGGAGATCGCTTGAATAGTGCGAGATCAGGATTTGGTAGCAAAAGTTTGAATTTTTGTTGCAAAAGTTTGAATTTTTGTTCAAGGAAAAAGGTGAATGTCAGAAGGGAAAGACTTTAAGCAGGGGTGAAAATTTCAAAAAATGGTGGCCCAATAAATTGAAAAGACAATGTAAATGACAAATATACACGCGTAAGAATGAACAGTAGTTGTGATTGTGGCTCACATCTTCCTCTGGTTTTACGTCCAGTAACGGCTGAAACGCCTTCTAAGAGTCGAGGATGTGCTTCCCATTCAGTTTTCTTGTAAACTGACAACAGGGACTTTTAAAGTCAGATTCCGAAGACTATAACGTGCTTTTTCCTTACGGAACAGTTCAAACAAATCAAGAAGAACTCCTTGAACATGCCCACTAGGATGCGTCTCAAGAGTCTGAATGATATCATCCAATGACTCCTTACTCAGTCCATCCTTTATGAATTGAATTTTGTCCTCTCGATTTCTTGAAACCATTCCAGGGTTCTTACATCTTGTGTTACAGGTCCATCTTGCACACCTATAGCAAACTCCAATTCTTTTTGCCCTTCTCTTCTTTGCATAGGAACTTCTTCCCATACCTGGCATGTTTTTAACAAATGATTCTTGAAATTCACCTGCTAAACGTACCTTAGCTTCAATGATCCAACAGACATCTTCTGGAAGGCCTAAGAGTGTTAATGCCCTCAATCGTTCAAGTCTGCAATTGTAAATGTCTTTAAGAAAATTTCTGGGGAGAGTAGGGAACAAAATTTTGATCCTGGTGAGAGCTTTCTTCATTTTTTTCTTAAAACACTCAAGTTATTATTCCTGCAAGCTCAATGTAGTGTAATAGTTGGGATGATTTAAGAGGTGAAGAAGGAAGTTGAGAGATTAGTTGAAACTTATAAGTGAGGAATGTGAGAGAGGGAGAGAGAGAAAGAGAGAGAGAGAGAGAGAGAAAGAGAGAAAGAGAGAGAGAGAGAGAGAGACTTCTCTTGAATTTATTGCTAGTGTGTGGCATTGTGCAAATGCACTTCTTCTACCGTGTGCTTTTGAAAACCTTCGAAAAATGGTTTAAGACGATGTCCATTCACCTTGAAGATTTTTTCAGTTACCTCATTTTTTATTTCCACTGCACCATAAGGAAAAACATTAGTAACTACAAATGGTCCTAACCATCTAGAGCGTAGCTTACCAGGCATAAGCTTTAGCCGAGAATTGAAAAGGAGAACTTTTTGTCCAACGGAAAACTCCTTTCTTGCCAAATTTTTGTCATGAAGAGCTTTGACCTTTTCTTTGTAAATTTTGGAGTTTTCGTATGCTTCCAATCGAATTTCTTCAAGTTCCTGCAATTGAAGCTTCCTATGGATTCCTGCTTGGTCTAGATCCATTTTGCATTTCTTTACTGCCCAAAATGCTCTATGCTCTAATTCAACTGGAAGATGACATGCTTTACCAAAGACAATCCTGTAGGGAGACATGCCAATGGGTGACTTGTAGGCTGTCCTATATGCCCATAACGCATCAACAAGGCGCAAGCTCCAATCCTTCCTGTTAGGCTGAACTGTTTTCTCTAAGATTTTCTTGATCTCTCGATTAGAAACTTCAGCTTGACCATTTGTTTGAGGATGATATGGGGTAGGGCTTCCATTGTGTGGTTGCAAAAATGAGTACCTTGGTCACTAATTAGAGCTCTAGGAATGCCAAACCTGCTAAAAATGTTAGACCTGATAAAATCTGCAACAACTCAAGCATCATCAGTACGAGTGGCTTTTGCCTCCACCCATTTTGAAACATAATCAACAGCTAACAGAATGTAAACAAAGCCAAAAGAGACAGGGAATGGACCCATAAAGTCTATACCCCATACATCAAATACCTCACAAAAGAGAAGTGGTTGTTGGGGCCTCTCATTTCTGCGCGAAATACTTCCTATTCTTTGGCACTGCTCACAAGTTATGCATAATCTGTGTGCATCACGAAATATTGTAGGCCAATAAAAGCCTGAGTCTAGTACTTTTCTAGCTGTCCGTTGTGGCCCAAACTGTCCACCACAAGCTAGGGAATGGCAAAAGGTAAGTACAGACTGAACTTCATGATCTGGAACACATCTTCTAATGATTTGATCACTACATGTCTTCCAAAGGTATGGCTCATCCCATATGTAGTGTTTGGCATCACTTTTCAACTTGGCAATTTGCGATTTGGTGAAGTGTTTGGGTATTTCTTTAGCAACCAGATAGTTTACCAAATCTGCATACCAAGGATCCTTCCCGTGCAAATGATAGAGATGCTCTTCTAGGAATGAATCTGCAATTGAAGTTTCTTCACAAGGTTGCTGGATCCGACTTAAATGATCTGCTACAAGGTTCTCTGCACCACTCTTGTCTTTGATCTCTAAATCAAATTCTTGCAATAGAAGCATCCAACGAATTAGTCTTGGCTTAGCATCTGCCTTCTTTAGCAAGTATTTCAGAGCTGCATGGTCAGAGAAGACAATAACTTTAGATCCAAGCAAATAGGAGCGAATTTTATCTAATGCAAACACAATTGCCAAAAGCTCCTTCTCAGTAGTTGTGTAATTGGATTGGGTTGCATCAAGTGTGCGAGAGGCATATGCAATGACATGAGATCTCTTGCTAACTCTTTGAGATAGTACAGCACCAAGGGCATAATTAGATGCATCACACATTAATTCAAATGGAAGCGTCCAATTAGGTGGTTGAATGATGGGAGTGGTTGTCAACCGCTTCTTTAGTTCATCAAATGAATCCTTGCATGCTTGATCAAACACAAATTTGGTATCTTTTTGTAGTAGTTTAGAAAGAGGTTGTGCAATCTTGCTAAAATCCTTGATGAATCTTCTGTAAAAACCTGCATGACCAAGTAAAGAACGTACTTCTCGCACAGAAGTGGGGTAAGGTAGAGAAGTAATAATGTCTATCTTGGCCTTATCAACCTCTAAACCTTTGCTAGATATCAAGTGTCCTAAGACTATACCTTCTGTTACCATGAAATGACATTTTTCAAAATTCAAAACCAGGTTAGTCTCAATGCATCTGTCCAAAACTATAGAGAGGCTTTCTAAGCATGCATCAAAAGAAGAACCATATACAGTGAAGTCATCCATAAACACTTCCATGCAACTTTCTAAGAGATCAGAGAAAATGCTTACCATGCATCTTTGAAAGGTTCTAGGGGCGTTGCATAGACCAAAAGGCATCCTTCGATAGGCAAAAGTACCAAAAGGACAAGTGAAGGTGGTCTTATGCTGGTCTTCTCGGGCTATATGTATTTGAAAATAACCTGAAAAACCATCTAGAAAGCAATAGTGAGATTTTCCTGCTAATCTTTCCAAAATTTGGTCTATTAAGGGCAAAGGGAAGTGATCCTTGCGAGTAGCTTGGTTAAGCTTCCTATAATCTATGCACACTCTCCAACTGTTTTGTATTCTGGTAGGGATTAGTTCATCATTGTGATTTTTGACTACAGTCATGCCAGTCTTCTTAGGAACTACTTGCACCGGGCTTACCCAATCACTGTCTGAGATGGGATAGATGATACCAGCTGCCAAAAGCTTACCTACTTGCTTCTTTACCACATCTAGGATGGTTGGATACAAACGCCTTTGTGGTTGTCTAACAGGTCTGGTGTTTTACTCCAGCAATATCCTATGCATACAAGTAGATGGGCTAATGCCTGGAATATCAGCCAAAGTCCATCCAATTGCTTGTTTATGGCTTCTTAAGGTTTGCAACAACCTTTCTTCCTGTTGTGGTAGAAGGTTCTTTGCTACAATGACAGGAAGCTTCTCATTTTCCCCCTAATAAGCATACTTTAGATGTTCAGGCAAAGGCTTCAACTCCAAAGGAGGTGGTTGCATTATGGAAGGAAGGGATCTATCTGAGATTGAAATGTCTGCAACACTTGCATCTAACATGTCATCTTTCAACGAAGTTTGGTCTGCAACATTAATCCTGGAACAGACAATACATGGATAAAATTCATCATATGTGCAAGTAAAATTATCTAAGTAATCTAAATCAAAATCAAAAAATTCAAAAAGTAGATTGTCAATAGAATAATCATCCGGAAGAAGGTCTATGGCATCAAGTTGAAAGAGTGAATGATTCTCTATGGGGTGCTTCATGGCTTCAAATATGTTGAATTGGATGATATCATCTCCAAATTCCATAGAGAGAGTCCCCGTATGCACATCTATCTTTTTTTTTGCAGTTTTGAGGAAAGGTCTCCCTAGGATCAAGGTTGCTCTGTTGATGGATGACTCATCTTCCATATCCAAAATGTAGAAGTCAGCTGGAAAGATCAGCTTATTCACTTGAACTAGCACATCTTCAAGTACTCCGGCTGGATGTGCTGTACTTCTGTTGGGTAATTGAATCACCACACCCGTTGGCTTCAGTTCTCCCAGATTCAAAGATTTATAAACTGATGAGGGCATAACATTAATGGAAGCACCTAGATCCAGCAATGCATCACCAAATGTAGAGTTTCCTATTGTGCAAGGAATGGTGAAAGTTCCTGGATCTTTACATTTCTGAGGAAGGCTGGGTTGAATTAAGGCAGAAACATTGCGTCCCACACTGATCTTCTCATCCCCTTTGAGTCTTCTCTTATGCGTGCACAGGTCCTTTAGAAATTTGGCATATTTGGGAATTTGCTTGATAGCATCTAGAAGTGGTATGTTGACTTCCACTTTCCTGAAAGTATCTAGAAGCTCCTTATCCAATTCTGCATGAACATTGGGCTTGGACTGGACCATTCTATTTGGAAAAGGTAAAGATACCTTCTGATCAGCACAATTTGGGGTTTTCGTCTCATCAGATGCTTCAAGTGCAGATCGTTTATGGCAAGCTTCTTTTTGTTGATCATTCGATGTCTTATCGAAGGCTGGTGTACTTTTTTCATCAGACTTTCCCTCTGATTCAGATGGCTTATCAGAGATGTCTCCAGGTGTGGAGATAAATGCTTCTTTTTGGTGTGGATTAGTCTGATTGAAGCTTTGTTGCTTTAAAATTGTAGGGTCTGTCTGCACTTTCTTCCCACTTCTCAAGGTCATGGCATTCACACTTTTGGGATTTATGACAGGTTGAGAAGGTAGTTGACCAGAACCTTGAGATTTCAATTGGTTGACAGTGGTAGCCAACTGCCCAATTTGAGTTTGTAAATCCTGAATGGTAGAACTTACATTTTGTTGAAACTGAAGATTACTGGTAGCTAATTGCTTCATCAAATCATCAAGAGAGGGTTCAGAAGCATTAGAAGGCACAGATTGCTGCATATGCTGTTGTTGTTGTCTGAATGGCGGTGGTTGGTATTTATTTTGGGAGTCAGATGTTTGAATCCTTTGTTGTTGTGGAGGACCATATCTCAAGTTAGGATGGTTTCTCCAACTAGGATTGTATGATCCAGAAGGTGGTTCAAACTTCTGTTGCTGATAATGTTGAGGAGGCCTGTATTGTTGTCTTGTGCCAAAAATACCATTTACTGTAGCCTCAGGTGTCTCACTTTCTTGCAATGTTGGGCATGCATCAGTAGGATGATCTGCAGAAGTGCAGATGCCACATGTTTTGGTTTTGTCAACAACATTAAGTTGCTGTTGTTGTCTGATGGCCAACTGTCTTACAATGGAGGTTAGTTCTTCAATTCTGTTCTCCAATCGTGTATGGTCTGTCTTAGTGGTCATTTCATGGACTCCTTTAGACAAGGAATTAGTTCGAGAATTGAATTGCTGAGAATTTTCTGCCATGTTGGCAATCAAATCTCAAGCTGCTGTAGGAGTTTTGTCCATAAGTGCTCCACCACTAGCTGCATCAACCATGCTTCTGTCCATTGGCATGAGTCCTTCATAGAAATACTGAATCAGTAATTGATCACTAATTTGATGGTGTGGACAAGTGGCACATAGTTTCTTGAATCTCTCCCAATACTCATAGAGAGTTTCTTGGGAGTTCTGTCTGATGCCGCAAATCTCTTTTCTGATAGCTGTTGTTCTATATGCAGGGAAGAATTTCTCCAGGAATAATCTCTTCATATCATTCCAGCTTGTAACAAATGTTGGATGTAGATAGTACAACCAGTCCTTAGCTCCATCATTTAAGGAGAAAGGAAATGCCTTCAACTTGATATGATCTTCAGGAATTCCTTGTGGCCGCATTGTGGAACACACAATGTGAAATTCCTTCAAATGTTTATGAGGGTCCTCACCTGCAAGGCCACGAAACTTAGGTAGCAAATGTATTAGTCCAGACTTCAGTTCAAATGGTGCATCAACATCAGGGTATTGAATACACAACGGTTGATAGGCAACATCAGGTGCAGCTAATTCTTTTAGGGTTCTATCAGCCATGTTCTTAGCAAAATATTTAAAACTATCAAAATTTAAAGATGAAAAATCACTACTGTTACTTTCTTGGTTATTACTGGATGAATGCCTTCTATCTGCTCTTTTCAAATGGTGGAATGTTCTATCAATCTCAGGATTATATGCATATAAATTTTCAGGATTGGATCGGGTCATACACAAAAAGGTGAATTCATACAGAAAATCCAAGAATGATATACCTAAAATAAAAAAAAATGTTAGAAAGATTAAAAATTTTATACAAACTCCTAAATGAGCCTAGGAACCTAAAATGGTCCCCGGCAGCGGCGCCAAATTTTTGACACGCTCGTCGCAAACGCGCAAAAATAATTTCTAGATTTTCCCCAAACTATTGGTATAGTATAAGGTGCAACCTAGGTCATCTCCCAAAGACCATTTCATATTCTTAAGCAAATTAGGAGAAAATTAGAACAGGGGGATTTTGTAAAGATTGATATTGAGTTCTAAATGCAAAATACAGAATGAAATTAATTTCACTTAACAATTATCAACTCAAGGAATTCAGAGGCTATTTTCTTAACTAATCATTGATCACTAAAATCATGCATTGTGTTTATCAACCTAGGATCATCTGGAACCCCTAAAATGATCCTTGAATTCTCTACTGAGAAACCTCTCAGAATTTAATTGATTATGATCAACAAGATTAGTAACCACTTAATCTTTTATCTAAACCAATTTCACAATCAGAATTCAGTTGAAGTAAGTAATAAAATGAAAACCTTCAATTCAATTACTTAATTTCTACTCTTCAAACTTTTGGAAAATGATTTACCAATCAAAAACCAATTATAAATCAATTATGCATTAATCAAAATACGTCAACCGATCAAACTTTGATTAAAGAATAAAATTGAAGAATGTAGTGAAGCAGAGTAGAAACCACTTAATAAGCATGTAAATAAAGATCAAGACCTCAAAGTTAAAATGAAAATAGCTTGAATCCTTGAATTGAAACTACAAACCTAGCCTTCCATGAAGGAGGCAAACTAACAACAAAGAAAGAGGCAAACTAACAACAAAGGAAAACTAAGCCTTCCATGTAGGAGGCAACTAACAATAAAGAAAAACTAAGCCTTCCATGTAGGAGGCAACTAACAATTAAGAAAAACTAAGCCTTCCATGTAGGAGGCAAACTAACAAGAAAGAAAAACTAAGCCTTCCATGTAGGAGGCAAACTAACAAGAAAGAAAGAAAGATGGAAAATGGTATTAGAGTTAATCTCCAAGGAGGTGTGTTTCTCCTCTTGTAAACCCTTCTATTTATAGAGGATTTTTGAGGCATCATCTTCAGAAAGTCACCAACTAGGATATTACTTTTCTACCCTTTTATTGCTTTCACATGGACTTTGTTGAAAATGCAAAACACTTTTGAATTTTTGTCACCAATGAGCACAACAATTTTGACTTGCTTGTAGCGCAATTTCGGATATTCACGTGTCCGAATTAGACCTTCACGTCTGAACCAAAATTGTAGCCCCGGATCTTAGCTGTCCAACAGATTTGGTTTCATCTCAATATGACTTCTGTATCTTAAGATATGGCCGGATCTTTTCACACTGTTCAAATTCCACGTCAGCAACACTATCTCATCTTTTGAGATAATTTCGGAGTCCTAAACATCCTATTTAGACTCTGCTCTTGCTTTGTAACTGTGGACACTTCTTTAAGCTTTCATTCAAGACAGATTTCATGATTTTTGGATGTCTAAAACTCCTATTATGCTCAAGATACTATAATAATGTCATTTTAATTGGGTAAGCAAAGAAATTCAATTAAACTTCATATGAACCCAAACTCATAAAATATGACAAAGACCACTTAATTGAACATATAAGAAGTCTTAATGAGATAAAAGTGAGAGATAATTATTTATGAAATTTATGCTTATCAATACCCCTTTCGTGCTTACCAAGAGATGCTCGATGGGACATTCATGTCTCTGGACGAGAGAATGTGGCAGGAGCGTTTTCACCACTAGGCTAGGGAGGTTTGTGGGCCCTACCATTGTTTCAAGGAACTAGAAGATGAGAAGTCATACGGATAATATACAGTTTTGTTAATAGGTGGATGCAGCATCCTAGATAATAGTAAGAAGTAGTATGCTATGTAAATATGATATATGTATGATAGAAAATTGTAAGTATGTATGTAAATAAGGAATGTAAATTATGATTTGTAATAAATTGTATAACAAGGCCTTAGTGCCTAAGACTTTTGATATGCAAATGGACTGTAAAATTATATGATAATATGTGCTATATGTGCAAGTTATGTTTCATTGATTTTTGTGAATTAAGAAACAATGTAGCAACATAAGCACTACGTACTCTTAACATTTTGTATGCGTGCAAGAACGACTAGTAGGTTGTTTACTATCACGCACGTTAAATTGACGAGGCACGCAATTTATAACAAACAGTTTTAAGAAAAAATTATCGTATTTTCCATACAAGTATTTTCTAAAGAATTCTACATCATGAGATAACAAACTAATAATGGAACCAAATGAACGTATTAAGCATAAGATCGGTATCACTTTTAGGGTGTTATATGTGTGACTTAAGCGTAAAAACAGACTTCATTTTTAGGGTGTTACAAGTGATATCTGAGGTGTTGCAGATGTGGTTCTTTTGGATCAATGGAGGTTGAAACTTGATGGAGATTGGAGGAGGAATGGATCTGAACTCAAGGCTTGACTTGGAAGCGCCACCTCTTGAGGAGGATGAGTTTCTTCTTCGCCACCATGAGCAGTCACAAATGAGGAGGTTCCTCAGCCCCAAGTCTAGTTCTAGAGGAAGAATAGGGAGAGAAAAACTCTTAAAAAAACTAAGTGAAAAACTCTCCATTTCATTAAAATGAATCTTATCATTGAAAATTACACATAGAAGGCCTTATGTATATAGGAAATGATGGTGCCTTATATGGTGTGGCTATGAATATGCCTCTAGTATGTGATTTTGGGCTTGGATTACAAGCCCAAAGAGTGCCTAGCTTTCTCCTCATGTGCAGCCCAAGTTGGGCCAGTAGAGGCCCAAAATGTCCTATGATAGAATACAGAGAAAAAGGCCCAATCTTATACACTATTTTGGGCTTGCTACTTCTAAAATACAGAAAGAGTCCTAAATCTATTCTAAAATGTGGAAGCCCAATGGGGAGGTGTATTGGCCAGAGTATTAGTCTCCTGAAAACCCAAGAAGGCCTTTGGTGTAGGTCTATATGTTCTTCGAGGGCGCCTCTGTGTCATGAGGTGTGTAGAGGGTTGATGCCTTTCTCTCAAGGTGTATCCTTCCTTTTATAGTTATGGACTAGGGATTCGTTTGTTGCAAACTAGGTTGACCTAATTTTCCTCCTCAACTGTCACGGTTGCTCTAGGTTACCTACAGTGTTGTCAGGACTTACAAGAACCCTTTCTTGTATCATTAGAAGTGACTTGGGTCATGTTTAGCGCCTCCTAGGGTTGGCACAACCATGCTCAGGTCTATGCGATTGTGTCAAAACTCAAAGATGCTACAAGGTTGTGCTTAGGTTTGCACAGTCTTGTTAAAAATCCTAGTTTTCTCTAAGAGAGTGCTCCATCTGTCACAACCGTGTTGGCTTCCTCCAAGGGACATTGTTGTCCTTCTACTACTCCTTTATCTTTGTATGCCTTTTTACCCTCTTTTTGGTCCAAAATCTACTTAGTTTTTGATTTTTGAAAATATAAGAAAAATTAGGTCGAATTACAATTAAATAATTATTTATTTCATAGTAATTATAGTTAATTTGTTGTAGATAAATTAATATAATCTTGGTTTATCACATCCTCAAACTTAAACATTGCTTGTCTCTATGCAATAGCCTAAGGAATGAGAATATATCAAGTATAGAATTTAGAAACCTCAAATCATACTACAATAAATAAATACAATTACCATTAAGGAACAATCAACAATAATCCAATTAGGATCTTTTAGTTCCTTGAAATCAAGTCTCACACATAGAGGAATAGCTTTGCTCACCATCTCTCACATGCTTAAGGGTATAAATCATTATTGCTCTGCCCCTCACTACTGTACACTATCATAGGCTTGCCCATAAATCTCAATATCCACTAAAAAGTTAAATTATATACAAGAATAAAAAAGACTTAATTAATGTTGTAACATGGTCAAGGAAATTCATGTAATTCAGCGAGATATAAGAAGAAAAGGAAAGACAAAAGGGTTCTTAGTTTATATCTTTAATAGTTTTTAACCCATAGATTATGAATTTATTTACTAAGGTTTTATGAACTTTAACTTTTATATTTCCCAAGATTTTTCATACGTTTCCTTCTTTTTTTATTTCTTTCCTTTTGTTTTTCCCTTTTTTGATCACTTTTTATCCCCAAGCACATACTTTTCTTTAGTTATAATCTCAGGGTAGCTGAAATTATAGCAATTATATAAAGGGTACCAAAGAAAGTAACTTTAATCTTTTCAAGCTCACAAAGGGGGCACTAAGTGATATTATAGGTTTATATCTAGTTAACAAAACCTAATTTACCTTTCTCATTTTTTTGTAATGCAATAAAATTATGAAAACCTTGATAATGTTACAAGGAAATTTCTAGAGTGTACAAGTCGGAGGAGAACACTCAATAAAGAGAGAAAGAGGTTGGATGCAACCTCAATCAGACTCAATCCTTTACTAAGGATACTTTAGTGTGAAACAAGATGACAAGGAACATGACTAATTATCAATTATTTTATAAAAATTTCCATGTCCTTATTAAGTTTAGTTAATATCTATCATAAATATTAGAGCTTTCTACAACTTACAAACAATCCAAGAAAGATAAGGTTATCACTAGGTACAAGCAATTAACCAAAATCGACAATGGGTATCCTCCTAAAACTTAATTTTCTACCATTCTCTTAATTTTTTTGGAAAAATTATTTCTTACGGTAGAAAACATTATATAGAAGAGGATGGATAAGTAATATTCAATAAGATAGTTAGGAGGAAGAGGTTCACCCTCCTCAAACTTAAGCATTTACATACACATAAATTAGTACAGGTAAAGTGGAGAGAAAGAAAAATAGGAATTCCCTGAATGATGTTTAAGGAAGGAGAGGGTATACCTCCTCAAACTTAGAGGTCAACAATCCCATAATGTATATCCCCTATTAGGTGCCAACGATTTCAAAAGACGTCCTTATGCATAAAAGAAGTCTTATGCTTTACATTATCCTACTCACACTAAACAAGGCTTAAAGTTAAAGAATCATATACATAATGAAACAAAAATAATGTCAGGACATACAAGATAACTTTTGTACAAAAAGAGACAAAACAAAAATATATCAAAATTAAAAATATCTAATAATCCTAAAGAAAATCCTAATGAAGAGAAAATAAAATAAAAAAATATAAGAAAGTCATTGGGGATATAGGTGGCCCATCTGGCCCTACAGTAAAAAGATAAGTGTAGAGAACTAGGCATCCATCCACGTGAAGGCCACATCCTATGAATCATCTAGTTCTTGGTGTGTAATGACTTACACATCTAAGAGATCATGAATGCCATCCATCCTAGTTATAAATGATCAAGGCAGTCGAAGATGGAATGGGCATGTGAGTGCTTATCTCCTACATCATCATCCATCTCCTCATCTACCACCTGTGACTCCTGGGAGAACTGCTACGAGGGTGAATATGACTATGACTATGACTATGGCTATGGCTATGGTTGTTCCTCCTACTATTGAGGTGAAAAAATATATATCCCATGGAGCCCTCATTGTATCATCATCATAGCTATGTGGGTATGCCTAGTGGTGCTATCATATGCATCAAGGGGATCCTATGGTAATGGCAGAAGGTAATGATATAAGGTCCAATACCTATGTACCCCTTCTGACCCATTTGCTAGTGATGCTCGATCCCTTGGCAAGATATAAGAAAAAATTGTCCAAGGTCGACCCTACGACCTCATAGGAGAAAGTGGTAACGAAGATAAATTTATCCACCTTTATCAACATGCCTCCACTATTCCCTTTGGGTACATGATAGACCTATTTGCAAGTTGTAAAAAGATAGTGGTAAGCTCAGGCTCATTCATACCCAACCTTCTAAAATTAGTTAAAGGCATAAGACTAATACTAGTACCTAAGTCACACAAAGCTTTATCAAAATAAGATTCACCAATAGTACAAGATATAATGAAACTCCCTGGGTCCTTAAGATTTGGTGGTAGTTTTCATGGAAGGATGGCAGGGCATTCCATTATGAGCTTGACGATCATATATTCCTCAAGCTTCTTTTTATTACCTAAAACCTCCTTCAAGAATTTTGAGTATTTGAGCATTTGAGAAATGACCTCTACGAAGAGGAGATTGATCGTTGGTTGCTTTAGGATGTCCAAAATTTTGGAAAATTGAGGGTCATCTTTATTTCCTTTAATCTTGTAGGAAATGGTACCTTTACTTTATAAGACTCCATATGAGGTCTCTTTAAACCCCTTTGTAATGTCTCATCAACCTCCTTCTTCTTCTCTTTTAAACTCTCTTCAGTAGGAGTTGAAAGGTTGTGAATAACTTGTAGGTATTTATCAGTAACCATGTGTTTCTTCTCCTCCTTCCCTATAAACATCTCCAACTACTTCCCGCTCCTCAAAATTATTGTGTTGGCTTACTCTTTTAGGTTCACCTTAGGCTGGTCAGGCAAGGTCCCATATACTCGTGATGACAAGAGGTTAAGAATTTATCCTATATGGTTCTCTATTGTGAACCCATGATATCTGTGTTTATATGTTCTATAGTCATGACTCCATATTCTAGAATTATAATTTTGTAGGGGATGGCTCTTTAGGCTCATTGGCAATCTCCAAGAAAAGCTATTGGGCCCATTGTGCCCATCACCAGAGCCAGGGCCAAGAAGTTGCAAAGAGGTGGAATCTTTCTTGGGCCTTCAAGAGGAGCTCCCTTAGGTCAAACACACTTATCCCATGGCTCTCCACACCTTAGACTAGAACTTAGAATTTTCTTGTATTTTAGGTTCTAGTAGGGCCCAAATATGTAAAGGCTTGGGCCCTTTTCCCCTGTATTTTAGTTTAGGATCTTGGGGCTTGCTCTGGCCTAACTTATGGCTACATAGAAGGAGGAAGAAAGGCACTATATTGGGCTTGTAATCCAATCCCAATTCACATCATATAGGTGGCTCCAAAGCCGCATAGCCTTCACCCTCCTTAGGCTCTTTAACTCTAGTTATAAATAGGCTACACCATGTGTAATTTTGCAATCTTTGATTCATTTTGAGTAAAATCATATTTGAGAGAAATTTTACTTTATTCTTTTCTCTCCTTTCTTGTCTGGAATTGCAAGTGGGAGACTCCTTATCCTTGGTCTCCAAGGTGAGGGAGTAGGAGCTTGTCTCCTCCAAGGATGGCACTTCAACCTATCCTCAAGATTTTTCACCTTTAGCTCTAAAAAGAAAACCTCTATTGAACTATTCATTCATTCATACATGGAATACTGCATCAAGTGGTGTCAAAGCTCCTTCAATGGAGGTAAGATCCACATCTAAATCCTATTTTATTTTTGCCTAAGTCTTGTTTCTTCTACTTCATCTTCTACTCCATTTTATTTCTACATTTTAATTGGTCAAAAGACCTATGATTTGCATCATTCATTTTGTGTTGGATTTGTATGAATATATAGTTTCTGACATGATCTTGATTGTTAAATTTATCTAAGTAATGGATTTTCAATTATCTAATTACTTGAACAATTATCATTCGATCTACCTCAAACTTGATTTGATTGAAAGATCTGACCATTAGACTTCATTAAATCAGTTTAATTTATGCATATCCTCTCAAAATTTTCAAAATTATTTTTGAAATTTAAATGCATATTCTTGGAGCCAAAAATCCTTCAAGTATGAATTCAAATTTCTGACTTGATTCTTGTAGCAATTGTTTAGTTCTAATTCCATCTTATTTTAATCATGCTAATTGTGTTTTAGTCTAAGTTGAATTATGTTTTGTTTATCTATATTGAATTCCAAAGGTGTGCACGATCATGTTCATACATACATGTTGCTAATGTGAGCTTAATCTGTTAATAATCTAAGTGCCTAAGGATAAGTGTGAGTGTGTGCTTAATCAATCATCTCAAGTTTCCCTAAATACCTATGCTGGACATGGAGTTTAAGGACTAATGACTTTGGACTTAGCTTTCATACCTATGCAAGGAAGAGTTCAATTTTCACTAATGAAACAAATTTAGACTAAAGACATAGAAAGAACTTGAAAAGGTCAATGCAAGCATAATTGGGAGGACTTACTTTAACTTTGGACATTGGACAAGAACTCAACAAAAAAAGCAAAGAAAAATAAGAAAACAAAGAAGAACAAAAGAGAAAAGAAAAGGAAGAAAAAAAATGAGAAAAATGTTATAAAAAAAAAGACATTGCAAAAGGTCTAGCCTTTTAGTTGTTGTATGCTAAGACTTATTGATGCAGAGGTGGAAGGAGGTCGTTCTTCTAAATCAATGCAGGATCCAATTTGGTGGAGATTGGAAGTGGAATTGAGATGAAACTATGCCTTGAATTGGAAGTGCCACATCTTATGATGGATGAGTTTCTTCTCCGCTACCATGAGCAGCCACGGATGAGGAGGTTCCTCAACCCCAGGTCTGCTTCTAGAAGAAGGATAAGAAGAGAATTTCTCTCAAATATCTTAGTGGAAACTCACAATTTCATTCAAAATGACCTAAGTGTTGATTTTACTCACAAAGGGACTTTATTTATAGGCCAAGGTGGTGCTTAGGAGCATGGATGCATGGTGAAACTTTAGGAATCCAAATTGGGCCTCTCATGGAGCCCAAAATGAATCCATCCTCCCTCCTTGAGGCAGCCTAAGAAATGGGCCAAGTTAAGCGCAGAAAGCTCTACAAAAGGTTGATAAGTCCAATCCTATACATATTTGTCCCTCCTAATTCCAAAAATACAAGAAAATGAACTAAGTCCTATAGTATTATTTATTTGGGAGCCAATAGGCTCAGAGGTCTCTGCAGTTAGGGTCATCCTCTGCAATTAGGGACCTCTACATCACTTATGCAAGTTTTATGCTAGGCCTTAAGTCCTCAACTCTGGTCTTAGTTACTTAGTTCATGTATGCTTAAGCTAGTTTGGCTGCATAACACAATTAAACTTGTATGAGCATGTGTATGCATCTCTTTTGTTTCTAGGAGTTCCTTTTATGTGCCTACTTTCTTTTTTACCTTTAATTTTAGTTTTTCTAAATTTTTGGTCTCTAAAGTTTGTTTTGGATTACTCCTTTGAGTGTGATTTCCTTTGTGTGGAACTTTTCTTACTTGTCTTCAAACATCCTTAAATTTTGTCTTTTACCATCTTTTCTTTTTTATAAGTTCTTCCTCCTTTCACTTTGGAAAAATCAAGGAACAAGGATGAATTAGTGGTGAGGACATTTAAGGGGATGAGGGATACACTTGTGAGGTTGAGTCAATTCTAAAGTTTTTTTCTACTTCACTAACCAATTAAGGGTAGCAAGTTGCTCTGTTTATCTTTTGTATGTTTTGGTAGGTTGCATTGATGGAGGAAAAGCCAAGGAAAGCAAGCTAAGAAGTAACTTTATACCTAGCAACTTGGAGAGTTGAAGTTAAAGGTCAAAATCAAGATCAATTTGGTGCCCATTGCATTCAGATTTAGGGTAAGAAATTAGACAAATTTTGTATAAAATTATGAACTTTTGTTGATTGCAATCCTTAATACTTTGCAGTAGATTATTTGTAAGAAATTAGACAAATTTTGTATAAAATTATGAACTTTTGTTGATTGCAATCCTTATTACTTTGCAGTAGATTATTTGTAGTTGTAATTCAATTTTGAATTGGTATTTGGATATAAGTATCCATTTGAATGCCTTCCTCTGATATACTCACCAAATAAAACATTTTTCATTGTACGGTAATAACTGAGTTTAAAATTAGTAATAAGTAACAAATATATTTAAATTTGATAATTGATAAACGTAATTAAAATAAGTTATTATTGAATAATTAATATATTTTATATTTGATAATTAATAAATAATAAAAATTTTAAATAAATAATACTAAGCTAATAAAATTAGTGAGGATGAGAGATGGGAGATTAAAATAGTTTTATACGAGAATTTTGAATTCATATCTCATATTTTTTACATTGAAAAAAAAATAATACTAATAATAATTAATTAAAAAATTTTATAATTTATAATTTTTGCAAAATGGAATATAAAAACCTCCTAAAATATAATAGTTAGTTAATAAAAAAATAGATAATAAAAAATTAAATTACGATATTTTAATTTTAAAAAATGAAAAACAAGATAAAAAAAATAAAAGGAGTAAAATTCTTTTATAAAAAAAATAAGAGATAATAATAGAAGAGTTATTGAAAAAATGAATTTTTGACCAAATTAACAATCAGTATTAGTTGCTATAATTTACAAAAACTAATTAATGGTGGATTTAGTGCCAATGTCATATAAGAGCATCCTTACAGAAGTTGTTTAAATAAAAATAATGTTTGAATGTAATAGAGTAGTTGTTTATATATATAAATCTTAAAAATATAAAAATATTTAATTACTTTTTTATATTTAAAATTGATTAAAGTAAGTTGAGGTTCATCCATTGAGATCATCTAATAGACTGCATCCAATTTCATGACCTGATTACTAACTAATTACTGCATTTTAGTTTTAATTTCAGCAGTTTAATTAACGATATTCAAACCCTAAAGATTTTACCTACCAATTTAACGATCACTTTGTTCAGTTGGTCTTCTTATACAATCATTTGCATATGCAGTTAGTCACCAATTTTGAATCATATCGAGATGAAATATTTTGGTCGTCAAATGGTTTGACAACTAAGGTTTTCACAATAAATGCTAAATGAATAAAATTTAAATTCAACATCATAAATTTATTTTATCTTATTTTTAAATCAAAATAGATATTTACTTTACTAACCGATAAACATTGAAAATTGATTTCAATGATTAAAATGGACATATAGTATTGGATTTAATTTTTTATTAAATAGTTTCTGATAATTTGAGAAACAAAAAACAATTTATCGATGAATTTTTTTTGTCATTAAATAATTTTTTTTAGTGAAACTATACACATTATGAAAGAGACATTGTCAAAAATATTATAATTCTCATCATTACTTATATAAAAAAAAATTCTCAAAATTAATTATAATTTTCATCATTCATTTATAAATTCAATAAGTTTATGTTTATATTTTTTTTTAATTACATGGATATGATACACCCACCTATTCTAAATCATTATGGCAATCTTCCACTGCCTATCCAAAGACAAAGTTCGTGTAGCCTTCTTATTCCTTAATTAAGAATGAAATCGATACGTGTAATAATATACTATTTTTAGGTTGTATATAGCCTTTTTCAAATCTAGACCAAAATTTCCATTTGGAAAGTGACAAGACATTTTCGTTTAGATTATGGGACTGCAGGTTGATCTAGTGATTTGGTCACCTATAGGGTCAATGTTCAGAGTAATTCCATCAATTATTTTCGTAGTACGTGATTTAATGTTGTAAGAAGTTTATCTAACTTTCATTGTTTTTGTTTTCAAACTCAAATTTAACTAATCTTATTAAAAAATAAATTCTTTTCAACGATTATTGTTTTAGCATTAAATTATAAAAAAATATTAAATTGATAAAATTTATATTTGATTCTAATAATTAAACAGTCAGAATAGTTATTAAATATTTTTTAATAAATAATTTTTAATAAATACAAATTTGTTAATAAAAAATATAATAAAATTAAAATTATTATCATTAAAAAAGTTTTTAATATTTATGTATAAATTATTTTACTTGCAATAACAAAATCTAAGCTTAGATGGTGAAATTAAAATGGTTCAAAACTAATTTTTTATTACTGATTTTTTAAATTATTTTTTATCAATTTTGAATGACAACTTTACGGGCTATCCAAACTAATCACTTAATTTTTTTTCAATTCAAAAAACTAAACTTATTAATCAATTTTAACAGATCTAATTTAATTTTAATTAATAAAAATTTAAAATTAAATTATTTAGCAAAAAAACCTAATAAATAAATAATTGAAAAATTAAATTCAATTATTTTACAATAATTTTTAATCTTAATATAAAAATTGATTAAAAATAAATTTAACTTTGACTCTAGTAATGGATCCAATGATCCTATTTAGTGAAAAAAATTTATTGGTGTTTGCATGAATTTCTATAATAGATATAATTTTTCGGAAATTATAGATGACAGATATGAAGAAGAAATTTACACAATCACATATAAAATAAGCAGAAAATAAAAATAAAATTATAAATAGAAAAGAAGATAAGAATAAAATTTTTTACAAGGCTTAGATTTAAGCATAGAAAATAAACATAAAATTATAAATAGAAAAGAAGATTAGAATAGAAATTTATACAAGGCATGAGGTCTATGTACACCCAAACAAGCAATTGCAATTCTTGCTCCCAAGGTTTTCTACTTTAAGCCTTCAAAGATCCAATTTTTAAAACTAGGTTACATATTCAAAAATAAAAAAAAATTATAAAAAAAATAATAACTGAGATCCTATATAATTAGGATACTCTAAGCCTAATTAAAAAAAAAATCCCTAAGCTATTTCAAAATGCAGTAGGATAAGAATATGAAGTAGAAACCTCAAATGATACCCTATGCATGCTTAGCAAAGCTTCTACTTTCTTTTATAGCCTTCTTACACTTACCTTATTAATAGGTCCTACATCAAAATAGTCATAGAAGATTTTAACACTAGCTACAGTAGAATATACAATAACATAAAACATATACAAATGCATATTTTTATAAAAATTCGATCAAATTTACTCAACTAAAAAGGATACACTAAAAGGATATGGCCTGTGATTTTATTGATAGGAGTAGCTAAAGGCATAAGGATTTAACTAACATCAAGTCTAAGGGCTCTTTAGGAATAATAATAGCTAAATTAACATTCTAAACTTAATGTTTTAACCTTTAAAATTTGAATATTGTGGATAAGGCTTTGCCTCTTATGGTAAAAATTGATGAAGGAATGTTGCCTAACTACTTTATATCTTAGACATCATAATTTTAGTGAAAGTCAATTATGATCTCCATTTTCAAACATTTCAAGTTATATTTTAGAGATTAAATTTACCTAAAAATAAAAGAATAACACAACATCAAAGTTATGGAAACATAATAAAAAAATAATTTAACATTCATAAAAAAATATTAACTATTGGTTAATATATCATGAAAAAATAAATAACATGGACACATTTTACACTATTGTTGTTGAACAATCCACTGAATATTATTAGATCATAAGTTTAAAAGATGATTGATAAATTTAAAGTGAGCAACCATTTGTGTAAATATATAAAAACCTAATTTACAATACTTAAAAAGTGAAGATATTGAATATAACACAAAATTATATTTTATTTTATTTATCATTTAATTTTATATATTTTACATAATTTATAAATATTTTAGCAACCTTTACTTTATCATTCAACTTTCTTTCAAACTAAAACCACTTATTATTAGTATTAATAAAACAATGAACAATTTTTGAGTAGTTTGAGAATCTTTTAAGAG
Source organism: Canavalia gladiata (assembly GCA_037954105.1). Classification (NCBI taxonomy): domain Eukaryota; kingdom Viridiplantae; phylum Streptophyta; class Magnoliopsida; order Fabales; family Fabaceae; genus Canavalia; species Canavalia gladiata. The sequence continues at coordinate 14,872,291 of CM075662.1, read as the reverse complement.
ACAAAATTCCTTCATTGGCGCAGTCGTTTGATAAAATAGGTGACCATTTATGTTAAGTTTAGCTAATTTCTATAAGTTAATTTAGCCATCCAAATTGACAAATGATTTAGCTTTTCTGGCATGCCTGGAAACAAATCCAACCATCGTATTTCATAATTTACATATAAAACATAAAACAAGTGAAGATGAGTCGATTCATTGTTTTGTTAAAAATCTATTTTTTGAAAACTTTTAATAAAATTTAATAATGCTATAATAATTTTTTTTTAATATTGCATAACAAATAAAAATTAAATGAAATTTTTAAAATTTAAAAACAAATTAATCTTATAATTAAAAAATAAAAAATACTAATTTTGTATGGTATAATGTCCACCGTTCTTCCTCACCATTTCCTATTTCAAACCTAACCACAAACACAGTCAACTGTATACAACACCACGCGATCCACGTGCCTTGTCGTGTATAATATATTATTAGAAAATTCCAAAATTCTCTGATGCGTGATCAAGAACTTTTTTCCCCATCCATATGCATTAAAATAATAATATTTGAAGAATAAAATTGTCATCAATATTTTGATAATTGAATTTATTTTACTTTCGAACATGATTTAAATATTCAATGAATTTTTTTAACTTTTTATAAGCCTAAATTTAAATTAAAAAGGGTATGATAAATTCAAATTATAAAATCAACATATATCTTTCATTTGGTTAATTTTAAAAATATTTGGTCAATGGTATTAATTAAAATATATGAACAAAAGAAAATAATTTAAAATAAAGTGAAAAGACATAACATAATATTGAATAAGTTTTTTAAATATTTATAGTCGTCACAATTTGGTTTTGCTTAATAATGCGTTGTTCCTTTCATTGTCCTAACTCCATATATTGATAAATAATGAGTAAATATAAATTAAAATTGTTTTATATGATTTTTCAAAGAATTTTTTTTAATTCTAACCTTATGAATTAGATAAACATTTATAATCACAGGATTACCTTATGTTATTTATTCCTCAATTAATTTGATATTGTGTCTTGATAGTATATACACTTATTTTCATAATTTGTTTAATTTTTTTAATTTTTAAAATTTATGATGAATTTTTTTATAGAAATTTGGTTTGTTCATCCGTGTAAGTTATCTCTCACCCTTTCTTTTTTTTAAAGGTTAAGTTTTTCATAATACTTTTAATGAAAGATCTTTTTTAGTTGGTCGAATGACCTTTCTAATTGATTACTCTTTGTGCCCTTAATTGAAAATCTTATGCACCATTTACTTAATTCAAGTATAAGTGTTATATGTTTTATACTTCTTGATTAGTAACAACTATTTGGGTTTGTTCTGTTAATAAACCTACTTGCTTGTCTCATTGTTCATAAACTCTAAATTCTCTACTCATGTCTTATTTAATTTTCCTTAAACATACAAGTTAGTCTATTTGCCTATTTCTTACCTAGGTGGCCTAATGCATATTCTCTAATCCTAAGACCGTATAGTTCAATTTTTCTTCTCTTAGAAAGGTGACCTTCACTAATTAAGATTTAGGCCATTAATTACACCAACCATTGAAATTTTTAGGGTTTTTCTTCCTTATTTACTAACCATGGTCGAATGCCCTTACTCTTTTTCTACGCTAGATTTAACTTCTAATCACCTCCTTAAGCTCACTTGATATGATTCACCCTACGCGAATGAATCGAAATGCGGAAATAATAATGGAATGTCTTGAGAATCAAGATAAGATAAGATAAGATAAGGTAAGATTAGGATAAGATAAGATAAAATAAGATGAGATAAGGTAAGATAAGATAGGATAAGGTAAGATGAGATAAAATAGAATAAGATGTGATAAGATAGGTAAGGTAAGATAAAGTGAGATAAGATGAGATAAGATAAAGGAACCTGACACAAACCGCGACCTGCCGGAGAGCATCGAAGTTATCAAGAGAAACGTGACCCTTACCGCGACCTGCCGGAAGAACCAAGGTAATTAAAGGTAGTTCTTTGCCCAAGAACCAAGGGAATCAACTCACACAGAGATGAAAAAACTCTCAAAGAGAAAATATGATTATTCCTCAAAAATCTGTCTTTTCACTTAATCCCTAACTCCTATTTATAGTGAACCTAATCTAGTAAGAAGATAACAAATTCAATTTCAAAAACAAATAACTTCTAGATAAATAATAAATCCTAATGTAATCTATAGTCAATCATAAACTTTATCACTTAAGATCTTCAATGATATGACTACATAAATTAACCCATGTTGGAATTGGGCTTGGATCCACGTAGTCTTTTTCTTCAACTTCCTTGATGAGACCTTCAAGTGCTTGTTCCATACATTTGGTCCTATTTCTCGTCATAGGACCTTCCATTCCTTGTAGATAATCTCCTAGATGATCTCCTTTGCTTATCGTGGGGCCCACGTTCACATCATCATTTTAATCCACTTTAAAATTCTAGCAAGGTTACTTATCTAATTCTCACTATTTTTTTGCACATGACCAATTAGCATCCAACCATTACCAAATCTCTCTTAACTTTAAAAATTCATTCCTTAAACTTGTTTAGGCTCCACTTTACAGCTTAACTAAAATTTTAACTCAAGTTTTCCTAACATATGAAAGAGTAGCTGAACGCCTAGGTGGCCAAAACAAAGTTTCTTTTCCTTAATTTGTTCTCTCATGGTCTTGATGTTATGGATTTTGGTATGTTTTTGTCCAAATTGACCAAAGTGGTCGAATGAGCACCTTAAAAATTTCAAGTCCCTTTTACATTTATAATTCTATAGTTATACTTGATTAAGTTCTTCTTTGTATCCTAAACAAAATGTTAAACTCAAGATTTCCTAATTTACTAAGAAGTGGCTGAATGCTACAGGTGTACTGAACAACGGTCTTGTTTTAATTTTCTTGTCATATGATCTTGATATCATGAAGTTTATTACTTGGTTCATCATACGTCCTTAAATAAATCCATAAATGTTCTTAATCCATAGCTTTGGTCATGATCATGGAAGATCTTAAGTGATTTATGCAACTTTGGGACCAAAATTTCACTTTGACACTTAGTAGTTTTTAAGTCCAAGTCTAATGGATCTCACGGTATAATTTTTCATGTTCCTTTAAGGATTTTAATATGAGTCTAAATCTGGACTCTTAACAAGAATAATCTCATAAACAAAGATTTTAAGATATAACCAAGTTATTAACTTTAAACATAAAAATATTAAAAAAACACCTTTTATGGCAAACAAGTGTAGATTTACTAGATCTAATCCAAGATGTAACAATCTCTTGCATTGAGCACTTAAATTTTTTTATCATAAACACTCAAATCTTCCCCAAAACATCAAAATTGATTTTTAATAAATTTTAACCGATTAAATTACTCCTAAGGTTGCTAGAAGGAGTTTAGTCCATCAAAAATTCTCTTTTATTTTTATAAATCATTAAAAATTTACGATGCTCATATTTAACCATCCAAGGGCAGTTTTTAGCTCCCATGAGTTCAAACAAAAAGAGATCCATAGATTTTAGAGAAAAATTCATAAAGAAGAAAAAAAATAAATCATAAATACAAGATTCAAGCTTAGAAAAATACAAGGAAAAATCCTACTTGTTGAGGACTTTGTGATAGATTTTGGTGGGGCTTTTATGGCTGATTTTTTCCTCCTTTGGTAGTCCACACAAGATGTTGTAGTGGTGGTGGTGTGGGACTTTGTGGTTTTGTCTTGATTTAACTTAAACCTCAAAGTTGGAAATTTAAACTTAGTGTATGATTTTGGGTTTTTGGGGTATATTAAGTTAATAGAGAATTTATAGAGTTGATTTATGTTTTTAGAAGATGAATAATGAAGCAAATGAGCCCTTTCCTAGCAATATGAAATTCAACCACTTAAAGGGTAACTTAGGAATTAATTTTCCACTTAAGGAAATTTTGGTACATTTTCATGTAATTTCCATTTTCCAAAATAAATCTAAATGTAAGGAATTAACATTTTAGGGTTATATTAGTGTTAATTTCTCTAAATTTGTAACTAATCAAGATTAACCTATCATATGCATGGTTAATTATAATTAAACAAGATTAATTTACTTTAATCAAGATTAATTTTGTCTCTTCTATTTATTATTTTTGTCTTATATGTATTAAATGGAGTGATGAATCTTATAATGAGTCACCACCATATTTCCCACACAGTAATTTCGTGCACAAGGTTTGGGGCCCACTTTTTAGCTTTTCTTCATATTTTCTTACCTTACCAACCTTCCAAGGGTATTTGGGTAATTTTTCTCAACATTTCCTGTGAGGTTTCCAAATTTTTCCTCTAATTATTATAATGTCATTTTCTATTTTTCTGGAAACAATTTAGCCCTTGTGAAAGACCAAGCTTTCTAAGGACGTTTCAAGCATTTTTAAAGTTTTTTGATGAATTTTTCTCCCTTTCTTTGTTATTATTCTTTTCTTATGACTTTTCAATCATTCTTATTGTATTATAATTCCTTATAATATCTTTTACCCTTGTTTTTAGGTTTTTTCTATACATTGGTCGGGTTACCCTAATGCAAGGGTATTTTTGTTATTTGAGAATAATTTTCTAATTTCTCTATCTTTTGATCTTATCCTTACTTGGTTTCTCAGTAGATGATATTTGTTACCTATAATGTCTATTATGAGAATTTATGGGTGTTCCATTGAACAATGGTATTTTGATTATCCAATTATGTTGTCTTATTGTGCTTAATCCATTAATAGGAATTGGTCACTCTTGTTAATAGGTGAGTTGGTTAGGGGGTAGGAGATTGTACCATAATTGATAGAACTATAGGGTAATTGAATCTAAGGGTTTTAGAGGATCAATCAGAATCCTAGGTTTCTAACTAGTTATTGCCTAATAGTAGTTGATAGCCTCTAATACTTTATGCTTCTGTTATTTATCTGCCTTGCATAATCATTAAAGGTAGTATTTAGGGGAAAGATTATTACTATTGCATGATCATTGGATAGTAATAACCTTAGAGTAGGTGGTTAGAAATTGATTTGGAGAGAATTGGGGGTAATAGTAAGTAAAGTGATAAGTGAATCTAATGTCTTGTGTGTTTCTATAATTTTCACTGTGTTCTTTATTCACCATTCATTTTTATTTTAGAAAATTATATTAATTTTAAGCTCACAAGCATGCAACTCTCTTTTGGTCTGCTCTAAAGTTGAGATTTGAAATTTTCTTACAATTTCCTATGGGTAAAACTAGGCAAAGTGTTTTATACTCACATTTTACAAGCAACAAATTTTTAAAAATTGAATTCTGATTACTTGAGACTTATATATATAACTTTTGAATTCATTTTCCTTCTCTTTTATTTATATCATATATAGTTTCTTTTAAAATACAAAAGATAAAAAAAATTGAAATACCTTTACATATTACTTTGCTTGCTTATGCTAACTCACTCACAAGTTTCCAAGCTAGAGTTTAACCCTAAAATAGAGAGCAAAACTAGAAGGTTGAGGTAAGAAACCAGAGCGAGGAGGATGACCATGCAAGGGTGACGAGCGTTGATGGATTACATATTTGACATTATTGAAGGCCGAAGAAGCAGTATATCTATTCTAGGACTAGAGGGTTTCCAGGACTTTAAGTTAAAGCCAGTCCTTATCAACATGATCCAAAATTTTCTTTAATTCAAAGGGACGACCTCAGAAGGCCCACATCTCCACATCAGAAAATTTCTAAGACTGGCAAATACCATCAAGATGAACGACATCTCACAGGATGTCATTAAATTGTAGTTGTTTCCCTTCTTCATCACTAAGAAAGTGAATAATTGGCTGAATTCTCTACTGGAAGATCCGTTAAAACCTATGATCAATTACAACATCTCTTCTTGATGTAGTACTTTCCATAATCCATGCAATTCATGATTATAGTGGAGATTGCTGAATTTACACAATATGAGAACAATTTCGTATATGAGGCATGGGATCGATTCCAGAATATTTTCCAGAAATGCCCACATCATATGTTTCAGACACCCTTTTGCAACAGCCTCTCCCATGCCAACAAAGTTGTAATAGACGTAGCCTTTGGAGGGGATATTCTACATAACCCTTTTGAGGATATCTTAGAATTAGGTTTTAATACCATATTGAAAATTCGGCTTGGACCTAACTCAACCCTAAAAGCAAGCTCATAGGTTGAGGATTTTCCTCACCTTATACATAATTTAGTTACCCTTATGTCTAGATAATGTGGGATTCTAACACACCTCCTCATGTTGAGAACTAGACATCTAAACATAAACCATTATGGGTGGACCAATTGAAGGAATAAACATTTGTAAATATCCCAATAACGAATTTAGGATAGACTCTTATACCATGTTGAGAGAAAGAAGTGAGGAAGCATAGAATGAATCTATATGTTTCATCCATGCAGTGGAACATGTATTTATAGTATGGATCATTTGTATAAAAGTTAATTATAAAGGTATTTGGTTACCTAATTATCATAATTATAATGATAAAATTTTCCTAATTATAACATTACTAAAGTTTTGACATTACTATAATTACCCTATTTATTTGTTTCCATCTTTATCTTATTATAATATTATTATGTTATTTGCATTGAATCCAACAGGATACATGGACAACCATAGGAAACACTACTGCTAATGACAACTAGTGGAGGCTTCTAATAAACACGTCAACAAGAGGGACCCCCAACCAGCATGAATGTACCAAGAGGATCACAACACCCTGCTGGTTGGTCTAATGGAGGCCTTAAGCATGAAGATAAAGGTGTTTATGTAAGGAAAAGCACAACCTGCTCTTCCGATTCGTAATCAGGCCACACCTGAACTTAGACAATGCAATCTTTATGGCTTTATAGGCCACGATGCTGAAGGATGTGCAATTGAAGACCGTATGGCTCAACAAAATAAGAAGGCCAGCTTCATAGAGAATACCTACAACCCCACCTAGAAGAATCACCCCAACCTTTCTTGGGGAGGGCATCAAGGTAATAACTCTAATGGTGTGTCAAATGTTTACATACCTCCTCAAGGTGTCTATAGGAAAAAGAGGAGAGATCCAACCCCCACGGAATTAATATTCTAGAATATGGAGACATAACTCCAAAATATAGAAACATAGTTGTCCTGATTTAAAATTATGGAGGAACAAATGGGGAAGATACTCAACCTCCTAGGACAATAAATGCTTGGGACACTGTCTAGCTAACCTAAGGTGAACCTAAAGGAGTAGGTAAGTGCAATCAGTTTGAGAAGCAGGATAAATATGGAAACACTCATAGGAGAAGGGAGAAAGAAGAAGGACATTCTGATATATAGGAGGAAGGAGGTGGTTCTTTTGGATCAATGTAGGATTCAATTTTGTGGAGAATAGAAGTGAAATTATGATGAAGCTATGCCTTGACTTGGAAATGCCACCTCTCAAGAAGGATGAGCTTCTTCTCTACCACCATGAGTAGCCATGGATAAGAGGGCTCCTCAACCCTAAGTTTGGTTCTAGAAGAAGGATAGGGAGAGAATTGATCTTAAAAATCTGAGTGGATACTCACAATTTTATTCAAAAAGAACTAAGTGTTGAAAATTACACAAGTGATGCCTTTATATAGGAAAAATGAAGGAGGTGAAAAATAGAGGGAAAGAGGGGGAAAATTTGAATTTGAATTGGTTTGGATTTTAGCCCAAAAATGGTGCCTTCTTCACTCCTCAATGTAGCCTTAAATTTGCCCAAAGAAAGCCCAAAAGCCTAAGCTAAAACACAAGCAACTTGGGCCCAAATCCTATACATATTGGGCTTGTTACTTCCTAGAATACAAAAAATTGCCTAAATCCTATCCTAATATGTGAGGCCCAATAGGCCTAGTTTATGTGAGGTCCAATAGGCCTAGTGGCTCTGCATCTAGGATCCATTTGTTTATATTATTAGTTTTTTATCTCATGATGCATAATTCTTTTCAGAAAATACTTGTATGAAAATACGGTAATTTCTTTTAAGACATGTTTGATATAAACTCCGAGCCTCATTGGTAAAAAATACATAGCGGTAAAATAAATCGCTAAACAAATACTATGCGTGTTTAGACGTAAGAGTATAAATTGATTATATCATTCTTTTTTATTCTTGGATCATATATACACAGTTAACATAAATTGAACATAACATAATTATACATACCATTTCATACATCACATAAGTCTTAGGCCTATGGCCTTATCATACAGTTATTACAAACCATAATTTACAACTTTGATACTACAAATTGTTATACATTTATCAAATTTACACACTATACTGCATAATACTAATACTAGTATTATTACTAACATTATGATGCTTGCTTCCAGGTATATACAACATGTACATTATTTCTATGACTTCAAACTTCTCTGGTTCCTTGGTGAACTGGAAGATCCACGAATCCTTCACTAGCCTGCTAATGGAAATGATCCATCCAAATGTTCGGGTCCAACGACATGTACGTTCTGTTCGACATCACTTGCTAGACTTGAAAAGGGTAAGTCATCGGTTGCAGAGAGCTACCTTGAGAGAACCATATATATGACAGACTATGGTAGTGGGATGGAATTTGCGGATCGATTTCCCGTTCTAAGGAAGAGGAATCAACTGCAAGAGCCATCCGGTACCTCTGGTTAACGCATGGGGTTGAGAATATTTTGTCTAGGTGAAAAGCCTCTAGGGGTATAGCGAATCTGGTGGTCAATAAGTTCGGGCTTAGAACTTTCGAGATGAATAGATGCCGAAGGAAAAAATAGATGCACATGTTAACCTGTACCGTGATCAGCAAGTCATGGGCGTTTGCAGTCCAATCGACATGACTAATGTGGATAAATACAACTACCATCACAAAAGACATCAACGTTGTGTGGGAAGAAAATGGAAGAAGTAGGGGTGAGAAACTAAGTTTCTCTGTAGGCTTTCTACTCTATTCTAATGTCATCACTTTAATCCCAGTAATTTCAGTTTATTTATAAAATCATTACATGCAATTAACATTTTTTTTAAATCTTTGAAAGAATTCCTCTAAAGTGGGTAAGTTTTATTCATAAACATACATTCCTCTTAACATTCATAACTTTGGGATCACAATTAAGATATTATTTGTCATACATATTATTCTATGTCTTAAGCTTTATTTATTTTTTATCTCTCTTTGTCTTTATCATTTCTCTAGCCCATTCTTTGGGTTACTAATGAATCTAATTTCGCCTTCTTTGGGGAAAATAATTAAACATAGACATGCATTACATTTTTTCAAACATCTTCTCACTGGCCCTACTCCAACCTCCTACTACTGATTAAGGATTTGAGCTCATTTTAGGGTGACCACCTTAGAAGGTTGTGAAGTACTCGATATCTTCATTGTAAAAGGGTTTTGGAGAAACCTGACGTCTCCTAGGAGAACCTTTGTCTCCTCTTTAGTAGCACTTTGGATGCCTTCTGGAATTGGTGTGCACAAAGTACATGAGAGTAGACTTACATTTTCACATAATGTTTTCTTTAGTGATCCCTTAATCTCTTTAGGTTCAATTTAATGGCTTCCAAATAATTATGCATGCTCAAAAAAATTTTCAACCAATATGGAAAGCACATATAGATCTCGAATTCTATCTCAACATCAACATAATTAATAATCATACATAACATCATCCTTTCTTACTCATGAGCATTCATCATTCAATCTCACATAAATAGTGTATATTCACAATTAGTGATACAAGTTGACTAGTAAATCACATAGCCTTAAATCATAATTACATGTCAAACCAAATATCTCAATTCGATTTTGATGTTGAATCACTCAAGGGACTTAATTCTCTCAACCTTTTAAGTTGTTCCTCATCATTTCCTTTTCTCAATTTGATATTAGTTTCATGAGGCTTTTACATTTTAAAATTTCCTATAGGTGGCCAAATGACACCTTTTAAGTTTTCATTCTTTGTGCTCTTCATTTCTTCAAGTCTTATGCAAGTTCTAATTATACTAAATTCAAATATTAAGTATTTAAAAACTTTTGACATGTTTAATACATTTTAATTGATCATGGCCAAATGGTAACTTTTATCTTTGTCTACCTTCTATTGAACTTTTAATTCTTCGTTTAACATTATAAGACTTATTAAGTTATATAAATTAATATTTTGAATTCTTTTTCTCTTAATTAACCTAGAATGGCCGAATGTAAACTCTAGGTTCCTAAGTTCTTCTAGTTCATTTTCTCTTGTCTTATGAGTTGATTTAGGTCATTTGAAGTCTAACTCATTAATTTTTATCTAACTTAGACACTTTTAGAACTTCTTCATCATTTTGGTATGTCATGGTCGAATTACTTAGCTTCCTTCTAAGTTTATATTTTAAGTTCCAATCACCTTTATTCAACACACTTAGATTTAGCCTTTAAAGTATGTTAACTTGTGGCTTCCTTTTTACTTCTTTAATGACTAACTCTAAATAACTCTTAAACCTTTACAATTCTTTTTTGTTTTAAACCAAAGAATGTCTAGTTGATGTAATTAGGAATTAATTCTTCTCCTAGGTAAATTTACTTTAAGGTTGTTGAATGACCTATCTTCTTAAATCCTATCTTTCTTACACTTTAAATATATTATTCTTACATGTTTAGAATCATTAATTAGACCTAATTAATAATCAAAACTCTTCCTTGATTAATAAAACTCATGGTGGCTGAATGCCACTCCTTAGATGCTAATAATTACTATTAGTGGACAACTAATAGGTATGAGTAGAAAGGTGCTCATTTAGAAAAAATGTACCAAGTAGATCATACTCTCACCGTAGCCATCACATGGTGTCCTGAAGAAAACAATTGGAAGAAGTGATGCAAGCACAACATACATGACAATGAAGGATGTGCAATTATAGCCCATTGGGCTTAACATAATGAAGAAGCCAATTACATAGGAAACTCCTACAACACCATCTAGGAGACTCACCCCATTCCTTCATAGGGAGGATGTCATGGTAATGATTACTCTGAGGGTACTCCTAGTATATACTAGCCTCATTATGTACAAAATTATGGAGGATTTGATCATGGAAGAAGAGAACTAGCTCCTGCGATCCTAGAATCCAGAACAAAGAAGCCTGGTGTCAAAATATAGGGGTAGAAATATCCCAGATGAAAAATTTGGAGGATCAAATCGAATGAATCCTCACCTTCTTGACTCAATGAACACATGAGTCTTTGTCTTACGCATAAGTTAAAGTGGTTACCTTGTGGAGCAAAAAGGAAATAGGAGCACGAGTAAGAAAACAAAAGGAGAAGGAGGAAATAGCTACTAATGACCATCAAAAGGTTATTAATAACCTCTAATTCTTTCTAGTGACAACTTGACTAGGAAAAGGCAAGATCCTAAAAAGGTTATAAACATGCCCTTAAAAAATCGCACATGGAACCTTACCAACCTAGGATACTCTTTCCTTAAAGATTGAAGACCTAAGGATCCTCAATTTGTGAAGTTCTTAGAAATTCTAGAGAAACTAAGGATCAACATCCCTTCGGGAAAGCTATCTCCCAATTGCGTAAATATGCAAAGTTCTTGATGTGGAGGTCCCAGCTAGAGGATCATTAGGCTCATTAGGCCCATCATTAGAGAAGAGTCAAGAAGCTGTACAAGGAGGTGGAAGCCTTCTTAGGCTGTTGGGAGGACTGCCCCTAGGCCCAAATCACCATCTCTCCCATGGTTCTACATATTTTTTAATAGGACGTAGTTTATTTTCTTAGTATGCTAGGATTTAATGGGTCCAATCATGTATAGGCTTAGACCTAATCTCTGTGAACTTTTAGCATAGGTTTATGAGCTTGCTCTGGCATAACATGAAGTTACACCGAGGAGTGAAAAAGGAACCGTAATTGAGCTTCCATTCAAGTCCAAATTACCTTTCTTTATGTGGATCCATTTCTGCCCCATTCTCTCTATCTTTAGCACCTTCTTATGGCCTATATAAAAACTATCCATCACATATTTTGTAATTTTTTAATTTTAACTGAATTTGAGAGCATTCTTGAGAGAGTTCCTCTCCTTTTTCTACTCCTATACTCCGAGTTTGAGAGTGAAGTTTGTCCTTATGTCTGGATTCCTCCAAGGTGGCAAAGAAAAGACTTATCCTCCCATGAGGTGGCCCCACCTTTACTAGTGTTTTAAGATCTAAGAATTCCTTCTTCATCCTCTTCCATCTCCAACCTCCATTGTCTAGAAAGCAAGCAGCCTCCAAGGCCTCCATCAACTGGTAAAGCTCTTCAATGGAGGTATGATCCATTTTCATTTTTGTCTTCAACTTTTGGCCTATTTTTGTCTTTATTTTGATTAGTAAAATGACCTCTGATTTGATGGATTATCTTTTCTATGATTTCCTTTGAATGTCTAGTTTTTATATCTATTTAGTTTACACTTTTTTGGTCTAATTTTATGCAACTCTATGATCTCTGCATGCTACATTTAGCACTAATTTGACTTGTTTTAAGCATAACTTTCTTGATTCATATCCAGTTTGGTTCAAATTTCATTTGGATTGTAATATATGAGTATGACCTTTCATTTAATCAGTGTGAATTATACAGATCCTTGAAAAATTTTCACAAAAATGTTTGAAATTTGAATTGTGTTCGTTTTAGCAAAAGTTTTCAAAATTTTTGTGAAATTTAACTATAAATTCTTGGCCAGATTTTAGTGTGCTTGTCTAGGTATTATTCATATTGTTTGATCCTTTAAAGGTTGTTTTAATCCTATGTAAATTGATCCTTGTTTATCTCAAAATTCCATTAAGAGGTGCATGAACATGTTTGTGCATGCTATGATGCTAGTTGGTGCCTAGTCCATGCATGCATTAAATGTTTAAAACTTGCAAGTTAAGTGATTGTTTAAACCACTTATAATTAAGCCTCTAAACACCTATCAAACCATTGGACCATTGAATACCTATGTTGGAGTTGTGGAAAATTCGGGACCAAAGGACTCAAACTTGACCTTGCCTAAGCAAGGAAGAAATACAAAGTGCACTTAAAGGACTAATTTAGACTTCAAACAATTTAGGACCATGAAAAATCCTATGCAAGGACTTGAATATGGACAAAAGGACCCGAACCTTGAGGAAAAGGACTTAATAAAAAAAAGTGAAAAAGTAAAGAAGAATTTTGTGTAAAAGACATGCATATTATGGTATAGTTGTATATGCTTAGTTATCATGTTCATGCTAGGAATTTGGTGTCCTAATTATATGTTTTAAATCTTTAATTGATGCATGATTAGGATCTCTTCAATTCGGCTAGTTTCATAGTTTATTCCTAAGTATGTGCATGCAAATTCCTTAGGTTTCTAGAAATCATCTTTGAGCACTTCCTTTCTTCATAGCCTTTTAATTTTAGTTTGTGATTATTGACCTCTTTTTGTGAAGTTTCCATTCCTATTTGAGTATACTTTCCTTATTTAGTTATTCTTGTTGTCTTGAAAATTTCCCTTTGTTTTCTCAAACACCACTTATATTTTTTTTAAGTGTTTCTTCTTCACTTTAGAAGCATTGAGGACTCAAGGCATAAGTGAGATTAAGTTTTATTTCAAGATCAGAGCAAGGGTATGTTGCCTACAAAACGTGAGTATAAAACTCTTTGCTAAGTTTTACCCACAGGCAAGTATACTCATCAGTGTACAAAGAAGGTATTTTAGGCCCTCAGTATCGATTTGAGAGAGACTATGCAAACAATTTATGTATGAAGTTTGAACTCTAACTTTTGAATTCATCAAAAGAAGAATTTTTTGTAAAAGAATTAAAAAAATGAAAATAAAAGAAATAGAAAAAATATTTCTATTATGTGATAAGTAAAATAATGCGATTCAAGTTATGGAAAATTTATAAGGCTTTCGATCCCCTTATGACTTTACATGCTTTTACCCCCCCAGTTTCCTCCTTTAAGTCAATTGCTAACCACCTATGCTAATTTTACTACTACTCCTTGATCCGACAGTAGTAATAATCTCCTTTCTAGATACTATTCATGTTAATCCTCGAAGATAGATAAATAAAAAAGGTGTAAATATTAAGAGGGTGTTAACTATGTGTTAGTTAATTAAATGGTTAGAAACTCAGATTCCTGATTAATCCTCTACGACCCTTAAGTTCATTTATCCTATAGTGTTTTTAATTAGGAGTGGTATGATCACCTAACCCCCTAACCATATAAAACATTAATGAAATTGACCAGTTCCTATTAATGGATTAAGCACAATAGAATAACACTATTAGAATGATGAAAACATCATTTAAGAAGTGAAAAATAGGGATTAAAACAATACATATTACAAAGTTTTCCAAATCCGCAGAATTAGTTATCCATGAATAAAAATAGGCCACAACTATCCATAACAAAATCAAATAAGGAATACAAAGCCGGGGTTGCCAACAATGCTAGAAACTACTCTAAAATTGCACCAAATAAGGATTTCTTTGACCAAGGTCCTATAGGAGAATGCCGATGGAGGAACTGAGAATGGAGAGACTATAAATGATGAATGAAGGAAAGATAAGTCCATGTCTAGAGAGATATGTATGTATCCTAGGGAGAGAGGTGGTCTTCCCCGATATTGTTGTGTGTTGAATGGTGTGGTAGAGCCTCTATTTTATAGGTGCAGATTAGGGTTTCCAATGTCATGGACCAGGCTTGACCTAGTTTCCTTGTAGTTGTCACAACTGTTCTAGGTCTTCCGCAGCATCGTAGGGCTAAGTAGGATGCCTCCTACATCATTAGGGATAATATGGCACTATTTTTTGGCATGCCCAATGTTGGCACAATCATATTAAATTGGCACGACTGTGCAACCTCATGTTGGCATGACCGTGCAACCTCATGTTGGCATAACCATGTTCAAATTTGCATTGTTATGCTGCTCTGCTTAGGGGGTATTTTTTGTTGTTTTCTGCTTCCCTGTCTTTTTATGCCCCTTTCCCCCCTCTTTTATGCCTAGAATCTTCTTATTTTTAGATTCTCTGCTTGCTTAATCATTCTTTCAAAAATATAGAATGTTAGGATAAATTACAATTTAATTATGATAAATCATAAAGCATTATGCCTAAAATTCTGTTGATAAAATGATAGAATGGAAGTTTATCAAGGTTGCCTTTGTTAGTGATTAGTGTGAGGAATGGTTGGTTTGGGTGATGAGAACATTAAAAGGGAAAGCGTGAAACACTTTGTGAGGTGTGTGAGATCTTACACTAATTTAAAATTCACTACCCAAGTGAGGAAAACAAGTGCTTCTCCTTTTATGTGATTTTGTACGTCACTTTAGAGGAGGAAAGTTCAAGGAACCAAGATCAAGAAGGACTTGAATACTTGGAGCTTGAAGGCTTGTAGTTGAAGAAAAATTGAAAACACTTATCTATAGAATTTCAATTCGATTTTCTACTATAATTCTAGGTAAAAAAATTGTAATTAGGTGCAATTTGAGTTGTAATTCTAGTGCATTGTAGTAGCACTTTCCTCGATGTAATTTGTATTTTAACTTTGCAATTTGTTTATAAATTGGACATTAGACTCTAAGTCATGGTGTAGGATATTCACCAAAAGGCATAATTTTCATGGTGGTTGTAAACACTCAATTATGTCCGAGGCCTCATTTTTCATTTTTATTTATTTCAATAAAAGCAAAAAGTAGAAAGCAAAAAAAAATGTACAAAGAAAAATTAAAAGGAAAAGCAACAAATAAAAAATTAATTAAAAAACAAGAAGTGAAAACAATAAATAAATAAAAAGCATAAAATAAATAAAATTTGGAAAAAAATAATAGTAATTAAAAATACTAATATTAATAATGAATAAAAAAAAGTAAAGCAAAATAACAAATATGGAAAATTAAATAACAAAACAAAATAATGACAATAAAAATAAAACAAAAATACAAAATAACAAAAATAATAAAAACCCAAAAAATAAATAAAATCTGCAATAAATAAAAATTAAAAACAAAAAAACAAAAATAAATAAAAACGAAAAAGAAAAAAAGAAATAAGAAGGGAAGCGGGAAAATCAAAAAAGGGGAAGGAGCTCTATATAAACAGAAAAAGGAAGGAAGCAGGGGGCTTTGGTGATTTTTTCAAATTTTGGCAAGAGAGCTCACTCTGAAAATCTTGGGGAGACAAAAAAAGAGAGAGGGATCTCTCAAAACAGGGAAGGGATTCTTGGGGGATTTCTTGATTCTTCCACCACACCTTGAAGGTACTAGTAAGCTTCGAAGGCTTCGTCGGATCCATTCTGATCTTCAAGATTCGATTGGAAAAATCTCATGCGTGGTTCTAGGAAGGTTAGTGTTTCCACCCAAATTTGATACTCAGACAAATGTATTCCCCGGTTGCTTTTATTCATTCGGTAGTTATAGATGGATAGGTGATAAGAAAAGAATTTTAGGAGGAATCTGTGTAAATTTGTATAAGAAAAGACGGTGCTACGATCATCACCTGAGTAAATTAGTGTAGATCTTGATGTTCGTTTTTGTATGTCCGATGAACAAGCACCACACAAAATCTGGTTTAGAATTCATTAGGCAAACTTGTTTCGAATGTTTATGCGAATCGGCATATGTTGTAGTATAATGGCCACGAATTTTGATTGGCAATAACAATTCAAGCTACAACTTGGATGAATCAAGCTAATGCCTTATTAAGAAAAGTGTAATAATTCGTTTTATCAGAGGCATAGTTGCGTCCTGTAGCAATAAAGGTAGGGCATGTTGGCGTCGCTATTGAGCCATGGTCATGCAAGTCCAGGAAACGGTTAGGTCTTATAGTTGTCCTTCGATGAAATTGTTGGTACCTTCACTTGGACACAATTGAAGTTGGTCGATGCTGCGTCACTGCATATGGCCTTGAAGAAAAGAGAGAGATGGCTACCTGCTGATTCAAGGCTGGTTCTATTGAGGAACCATAGCTCTGTTTGACTTTCCTTATAACAGAGGACACACGAGCCTTAGTTATGGTTATAATAGCCACAGAAGTCCATTCAAGCCTGTGTGTATTGGTAAAGACAACTCGAGGGTCTCCTCTAGCCACAGCCCAAAGTTCTTACAAATAACCTCTTGTGCATATGAAACATGGAATGAGGAACATCCATACTGCACGCTTACGAGTACAAAAGAGACAACGCATGCAAGTCAAGAATCCATGCAGCCGAATTCGGCCCCTGGTAGTTCCCATAATACATTGAACACCACTCATGCAACTCATACGTCCAGGATTAGAATTTGAATATGGTACGCTCAAATGTAAGGAAGCTCCTCGACACCACCCGCATACCCTGAACCTTGTTATTTTGAGGGTTGCTACAGTGCAATGCATGAGTCTTGCAAAGAGGAAAGGTCAGCGCCTTGAGTATTCACAAAGTTTATGGGCGTCAATGGTAAACCCCTATATCCTCACTTCCTCATCTCATTGAGTATAGTCTGGTTATTCTAAATGCCCAAGATCCCTGCTTCATGCTCGTACAAGTTAAGACAGGGGCCAATATTTGCAATCTAGGAAGCCTAGTCAAAGCGAGTTAAGTGGGCAACAGCAGTCAGGTCAGTCCAGGGCTTTGTGAAATGGAGTTTTGTTTTATAACTTTGGTGCATTTTTACTTGAATATGGTCGTGCAACCATGACATTACATTTAGGACGAACACCGTCGGAAGCTATAGTCAAGGGTGGGCTTGCAGTTTTTTTTTTATCTGTAAACGGTCCTAACCATATCATGATTCAGCCCCTTCCTTTCAACTTAGAGCAAGCTTTGGTGTTGTCCCTGTGGGAGTTGTACGGTCTAACTCAAGTTTAGGAGGTGGACTTGGCTCAAGTTTTTTCTTAGGCGTATCGATATACGGGTACGACGAGATACAGACTCATCCATACCACACCCCTTTGCATGATCAAGGTGCATTGTGTCCCAAACACTAAGGCATGGTAGGGTTGTCCTATCACAAGCCACATGTCATGGTTCCAGACATTGCCATCCTCCACACATGCAAGAAGAGTCTTGGGTTAAATTGTGAGAAGCATCCATTTTCATGATAGGCATGCATGCCAAGAGGCTAGGAATCAGGCAACCAAACCAAATAAGCCCCATGCATGTTACGTGAACCTGCCTCAAGTTTAATTCCGAACGCCTTAATCCACACATGGGCGCCTAGCCTAGTGGTAGAAGCGCCCCTCTTGTGTCCTCCAAGTCCACCCTTGGAGCCCTACATGCCACTATTTTACCACCAATTTCCCTTCCTCAATCCTGTGCACCTCACGTACCACATGAACCAAGCCAGGCGAGCCATTCAAGCAAAACGTGAGCCACAAGCCTCTCTCTCCAAGCCATCAGGCCATCGAGCCGTTCAACCAAGTCGTCAAGCCGACGAGTCAGGTGCAAGCCAAATAAGCTCCCAAGCCACATGAGCCAGCCCCAAAATTCCCAAAATTTCAAACCAGCCCTTGAACTCTTCAAATTTGCAATTGAACCCTAAAATTCCCAAAATTTCCATTAAGCCCCTCAACTTCTCAAATCTATAATTAAGCTCCTCAACTTCCCAAAGTTACAATTAGGCCCCTTAATTTCCCAAAATTGCAATTAAGCCCCTCAACTTCCCAAATTTACAATTAGGCCCCTAGACTTCTCAAAACTGCACTCAAGCCCCTATGCTTCCAATAGGTACAGTTGAGCCCTCGCACTTCCAGTAGTTATAATCAAGATTAATTCCTTTCGCCACCCAAAAAAATAGGAAAAAACATATAAAAATCTTGTTTTGCATTCTTTAATCTCACGCAACGAGCTCTAAGCACGAACTGGTAACTTTTTCTGTTGTTCGCTGTTTAGAGATTCATATGGGTCCAAGTGCAGCCGTAGTTGTCTTGGGCCCTATGCATATGTGGACTGTGATTGCCCTTCTCTTTTTAAACAAATAAAAATCTTATTTTTCATTCCTCAATCTCACGCAACGAACTCTAAGCACGAACTGGTAGCTTTTTCTGTTATTCGCTGCTTAGCGAATCGTATGGGTCCAAGTGCAGCCGTAGTTGTCTTGGGCCCTGTGCATATGTGGATTGGAATTGTTCTTATCTTTTTAAACAAATAAAAACCCCATTTTTCATTCAATAATCTCACGTGACAGACTCTAAGCACGAACTGGTAGCTTTTTCTGTTGTTCCCTGTTTACAGAATCATATGGGTCCAAGTGCAGCCGCAGTTATCTTGGGCCCTGTGCATAGCCAGATTGGGATTGCCATCCTCTTTTTTTCAAACAAATAAAAATCTTATTTTTTCATTCCTCAATCTCACGCAACGAACTCTAAGCACGAACTGGTATCTTTTTCTGTTGTTCGCTATTTAGAGAATCGTATGGGTCCAAGTGCAGCCGTAGTTGTCTTGGGCCCTGTGCATATGTGGATTGGGATTGCACCCTTAAAATATTTTCGAAAAGAACCTGTTCACCTTTAAATTCAAACACCTCTGAAGGTCAAGCCTTTGAATCAAACTAGAACTACGTAAGCCTTGAGTTTCCCATTGCACCGGGGAATACGTAGGAGCAGGATTATGTCATGCTAGGTGAGTGGGGTGCCTAACACCTTCCTTACTCGTAACCAACTCCCGAACCTAAATCTCATCCTCGAGTCAGGGTTTTTTCCAAGTATTTTCCCTTAAATAAAAATTTGGTAGCGACTCCACACATAATTCAAATAAAATTCAATTTTCAAATTTTAGCGAGTTCGTCGTCTCGTCGTGATTACGGTTGCAACAGTGGTTTGTGCATGTTAGGAGTGATAAGGGGGTGCTAAGATTATGGTTAAATTTGTAGCATATTTGTTAGCACTAACTTGCCTACCTTTTTGAAGGTTAAAGAGGGCTAGTTATATTCACATAACCCTTTCTTGTTGTGTGCCTTTTATAACCTAGGTTTCTTGCTAAGTGTTTGTGATGGTTTGACTCAAATTATTGAGTATAGAAATTTAGATGTGTAGAGAAATATTTGATTTGCAAATGTGTTCCCACAAGTACTTCCCTAGAGCCCAAATAGAGCAACTTGCTTCAAGGTTAGAAAAAGTATTTCAAACCAAAGCAAGGGTGTTTGAGCAATGCTTAGATAACTTATAAAGGAGAAACTTAACTAGGTCTAAAAGAAATCCAAGGGATATTGAAAGAAGTTGGTCTAGAAAGGATGGCTACCATAGTGAGGAGGAGACATCATAGGATGATGTCAACTTCTTTAGGAAAAATCAATCGAAGAGCTAGAACTAGAAAATCTCCACAAAGAGCGAGGTCATGCTCATAAGAGAGGCCTCACTCATCTAAAAGGAAATCACTAACACCGAAAAGAGCTAACCAAAAGATAGATAAGGATAGAGGTCATCATAGGCAAATGGAACCTTTAAGGACTAAGGAACCCTCTAGGAATAGGATCCATAGGAATAGAGATAGAAGTTCTTTTAGGGATAGTATAGAAGATAGAACCCATGGGAGTAGCTCTAGGGCTAACACTCAGAGGGGTAAAGATCAATTAAAACCCCAAGAATTACCCAAGGTAAAAATTCCCAGGTTCTAAGGGAGGAACGATCCAAAGGTAAACCTAGATTGAGAGCTCAAGGTTGAGCGATTGTGTGCTAGCTATTCCATTAGGGAGGAGCATAAAGTGAGGTTAGCAACCTTAAAATTTAGTGACTATGTCCTAACTTGGTGGGATAAGCTCAATAATGGAAACATATCATCCATTGAGTGAGTGGGAGGAAATGAAGCACATAATAAGAATAAGATTTGTTCCTCCCCACTATTTAAAGGAAATACACAATAGGTTACAAAGTATTTTCCAAGGAACTAGAAGTGTAGATGAATACTACAAAGAGATAAAAGCAGTAGTAATAAAAGCTAATTTCAATGAATGTGAGGAAGTCACAATGGCTATGTTCTTAGATGACATAAGCATGATATAAAGGATGTGGTATAACTCCATCACTACTTAAGTTTAAATGACCTTTACCATCAAGCATTTAAGGTAGAATCCTAACATAATAGAAAGGGTAAGGGTAAATTTGTTACATTTAAAATATCTACACAAGAAGTGATGTAGAGGTCCCAATGGTAGCGGAAGGCAACTACAGAGACATATTGAGCCTATTGAGCCCATCACCATATTAAGAGCTAAGCAATTGCAAGAAAAGGTGGAGACCTTCTTGCGTCTTCAAGAGAAGTACCCTTAGGCCCATCCATCTCATCCTTCGGCCTACACATTTTAGAATAGGTTCAGGACTCTTTTTGTATTTCAGGAGTAGTAGGCCCAACATAGTGTATAGGATTGGATCTCTTTCTTTGTATTTTAACATAGGACTTATAGGCCTTTCTTGGCATAACTTGAGTTGCACATGTGGAGGAAGCTAGAAACTCCTTTAGGCTTGTAAACCAAGCCCAAACATCGATAGTTGTATGTAGAGTCTCAACATGAGGTGCCATCCTTACCTATAAATAAGGCCTTTTATATGAAAAATCAACACTAAGTCCATTTTGAATGAAAATATAAGTTTACTCATATTTTTGTGCATAATTCTCTCCCTATCCTTCCTCTAGAAGAAGACTTAGGGTTGAGGAACCTCCTCATCAGTGGCTGCTCATGGTGGTGGAGGGGAAGCTCATCCTTCACAAAAGGTGGCGCTTCCAAGTCAAGGCTTAATTTGGATCCATTTCTCTTCCATTCTCCACCAAATTGAAACCTCCATTGATCCAGAAGAACCACCTCCTTCCACCTCTTTATCAATTGATATCAAAGCTCCATCAGTGGAGGTGAGACTCATCCTTTAATTGGTTTACATTTCCATGTTCTCTTTGTTTTTTCGAGTTCATCTTATACTCTTTTTTTGTTCTCACTTTTGATAGGGCCAATGAACTTTGATTTTTGTGATTCTTTTTGCTTTAGATTTGCATTCTTTATAATTTCTTGAATGATATTGTTTTATTTAATTGGTTGACTATTTAACTTTCAATCATCAATTTACTATAGTATATTCATCTTAGCATGCGAACGTGCCTTGTTTAGGTAAAGTAAGCATAACTTGCTCAATTATGGTCCAATTTGGACCAAATTTGTGTTGGATTGCTTTATCTAATATTTTTCCTCCAGTTAATTAGTGTGGATTTCATAGATCTTAAAAAGAATTTTGAAAAAATAATTTGAAATTTGAATTCAATTTTGGTACCAAGAACTAACTGACCTTGAGTTCATCTTTTGATCCGAATGGTTTTAGAACTTGTCTTGGTTTGATTCATTATGTTTTGATCCTTCTCTATATGTTAATCTAAGTTGAATGTTGTATGGTTTTTCTTTTTCAATTTCCAATGAGATGCATGATTATGTGCATGCAATCTAATGCTAGCTAGGCTTCAATCATGCATTTTCTAAGCAATTAAGCCTAAGTGCTTAAGTGCAAGCTTAATTAACATTTTAAGCAATATTAAAAGATACATAAACACCTCTATAGCTTCTATTACCTGAGCTAGATTTGGAGACCAATTGGACAAACATACTTGACTAAGATTATCCTACATTTGTAAGGAAGGGTGCAAATGCACTACGTTGGACTATGGGATTTAGGACCTTGAAAAAAAAAATCCTATGCAAAGACCATTAGAGGATTGCAATTCTGGACATGAATCAAAAACTAGACATAAAATAGGAAAAAATAAAAACAAAAAGATCGAGAAAATACAAAAAAAAAAAAATAGAAGAAAAGTAAAGAAAATCAAAGAAAAGAACAAGTAAAACATAAAGGAAAAAAAATATTCGTAAGGTCCATTATTTGAGCGAAGTATGCTTGTGTATTCATGAATTCATGTTGGTCATAGTGTTCCCAAATTAGTCTTAATACTTAGTTTGGTGTATGATTCATATATCTTGGCTCAACAACATTCATCCTTTGCATGATCATGTGCATGCTTCTCTTAGGTTTGTAGGATTCCTTTTGTGTGCTTACCTTTAATCTTAGCATTAATTCTAATTTGTCTAAATTCTTGGCATCTAAGTTTGTCTTACCTAAATTCCTTTTAAGTATACTTTTTTGTGATTACCTTTTGTTTATTATCTTTAAAATTCCTCTAGTTTTATCACTTATCACCTACACGTACATGAGCACTCTTTCACCACCTTGTTGACACCTAGCACTATGAGCTTGAGTTGAGTTATTCCCTCGCCTCAAGTTTAGGTAGGGGGCTGATTATTGAGAGTGAAACAGTGTGAGAGGTCTGGTTGCATGGTGAGGACATTAAAGGGAGAGATTTGAAACACTTGGTGAGGTTTAATTTTCTAACACTAACCAAGTGGAGAAGCAAGTGTGTCCTTTTGTGTGTGCATAATTTTGTAGGTACTTTGGGAAGGTCTAAGCACAAGGAAAGGTTAATAAGTATCTCAAGGAGAAAAGGCTTGAAAACTTTTACTTTTAGGTCGAATTGAAGAATTAGACTCAAGGTCGTATTAAATACTAAAGTGAAGGGTAATTGTAGCCATAAGCATTCGGTTTTGAACTTGTAAATTTTATGTTGAATATTTGTAATTAGGCTTGATTTGAATTGTAAATCCTAGTGACTTGTAGTAGGATTTATTTTTAGTGTAATTTGGATATTTCCTTTACAATTTGTTTGAAAAGGACTTTGGACTTCGCATCTTGGCATGCAAGAAATATGAGGGGGTGCGAAATGTTGTGTGACTTTTCTTAGAACTCTTTGGTAGCACTAACCTTATCTTCTTGTGCAAGGTCAAGGGGGCTAGGTATACTACTTAACCTATGTGTTTTTTTATTCCTTAGAGCTTAGGTTGCTTGCTAAGTGTTTTTGGGCTTGTGTGATTCATTTTCTTAGCTAAGTAGTCCAGGTGTGGAGAGGTTTTTTCCTATTTTTTTCGAATGAGTACCCATGAACTATCCCCTAGAAGTCAAATCGAACAATTGTCTAATAAATTAGCAAGGGTTTTCCAAACTCAAACTAGGGTTGTAGAGAAAAGACTAGACCACCTAGAATGAAGAAAGTAAAAAAAAAAACAACCAAGAAATCAAAGAAACATTAAAACTAGTGGGTCTAGGAATTGTGATAACTATCATGAGAAGGAGACATCCAATGAATATGTCAACTTCTTTGGGGAACATACGATTCATGGGGAAAGGAGAAGACATTCCCCTCAAAGGGAAAGACCTTCCTTAAGGGATAGGCCACACTCGCAAAGGAGGGAACTACCCTCCAATGACCATGCACTAAAAGGAGAAAGAGCTAAGGATCATGGGCACAGAGAAGATATTAGGGCTAGGGAACCCTCTAGGCCTAAGACTCAAAGTAATTGATCCCATAGTCTAGGGGACCTTGGATTAGTAGTAGGAGTTCCTCTAAGGATAGCTTAAGTGATAGAGATTGCAAAGTTAGCCATAGGAATAAAGATCTAAGACTTAATTCGGATCCATTGCTCTTCCATTCTCCATCAAACTACAACCTCCATTGATCTTAAAGAACCATCTCCTTCCACCTTTGTATCAAGAGGCGTGGAAAGATAAAATGAAATATTCTAGCTTTAATCCTAAAGAACATAAGGAAACCAAGGAATCCAAGGAGTCCAAGGGCAAATCCCAAGCTTTCCCTCAAGAAAAGAGTCTTCTACTAAATGTTTTAAGTGTTTGGAAAAGGGACACATTGCCTTCCAATGTTCCAATATAATACCATGGTCCTAAGGGAAAATGGTGATTATTCATCCCTTAAGTCAAATGGCTCTAATACCTTTTCCTCTTCATCTGAAGATGAAGCCCTGGAGTCGGCACTTGAGGGCGACCTTTTAGTCGTTAGAAGGTTATTGGATACTGTAGCTAAGGGAGAGGAAGATATAGAGGGAAAATATTTTTCACACTAGATGTTCCATCAAGGGGTACACTTGGTCGTTAATTATTGATGAGAGAAGTTGTACCAATGTGGCTAGTAAAAAAATTAGGGCTAGTAACCATCCGTCATCCTAACTCATATAAACGTCAATGTCTTAGTGACAAAGAAGACTTGTTGGTCAACCAAAAAATTCTCCTTACCTTCATTATTGGAAGATATAAGGACAATGTTATCTATGATGTTGTCCTAATCGAAGCCTGCCATGTGCTATTGGGAAGGTCATGACAATATGATAGGAATATCCATCATGATAGGCATACCAATAGATATTCCTTCCTTTTCCATTTCCAAAAAATTATGCTAGTACCTTTTTCCCCTAATGAAGTCTATAAATACCAAATATACATGAGATAGAAAAGGGAGACAAAATGAAGGGTTTGTAAAAGGAAAAAATGGAAGAAATTAAGGGGATTCAAAGTGATTGTATACCTAACTAGGTCCTCACCTCTTGTGCATCATGGTGACTGTATATCTTCTATTAATTTTCATAGCATGCTTCAATGTTTGACCTATCATAGTGCTTTTAGGACATCAATCTTGTTTGTAGTTTCCCTTATCCTTGACTTTGTGGATCCTAATCAGATATAAAATTGTATAATGTTTGATTTTCACTTTGTTACATATTGGTATCATAGGTATGACTTACCCACTAAATAGTAGTATTTAAGGCACATGATACGTTGATAAGAAAACCATTATTACATCCCCATTCCTTACCATGTCCTGAATTTCCAACAAAGTAGCCTTTACATAATTACATTGGCAACAGTCACTACCTAAGGAGTTTGAGCAAAAGCATCTTTTAATTAGTACCCTATGGTGTAAGCGAGAACACGAGTCAATAAATGAATTCAAGTTAATATTTTTTATGACGATGATTGTGATATTTTGGATACAATTAATCTTTTATTCTTAAAGTGCTTGCTTATTTGTTATTACTTATGTTTGAAAGGTTTACTAGTTAGTATTTTATCCAAGCATTACCTTTGTTTCGATTCATTAATAACATCTCTTCTACTTATCTTGATCTTGTCTTGCAAATCATGATAAGCATATACATTCAAGGGTAAATGCTTTCAAAGGGGGAGGAGATGAGGAGGAGGTTCCAACTACAGAAGACCAATGGGCCCATCACCGAAGCAAAAACCAAGAAACAGCAAAAGGAGGTGAAAGCCTTCTTTGGCCATTAGGAAGACCTCCTTTAGGTCCAATCACCACCTTTCCCATGGTTCGGCATAGTATAGAATAGGGCTTAGGTTATTTTCCTTGCATTCTAAGATTTAGTGGGCCTAATTATGACTGTGCCAACATGAGGCTGCATGGTCGTGCCATCATTGGAGTGCCAACAAGCAATGCCACATTAGTCCTAATGTCATAGGAGGCATCCTAGTCAGCCCCATAATATTGCACAAGATTTAGAACAGTCGTGATGACTTTGAGGTAGCTAGGTCAAGCCCGATCCACGATACTAGAAACCTTAATTTACACCTATAAATAGAAGGCTCTATCATATTGCTCAACGCATGACAACATCGAGGAACATCACCTTTCTCCCCGAGATACATATATCTAGGCTTAACCCTACCTTTCCTTCTAGTCTCTCCATTCTCGGTTCCTCCTCAACATCCTTCTGAAGGATCTTGGTGGGAGCAATCCTTGTGCGATTCAATTTCAGAGCAGTTGTTAGCTATGCTAGAAATCCTAGTTTTGTATTCCTTATTCACTTTTGTTATGGATACTTATGGTATATTTTTATTCATGGATAACTAACTCCCTTTTTATAGGGCTTTGGCAAACTTTATGATGTGCATTTCTCAAACCCCAATTTTCCCCCTTTTTAATAATGTTTTTATTATTACAATTGTTTTATTCTATTATGCTTAATCCATTAATAGGAATCAATCAGTTTTATTAATCTGTTAGTTGGTTCGTCAGTTAAGTGATTGTACCACTCGCAATCAATAAAACTATAAGATAATTGAACTCAAGGGTCTTGGAAGATCAATCAAGAACATAGGTTTCTAACCAATTAATAGCTTGACAATTAATTAATTCCCCCTTGAACTTTACACGTTTTTTATTTATCTATCTTGCAAGATTAATGGGGATATTACCTAGAAGGGAGATTATTAGAACTGCTAGATTAAGGAGGAGTAGTAGAATTAGCATAGGTGGTTAGTAATTGAACAAAGTGAAAGGAACTAGGGGTAAAAGCAAGTAAAGTCACCAGGGGATCTAAACCCTAAAAATTTTCTATAATTTCCATCATATTTTTTTTTATTGATCACTTAATAGAAATCTTATTTCTATCTCTTTTATTAAATAATCCCTCTTTTGGTGAGCTCAAAAGTAAGAGTTAAAGGTTTGTACATTGATTATTGGCATAGTCTTTGAGGGATCGATACTAAGGGTGTAAAATACCTTTTTTATACACTGATGGGTATACTTACCCATGGGTACAATTTAGTGAAGTGTTTTATACTCATGTTTTGCATGTAACAAGTTTCTAGCCCTGTTGCTGGGGATTATTTTCCTAACACTCTTTGAAGTTTGATTTTTGATTGCTTGATGTGTGTACATATTTAAACTTTTCTTTTTGATATATATATATATATATATATATATATATATATATAATTCTATTTATTTGAAAATAGAATTCTAAAAAAAATCTTTTTTATAATTTTCCCTTGCCTTTATCTATTTGTTTTATGTTAACTTGTTTTTAAGCTTCTAACTTGTAGTTTGAACTAGAAATAGAATGAGTAGCCAACAAGTTGAGATTAGAGATGAGAGCAAGGAAAATGGCAACGCATGGAAGGAGAATGTTGTCGGACTATATGGTCCTTATTGACGAGGGCCTGATGAGCATTATACCCATCCTAGAATTGGATAGTGTTAAGAAATTTGAGTTGAAGCCAATACTCATCATGATACAAAAATTACTTCAATTAGGAGGGATCACTTCACATCAAGAAGATCTTATGGCTGATAAACACCATCAAATTACAATTGTTTCCCTTCTTCACAACTGAGAAGGTGAATGATTGGCTCAACTCTTTGTTGGAAGGATCCATCACATCTTGGGATCAACTACAACATCTCCTTCTGACATAGTACATCCCACAGTCCATGAAATCTAGGATCATAATGAAGATTGTTAAATTAACACAGTATGAGAACAAGCCCCTATACGCGGCATGGGACCATTTTCAAAATCTTCTCCAAAAGTGCCCACATCATGGGTACTAGACACCTTATCTTGTGTAGATCTTCTACAGTAGCCTCTCCTTTTTCCAATGGAGTTGTAATTGGCATAGCTTCTAGAGAAGGCATCCTACACAGCCCCTTGGAAGATACATGGGCAATCATAGGAACTTGGTTACTAACAGCAACCAGTGGAGGTCTGCAAACAAATATATGAAAAAAAAAGAATCGCAATCGGTAGGAATGCACTAAGTATACCATAAGTCCTTGCTGGCCAACCTAATTGATACCCTCAAAAAAAAAAGATTGAGGTGCTTATGTAGGTAACGACATAACTCACTCAGACTATTTGCACTCAGGCTATACCTAAGCCTAATTCATGAAACCTATGTGGTTCCATAAGCCACGACCTAGAAGGATCTGCAGTTGAGGCCCATAACCCAACAAAATTAAGACGAAAACTTTATGGGGAACACCTATAACTTTACCTAGAAGGATCACCACAACTTATCTTAGGGAGGGCATCAAGATAATAACACTAACAGTTTTCCCAATGTTTACAGGCCCTTTCATATACATAATCAAGGTGGATAAAAGTTAGAGAGGATGTCTAGTTAAGGTAATTAGGAATTAAATCTTCTCCTAAGTCAATTTACTCTGAGGTGGTCGAATGACCCATTTTCTTAAGTCATATCTTTCTTACACTTTTATTACATAGTGCTTACATGTTTAGTGTCATTAATTAGACCTAGTTAAGAATTAAAACTCATCTTTAGTTAATTAAACTCATGGTGGCCGAATGACACTCCTTTGACTTAGGGTTCCACAATTTCCTTCTTAACCCTTATTTCATTTACCTAAAGTGCTGAAATGGTCCCTTTACCTATCTTAAGACTTTCTCACACTTTTAATCCATTATGTTTGCATGTGAAGGGTCCTTAATTAAACCTAGTTAGGAATTAAAACCTCTTCTAAGTTATTTAACCACAAAGTGGCCAACTACCACCTTTCTAAGGGGTTTCCATTTCTAGATCCTAGTTGACTTAGGTTGACCTTTACTTGGGGATGAAGTTTTGATTTCAGTTTTGGCTAATTCTAAAGGGTTTTTAGGTTTTTTTACGTTTACTAAGTGATATGGCTGAAAAATTACTTTTTCTTTTATCTAGGTCAGGGTTAGTTTTTAGTTACCCATTTTAAGCTTCTTCAAGATTTTTACCAAATACTAGTTATGGACTTTACCTTAATTTACCTATGTTGAATATTCTGAAGTTGGTCACTTTTAAATGTTAATTAAGCCTCTAGTTAATTTCCTTACTTGTTGAAAATTCTTGATTTACCCTTAAGCAATTTTTAAACCTCATGCCCTTGGTCCATGCATATTTCGTCCATAGTCCAGATCTTAGGTTTTGACCAACATGAATCTTGAGTTTCAAAATAGTAGTTTTTTAGTCTTTGCCCAAATTGAGCTTTTGAGATTTATTACATAAATTTATTTCACTTTTTCAAACTTATGTTCAGAGGTTTAGATCTGGTCCAAAGATTACAAAATTTCACCACAAGTGGAAAAATTACAACTTTAAAACTTAAGCACAAAGACAAGCATCATAACACTTTTTTCTATAAAACAAATTATAGATTCTCGTGATCTACTCCAAGATCCATATATCTCCTTTCAAGAATACTTCAAAAAATTTGCTCATTAGTACTCAAAATTGATCAAGGCTTCAAAAAATTTTTTGAAACAAATTCTAACGGTTAAATTTTAGAGAAAGGATCCGTAAAGAAACAAAGCAAACCATAAAAAGACAAGTTGAAAGCTTAAAAGGACAAGTAGAAAGGTCCTACTTGATGGAGACTTTGCTAAGTGGTGGTGGGGATGTGATGGATGCCTTGGTCCCATCTTTGGCTGGTCCACATGGTTTGACAAGTGAAGATGGTGGAGCTTGGTGTTTAAGGCCTTGATTTGGCTTAAGTCTCAAAGTTGGAGACTTAGGCTTCAAGTGTGGGATTAGGGTTCCTTGGGTTAAGATGGACTTAGAGAAAATTGAGAGAGTTTGGTTAAGTGTTTTCTCTAAAAGCTGAAGAAAATGGGGTCCCAATAGTGTTTAGTGGGTTCAGCCACTTAAAGGTAAGTTTGGAATATTTTTACACTTAAGGGTATCTTGGTAATTTTGCATGGAATTTCCTATTTTCAAAATAATTTAAAATTCAAGAAATTATTCCTTTAGGTTTAGATTAATGCTAATTAGGTTGAGTTTACCTCTAATTATGTTTAACTTAGCCTAAGCGTAGTTTAGCTTTAATTAACCAAGGTTAATTAGTCTTACTCTTAACCATGGTTAAAAAAATCTTTTTACTATTTATGTTTTGTCTTATATGCTTGACTTGGTTGACTTAGATTGGTGACTCACCACCAGGTTTTCCACACGTTTAATTTTGTGCAAGTAAGTGCCCCATTCTTGGCTTACTTATCACACTTTCTTATCCTCCCGACCTTCTATAGGCATTTTCGTAATTTTTATCAGCATTGCCGAAAAATTTTCCAAATTATTCTTTTGACATTGATAACATTTTTTGGTTTATTCCCATGTTAATCTAAGGTCATTTACTATTTTTCTTGGAATTGACTAACTCTATGCAAAAGCAAATCGCTTGGGGGTATTTTGGTCATTTTTGAGGTTTTTGTCCCTCTTGGTTTTTTCTAAGCTTTTGTCACTTTTTTTTTACCATCCATGATGTTTTATAATCCTTTTAGGATGTCTTTTACTTATATTTTCATTTTTATGGTTCATTATCTGAGTTTCCAGGTGCAGGAGCATTTTCATCATTTGTATAAAACTTTCTAATTTCTCTATTTTTGGCTAATTTCTCTATTTTTGGCTCTTAATCCTACTTAGTTTCACTCTAGCAATTATTTGTAGCTTTCAAACATGCTACTAAACACCCGATGTCATATCCATTCGAAGCCTACTAGGAGATTCCTGATAGGACATTCATGTTGTTAGACCAGAATATGTGGCTAAAATGTTTCAATCAATAGGCTTAAGGAGGTTTTCTGATCCCACTATTTCATTTCAAGGAAGCAGAAGTTTGAACAGCCATACCCATAATATAAATGTTTGAAAATAGCTGGATGCAAGTATCCTTGTTATTAGTATGTAGTAGTATGATAGATTTTGTATAGTTTATGTATTATAATGTATGTAAATTTGGTATGTAAATTATGTTATGTAATAAAGAGTATGTAAAGGGCTTAATGCCTAAGACTATTATATGTATGTAAACGGACGGTATAATTATGCAAACTTTGTATGTTATGTGAACAATTTATTATTAATTGTTTACTATTGTTTAGAGGCAAATGAAATAAAGTAAAAGATACATAATTACAATATTTTGTATGCACGTAAGAACACCTAGTAAGTTATTTACTGTCATATACGCTATGTCAACGAGACCTGCATTTTACAATAAGCAGTTTAAAAAAATTATCGTATTTTCTCTAATAAGTATTTTCAAAATATTTTCGCATCATGAGATAACAAACTAATAATGGATTTAAATGAAAAACTTAAATGTAAAATTGGTATTCATTTTTAGGATGTTATAGGAATGACAACTCAGGAGTCATTTCCAAGATCCTTCTACTCTTGCTTTGGATGTCTATTTGTAGAAGGATGGTCAACCTTGGATGCTTCTTAATCATGTCTTGCCAAGGGATTAGCCATTAGGCAATGCAATTTGATTGCATTGGCATTGGATCTTATGTGACTAACCTTTGCTGCCACCATTACATTCTCCTTTGTGCGGTCATCCTGGTTTAGATGGTCACCCTGCTTGGTATGGACACCTAGCACCACATTAGAGTGGCTCAATAAGGACCCAACGACACTTTCATCCTTGCACCCCAATAGCAGTAGCCACACAACCATCGCCAACACATTAACACTAGCCAAAGGAGGAGGTAGAAGAAGAGGAAGAGGACGACATGCTAGGAGATAAGCCCATATTGGTCGTCTCCCTCTCTAACCGCCTTGATCACCTATAGCTACGGGTGGACAAGATCTATGATCAACAAGATGCACATGCCACTACTTAGATGGTATCCTTTGAGGATGTAGCCTTTATGAGGATGGACACCCAATTCACCTTGCTACTATAGTTGCTACAATGTCAGATAAATCCCCACCCTCTCAGTAGCTGACCTTTGTGAATTTTTTATTACCTTTTGTTTTCTTTGTAATTTTTATTGTTATGATTACTTTTAGTTTTATTTCTTTATTTTCCTATACTAAACTTTGATTTGGTATATATATTTTGTTGATTCTCTAACTGTGTGTTAATGTGACAAGGTTGAAATATGAAAGCATAAGGAATTCTTTCCGAGGTGTTGCTAACCAACAAGAAATATATCAAGAGACACAATCTTTGTCTAATTTTGAGGAGGGATATCCTCTCACTCCTTATGAGGGAAATCCTATTTTTCATTTTTCCTTCTTTATCCTTTGTTTTAAATGCTTATAAATGTTTAAGTTTGAGGAGGGAGATCCTCTCCTTCTTAAAAATTTGTTTCAAAAGTCTATCACATGTCTCTCCTCCTATTTTTCAAATCCATCTTGATAAATAATTTTTTTCCAAACATAAAGAGGTGGTATATACTTAAGTTTGAGGAGGGACATATCTTTCCTATGAATTTTTTAGTAAATGTTTGTACCTCCCAATAACCCCCATTTTGGTTTGCTAATTGATTTTGGATTTAGGAATCTTTTTATTTGTATATTCCAAATGTTAATTAAATTTAAAAAGGACATAAAGACTCTTGTGTAAATAATTGATAATTGATAGTAATCTTTGTCAACTTGTTCCACACTAGAATAACCTCAAAGAAGAGATTAAGTATAATTAAGGTTGCAACTGACCTCTCTCTCTTTATTGGTTGATTCCTTTCTAGATTGTACACTCTATAAATTGCTTTACAACCTCGTGTAGGCTTTCATAAGTAATTTCATAAAGAGGAAAAAGGAAAAATAGGATTTATTGAATGAACACAAAATTACAATATTACTTGGTGTCCCTTTGAGCCTAAAAAGATTGAAGAATGTTTTTCCTTTATACCCTCGACTGTATTGATATGATTCAGGAACCTTTAGACAAAAGCAACGTAAAATAAATACTTAGGGAGAAAAATATGATAAAAAGAGGAAAAATAGAAAAAACAAAAAGAGAAAAAGAAGGAAAAGGAAAACTGAAAAACTTGGAAAAAGAAAGATAAAATGAAAAATCTAAAAACCCCAAGTAATTAAGCTTGAAAGTCTAAGAGTTTAAATGTCGTTGAAGAAAAAATAAAATAAAATCCTTTGCAATTCCTTCCCTTCATTTATCTCATCTATTGATTTCTCCCTTGGCCACCTTTCAACCATGTAAAGACCTTTTGATTCTTGTATATGCATTAAATTTTAGTAGAGACTTGAGGTTTACAAGAAACCCTATGACAGTGTACAATCATGAGGAATAGAGAAGAAAGGAACTATCTTACACACAGGAGATATATCGAGTAGATTGATCATCTCTAGATATGGAATT
The DNA here is from genome assembly GCA_037954105.1 of Canavalia gladiata. Lineage (NCBI taxonomy): Eukaryota > Viridiplantae > Streptophyta > Magnoliopsida > Fabales > Fabaceae > Canavalia > Canavalia gladiata. Next base: position 14,838,516 of record CM075662.1, on the reverse strand, counting down.
TGATCTCAAGGGTCTAAAAGACTCTAATTGGAAATATCAATTGTTCCTATGATGGTAAAATTTTAATGTTATATGTAGCATGCTGAACATGAGATTTTCTAGATTTTGTACTTGCTCGATTCCCATTCCTTAGCCTATTGAGCACGATCATGCCAACATGAGGTTGTAGGGTTGTGTCAATTTAGTACGATCACGTAAACATTGGAGCACCAACAGGTAGTTCCATGTCAACCCTAATGACGCAGAAGGCATCTTAGTCATCCTTACGGCACTGCAGAAGACCTAAAGCGGCCGTAATGGTTGCAAGGTAGCTAGGTCAATCTTGATCCACGATACTGGAAACCCTAATCAGGACCTATAGAAAGGAGAGTTTGCCACATCATTCAACACATAGTAACATCGGGGAACATCACCTTTCTCTCTAACTAAGATACATACATCTCTGTTTGGGCATAACCCTATCTTTCCTCCATCTTTCATTCTAGTTTCTCTATTCTCGATTCTTCCACCAGCATCCTCCTATAGGATCATTATTGGAGAAATCCTTGTGCGATGCAATTTCCAAGCATTTGTTAGCTTTGTTGGAAACCCTGTTTTGAATTCCTTATTCACTTTTGTTATGGATACTTGTTAGCTATTTTTAGTCATGGATAACTAGTTCCTTTTATGGCTTTTGGAAAAATTTGTGATGTGCATTGTTCGAACCCTTAGTTTTTCCCTTTTTAATAATGCTTTCATTATTATAATTATTTCTATTGTGCTTAATCCAGTAATAGGAATTGGCCAATTCTATTAATTTATTAGTTGGTTGTAGGGTTAGGCGATTGTACCACTCCCAATCGATGAAACTATAGGATAATTAAATTTAAGGGTCTTGGAGGATCAATCGAGAACCTAGGTTTCTAACCGGTTAATTTCCTAACACGTAGTTAACATCATCTTAAACTTTACGCCATTTTTATTTATTGGGATGTTCTAGTAAAGGTGGTTAAATTCATCTTCCTTGTTAACTTCATTATTCTTGATGTGGAGGAAGATGTAGAGGTCCAACTCATCCTAGGAAGACCTTTCTTGACCTTTCTTGGCCCCTAAAAATAGTCTAATTCCCCCTTCCCATTGTGGCAGAATGCAAGCTCATTAACCTCTCTTCCATAGAGGTTGTGGTGCCTCCACACTTCCATAAATCTCTTTTTAATCTTAGCTTATTTTTCTACTTTCTTTTGTCCTTATTTCTCCTCCAACTTTGGTGTATATTTATGTGAATTCTTAGCTGAATTTGGAGTACACCTAGTAGATTATATCCATCTAATTGAGGATGGATTCACCTCTCCATCAAGTGGTATCAAGATCTTTTTGATCCAGAAGGTATCTTCTATCATTTTTCTTCTCAAATTTAGTCAATTCTACTTCTCTTCTTTCCCTTTTATTTTCTTAAATTTTCTGCACTTTTTTTACTTTTCTTATTTGTTCTTGGCTATTTTTTTTTATCTAATTTAATTGATGTCAATCTAATAACTTGATCCATTTAATCCATTAAAACTAACCTAAGCTCCATAAAAACACCTGAAAATTCAAAATCGGACCACCTTGTTCTTGGCACAAAAAAAAATCCGAGAAATATTCAAAAACATATCAAAATATTGGTGAATCACTTTGAAATCAATGAGGTTTTGTGTATAAAGTTCAGATCAATCAAATAAAATCAATTTATTTAGTCAAAATTGGATAAAAACTCATAGATCTTCAAATTCATCAATAGAAATTTGAATTTCCCTCGAAAAGTGCTTTAACTTTACCTTTAAAATCTAGAACAATTAGATCCTAATTTGATGTTTGTGATGAAGAATAAATGATGTAAAATGATGTTTAGAACCATTTAATCAGATTAGTTTTAGAATTTCATGATTTGGATCACTTGTGCTTAAGGTGTTCTTCATTTTTCATAAGTGTTCTTAAGCTGGATTATGCTATCTGTTATTAAATTTATGAAAAATAGTTGTTAACATCAAATTGTGTTAAATAAGTATGCTTTTGAATAATATAAATTTATACTTCGATCTGTTGGTTGGAATTTTTCCAAATTAATTTAATATTTTTCATAATTCAAGATCAAATCTTGCATGTATAGGTGAAAGAAAAAAATTCAACATATGCATATTTTTATGCTTATTTGATTCAAACTTGTAAAGGAGGAAGGATTTCATTTGTAAAATCCTTGTTGTGCATCAAATAGTCATGTTGAGGTCTTTGGAAATTTAAAAAATAAAATAAAAATTTTAAAAAGGAAAAGAAAAAAGGACCTAAGAGTAATATACAAAAGAAAAAGGACTAAAATGCAATATTTAAAAGCATAAAAAAAGAAAAGAATAAGAAAAGGAAAATTCATATGAAGTAGCTCCTTTATGATTTGAGTTGTAATTTTAAATTTTCTTTAATTTTGCAATTTGTGGTTTAATTGTTGTTTAAGTTCAAATGCAAACTCAAATGCTAGATCATTTTTAAATTCTCTCTAGATTAGTTTAGACTTTAAATTTTAATCTTGGAACAAATTTTTGGAACATTATCGCCTCTATAATATTCCCCTTGAGTTCCTTCTTAAATGTCCCCTAATTTTTCCTTGTCTTACTTGGGATCTTTCTAGTCATATCACATTGATTTCCTTTAAGTTTACATATCCTTTTTTGTGGTTTTCTTGCTTGTCTGTAAAACTCCTTTAGTTTTTTTTTGAGTTTTCCATTTTTTTAAAATTCCTTGATAAGTGATGTAGAGGTCCTAGCAACAGAGACCTATTGGGCCTATTGGACCACCACCAAAATAAAAGCCAAGCAGTTACAAGAAGATGTTGAGACATTCTTGGGCCTTTAAGAGGAGAATCCTTAGGTACAACTCATCGCTTCCTTGGCCCCACATATTTTAAAATAGGTTTTTATGACTCTTTTTTAATTTAGAAGTAGAAGGCCCAAGACATGTATAAAATATGCCCATTTTCCTGTATTTCTTTGCTGAGCTTTTTGGACCTGCTTTGGTCAATTTATAAGATGCCTTGGAACATAAGGAGGGAATCATTTTGGGCTCAAGGAAGAGGCCCAATTCAGATTTTCAAAGCTGCCCCATGTTAGGCACCACCCTTGCCTATAAATAAGGCCTTCTATATGTAATTTTTCGCAATAAGATTCATTTGAGTGATATTAAGACCTTCTCACTTAGATTTTTGAGAGCTTTTATCTCCCTATTCTCTCTCTAGAACTAGACGTGAGGTTGAGGAACCTCCTCATCTGTGGTTGCTCATGATGGCGGAGAAGAAGCTCATCCTCTTGTAGAGGTGGCGCTTCCAAGTCAAGGCTTGAATTTCGATCCATTCCTCCTCCATTCTTTAGTAAAGTGAAACTTCCATTGATCTAAAATAATAACCTCCTTTCACCTTTACATCAATTAGTATCAAAGATCCATCAATGGAGGTTAGATTAAGCCTTTAATCGCTTTACATTTCATGCTTCTTCTTGATTCTTAGAGTTCATCTTCTTCCCTATTTTTATTTTCATTTTTTATAGGGCAAATGATCTCTGTTTTTGATGACTATTGTTGCTTTATCTTTTTATTTCTTTCCAGTTTCTAGAACGGTATCATTTGAGTGATTTGGATGTGAAATGAATTTTTATTGCCTAATTTCTGAAGCGTGTTCATCTTGGCGCACAAATGCGTTTAGCTTGCTTAATTCATAGATAACTTGCTCATTTCTTATTTGAATCTGTAAAAATAAAAATTAACTTCTTGGGATCTATATGTTTCCATTAATTGGTTTAAATACTTGTGATCTATATGTTTCCATTAATTGGTTTAAATATTCCATATCTTCCGAAACATAATTGAAAAAAATTCTAAGATTTGAATCAAATTTTGGCGCTAAGAATGTGTGTATATGAGTTCCATTTCTTGATCCAATATTGTTAGGATTTATCTAGGCTTGTTTCCATTCTATATTCCTAATTTATTTCAGGTCTTGATATGTTTTAATTCGGGACTCTACTTTTCCAATTTTTTCAAGAGTTGCATGATTGTCTACTACACTCATTAGGTGCTGAGTTAGCTCATCCATGCAATAGTCATCAATAATGGTAAAAGACATTCTAAGGGAATAGATAACATTAATAATGATTAAAAGTTCATGAGAAAATATTAGTAACAAAGAAGGGACGAAAAAGCCCTTAGAAAAACTCTAAAAATGCACAAAACACCTTTAGAAAGCTCTACCTTCTACAAAGGGCTAAAATGTTTCCAAAAAAATATCAAATGGCATTAGATTTAATTGGAAACAAACCAATAAGTGTTCAATTTGTTGGAGGAACAATTTGGAATATTCTTAGGTAATGCTAAGAACAATTATAAAAATACCCCTAGAGGGCCAAGAGGGTAAGAAAATATGAGGAAAAAGTCAAAAGTGGAACCCACATGATTTGCATGAAAATTTCATATGGAAAACATGGTGATGACTCACCGTATGAGTGAACACAAAAAAAGTATATGCACAAAATAAAAAAGTAATAAATGTAATGGTTCTTTTAACCATGGTTAAAGTTAATTAACCTTGATTAATTAAAATTAACCATGATTAGGATAAGTTAAACTTGATTAGTGAGAAACTTAGCCTAATTAACACTAATATAATTCTAAAAGGATAATTTCTTACCTTTTAAGCTTTAAATCTTAATTTCTAAGGTTTATTTTCTTATTTTTATGGATCCTTTCTCTAAGATTCGTAGATCTCATTTTTTATGAACTCATGGGGGCTCAAGACTTCCTTTAAATGATTTAAAATGAGCATCACCTATTTTTAGTATTTTTGAAAGTTAAAGTGATGTTTGGATGGATTAGAGTGATTCTAGCCAGCTTAGAAGCAATATAATCATTTAAAATTCTTTAAAAATCTATTTTTGATACTTGTGGAGTTTTGAGAGGTCATGAGTAAAATTTTTGAAGTGTTCATGATATGAGATGGATGGATCTTGGAGTAGATCTAGTGGATCTACATTTATTTGTCTTGAAAAATGCTATCTTGAATATTATTATACTTAAAGCTTGAAAGTTGTTGATTTTCTTACTATGGTAAACTTGTGTGATAAAATGTCTAGATCTGAACCCATGGACTAAACTACTTAAAAATCTAAGAAAAATTAAATCATAAATCCCAAAGCTTTCTTTGGGCATAAATGTAAAAACTACTAAGAGAAAGTTGAAAATTGGGGCAAAAAATGGAACAAGCTTCATAAGACACCTATGACTCTCTTTGATCATAACCCAAGCTAAGGATTTTGGACAAGCCTTGTATGGATAAAATGCTTAAGATGCTACAAATACACAAAATCATGAAACCAAGGTTTTATGAGAAGGAATTTTGAAAGATGGACCTTGGAAGCTCAAAGTGGACATTCAGCTACATGAGATAAGTTAGGGATATAATTTCTTAAAATTTCTAAAGATGATACAAACTATATTATTAAGTCTTAAATGGTGTGAAACAACTTTTAAGAGAAGAAAATTTGAGCTAAAATGTCCTAAAATCACTAGGTGTGCATTCGACCACCTTTTCTTAATCAAAAGAAAATGGGTTTAAAATTTTTTTAATGGTGCAATAAGAACCATCATTAGGTAAATGGGAATATTTAAATGTGTAAGAAAGGTTTATAAGTGGCTAGGTCTACAATAGCCAAAATTGATGAAATTGAGCGATTCGATAATTAAAACTTAGGCTAGATTCAAGGATGCACAAGTTGGTAATTAAAAATGAACCATGGAGTTGTGAGGAGGAAAATGAAAATTTGACTATGGATATTAGGAGTAGAAGAGAAGCCTTAAAATTTAAATAAACTTGGTGAAAATTATGGCCTAAACTCTAACTGGAAGGACTCACCAGCTTATGTCAAATAAAGATGGAATATTGTTCCTTAAACTTTAGGAGTGATATTTGGGCACCTTAGGGTTAATTAGACAAGAAGGAGTTTAAATTCTTAACTAAGGTTAATTAAGCATCCTTGGCATATAAACATAAAGGATCAAAAGTGTAAGAAAGTTTAGAAAGGGGTAGGAAGTCCATTCGGCATGATAGCTAAGTTAGTGATAGGAAGTTAAAATTTCACTGACTTTAGTTTAAACCTAGGCATGCATAAATTGAGTCATTACGAATCAACCATAGGGTTGGAAAGCTACAATAGACCATTTGGATATGACCTTCAAGTGAAAGGGAGAAGTCTTAAAAATTTCTAAGTTAGGTAATACTTTATGATATATACTTCAATTACAAAAAAATTATCTTCTAAGATAAATAGAAGAGAACTAGAATGCCTTGGAAATCATAAGCATGTTATTCGGTCACATAAAGTTAAGTAGGAATAATTTTGAAAAATTGGTTTAGGTACATTAAGAAGCTTTGTTGTGTAAAAGTAAATGATTAAAAGTTTAAATGAAGCTTGGCAATGGCATGTATATCATTCGACCATGTATAACTAAATTGACCTAAGTAAGTTAAAAACTTGCCAACACATAACATTTAAACATACTATGATAAGGTTATGCATAATACATGTAAATTGAAGTGTACAAAGAATAAAAAACTTAAGAGGTGCAATTTGGCCACCTAAAGAAAAACTTCTAAGTTTTATAAAAATCATGCAAAATAAAATTGACCTTTGAGAAAATGAAAGAATGAAGGATAACTTACACGGTTGAGTAGATTAAGGTCCCGTGAGTGATTCATCACAAATGTTGTGGATTAAACAAGTTAGACATGCATGGGTGTATGTGATTGTGTTACCTAAGATTGAATGATAAGCTAACTTGTGTTGATTTATGAATGCATAAATTCTAGTGTGAGTTGAAATATGAGTGCTCATGAATGTTTAAAGAATTATGCTATGTATGATGATCATGTATGAATGATAATATGGTAGAAATTGAGATCTAAGTGTGCTTGGCATATTGGTTGAATATTGATTAAGCTTGCATGATTATTTGGAAGTCTTTAAAATGAACCTAGATGGCTTAAGGGAACACTAAAGAAAACATTTATGTGAAAAGTTAATCTACTCTTATGTGCCTTGTGCACATCCAGAGGGCAAGAAAGCCTTATTGAAGAGGAGACAAAAGGGATCTCTTGGGAGACAAAATGATTCTCCACAAATCCTTTTATTGTGAAGACAAAAGGGTTCTTCACTTATTATGAGAAGGTGACAACTATCTATGAGTGAGCTCATATTCTTAAGAATAGAAGGTAGAGTAGCAGAGCTAGTAAAAGGATATTGCTTGACTATTTAAAATATATGTCTATGTCTTAAAAATTCCCCAAAGGTGTAGAATAAAGAATAAATAAGACATTATGTAAGACATAGAGAAAATGCTATTCAAATAATATTTAAAATGTGATCCCAAAGATTTATGATATTTAAGGAAATTACATGTTTATGTAATAATAATACAAAAAAACCCACTTCAGTAAGAGATTTTGAAATATTAAAATCAATCTGGTATGTATGACATGATTTTCTAATAAACTGAAGTGGTTGGGATGAAAGTGATGACACTGGAATAGAGTAGAATCCTATTAAGAAACTTAGTTTCTCACTCCTTCTCTCCTCATTTTCTTCCCAGAAGAACATGTCCTTCATAAACGACAGTGGTCTTCGTAGACATCAGTAATGTGGATTGGTTAGCAAACCTGCACAGGCTGTTAATCATAGTCCAAGCTAGTGTAAGGATTTACTTTTCACTAGGACATCTTTTTTTTTTTTTACGTCTTGAGTCCAAACTTCACAATGATGGGGTTCACAATCCTTTTGGAGGCTTTCCATCCAAATGGAGTTTTCTTGCCTCCTCTTGGTTATAAAAGGAAACCAACTATCACAGCTGAAGACTCTTTTTCCTCAAAAGGGGAAATAGAGCCTCAAACTCTGTCCCACTACTACAGCTCCTCACATGTGTGGTCTTCACAAGGGAGCACTCCTTACCCTATGCCTTATCCTTTTCATGCTTATCAAGAGATTTCCGATGGTACTTTTCTTTCTCTTGATCAAAGCATGTGGCTAGAACATTTTCACCACTAGGCCTTAGGATGTTTACTGGTTCCCTTTGTTTCTTTTCCAAAGAAGTTGAAGTAGTCATACCCATAATGTAAATTTTTGTAAATAGTTAAATGAAGGCATCCTAGTTATTATTATGTAATTGTAACTTAGTTCATGTACTAGAATATGAATCAAATATATATATGTAAACATGGTATGTTATGGAGTGTATGTAAATGCCTTAGTGCCTAAGACTATTTATGTCTATATAAAAAGGATTGGATAATTATATAATATGTGTATGTATGGATTATGTTTAATTTGTGTTATTGCTGATTAGAGACAAATAAGATGAAGGGATTATTTTGTAATGATATTAACCTATACACGCACAAAATTGCCAAGTAATTATTTACTAACATGAATGTTATATTGACGAGGCTCATAATTTATATTAAGCATTGTTTTTAAAAAAATTATCGTATTTTCTCTATAAGTATTTCCCAGAGATTCCACATCATGAGATGATGCAGAGGCGCCCGTAGATAACATCTGGACCTACACCAGAGACCTTCTTAGGCCTTCAGAAGACTCCCACTCTAGCTAATCCACCTCCCCATTGGCCCTCCATATTTTGGAATAGATTTAGGACTATTTTTTTGTATTTTAGATATAGAAGACCCAAGACATGTATAGAACGAGTTCATTTCCTTGTATTTACTTGTTGATATTTTGGGCTTGCTTTGTGTCAACACTCAATTATGTTTAAGGCCCCAATTGTTAAAATTAATCAAGAAACCAATACTAATTTAAGCAATAATTAAAAAGAACAGAAAACAAAAAAAGAAGAGAAATAAAAAAAGAAGAAAAAAGAAAAGAAGAGGAAAAGAAAAAGATGAAAAAATAAGAAAAGAGAAAAATGAATCTCACACCAAATAAAATAAGAATTCCAAAAAAGGAAAGAAAAAGAAAAATTCTCCTATGTGGGAAAGAAGTCCCATATTGGACAAGGAGGACCTCTTTAATCCCTCCTCCTTCTATATAAGAAGAGGTCCTTCACCAAAATGAAGGGAGGAAGAGGAGCACTTGGAGTCTTAGGAAGGATTTTCAGAATTTCCAAAGGGAGGACCTAGGAAACTCTCTACCTCTGCCTCCAATTCAGCCCTTGGCCTCCATGGAACCAGTTCTTCATCACCTTCCAATGGAGGTTAGATCCAACTCTTATCCCTCTTAAGTTTCTTGTTTCTTCTCGGATTTCCGAGTTCATTTTCGTTTCTGTTTTTCGTTTTCATTTTTGATCGGCCAAATGATCTCTGCTTTTTGTGATTTTTATTTAGTTTTCTTTGTCTTTCTCTTTTTGTTTCTGAAATGATATTGTTTGACCAATTTGGATCTGAAATGAATTTTATATCACCTGATTACTTAATCATATTCATCCTGGTGTGCAAATTAACCTAGCTTGTTTGATTTGTGCATAACTTGCTCATTTGTCATTGGATTTATGTAAAACTTGTTTTGTTTGATTCCTATAATCCATTTATTTCAATTTATTGGTTTTTATTTTTCATATCTACCAAAAAATATTTTCGAAAAATTCTGAGATTTGAATTCAAATTTTGGCGCCAAAATCTTGTGTGTTCTTAAGGTTGATCTTCGTCTCTGTTTTTCGTTTTTGTTTTTCATAGGTCAAATGATATCCGATCTCTGCAGTTTTTGTTTCATTTTATTTTTATTTCTCTCTAGTTTCTGGAATGATATTATTTGTCGAATTTGGATTTGAAATGAAAATTTTATCGCCCGATTACTGAAGCATGTTCATCTTGGTATGCAAATTAACCTAGCTTGTTTGATTTGTGCATATCTTGCTCATTTCTGATTGGATTTATGTAAAACTTGTTTTTTTTGATTCCTATAATCCACATAGTTCAATTTATTGGTTTTAATTTTTCAGATCTACCAAAAATACATTCTAAAAATTCTGAGATTTGAATTCAAATTTTGGCGCCAAAAACTCTTGTGTTCTTGTGGTTCATCTTCGTTTCTATTTTTCATTTTCGTTTTTAATTGATCAAATGATCTCTGATTTCTGTAATTTTTGTTGTATTCTCTTTTTATTTCTCTCTAGTTTCTGGAATGATATTATTTGTCTAATTTCGATCTGAAATGAAATTTCTATCGCTTGATTACTGAAACATGTTCGCAATTCTTTTCCTTAATTTCAAATCAAGCCAAGTTTATTTCAAATCAAGCCCAATTCAAGCTCAAAATTCAAATCAAGTTTATTTTATTTTAAATAAAGTTCAATTTTATTTCATCAAATTCAAATCAAGTTCATTTTGTTTTAAATAAAAATCATTTTGCATTCCTTAATCTCTCACGCAATGGGCCCAAAAAAACGAACTGGTAGCTTTTTTTGTTGTTCGTTGTTTAGAGGTCCGTATGGGTCCAAGTGCAGCCGTAGTTGTCTTGGGCCTTGTGCATATGTGGATTGGGGATTTCCTTTCCTTTTTTTTCAATCAAATAAAAATCATTTCGCATTCCTTAATCTCACGCAGCGAGCTCTAAAAACGAACTGGTAGCTTTTTCTGCTGTTCGCTGTTTAGAGAATCGTATGGGTCCAAGTGCAGCCGTAGTTGTCTTGGGCCCTGTGCATATGTGGATTGGGGATTTCCCTTCCCTTTTGAAACAAATAAAAATTTTGTTTTTTATTCCTTAATCTCACGCAATGGGCCCCAAAAATGAACTGGTAGCTTTTTCTGTTGTTCGTTGTTTAAAGGTCCGTATGGGTCCAAGTGCAGCCATAGTTGTCTTGGGCCCTGTGCATAGGTGGATTGAGATTGCACCCTTAAAATATTTTCAAAAAAGAAAACAATGCATTCACTTTTCAATTCAAACACCTTTCGAAGGTCAAACCTTCAACTCAAACCAGAACTACGTAAGCCTTGAGTTTCCCATTGCACCGGGGAATACGTAGGACCAGGATCAAGTCCTGTCAGGCTAACCTCCATCAAGTTATTTATTTTCACACTAATTAAAGGGATCAAACAATTTCAAAAATCACACACTCAATTTAAGGGTACCGTTCTTCGCAACGGGCGAGTGGGGTGCCTAACACCTTCCCCATTCGTAACCGACTCCCGAACGTCGAATCTCATCCTCGAGTCAGGGTTTTTTCCAAATCTTTTTCCCTTAAATAAAAATTTGGTGGCGACTCCACATTACCAAATAAACCATCTTTTAAAATTTTAGCGAGTTTGTCGTCTCGTCGGAATTACGGTTGCGACACTTTGGCCCACTTATAGGCTGCCTTGGAACACAAGGAGGGACTCATTTTGGGCTCAAGGAAGAGGCCCAATTCAAATTTCCAAGGCTGCCCCATGCTAGGCACCACCCTTGCCTATAAATAAGGCCTTCAATGTGTAATTTTACATGTTGAGATTCATTTGAATGAATTGAGATTTTTTCACTTAGATCATTTAGAGCTTTTCCTTTCTTTTTCTCCTCTAGAACCATACTCGGGGTTGAAGGACCTCCTCATCTATGGCGGCTCACTATGGTAGAGAAGAAGCTCATCCTCCTCAATAGGTGGCACTTCCAAGTCAAGCTTTACATTCAACTCCATTCCTCCTCCATCTTCATCTAAGTGCAACCTCCATTGATTTAGAAGAACCACCTCCTTCCACCTCTGCATCATGAGATAAAAAACTAATAATGGAACCAAATGAATGAATTAGGTATAAAATCAGTATTCATTTTTAGGGTGTTATATTGTTGTTGTCTCCATGAAGGACGATCATGTGCTTTTGGGAAGGCCATGACAATATGATAGGGATGTCCATCATGATAGGCATACCAATAGGTATTCTTTCCAATTCAACTCCCAGAAAATTATCCCAATGCCTTTGTCCCCTAATGAAGTTTATCTAGACCAGATGCATATGAGTAAAAAAGGGGAGGTTGAGAGATAGGGTTTGAAAAAAAATAAAATTAAATAAGTAAAAGAAACTAAAAGGGTTAAGATACCCCCTCCACAGATTAGTGGGCATTATATCCCACCTAGGATAATGCTTGACAAGAGTCCATCAAATTAATTCCCAGGAACTACTTTAGATATCTTCTATAGAAACAATCAGGGAAAAAAACTCATAAACCTAATTGTACTCTTCATTGTTCTAGTTTACTCTCATAAGGATTATGGCTTTGTTACTTTCTACTACCTATTATGTCTTATTTGTTATGATTACATATTGCTGAAATTCTTTGGAAGGTTCAAGAGGTTAGTATTTAACCCTAAGATTCCTATTATTTCCATTCATTAATAACATCTCCTCTACTCATATATGTCCTTGTTTGCAGAGAAATTTAAGCTTATACATTTGAGGATGAATGCTTTCGAAGGGGGAGGAGTTGATGTAAAGGTCCCAGCAGCAAAGACCTACAGGGCTTGTTGGGCCATCACCAGAATAAAAGCCAAGCAGCTACAAGAAGAGGTGGAGAACTTCTTGGATCTTTAAGAGGAGCACCCTTAGCCCCAATCCATCCCTTCCTTGGGCCCACATATTTTAAAATAGGTTTTTAGGATTTCTTTTGTAATTTAGAAGTAGAAGGCCCAAGACGTGTATAGAACGGGCCCATTTTCCTTATTTCTTTGCTGAGCTTTTCGGGCCTATTTTGGCCAATTTATTGGATGCCTTGGAACACAAGCAGGGTCTCATTTTAGGGTCAAGGAAGAGGCCCGATATGGATTCCCAAAGATGCCCCATGCTAGGCACCACCATTACCTATAAATAAGGTCTTCTATGCGTAATTTTCATAATATGATTCATTTAAATGAAATTGAGAATTTTTTCCTTAGATTTTTTATAGCTTTTATTTCCCTATTCTCCCTCTAGAACTATACTTGGGGTTAAGGAACCTCCTTATCCATGGATGCTCACGATGGCAGAGAAGAAGCTCATTCTCCTGTAAAGATGGCGCTTCCAAGTCAAGCCTCGAATTCAAATCTATTCCTCCTCTATTCTTCACCAAAGTGAAACCTTCATTAATATAGAAGAACCTCCTTCCACTTCTGCATCAATAAGTCTAACATTCTTACATAACGGAAGTATCAAGCACTTTTTGTTAGATAGGTTGAAAGACTTAAAGTGTTCATTCAAGGTTAAGACTGATGAAAGGAAAAAGTGAACACCAACCCTAAAATCCTAGGCTAAGTAAGATGAAACTTTTAGTGAAGAAATAACAAGTGTAATAGGTTTTGAGTTTATAAAATTTTAGTGATGTTGTAGTAGGATTTCAACCTTGTACATTTTTATTCGTAATTTGTTCTAAAAGAACTTAGACATTTTTCAACTTGGTGTAGGATACTCACCAAGTGTGTGTGGTGTCTTATTAATGTATGCTTGGAGAAATAACAACGTGCTAAGTAATTGTTTGAGTTTTTAGACTTAATAGCACCAACCTTGTGTTTCCTTGTTTTGTGAGGTTGAAGGGAGCTAGGTATACTCTTAACTTCCTTCCTAAGTGTTATTATTTTTCATATACTTGTGGACTCTAAGGACATTGTACTTGCAATTATAAGGTTTCTGGAAGGCTGAAACCTTACTTGTTGTGTGCTTATGTGCTTGAAGTTATAAGGAGTTATGTTTTAAGTTTTTAAACTCTTATATGCATTTTCTTTCTCAAACCTATGTGTGGAGGGTTTTAACTTCAACCATGAGTGAAAGCAAATCATCTCCTAGAACTCAAATGGTTAAGTTAACTAATCACCTCAAAAAGTTATTTCAAAATCAAAACAAAGCTCTGGAGGAATTCCTAGCTAAAATTAAAAGAAACCATTGTTCATCTAGGTCTAAGGCTAGTAAAGGGAAAAATAGGGAAAATTAAGACAAGAAGATCTAGTAACGATGGGTATAATAGTGAAACTGAAGAGACATCTCAAAATTATGTCAACTTATTTGGAGAAACTGATCCTAAATCGCATAGAAAGAAAAGTCATATTAGGAATAACAAAGAAACACCCCTAAGAGAAAGACCATCTTCTAAAGATAGGCCATACTCTCCATTAAAAAGAAAGCCATAACGTGGGACACATCACTCAAGGGAGGAAAGTCATAAGAGTAGAGATAGGGAACCATTTAGGCATAGAAATCATAGAAGTAATGATAGGAATCCTTCTAATCATAAACATAGAAGCTCTTCTAGGGGTAGCTTAGAAAAAGAGTCTTCTAGGAATAGGCATAGTTCTAAAGATACAAATCCTAAGGATAGGAACCACCATCATGACCATTTGGATGGAGTTAAGATCGAAGTGCCTAAATTCCAAGGAAGGAATAACCCTGAGGCTTATCTTGATTTGGAAATTATTGTAGAGAAACTTGTCTCTAGTTACTCTATAAGAGAAGAGATAAAGTTAAGTTAGCATCCCTTGAGTTTAGTGATTATGCCTTTATCTGGTGGAATAAACTAAACAAGGAGAGGTATCAAACTCTTAGGAATTGGAATGAGATGAAGCACATTACACGAGAAAGATATATTCGTCCCTATTATCTTATGGAAGTACACAATAGGTTTCAAAGACTAATTGAAGGACGTAGGAGTATGGATGATATTACAAAATAAATGGAGATAGCAATCATTAAGGATAATTGGAATGAAAGTGAGGAAGCCACCACAGCTAGGTTCCTAGATGGACTTAAAATTGAAATTAGGGAAATAGTTGAGCTTCACCACTATTTAAGTCTCAATGACCTATATCACCAAGCCTTTAATGTGGAACAACAAATGAATAGGTAAAGTAAGAGCAACTTCACCTCATATAAGTCTACATCCCAAGAAGAATGGACTGATAGGAAGAAAGAATCAAAATTCAAACCTAAGGAAATTAGGGGCACCAAGGACTCCAAGGGAAAAACACCTAACCTACCTTAAAGAAAAGAATCCTCCATTAAATGTTTCAAGTATCCAGGAAGAGGACTCATAGCCTTTAATGTCCCAACAAAAAGATGATGATCTGAAGGGACACTAGGGAGTACTCGTCTTTTGAATCTACAAGCTCTAGTCCTACCCAATCATCCTCATATGATGATACCTTAGAATATGCCCATGAGTGAGACCCCTTAGTGGTTAAATGGTTATTGTGTATCATGGCCAATAAAGAGGATGAAAGTCAAAGGGAGAACATCTTGCGCACAAGTTGTTCGATTCAGGGCCATATTTGTTCCTTTATAATAGATAGTGGTAGTTGTACAAATGTAGCTAGCACTAGGTTAGTTTCCGAACTAGGTTTAGAAAGCACTCCTCATCTTGAGTCATATAAAATTCAATGGCCATAGGTAGGTATGAAGACCTTTAGGTAGAAAGGCAGGTTTTAATAGCTTTTTCCATAGGTAGGTACATGGACAATGTCACATGTGATGTTGTTCCCATGGTAGCAAATCATGTGCTATTGAGAAAATCATAGCAATATGAAAGGGATGCTCTTCATGATGGACATTCTAATAGGTACTCCTTTTTGTTTAATTCCCCAAAAATTATCCTAGTACTTTTACCTCTTAATAAAATTTATCAAGACCAAATGTAAATGAGAGAGAGAAGGGAGGAGGAATGAAAGGGTTTGAAAAGGAAAGCAAGATAAGAAATAAAATAAATAAAATAGAAGGAAAATGATAGAAAAAGGAAAGAAAGAGAGGGAGAGAAATTAGTTTCCAACTCCTTTATCCCAAGGAGTAAGGGTAGCAAAGTCTTTTTAATTGGGTAACCTCTTAGCATAGGTCCATGCGACGGTAACATGAATCTTAGAGTTTTGTCTAGTGTTTCTCACTCATTGTTCCATAATACTTAAGGTTTTCTAGTAATCTAATAAGTTTCATCCATTAATTTGGTTATTTGAGCTTAAATTTCATAAAAACACTTGAAAATTCAAATCAGACCACCTTTGTTCCTCGTGCCAAAAAGAAATTCGAGAAAAAATTGAAAAATTATAGAAAAATTGGCAGATCATTATTAAATCAATTAGGTTTTGTGTCTAAAGTTCATATCAACCAAATGATAGAAATTTATTTGTTTAAAATTGAATAAAATCTTCTAGATCTTCAAATTTATGAATAGAAATTCAAATTTCTTTTCCAAAACTGCTTCAACTACATCTTTAAGATCAAAACAAATTCAATCCATATTTGATATTTTTGACAAAGAGTAAATGATGTATAATGATAATTAGTACCAATTAATCGGATTAGTTTTTGAAATTTCTTGATTTTCATTATTTGTGCTAAATTATTATTGATTCTTCATATTTGTTCTTGAGCTTGTATTATGCTTACTATGACTAAATGTGAAAAATAGTTGTTGTGTAAAAGTGTATTAAGTGAGTATGCATTAGAAAGATCTAATCTCTACTTTAACTTTCTTGTTGGAAGTGCTCCAAATTCCTTGTACATTTTTTAGAATTCTGGATTAAATCTTGCATGTTTGGGTGAAAGAAATTTTTTTTCAACATATGCTTGTTTTTATGCTTACTTGATTCATCTTTTTAAAGGAGAAATAATTCAATTTTAAGAAGACTTGGTGTGCATAAAATAACCAGGTTGAGGTTTGTGGAAATTTAAAAATAAAATGAAAAGAAAAGATACTTAAGAGCTATATGGAAAAGAAAAAGAGCAAGTGTAATAGTTAAAAGTATAAAAAATAATAAAAAGGAAAAGGATAAGGTATACACAAATGAAATAGATTCTTTATGATTTGATTTGTAATTTTCATTTTTTGATTGTACTTTACAATTTTGGTTTAATTTTTGTGTATGTGAAAATTACACATTCAAAATTCTAGATGATTTTGCAATTGTTCTTTAGATTAGTTTAGATTTTAAATTTCAAGCTTGGAGCATATTTTAAATTACATAGAGAAAACATCAAGAATTTTGTATTCAATAGATTGAAATATTTGGAGCGTTCATTCAAGGTTAAGAGAAGAGCCTTTAAGTGGAAAAAGGCAAGAGTGAAGAAACATAAAAGCTAGGCTAAGTGAGATCAAACATGAGTGAAGTTGAATGAAGACACTTAGAAGAGTGGTGACATTCCTTCTGTTGTTTCTTTTATAGTTACTGAACTTTTATACAAGTTGTGGTGTAAGCTTGTGTAGGTGGAAGCTTAAAAACTAAAGGAGGCAAGGAGGAAGGAACATTCGGCTAAAGAAGTTTTGGAGACTTGAAGACTCATTTGTGACTTGTAATTTTCTTAGTTTAGGTGTTGCATTTCTTGTAATAATTGTTAGCAAGTGTAATAGGTTGTGAGTTTGTAAATCTTTTAGTGAAGTTATAGTAGGAATTTTACTTTGCAAATTTTTCTTTTGTAATATGTTGTAAAAGGACTTGGACATTTTTCAATTTGGTGTAGGATACTCACTAAGTGTGTGTGGTGTCTTGTTTGTGTATCTTAGAGAAATAAGGGGGGTGCTAGGTGATTGATTAAGTTTTTAGACTTAATAGCACCACTAACCTTGTCTTTTCCCTTGTTTTGTGAGGTTGAAAGGGCTAAGTATACTTCTAACTTTTTTGTAAGTGTTATAATTTTTAATAAACATGAGGACTCCAAAGATATTATACTTTCAATCCTACGATTTACAGAGGGGGTGAAACCCTACTTTTTGTGTGCTTAAAGTTATAAGGAATTGTGTGCTAAATGTGTAAGATCTTCTATGCATTTTCTATCTCAAATCCATGTGTTGAGAGTTTTAGCCTCAGTCATGAGTGAAAGAAAATCATCTTCAAGGACTCAAATGGTTAAGTTAACTAATCACCTAGAAAAGTTGTTTCAAAATCAAAACAAACCTTGAAAGGAATTCGTAGTTAAAATTGAAAGAAACTAACGTTCATCTAGGTGTTGGGCTAATAATGAAAAAATAAGAAAATTAAAACAAGAAGATCTAGGTAGGGTATCATATTGAGCCTTGCAAGATGATAAACTTGTTTGGTTAAAATGAACCTAAATCACATAGAAAGATAACTCATAATAGGGACAAATAAAATCACCTTTGAGAAAAAGGTTATTATCCAAAGATAGGCTACTTTCTGGAAAAAAGAAAGTCATTGAGTAGGACACATCATTCAAGGGAGGGAAATAATAAAAGTACAAATAAAGAACTGCATAGGCATAAAAATCATAGGGGTAAGTAAGGATAGGCATCATTCTGGGCATAGACATAGAAGCTCTTCTAGGGATAGCTAAGAAGAAAGGCCTCATAGGAGTAGGAATAGTTCTAGAGAGAGAAATCCTAGCAGGAGGAACCACCCCCATCACCATTTGGATGGGGTGAAGGTTAAAATGTCTAAATTCCAAGGTCAGAATGACCCTGAGGCTTACCTTGATTATGAACTTAAGGTAGAGTAACTCTTCTCTAGTTACTCTATTGGGGAAGGGAAAAGTTAAGTTAAAAGCCTTTGAGTTTAATGGTTATGCCCTCATCTGGTGGGATAAACAAAACAAAGAGAGATGTCGTAGGGTGGGATTGGGGAAAGATGAAGCACATGATGAAAAGATATGTGTCTCCTTATTACCTCATGGAAGTACAGAATAGGATTTAGAGGCTAACACAAGGACATAAGAATGTGGGTAAGTACAATAAAGAATTGTCTAGTGAAAAACGTGAGTGCAAACTCTTTACGAAGTTTTATCAATAGGCAAGTATACCAATTAGTGTAGAAAACGGGTATTTAAGACCCCCAGTATTATAACACCCTAAAAATGAATACTATTTTTACGCTTAAGTTGTAGATTCGATTCCATTAATAGGTTATTATCTCATGATGCAGAATCTTTAGAAAATAATTGTTAGAGGAAATATGGTAAATTTCTTTTCTAAAACATTTTGATATAAAATGTGAGCCTCGTCGATATAGTGTTCGTAATAGATCGTTCGTAATAGAACGTAAACAATTAGACTCCCTTGTGCAAGTTGCATTCATTAACATTACGACTTATTTTGTTTATTTAATTCTCTAATAAATAGTAAATTAGAGCAATCTAACTCAAACATACAATATTTACACATCATATAATACAATCCTTAAACATTCATACAATCTTTATTTACATCTACATAAATAGTCTAAGACACTAGAGCCTTAGTCGCACCTAAGTACATATATTAATTTACACACTTTATTTACATACATATTTATTTCATGCCATTTGCACATTAACTAATCTACACACTATATGATAGTAACTAGGATGCATTCATCCTTCTATTTACAAAATATACATTATGGGTATGAAGCCAATCTTTTTCTTCTTCTTCTTCAAGAAGGTTTCGCATCCGTTTTAAGTACATGAATCCTTACCATCACGAACCACATTCGGAGAATTTGAAAGAAAATGGAAGAGTAGGGGGTGAGAAACTAAGTTTCTCGGTAGTATTCTATCCTATACATAATATCATCGTTTTTATCCTAGGCAGTTCAATTTATTAAAAATCATGTCATAGGTACAAGTTCAATTTTAACTTTTCAAAACTTCTAACTAAAATGATAAGATAATATTTTAAACATATAATTTACTTGAACATCATTAATCTTTGAAATCACATCATGTATATTATTTGATTATCATTTACTCTACATCTAATATAACTTCTCGTTTAATCTCTATCATATTTTTAGTTATAACTAAGACATGGGGCATATGTTTATATTAGTTAAATAACATCATCATAATTAAGAACATCAATTTCTTACACATAATAAATCTTTGGAAGCATATCATAATCATGGTTTGACTATTATCTCCCCTATGTCTCAACATAACCCTATCTTTTCTCTATTTCACTCTCTTGGTGAAATTTGAAGACATAAGAATGCAATAATATCAGTCAAACAATATCATCTCAAATGAGCACATAAACTAGGTATCACATCATAGATATTATTTGACTATTGTTTTTTCTATATCTCAATATAACCCTTCTTTCTCTTCTCTTCTCTTCTCTGTTTCACTCCATTGATAAAATTTTAAGACATAAGCATACAAGTAATAGTTAGTCAAACAATGTCTCTTTACTAACTCTACTACTCTACCTTCTATTATTAAGGATCTGAGCTCATTCTTAGATCATCGTCACCATCTTAAATATTGAAGACCTAGCGCTTCATAATAGAAGAATTTGTTGAAAACCCCTTTGTCCTCCTCTTCAATAAGACTCTTTTTCCCTCTGGATGTGCACAAGACACATTAAGAGTAATTTAACTTTCATATAAGTTCTTTGTTTAATGATCCATTAACCAATTAGGTTCAATATTAAAAGCTTCCATATAATCATAGAAGCTCAATCAATATCCAACCAATATACCATGCTAATATTCACAACACCAATCACACATGATTATCATACATAACATCATTCTTTAAACATTCATGAGTAATCATAATTCATCTCACATTATACTTTATGCATTCATAAAGAAATACATAAGTTCACTTAACATTCTCAAGCATATATTTAGCTTCTAAATTAAGACTTATGCTTATCATTCATTCTTGGGAAACATAATCACATCCACCCATACATGTCCAACTTATTTAATTCATAACATTTTATGATAAATCACTCTGGGAGCTTATTCCACTCATCCTTCTAAGTTATCTCTCAACTTTTCCTTTTCTCAAAAATTAAGTTGTTTTTCCCATGATTTCATAAAACTTAGAAGTTTTCCTTTGGTGGCCAAATGACACCTCTTGAGTTATTTACTCTTTTGTGTACTTCAATTTGCATATCTTATACATAACCTAATCAAATTAGGTTTAAGGGTTATGTGTTAGCAAGATGTTAACTTACTTGTATACATTTAGTCACACAAGGCTGAATGGTACCCATACCATTGACAAGCTTCTCTTAAACCCTTAATCCTTTTCTTTTACATGACAAAGATGTACCTTAACCAAGATTTCAAATTCATTATTCCTTACTTAGGCATAAGTTGATTGAATGCTACATCTAGCTTCTAAGACATCATATCTCATCTATTCTTAACTCAAATTGATGAATTCTTCTAGTTAGAGTTTGGTAGAAAATTATTACCAAGTTTGGCTAATTTTAAGGATTCTCCTTTACACTTAGATGTCATGGCCAAATGGTAAGTTTCCGCCTCACAATCCCATAATTCATTCTTAATTATCAATTTATGCATCCTTTGAATCTAGCTTAATTTTTAATTATTCTTTTAACTTGATTTTTTAATTTTTAGCTACTATGGCCAATTATCAACCTAGCCATTTCCAAATATTTCTTACACACTTAATTAATACAATTTACCTAGTGATGGTTCTTAATACTCGATAATAAAAATTTAAACTCATTTTCTCTTAATTCCCGAAAAGTGGCCGAATGCACATCTCTTGATTCCAATATATTTTGGGTTCAATTTTTCATCTCTTAAAATTTGATTCACCCCATTTAGGACTTAATCTTATGGTTCATATCATCCTTATACATTTTTAGAGCTTTTACCTCATTTTTGGTGAAGATGATCGAATGCACACTTTGAGTCCCCAAGGTCATCTTTTAAAAATTTCTTCTCACATGACCTTTGTTCCATGATTTTGTGCACTTGTATCACCTTTACCACTTAGATCCATCAAGGTTTGTCCTTAATCCTTAGCTTGGGTCATGGTTAAGGAAATTCATAGGTGTCTTATGAAGTTTGTTCCATTTTTGGTCCCAGAATTTCAACTTTCTCTTAATAAATTTTAGATTTATGTCCAAATCAAGCTTATGGAACTTATGGATTAATTTTTCATAGACTTTTAAGTATTTTAGTATAATTGTTCAGATCTGGAAATATTAGCACATAATTCCATAATATTAAGAAAATGACCAAGTTTCAAGCTTTAAGAATAAAAATCTCCAAGATAGTAATTTTTCAAGGCCAATAAATGTAGATCCACTAAATATACTCCAAGATCCATCCATCTCACACCATTAACACTTCAAAAAGTTTCCTAATGACCTCTCAAATCATACCAAAGCAGAAAAATTGATTTTTAAGAAATTTTAACCAATTAAATTGCTTCTAAGGTAACTAGAAGCACTTTAATGGATCAAAAATTTAATTTAACTTTCAAAAATAACTAAAAATTGATGATGCTCATATTTAGCCATCCAAAGGAAGTTTTTAGCTCTCATGAGGTAAAAAGAAACAAGATCCATGGGTCTTGGAGAAAGGATCCACAAAAAGAAGAAAATGAACCACAAAAATCAAGATTGAAAGCTTAAAAACAAAGTAGTAAAATCCTACTTGATGGAGACTTGATGTTGTAATTTTTTGTGGCTTTTATGGATCATATTGGTCCCCCCTCAGTGGTCCACAAGGATCTCTTAGGGGTGGTGGTGGAGCTTGATGATTAGAAATTGATTTTAGCTTAAACTTCAAATATGGAAGCTTACATTTCAAGTGAAATTTTAGGGTTTTTGTATTAGATTCAACTGTAGGAAATTTTAGAAAAATTATCTAAGTGTTTAGAGATTTGAAACTTCTGCAAATGAAGTCTCCCAAGGCCCTTAGGGAATTTGATCAAGCTAGGGTAATTTAGGGATTGATTTCCCACTTAAGGGACTTTTGGTAATTTTGCATGTAATTTCCATTTTCTAAAATAATTCAAAATATGAGGAATTATCCTTTTAGGATTATATTAATGCTAATTATGTTGAGTTTGTAACTATCATGTTTAACTTACCCCGAGCATGGTTAATTTTAATAAAGCAAGGTTAATTAACTTTAACCATGGTTAAAGAAATCTTTACATTTATGATTTTTGTCTTATATGTAATAACATTTGCATATGGAATTTTTGTGCAAGTGATGTGGGGCCCACTTATGGCTTCTACTTCAGATTTTCTTTCCCTCCCGACTTTTCAAGGGTATTTTTGTAATTTTTCTCAGTATTACTCGAGAGTTTCCCAAATTGTTCCTCCGACATTTATAAAACTTATTGGTTCATTCCCAAGTAATTATAATTTCATTTAATATTTTCTGGGAACAATTTAGCCCTTTGTAGAAGTAGAGCTTTCTAAGGACGTTTTGGACGTTTTCGGAGTTTCTATCAACTTTTTCTCCCTTCCTCTTTTCCTATTCTTTCCTCATAACTTTTCAATCATCCTTGGCTTATTTTAATCCTTATGTATTTTAAATTTTATCATCAGTTTCCTACACATTTATTTGGGTTATTCTGGTGTAGGGGCATTTTCATCATTTATGGAAAATTTTCTAATTTTCTTAGAGATTTCAAGAAAAAGTTTTATAATCATTTATTTCTTATTCATATAAATGAAGAAAGAAATTTGGGATGTTACAAGGATCAATCCAACAAAGACTATGCCAACAATCTGTAAAAGAAGTTTGAATCCTAACTTTTGAGTTCACCAAAATAGGATTGCAGGCTTGTGAGTTTAAAATAAAAACATAAGTTTTAAAATAAGATGGTAAATAATAGAACATGGTGAAATTTATGGAGGAACATAGGACTTTGGATCCCCTTGTGACTTTACTTACTTTTACCCTTCACTTCTTCCTAAAAATTGCTAACCACGAACTTTAAGGCTATTACTACCAACGATCATGTAATAGTAATAATCTTCCCCCTAAATACTATCCCTAGTTATCATGAAGGACAAATTGATAAGAGAATCATTAAGTATAAGAGGCTGTCAACTACTGATGAGGAAATTAACTAGTTGGAACCTAGCATTCTAATTGATCTTCTGAAACATTTAGATTTAGTTTCCATATAGTTCTATCAATTGAGGGATGGTATGATTGCCTACTCTCCAATTAACTTACAAATTAAAAAAATTAGCTACATCCTATTAATAAATTGTGCATAATAAGATCACATAATTGGATAACCAAAATACCACTGTTCAACAATGTAATGATAGAATAATTATTTATGGGGAAAAATTAAAGTTCACACAATTACATCGCTAGGTTCACCAAAGCTCCATGAATTGGGATTAGTTACACAAGATAAGAGTTAAACCAAAAATATCCATAATCTAATCCTAAGATAAGAGATACAAAACTAGGTTTCCAGTAAAGCTATAAAAAAACTCCGTAGCTGCACCATGAAGGGATTCCTTGCACGAAAATCCTACAGGAGGACACTAGAGGAAGAACTGAGAATGAAGATGATGGAGAGTGGAGACTCGTAGGATAGGTTGTGCCCAAAGTATGGGGGCATGTCCTGAAATATGAGATATATGATGATTTTTTATATCATGTTTAAAGAGAAATCTTTTTTTTATAGGCATGGATCAGGACTTTGGTTATCTTGGACAAGGTTGACCTAATTGCTCCCTCAGCTATCACAGTCTTTCTATATCATCTGTAGCACTGTTAAGACTAACAAGGTTTTTTCTGCGCCACTAAGGCTAATGTTCTTTTCTGACGCCCCCTAGTCTTGGCACGGTCATGCTATATTTGGCAGAGATGTGCTTACTCATTCTGCACAAAAGTGCTATGTCTATTTGTCATGAACATGTTCAGGTCTACACAATTATGCTAGAATTTTGGTCTAGTTGTGGGGCATGCTAAGGGCTACTTTTGTCCTTGTACTACTTCTTTGTCTTTTTATACCTTTTTCCCTCTTTTTGGTCCAAAATCTAACTATTTTTTTATTCTCTTCTTGCATGACCATTTCTATTAAAATAAGAGAAATTAGGAAGAATTATCATTGTTAATCATAAATTGTAGAATATTTATGCCTACGTTCCCATTTCTAGTTCATCATGGAAGTCTAATTGGTCCAACAAGAAGGAAGGTCCTAAACCAAAGGAGGAATCTAAGGGGAAGTTAGCACTACCTATTTCCAAAGGTAAATCTAAAAATAAATCCTCTTACAAGTCAAGTCGTATTTATTTCTTTAAGTCTCAAGGTTTGGGGAATATTGCTTCTCAATGTCCAAATCAAAAACTCATGACCATTCTTGACAATAGAAAAGTGGAGAGTGTGAGCTTGGAGGAAGAAGAAATTCTAGAGTTGGAGAACTGTAGTGATATGAATGTAGAAAAACCTATGCATGGAGACGTCTTGTTCACAAGATGTGCATTGAACATCCAACCAAAGGAAGAAGGAGATTCAAAGCAAATGGAACATATCTTTTATACTCGTCGTCATATGAACAACAAGGTATATAGTATGATTATAGACAGTGGAAGTTGCACCAACATTACTAGTACCTTGCTAGTGGAGAAATTAAACTCACCTACTAAGAAGCATCCCTTATAGGTTGCAGTGGATGAATGATTGTGGGGATGTAAGGGTTAGTAAGCAAGTATTGATGTCCTTTTCTATAGGCAAGTATAAGGATGCTATGTTATGTGACGTTACCCATATGCATGCAGGTCACTTATTGTTAGGACATCCTTGGAAATGCGATAAGAAGGTTACGCATGATGGATTTAAAAATAGATATTCTCTTGTAGTGGATAATCAAACAATTGTACTAATCCCATTAAGGCCTATTGAGGCTTATTTTGACCAAATGAGAATTTTAAAAGAATGTAAAATAAGAGAAAAAGAATGAGAAGATAAAAGAGAGAGAGAGAGAGAGAAGAAATTGAGAGTAAAGAAAAAGTAAAAGTCAAATAAGAGTGAGAGTGAAAAGAAAGAAAAATCAAAAACTAAAGAAAAAGAAAAAAAAAGGTTTGTGTATTTCCTCAAAAAGGAGAGGTCGAGAATGTTTTAAGGTAAAGGAGTGGGATCTTGTACTCATGTACAAGGATATTTATTTTACCAACAATTATAACTCTTTTCCTAGTGTGGTTAAATCTTTGTTGTAGGAATTTGATGATGTATTTCCTAGAGAACCACCAAGAAGTTTTCCTGCTATAAGAGGCATTGAGCACCAAAGTGATTTTATCCCTGATGTTGCAATTCCAAACTAGCTAGCCTATAGAACTAGTCTTGAAAAGGCCAGGGAAATTCAAAGGAAAGTGGAGAAGTTGATGTAAAAAGGTTATGTGAGGAAAATTCTTATCCTATGTATAGTTCCTATTATCTTGATACCAAAGAAAATTAGGGCGCATATGTGTGCATTGTAGAGTTATCAACAAGATTATGGTAAAGTATCGATATCCTATTCCGATGTTAGATGATTTACCTGATAAATTATGTGGTTCTTGTTTGTTCTTTAAAATTGATTTAAAAAGTGGATATCATCAAATTCGTATGAAAGAGGATGATGAATGGAAGACTATTTTTAAAACAAAATATAGGTTATATAAGGGGGTTATCATGTCATTTGGTCTTTCTAATGCATCGAGTACTTTCATGAGATTAATGCATCATGTTTTGCAAACTTTTATTGGAAAATTTGTTGTTGTCTATTTGTATGATATTTTAATCTATAACAAGACAATAGATGAAAACTTACATCACTTAAATGTTGTGTGCTTCTTTACGAAGCCATGAATTGCATGCTAATCATGAGAAGTGCACTTTTTTGTATGGAATTAGTTGTTTTCTTAGGACTTATTGTAAGTTCTTAGGAAGTTACTATTGATGAAGAAAATGTCAAGGCAATTTGAGAATGATTTACACCTACAAATGTTAATGAGGTAAGGAGCGTCCATGGTTTAGCAAGTTTTTATGTGAGATTTGTACAAAATTTCTGCCCCTTTAAATGAACTTGTTAAAAAGAATGTTAATTTTAAATGGGATGAGTATAACACCCTAAAAATGAATACCATTTTTTGCCTTAAGTCATACATTCGATTCCATTAATAAACTATTATCTGATGATGCAGAATCATTTTGAAAATAATTATTAGAGAAAATATAGTAATTTTTTTTAAAACAAATAGTTTGATATAAAGTGACAGCCTCGTCGATATAGTGTTTGTAATGGGAAATAAATTACTAAGTGTTCTTACGCGCATATAGGTTATTACCATTACAAATCACTTCCTTTTCTTTAGTTGTCTCTAATTGGCAGTGAAGCAATTTAAACATAACTCAGACATACAACTACAAATTTTATTTAAGTATACAGTCCTTATACATACATATAACGAGTCTTAAGCTCTTAGGCCTTTCACACATACTTAATTACATACAATAAAGTACACGCTTTATACATATAAATATTTAGTTCATTCCCTATTACATAAACTAGTTTATAACTTCATTTCAATAGCCAGGATGCTTGCATCCCACTATTTACAAAATTTACATTATTGGTATGAAAATTTCTCTTCTTCTTCGTCTTCTTTGAAACAAGGAACGGGGACTTAACAAACCATCTCAAGACTAGTGATGAAAACGCTCTAGCCATATGCTTTGGTCCAAAGAGATAAAAGTTTCATCTCGTATTTCCTGGTATGCTTAAAAAGGATAGGGCATGGGATAAGGAGAGATTCCTTGTGAAGACCAGACATGTGAGGAACTAAGATAACGGGACGGAGTCTGGGTGTCTATTTCCCTTTCAGATGAAGAGGAATCTCCAGTGTTTGTGGTCCTTTACACCCTATAGCCAGGAGGAGACAGGAACATCCTGTTTGGGTGGAAAGCTTACAATGGAATGGCAAAGCTTGTCATGGAGAAGTTTGGACTCATGACTTCAGAAATAAATAAGTGTCCCAAAGAAAAGTATATCCTCACACTAGCCTCAGTTGTAATCAACAGTCAATAGGGGTTTTCCATCTAATTGACATTACTAATGTCGATGAACATTACCACTATCGTGAAAGCCATATTGTTCGTCTATGAAGAAAATGAGAAGGTAGGGACGAGAAACTAAGTTTCTTAGTAAGATTCTACCCATATTTTAATGTCATCACTTTCATTTCAGCCACTTCAGTTTATTAGTAAAAACATGTCATGCTTGCTAGGTTAGTTTTTAATCTTTTAAAAACTCTTACTAATGTGAATTACTTTTATATAGGAAAACTATTATTAAGTAAACATATAACTTACTCATACATCTTTAGGATCACATCATAGATATTATATGACCACCCTTTCCTCTATGTCTTACATTCTCATATCTATTCTCTATCTCTCTCTTAGTGATAATTAAGACATAGGCATACATTAACATTAGTTAAACAATATCTTTTCATTGAATTTGCTACTTTACCTTCTATTCTTAAGGATATGAGCTCATTCCTAGATGATCGTCACCATAATAATAAGTGAAGAACCCTTTTGTCTTCATAATAGAAGGATTTGTGGAAAACCCTTTTGTCTCCTAGGAGAACCCTTTTGTCTTATCTTCAGTAGGACTCTTTTTCTCTCTAGATGTGCAGAAGGCACATTAAGAGTAGATCAATTTTTCACATAACTTTTCTTTAGTGATCCATTAAACCATTTGGATTTATTTTAAAATCTTCCAAATAATCATGCATGCTCAATCAATATCCAACCAATATGCCATACATATTTTAGGTCTCAATTGCCATCACATAATCATTCGTACATGATCATCATATATAATGTCATTCTTTAAGCATTCATGAACATTCATCACTCATCTTACATTACACTTTATGCATTCATAAAGCAATGTATAAGTTGGCTTAACATTCTGAAGCATATAATTGTCTTCGAAGTTAAGATTTTGTTATGTTTATCATTTAATCTTGGGCAACAAAATCACCTATACCTATACATGTCCAACTTGTTTAATTCATAACATTTTGTGATGAATCACCCATGGGAGCCTATTCCACTCAACCGTCTAAGTTGTCTCTCAGCCTTTCCATTTCTCAAAGGTCAAGTTGTTTTACATTATTTTTATAGAACTTAAAAGTTTTCCCTTAGGTGCCTGAATGGAACCTCTTGAGTTTTTACTCTTTGGGCACTTCAATTTACATGTCTTATGCATAACTTATTCAAACTATGTTTATGGGTTATGTGTTAGCAAGATTTTAACTTTTATCAATTTAGTCATACATGACTGAATGGTATACATGTCATTGCCAAGTTTCATTTAAACTAGCAATCCTTTTCTTTTACATAGAAAAAGGTCCTTAATGTACCTTAACCAAGATTTCAACTCAATTTTCCTTTATTAAGTCTAGGTGGCTGAATGAAAACTTCTCATTTTAACTCCATCATAAACTTTTCAATCATCTTCTTAAACTTACCTAAAATCCATTCTTAATTTTTAGCAAGCTTTTAAGCTAGTTTCATTACCTATTTCACAGCTTCTCCCTTAAAGTTATTAGGATCCTTTTATCACCTTGACTGAGACTTAAACACAAACTTCTCTCAATCCTTGAGAAGTGGAAAAATGCATGAACAAGGTTTCTAAGGCCTTCTAGTTCTCTTTTCTTTATCTTAAAAGATGATTTCAACTAATTCAAGTTTAGGTCATTAATCATTACCTAAGTTAGAAATTTTTAATACTTCCCCCTCACACTTAGGGGTCATGGCCGAATGGTCTATTACAACTTTTAAACCCCACGGTTCATTCCTAATTAATCAATTTATGCATGCCTAGGTTTAAGCTTAAGTCATGGTGAAAATCTTAACTTCCTTATACTAACTTAGCCATCATGGTCGAAAGGACTTCCTACCATTCCTAAAAATTTCTTACAATTTTAATCATTTATATTTATATGCTAAGGATACTTAATTAACCCTAGTCATGAATTTAAACTCCTTCTTAATTTATCCTAAGGTCCCAAATGCCACTCTTGATGACTAAGGCATCATATCTTATTTTATCTTAACTCAAATTGATGAATTCTCCTAGTTCGAGTTTAAGCCATAAATCATTATCTGGTTTGGACAATTTTAAGGATTCTTCCTTAAGTTTTTATTATGGATTTGAGTTTATTTCATAATTTTTAGCTATTATGGCCAAATTATCAACCTAGCCAGTCCTAAATCTTTCTTACACTTAATTTTTTCCATTTACCTAATAATGGTTCTTGATTCACCATGATAAAAAATTTAAATTCATTTTCTCTTAATTTGCCAAGGATGGCCAAATACATACCTCCTGATCCTAGGACATTTTAGTTCAGTTTTCTTCTCTTAAGAGTTGTTTCACACTATTTAGAAATTAATCTTATAGCTTTTTCCATCCTTAATTTTTATAGATTTTGCCCTTAACTTATCATAAGTGGCCGAATGCTGGTTTTGAGCATATAAGGTCACCTTTCCAAAATTTCTTCTCATATAACCTTAGTCCCATGGTTTTGTACACTTGTAGCAATCACTTGAATCTATACAAGGCTTATCCATATTCCTTAGCTTGGGCCATGGTCAAGGAAAGTCATAGGTGTCTTGTGAAACTTGTTCCATTTTTGGTCCCAAATTTTCAATTTTCTTAGTCCATGGGTTCAGATATGGACATCTTAACACATAGATTCAAAATATTAAGAAAATCATCAAGATAGTATTTTTCAAGACATAAAAATATAGATCCACTAAATCTACTCCAAGATCCATGCACCTTATATCATGAAAACTTTGAAGATTTTCCTCCTGACATCTCAAATCTAGCCAAAGCATCAAAATTGATTTTTAAAAAATTTTAACTGATTAAATTGCTTCTAAGGTGGCTAGAAGCACTTTAATCCATTTAAACTTCATTTTAACTTTCAAAAATCTCTAAAAAAAAAATAGGGATGCTCATTTTTAACCATACAAAGGTATCCTTGAGCTCTCATGAGTTCAAACAAAATGAAATTTATGGATCTTAGATAAACGATTCATAAAAAGAAAAAAACAAACCATAGAAATTAAGATTTAAAGATTAAAAGACAAAATAGTAAAATCCAACTTAATGGAGACTTGAGATGGGTTTTTTGTGGGGCTGTGGTGGCCTACCTTGGTTCCCCCTTAGTGTTCCACAAAGAGATCTTAGTGGTGGTGGAGTGATGCTTAGAAGTTGATTTTAGCTTCCACTTCAAAGATGTAAGCTTAGGTTTAAGGTGCAACGTTAGGGTTTTTGGATTAGGTTTAACTTTGAAGTGTTTAGATAAATTATCTAAGTTTTTAGAGGTTAGGAAATGCTGCAAATGAAGTCCCCCAAGACCCTTACTGAATTCATCCAAGGCCAAGATTTTACGGTTTAATTTCCCACTTAAGAGCATTTTTGGTAATTTTGCATATAATTTCCATTTTTCAAAATAATCCAAAATGTGAGGAATTGTTCTTTTATAATTATATTAGTGCTATCTAGGCTAATTAAACAAGGATAATTAACCTCAACCATGGTTAAAGGAATCTTTACATTTATGGTTTTTGTCTAATTTACCATAAATAAGGTGATGTTTCATATTGTGAGTCACCACCATATTTTTCACATGGAGTTTTCATGCAAATAATATGGGGCTCACTTCTGGTTTTTGTATCATATTTTCTTGCCCTCCCATCCTTGCAAGGACATTTTGTTAATTTTTCTCAATATTACCTAAGAAGTTTCCAAATTGTTCCTCCAATATTTCTAACACTTATTGGTTCATTTCTGAGTCAATATAATATCATTTGATTTTTTTTGTTTGGAACAGTTTATCCCTTTGCAGAAAACAGAGCTTTCTAGGGGCGTTTTGGGTGTTTTTGGAGTTTTGAGACTTTTTCATCTCTTTTTTGTTAATAATATTTTCCCATGACTTTTTAATCATCATTAATGTTCTCTAATCCCTTAGAATGTCTTTTAACTTTTTTTTTTATATTTTTCTTGCACATTATTTGGGTTGTTCAAGTGTAGGAAAATTTTCATTATTTGCACCAAACTTTCTAATTTCTCTTTCTTTTGCTTTTATTCCTACTTTGTTTCTTAGTAAAGGTTATTTGTAACCCTAAGGGTTCATTAGGATAATTTATGGGTATTACAATGAGAAACATGAAAAAACTTTTAATTTCCTAAAGGATAAGTTAACCAAAGTCTTTGTGTTAAGTTGACCTAATTTTGTAAGCTTTTTGAAATTGAATATGATGCCTTTGGAGTGGGTATATGACCTATTTTAATGCAGGATTCCAAACCTATGATAAGGAGCTTTATGTATTTGTGAAGGCCTTACAAACTTGGAAACATTACCTTTGATCGAGGGATTTTGTCATCCATTCTGATCATCTCAACTTGCAGCTTTAGAAGTCCTAAGGTAAACTCAACAAAAGACATGTTGGTTAGAATTTATTAAGATGAATCATTATGTTATCAAGTAAAAAAAGGAAAAGGAAAACATTGTAGCTAATGCATTGTCTCAAAGGAATGTATTCCTTACAACTCTACAAACCAAATTACTTATATTTGAATTACTAAAAACCATGTATTTTAATGATATTGAATTTAGACAATTGTGGGAAGCATATTCTGGGCATGGTTTTGATGATTATTTTAGTCAAATAAATTGTTTTAAGAAAAATAAATTGTTTATGCCTAAATGTAATGCAAAGAAAATGCTTATTAGAGAGGCTCGTTATGGGGGGATTAATGGGACACTTTGGCATTCAAAAAACATATGATGTTTTACATGAACGTTTCTTTTAGCCCAAAATGAAGCATGATATTAAACTTCTTTGTGAAAAATGAATTACTTGCTTACAAGAAAAATCTAAGATAATGTCTCATGGTTTGTATACACCCTTACTTGTTCTTTAATATCCCTAGACTAATATTTCTATGGATTTGTACTAGGGCATATCCACAAGTTTCTTAGTCACTTTTGGAGAATTGGGATAAGTTCGGCATTAATTTGTTATTCTCTACTATGGCACATCCACAAATAGATGGACAAACCGAGGTTATGAATAAAATTTAAGCAATTTATTACATACTGTAATTTAAAAGATTAGGAGAATTATTTGCCTCATGTGGAATTTGCATATAATAGGGTTGTTCATACATCTAATTCCTTTTCACTTTTTGAGGTTGTATATGGTTTTTATCCTTTACCACCTTTAGATGTTTTACCATTTCCTACTAATCACTCTTTTAATTTGGATGGAAAGTAAAAGGATAAATTTGTGTAGAAGTTACATGCCAAGGTTCGCGCTAATATTGAGAAGAAGAATGAACACTATTCACGATAGCAAAAAAAAAAAAAAAGACGCACCAAGGTGGTCTTTGAACTTTGTCATTGGGTGTGGGTTCACTTGATCGAAACCAAAATCTAACATGGGTTAATTTATGTAGTCATATGTTTAAGGATGTTAAGTGATAAAGTTTCTGATTTGTAATAGATTTTCTATAGATCACATTATAATTCGATATTGATTTACAAGTTATTTTCTTAAAAAATTATTTGAAAATCAAATTAAGATTTTAGATAGATTTGCAATTTAATTATGATTTCATATTTTTTTTATTTTTATTAGATTTTTTCCTAATTTAGGTCAATTAGGTTATCTATATAATAAGATTTAGGAATTCAATGGAAGGAAAAGTTTTGATGAATAATAATACTTCTATTTAAGAGTTTTCATCTTTGTGTGAGTTGATTCCCTTTTTGACTCTTGGGCAAAGAACCATCCTTGACAATGTTGGTTCTTTCGACAAGTCACAGTAAGGGTCATTTTCCTCTTTGATAACTTCGATGTTGTCTGGTAGGTCGCGGTTTATGTTGGACTCCTTTACCTTATCATATCCTTATTCTCAAGACATTCCAATTAAAGTTTTCGCATTCGCATTCATTCACATAGGGTGAATCATATCACCTACCATTATCTCTTTACAGCTTGCCAATAAAGCTATTGTATACCTAAAAGGGATAATGGAGGAAATTTTCATAAAGGTGGGGGAATTTTCACCTACCCTATAGGATTCTTCTTTTACTTAGTATGAAGGAGGATAAGGAGCCCTACTGATCTCAAGAAGACCTTTCTTGGCCACTGAAATGGCAATGATCAACATACAACAAAGGGTGCTCACACTAAGGTGTGGTGATAATGAAAAGGTGTTCAAAGCTACCTACCCCATATAATATTCCAAGGATATCCCTTGAAAGTCCATACAATCTCTTCCATCACATCTACCCTTTAGGTAGAATCAAGTTAGGATGAGGCAATACAAAAACACAAAGCACCATAAGAAGAGAAGACATTAAAAACATCGGTTGAATGGAATGGACCCTATAAGCTCCACAGGGCATGCCTCTACACGGCAAGAAGAATGACCTTTGAAAGGCTAGAGGTCCCAAAAAATAAAGATGGTGCATCTGAAGACTATATCAGCCAAACCCTGGATAGATCATAGGCTTGGCCCTTGTCCGTGCTAGTTTATAATAAAGAAGATTTAGAATGACATGGTCATGCCACTGATTGTTTCACACCCATGCATATGGCATTTACCATAACCATATCATTGATGCTTGGTTGTGTCATTATGGAGAGGGTTTCACTTTGAACAACTATGATAAAAGTTTTAATGAGAAAACTTGAATTCTTTGAATTTTGTAAAAGAGTGCCTCCCCATTCATAGAAGAGAAGTAGAGACTCCACCTCCACTATGGATGATCCCTTACAAGACTTGGCCTTCCACATTATCACTCAGGGGATTGCTAGCATGCAACCTTATTTGTAAAGGCTACTGGATTTTACCTTTATCTTGACTTGCAACTTAGAGCAAGAAGTTTTGTAGCTGTTAGATGCAAAGTGCTAGTCACATAGTGCCTAGACAGATTAGGATGGAGAGCACCTGCATTCATCAAGGAACTTGCATATAGGGATCCAACCTTGGAGTTCCTATCCTACCTTATCTACCTACTTCTAATGGACGAGATGCCTACCTACATCATTTGGTATTAGCTTGGAGGCCAGCGCTTCAAGGAGATCCTTAAGAATCTCAAAATTATTTTGGGATTAGTGGTGCCAAGATATTCACACACCATATTAGTTGGAGGCATTCTCGTACCTGCTAAAGGAGTTCATCGAAGGATCCTTTTGGTTTGAGATCACAAGGTCCTACACCTATAACCCCAAGATCAGTGGTTCACCGTTGGAATATTCACTCGCAACGACAAAACTGGGATCGTTTCAAGGACTCACCTATTCCTCCTCTAAGCCCTTGTCACAGGAAGGAGAGTTGACCTTGGGAACTTCTTCACCATGTATTTCTAAGGGATTGACCAGCATCATCATGTAAGGCAGTCTAGTTACATTGGCATTAAATCCTATGTGATTTCTTTGTGCCCCCACCATCATGAACTCCTAGCAAAGGCCACCCTAGTCCAGTCCATCATCCTTCTTAGCTCAGATACCTTGCAACACATAGGATTCACTCGGTGAGGATCCCACGATAGCCTCATTATCACTCCCTAGTAGCCATCACCATAGTAGCCACGACATCAACCACCATCATCTTTATCACCACCATTGTCATCCTAGTAGCACCAGCCAAAGGTGTATGTGGAAGAAAAGAAAGAAGGAGCCCCCCAATAAATGATCCTACACTGATCCTCTCCTTCTCCAACCACCTCGACCACTTATAGCTACGAGTGGACAAACTCTCTAGCCACCTGGATGCATAGGCCATCGTATACCAAACTCACATGACATCTCAGGAGAAAACCCTAACATGGATGGCAGCCTCCCAGGATATGGCATTCACGAGGATGGATACCAGTTGACCCCAATTCTACTATTGCTATACGGATAGATGGGTCCTCCACTACCTTAGTAGTTGAGATCTATGCATCTTTGTTTTTATTTGTTTTACTTCTTTTTGCTAATTTAATTCTTAAGATTACTCTTAGGTTTCATTTCTCTATTTTACTCTTAGATTTTATTTTTATTTATTTGTTTAAAACTAATGACTCTATTTTGCACTTATATATGTATATATATATATATATATATATATACATATATATATTCTATTGTTTCTCTAACTATGCATTAATGGGAGAAAGTCACACTTTGGAAAGCATAAGTATTCCTTCCCCAAGTGTTGACGATAAATGGGGAATATATGAAAGAGGCACAGTCTATAGTTGGTTACGATCTTTGTCATCTTGTTTTACACTAGAGAAACTTTAATGGAAGGATTGACCTTAAATTAGGTTGCACCCAACCTTTCTCTTTTTTGAGTGATTTTCTTTTGAGTTGTTCACTCTAGAACCTGCTTTGCAACATTGAATGAACATGCACTTTGTGTATCACTTAATTCCTCCTTTGATCTTAAAAGAAAAAAAGAATGTTTTTTCTTGGTACCCTTGATTACATTGATAAGATTTTAGGTACCCTTAGATGGAAGCAACATAAAACAAATGCTTGGGAAGAAAAAAATGTGATCAACAAAAGGGAAAAAGAGAAAAATAAAAAAAAAGGAAAAAGGAAAAGTAAATGACTTGGGAAAGTATGAATAAAACCCAAGTAAATGAGCTAAAAAGTCTAAGGGTTTAAGTGATGGTTGAAAATAATGAAAAAAAGTCCTTTCTATTTCCTTCCCTTGTGTATGCATTAACTTTTAATGCAAATTTGAGATCTATAGGAAAGTCTATAATAGTGTACAATCATAAAGGATAAAGCAGAAAGAAATTACCCTACACATAGGAGAGGCAGTGAGCAAGAGTGATCAACTCTAGATGTAGAACTTAACCTCAAGGTCTAAAAGATTCTAATTAGACTATTGTCAATTATTACCATGTTGGTAAATTGTAATATTATCCATTGCTTGTTGGACTTGACATTTTTAAGATTCTAGACTTGCTACATTCCTATTCCTTAGGTTATTGTTTAGGGACAAGAAATGTTTAAGTTTGAGGATGTGACAAACTACCATTCTGTCACTTTATCCAGGTTTTACACATAATGAATGTATGATTTAACATAATTCACTTGTAACTACACCTATGATTTAACACCTCTTCCCTTGCCTATATATAGGTCTCATGGAGTGTATTTGGACATTTTTGAGTCATGAGTGAAATTTATATTTGAGCGCAAAGTTTCTCTCTTCTTTCTTCCCTTTGTTTTATGGAATTGCAAGTGGTAGCCTCCTTATCCATGGCCTCCAAGGTGGCAGAGAAGGAGCTTATCTCCTCCAAGAGTAGTGTTCCAACCTTATCCTTTAAAGCTTCTTCACTTCTTCTCCTCCAAACTCCATGAAGCATACCTCCATTGATCCAGACCTTCATCAGCTATGGAAAATTGCATCAAGTGGTATCAAAGCTCCTTCAATGGACATAAGATTCATTCCTAAATCTCATCTTAATTTTTCACTAATTTCGTTCAAATATTGCATTCTTCTATTTCTTATACTCCATTTTTTCTTTCGTCATTTTAATTAATCAAATGACCTTTGATTTGCATGGTTTATGTTGCACTGGATTTGCGTAAATGTCTAGTTTCTAAAATCCAATTGTTTGTTTAATTTTATTGAAAAATAAGTTTGCAATAATCAAATTATTGAGGATGTTCATTGTGGCACTAAAGTTTGCCTATTATGCGTAATTTGATCATAACTTGAATTGTCATTCGGTTTACCAAAAAGATGATTTGATTTTCAAGATCTGACCACTAGCCTTCATTTAATAGGTGAATTTTATAAAGATCCTTTCAAAATTTTTGAAGTAAATTTTCAAATTTGAATGCATGTTCTTGGTGGAAAAACCTCTCTTCATGTAAAGTAAAATTTTGATGGGTCCTTCTCAATTCCCCTTCAATAGATCTTATGCTTCAACATAATGCACTCACTTATAATCAATTGATACTTCTCCTTGTTGAGAACAAAATTGGTTCTCTTACACCTGCTCAATATTTCTTCTAAATTATACAAACATCTATCATAAAGGGATCCATAGACAAAAATATTATATAAATAATTCTAAATCGTCCTTTAATAAATTACAAAAGTATACATAATGCATATTTGAAAATATCAGGGGACTATGAAAGTAGTTTTCTCCTAATCTCAAAAGCCATAGGTATCTGCATATATCCCAAATAATAATAAAATTCATGACTAGCTAATTTTTTTTAGCATTTGATCAATAAAATAAAGGGGAAAGTGATCCTTACAAGTAGCTTTATTCAACTTCCTATAATCAATACACAACCTTAAAACAATTACCTTCCTTACTATAATGAGCTATTTCTAGTCATTATCCACTATGGTGGTACCTCTCTTTCTTAACTTCCTCCTTAATTTAGGATTATGCCTTCTTTGTGGTTGCACATTTACTTGAATTTCTCCTCCATATGAATATTAGGGATGCAAGTTGAAGGACTTATACCTTTGATGTCATGAATGAACCATCCAAAGGGTTCTTTCTTTTCCCTCAAGACTCTCAATAGTTTCTCTTCCATTGTGCCTATAAGGTGAGAAGAATAATAGGATGAAAAAGATAAAGGGGATAAAAGCACATAATTTAAATTGGAAGGAAGGGGGGCTTGAGTTCAAGTACTAGGGGTTCTTCAGTTAAGGACTCTAGCTTGCGAGTTCCTAGGCTATGATATCCTTTATTATCCTTCTAGGACAGGTAATGGTCTTAACTACAAGCTAGAAAGAAATAGTGGTAGGTTTTAGCTCATTTGTATCAACCTTCAAAAAATAGATAAATGCATTAGATTAACACTAGCACCTAGATCTCATAACGTTCTAATGGAAGTCACTAATAGTACAAGGTATAATGAAACTCCTTACGTCCTTAAGCTTTGGTGGTAGTTTCTAGAGTAGAATAACTCATTGATCTTGACAGTCATGTATTCCTCAAGCTTCCTTTTGTTTCTCAAGATCTATTTTAGAAACATTTCATACTTGAAAATTTGAGAGATGGCCTCCATAATCTAACATTAATCTTAAGTTGCGTTAGGATATCTACAAATTAGCGAATTGGAAGTTATTCTTATTAGCCTTCAATCTCTAAGGAAAAGGTATTGTAGGTAGGTCAAACTTAACAAGTGGTTTCTTAGGGTCCTTTTCTAAATTTTATCCAATTTCCTTCCCTTTATCCCATTGGATCCCATTAGTAGGATCTTGGAGGTCTTCAATAGCCTCCTAATGGACATCAATAACCATTTTTTCCTTCTCCTTTTTCACGAGCATCTCTAGCTCTTTTCCACTGCTTAGCATTATTGTGCTAGCCTACTTCTTTGGATTTATTTTAGGATGGCTAGGAATGTGTTGGGGTTAGATATCCCAAGAGATTAATGGTTTTTCCTAATTAATTTTCCATACTCTAAAACGAGTACATATGAGCCTCTATGTTTTGGATTTATTC
The DNA here is from genome assembly GCA_037954105.1 of Canavalia gladiata. Taxonomy (NCBI): domain Eukaryota; kingdom Viridiplantae; phylum Streptophyta; class Magnoliopsida; order Fabales; family Fabaceae; genus Canavalia; species Canavalia gladiata. Next base: position 14,799,301 of record CM075662.1, on the reverse strand, counting down.
CTGCATATTCTAGATTCGCCAATCAATAAGGCATGGTTCTTTTCTTTCCTTCTTGCAACTCTCGATATTTTGAGCATAAGGGAGTTATGATTGAGACTTGCTTGGTTATTACTTTAACGTCCTCCTTATTAAAGATTAGGGTGATTCTTTCAAATGGAATTGTAAGTACTCCTGAGTAGTTGGCCTCCTCATTTTGTTAGGCCATATTGAATCCTTTCATACATTTTTCATCTTCATGACTCATAGATCCGCGTTGGATCCTTTCATACATTTGTTAAGGATCCTATGAAGAATAACAACTATAGATAAAAAGATCCTGACAAAGGCCATCTTGGTCATAGGAGAGAAAGTGTCACCATAATCCAAGTTAAACATTTGTGTGTAACCCTTAGCTACAAGGAAAACCTTGAATTGGTCCACCTTGCCATCAAGACCAACGTTTACATTAATAACTTATTTACTAGGAGGAAAAAGGACTCATTCCCAAGTATTACTTTTTTCAAGAGAGCAACCATCTCATCTAGCATAGTTTATTTCCAACCAAAATGAGCGAAGACCTCACCTATAAACTTAGGAACAAAAATATAAGACAAAAAGGAGAGAAAATTATAATGGTAAGGATATATTGATGGTATCTAAAATTGACATAGTGAATGGAAGGTTTATGAGTTGAACATATACCTTTACCAATTACAATGGGAAGTTCAATCAAAGGAGGCAGAGCTGCAGGGGAGGAATGAGATGGGTTTGAATGTGAGGCAACAATAATACTATCATTTATTAGTGGTTATCTCAAAGAAGGATACAAATATTTTTAGACCTTGAAAGGCTAAGCTAGATGTAATGGGAACTCCATTAAAGGAATAGAAGATGTATATGTAGACTGAGGACTAGAGAACATGTGAGACTCAAAAAAGGTAACATAAGGAAAGATAAGATAATGATTAAGAGAAGGATAATAACGCTTGTACCTTTTGGGAAGAAAATAACCTAAGAAGGCACATTTATATCAACAAGGAGAGAGTTTATCAATTTGAGGACTAAGATCATGGAAAAAACAAGTAGATCCAAAGAATCAAGGATATAATGGATGAAGAGATTGATGTGGATAAAGAACCTGGTATAGAATTTTCCCATCCAAGAAAAAGGCATCCAATTGATAAGATAACAAGTGATAAGGATAACATTACCCTAGAAACAAGGAAGAACTTGAGCATAAAGTAAGAGTGTACCAGCAATTCCAAGGAGATGTCTATTTTTACTTTTAGCAATCCTGTCTTATTGAAGGGTATACAAAGAAGATGTCTGATGAATAATATCACGAAAATGCATGAAACTACACAAAGAGATAGAAAAATATTCTTTTACATTGTCCCTTTGTAAGATACGAATAGGAATACCACAATGAGTTTTTATTTCATTATAAAATGACTAAAAGATAGAAAATAACTTAGAACGTTCTTTCGTTAAATAAACCCAAGTATAACAAAAAAATATTAATAGAAGTGATAAAGTATTCAGATCCTAGAGTAGTAAGGAACGACTAGGATCCCAGATATTTAAATGAACTAAACTAAAAGGGGACAAAGCTAGACTAATGACAAACCTATGATAGAAACTATGAACATGGTTACCTAACTAAGACAATTAACAAGATAAAAAAGATAGCATGGAGAGACCAAACACTAGTTTCTTCAAGTTGGCAAGATTGGGGTAGCCAGTTAAGCATGAATCACGAGTACAATGTCCACTATGAAGTCAATATGAGAGGAAGTTTTAAGATGGTACAAACCTTGAGCTCACTTTTGAAGCCAATCATCCTTTTTGATCTCTAGTCCTCTAGGGCGATAGGATCTTTTGTAAATGAAACAATGCAATCAAAAGTGTGAATGAGATGACTAGTAGATAATAAATTAAAAGGATAATCAGGGATATAAAGGACCTTTCCAATGGATATAGAAGGAAGAAGAGGAATAGTACCAGTATCTTGAGGTTATCTTTGGAAACCATTAATCATAGTGATTGGGTGTAAAGAATCAAAAAGGAAAATAGTAAGGAAAAAGGATTGATTACCACTAATGTGATTGATGGCCCTAGTATCAAGATTCGAAGGACTAAGAGACGAAGAATGAGAGGAGGGAACTAAAGGAATTACCAATTTCAGAATCGATAGAGTGAAATTAAAGGTTTGGTATGTCTCACATTACTTCAAAAAGTCATCATAAGAGATACATGGTAGTTCCACGAGACTAGGAGAGACTTGAGTTAACGTGAGGAAAATAGGTCATGCAGGGAGGGAGACCATGGGCATCAACTTTCCTTAAACGTGTAGATCAACCCCAATGATATCAATAACCTTGGTGTGAAAGTTGGTATCATAATTGTGTTCTATAAGAAAAAGATGAATGTTAGAAGCCCAAAACAACATAATTCTTACCATCCAATTACGTAGTACAAAGATCAGTAGTGACATGGTTGGTAAAGATAGAAACCACAATCTTAGGAGGATCAAAGGTGGCAATGATCACCAAGGAAGATGGAGATTAGAAATTGGAGAGAAAACATAGTTGCTCAGAAAACTTTTGGTCAAATGATAGTGGACCCATTGAGTATCCATAAATTAGTTGTTTCTCATTAGACTCTAGATACCATGTTGAGAGAAAGGAATGAGAAGGTGTAAAATGAATTTGTGTGTCTCAACCACACAATGGAACATGTATTTATAATAGGGATTATTAGTACAAAAGTTAATTATAGAGATATTCAGTGAACTATTACCAAAATTACAACAATATAATTCCCCTAATTACAACATTGTTGTAATTAAAATATTACTATAATTATCCTATTTATTTGTTTTCATCTTTCTCTAATTATAACATCATACCCTATTTCCACAAGAATAGAGCAAACATTATTGGTCTAGTTATAGGATTAGTTTCTTTAATAATTCTTTCAAACAAAGTACTAATGTTAGAGAATTATTATTATGTTTTTAAATTTATTTCAAATGTTATTCCTATTTTGATATTGGACAAACAAGATTTTCATATTATCTTTAATGTTAAAATTCACTTAATTTATCACATCGATGATTTGTATGTGAATGGATATCTCCAAGATGGTAATTATGTATTACCTAATGTTAATTTAATTTTATATGTTTCTACTCCCAAAGAGATAATCAAGTGAACCATTATATCTATGGCAATGCAGACTTGGTCAAATTGGTGAAAAAAGAATTAGAAAGTTATATAAGAAATATTACCTTGACCATCATGATTATGAATCATATATAAGGACTTATGAATCTTGTCTTAAAGAAAAAATGATAAATCTCCATTTATTGGGACTCATTCATACAATGTATGTGGGCCTTCAAGAATTCAAGCCAAATGAAAATATTCTTACTTTAATCACATTATAATATGTCTAGATAGGAAGTTTATCTTATGAAATATAAATCAAAGTCATTTGAAATGTTTAAATGGTTTCGTAGTGAAGTTGTAGAACAACTCATAAAATTTTTAAGATACTCAAATGTGATAGGCAAAAAAAGTATGTGAATGAAAACTTTTTGGATTTCCTAAAATGAATAAGATTTTATAGTAGGTGACACCTCTTGGAACACCATAACGCAAGGGTTTGTTTGAAAGAAGGAAATGAATCTTATTACGTATGGTAGGTCTATGATAGGATTGATAAACCACCATTCTGTTGATTTATTTGCGGGAAACAATCCATAATTGTTGTACAACTAATGAATATTTAATTATAATACTACCTAATTTCCATTATTTTTACAAGAATGGTGATGCAAGTAGAGAATTATAAACTAGGAGGATTTTAGGCTAAAAGGAGGATAAAAAGGCCTTAAAAAGGAAAATGAACAACATAAGGAAAAAAAATACCCTAGTGGAGAGCCAACATAGCCATACTTTTTTTACACTACTGTGCAAACCTGAGCATGACCATACTGAATGATGAGAACGACTATGAAGAGCTAAGCATAACTATGCCAACCTTGTGAGATGCAAAAAATGATACAAGCTTACCTTAATGACACAATAAAGGATTTCTAATCAACCCTGATAGCACTGTAAGTGATCTAAAGTAGTCGCGAATGCACAAGAGATAACCTAGGCCAACCTAATTCACAATAGTGAAAGTTCTAATCCACACTTATAAAAAGGAAGGTTTGCTGTGGAAGAAAGCATGACTCACAGGCCACAGGAACCACACCTTAGGCTTTAGATCTTATGTCTTTTTCTAGCATCCTCCTATAAGATCTTGGTGGAAGGAACCTCCTTTCCAATGTGAGTCGCATAGTCTCTTGTTGACCTGGCTGGAACTATGATATTATATTTTTGATCTTAGGATTAGGTTATAAATAATTAGGTTGGGCTAGCTTATTCCTATTTGTTTTCATCTCTTATGTGTAGCTAATTCCTAAATCATGGGGCTTTGCAAACCTTGTGATGTAACTATTTACACCTCATTTTTCCTTATTATTAATTATATGTTTTCCTTATGAATGATTGCATGTTTCTTTATCCTATCATTTTTCTTTATCACACTTGGCCAATTAATAAGAATTATCTACTCTGGTTAATCTCTATGTTGGTTGGGGAGTACGTGATTGTACCATTTTTCAATTGGCAAAACTATAAGGTAATTGTTTAAGGGCTTTGGAAGATCAATTAGAGTCCTAGGCTTCTAATTGGTCATTAACTTAACAAGTTCAAATATTCTTTATTGTTCTCTTATTTATTTACCTTGCATGATCATTGTGGGTAGTACTTGGATAACTTGAACAATTTGCACAATTATGAGTTTATGAAGTTTTTTGATAATTTGCATATAAATGGTTATAAATTAACATGCTATATTTGATCTGCATAAAAGCTATTGAAATTATCTAATTGTTAATAATTTTTCCACCATCAAAAGCGGTAGATTGTTGGAACCAAGTCTTGAAATATGATAATCAACTAATATTTTGATTAATGACAAAAATATATGCATATAATTTTTACACTCACAATCAGGTACAAAAGCTTAAGTGTCTGTAAACACTCAATTATGTTCAAGGCCCCAATTATTAAAATTAACCAAGAAACCAATGTCAAATAAAAAATAAATAAACAAAGAAGCAGAGAAATATACAGAAAACAAAAAACGGCAAGCAACAAAATAAAAGAAACAATTAAGGAAATTAAAAAAAGGAAACTATATAAAAAATATAAAATCTGAAATGAAAATTTAAGAAAATAAATAAAATAAAAACCTAAAGAAAAATAAATAATTCAAACAAAAATGATAAATTAAATAAATACAGAGGAAAAAATTTAAAAATGAAAACATAGCAAAAGAAAGATGGAAAATAAATAATAATAATTAATAATAAAAGAAAGAAAAAAAAATAGAATCTAAAATTAGAAACAAAAACAAAAAAATATTAAAACAGAAAATAAAAATGAAAAATTGAATTATTAAAAAAGAAGAAAGAAAAAAAGAGTTCAAAAAAAGAGAATAATAAATTCAGAAATTAAAAACAAAATAATAAGAAATAAAATAATAATAATAATAATAAAACAATAAAACTGAAAAAAAAATTAAATAACACAAATAAAAACAAAACAAAATTGAAAAATATATTAAAACAGAATAACAAAATTTTAAAAAAGGAAAAAATAAGTTTGAGAAGAAAAAACGAAAAAGAAAAAGGAGATTCGAAAACAGAAAAACGAATTGGAAAATTCTAAAATAGAAAAACAAAAAAACAAAAAAAGAAACGAAAAGTAAAAGGGAAAAAAAAGGGTTTGCAAGCATGCATAGGGGTAGGGTACCCTTCTTGGCAACTTAGCAGCATGAATACCCTGGGGAGTTTTGGCTTCTCTGGGTGGCGAGATACAAAAACAAAAAGGAACAGGCACACATTCTAGAGTGGGGGAGTTCTCTGGCTAGTTTTGGAATTTCTTCCCCAAGAGTAATGATCCCAAGGAGACAATGAGAAATCATGTACCGCTTGAGGATCATTTCAATCAAAATTTCCCAATTGAAAATGGAGATAAGATCCTAATCTTTTAAGATCCTCGCACCGGAGGTCAGTGTTCATACTCCTTCTTTTTAGTTTAACACTGCATGAATATTGCACAATAAGACCGATAGAAAATGTATGAACGATGTTTGAGTTCTATTCTGTTCTAAATTCAAGAATCTTGTTTAGAATTTGCACGAAAACATGGCAAGATCGAAGGATATAGACATTAATTTCTTCTGCACGTCTGCTGAATTCTCATGCAATTAGATCTAACACTAATCATAAGAGTCAAGATTCGAAAAGTTCAGCTCGACGTGAGAGATTTTCATTAGCCATGCACCATAGTAACGTTAATTTCAGTAATCAGAGATTGCCAAATTCCAAGAATCAATAGCTTCACTTTCTCTGCGATCTCACTAGATTGTATGTTAAGTTCGGTCATAGATATAAGGGTGCCTCCAGTCTGCATAATGCTGCAGATTTGCTAGATATTCAAAAAAGCAGGCTTAATCAAAACAAGGAACAGGACGATGGAACCTGGAGATTTATGAATCAGAACTTGTGAGTAATTGCCAAGTGGCCAAGAAACTTACAATTAACTAGAGCTAGATAGGACAAAATTGACTTAATAGACTAAAGGCAGTATTACTAAAGGGGAGTTTAGCAAACTGAGAGTAAATTTGGGATGGCTTTAAACTGAGAGCAAGGTTCGGATTTCCCTTAGAAAACTCTTGTTTTGATCATTGTGATATCCAGACATCACCTTTTGATGGAAGCCTTGGACCATTTACTCTAAGTGGAATAGGTTTGAGAGCTCTCATACGAGTGCTTTGACGAATGCATATTCCTGGAAAAATCATAGCAACAAACATGCCATCACCGCCTTTGGATTTGTTCCAGTAGATTCTAGGAATATCCACCATTTTACCAAATGCAAATAGCCCAGTACATATTAGGTTAAAGGTCGGGATTTAAAACTGAAATATATGCTTGTTAGAGCCAGGTTCCAATAGGTAACAGATTCTGCATGAAATATAGTAAATCAGAACCAAAAGAGGACAACTAGTAGAGGGTGACTTGATTTTGTTCTTTAATCTGCATAATTTGACAGCTTGGCAGATTCTTTCACATAATAAAACATGCAAGGATCAGAATGAGGGATGAGACTTCTCATGTATATGTGCATATGTCTTGTGTTTAACAGCACCTTTTAGTTAAAGCCTTTGGCCATTACCCTAGTAGGATTGATAGTAAGTCAGGACAATGCGCATGAACAGGAATGGCGCCAAAGCTAGCCCTTATGGTGAGTCAACTCCCTTGGGCTATTAGGAAGGGAAAGCGAGTCATTGTCTCAATATCTCCAGGGTAGAGCTCTTGGTAATATCCTATACCTGTTATGGTAATTTGCTTAACCCAATTGCTGCTTGTCGAAGGTTGAGTAAACATAATTCAGACTTCCGTGTGCAAGGAACGCCTGAGCCCTACGTGCATGGTCTAGCTAGGATGTATTAATATGGGTCTCCAGGACTTTATCAAAGAGAATGTAGGGGCACTTGAAACCAAAGTGAAAGGGCCAACCTAGTGGAGTGGCTCGCCGCATGCATTTTCCCTCTCTCGTGTTCGGATACCTCCTGGCCATATTTTCATAAAATATCAGCTCATCCTTGGTTCCCTTTATGACAATGGTGAAGTAAGATTACTCTCAACCCCGAGCCTGGTTCAGTGGTAAGGAACGCTGTGCATCAACCCCAGACCCACAAGTTCGAATCCTGGCGTTGGCTTTTTTCTCACAAATGACCAATAAGTGTTCATTTCCTTTAGAAATATAATAAGGCCAATTATAATCAGCCAAGAGCTTGGCACAGGTGGCACTGCTGATGGCCTCCCTGCCTCTAGAACTAGGGTTCGAACCCCCAGGAGACCCATTCCCCCATTTTTAAAAATACCCAAGCTGTAAGCCGCCTGGTTAGCCACAGGAGCCAAATGAGCCGCCCAGCTGATGAGCCATAATCCAGCCAGTGAGCCCAGTCAGCTATCTGACCCCTAAATATCTCTAAATATTTTACAAAATTTCCCTCTATATTCCTCTAATTTACAAAATTGCCCTCCACATCCCCCTAGGTACCAAAACTACCCCCAAAATTTCCTAATTACCAAAACTGCCCCCAAATTCCTCTAATTGCGAAACTGACCCCTAAGAACTTCCTAATTACAATTTAACCCTGAATTTCTAATAATTACAATTCCACCCTTAAACTTCCCCAAATTCCATTTAAGCCTCAATTTCCTTGAAATTCAAATGAAATTCTTTTCTCCCGAAGTTCAAATTAATTTCTTTTTTCAAAACTCAAAATCAAGATTGTTTCGAAATGAATTCCGTTTTTAAATCATATTTTTTTTCTCTCTTTCTTTATTCTTCTCAAGTTAATTTCTTTTTCTAATATTTTGGGATATTTGGTCTCACACAATGGGTTCTAAATGGGGAACTAACGGTTCACCTACTGTTCAACATTTAGTAGCTTGTATAGGTCCCCGTGCTGCCTTAGCCGCCTCGGACCTTGTGCATGAGTGGACTAGAGGTCCTCTTTAAATTTTTTTTTTTTAAAATCTCTTTTTTTAATATTTTGGGATCTTTGGTCTCACGCAATGGCTCTAAATGGGGAACTGGCAGTTCACCTGCTGTTCAACATTTAGTAGTTCGTATAGGTCCCCATGCTGCCTTAGCCGCCTCGGACCTTGTGCATGAGTGGACTGAAGGTTCCTCCAAAAACAAAAATCCTTTCAAAACGACGTGTTCATCTTCGAACACTCCTTTTCAAGCACTTCCGAAGGTGAAGCCTTCGAGCACCGTTAACCTTCAAATATTCCTTTTGAAAACCTTTGAAGGTCAAGCCTTCACAAACCAAAACTACGTAAGCCTTGAGTTTCCCATTACACCCGGGAATACGTAGGAGCAGGATCATGTTCTGTCAGGCTAACCTCCATCAAGTTATTTATTTTCACTCTAATAAAAGGGATCAAACGATTTTCAAAAATCACACACTCGATTTAAGGGTACCATTCTTCGGAACGGGCGAGTGGGGTGCCTAACACCTTCCCCACTCGTAACCGACTCCTGAACTTCGAATCTCTTTTGATAATTTGCATATAAATGGTTATAAATTAACATGATATATTTGATCTGCATAAAAGCTATTGAATTTATCTAATTGATAATAATTTTTCCACCATCAAAAGGGGTAGATTGTTGGAACCAAGTCTTGAAATATGATAACGAACTAATATTTTGATTAATGAAAAAAATATATGCATATAATTTTTACACTCACAATCAGGTACAAAAGCTTAAGTGTCTTAAGATACCTCGAGACATCTTATTGTCTTAACAGAAAAACAAATATACATCAATTAGAATATCCAACTGGCACTTATTACAACAAAGCCTTTTCTGGATCACTGACGAGCAAAATGAACTTTCATACTTTGCAAGCATAAGCCTAAATAGGAAAGAACCTGTTATATCAGGAAACGAAACAAGTAGAAACCAAAAAGACAAAAAAATTTCTTATGCACAAAGTAGTTTATACTAAAGAAGAATCTTCATTTCCCTAGACCCAAGGCCTTGCATTCAATGCTCATGCACAAGATGTTGTAAATCTCATTTGTCACTTAACAACTACTTTATCTCTACCTATATAAAAATCAAAGCTTATAAGAAAAAGACAACGAACGTTAATTGGGTCATATCTTAAATGTCTTATCTACTCATAACTGGAGTTATGGTCTTTAATTTACTCTTGTTTTAATTTTGGGTTTTGAGAAAACAATATCGCTTGACAAAGAAGTGTCTTGTCAGTGTTTTAGGAAATAGTTGATCCTGGAGAGGCTTGTTAAAAAATACCAGGGTAGTGTTTCGTAAAATTTCTTGTGATACTTTCTAGTTATACTAGTTCGAAATAGTGGATATACCTGTTATGTGATTATAGAGATTGAACATAGCCCTTAGGTTGATACGGGTGAACTAATATAACTCTCAGTATGTTTATTTCTCTCATTATCCTCTATGTTGCTAAGTATCTCAAGACACCTAGTGTCTTATAAAGTATCAACTTAAAAAAGAAATGTCATAGTTTGTCTACGACACCTTATTCAACCTCCCTTTTTTGTGTCTCATCTTTTCTTGCATATTTTATTTAGTTTTTGGTTTTGTTTCTATTTGTATATTTATTTTTCTATCTTTATTGTTAGGATTATTTTTAGGTATAATTTTAATTTCATTTTCAAAACTATTCTGCTTTGTATTTATATGATCTGTTGATTTCCTAACTATATGTTAATATGAGAAGGCCAAACCATGAAAACGTAAGGACTCCCTCGTCAAGTGTTGACAACCGATGAGGAATGTATCTAAAGGCATAGTGTACCTATAAGTTTGAGGAGGACGATCCTCTCCCTCCTCATTAGGGAAGCGTTATTTTTCCCCTTTTATATTCTTTGTTAAATGCTTGCAAAATGCTTAAGTTTGAGGAGGGACACCCTTTCCCTCCTAAAATACCTTTTCAAAAGTTTATCACATGTCTCTCATATTGTTTTTCAAAAGCCAACTTAGTAAATAATTTTTCCAAACATAAAAAGATGGCATATGCTTAAGTTTGAAGAGGGACACCCCTCTTGTAAATTTCACTATAAATGTTTGTACCCTACAAAAACCCTTCATTTTGGATTGTTGGTTGGTTCTAGATTGAGAAAACTATTGGTTTATATTTAGAGATGGAAGTAGGCCGAGTCGAGCTAGGCTTTGAGTGTTTAAGCCTGGCCTGTTTAAAAATTTTGAGGCTTGAGCCTGGGTTGTTACCTGTTAAAGGCTTTTTTTTTTCTATCAAGGTCTGGCCTGATTTACAGCCTACAAGGCCTGAAAGCCTGTTTAAAAGCCTACATTACAAAAAAGATCAATAAATAAACTTAAAGCCTATATAAATAATTAATTAAAAAAGCTTCCAAACTTAAAGCCTACAAGATAAAAAGGTCATTAAATAGGCCTAAAAGATATATATATTAATATTATGTAAATAAAATATAAAATAAATATTATATAAATATAATATATTAAAATAAATATAAATATATAATATATAAATATAAATAGGCCCCTGAATAGGTTAAATAGGCTTTTTTATAAGCCTAGGCTTGGCTTGTTTATCTAAAAAGACTTTTTAATAAGTGTGAGCCTATCTATTTTTAAACGAGCCGAGCCTAACTAGGCTTTAAACGAGTCGAGTCGTAGGCCCCTGTCGGACGGCCTTGTTCACTTCCATCCCTATTTATATTTAATAGATGCTAATTGAATCTAAAAACAAAATAGAAACTCTTGATGTATGTCGTAATCGTAATTACAATGAGATGACGAACTCATTAAAACTTTTGAAAAGATGTAATTTGATTGTGGAGCCACCACCAAATTTTTATTTAAGGGAAAACATTTGGAAAAACCCTAACTTGACGAAGAAATTCTAGGTTCGGGATTCGGTTATGAATAGGGAAGGTGTTAGGCACCCTACTCGCCCATTCCAAAGAACGGTACCCTTAAACTGAGTGTGTGATTTATTTGAAAATAGTTTAATCCCTTTAATTAGAATAAACATAAATAAGTTGGCGGAAAATAGCTTGATAGGACTTGATCCTGCTCCTATGTATTCCTTGGTGCAATGGGAAACTCAAAGCTACGTAGTTCTGGTTAAGAGACTTGATCTCCTAGATGATAAAGGGATGATTTTAGGTAAAAGTTGATTTTTGGATAAAGTTAAATGTAAATAGTGATTTTCTAAAATTATGTGCTTGCAAAATCCAAACCGTCGTAAGCCGCATATGGATCCGCACTAATGAAAACACGGAACAGGAGAGAAGGCTGCCTGTTCGTATTAGAATCTGTTGCACGAATTTTAGAAAATAAAAGACAGACATTTTAAAACACACATTTTTTACGGAGTTAGTAAATAGGGGTTATCTAAAATTGCATGCTAGCAAAATCCAAACCGTCCTAAGCCGTGTATGAATTTGCACGAATTAAAACACGGAACAGCACAGAAGGTTGCCTATTCGCGTTAGAATCCGTTGCACGAATTTTAGGAATTTCAAACAGACATTTTGAAAAAAAATGTTTTATGATGGAGTTAGCAAAGAATGGTTTTCTAAAATTGCGTGCTTGCAAAATCCAAATCGTCGTAAGCCACATTTGGATTTGCACGAATTAAAACACGGAACAACAGAGAAGGTTGCCTGTTCGCGTTAAAATTTGTTGCACGAATTTTAGGAATTTAAAACAGACATTTTGAAACAATTGTTTTATGATGGAGTTAGCAAATAGTGGTTTTCTAAAATTACGTGCTTGCAAAATCCAAATCGTCGTAAGCTGCATTTGAATTTGCACGAATTAAAACACGGAACAACAAAGAAGGCTACTTGTTCACGTTAGAATCCGTTGCACAAATTTTAGAAATTTAAAACAGACATTTTGAAACAAATGTTTTATGATGGAGTTAGTAAACAGTGGTTTTCTAAAATTGCATATTTGCAAAATCCAAATCATTGTAAGCTGCATTTGGATTTGCACGAATTAAAATGCAGAACAGCAGAGAAAGCTTCCTTTTCGCGTTAGAATCCGTTGCACGAATTTTAGAAATTTAATAAAATAGACATTTTTTATAATTTTTTTATTTATTTTTTTGACGAAATTTATAAAAACAGTGATTGAAAAGGAACTCATTCCAAAACGAAAGTAGACTTGATTTAGTAATTCGAGAAATGAATTATATTTTATTTTAAAAGAAAATTGGGCTTGATTTGTGATAAAAGTAAAGAGTTGGGCTAGACCCAAATAAAAATGGTATTCGATTTCAAATTAAAACTGAATTGGGTTTGATCTTTAATAAGATAAATTGGATCTACTTTCAAAAGTAAAAAATATTGGGCTTAACCTAAATCAAAGGCTAGAAGAAATGACTGTTGGCCTTATTGATGTTTATTGTTTTAGAATTTTGGCTCATTTTCGTAATGACTAGTACTAAAGGGCAGCTAATTAACGTGGCCCAAACATGGTCCATGCAAGTAGGGTCCAGTTCGGCAAGGAAGCTGCGGGCCATTTTCATTGGCTTATTTGTTCACAATCCTAAAAATAGCAAGGCCTGTTCGGCATAGCCCATTTAGATACACATGTCCAAAACTGAACAACCTATTAAGGTACTAGCATGGCCCAATGGTAAGGAAAGTTGGCCTAACTTTAGCCCACCTACAACCAAGACAAAATGAAATTGAGAAATCTCCTTTGCCAGGTCTTGAAACTTGGGCATGCATGTTATGCTTCATTAACTTACCCAGATGATCTAAGCTTTCCAAGTTATAAATAACGGCCATTCAATTTAATTTATATAAAAAAAACATGACACTTGGGGCATTATCAAACACAAGTGAGGGTCCAGTGCGTTCCATATGGTTGAGGTTCACGTATCACTATGTTCAATACAGGGATATGCAAGAGACTCCTGCACTCTGCTCTCGGTTTAAGAGCCACCCAAAGTTTCTTTCAGTTTACTAAACTCTCATATAGTAATATTATTCCCAGCCTATTGAATCCATTTTGGCCTATGTTGATTCATTACTTCTTATGGAAATCTAGGCCATTACCATGATTCCTCACAGCAGCTTAACCAAATCAGCTCTAGTTAATTGTAGGTGACTTGGCATTTTCTTAATTTTCAGATTCCATTTTCTAAATCTCCAGGTTCCTATGACTCGATTAATTTGACTTGACTTATGAACTCGGGGACTCATAATATGGAGCTTGAGATAGCTATTATGACTGGTCTGTAATTGTAGTTCGGACCCTTATCTACCTTGGTTAGGCTCCTCTAATTTGTTTTGATATGGTGATTTAATTTTTAATTCAATGCTAAGGTGGCGGGAATAGTAGGTTGTAATTTAAAGAGGTCTGCAGACTAATGGAGTCTTAAGACTCCTATCAGAACCTATGCAAACACCTAGGAGTTTCAGGGCAACTTATTAGGGGCCAGATCAAAACTGAATCTCTAGCTCATGAGCTTCAACTTGTTCAGTAGCATAAGTGTAGAGATAAGGGTCTTTTCAGTTTTAACGCTCTCATGGCCATGACTTGCATGCAACAAGCTGCTGACTCAGAGATTAAAGAAGTCTTACCTCTTCTCAGTCAAGTACTGAGCAGCTAACTAAGAGATTTGCATGGCCAAAATCCATTCTGCTCCATAATTACACTAAAACTCTGCAAGAATTGGACCAGGGTTATGACCAAAAGATCACAACAACAGTGTCTTTATTAACTAATCTCAGTTGAGGAAAGAGACACCCAAGATTGAGAAAGAATATGAATGGATAATGATTTCCAGAGCCTGTGTTTTTCACCAAGTCCTGGCTGACCAACCCCTATCTACTTGATCACTACACTTTAATTTTGTATCAGCAATGTACCAAGGAGAACTAGTATTTTTATGGCTTGGCTACTGAAACTTTGTGGCAATATTCACATTTTTTGTCTAATTATACAGAACCTGCCTGGACTTTTGTCAAATCAGAATTGCATTAGCTTAAGGTTTCACCTAGCTTCAGCAGAGAAATAGGAGGACTTAGGCCTTAGTAACACGTGAAACTGAGCTGTTATTGGGATGGGTCTGTGACTAATTTATTTCCTACATTGGTGAAGGACTAGCATCAACCTGGTCTTGCGGTTATAGCAAAACTGGCTATATGGTTCCAATACAAATTTACATGATTTTTAGGAATCAAATTCAAGATCGTTGGCCCCAAATTTTGGCCAAAGACTAACTAGATGGAGCTTCCATCTACGTGAGTTATCTGGATTAACCTCGCGCAACTCTGATTGATGTTCACCAATCTCAGACTTCAGAACCTTTCCTTATTCACTAATCAAGCTTTCTTGGGGAGAGTTACTCCCCTTGGCATATGCACTAAGTGAGGATCACGCAATTGTTTAGATTTTTTTATTTCATGCAATTGCTACAATATAATTACCAGCAAATAGGATACAATATCATTATTTAGATTTTTTTATTTTATTTACAATCGGCACAACAAATAGGCAGTGAATCACAGTAAACGAAGAAATTGTTCATAGCACAATTAATGAATCAGAGGAACGACGCGAGGATCGGACGAACATATATTGGATAATTGTCAAGCCAAAAGGCTAGAAGCACACGACATCACCAAAATCGATGCCAAACAGTAATCATCAATCATTCGCCCGATTAACTGAGGAGAATCAGCAATCATTTGCTCAATTCGACCTATAACTAGTACCATGGTGAGCAAGAGCCTAAAACCAGGGAGAAATCAACTCAAACCAACAAGATTGATCCACGCAGAATAAAACCTATACATAACCAGAATTTGGTTGAGAAAATTGACCTGGACCCAGCGTAAATCGATGATCATGGCACTTCCTTCACATAAATGAAGTCCCTTGGGTGAGAGGATTCCACCAGGTCTCAAACAATCAAGAGGTGATTTTTTTTCAATTTAGAGACCAAGCATTTCTTGAAGAATCGGAAGTCGTTTTGCACCCAGAACCTCCCCCCCCCCCCCCCTAAATCTAAAGCTTCCCCTCGATTTTTTTAGCCCCCCTTTCATTTTTTTTTCTTCTTCCCGCCGCTTTTCCCCTTTTTCCTTTTTCTTTTTTTGTCTTTTTTCTTTGAAATTCTGCTTTTTCCCATTTTCTCTTTTTTTTAGCTTTCTTAATTTTTCTTATTATTTTTTATTTATTTATTTAACTTTCTCTACTCTTTCTTTTATTTATTTGTCATTTTCCTTGTTTTTTCTTTCTTTCTTTTTTTATTTATTTATTCGCAACTAAATCTTAACCACCTTAACTAACTTATAACTAATCTACTAATTTCTTACCTAACTCCTAACAACTTCCTAAAAATTATCTTTTTCTTTTTATTATTATTTATTTTTTCGTTATCTTAAGCTATTGTATTTTTATTTTTCTATGCTTTTCTCTCCTTCTTTTTCTTCTTCTTATTTTTTGTTTTGTTTTGTTTTGAGTTTTAATTAGATTTGGAATAAAAACTTGCATGATAAATAAGACTTTAGTCTCAGACAGAATTACGTGTTCACAGTGTATATAAATTAATAATTGGCCATGATCTTTGTCATCTTGTTTCACATTAGAGTAAACTTAGTGAAAGGATTGAGCCTGAATGAGGTTGCACCAAACCTCTTTCCCTTCGTTAAGTATTTATTTTTCAATCTTATCGGGGATTTATAAGTTAATTTCATAAATAGAAAGATGATAAAGGAAAAAATAGGTATTATTCAATGAACACAGATGTAGAGTATCACTTATTTCCCCCTTTTTGAGCCTAAGTGAAGAATGTTTTTCTTGTACCTATAGGTGGAAGAAACAAAAGATAAATACTTAGGGAGAAAAAATGTGATCAAAAAGGGAAAAGAGCAAAATAAAAAGAAAAGGAGAAAAAGAAGGAAAAGGAAAAGTAAATAACTTGGGGAAAGAAAAAATGTGAAATATAAAGAACCCAAGTAAATGAGCTTAAGAGTCTAAAGGTGTAAGTGTTGTTGCAAAAAATACATGAAAGCCCTTTGTATTTCCTTCCCTTTATTTATCTCACCTATTGATTTTTCCCTTGGTTGTGTTTCAACCATCTGAAAGACCTTTTGATTCTTAGGTATGAATTAACTTTTACTGAAGATTTGAGGTTTATAAGCAAGCCTATGGAAATGTACAATCATAAGAGTAGAGTGAAAAGAATTACCATGTACACAAGGGAGATATTAAGAAAAGTGATCACCTCTATATGTGAGAATTGATCTTAGGGGCCTAAAAAGACTCTAATTGGATTATTATCAATTGTTCCTATGATGGTAAAATTGTAATGTTATTTATGGCATACTAAACATGAGATTTTTTGGATTCTATACTTGTTACATTCATATTCCTTGGAGACAAGCAATGCTTAAGTTTAATGATAGTGATAAACTATCATTCTATCATTTTATCTATGATATTTTAGTCATAATTACTGCATGATTTAGCATAATTCATTTGGAATTACACCTAATATTCCTCAGTTTTGCAAGAATGATCAAGCAAGTGGAGAATCTAAAAACAAAAAAATTCTAGTTCCAAAAGGGCATAAAAAGACAAGAATGAAGAAAAGGACAAATCCCCCCTCACTAAACTAGCTGACAATGGAGACCTGAGATGGTCGTGTCAACATGAGGTTGCACGGTCATGCCAACATGATGCATAATAGCCATGCTAATAATTAACATGCTAGCACATAATGCCACATCAACCTTAATGATGTAGAAGGCATCCCAATTAGCCCTATGGTGCTACAGAAGACCTAGAATGACCATTATGAATTCAGGGAAGCTAGGTTAAGCTCAATCCATGACATTGGAAACCTTAAATCTACAAGTATAAAAAAGAGGCTCCTACCACACCATTCTAGAGACCGCAACACCATCTCTCTTATCAAAGACCACTTTCCCAAAACAAAACAACACCCTTCTCTCTGGCATAACCCTATCTTTTCCTCATCTCTTATTTCTAGTCTCTCCATTCCCGATGCATCTTCCAACATCCTCTCGTAGGATTTTGGTGGGAGTAATCCTTGTAGGTGCAATTTCATAGCAGTTGCTAGATTTGTTAGTAATACCGATTTTGTATTTCTTTTACTTACTTTTGTTGCAGATGTTTGTGAGTTATCTCTATTTACTAATAACTAATTTTCCTTTTATGGAGCTTTAGCAAAAATTATGATGTGTATTGTTTGAACCCTCGTTTTTCTCCTTTTCTAGAATGATTTCTTCATTTCTATAATTATGTTATTCTATCATTCTTAAGCCATTAATAGGAACTAACCAATTATATTAATTTGTTAGTTGGTTAGGGGGTCAGGCCATCATACCACTCCCAATTGGCAAACCTATATAGGATAACTATACTTAGGGGTCATGGAGGATAATCAGGAAGCTAAGTTTCTAATCGGTTAATTTCCTAACATATAGTTAACATCCCCTAGAACTTTATGCCTCTTTTATTTATCTATCTTGCCGATCAATGAGGGTAGTATTTAGAAGCCAGATTGCTGCTACTGCCAAATTAAGAATTAGTTGTAGAATTTTAGCGTAGGTGGTTAGAAATTGAACAAAAATGGGGGAACAAGGGGTAAAAACAAGTAAAGTCATAAAAGGTCCAAAGCCCTATAAATTTTTCATATCTTGCACCGTATTCTTTTATTTAAAATATAATAGAAATCTTATTTCTATCTTTTTTTCCTCTTACTGCATTAACTTCTTTCAGAAACAATCCTTCTTTAACTACTTTTATAAAACAACCCTTCTCTTGGTGAGCTCAAAACTATAATTCAAATTTCATACATAGATTGTTGGACTAGTATATATGGGATTGACACTGAGGGCCTTAAATACCCTCTTTCTACACTGATGAGTATACTTTTCCATAGGTAAAACTTCATAAAGGATTTGCACTCACGTTTTGCATGCAACAATGCTAAAGAATCCAAGGAGTCTAAAGACACAACACCAAACCTACCTTCAAGTAAGGAGTTCTCCATTAAGTGTTTCAAGTTCTCAGGGAGAGGTTTCATTTCCTCTCAATGTCCAAATAAGAAAACCATAGTCCTTAGGGACAGTGATGATTACTCTTCCCTACAGTCATCTAGCTCTAGTTCCATCTCCTCTTCCTCTGAGAATGAATCCCTAGAGTATGCTCTAAGGGACGACCTTTTAGTTGTTAGGAGAATTTTGGCCAGTGTAGAAAAAGAGGAAGAAGAGATACAAAGGAAGAACATCTATCAGATAAGATATTCTATCAAGGGTAATACCTTTTGCCTAATTATTAATTGTGGCATTTGCACCAATGTGGATTACACTAGGTTTATCACTAAGTTAGGGTTAGCAATCACCCTTCATCCTAGGCCATATAAGCTTCAATATCTTAGTGATAAAGGATATTTGTTAGTGAACTAAAAAGTGCTCCCCACCTTCACCATAGGGAGGCATGAGGATAATGATGTTGTCCCCATAGGGACCAGACATGTGCAGGTAGGATATGACAATTTCATAGGAATGTTCATTATGATAGGCATACCAATAAGTATTCTTTCTTATTTAATTTTGAAAAGGTGACTTTGCTTCCTCTTATTCCTAGTAAGGTCTACAAGTACCATGTCCATATGAGAAAGAAGAGGGATGAAGAAAAGAAAGAACTAACAGAAAAGGAGAAGAACACTAAAGGTTTTAGAAAGGAAACCTCTCCCTTTAGTAATGTTTTAGTTGAGTCCATGGAAGTGAAACATGTCGTGTTTTCTAGGAGGTCCCTTTACTTAGTATTTCATAAGGAGAAAATCTTACTCTAAGAATCTAGGTCCATTCCTAGGATCATCTAGCCACTCGTGGATGAGTTTCAAGATGTCTCACCCCTGGAGATACTAATAAGGCTTCATACTTTTAGTGGAATTGAGAACCAAATAGTTTTAATCCTAAGTGCTTCCCTACCCAATGGGTCAACTATAGGAGTAACCCCAACAAAACCAAAGAAATAAAGAAACAAGTGGGTGAACTTATGGAGAAGGGATGGGTAAGAGAAAGTCCCAATGATGTGCTTATGTTGGTTGTCCCTAAAAAGGCTGGTACTTGGAGAATGTGTGTTGATTGTAGGGTCATCAAACAAATCATATTAGGTATAGACACTCTATACCTAGGTTACATGACCGTCTAGAATATCTCTTTGCGTCATATATCTTTTCTAAGATTGATAATAGATGTGGCTATCACCAAATTCAAATGAGGAAGGGAGATGGAAGATGACCTTTAAGATAAGTTTGGCCTATATGAGTGGTTATTCATACCTTTTGTGCTATCCAATGCTACAAGCATATTCATAAGACTCATGAACCACGAGCTATCGAATTTGATAGAAAAATGTGTAGTAGTATAGTTTGATGAAATCTTGGTGTACTAAAAGATCCTTGAGAAGCATATAGGACATATTAGGAAAGTTCTTTTAGTCTTAAGGGAAAAATACTTCTTTGCGAACCTAGTTTTTATCATAAGAAAAATTAGGGTCCAAGTAGACCAACAAAATGGTCAAGGCCATCCAAGAATGGCCAATACCCCAGAATGTTATAGAAGTTTGAAATTTTCATGGTTCAGAATGCTTCTATAAGAGGTTTATGAAATATTTTATCACTATTTCTTCTCCGCTAAATGAGTTTGTAAAGAAAAGTGTAAAATTTATTTGAGAAAAAGCAATAATGAACCTATGATACTCTTGAGCAAAGTCTTATTGAGGTACTAGTTCTAGCCTTACCCATCTTCGATAAATCATTTGAATTGGAATGTGATGCCTCCAATGTAGGGTAAGAGAAATTCTTCTATAAGAAGGACATCCCTCATTGGTTATTTTAGTGAGAAACTAACAAAGGGAGCTCTTAGTCATCCCATCTATGATAAAAATCTCTATGATCTTATCAGGACCATGCAAAGCTAGCACCATTACTTGTTGTCAAAAGAGTTTGTAATTCATAGAGATCATGAATCATTGAAATACCTTAAGGCCCAAGGTAAGTTGAATAAGAGACATGCTAAATGGCTAAGGTTTCTTGAATAGTTTCCTTATGTTATCATACATGAGAAGGGAGATAGCAATAAAATGGGTGTTGTTTTATAAGAGACATACACTATTAACCTTTGTAAGTGCTAAATTGCTAGGATTTAAGTACTTTCTAAAATTGTATGCAAATGATGAGAGTTTGGGAAACTATAAAAATACTATGAACATAAGGCATGGAATGTTTACTTTAGGCGTAGGGGTTTATTATTTAGGAAGATCTGCTTATGTGTGCCTAAAAGGTCATTGAGAGACCTTTTTCTAAAGGAATGTCATGAGGGGGGTTAATGGGGTATTTTGGTACCTAGAAGACCTTGGTCTTCCTTAAGGAGAACTTTTTTGGCCACATATGGATAGAGATGTCTAGAGGCATTAGCAGAGATGAATTATTTGTGAACAGGCCAAATCCACAATTAAACCTAACCTATACACCATCTTGCCCATCCCTGACTCCCCTTGGGTAGACATTTATATGGACTTTCTCCTGGGGTCACCTTGTAACACCTAAAAAATTTCATAATGAACTTTTTAAGATAAAAATAGTTTCTAAAATGAAACAAAGTAGGATTAGGAACAAAAAACAAAGAAATTAGAGAGTTTTGTGCAAATAATGAAAATGCCCCTACACCAAGGCAACCCAAATAATGTACAAGAAAATGTAAAAAAGAGTAAAAGACATTATAAAGGGTTAGAGAACATCAAGAATGATCAAAAGTAGTTAGAAACACTTAGAAAACAAAGAAGGGATAAAAACGCCCTCAGAAAACTTTGAAAACACTCAAAACACTCCTAGAAAGCTTTCTTTCTGCATAGAGCTAGTTAGTTCCCAAAAAAATATCAAATGACCTTAGATTAACTTGGGAACAAACCAAAACGTGTTGTAATTTTCAAAGGAATTATTTGGGAATTTTTCTAACAAAGTTGAGAAAAATTACAAAAATGCCCCTGGAAGACTAGGAGGGCAAGAAAGTGTGAGGAAGAAGCCAAGAATAGGTCCCACATGATGTGCACTAAATTTCCCATGTGGAAACCATGGTGATGAGTCACCATGTGAAGTCAACCCAAGTAAACCCATAAAAGATAAAATAATTAACAGTAAGATTCTTTTAACCACTATTAAGGCTAATTAACCTTGATTAATTTAAAGTTAACCATGCTTAGAGCAAGATAAACATGGTTAATGAAAAATCATCCTCATTAACACTAATAAAACTCTAAAAGGATAATTCCTTAAATTTTGAATTATTTTGGAAAATTCAAAATACATGCAAAATCACCAAAATACCCTTAAGTGAAAAATTAATCCCAACTTACCCTTGCTTGACCGATTTCACTAAGCCTTGTGGCAGATCTCATTTGTCTCAGATTTTATTCCCTAAACACTTAGAAAACCCTCAAAAATATCTCCAAATCCATCGAAGTCCAAAAAACATTAACCTTTCACCTTAAGCCTAAGTCTCCATCCTTGAGATTTAAGCTAACATCAAGCCTTAAACACTAAGCCCCACCACTTTCACTAAGGGAATATTGTGGACCAGCCATGGGGGGACCAACATCAGCCATCGCAGCCCTACCATCACCCCACACTAAGTCACCATCAAGTAGGACCACTTGAGGATAAATTGATCTAGAAGAAGATTTAAATTCTTAACTAGCATTAACTAAACATCCTTGGTATATAACTAGAAGAGATTAAAATTGGGAGTAAGTCTTACATAGGTTAAGGAGCCCATTTGGTCATACTCACTAAGTTAGTGAATAGGAATTTAAGAATTTATTATGATTCAAGCCTAAACCTAAGCATGCATAAGATAGGTGATTAGGAATGAAACATGAAGTTGGAAAACTAATTTAAGCCATTCGGCCATGACTTAAAAGGATGGAGAAGAAGTCTTAAAAATTTCTAAGTTAGGTATCAATAAATGAATTTGTCTTCAATTGGTAAAAATCAACTCATAAGACAATGAAAAAAATGAACTAGAGGGCCTAACAAATCAAGGACTCATATTTGGCCACTCCAAGTTAAATAGAAAGAAATGATTTTGAAAAATTGGGTTAGGTACCTTAAGAAGCCTTGATAAGTAAAAGTAAAGAAGTAAAAGTTTAAAGGAAGTTTGACAAAGGCTTAAGCATCATTCGGCCATGTTAAATTAAATTGACTTAAACAAGTTAAAAACATGGTAACACTTAATATTTGAACTTGGTATAAATAAGATATGCATAAGACTTGCAAAATTGAAGAGCACACAGAATAAAAACTTAGAAGGTGTCATTCGACCACCTAGAGAAAAACTTCTAATCTGTAAAAATACATGTGAAACTAATGTATCCTTGATAAAAGAAAAGTTTGAGAAGAAACTTAGAAGGTTGAGAGAATTAAGTCCCCTGAGTGATTCATCATAAAAAGTTAAAAAGTTAAATAAGTTAGAAATGTATGGGAGATATGCAATTGTGTTGTCCAAATGTGATTTACCAATCAACTTGTGATGCTTTTATGAATGCACATTGGTTGTTATGAGTTGAATATCGAATGTTCATAAGTATTGAAAAGATTATTCTATGTATAAGGAGTATATGATGAATGATATGATAGAATTTGAAATCTTAATACGCAAATCATATTGGCTAGATATTGATTGAGCATGCATAATTATCTAGAAGCCATTAAAATGAACCTAAAGGGTTTAAGGGATCACTAAAGTAAACTTATGTGAAAATTTAAACTACTATTAATGTGCCTTGTGCACATCATATCTAGATGGCACCTAGAGCCGTACTAAAGAGGAGGTAAAAAGGTTCTCCTAGGAGACAAAAGGGTTCTTCAAAAATTCTCTATTTCGAAGACAAATCTTCACCTATTATAAGGTGGTGATGACCATCTAGGAATGAGCTCATATCCTTAAGAATAGAAGGCAGAATAGCAGACTCAGTGAGAAGATATTGTTTGACTAATTTTAATGTATGTCTATGTCTAAAAATTCCTTTAAGATAGAGTAACAGACTTTAGTAAAATGTTTTTAAAAGATTAAAAACAATCTTGTATGCATATTATGATTTTTTTTTTCTAATAAACTAAAGTTGCTAGGATAAAAGTGATGACACTATATGTAAAGTAGAAACCTACTGAGAAACTTAGTTTCTCACTCCTCTTCCCACTTTCTTCCGAGACGAAGATAGCCTATGGTCTACATAGACATTAGTAATGTGGACTGGAGGGAAAACCCCCATGGCTTACTAATTACTGCCAAAGCCATCATTAGGAGATCTCTTTCTCATGGAACTCTAGAGCCTGAACTTCACCACAACGAGTTTTGCGATTCCCTTTGAAGCTTTTCACCCCCAAGGAGTTTTTTTGCTTCTTCTTAGGTACTGGAGGCAGCAGACTACTACAGCTAAGGAATCTTCTTCCTCAGAGGGGGAGACAGATCCCCAAACTCCACCATATGACCATAGTTCATCACATATGTGGTCCTCGTAAAGGAGCTCGGCCTATCTGATTCCATACCTATTCTACACCTATCAAGAGATGTCCGACGGAATGTTCATGTCTTTGGACCAGAGCATCTGGCTAGAACGTTTTCACCACTAGGCTTAGGGAGGTTTATTGGTCCTACCATTTGTCTCAAGGAAGAAGAAGAGTTTGAAGTCATGCCAATAATGTATATGTTTCTAAATAGATGGATGCAAGCACCCTAGCTATCAATATTTAGTATTAAGTTAACTTATGTCTAGATATTGTATTATGATTTGTAGCAAATAAGTATGTAAATTTGGTATGTGTATTAAGGTGTGTAATATATGTATGTAAAGGCCTTATTGCCAAAAACTAGGAAGAACATGTAAAATGGACTGTATAATTATGTAAGGTTTGTATGCTATGTGAATAGTATTTGTTTGGTTGTTTACTGTTGATTATAGAAAATGAATTAAAGGAAATGATAAGGAATGAAAACAAATTGTACGCATACAAGGACGCCTAGTAATTTAACTTTTCGCTACGTAAGCTAAATTGATGAGGCTCACAATTTATATCAAAGCAATTATTACAAAAAAAAAATTGACCGTATTTTCTATAATAAGTATTTTCAAAGATTTTGCGTCATGAGATAACATACTAATAATGGACCCAAGTGAACAACTTAAGCATAAAATCAGTATTCATTTTTAGGGTGTTATATACCCAGAACCCCAAAGGGAATGATTTCATCTTTGTAGTAATGGACTGTTTCAATAAAATGGTCCATTTTATTCCCTTCTACAAAGTAGATGATGCTAGCTCTGTGGTCAAGCCTTTATTTAGGTAAGTAGTAAGGTTGCATGGCATCCCTAGGAGTATAGTGTCTAAGAGAGAAACTAAGTTTCTCAGCCACTTCTAACATACCCTTAAGGATAAAGTGGGAACTAAACTCCTCTTTTCTACCCTTGCCATCCTTAGACTAATGATCAAACTGAAATGGTAAATAGAACACTTTCCACCTTGTTAAGAACCATGATGGGTAAGAATCTTAGAAAACTGGAGGAATGTCTACTCCATGTAGAGTTTTCATATAATAAGGATCCCACTCTACCAACCAGCAATGCTTTTTTGAGGTGATTTATGAGTTTAACCCTCTTACTCCTATAGATTTGTTACCATCCCTAACCTATCCTAATATCACAAAAAGGATAGAGCTCAAAAGGAAAAGTTAATTGAAGAGATCCATGCCAATGTTAAGGCCATTATTAAGAGGAAGCTGACTTATTACGCTAGGGTAGCTGACAAGGGTAGAAAAGAGGTTCTCTTTGAGCCCGAAGACTGGGTCTAGATACATTTAAGGAATGAAAGGTTTCCTCCCCTTAGGAAATAAAAAATCCAACCCAGGGATCATGGTCCCTTCTAGGTGATAGAATGTATAGGCCTAATACTTGTCACTTAGATCTGCCAAGTGACTATGGTATGAGTGCCACTTTCAATGTATCTAACTTATCATCTTTCTCGTACAGATGATGATTATGCTTATTCAAGGATGGATGCTATCAAAGGGGGATAGATGATGCAGAGGTCCCTATAGATAGCACTAGTGTAGAGTCTCAACTAGGTAGGACCATTGGGGCTATTAAGGCCATCACTAGAGCTAGAGCCAAATCCAAGAAGCTGCTTAGAGAGGTTGAAGCCCCACTAAGTTTTAAGGATGATGATCTTCCTCAGGCTCCTACCTTGAACATTATTACTTGGTTTCATTAAAATTAGTTTAGACTTAGTCATTTCTTTGTACTTAGGATTTAGTGAGTCTAATTTATATAGGTCTTGGGCCCAATTCATATGTAACTATCTAGGCTAGTTTGGGCTCACTTAGGCCCATTTAGAGGGCTACCTATGAGGGCGCATGTAGCATCACTCTTAAGCTTGATCCCAATCCAAAAATGCTTTATCCAAATGGCTTCAAATGTGTTCCATGCTTCTCATCTTAAGCACCCAAATTTGGCTTATAAATAGGTACCTTGTACCATATTTTCACCACTTTTATGCAAAATACATATTTTTGAATTTTAGTGCATCTCAATTCTCTCTTTTCTCCTCTAGCCGAATGTGTGAGAGTGAAGAACGTTCCTTATCCTTAACCTCAAAAGTGGTAGAGAAGAAAGCTTATCCTTAATCTCCATCTACTTCATTGAAGCATCTTCAATCAACATCCATTTGATCCTGTTTCATCCTTTTTCTGAGGAAAACATCACACCCTCTAATATATATTTTTCAGTACTGTATATGATAGAATGGCAAAAAGCTTCGAAAGTCAATTGATAAAGTTTGACTCTTGTAGTAACCATCTAAGCTCTATAATTGGGAACATGGAACTCTAACACACAAAGGAACAATTACAATTGACAAAGACATGAATCTACGATAAAGGCTACTTTATTACTATCATGAAACTTCCATTAGAGAACATTCAAGTATTAAACTAAATTACAAGAGATTTGAGGCTTTTTCCTATTGGAAAGGGATTGAACATGAGGTATGAGAGTTTATTAAACCATGCTTAGTTTATTAGTGTTTCAAGAATATTTTATTCGAACCAAAAGGCCTTTTGTAGCCCCTAACTGTATCTAAAAAAGACTAGTCCTTTGTCCAAAAAAATCAATATCTAAACCTAAAGGTAGTTATTAGTAAGAGTATATGTGGTAGAAAATAATTACTTATCCTTGTTTTAGTAATTTTGTACTAGTTCTGTATAATAAACTACATGATGGTAGTTATTAAAATAACAACTTAAGTAGTTGGCAAACCAAGAATACTCTCAAACAAATACTTTCATCTCTAGAATAGCAAGTGTATTGATGTATTGTGTGTGATTTTCATATTTAGCATTAAATTTTATAATCAATTAATGTTCTATCCTGCAATATCATATCCCATGTTATGATCCTACATATAGGTTATATTTAACCTTTTTCTTATATAAAGTTTAGATGACTACAAGCTAGAATTAGCACCTAAGAAGCAAGTTTAGATGAATGCATATAGGAATTTATTTTATTTTTTACTGTTATTGTACCATTTCAATCTACCCTATTTAAAAAACTAGAACTAGCTCCTAGTTAAATACCCTTTTGCTCTCTTTCTATGATTTTTTACTCAAAGCACATAACTTCTCATTAAGCAGGAGACCATGTGATATGATTCAACCTACACGAATGAATCGGAATGTAGAAACGATAATAGAATATCTTGAGAATCAGGATAAGATAAGATAAGATAAGGTAGGATAAGATAGGATGAGATAAGATAAGATAAGATGAGATAAGGTAAGATAAGATTAGATAGGACGAGATAACGTAAGATAAGATTAGATAGGATGAGATAAGATAAAGATAAGATGAGATAAGGTAAGATAAGATGAGATAGGATGAGCTAAGATAGAGAAACCCGACATAAACCACGACCTGCCGGAGAGCACCGAAGTTATCAAGAGGAACGTGACCCTTACCGTGACCTACTGGAAGAACCAACGTTATCAAAGGTAGTTCTTTGCCCAAGAACCAAGGTAATAAACTCACATAGAGATGAAAAACTCTCAAAGAGAAAATATGATTATTCCTCAAAAATCTGTCTTTTCACTAAATCCCTACCTCCTATTATATAGCTAACCTAATCCAGTAAAAAAATATAACAAATTAGAAATCCTAATTAAATTCCAATTTGAATTGCAACCAATTTAAAACAAATAACTTCTAGATAAATATCAAATCCTAATGTAATCTATAGCAAATCATAAACTTTATCACTTAAGATCTTCAATCATATGACTACATAAATTAACCCATGTTGGAATTGGGCTTGGATCCACGTAGTCCTTTTCTTGAACTTCCTTGATGAGTCTTCAAGTGCTTGTTCCATACATTTGGTCCTATTTTTCGTCATAGGACATTCAATTCCTTGTAGATAATCTCTTAGATGATCTCGTTTGCTTATCGTGTACCCACGTTCACATCGCCATGCCATAAGGCCTTGAAACACATAGCTTCTCTTAGTTCATCTCAAAATATATTATCTTGTATAAAATTTAGTTGATAAGTTATTTAGAATATAGGAAATTTTTTAAACATAACTATATAAAAATCAATTGTGACTACTTTCACATGTCCCTAAAGTAAAACTTTCTCACTAGCAGCGTATAAAAGATTTTGAAGGTGTTGCATAATCTTGTATATACATATATACAAATAACACCACTTACTATATATGCTTGATACGTCTTGACAAGAAGAGAGTTGCAAAAGCAAGTCTCAGAATCAAAAGCTTAGTTTCAATTGTAACAGACTTCGAATTTTATGGACTAGATAGAGGTTTATTTACATTATATCATTCAAGTTATAACTAATATCATAAAGTGAATTATACAAACAAATAGGCTTCGTCATACACAAGAAAAAGCAAAAAAAGAACCAAAATAAATGAAAATATGGAAGTTAAACAATACAAAATCAAATAGAACTAGAGAAAGAATTAAAAGTAGAATCGATAAAAAAGTAATTAATAATTTAGACATTTATATTATTTTAGACATTTTATCAAATAGGTCAAAGACAAGTTGGCTTAATTCTCATTATCCTCACCACATGTTCAACACCAGGC
Source organism: Canavalia gladiata (assembly GCA_037954105.1). NCBI lineage: Eukaryota > Viridiplantae > Streptophyta > Magnoliopsida > Fabales > Fabaceae > Canavalia > Canavalia gladiata. The sequence continues at coordinate 14,770,435 of CM075662.1, read as the reverse complement.
ATCAACAACAACACCATTCAACTAAAGCCTATCATTGAAATAAACAAATAAGTATGGAATTTCTGTCAGAAATATAAATCAGAGAAAAGCTTAGTGTGAGATATGAGCAAAGAAAAATCACTATTGATGATGGTATTTGCTTTGGTCACAAATGGAGAATAGTGATAAGTGGGAATGCGAACATGCAATTGAAGACCTTATGGGAATGCAAATGTGAACACTTGTAGATGGGAATGCAAATGTGAACACTGGAATGAAGGTGTTTGGCTTGGTTGCAACGAGGTAGGATAAACGAGATGGACGATGACAAACATCTAAGTGGATTTCAATATCACTTTTTCGATGAACCAATGTAAAATGTAATTTTTTATATCGATTATAAATGAAACTTGTATAAAAAATAAATTTTACATTGATTATAACATAACTGGTATAGTAACTTTAATTTTAATTAGAAAAATATCACCACCCAATTGTTTACATTAAATTTTATAGAATCGATATAAAAAATTATTGAAAAATGTTTATTTTGTACTAGTGATAATAGAAATATGTAATCTTAATTACAAAGTTTATGCAAAAACATATGTCATGGTGAGAAAAATTAATTCTAAATAATTTCTAAATAGACACTTCAATTATGTTTCGAAAGAAATTATTTACTTCTAATATTTTGAATGAGAAAGAATTTGTAGAACTTGAAAATCATATATTTATCCTTTTATTTATTTCTTTATTTTTAATAATTTATTTTTCTATATTCAATACACTTATTTATTTCTTTATATTTTTAAATTTATTTTGGTATATTCAATACACGTGTATTTGTGTGAGGAAATCACTTGATGGTGGATGTTATGAAATTTGTATCTACTTCAAATCTAATCATTTGCTTTTATTTTATTCTAACATGAACAAGTGATGTAAGAGTGAAAAATAAAATGAAAATCCCCACTTTCTCTCTGTGGTTCAAAAGAAAGAACTAGGACATTCCTCACTTTCCTTTGCATATGTCACAGCAAGAAATGAAGTACTATTAAAAGTTATATTATGATATAATGTACAAAATAAATTTTATAATAGATTATATATAACTTTTGTAATGTACAAATTTATTTAAATATGAAAAATTATGTTAAATTAACTTTTTATTAATTTTATAAATAATATTTTTAAGGATAATATCTATACTTTTTATTAAGATCACCAATACAAATTAATAATTTTCAACTCGATCATCTCAACAATAAATTATACCAATTGTAATTGTGTAACACCCATAAATTATCATAATGGACTTTTTAGGTTACAAATATCCTCTAGTAATAAACAAAGTAGAGATAAGAGTAAAAGATAGAGAAATTAAAAAATTCTGTGCAAATAACAAAAATGCCCTACATTAGGGTAATCCAACCAATGTATAGAAAAAAACCTAAAACAAAGGTTAAAAGATATTACAAGGAATCAGAATACAATATGTATGATTGAAAAGTCATGATAAAATAATAAGAAAAAAAAAAGGGCGAAAAAACCATAAAATTTTTTTGAAAATGCTCGAGATGCCCTTAGAAAGTTTTATCTTTCACAAGGGCTAAACTGTTCCCAAACATATAGAAAATGACATTAGAATAATTTGGAAATGAACCAATAAGTGTTAGAAACATCAGAGGAATAATTTAGAAACCTCTGGGGAAATGTTGAGAAAAATCATCAAAATGTCCATGGAAGGTCGATAAGGCAAGAAAATGCAAAGAAAAGCAAGGAAGTAGGCTCCATACCTTATACAAGAAATTACCATATGGGAAATGTGGTGGTGAGTCACCATATGAATTATCACTCCATTAAATACATATAAGACAAAAATAATAAATAGGATAGATAAAATTAACTATGGTTAAAGTAAATTAACCTTGTTTAATTACAATTAACTATGCTTAGGATAGGTTAATCTTGATTAGTGATAAATTCGGAAAAATTAACGCTAATCTAATTCTAAAAGCATAATTTCTTACATTTAGATTTATTTTGGAAATGGAAATTACATACTAATGCACCAAAATGCCCTTAGGTCGAAAATTAATTTTCAAGTTACCCTTAAGTGGTTGAATTCCATAATGGCCATGAGAGGGCTCATTTGCTTCATTCTTCATCTTCTAAACACTTAGAGAAACTATCTAAAATAAATCTATCCCAAAAACTCAAAATCATACACTAAGCTGAAACTTCCAACTTTGAGGTTTAAGTTAAATCAAGAAAAAACTACAAAGCCCTACCACCAGTAGAACATCTTGTGTGGACCACCAAAGGAGGAAAAAATCAGCCATAAAAGCTCCACCAAAACCCATCACGAAGTCTTCAACAAATAGGATTTTATGTTGTATTTTTCTAAACTTTAATCTTGTATTTATGGTTTATTTTTCTTCTTCTTTGTGGATTCTTCTCTAAGATTTATGGATCCTTTTTTTTTAACTTATGGGAGCTTAAAAATGCCCTTGGATGGTTAAATATGAGCATCACAAATTTTTACTGATTTATGAAAATAAAAGATATGTTTTGATGGATGAAAGTTCTTCTAGCAACCTTAGGAGAAATTTAATCCATTAAAATTTCTTAAAAATCAATTTTGATGCTTTGGGGTAGATTTAAGTGTTTATGAGAAACGTTTTGAAGTGTTCAAAGTAAGGGATTGGTGGATCTTGTAGTAGATCTATAATTGTTTACCATAAAAGGTCCTTTCTTTAAGATTTTTAAGTTCAAAGTTAATAACTTGGTTATATCATTTCTTAAAATCTATGTTCATGAGATTATTCTTGTTAAGAGTCTAGATATGGACTCATATATTAATATCCTTAAAGGAAGAAGAAAAATTATACCATGAGATCCATAAACTTAACTTTGACCCAGACTTAAAAACTACTAAGTGTAAAGGTCAAATTTTGGTCCCAAAGTTGCACAAATCACTTGAGATCTTCCATGACCATGACCAAAGTTATGGAGTAAGGTAAATTTATGGATGGATTTAAGGATATATGATGAACCAAGTGCTAAACTTCAAGACACCAAGGTCATATACGGTAAGAAAATTGAAAAAAGATCCTTGTTCAATACACCTATAACATTCAGCCACTTGTTAGCAAATTAGGAAATCTTGAGTTTAAAATTTTGTTTATGGTACAAAGAGGAACCTAATCAAGTATAACTATAGAATTATAACTTTAAAATGGACTTGAAATTTGTAAGGTGCTAATTCAACCACTTTGGTTAATTACAAAAATCCATAACACCAAGACCATGAAAGAACAGATAAGGAAAAGGAACCTTGCTTTGGCCACCTAGGGAATTCGTCCACTCTTTCATTAATTATGGAAACATGAGTTAAAATTTTAATTAAGGTGTAAATTGGAGCCTAAAAATGTTTAAGGAATATTTTTTTAAAGTTAAGAGAAATTTGGTAATGGTTGCGTACTCATTGGTCAGGTGCAGAAAATTAGTAAGAATTAGATAAGAAACTTTGCTATAATTTTAAAAGTGGATCAAAGTGAGCTTAAATAGGTGATTACAAGTTAATTATGGAGTAGAGAAAGGAGCAAGGGCATTCGGTTATGCTCACTAGACAAGAAAGAAAAGTGTTAAAAGTTTCTATGGTTGGTGTAATTAATGGCCTAAATCTTAATTAGTGAAGGCCACCTTTCTAAGAGAAGAATAATTGAACTATAAGTCCTTAGGAGTAGGGAATATGCATTCTACCACTTAGGTAAGAAATAAGAAAAGAGACTAATTTTGATGTTTAAGGAAAATTAAATAAGACATAAGTAGAGAACTTAGAGTTTATGAACAAGGAGGCAAGCAAATAGGTTTATTAATGGAACAAATCGAAAGAGCTAAGTTACTGATCAAGAAGTATAGAACATATAAAACTTATACTTGAATTACGTAAATGGTGCATAAGACTTTCAATCAAGGACACAAAGAGTAAACAATTAAAACGTATTAGAAAGAACTTAACCTTTGAGAAAAGGAAAGGTTGACAGGTAACTTAGAAGGATGAGTGGACTAATATCCCATAAGAGATTCATCATAAACTTTAAAAATTGAGCAAGTTGAACAAGTTATGAGAGTAAGTGTATATGCTTCCAAAGAAACAACATCAAGCTAAAATAAGGAAGTGTTGGATTTTTGATTAATCTTTACTTGAGAATTTTATGCTAACTTGTTATACTACTTTATGAGTACATGAAAAGTAATGTGAAATGTATTAATATCACCCATGGTTGATTAGGGAATGATGTTTTACATGATGATCATGTATGGATAATGATGTGATAGTAATATGAAAGGAGAGACTAAATGTGCATGGCATATTGGTTGGATTGTTTAAGCATTCATATTATCTGGAAGCTTCTAAAAAGGAACCTAAGTAACTAAGGGATAATTAAAGAAAGAACTTATGCGAAATGTTAATACTACACTTAATGTGCCTTGTGCATATTCAGAAGGCATTAGGTCCTTTTAGAGAAGAGACAAAAAGGTTCTCCAACAATCCTTGTATTATGAAGTGCTAGGTTTTCAATATTTATGATGGTGACAATATTAAGGATTGAGCTTATGTCCTAAGAATAAAAGGTAGAGTAGTAGAGCTAGTTAAAATATATTGCTTGAATAAGTATTAATGTAAGCCTATGTCTTTATTATCACTAAGAGAGTGATAGAGAATATATAAGAGTTATGTAAGACACAGAGGAGATGATAGTAAATCATACTATGATGTGATCCCAAAGATTTATGATGCTCAAGTAATTTAGATGCTTAAATAAAAATAGTTCATCTTGTAAAAGAAATCCACTTCAACTAGAATTTTTGAAAGATTAAAAATAAACTTGTATGCATGATATGTTTTCTAATAAAATGAAGTAGTTGGGATGAAAATGATGCCATAAACCTTAGGGGAGAATCCTACTAAGAAACATAGTTTTTCACCCCTACTCACAACATTTTCTTCCTAAACGCCCCTGATGTGTTTCGCGTATACAGTCTTCTTTGTGAAAATCAATAATGTGAGCTAGACTACGAATGCTCATGGATTGATGATTACAGCTCAGACCAATGTGAGAATTTTCTTCTCTATGGGTCATCTATTTGTTTCTGTTGTGATGAGTCCAGACTTCTCCATAATTAAGTTTAAGGTTTAAGGTTTAGCTTTCTCCCTAATAGGGTGTTTCCATCTCCTCCCTATTACCAGGCACCCTAATCAGCACCTATTGAAAACTCTTCTTCTTCAGAAGGACAAATCGATCCGCAAACATCGTCCCACTACTACAGCACCTTGCATGTCTAGTCATCTGAGGGAAGTTCCCTGTACCCCAAGCCCTATCTGTTCCAAGAATTCCAGGAGATGGCTGATGGGACCTTCGTCGCCCTAGATGAGAGCTTATGGTTGGAGTGTTATCATCAACAATCCTGATATGTTTGCATATCCCTATCTCTAAGGAACAAGAAATCAAGTCAAACCAATAACGTACATTTTGAAAATAGATGGATGAATGTATCCTAAGTATTAGTAAGTAGATTGCATTATAGTAATGTGAATATTCTAGGAATAATTATGACTGTAATTAAGCGTGTAAAGGCTTAAATGCCTTAACCTAACTATGTATCTATAAATAAGAACTACATAATTATTAAGGATTGTATAATTACAAGTTGTATGAATGTCAATATGTTGAGTTGTGTTGAATTAATTTACTGCTTATTAACGAAGAATTGAATAGTAGAATAATTTATAGTGATAACGAAGTTTACATGCACGAGAAGGCTTAATTGTTTACATTTCTTCTACAAACGTTATTTCAGTGGGGCTTGTATTTTATACCAAGATGTTTTAAAAAATTTTGATTGTATTCTCACTAATAACTACTTTCTATAGATTTTGTATCATAAAATAACAGTCTAGTAATAGAACCATGTGTACCACTTAAGCATAGAAGCAGACCTAGTTTTAGGGTGTTATAAATTGTAACACCCCAATTTTTAATGATGAACTCTTGAAGGCAAAAATAATCTGATATGAATCAATGGGGTATGGTCCCGATCTTCATGGCATAAATTAAATAAAAAATTATAAGAAAATAGAAAACGATAATGATAATTGGTTTAAAGACCTAACATGAGCAAATAGCCAACCAACGTTAGAAGGAATGTGACCTGCTACTTAAACCTCTTGCCCAATCACGAACATGAGATAACTGATCCACACAACAATGCATCTAGGTTGAAGCATGAATCGGGGGCTTTTATAAACTTGAATCACCAACCTTATAAGGAAGATCGACAAGACAACCTTTCACAAGAGCAATGTAAAGATATAGTTCTCACAATAGAGAAAAACTTTTATTTAGGTGACTAGAAATTCTGATCCGTTTCCATTGCTCATAGAAGAGTTATTCATACTTCTGCAATTACTATTATAAGGAAACTATAACTAAATGCTAGTCGCATCTATCTATAATATGATTCAAATCTTTAGCATAATCATAATTAAATCTTAACAAATCTTTTGTCAAATAATTTAATCAAATCCTAACAATTGAAAACTAAATCTAATAAAATAAATAAAATATTTTCTTAAATTTTGTAGTCCTTTCATGGAGATCTTCCTTATTTGCGTCCATAAAAATCACAATCATATCTGCCTCTTTTGTTTTTTTGAAAGTGCATTTACGTGGATTCTAATTACCTCTTTTATCTTTTTTAACCTTCATCTTTTCCGTAAGCCTTCTCTCTGAGTTACGTCATTTTCTAGGTGGACTTGATCATGCAAAGTGGTATTAAGGTTCATATCATTCTCCCTTCTTGAAATAGAGTCGTCCTCAACTCTTCATTATTATCTTTCCTAAGGATAAATAATATTGGAATTGTACAGAAAATTATATTTTCTCTCACATACTCTTTATCCATCAAATATTGAACTTGTCTTTGAATTTCTTCAGTATCTTTTGGTTTGGTATAGTATCTTGGATGATTTGGTAATGATGCTCCTGATATGAAATAAATTTGATGTTGTATCCTTCTAGCTGGAGATAAACTTGGTGGAACCATGTTAAACAAGACATCTTCATACTTCTTTTCATTATTTATCTTCTCGACATCCTTATTTTGTTCTTTTCCTTTAGTTTCTTTTACAACCATACTCACTTGTAATATATCTTGACGTTCATCCTTTTGTTCCATGTTACCTATAGGATCTATTTTGGCTTCTTGCTTAGTTCTTGCTTCATCATTAGGCTCTCTTGCATTTAGCCTTCTTTGTATCCTTTGACTATTTTTTCTATTTTGTTGTGTAATTTTATCCGCTATATGATCCAAACGTTGGAGAAGTTCTATTATCTTCTTATCAAGCAACGTTTCAATTTGGATCATAAATGCTTGTACTTGGAAAGCATTGAATCCACGTTGACTATGTTGATTTCCTGCAATGTTAGTAAACTTTTTTTTTTGGCCTTTTTTTATCAAACTTTGTCCCACTTTTTTTCACTATTTTTTTAAATATTTTTTTCTCGTAACTTTTTCTTTTCACGCCTTTTTTTTCAATATATCTATATTTTTTATTTTTTATGGATTAATATAAAAATTATATAAAATGCCTACCGTGTCAACCAATAGCTCTTAATACCAACTGATATGAATCAATGGGGTCCCAATCTTCACGGTAAGTTAAATAAAAAAATTACAAGAAAATATAAAACGATAAAGATAAATGGTTCAATGATTTGACACGAGCAAATAGCCAACCAACGTTATAAAGAACGTGACCTGCTACTTAGACCTCTTGCCTAACCATGAACACAAGATAACTGATCCACATAACAATGCACTTGGGTTGAAGCATGAATCGAGGGCTTTTACAGACTTGAATCACCAACCTTATAAGGAAGATCGACAAGACAACGTTTCACAAGAGCAATGAAAAGATATAGTTCTCACAATAGAGAAAAACTTTTATTTAGGTGACTAGAAATTATGATCCCTTTCCATTGCTCATAAAAGAGTTATTCATACTTCTGCAATTACTATTATAAGGAAACTATAACTAAATGCTAATCGCATCTATCTATAATATGATTCAAATATTTAGCATAATCCTAATTAAATATTAACAAATCTTTTGTCAAATAATTTAATCAAATCCTAACAATTGCACACTAAATCTAATAAAATACATAAAATATCTTCTTAAATTTTGTAGACCTTTCATGGCGATCTTCCTGATTTGCATCCATAAAATCACAATCATATTTGCCTCTTTTTTGAAATAGCATTTACGTGGATTCTAATTACTGCTTTTATCTTTTTTAACCTTCCTATTTTCAGTGAGCCTTCTCTCTAAGTTATGTCATTTTCTAGGTGGACTTGATCATGAAAGGTGGTATCAAGGTTCATATCATAATCCCTAGAGTGAAGCTAAGTAGGATTAGGAACTAAAAATAATTAAATTAGAAATTTTAATGCAAATGATGAAAATGCCCCTGCACCTGGGCAACTCAAATAATGCACCATAGAAATGTAAAACAAGAGTAAAAGACATCCTAAGGGATTAGAGAACATCAATAATGAACAAAAGTGACGAAAAAAACTTAGAAAACAAGAATGAACAAAAATGCTCTCTTGAAACCTCAGAAACACCCAAAACGTCCCTAGAAAGCTCTACTTTTTGCATAGAGCTAGTCAGTTTCCAAAAACATATCAAACAATTTTAGATTAATTTGGGAACAAATCAGAAAATGTTAGAATTATCAAAGGAATAATTTGGAAATTTTTTTGGCAATGTTGAGAAAAATTACAAAAATGCCCCTAGAAGGCCAAGAGGGCAAGAAAGTGTGAGGAAGAAGTAAAGAGTGGTGTTATGTCAATGGACTGTATAATCATGTGATGTTATATGTTGTATGGACAAGTTATGTTTAATTGGTTACTATGAATTAATTAATAAATGGAGCAATATAAATAATACGTATTTTTAACATTTTGTATGCGCCCAAGAACACTTACTACTTTATTTACCACATGTATGTTATATCATCAAGGATCACAATTTGTAATAAACAGTTTTAAAAAAACTTGTATTTTATCTAATAAGTATTTTCTAAAGAATTCTGCATCATGAGATAACAAACTAATAAGGGAACCGAATTAATGACTTAAGTGTAAAATTGGTATTCATTTTTAGGATGTTATATTATGCTATCAAGCAGTTCATCCTTAAGGAGCTTGAGGATGGCCTGACTATGCTTCTAAAGCATGTGTAAGATCTTTGTGATAGGAATTTTAAGTCATGCTCTAAAACTAGTTATCTAGTTAGTGCATGACTACCTTATGCTTTCTAATGTTGGTTACTGACATGCTTGATTTCAGTATTGAGCCTAATCATCTCAATTTCTATGCATGTGTGCTCAAGAACCAATGGTAGAAACAAGGCAAGGTAAACGATTTACCCAAAATGTGGAGACTCCAGAGATTGGAGGAGATCTGAGTGCCACCTTGAGGGATATAGCCACTATCATGTAGGGTATGATGGACAGAATGGACAAGTAGTCAGAGAACCATGAAGGAACTGCTAATACCTTTGCAACAAATCTTGACCGACACAGGTTTGCAGAGTTTAGGAAAGCGAACCCACCAAGCTCTAAAGGAGCTTGAAACCCTAATAAGGACAAAAAATGGATCAAGGCCATGGAGAAGGTATTTCAAACCATAGACTGGGACGAGGAGAAAAAGGCAACATATGTTGCCTATATGCTAGAAGTGGATGCTGAGTTCTGGTGGATGGGTGCTAGAAGGTTTTTGGAAGCTGGGAGAAACCCCATCACCAGGGAAGTATTTAAGGAGGCTTTCTACGAGAAATATGTACCATAGTCCATGCGAGATACAAAGGAAGAAGAGTTCCTTTGTTTGCAACAAGGAAGTATAATAGTGGTAGAGTTTACAGCTAAGTTTGAGCAGTTGCGTAAGTACTCAGTAATTTATCAAAAATTCCCCAATAAGGCATGGAAGTGTAGGAGGTATCAAAGACGATTGAGGGAGACCTCCTAGTAGTTATGGGTCCTATGGAGCCTTAAGACTTTCCTTGATTGGTTAACAAGAGCCGATTGAGCAAAGAATGTAACAATAAGTTGGCAACTGACAAAACTGGGGCATTAAGAAGGAGGATGATGCCTCAAAGGACCCCATTCAAGTGGAAGTTCATCAAGAGACATTTTCTTTAGAAAAGATATAAAAGGAAAAGATTATTAGGGCAGATTTTTAATGCCCAGAAACCACCAACCAACCTGCAATGCAAGAAGTGGGAGAAAATCCATGGAGATAGACCCTGTCTATGGGGTCAAAATGTTTGCTACAACTGAGGTAAGAAGGGCCATTTTTCTAGGAGGTGCATAGAAAAGCCAGCTGTCCCTCCAAATAGACTCCAACACCAAGGAAGGGTCTTCACTCTAAATGCTAAGGAAGCAAATTGCGCCACAAATCTCATGAGAGGTAGGTGTATTTTAAATGGTCAAACTTTAAAAGTATTGTAAAACTATGGTGCCATACATTCTTTTATTTCTCATGATTTTGTGAAAATACTGCGATTGTCTGTGTCTGAACTTCCTTATGAACTGTTAATTTTTACTCTTATCGGTAAACTGATAAAGACTTGTTCGAGTTGTTTAAATTGTACTTCTTCTTTCTTAACATAGTATGTGCATATAATTTTATTTGTTTGTCTTTGGCTAGATTGGATATAATTTTTGGAATGGTTGACTTTCTAGGACTCATGTATATATTGACTACCTGAATAAAATTATTGTGTTTCCTACTACTAAAACTAGATTTGTTAAACAGGTGGAACTTGTTTTAAATTCTCTTAGTTTAGATAGTATAAGGAGTGAAATGCAAGGATATGTTCTCCTTTTAATTAATGAGGTTTAAACAAAAGAGATAGTTGAGAAAATTCTTATGGTGAGAGAATACCTTAAAGTATTCCCTAATGACATACCCCAATTCCTTCCCATAAGAGAAACTGAATTTTCAATAGACTTAGTACTTGGAACTGGATTGACATCTATAGCTCCATATAGAATGTCACCGGTGGAGTTAGCTGAGCTAAAAACTTAGTTAAAGGAGCTATTGGCTAAGAATTTTATGCACCAAGTGTGTCACCTTGGGGAGCTCTGGTGCTATTTGTAAAGAAGAAGAATCAGAGCATGAGACTGTGTGTGGACTATACGCAATTGAACAAAGTGACCATTAAGAAAAAATACCCACTGCCTAGGATAGATGACTTGTTGGACCAACTTAGAGGAGCTATAGTGTTCTCAAAGATTGATTTGAGATCAGGATACCACCAAATCAGAGTGAGAGATAAGGATATCCCTAAGATAGCTTTCAGAAAATGTTGTAGAGATTACGAGTTCACAGTCATCTCATTTGTATTTCTTTAACGCCCTAGCAGTTTTCATTGATTATATGAATAGAAGTTTTAGGTCTTGTTTGGAAAAGTTTGTAGTTGTGTTCATTGATGATGTCCTAATATATTCCCAAACAAGAGAGGAGCATGAGGACACCTTAGGATTGTTTTAGAAATCCTTAAGGGTAAGGAGTTGTATGCCAAATTGTCTAAGTGCGAGTTCTGGATGGAGGAAGTGAAGTTCTTAGGTCATGTGGTGTCATAAGGTAGAGTGTCTGTAGATCCTAGCAAAATAGAAGTTGTTACCAAGTTGGATAAACCGACCTCAATGATAGAGATTTGAAGTTTTCTAGGTTTAGCAAGCTATTACCGTAGGTTCATACAAGGTTTTCCTCAAATGTCTTTTTCTATGGACTCGTGAATGTTAAGAAAGTTTTGAAAAGCTGAAAGAAAGATTAACCACTACCCTGGTGTTAATATTTCCATATCATAATGGTGCTTTTGATATGTACTTTGACGCCTCAAGAAGAGGATTAGGTTATGTTCTCACACAAGAGAGGAAAGTAGTGGCATATGCTTCTACACAGTTGAAATCACATGAGACCAATTACCCAACCCATGACCTAGAGCTACACAGTAGTAGTATTTGCTCTTAAAATATGGAGAAATTATCTCTACGGAATGAGGTTTGAGATATTTTCTGAACACAAGAGTTTGAAATATTTGTTTGATCGGAAGGAGTTGAAAATGAGGTAGAGAAGGTGGATGGAGTTTCTAAAGAATTATGATTTTGGATTAAAATACCATCCTGGAAAAGACAATGTGGTAGTTGATGTACAAAGCAAAAAGGCTTTGCATATCTCTTGGTTGATGGTAAAAATGATGGAGCTTATAAGGAAATTTAGAGACATGAACATAGGAATTGATTTAAGGGAAGAAAGCATTAAATTGAGTCACTTGCGAGTGACCAGTGATTTTAAAAGTGAAGTGAAACCAGCATTCAAGGTGAAGATAGAACATCAAAAGCCTGCAGGATTATTACAACCTTTAGACATACCTTAGTGGAAGTGGAAAGGAATTTTAATGGATTTTGTGGTAGGATTTCCCAAAAATCAAGGAGGATTGGACACAATTTGGGTAATAGTAGACTGATTGACAAAGGCTACTTATTTTCTTCCCATTAAGGTTACCTACTCCTTAGAAAGATTAGCACGAGTATACATTAAGGAAATATTGAGGTTGCATGGAACACCATCATCCATAGTGTCTGATAGAGATCCTAGATTTATCTCTAGGTTTTGGAAAGCTCTGCAAAATGAGTTTGGAACAAAATTGCACTTAAGCATCACATATCACCCTCAAATAGATGGACAGTTGGAAAGAACTATTCAAACCTTAGAAGATATGCTTAGAGCTTGTGTGCTTGATCAAACTGGAAGTTGGGATAACCAATTATCCCTAATAGAAATTTGCTTATAACAACAGTTACCATGCTAGCATACGAATGGCACCGTATGAAGCTTTGTATGTTAGGAAGTGTCAGTCTCCGTTGTGTTGGCATAAGATAGGAAAGCAAAGCCTATTAGGCCCTGATCTAGTTAGGACAACCACAAAACAAATTAGAAAGATCAAGGATAGGATTCTTACCTCTTAAAGTAGACAAAAGAGTTATGCAAACAAGAGAAGAAAACCTCTAGAATTTTTTGAGGAAGAACAAGTGTTCCTGCGGATCTCACCTACCACTGGTATAGGGAGAGCCATGAAAGTTAGGAAGTTGGGACCTAGATTTATAGGTCTATATGAAATTCATAAAATAATTGAGCCTATTTCTTACCAAGTGGCTCTTCTACCAAATTTGGCAAATCTTCATAACGTCTTTCATGTGTCCCAATTGTGTAAATACAATATTGATCCTAGTCACATTATTGAGCCAGATATGAAGACTAAACAGCAAGTCCCAAAGCAGTAAAAGTTTTAGACAAAAAAGAAAAGCAGTTAAGGAGTAAAATAGTACCCATGGTACGAGTAGTTTGAGGAATAGGAAATATGGGAGAACAAACTTGGAAGCTGGAAGCATACACGAGGAAGGCTTACTCGAAATTGTTTGCAAATAAGGAATTTTGGGGACAAAATTATTTAAAAGGATGGAAGTAATATAACACCCCAACTTTCAATGATGAACTCTTGAAGCCACAAATAATCCTTAGAGAGAAGCTAAGTAGGATTAGGAACCAAAAAAAGAGAAATTAGAAAAATTAGTGCAAATGATGAAAATGCCCTTGCATTTGGGCAACAAAAATAATGCACCAAATAAATGTAAAACAAGAGTAAAAAAAAATTCTAAAGGATTACAGAATATCAAGAATGACCAAAAGTGATAATAAAAACTTAGAAAACAAAGAAGGGATAAAAATGCTCTCTAGAAACCTCGAAAATGCCCAAAACACTCTTAGAAAGTTCTGCTTTATGGAAAAAGCTATTTAGTTCCTAGAAAAATATTAAAAGACCTTAGATTAACTTAGAAATGAATAAAAAAAGTGTTATAATTGTTAGAGGAATAATTTAGGAATTTTTCTAGCAATGCTGAGAAGAACTACGAAAATACCCCTAGAAGGCTATGAGGGTAAGAAAGTATGGGGAAGAAGCTAAGAGTGGGCCCCACATGGGTTGCACGAAATTTTCCATATAGAAATCATAGTGGTGAGTCACCATGCTAGATCAACTCAAGTAAATCCACAAAAGATAAAAATAATTAATACTAAGATTCCTTTAACCATGATTAGGGCTAATTAACCTTGATTAATTAAAATTTAACCATACTTTGGTTAAGTTAAACATGATTAATGATAAAATTAGCCTCACTAATACTAATAAAAGTTTAAAAGGATAAATTCTTGAATTTTGAATTATTTTAAAAAATAAAAAATCTATATAAAATTACCAAAATACCCCTAGATGTGAAAATTGATAGAATTTTTGCCCTTGTTTGGCCGAATTCATTAAGTTCATTTGGGACCTCATTTGGTTCATTTTTTACTTAGAAAACTCTCCAAAATCTCTCCAAACCCATCTATGTCCCAAAAAACTGTTACCTTTCACCTTAAGCCTACGTCTCCATCTTTGAGATTTAAGCTAAAATCAAGCCTTAAACACTCAGTCCCACCACTTTCACCACTTTCACCACTTTCAGTTAGAGATATTTATGGACCAAAAAATATGGGACGAACATCAGCCACCACATCCCCACCATCACCCAAACTAAGTCACCATCAAGTAGGATTTTCTACTTTATCTTTTTAAGCTTGAATCTTACCTTTTATGGTTTGTTTTCTTTCTTTTGTGGATTCTTTCTCTAAAATTGATAGATCTGTTTTTGTTTGGACTCATGAGAGTTCAAGGCTGCCTTTGAATGATTCAAAATGAGTTTCACCATTTTTAAATGATTTTTGAGCAATAAAATGAAGTTTGGTTGGTTTAAAGTGTTTCTAAGTAACTTAGAAGAAATTTAATAAGGGAAATTGTTTTAAAACTCATTTTGATGCTTTGGAAAGTTTTGAGAAGTCATGAGAAAATTTTTTCAAGTGTTCTTCGTAAGAGATGTATAACACCCTAAAAACGAATACTGATTTCACGCTTAAGTCGATCATTCGGTTTCATTTTTAGTTTGTTATTTCATGATGCAAAATTCATTTTAGAAAATACTTATATGAAAATATGGTAGATTTTTTTTTAAAACTGTTTGATATAAAATGTGAGCCTCGTCGATAACACGTGTGTGGTGGCAATTAAATCATTATGCGAATTTCTACGTACGTTAAAAACATTAGGAATACTAAGCGTTCATATTGTTCTTTCCGTTTATCATTTGCATATATTAGGTACACAAGACTCAAGCATATCATACACATCATAGAATAATTATACAAAACATATCATATAGACCATAAGTCTTAGGCCCGTGAGCCTTATCGTATAGTTATTACAAACATAGTTAACCTTCCTTATTTACATACATATTATATATGTAAATACATAGAAAATTCCCGCCAACTATATCTAGGATGTTTTCATCATTCTATTCCTAATATCCGTATAATGTAAATCTTCTTCAAAATAGAGTGCCTCGTATCCTCTTCAAGTACATGATCTGCTACCGTGACGAACAGCGACCAGAATGTCTGGGAAGAAAGTGGGAAGAAGTAGGGGTGAGAAACTAAGTTTCTCAGTAGGCTTTCTGCTTAGTTCTAATGTCATCACTTAAATCCCAGCCACTTCAGTTTATTTCAGAAAATCATTTCTTGCATAAAAGATTACTTTTAATTCTTTGTAAACATTTCTCTAAAGTGGATCAATTTTATTAAAAACATACAACTTAGTATCTCATCATACATTCTTCTTAACATTCATAACTTTGGGATCACACATAAGATATCATTTGACATACAATTATTCTATGCCTTAAACTTCATTCCTTATTACTTATCTTTGTCTTTATCATTCCTTTGTCCAACTTTGGGGACACTTTATGAATCTAGTTTCACCACCTCAGAGAGAAACAATAAGACATAGATATGTATTAAATTTGTCAAACAATATCTTCTCACTAACTTTACTCCCACCTCCTACTAACAATTAAGGATATCAGCTCGTTCTGGGGTGGTCATCACCACCTTATAACTTGGTGAAGAAACTTAAGTGTTCACAGTAGAAGGATTTCTTGGAGAAACTTAACTCTCCTAGAAGCAACTTTAGGCTTCTCTTTAGTAGAGCTTTTTAGGACCCTCTGGATACTAGTGTACATAAGGCACAAAGAGAGTAGCTTTACGTTTTCACTTAACGTTTGCTTTAGTGATCCCTTAATCTTTTTAAGTTCATTTTAGTAGCTTCCAGATAATTATGCATGCTCAAACAAATTTCCAACCAACATGGAATGCACATATAGGTTTCAAATTTTCATCTCAATCATCAACATAAACCAATCTCATACATGATCATCATCCTTTCTCATTCATGAGCATCCATCATTTATTCATTCATAGATAGTGAGCATTCATAACTAATAATAATATTTGATTGGTAAATCACATAGCATAATGTCACATTTACACAACCAATCCAATGCATCAATTCGGTTTGATGTTGAAATCACACAAAGGACTTACATCACTCATCCTTCTAAGTTACCTCTCATCCTTTCCTTTTCTTAATTTACATTTGTTGATTAAGATTTTACGTCTTAGCATCTTAAGCTAGGTGGCCAAATGGCACCTTTCAAGTTCTTTACTCTTTGTGTTCTCTTTTGTTCAAGTTTTATGCATGTCCTAATTATTCTAAGTTTGAGTATTAAGTATTTACAAAACTTTTAACTCATTTAGGACATTTTTGACTAAACATGACCAAATGGAAATTTTTACCTTTTCCTATTTTCCTTTAAACTTTCAATTCTTTTTATAATATTCTAATACTTCTTAAGTTATCTAAATTAGGATCTTTAAATTCCTATTCTCTTTATTATCCTTGATGGTCGAATATAAAATCTAGAATTCTAACTTCTTCTAATTTCAATTTCCCTTTGGTTACCAAAGTAGTTTAGGTCATTTGGAGTCTAACTCATTAATTGGAATCCATCTTAGACACTTTTAAAACTTCTTTCTCCTTAGGGTACATCATGATCAAAATTACTTAATGTACTTCTAACTTCATATTTAAGTCCTAACCATCCTTCTTAATAAATCTTTGAAGTATGTTACCTTTTGTTCTCCTCTCTACTACCTTAATGATTTTTTTAGATAACCTTTAAACCTTTGAAATTACTCTTAGTTTAAATCCTAAGAAGGTCTAGTGAGGTATTTAGAACTTAATTCTTCTACTAGGTTAATTAACTCCTAGTTGGCCAAACGACTTACTAACTTGAATCCTTTCTTCCTTACACTATAACTATGTTATGCCTACATATTTAGGACCATTACTCCACCCTAATTAATAATTAAGACTCCTCCTTAAATAATAAAACACATGATAACCGGATGTCACTCTTAAATTTAGGGTTTTCCAAAATTTTCTTCTACACCCTAAGTGCTTTCACCAAAGATGGTCAATTTGGTTCCTTTTCTTTCTTAAAACGTCACCACACTTTTGATTCATCATATTTACTTGTAGAGTGACTTTAATTAATCCTAGTTAGGAATTAAGACCTTTACTAAGTCAATTAAACATTAAGTGGCCGAATTCCACTCTTCTAGGTTTAGGTCTTACTTTTCTTAACCCTAGTTGACTTAGGTTGACCTTTTCTTAACCCTAGTTGACCAATACTTGGGGGCCAAGTTTATAATTTAGAATTGAAATATTATAAGGTAATCTTAAGTCTTTTTACCCAAAATTTAATGGCATGGCCAAATTTGACATTTACCCTTGCTTAAGTTATGGTAAATTTCCTAATTACCCATTTTAAGCTTATTTGGAAATTTTACCACTTAGTAGTTTTGAGATTTTTCCCTAAGCTTACCTACGCCATGTATTTTGAAACTTAACCTTTTAAATATTGATTAAACCTCCAAATAAGTTATTTACGTGTTGAAAATATGTGATTTTTCCTTAATCACATTTTAAGCCCATTTTTGTCAAAATCTCTCTAGGATAGCCGAATGCACTCCTAGAGGTTTTTAACTCGTTTTTGCTTTGTTTAACTTTGTTAAGGTTGATTTAGTTCATTTCAAACCTTATTTCAGGGCTTAAGTTACTTAGAAAAAATTTTACGAAACTAAAACTTGCTTGGGAGTTGTGGTCGAAAGCCTTCCTCGGTTAGCCAAGGTAATTTCTTCAAATCTTCCATCTCACACCACCTTGGTTTACTTGTGTTAGGCTTGTGCATCCCCTCTTGCCTCTGATACATGCTTATTTCATCCATGTTATGATGCTTAAGTGCTGGCCATGATGAGTCTAGGGTACCATACAAGGATTTTAGCCATTTTTGGCTATAAATTACATCATTTGTTTGGTAGCTTTCTAACTAGTGTCCAAAGGAAACCTTTGGAACTTATTACAAAACTTTATTCCACCTCTTAACATGCATACTCAGAGGTTCAGATCCAGCACAAAGGTCATACAAAACTCATCACAAAAGAAAATCACAAGATTAAAACTTAAGCATAAAAATAAGCATGAAAATAACAACATAATATATTTTTCCAAGCCACAAAGAGTAGAATTTCATGATCTACTCCAAGATCCAAAAATCCTCTTTCAAATAAGCTTCAAAAACCTTTCTCCTGAGAGCATAAAACTGATCAAAGCTTCAAAAATAATTCTAAAACAAAACCCATCGATTAGATTTCTTCTAAGTGCCTTGAAAGCACTTTTAACCGAACAAACTTTGTTTTTCTTTTCAAAAATCACTAAAAATGGGTGGGGCTGATTTTGAACGGTTAAAATACATTTTTAAACTCTCACAAGCGAGAAAAAAAAGAAGACAAACAGATCTTGGAGAAAAGATGCATGAAAGAAAACAAGCACACCATAAAAGGACAAGTTAAAAGCATAAAAAGACAGTAAAAAGATCCTGCTTGTTGAAGACCTCCTAAGTGTTTTGTGGGGCTTTAAAGGCTGCCTTGGGTCCCCTCTAGTCTTCTTTGGACGTGGACAAAGGATGGTGGTGGGGCTTTGGTGTTTATGGCTTTAATCTAGCTTAAGTCTTAAAAATGAAGACTTAGGCTTAAAAGTGTAATTTTTGGGTGTTATAGTAAGCTAAGAAAGAATGGAGAGGATTTTGATAAGTTTCTAGACTGAAAAATCTGAAGCAAATGGGGTACTAAGTGTCCCAAAAAATTTGGACTCTTATAGGCCAAGTAGAATTAGTTTTGCACTTAGGGGTATTTTGGTAATTCTATTTTCCAAAATAAATCAAAATTTAAGGAATTATCCTTTTATGATTAGATTAGTGTTAATTAGACTGATATTTTCTCTAATTATGATTAATTTACCCTAAGTATGCTTTACTTTTAATTAACCAAGGTTAATTAGTTTTAACCATGGTTAAAGGAACCTTTTTACTATTCACTTTTATCTTTTTGTGGAAGACTTGATTTGACATCACTTTGCTGACTCATCATCACCTCTCCAGCTGCTGAATTTCGTGCACCTTGGTGTGGGGCCCACTCTTGGCATGCTTATCACATTATCTTGCCTTCCCGACCTTTCAGGGACGTTTTCGTAATTTTTCTCAACATTGTCGAAAATTTTCCGAAATTGTTCCTCTAACATTTCTAAGACTTTTTGGTTTTTTCCCATGTTAATCTAAGGCCATTTTCTATTTTTATGGGAATTGACTAGCTTTGTGCAAAAAGTACAACCCCTAGGGGCATTTTTGTCATTTTTGGGATTTTCGAAGGGTGTTTTCATCCTTTCTCAGGTTTCTAAATTTTTTTCACTACCTTTAACCATACTTGATGTTTATAATCCCTTTAGAATGTCTTATACTTGTATTTCCCATTTTTATGGCTCATTATTTGAGCTGCCCAAGTGCAAGGACATTTTCGTCATTTGCACCAAACTTCCTAATTCTCTGCTTTTAGCTCCTAATTTCACCTAGTTTCATTCTAGAAACTATTTGTAGCCTAAAAAATTTATCATAAAAAATTGGGATGTTAAAAGATGGATGGATGTTACAGTAAATCTTGTGGATCTATCCTTTTTTGTTTGGAAAAACTATTATTTGCATGTTTTTATGTTTAAGGCTTGAAAGTTATGATTTTTCTTCTTATGGTGGACTTGTGTATTATTATGTTCAGATATGAACCTATGAACTTAAATATTAAAAATTTAAAGAAAAAATAATTTATAAGTCCCAATAGCTTGCTTTGGGCATGGATAAAAGATTACTAAGAAAAAGTTAGAACTTTGGATCAAAAAAATGGCATAAGCCTTACAAGATACTCAAGACTCATTTTGGCTATGATCCAAGCTATGAAATTTTGACAAGTCTTGTATGGATCAAGAGCTTAAGATGCTGCAAGAGCACAAAATCAAGGAACCAAGGTTGTATGAGAAGGAAATTTGAAAAGGTGACCTTGGCAAGCAAAGGGAGGCATTCAGCCATGCAAGCACACTCAAGGATAAAATTTCTTAAAATTTTTATAAGCAATACAAATCATGTAACTAGGTTCTAACTGATGTAAAGCAACCTTTGAATGAGGAAAATTTGAGCTAAAATAGCCTAAAATTCACTAAGTGTGCATTCAGCCACCCTAGTGTAACTTAAGCGAAAATGAGCCTAAAGTTGGTTAATGGTGTATTAAGGATTTTCAGTAAGTAAATGGCTTAATTAGAGGCATAAGTAACACCTAAAAGTGACCAAGTCCATAATAACCAACATAGATAAAACCAGGTGATGTCCATAATTAGTATTTAATTTATATTTCAAGAAGGCATAAATTAGTAACTAAACATGAACCATGAATTAGGTGGAGGAGGGAGTGTCATTCGGCCATGACCCTTAGAATTAGGGGAGAAGACCTAAAAATTGACCAAACTTGGTTAAACTTGTAGCTTAGACTTTAACTAGAAGGATTGGTCAATTTAGGTCAACTAGGGATGAAAATTTGGTACCCTAAGTCTTAGAAGTGGCATTCGGCCACCATGGGGTTCATTAAACAAAAAGGAGTTTTAATTCTAAATTATGTTTCATTAAGGGTCCTAGGCATGTAAGTATAAGGTATTAAAAGTGTAAGAGGGTTATGCCATTAGCTAAAGAACCAGTCGGCCACTTTAGGAAAAATTGCTTTAGAAGGAGATTGAATTCTTAACTAGTCTTAACTAAACATTCTTTGGTCTATAATTAGAAGAGATTAAACTTGGGAGTAAGTCTTACAAAGGTTAAAGAGCCATTTGGACATAATCACTAAGTTAGGAAAAAGGATCTCAATAATTCGTCATATCAAACCTAAACCTAAGCATGCATTAGATAAGTAATTAGGAATAAAACATGAAGTTGGAAACTAGGTTAAGCAATCGGTCGCGACTTACAAGGATGGAGAAGAAGTCTTACAAATTCCTAAGTTAGGTATCAATAAATGAATTAGTCTTCAATTGGTAAAAAAACAACGCATAAGGCAAGGAAAAATAAACTAGAAGGCCTTAGAAGCCAAAGGTTCACATTCAGCCACTCTAGGTTAAATGAGAAGAAACGAATTTAAAAACTTGGTTTAGGTAACTTAAGAAGCCTTATAATGTAAAATAAAGAATTAAAAGTTTAAATGAAGTTTGGAAAATGCATGGACAATCATTCAGCCATGTTTACTTAAATTGACTTAAATAAGCCAAAAACTTGTTAATGCTTAACATTTGAACTTAGTATAAGTAGGATATGCATAATACTTGAAAAATTGAAGAGCATAAAGAATAAAAACTTAAAAGGTGTCATTCGGCCACCTAGAAGAAACTTCTAAATTGTAATAATAATTTGAAACTAATGTGACTTTCAGAAAAGGAAAGGTTGTGGAGCAACTTAAAAGGTTGAGAGAATTGAGTTCCTTGAGTGATTCATCATAAAAAGTTAAAGAGTTAAATAAGTTGGAAATGTATTCGGAACATGCAATGGTGTTATTCTAAATGTGATTTACCAATAAACTTATGATGTTCTTATGAATGCAAACTGTTCAATATGAGTTGAACAGTTGAATGTTCACAAGTATAGAAAAGATGATGCTATATATGAGGAGTATGTATGATAGATGTTGTGATAGAAGTTGAGATTTATATGTGCATATCATATTGACTAGATATTGTTATCTGAAAGCCATTAAATGAACCTAAAGGGGTTTAAGGGATCACTAAAGTAAACTTATGTAAAAATTTAATCTACTCTTAATGTGCCTTGTGCGCATCATATCCAGAGGACACCTAGAGCTCTTGATATGATTCACCCTACGCGAATGAATCGGAATGCGGAAACGATAATGAAACGTCTTGAGAATCAGGATAAGTTAAGATTATGATAAGATAAGATAAGATGAGATAAGATAAGGTAAGGTAAGATAAGATAGGATAAGATAAGATGAAATAAGATAAGATACGATAGGATAGGATAAAATAAGATAAAGGAACCCAACACAAACCGCGACTTATCAGAGAGCACCAAAGTTATCAAGAGGAATGTGACCCTTACCACAACCTGCCAGAAGAACCAAGGGTAGTTCTTTGCCCAAGAACCAAGGGAATCAACTCACACAGAGATGAAAAACTCTCAAAGAGAAAATATTATTATTCATCAAAATCTGTTCTACATTGAATCCCTAACTCCTATTATATAGATAACCTAATCTAGTAAAAAGATAACAAATTAGAAATCCTAATTAGATTGTAATTTGAATTGCAACCAATTTAAAAAAATAACTTCTAGATAAATATCAAATCCTAATGTAATCTATATCAAATCATAAACTTTATCTCTTAAAATCTTAGATAATATGACCACATAAATTAACCCATGTTGGAATTGGGTTTGAATCCACGTAGTCCTTTTCTTGAACTTTCTTGATGAGATCTTGAAGTGCTTGTTCCATACGTTTGGTCTTATTTCTCATCATAGGACCTTTCATTCCTTGTAGATAATTTTTTAGATGATCTCTTTTGCTTATTGTAGTGCCCACGTTCACATCATTTCCTCCTTCTCCGAGAGGATTCGCCCTCGAATCTTGAAGGTCATCTACATCAAATAAAGATAAATCATAAACATATAAAGTGGCACTCACATTACCACCAGGGTCAAAGACCACCTTGGTGATAAAGGTGTAGCTATGGTATGGTAAAACAACTAAAGGTGATAAAGGATTAAATCCATATAAAATCTCAAAAGGTGAAAGGAAGTAGATGTATAAACAACCCTATTATATGGAAATTCGACATGAGGAAAACAATTCTCCTAATATTTTAAATTTTTTTTAATTATAGCGTAATAAGGTGCCTAAAGTTCTATTCACAACTTCAGTTTATCCATTTGTTTGTGGATGAGCCATAATAGAGAATAACAATTTAGTGCCCAACTTACCCCACAAGGTTCTCCAAATGTGACTAAGAAATTTAACATCTCGATCATTTACAATAGTTTTTGGTAAGCCATGCAAACGTACAATCTTTTTGAAAAATAAATTATCAATATGAGTGGCATCATTAGTTTTAGAACAAGCAATAAAATGTGTCATTTTGCTAAACCTATCTACAACGACAAAAATACTATATAAAATGTGTCATTTTGCTAAACCTATCTACAACCACAAAAATACTATCTTTTCCTTTTGAGGTCCAAGGATATTCAGGAACAGGTAAGGGTGTATACAAGCCATGAGTGCATTACCTTAGATTTTACTTATAAGAAAGTAATACATTTTTCACTAATAAGTTTAATATCATGCTTCATTTTTAGCCAAAAAAAAATGTTTGTGTAAAGTATCATAAGATTTTTGAATGCCAAAGTGCCCAATTAATCCTCTCCCATGAGTCTCTCTAATAAACATTTCCCTTATACTACACTTAGGTACACACAATTTATTTTTCTTAAATAAATATCCGTCTTCCCTAAAATAGTCATCATAACCATGGTCAGAACACGCTTTCCATAATTGTCCAAATTCAATATCATCTGCATACATGGTTTTTGGTAAATCAAATCCAAGTAATTTAGTTTGTAAAATCGTAAGTAATACATACCTCCGTGACAACACATCCGCTACAATGTTTTTCTATTTCTTTTTATACTTGATAACATAAGGAAACATCTCATTAATTTCTATCCACTTGCCATGCCTTTTGTTGAGCTTACCTTGAGACTTTAAAAACTTCAAGTTGAGTCGATCAAAATGGAAGACAAATTCTCTCAACCAAAAGTAATGTTGCAAGTTTGTAAGGCCCTTGCTAAGGGATAGAGCTCCTTGTCATAGGTTGGATAGTTAAGCGTCGCTCCACTAAGTTCCTCACTAAAATATGCCACAAGTTTGGAATCCTGTATTAAAATAGCTCTTATACCCACTACAGGGGCATCACATTCAATCTCAAAAACTTTATCAAAATTAGGTAAATTTAACACAGGAGCATTGGTTAACTTATCCTTTAGCAAATTACAAGTTTGTTCATGTTTTTTATCCCATTTAAAATTAACAGTCATTTTAACAAGTTCATTTAAAGGGATAGTTATAGAACTAAAATTTTGTACAAATCTCTTTTCAAAACTTGCTAAACCATGGAAGCTCTTACCTCATTAGCATTTGTAGGCGTGTTCCATTCTCTAATTTTCTTAACTTTTTCTTCATCAACACTAACTCCCCTAATCTTGTTGACGGCTCTACAGTCCATACACATGCACCATGTTCCATCCTTCTTTGGTACCAAGAAAACATAAATTGTACATGTGCTAAAATTTTCCCTCACAAAGCCTTTCTGCATCAACTTCTCTACTTGCCTTTGAATCTCCTTGGCCTCTTCAGGAACAGTTCTATAGGCTAGTCAGTTTGGAATCACAGCATCGAGGATAACATCAATTTGGTGTTTAATAGCTCTTATAGGAAGTAAACTTTTTTGTGGTTCTCTAAGAAATACATGATCAAATTCCTGCAACAAAGATTCAACCATACTAGGAAAAGGATAGTTATGATTGTTAGTAAAATAAATATCCTTATACATGACAACAAAAACTTGACCCTTTTTTCTCAAAACACTCTCGACCTCCCCTTTGTGAGCAAATATACAAACTTTATTTTCTTTTTCTTTATTTTTGTATTTTTATTTCTTTTCACTCTTACTCTTTTTTTGACTTTCTACTTTTTTTAACTCTCAATTTTATCTCTCTTTTCTATTTCTTGATTTTCTAATTATTTTTCTCTCAATTTACATTCTTTTAAATTTTCATTTGGATCGAATAAGCCTCCTTTGGTTTAAGATCTTCCTTTTCATTGGACCAAATAAACTTTCATGATGAACTAGAAGCATATTTGTGATATTTACGAGTGCTCGTAGATTTGAGTTGTCTTTCCACCTAAATAGCTTTATGAAGAAATTCATCCATCTCCACATAATGTTGTTGCTCCACCACATCAGTTATCTCTCTTTTTAGCCCTCCAATAAATCTTGCCATATTTATTTCTCTACCCTCCTGCACATTGGCTCTTGTCATGGTAATTTCCATCTCCTTGTAATAATCTTCAACACCCATGGAACCTTGAGTAAGACTTTGTAGTTGTTTTCAGTGCAAGTCCCTATGATAGTGACTTGGCACAAATCTTCTTGTCAAGGATACTTTCGTCTCTTCCCGTGTTCGAATAAGTCTCTCTCCATACCTCCTCCTATTAAGGACAAACTGATCCCACCAAATATTAGCATAATCGTTCAAAGAAAACGTGATTAGTTTTACCTTTTTCTCCTCCGAGTAATTGTGATAATCAAACACATGATCCACTTTTCTCTCTCACTCTAGATAAGTTTCAGGTTCGTTCTTTCCTTAGAATAGTGGAAGGGGTAATTTAATACTCCCTAAGTTATTATCTTTTTCTCGATATCGTCTTCTTTCTTTAAAACTTTCACTGCCTGATTCTAAGTTCTCCCCCCAATCTCCTTCTTCATCACGGTGAAATAATCTTTAGGGACTACTTCGATGAGAAACCCGAGACCACCTCCTCGAACAGCCCCCATATCATCCAACCGTCTGTTCAACTGTAGGAATTTATCTTGAACTGATTTTATTAATATTTTTAGATCCGTTTCATTTTGATGGAGTTCACCACTCATGTTGGCAATGTTGCAAATTGAACAAAATAAATAAATATAATAAAAACCTCACCAATCACTCCCTTAGTGTTTACCCTCAATATTAACGCTTTTCAGTCGTGTTTACACTCGAATTGGCTTTTTCTATAATGCTTTCACCAACTGTTGCCTTTTACCTCTTGATTCTCCTTATAAGTTCTTGAACCAAGAACTTCACAAGTTGATTTTCCCATAGAAAGCGAAAGAGTCACGAAAACACAAGCTGAATAAGGTAAGGAATATCGGTCAAAGAAATAACGACTCAAAAAAAATTATATTGAATGAAGACAGATTCTTTTCTTTTTATCAATTGTCTTGAATTTTTTTTATTTTTATTTTTTTGAATTTCTATCACAACTTTTTTTTTGAATTTCTATCACAACCTTTTTCTTTTCGCTTCTTTTTGTTTTGAATTTTTATCACAACTTTTTTTTTTACTTGTCTACAAAATATTTGGTAGACAGGAATTTTAACTATAAGAGACAAAGATATATATTTTTTTTAGAAAATTTATGGGGTAGGTAAAATAAAAAAAAAGGAAAGGTTGAAACAAAAGATGAACAAGAATAAGAAGGATAGTGGAAAAACAAGAGACATAAAGAAAATAAAACAAGGGATAGATAACCCTGATTCCAAGAGTCGAAGCTATGATGCCAAATGATATGATTCACCCTATGCGAATGAATCAGAATGCAGAAATGATAATGGAACATCTTGAGAATCAGGATAAGATAAGATAAGATAGGATAAGATAAGATGAGATAAGATAAGATAAGATAGGATAAGATAAGGAGAGATAAGATAAGATGAGATAAGATAGGATCAGATAAGATAAGATAAGATACAGGAACCCGACACAAACCGCTACTTCCCAAAGAACAACGAAGTTATCCAGAGGAACATGACCGTTGTTGCGACCTGCCAGAAGAACCAACGTTATCAAGGGTAGTTCTTTGCCCAAGAACCAAGGGAATCAACTCACATAGAGATGAAAAACTCTCAAAGAGAAAATATTATTATTCGTCAAAATCTATTCTACATTGAATCCTTAACTCTTATTATATAGATAACCTAATCTAGTAAAAAGATAACAAATTAGAAATCCTAATTAGATTGCAATTTGAATTGCAACCAATTTTAAAAAAATAACTTCTAGATAAATATCAAATTCTAATGTAATCTATAGCAAATCATAAACTTTATCTCTTAAAATCTTAGACAATTTGACTACATAAATTAACCCATGTTGGAATTAGGTTTGAATCCACGTAGTCCTTTTCTTGAACTTCCTTGATGAGATCTTGAAGTGCTTGTTCTATACATTTGGTCTTATTTCTCGTCATAGGACCTTTCATTCCTTGTATATAACTTTTGAGATGATCTCTTTTGCTTATCGTGATACCCACATTCACATCAGCTCTACTGAAGAGGAGGGCAAAAGAGTTCTCCTAGGAGACAAAATAGTTCTCCAAAAATTTATTCTACAATAAAGACAAAAGGGTTCTTCACACATTATAAGATGGTGATGACCATCTAGGAATGAACTCATATCCTTAGTAGTAGAAGGTAGAGTAGCAGACTCAGTGAGAAGATATTGATTGACTATTTTTAATATATATCTATGTATAAAAGTTTCCCTGAAGTTATGGAACTGAATCTAAAAATCCCTACAGATGTGGAGCTAATTCTATAATTCCTCATAGTTGTGGAATATAATGATGTTAGCGATAAAGTTTAAGACATAAAATAACTTTTGACCCAAATAATATCTTTGTTGTGATCCCAGATTTACGATGTTTAAGATAGATATATGCTTATGCATTAAGGTTGTTTCTATAGAAAAATAACCCACTTTAGTAGGATATTTTCAAAAATTAAAGTTAATCGTGTATGCATGTCATGATTTCTCTAATAAACTGAAGTGGCTAGGATAAAAGTGATGGCACTAAATATAGAGTAGAAACCTACTAAGAAACTTAGTTTTCTCACTCCTTTTCTTCCCACTTTCTTCCCAAAAAACAACGATGTCCTTCATGATAGTGGTGGTTTATGTTGACATTAGTAATGTCGACTAGTCGATGAAACCACATAGTCTCCTAATCATGGAACAAGCCAACGTCAAGATTTGCTTCTTGCTAGGTCATCTGTTCATCACCGAAGTTCTGAGCTCGTACTTTACAAGTATCGGATTCGCTAGTCCTTTGGAGACGTTCCACCCTGATGGAGTATTTCCACCTCCTCCTGGCTACCGTAGGCAATAGACGGCCACTGCTGAAGAATCCTCTTACTCAGAAGGGGAAACTAATCCTCAAACCCCATCACAGTACTATAGCACATCACACATATGGTCTTCAGAGGGAACCTTTCCTTATCCGATGCCACACCCTTTCCAAGCTTACCAAGAAATGCCCAACGAAACATTTATGTCATTGGACCCAATCATGTGGATGGAGAGTTTCCATCTTTAGGCTTGTAGAGGTTCGTTGATCTTCTAGTTTGCCTGTAAGGAAACTAGAAGTTCAAAAGTCATACCAATAATCTATATTTGTAAATAGTTGAATGCAAACATCCCAAATGTTAGTAAGTAGTAATATGCTATGTATGTATAATATATGTATTATAATATGTAGTAAATATGTATGTAAATGTGACATGTAAATTATGGCATGTAATAAAGTGTATGCTAAGGCCTTAGTACCTAAGACTACTTGAATATGTAAATGGACTGTATAATTATGTGATGTTATGTTTTTGATGAATAAGTTATGTTTAATTGGTTATTGTGAATTAATTGGTAGATGGAACAACGTAAATAATACGTATTCTTAACATTTTGTATAAGCGCAAGAACATTAAGTAATTTATTTACTAACATGTACATTATATCAACGATACTCACAATTTATAACAAATAGTATTTTTTTAAAAAAATAACTATATTTTATCTCATATGTATTTTTTAAATAATTTCACATTATAAAATAACACACTAATAATGAAATTGAATGAACAACTTAAGTATAAAATTAATATTAATTTTTAGGATGTTATATAAATTGTATTGATATAATTTATGAAACATTTGAAATATTGTTTAAAGTGAAAAATCTTATTATTTTAATGATATCATTCCTAGAAATGAAAACATATATGTAATTATATGCATAACAAGATATTAGAAAATGTTGTCAATTGTTTGTGAATCTCAATTAACTTTCTTTACTAGTAATCGTGAATTATGTCAATTACATTAGATCTTATGGAAATTGCTATGTATTATAAACAAAAGAATATATTTCTTCTTTTTTAAAATATTTTTAACTTTCATCTATAATTGATAATTTAAATAACTATTTTAAACAATTTGTTTGAGTAAATCAACATCTAACATAGAAGAAATTGACCTAATATTCTTGTTTATACTTGAACATTTTCTGCTTATTGATTTATTAGTATACACATTTTCACAACTAGAGAATTTATTTTATCTAAAGATGTATCATCGCCTATTCGCATTATCAATATTTACTTATGTCATGTAAACACCTAACACATCAATAGTTTCAAAGTAAAATTAAACCTTTTATTAATTAAACAATTTTTACCCATTTTTTTGTGAATTTAAGAAAATATTTCTTTTTAATTCTTTATAAAAAAATTGCTAAAAAATTAATATGTTTTTCAAAATAAAGTAAAATTAAAATGCACATGTTTTTTTTAAGAATGAGTTATTTTAAAAAATATTTGATAATATTTAGATATATTTTAAATAATTTCCCTAACAATTGAAAATGATAGAAAACAAATAATTGAGAATAAGAATAAATAGAAAGTAATTGGTGGATAAGTTGAATGAATCATTCATTTTGTAACCAATGAAATTAATAGTAGAATATTGGGTTTGATAAACAGTAAAAGTTTTAAGAATGCATGCATAGGGTGACTATTAATTTCGTAGCTAAATTGAAATATCAAATGACATTTAAGTTAAGGAAAAAGAGAATTGATAAGTTAACCAAAATGTGACACAAGATAAAATGAGTATGTGGTAACATTTAGGTTAATTAAGTTGTTGAGATGTTAAGGGTAGATTTTTCACTTCAATTTTAATTTAAATATTATGATAGATATTTTAACTATACTCCTAATCAAGGTAGATTATCCTAACATATTTTCTCAACTTTAGAATTAAAAATTTGATGAATAAAATTTATATGATTAAATATTTAGGGTGATCTAATGTTAAAATTAAATATATTTTGATGTTATACTACAAATATCATAATTTATTTTTAAAATCTAATTTAAGAGAGAAAAATTATCTCAATTTTATAAAAACTATTTACATGAAATTATTCATAAAAATGTCAAATTAATTTTTTATTGTAATATTTTTTTATCATTTAGAAAAAGGAGTTTTTTTAGTGTATAGAATCTTTGATTATAAATTGTAGTGATCTACGTACTAGAATTATAATATTTTCTTTTTTATTAATAATATTGTTATTGGGGATAAATAAGGTTATCCAATATTTAATCTATCATATATTAAATATTTTATTATTCTATTTTTTATTTAGTTATTTAATTTAATATAAAAATATTTTTATCAAATTTAGAGATTTATCATTATAATAAAAATTATAATAATAAAAGATAAGTCTTTAAGGATTTAAGTTAAATTATTCTTACTTGTTAAATTATTAAAATAAATATTAATAATTCAGGTAGATTAATATATATATATATGTAACAATTTTTATTTGATAAAAATTAATATATCTTATTTAATAAATTACATATAAAGATAATATATATGGAGAAATGATCATTGAACTAATTTAATTGAAAATTTATAATGATCACAATTACCGTTAATTTTTTATTCTGATGAAGAATACAATATTAGAATTTTCTTTGGTCCAAGACTGTAATAGTAATTAACAAAATTATTTATTATACTTTAATTCTAGATACCTAATATTTTAAGAGGCTAGTTAAATGAATATTAAGTATAATTAAATACTTGTAGAATTAATGATTAATAAAAAAGGAATTTATGAACTCTTGATAATGAGTTTAGCTCTAAGATCATAATAAATTAAGATCTTGGTCAAGGAAATTGATTAAATAGAAAAATAAATTTTTTTTGGATCACTCATGAGTTAACTAATTAGAATTTAAGAATTATATCATTGTCTAAGATTCATAAAAAGTTAGAAAGATAAACATAATTTTACTTTCTTCTTCTATGATTCTCAAAAGTAAAACATATTATTCCATACTACTGATTGTTAGATAGTGTTACTAGATGCCATCATTAATTAATAAATTAATATGATTAATTTTTTGTTAATTTAGTATTAAACCTAGGGAATTACATACTAATGAGTATTCTAATTTTTGTTAGATAATTAATTGATTATTATTTAATAATTAAATTAAAAATTTTAATTTAATCTAATAAATAATTTTTTAATCTAAGTAAAATGTTATTATATTCTTTCTTAGTATTAACAATAAAATAATATAATAATATTGAATAAATTTTAATTTTCTTTTGAATAAAATTAAAATCATCAAATGTTTAATTTCTAATAAAGATTCTATTACATTATTAAGATAACACTAATAAAAAAATAAGATTGTTGTATTTTTTTATCAATTTCTTTTCACTAATTAAAATCATGATAAAGATTATATAGATAATTTTATATCTAACTACTAAAGATAAAATAGAGATATATTAATAAAAATTAAATATTTATTATTACTAACATGTGAATTAGTATACTAATGCACACAATTTTTACTGATAATCTCTTATACCTTTATATTTTTTATAGAATACTTGAGGGTTTCTCCAATATATACATTTTATTTTGATTAAATATTAGTTGCAAATACACATAAATTCTTTACATTATTAAGTTTTTTTTAATAACTATATCATATCTAAGGTATTTATATCTAAATTATTTTAATTGAGTTAAATTTAAAAATATAAAAAAAATTTAATATTACTTTATCATTATGTTACACTGGTTTGAATATCTTATAATTCTTGCAATAGAGAGAGAGAAAGGGACCTGCGTTGGAATTTTTGTTTTCCTTTTGAGATTGCATTGGTGTTGCAGTGTTTATCTGTTATAGGGTCATGTGATTTGTTTTTAACGATTGAATCTCAAGTTTTCGTAAAAGGAATGCATATGTGGAATTTACTTGATTTTTTAATACATTGTTCCTTTCATTATACTAATCTAATAGATAGAAGGACAGCTAGGTGTGAACAAGTTCATATGAAGCTTCAAAAGAAATATTTTAATTCTAAAATTACAAATGAGATTAAAGTTGACTTAAATACCTTATAATAGTTTTATTTCTTTATTTATTTTATAATTATTTTCACTTTTATACATTTTATTTTCCATGCTCAATACCCACAGACACATAACGGTAAATCAATTGGCGTCGGATGCCTTTTACCTATTTCAAATTGTATATATCAAACATTTTAACTTGAATGCGTCACTCAAGTTACGAAATGAAGTGGTTAAAAGTTTAGCCATTAACTGATGTACCGAGGCAAAGAAGCAAATTGTTTGAGTATGGATATGGATTTGTAGTAGCATCAAAGTTAGGGTTAGATTAGGGACCATTTTCTCCATGATAAATGTCAAACTCTTCATTATAACAATTTCTCATTTGATAGGAAAATGACATTTTTACAGGCTCGGAACCGTTGGACATTATTTTATTTTAGTCTTATAATAACTACACAAACTATATGTAATCATGTTGTCTTCTTCTCTTATATTCAGTGTTGCTGAAGAGAGAAAGCGCGAGCAACTTTTCTTTATTTTAACGAAAAAAGAGAAAGAAATGTGTGGTGTTATAGTTTTTATAAGTTATTAGGATTATGATTAGTTTAATGATTAAAGCTCAGAGATTTTAAAAGAATAAAATACATGGATAAAATTTAGTATCAATATAAAGTTGGACACATGACGTCAATTAAGCTTATCTTCATCTTTATGTATGTTTAATTGTTTATTTTAGATTTAAAAAATAAAAAATTAAACTATTCCTTAAAAGGGACCTCCCATCATATTAACCAAAAACATGTTGTCTGTAACATTTAGAGTAAAGAGGATAAAGGCAGATGATCGAGACTTGAGAGAACCATCCTAATACTCAAGATAATTTGCATATGCATTAACTTCACTAAATTGGTCATATATATCTCAAAATAATTGTTTCTGTCTATATATAGACATGCATCTGAGAGAGTTGTTTTTATCTATGAATAAGAGAAGTAACTTTTGCCTATACAATAATACAGTGAAAGTAAACATTAAAAATATCTAAAAATTACATGACAATATTGATATTTGAAATAAGATTTAATAATTAAAATGTTATTTTCTCACTTTGAGTTAAAAATAAACTTATTAATTTATGTATTTGTATGTGTATATATAAAAAATATATACGTGATGTGTTAAATTTAATATTTAATTATATTTATTTAATAATTTTTTATAAAATATAAAATTCGTTAATTAAGTTTAAAAAAATTTATATAAAAAATAAAAATTAATAGATATTTAATTGTATAATTTTATTTTAATATTAATATATTATTAAATATATATAAATATTAATTATTAAATATATTTATATATATTTAAATTATTTAAATTATTTAAATTATTTAAATTATTTAAATTATTTAAATTATTTAAATTATTTAAATTATTTAAATTATTTAAATTATTTAAATTATTTAAATTTAATATACATAATTATATAAATATTATTATATAATTTAAAAATTACATAAATAAATATTATATTTTATAAAAATTTATTAAATTAACATAAACATTAAATTTGATATAATTATTATTAAATTATAATTTATTTATATATTTATTTATTTATTTATGTATGGTGTAACTTTTAAGAGGTACAAGTACAATTGAAATGTCATTATTTCGTTGAAAAAAACTACAGTACCTATGATGTCATTTTTACATCGAAGTTAGCGTGGATTCTAATAGAAATAATAGTACATTGAATGATGCTTACCGTAAAATATACTCAAATGCATTTTATATAATGGATAAATGTGGGGTGACTTGTTAGGAAAATGGAACCCAATACATGATGCATTTTAGATTGCATTAAAGCATTATCACTTAATATTTTGGATCTTATAATATTAATGGTGAGTTACAACCGTAATTTTGACGAGATGAGGAATCCGTCAAAATTTTAAAAGATGAATTTTGATTATGTAAAATCGTCACCAAATTTTTATTTAAGGAAAAATTCTATTTTGAGGAAGAGATTTAGGTTCGGGAGTCGGTTACGAGTAAGGAAGGTGTTAGACACCCCACTCGCCTGTTCCGGAGAACGGTACCCTTAAACTGAGTGTGTGACTTTTAAAAACTATTTGATCCCTTTATTAGAGTGAAAATAAATAGATCGATGGAGGTTAGCCTGATAGGACTTGATCCTACTCCTACATATTTCCCAGTGCAATGAGAAATTCAAGGCTTACGTAGTTCTGGTTTGAAGGTTTGACCTTCAAAGGGGATTGAAAAAGCAGAGTATTTTGAATATTTTAAAGAAAAATCCTTAGTCCACATATGCACAAGATCCGAGGCAAACGAGGGCTGCACTGGAATCCATATGAATCTTTAAACATCGAACAACAATGAAACCGCCAATTTCCTATTTAGAGCTCATTGCATGAGAGTTGAGATTTCAAAATGAATTTAATTTGAAAATAATAAAAATAAGAAAAGAAATAGGCTTGCTTTGAAACCAAATGAACTTGAAATGAATTTGACTCAACATTTGAAAGAAAGAATGAAAATTGATTTAAAATGAATTTGATTTTGAATTTGGAAAATCGAACTAAACTTAATTTAAAATGAACTTGATTGAAAAACTTCAGAAGTTGAACTTCGATGAAAAGATTTAAACTTGATTTGATTTGAATTTAAGGGAAAAATTTAAACGTGATTTGAATTTGAATAAAAGAATAAAACTTGATTTGAAACGAACTTGATTTTGATTTTGGGTAAAAGGAATTTGATTTGGTTCATATCAAAGAAAGAATTAAACTTGATTAGGAAAAAAAAAATTCAATCTAAAAAGAAATGAGCTTGACTTTATTTTTGAAGAAAAGGAATTTGATTTTTTAGAAGGAAAGAATTAAACTTGATTAGGGGAAAAAAGGAATTTGGTTTATTCGAAAGAAAGAATTAAACTCGATTAGAAAAAGGAATTTGATTTTATGTGAAAGAAAAAATTAAACTTAATTAGGAAAAAGAATTTAAAAGAAATGAGCTTGACTTTATTTTTGAAGAAAAGGAATTTGATTTTTTAGAAGAAAAAAATTAAACTTGATTAGAAAAAAAAGGAATTTGGTTTTATTCGAAAGAAAGAATAAAACTCGATTAGAAAAAAAGGGATTTGATTTTATTTGAAAGAAAAAATTAAACTTAATTAGAAAAAAGAATTTTATCTAAAAAGAAATGAGTTTGACTTTATTTTTTAAAGAAAGGAATTTGATTTTTTAGAAGAAAAGAATTAAACTTGGCTTAAAACTTTGAACATAAACCTAAAATTTGATCTGAATTAAAAGAAATTTGATCTAAAATTGGAACTAGGAAAATTAATTATAAATGGATTGTTTGGAAATTTTTCAACCAACTTTATAGGCTCAATTGGAAAATGCAAAATGGAGTTGCCCAAATTGGCAAGCTTCCTGTGGCCTCCTTATGGGAGGCGCCTGTGCACCAGCAAGCACCATATAAAAGGGATTTTCAAAAATTAAAATTGAGGCATCCGGGGGCTCGAAGACAGCCCAGGTCATGGAGTATGCGGGGGGGGGGGGGGGGGGGAGGGGTGCGTTGACCACTAGACCAAGTGTCCCACATTTAATTTAAGGTGATACCTTCAAGGTATGTGATTTGCATGCAAAATGTACGGAGACGTGTGGTCTATATGCATGGTGCCTTCACATTATTCCTCAATCCCACACCAGGATCATGCTTTTTTGTGTTACCCCTTTTGATAACCAGAATCGTGGCAGAGGCTTCCCTAAGCATAATGTAATAGCTCCAACTATGTGTGACTTCCCAGCTCAGCCGATTCGCTCTAATTAATGCACCACGTGTTTTCCGCCTAGAATGTACATACGCATGCATGGTTAATTTTAATTATAAGAAATTATCTTTTTAGGATTAGTTTAATACTAATGATTTTGAATTTTTTACTAATCAAGATTAAATTATTCAAAGCATGGTTAATTTTAATTAATCAAAGTTAATTTACTTTAACCATGGTTAATTTTATCTCTCCTACTTAATATTTTTGTCCTATATGACATTAATGAAGTGATGACTCATATGGTGAGTTACCCCCTTATTTTCCACATGTTCATTTTCATGCTCAAGGGATGGAGCCCACTTCATGGATTTTGCTTCGTATTTTTTTGCCTTACCAGCCTTCCAGGGGCTTTTTGGTAATTTTTCTAAGATTTTCCATAGAGGTTCCCAAATTATCTTTTGATGTTTCTAACAATTATTGTTTCATTCCTGAATCATTCATATATCATTTTCCATTTTTCAATAAAAAGTTTAACCCTTATAGAAGATAAAACTTTCTAAAGACGTTTCGGGCATATTTGGAGTTTTCTGATGACTTTTTCATCCTTTCTTTATTTCTATTATTTTATTATGACTTTCTAACCATTATTGGTGGATTATAATATCTTAGAATGTCTTTTCACTTTTGTTTTGGTTTCCTGCATATTTTTTTTATGTTATCATAGTGTAGAGTCATTTTCATCATTTGCTAAAAAATTTCCAATTTCTCTCGCTTTTATTCTTATTTCTACTTTATTTAATACTAGAGGATATTTTTAACACTAAAGAGTCCATTATGAGAAATTATGGATAATACATATTTCACCTTGACTTTAGGTTGGCCACCATCATTCATGATCCGACTTTATGCATCCTGCACTGATACTTCTTGGCTAGCCTATTTAAGGATAGGACAACACAAGTTATGTCACCAGGATCCATTTGTTCCTCTTCTAAGCAACAATTCATGGGAATCATATTGATGATAGAAGATTCTTCATCATGTGCTGGATACACATTAGGCAACCCCTGAAGGATGGGAGTAGGGGATGTATTGGCA
This sequence comes from Canavalia gladiata, assembly GCA_037954105.1. Taxonomy (NCBI): domain Eukaryota; kingdom Viridiplantae; phylum Streptophyta; class Magnoliopsida; order Fabales; family Fabaceae; genus Canavalia; species Canavalia gladiata. The sequence continues at coordinate 14,732,985 of CM075662.1, read as the reverse complement.
TTGGGTCTTACATTACAACCTTCTACCGTTTTCGTGACATCCTTCACCCTAACACAATTCAAATGAATCAATCCATCTTGTTGGGGAATTGGACATGGTCATGCATGGTTCTTCTAGAGGAGTCCACTCTTGTGATAGAGGAAGGAACATGGTGTTAGGAAAGACCAATGGGCCGACATGGAAAAGCTCTAACAACTCCAACAGATTAACAATCGATCGGAACTCATTCTCCAATTACTGTAGAATAAGGCGAGGCGCCAGTCGCCCTTATAGCTATGACGCCCCTTCTTTTCCTTTTGCTTACTTAGAACATTGTTTTTTTTTTCCTTTCATAGGATTTAGGAACAGTTTTGGTTTTTTATGATTAGGTTATTCATTCAATTGTTATTCATTTTGTTTAATAGTAATATCCAGTTCCTTCTATTAACATGTGTATTCCTGTGGAAAGGATGAATCTAAAAAGCAAATGGACTTTTGATGTATAGGTCCCAGTTATAAAGGAAAAGGTCAGCTACAAAGACCTATTAGGCCTATTGGGTCCATCACTTGAGCAATAGCCAAGAAGTTATAAAAGAAGGTGGAAACCTTCTTGGGCGTTTAGGAGGAACTCCCTTAGGCCCACCATATTTCTCCCTGGCCCTCCGTAGTTTAGTATAGGACTTAGATTTTTTTTTTTGTATCTTAAGTTCTAGCAAGCCTAAATATATATATGTTTGGGTACTTTTAAGTTAGCTATGGGGTCTTCCTTGACCCAATTATGAGGATACAATTAGCGAAGGATGAGGGATCATTCTTAGACTCATTTCCCAGCCCGAATACCCCTCCTACATGTGGATCTTATCCACCCACACTTCTCTTTTAGAAACCTATATATGGCCAATAATAGGCTACCCTAGGTGTAATTTGGACATTTTCAATCATTTGAGTAAAATTCAAATTGAGAGAAAGTTCTCTTCTCTTCTCTCCCTTTATTTTATAGAATTTCAAGTGCGAGACTCCTTATCATCCTCTAAGGTGATGGAGTATAAGCTTATCTCCTCCAAGGGTGGTGCTCCAACAATTAAATGAAGCTTCTTCACTTTTTCACCTCCAACTCGAAAGAATCATACCTCCATTGAACCAGTCCTACATTTAGCCATGGAAAGATGCATCAAGTGGTATTAGAACTCCTTGAATGGAGGTAAGATCCATTTCCACATAGTTTTCTAATTTCACATTCTTCTCGTATTTTTTTGCTCCATCTTCTACTTTATTTTCTATTATCATTTTAATCAATCAAATGACCTCCAATTTTCATTATTTTTAGTGAGTTGGATTTTTATAGATGTCTAATTTCTAAATTTCTATTATTTATCTAATTTGGTTGAGAAATGTGTTAGAAATTCTCTAATTACTTGATCATGTTAATTCTTGCACCAAAATCAGCCTAGTTCGCATAAATTGATCATAACTTGCATAATTCTCATATGATCTACCTCAAATTTGATTCGATTTGCGAGATATGACCATTAGCCTTCATTTAATTTGTGATTTTTGTGTCAATCCTTTAAAAAAAAAATTTAACAATTTTTGAAATTTGAATGCATGTTCTTGGTGCCAAAATTCTCTTCAAGTGTGATTCAAATTTTGATATGATCCTTGTAGTAATTATTTAGGTTTGATTCAAACTTGTTTTTGATCCTTCTAATTTCATCTTAATCTAAGTTTAATTATGTATATTTTTTATATTATAAACTCCAAGGATGCATGATCATATGCATACATGCATGTTGTTAATATGAGCATAATTCATGCATGCTTAAGTACCTTGGGCTAAGTGTGAGTGTGTGCTTAATTAAACCTATTAAGACTTAATAAAAGACATTTAAACACATCCCTAGACTATGATACCTTTTCTATACTTGTAGTTAAAGGAGTAACGGCATTGGATTTAGTTTAACTACCTATAAAAAGAAAAGTGTAATTTGTACTAATAAGACAAATTTAGACTTAGGACTATGAAAGACCTTGAAAATCCTATGCAAGGAGGATTGCAAAGATCCAATTAGACTCTGTACATTCGACCAAAAATTAAACAAAATAACAAAACAAAAATAATATAACAAAGAAGCACAAAAGAGAAAAGAAAATAAGGAAGAAAATATTATCAAAATGTTGTAGAAAAAAGCATTGTATATGGTCTAATCTCTTAATTATTGTATGCTCATTGTTATGAAATTTTCATGCTAGTCCATAAGTTCTCAATTCTGGTTTTATTTACTTAGTTCATGTATGCTTAAGCTTGTTTATCCACATAACACAATTAGACTTGTATGAGAATGTCCATGCATTCCTGAAGATTCTAGGAGTTTCTTTTGTGCACCTACTTTCTTCTTAACCTTTAATTTTAGCTTGTATAAATTCTTTAGCCTCTAAAGTTGTCTTGATTTATACTTTTTAGTTTGATTTCCTTTGTTTGGAGGTTTTAATTCTTGTCTTCAAATTTTGTTAATTTTTATCACACACCATCTTACCTTTTTATAAACTTTTTTCTCCTTTCACTTTGGGAACATCAAAGACCAAGGGTGAGTTGAGTATATCTTCTTCCAAGGATGGAATAAGAGATTAAATTGAGTAATTTGGTGTAAGGAAAGGATGGATTAGTGGTAAGGACAATTGAGGGAAAGAGTGATACACTTATAAGGTTGTAAGCAGAATTCTCAAGTTCTTTTCTACTTCATTAACCAAGCAAGGGTAGCAAGTTTCTCCCTCTTTTGTATTTTTTGTAAGTTGTATTGGTGTGGGAAAATAAAAGGAAAGAATTATAGGAAGGAACTTGATGCCTAAAAATTTCAAGAGTTGAACTACAAAACGAAAATAAGACAACTTGGTGGATTTTTGTATTAGGATTCAGTGTAGGAAATTAGGAACCTTTGTTGATTGAAATCCTTAGCATTTGTAGTAGGTTATTTATACTTGTAATTCAATTTTTAATTGTTATTTGGGATCTAAATGGTCACTCGGTTACCTTGGTGTAGGATACTCACGATTACCTTGGTGTAGGATACTCACCAAATAAGGAACATTCCTTTGTGCGGTGGTTTTGGTGCATACAAGAAGGTATAAGGGGGGTTCTATTTGTCGCTCGAATTTTTAGCCATAATTGTTAATACTAACTTGTTATCTTTTTGCAAGGTCAAGGGGGCTAGGTATTTAGGTATCACTTCCTAAAAGTCTTGATTTGTTGAGCGGTTAGCTTTAGGCTTGTGTTATACATGTTTGATTTCTTTGTAGTTTAAAAGTAGTGTACAACTATGTATGGAGAGGTATTTTGATTTTCAAATGAGTTACCATGATCTTTTCCCTATAAGACAAATGGAAAAACTGACCAATAAGTTAGAGATGACTTTTCCAAACCCAAACCAAGGTCATAGAACAAAGACTAGATCACCTACAAAGAATAAATTCTAAAAGTTAATATAGAAATCAAAGAAATATTAAAACTAGTGGATCTAAAAATGGAGGATATCATAGAGCAGGGGAGACATCAAATGATAATGTTAAATTCTTTATGAACAATGTAGATACTAAGAATAAAAGAAGATAATCTCCACAAAGAGGGATGCCATCTTCAAGGGATAGACCTTCCTTACCAATAAAGGAACCAATACCAAAAGATATCTCACATAAAGTAGATAGAGATGGCGGTAATTATAGGCATGGGGAACCTTTAAGAACTAGGGAACCCTTTAGGAATAGGATTCATAGGACTATAACACATAGGAATAGAGATAGAAGTTCTTCTAGGGATAGTGTAAAGGATAAAACCCATAACGTAACACCTTAATGATGATACATGTCCTACACTTAAGTCTATCCTAGACTTACTATTAGTTTGTTACTTCATGATATGAAATCCATTTATAAAATTACTGTTATTAAAAATATGATACAAATTTTTCTTTTAAAACATTTGTTTAAAATGCAAGTCTCATCGTGGTAGTCAACGTAGTAGATCATTAATGTTAAGACATCGTCACTCATGTTTATTTTGAAAACTCGCATTCATTTACTTGTCGTACTATACATTCAATTCCATAATAATATTTACATTATTAGTTATATAGATAATACAACGCACAACCAACAATATGTTAAGGGTTCCTAGTGAGTCCTCTGAATAAAACAAAGGCTTCAATACCTTTCGCAAGTTCTAGTCATCCAAAGCAAAAGGTATAGAGTTGGACAAAGTAGAATAATGTCCTTTATATCTCTTCCCATATTTCTTTTCATGAACATTAGTCTCTAGTCCATGTTATTCATTTCATATAGATCGCTGACTTTGCGAAGAGAGTATGATCAAAACCAAGGAGAGAAATGGGAGGTAGGGAGTGAGAAATCGTAATTTCTCAGTAAGTGTCTACCTTAAGGTTGGTGTCATCATTTCTAACCTATCTACTTCAGTTTAATAAGAAAATGTGACAAGCATAAAAGTTCAATTATTAATTTTTAAAATTATACTTATCTGAAATGGATTCTTTTTAATAATAGCATAAACTCAATTTCATACATCATGCAATTCATACATACTTTGAACTCACTTTTTCATATAAAATCTCTTAAACATAAATCCCATGCATTATTTAGATCACTTTCTCATTATAACATAGACATTATCTGACTTTTACTCATTTTATATCTTAATCGTAATCATTCTTATTCTTTAGTCATCCTCTCAGTGATTGTTTCCTTTAAGGCATAATATTAACAATTCAGTCAAACAATATCTTCCACTTTTCTACAACTCCACCTTTTGATCTTGAATATGAGTTCATTCTGGATGGTCGTCACCATCATAATTTTGGAAGACCTACGGCTTCCCCATAGAAGAATTTGTTTGAATCCCTAAGACTTAACAATAGAAGGCTATGTACCTACTAATTACCATAGAAGGGCCTACTGGCTTCTGAGTGTTCACAAGCTCCAAACTTAGCACACTAGGAGTACTGTTAAGTCTTCACATAAGGTTCTTCTTTAGTGATCTCTTGACTTATTAGGTTTCATTTAAAATCTTTAAAATAAGATGCATGCTCAATATTCAATCAAAACGATATGTACATCTAGCACCCAATTCATCCATTTAGTATCAATTTATGGAACCATATAGACACACACAAGTCATCATGTCATTCAAGGGATCACACAAGTCATTACATTACTCAAGAGAGCACATAACATATTTACACATATAGGGACATGCTCAAGCATCACCATGAAAAACAGGGCATTAATAGGTATCCAAAAGTTTATTTTCTTAGTAAAAATATATACTTAACCATGGTCCTTAAATTTTGGACAGCATGCACATTTCTTCTAAAATTACCAAGTTGATATTATTCTTTATGTTTTATTATATGTTTCTCAAGGGAAACTTACACCACTCATTCTTCTAAGTTACTTCTTAACCTTTTTTTTTCTCAAAGATTAAGGTTCTTACAATTTTAATTTTGGTTTATGACATGGTGTAGCTTAATGTGGTTGATTGGATGGCCTAAGTAAGTTAATATACTTTGTGTTCATAATTTTAGATGTTTTATGCGCATCTTCTTTATCTCAAGTTTGAGTGTTAAAAGTTTTATGTTTTCTTGTCCATTAACTTCACTAATTAAGTTTGAGTCACTAATTGATTTTCTTGTTGGCTATCTTGCTTATAGATTCAAGTCTTGTTACTCATGTTTCAATTAAAATACCCTTAAGCATCCAAATTAGCTTCTCTTGTACATTTAACTAAGACTTGGCCAAATTGAATCTCTAAGTCCCTAAGGAATTATGATCAATTTTTCTTATATTAAGAGGTGATTTGTGAGAGATTATGCCTTAGATTATTAGATCGACTCAACTTAGAATTCTTAAGACTTTTCCTTCTTAATTACTACATGTTGGCCAAATGGTTCTTCAAGCTCTCACAACTCCATAATTAACTTTTAATCACCACTTTATGCATGGTTAAGTTCATTTTGAGCCTTAACAAGATTTTAACTTACTTTCACTAATTTTACTAAGTTTGCCCGAATGGTTACCCAAATCATCACCAGGCCTATACTAAACTTTTAAATCTTTTCTTCTACATGGTTAGGTTCCTCATTACACCTTAATCAAAATTTTAAACTCAATTCCCCTTAATTAATGGAGAGTGACTAAATCCATCCTTTGTCCAAGCAAGGGTCTTTTTTTTCAATTTCTTCTCACTTGACTTATGTGTCATGAATTTAGCACTTGTTACATCATATGCTTGTGGGTCCATTAAGATTTTTTCTTACTACATAGCTTTGATCATGATCATGGAGGAATTTAAATGCCTAGCTCAACTTTTAGTCCATAAGTCACCCTTGCTCTTACTAGCTTTAAGGTTCAATTTTTGAGTTAAGTTTGTAATTTTTGAGTCTTAACCTTTTTAGTCTTTTAGGAATATTATCACAAGGGTCCAAATCTAGACTTTTATCAAAGTCTAAGTTCAAGATTAAAACTTTTAAGAAAAGACATAAGCAAGCTTACAATTTTTTATCATAAAGATCATAAAGAAAGCATTTTTCAAGACAATCAAGTGGAGATCTACTAGATCTACTTCAAGATCTATCTATCTCTTACTTTAAGCATCTTAAAAATTTTCATACAAATTTTCAAATCTTCCCAAACTTCTTAAAATAATTTTTAAGAAATTTTAACCAATTAAATTTCTCCAAAGGTTACAAGAAGCACTTTAACCCATCAAAATTCCATTTTAACTTCCAAAAACCATTAAAAACTTATTGATGTTCATTTTTAACAATCAAGGGTAGTTTTGAACTCCCTCAAACTCAAGCAAGTGGGATCCATAGAACTTAGAGAGAGATCCACTAAAAAAAGAAGAAAAATAAGCCATAAACACATAATTAAAAGCTTAGAAAAAATGTATGGTAAAGATTCTACTTGTTGAATACTTATGAAAGGATTTAGTAGGTATTTTGCAGTTGATTTTCTTCTCCTTTGTGGTTCATAACAATTCCTTCAAGGATGGTGGTGAGGCTTTGTTTGTTTGACTTATTATAACTTAAACTTCAAAGATGAAAGTTCAAGCTTAGTGTAGGTTTTGGTATTTTAAGAGAATTTGAAGTTTTGGGTGAGTTTGGAGAGCTTCCATAAGTGTTTAAAATAGTGTTAATGGAGGAAATGGGTCTCACCTTCATCTTTCTAAGCAAATTCAGCCATTTAGGGAACTTGGGAATTTTGGTTCATTTATATGTAATTTCCATTTTCCAAATTAAATGTAAATGTAAGAAATTATCATTTAGGATTGGTTTAACACTAATCAATATAAATTTGATACTAATCATGGTTAATTTATTTAAATATGGTTCATTTTAATCAAGCAAGGTTAATTTATATTAACCAGGATTAATTTTATCTCTCCTCATTAATACTTTTGTCTTACATGTCATAAATGGTATGATAAATCATGGGGTGAGTCATCACCTTATTTTCCATTTGAAAATTTTATGCTCAATGGATAAGGTCAAATTCTTAGCTTCTGCTTCATATTTTCTTGTTTTCTTAGCCTTGTAGGACAATTTTGGTAATTTTATAACAATTTCTCATAAGGTTCCCAAAATATTCTCTTGATGTTTCTAATACTTATTGGTTCATTCCTGAATCATTCTTATGTCATTTATCATTTTTATAAAAATAATTTAACCTTTATAGGAGACAAAACTCTCTAAGGGTTTTTCTGGCATTTTTCTTCTCTCTTTGTTTCTAATTTTTCTTTGTGGCTACCTAATTATCATTGATGGGTTCTAGGTCTTTAAAATGTATTTTATCTTTTATTTTGAGTTACATGCACATTTATTTGTGTCATCCTAGTGCAAGGGTATTTTCAGCATTTTACAAAAGTTCTCTAATTTTCTTATAAATTTCGAGGGTAATTTCATAATTATTAATTTCTCAATCACTAACTCAGGAAGAGAAATTTGGGGTATTACACATAGGAGTAGCTCTAGGCATAGAACTCATAGGAATAGAAACCATATTTCTAGATATAGACATCCTAGGGATAGGAACCATCATCATAACCAATTAGATGCGGTCAAGGTCGAAGTGCCTAAATTCTAAGGGGGAATGACCTTAAGGCTTACCTTGATTCAAAACTTAAGATAGAGAAACTCTTCTCTAGTTACTCTATTATAGAATAGTAGAAAGTTAAGTTAGCATTCCTCTAGTTTAGTGATTATGCCTTCATTTGGTGGGATAAACTAAACAAAGTGAGGTATCGACCTCTTAGGGGTTAGGATGAGATTAAGTACATTATAAAAGGAAGATATGTGCCTCCCTATTACCTTAGGGACTTACATAATAGGCTTCAGGGGCTAACTTAGGGACATATGAGTGTGGATGAGTACTACATAGAAATGGAGATAGTAGTCAATTAGGGTTAATATGAATGAAAGTAGGGAAGTCACTACTGCTAGGTTCCTAGATGGCCTCAAACCTAAAATTAGGGACGTAGTTGAGCTTCACCACTATTTAAGTCTCAATGAGTTGTATCACGAAGCTCTTAAGGTGGAACAACATATGACGAGGAAAAGTAAGGACAAGTTCACCTTAATAAGTCCAGATCCCAAGAACAATGAAAGGACAAGAAGAAAGAATCAAATTTCAAACTTAGGAAAATTAGAGACACCAAGGATCCCAAGAGTCTAAGGGAAAGCACCTAACCTACCCTCAGGAAAAGATTCCTCCATTAAATGTTTCAAGTGTCTAGGAGAAGGCCACATAGTCTCTCAATATCCTAACAAAAAAGCATGATCTTAAGGGACACTAGAGAGTACTTCTTTCTCGAATTTACTAGCTCTAGTCCAACCCAATCATCCTTGGATGATGATACCTTATAATATGCCCATAAGGAAGACCTCTTAATGGTAAGAAGGTTATTGGGTAGCATGAACAATGGAGAGGAGGAGAGAAAAGGAAGAAAATCTTCTAGACAAGATGTTTAATTTAAGGCCATATTTGTTCCTTAATTATAGATAGTGGTACTTGTACAAATGTAGCTAGTACTTGGTTAGTTTCAAACTAGGTTTAGAAATTACTCCATATCCTAAGCCATAGAAAGTTTAATGGCTTAATGATAATGGAGACATTGATTGATCAATAAGTCCTTCTCACTTTCATTATAGGGAGGTATGAGGATAATGTTGTATGTGATTTTATCTTAATAGAGGTCAATCATGTTTTCTTGGGATGACCATAGAAATATGATAGGAATGTTTAGCATGATGAGCACATCAATAGATATTCCTTCCAACTCAACTCTCCAAAAATTATCCTAGTTCCTTTGTCCCTAGTGAAGCCTATTAAGACCAAGTACATATGAGAGAGAAAAAGGAGGCCGAGAGATAAGGTTTGGAAAAAGAAAAACTGGAAGAAATAAAAGAATCTAAAAATGCTAGAAAGAAGAAAAGGAAGATAGGAGGCAGGGTAAGTGGAGATTCCATCCTTCTTGTGCAAGAGGGTGAGATTAGACTTCTAAGAAAGGACAAGGTGAAAAATATCCTCCTAATTAGAAAATCTCTTCCTGTCATTCTCATTACCTTAAACCTAACTAATAGAATCAGGTCTAGTATTTTGTTTATCTTTATGGGTCAAGAATCCTTTCCTTTGGAAGAATGTCAAATGTTGGACCTCATTAAGGCCCCATACTCCCAACCACTCCTTGGTACTTATGGCATCATTGTTACATGATATGATAAGTGTGGTATGATTCAATCTATTCATTTGATTCAATTCGTACCTTTTTGTATGTCTCATATGGTTGCATCTATTGAGTTTTCTAGTATGCATTAACATTTGTCTAATCATTTTGTATCTAGGATGTTTAAGTTGATTACAAATCCCCATGTTTGTGAAGTAGGTGGAACACATACTGGAAAATATAAGGTACCTATTTTTCTCATAGTTACCTCCTCACTACTACTTCAAAAGAAACCACCAAGGATACCTCTTTCACCAATACATAGGGTCCAATCATTTTCTAGGATAGTCCAAGACATGATTACTCTAAATAGTTCTCTAAGGCATGACCACGCTCCTATGTATCCACAAGATGCAGATCACACACTCATCAAACACATTAAAGACCTTGCTCTTCTATTTCATACTTTTGGTGATTATGCAATTTTGGATACTCACAGCCTCTTATTTCTAAATATTTTCAATTGCATGTTATTACAATTATTTGAAAAATTCAAGAGGTTTGTATTTGATGCAAGCATTATCTTAGTTTTTATTCATTAATAACATTTCCTCTACTTATTATATCCTTATCTTGCAGATCATGATGAAGTATACACATTTGAGGATGAATGTTTTCCAAGGGGGAGGAGATGATGTAGAGGTCCCAACTGCAAAAGAAAGCCTACCTACAGAGACCTATTGGACCCATCACCTGAGCAATAGACAAGAAGTTGTAGAAGGAGATGGAAACCTTCTTGGGCCTTAAGGGGAAGCTCCCTCGAGTCCACCACACTTCTCCCATGACTCTCCATACTTTAGTATAGGACTTAAATTTTTCTTGTATCTTAGGTTCTAGCAGACCCAAATATGTATATGATTGGATCTTATTTTCTCTGTACTTTTAAGCTAGTTATTGGTCGTGCAGACCTGAGCACAATCATGCTAGCATGAAAGTGCATGTCCATGACAAAATGAAGTTGCATGTCCTTGCCAAAATGAAGTGGCATAATCGTTCTAAAATTAGGAGCACTAACAATGGTGTCATGTTAGCCCTAATGATGTAAGAAGCATCCCAGTCAGCCTTACAATGCTCTAGAAGACTTAGAGTAACCATAACAACCAAGGAATAACTAGGTCAAGTTCAGTCCATGAAACTTGAAACCCTAATTCACACCTATAAAAAGGAGGCTCTGCCAAACCATTTGACACACCTCTCTCTCATTAGAGAACAACCCTCTCCACAATGGAGAGCACAATTTTCACTTAGATTTTGGACAAAGCCCTATATTTTACTCATCTATCATTTCTAGCCTCTCTGTTCCTTGTTCCTTCTATAGCATCCTCCCCAGGATCTTGGTGGAAGGAAACCCTAATGGTACAGATTTAGAACAACAGCTAGTTCATTGGCAGTCTGGTCATATTTTTGGATTATTTTTCATAATGTTTATTAATCCCCAATTCATGGGGTTTTTGAAAACTTTTTGATGTGAATTGATTGATCTCCTTTTTCCATTTTTAATTTATGAATGATTTTACATTTTTCACAATTATGTTACATTGCTGCATTTAATCCATTAATGAGAAGTAGCTAATCTTATTAATCTTCAAGGTAGTAGGTGATCGTACCACCCCCAATTAAAATAACAGTTAGGTAACTATACCTAAGGATCTTGGAGGATCAATCGAGAACCTAAGTTTCTAATCGATTAATTATCTGATAAATAATTAACGTCCTATTAAAATTTATCCCCTTTTTATTTATTTATCTTGCTCCATCAATGAAAATAATAAATAGAAGGAAAATTATTACTATTGGCAAAATAGTAGTAGCCTTAAAGTATGTGGTTAGCAATTAATATTTGTAAATCAATCATAAAGAAAAGGAGGAAACTTGGGAGAAAAGTAAGTAAAGTACAAAAGGAGATCTAAAGTCTTATATTTATCCACAACTTCCATCGTTTTCTTTTATTTTTTATTATCTAAAAATTGGTTATATATTAAAAGCATTACATAAAACTCTTATTTGGTGAGTTTAAAAGTTAAAATTAAACTATATAAATAAATTATTGATATAATTTCTATAACCTTAATATTAAAAATTTAAAATATCTTCTTTTTACACCGGTGAGTATATATTTAATAAAAATTATATATTTATATTTTTATACGGAACATATATTTAAAGGTTGATCAAAGTAAAATATATCTAATTTAATAAGATAAATTTTATAAATTTACAGTTCAATGAAAATTGAATTAAACTTAAAATTAGCTTTGATTAATTGGAAATTTAGATCTTAATCCTTAAATATATTTTATTAATTGAATTCTGGGGTGATTGATAAGTTTAAATTCATTTTTTTATCAGAAAAAAATAATTTTATTGAGCTGGAGTACAAGGGATGCCCCTACCCTATATCAGAATTGCATTACTACAAACAGGCAATTAGATTGATATACAAATCTAAAAAGGTGTAATCCTGTGTTATGGTTGTCCGTTGCTTGAGTCATTCCCAGCTCATCATTTCACCGTGTCGCAATCCTATAACATGCCACTTCTTGCCATTGAATATTGCTCTATTTGGAGCTAACCAAATATTCCAAGGTGCTGCTAGCCAAACACTTATGATCGCTCATTTCCTCATTGTTGTCAATGGGCTCGAGTAGATGCCAAAGATTTTCGGGACTGCATCAAATGATTCATCTTGCATTTCCAACCAAATCTGCACACTTCGCCACAAATTCCACATCCAGTCACATCTCACAAATAAGTGATCTTGGCTTTCGGCTTGTGTTTCACACAATGCGCACCTTTGATTTGTCATTATTTTCTCCTTTTTACTATTATCTTTTGTTAGCAATCTATTCAACAGATTTGATTACCTTTGACAAGTTTAACTTCGATAATTAACAGATTTTCTAATTTTAGCATAATTCTTTGGAATAATAATGAGTTATATCACATTTACTTAAATTACTTTAGTTGATATTTTTTTAATTGTACATTTTTTATTTGGATTTTATTTTTAATATTTTGTTAATTAATGAACAAACCCTTTTTTTTAAGTCTCTTAATTTGCTTAAAAAATTCAAAATGGTTTAGGAGATGACTTAGTTTGAATCCTACACTATATTTTAGTTAGAATATTCTAGAATTAGTTTTAACGAATGATAAATTCATCAACCTAACGTATAAACATTAATGGTTAATAATTGATGTTGCAATTACCTCAAAAAAATAGTTTAGGTAATAGTTTAGGTTGTACAAATTAATGTAGCATTATGTATAACCTATGTCAACTTCCAAGGATAGGTTCAAGTTTTCTCAAGCATATTAAAAGTTGTTAATAAGTAAGGGGTGATCACGAAAACAAAATACACACAAAATTTAAAATAGAAGTTTAATTGATAGAAACATCAATCCAAGGCCTTCAAATGAATTAATAGAGTTGATGATAGTTTAAAATGGGTATTTTCTTATTTTAGTCCCAATTATTACAAAATCAACTAGGTGATCACTTATAATTTAATCAACAAAATGGAATCAAAATTGCAATCCTAGGGTAATGTTGATTTATTTTCAATTCGGTTAATCAAATATACATTATTGGATTTTGATTTCATCAATCCTAACTTCTATCTTCAATTATGAGAGCAATTCTAGACCCAATCAAATACGATCAAACTTACAAGAAAGAAATCACAATTAAAGAGCAAGTGAGTGGAGAATACATACAAAATTATATAATTAAGCAATGGAACTCAACTTTAACAACAGTCATTGAATTCTTTGGGCTGATTAGGTCTTTAGCCTTCCATTGGCATCACCATTGAAGAAGATTCAAGAAGAGTGCAGAGAATATTATTGAGAGAGGAAGAAGGAGAATAGAGGAGAGAACCTGAATCCAAAATTACAAAACTAAACACATAATCCAAGATAAAAATTCACGTTATTCTTTTTTTTTCTAGTTATAACTGTCAACTCATTCATAATTCCTAATAATATTTTCTTAGATATGATTTTCATTACATGAAGCTAAATTGAGAAATTTATACCTCAATTAGTCTTGTTAGATCTTGAATGTGTAACAACAAGAGTATTATCACTTTGAAATCTAAGTTCACCTTAAATTTAGAAGAATTATCCAAAGCTTGTGAAACACAAAATTGTATATCTTTGTCTTAACTTTCAAGAACACTGAGAACATCCTAATGTCTTTATATCATGATATAGCCTATAAAAGATTAAAACGATTAAGATAAGCTAAATTTTAAAATTTAATAAAATTTTCCAATTAATTTCAATAAAGATCAATAATGTAAATTTAATAAAAACATTAATATTGATCTTAATTAGCATCTAATTAGACAAAATATAAAATGATAAATATCTCAAAATTATTTGATCAATTGTCTTGTTATACACAAAAAAAGTATAAGCCAAACTATTCAAGTTAGCTGAAGTTTAATTATTTATATTATATTTTTTAATGTTTAGTTTAATATAATATAAATAAATAGAATAAATATTATAATACTCATATCAATATAAAATTTTATAAATATTTATCCATATATAATGCTAAATCTATCAAATAAATATTTACTTTGTCTATTATCAATATTTTTATGCGGATAGTGAACAACAATAATGCCCTCTATTCCCATCCCTGTCCACATCGCACGATGAAGCCCAAATACCGAGACACTAGCTACGTGCCAAACTACGACAAAATATTAAAGCTACGTGCCTTGAAACAAAAAAAAGGGAAAATGAATAAAAAAAGCATAAGCCAAAAACTATCCCATTCAATACCCGAATCAAACCCTACGGAAACTTCCAGCCACTACTGTTTGGATTTCGAATGTCTCCGCTTGCAAATTAAGGGCAGACAATCCCAACCACAAATGTTTTTATATTTTTTATTTTAAATATAAAATTTTTATATTATACAATAATAGACATATAATAAAAATTAATATAGAATTTATTTAAATGAAATATATTTTATTTTTTAAATAATCTTTCAATTTTGTTTATATATATGAAAACTAATTTTTATTAAAAAAATTAACCTTGATCGTCATGCTATAAACATGATTGGTTTCTATAAAAAACATATCAAATTTAGATTTAAAAAAGACATATAATAAAAGACAATAATAAACTTTTAATAAAAAAATTCATTGTATATAAATATAAACTTTATTTACTTTTTAATTATTAAATAATTTTAAACATTGAATATAATTTTTACACTATAAATAAATTTAAAAAATAAAAAAAATTAATTTTAAACAAATTACTATAAGAATATAATAAATTTTAATAATATAACCATTTATAATTAAATATTAGTATACAGTAATTTACATTGTTAATATATTTTATTAAATTCTAAAAACATCTAACTAGAGTACTTTTTATTATCTATATTTTCTATTAATTAATTTCCCCCTTGTTCATTTAACATTCCTTCTATCAAATTTAATGTTAAGCTGAAGTTGAGAAAATTATAATCAAAAAACATAATTGAGATCATGGTATAATCGATATGAATTATTAAAAAAATTTCTATTGCATATTTTCATATTAATGTTCCAATTTATTAGATAAACATTAATTCTTTCTTTTTATTATTATAGTCAATCAAATCATAGAATTACTCATCAGTTGAGATTCAAACCAATATTTATATCCAGAGACACTCTACATTTATATAGAAGATCATTATTCGCGGCTCATATTATCCATCTTATCAGCTTTAGTGTATTTAGTACTTAGGATCTTCATTATCACATTGATACATCATGTGTGCACATACTTTTTGATTCTAGCATTGACTCATCTGTATGTAAATCCTATATAAAAGACTCATATTCATTATCCAAGTAAGCATTCATTCATTGTTTTTTTTTTTTAAATATTCAACAATTTAAAAGTTAAAATATCATTATAGATAGTTTTTACAAATTTTTTTTACAATACACATTACAAAAGAAAATAAATTTTTTTTACAGATATTTTTTAACAATTGTATAAATTGATATAAAATAAAGTAAATCAACATAAAATATATTAAATTTTGTCAGTTATATAATTTAAATCATTACTAAAATATTTTTTATTTATAAAAAAATTTGAAGAAAATTAAAACATCCATTATTTATCTTTAAAAATCATGACTAATTTTTTTTTAACAATTATAACAACTTTCATCATAATATTTAAATACTTATTTTTTCTATTTGAACATTGAACTTGATTTAAAAAATTTCTCACAACTACACCAAATAAAAAAAATATATTAAAGTTTTCTTTAATATGTTTCCATCATATTAAATATATTTTTTTTATTTATTTTATAAAATTTTAAAAGGATTGGCAAGAGAATGTAATAAGAAAATATAACATTACTCAATTGAATATTTATAACTAAGTTATTTTTGGATTTTAAAAATTAAGTGTTCACTATCAAATAAAAAGAATGTGATGGAATAAAATTAGAATAAAATTATACCATTTCATTTTACTATTGAGATGTTTTAAAGATGGAAAGAGGAGAAAAGAGAAGAATAATTCTATCCCATGTCACGAATTTGGAAGACAAATACGGAGTAATAAATTCTAACTCAATTTGTTAAGCGATGCGAATTATGAGTGTCTGCGCGTTTGATTGTTTACAATTTTCTATATATCTTTTCTCGATCCCTTATCAGCTGTTTTCCTCCACCTAAATATTAGCTAGTTTAAGAGCACGTTTATCATACATCTCATTTGAATGTATTAGCTAAAAAAAAAAAAGAAGAAAAAATAAAATAAAATATATGATATGATAAAAAGAGAAATATAGAAAGAAAATTGTATTCAATAATCAAAATTATAAAATTTATTACAAATCTCCTTTAGATAAAAATAAAAGGAAAGATAATTTTGTTATCAAGCTACGCGCATTATAATTATGCTTAAATCGAACAGAATTATTATAAATAATTAAAATTTGTAATTATTGCTGTTATATATTATAATTTGAATTTACAATTAGTAATTAAGCTATAAGCTAGATAAACCCTTCAATTAACTGATGCTGTTAATTTCTTTGAATCCAACCGAACGTAGACCCCTAAAATGTCCTGGTGCATTGGAAAGAAAAAGCACCTGGTACAGTTAATTCTGAATGGAAGTCAACCTTTTTTTCGCAATTATTATTAAAAAAATAACAAACATACATCCTATAAATATTTACAATTATACACCTCATTTTCATTTCTATATCTTTCTTCCTATCACTTATATTTCACTCTAATTTTATTTTTTATTATTTCCTTTTACCACTCAATATATGACCTTATTGTTTCCCTTTTGGATCACTGTTGGATGTAGTTCTCATGCTCACGCACGTTGAAAATCTAATGATGTGAATTGTCTGTGACAAAGAGTGCGAATATATTCTTCAGTTTTTATTTTCATGCACCTATTTTTTCACAACTCTCTATCATTTTTTTTACAGCATATAAACCATCATGTATTTTATTTCCTTCTTTTCTTTACCTATCTCCAAGTACAGTGTAAACGCCCATGGACATTTTGCTTTCTATATAAAGGGATAGGTGATAGCCTCAGCATTCATGCCACAAAGACACACACATTTTGCAAAACACTGATAACCAGCCTTAAACATTAGCTTGTTGGTTCCTTCAGCACCTATATGGCTACCATAGACAGCCAACCAATTTTGGTTTCAAAAATAGCCATAATAGGGGCTGGAGTGAGTGGCTTAGCCGCTGCAAAACAATTAGCCCATTACAACCCAATTGTTTTTGAGGCTACTGATTCAATTGGTGGTGTATGGAAGCATTGTTCCTACAAATGCACCAAACTTCAGTCTCAAACTTGGAACTATGAGTTTAGTGATTTCCCTTGGCCTAAAAGAGAGAGTACAGATTACCCTTCCTACTTGGAGATTTTAGATTACTTGCACAACTATACTGTGAAATTTGACTTGTTCAAGTTCGTTAAGTTCAACTCCAAGGTGGTGGAAATCAAGTTTGTTGGGGGCCAGGAAGGGTCATACTTTGGACGCTTACCTGGTAACCATTTTTGCCCTCTTCCTGGTCGTCCTGTGTGGGAACTTGCTGTGCATACCGATCAATCTGACACCATTCAGGTCCTTATTCAACTCAAATAACCCCAAACATTATAAAATTACTTAACTAGGGTTCCACAAATGAGAACAAATCTTAATCATATAATATAATTTATAATGTTAAAAAATCATTAAGATATTATATTTTCATTCTTTGAGATAATTAGTATTATTGATTTAGTTTTTGAATTTATAAAAATTTCATTTTCATTTTTTATTATGTAAACTATTATAAAAAAAAATTACTATTAGTTTTTACTGTTAAAAGCATTACACTAAAGAAGGATCAAGATGAATAGAATTTTATAATATTTAGAGTTATAAATTAAAGTGAATAATACTTGCAGATTTAAAAATTACTGTGATGGTTTATTGCTAGAAAATATAAATAGTTAATCTCTCTTTCCATCAAAATATCTATTCCCATTTTGAATTAAAACCACCTTTCCTTTTGTCTATTATGTCCTGTCCATTCAATTCTATTATAAAATGACA
This sequence comes from Canavalia gladiata, assembly GCA_037954105.1. Taxonomy (NCBI): domain Eukaryota; kingdom Viridiplantae; phylum Streptophyta; class Magnoliopsida; order Fabales; family Fabaceae; genus Canavalia; species Canavalia gladiata. Next base: position 14,714,596 of record CM075662.1, on the reverse strand, counting down.
TTATCGCTATGTTCTTTCTTTTATGTAATAATATTCTTTACCCTGATATATTCTTTTTAACGTGTTGCCTTTTAATTGAAAAGACAAAGAAAGAAGGATGCGAAGAAACGAGTGATTTGCGGTAACCTTGTTAGATATAACTAACTGGCAATAAGGTTCCTGAAATGAGAACAAGACTTAAAAATATATAAAACTGTGTGAATGTTTTCATATTTCTTCATAATATCTAATAGTCCCTACATTTTGAATTGAAATTTCCTTTGTTTTTATTTGTGTCCAGTCCATTCAATTAGAAACCGACCTATCATTACAATCTTTTTTTCTTTCAGAAAACCATATTCTCTCTTAATTATTACTTTTGTAGTGACATGTTAGTTTACAATCGGAAAAACAAAACATATATACAAAGATAATTAAAAAATTTTCTCACTGTGATCTTCTTAGAAATTAAAAATTACGAAAAGTTATTATTTTTTTTAATTAATGAGTTTTATATTGGCAAAAAGTGAAATTAATTTTACAAAAATACTGACTCACTCTGAACGCTCACTATAAAAAACTATTTTCTATACACAAAAAATTGTTAAATTTTAAATTAAAATAATTTTTGTCTAATAAAAATTAAAATATTAATATATACAAACAAATTATTTTTTAAACTAAATTTAATATATTAATAAAATATAGTAAAATTGTGTGTTGAAAAAATTATTTATTAGTATAAAATATTTTATTATTAATATAAACTTATGATATTTATACCAACAATTAATCTTTTGTTAGAAAAAATCTTAAGTAATAAAAACTAATACAATATTAAAGTATTAATATTTTATTTTATAATAACGACCTGATTCATGAATTTCTTATAGGTTAATTTTCTGTATTTTTTTTTTTAACAAATTTTAGACATCTAGTTTATGTTAACACTTTGTCTAGATAAAAATAAATTAGGAACATCAATATCTTCTATAGAAAAAATTGATAAATCATTGCAAGTCTTCAAGTCATTAACTCCTTTGTGACCCACTTGATCATTTCAAATTTTTTCTATATCTTCAAATAAATAAGAAATTGAATACTTATCATATGATGGCTTATAATAACAATAAATTAAATTTATTAAGGGTATCAATAAGAAAAAGAGGCTTCGGTAATCACCTTTGTTTCCTAAGATTCACACGGCACTGATCATTCTATCTTTTTCTGTGAACATAATATTTTACTTTAATATTACGTATATATGTGGTATGATATGGTGACTTGTGTACTTCATTTCAGCGTTACGGCTTCGAGTTTGTAGTGGTTTGCACTGGAAAATATGGAGACGTACCCCTCATGCCATCATTTCCACGTAACAAGGGGCCTGAAGTGTTCAAGGGTAAAGTCATGCATACCATTGATTACTGTAAACTTGACAAAGAAGCTACTACTGAACTTGTAAAGGGAAAGAAGGTTGTGGTGGTCGGTTACAAAAAGTCTGCAATTGATCTAGCCCTTGAGTGTGCAGAGGCTAACCAAGGTAATTATCCATTTTTCTTTTAACTTTTTTCTTCTATTACTATTACTACTACTACTATTATTATTATTATTATTATTATATATATATATATATATTTCAAAAAGGAATTTAATTGAGATGTATTTCACCAAACTAATGAAGAATTTAGCTTAAAATTGTAAATTCAGTTAAAAGTAAAAGACAAAAAAGTGAAAATTGATAAGCTAGCAGATTAAATTAAATATGTTTGATAAAATTATATCATAAATATCAGATTATAAATAAGAATATAATAATTAATGAACTAAAAATTAATTAGATAAACTTTTATTTTTTATAAAAGTAAAAACATATTTTTTATTTTTGATAAAAGAATTAGTAATTTTTTTTAAAAAATAATTATTTTTTAATTTTAATTTTTTATTGATAAATATGAACTATTTTATTTCAAAAAATAAACAATATAATAATTAATATGTAGCAGAATATTAAAAGAGTAATTAAAAATAATATTTTATATCAATATAAAATATATTTAAAATTAATAACATTAAAGATATTAGACTTATAAAAATAAATGAGTAAATAAAAAATATTAAAAATGGTATATTTTGAATAAAATTAAAAATAAATATTTCATCTGAAAACCTTGCACTGTTGTGAAGGACCTGATGGGCAACCATGCACTGTGTTAGTAAGGAGTTTGCATTGGACACTTCCACATTATAATATTTGGGGAGTGCCATTTTTCTTGTTCTACGCCACAAGATTAGCTCAGTTTCTCCAAGAAAGACCAGAGCAGAGTTTACTAAGAACACTTCTTATCCTCCTGCTACTTCCATTGGTACATAATTAGCTCTTAACTAACTTAATCACATACTATAATAGCAAGGAATATATTAAATGTTGTAGCTAATGATTTTTAATTGCAATGATCTTTAACAGAGGCGAGGGATGTCAAAGTTTATAGAGTCCTACTTGGTGTGGAAACTTCCTCTGGACAAGTATGGGTTGAAACCAGAACACCCCTTTGAGGAAGATTTTGCATCTTGTCAAATTGCTATCACGCCAGAAAAGTTCTTCTCTGAGGCTGATAAAGGAAAAATTGTGTTCAAAAGGGCATCAAAGTGGTGGTTCTGGAATGGAGGAATTGAATTTGATGACAACTCTAAAATGGAGGTTGACGTGGTCCTTCTTGCAACTGGTTATGATGGGAAGAAAAAGCTCAAAACTATTATTCCAGAGCCTTTCCGTAGTTTGTTGGAGTACCCTTCTGGAATCATGCCATTGTACAGGTAAGGGTTATTTTGATTTAGGAAGATGTTAATCTCAACTGATTTTAGGCATATACTAGTGCTGGGTTTTTATTAAAAATATACCAGCGTAATAAATACTTTTAAATATAAAATTATTATTTTTTAAATATTTTAAATTACTTATAAATCATCATTTTTAATCAATTTATGACTTAAATATATTTTTTTAAAATATTTTGTTTTAATTTAGTCCTTGTTTAACAATTTTTTTCATTTCTAGTTCTTGTAATTAATTAAAAATAAGTGCTTTTAGTTTTTCAGTACATTCTCAACGATGATAAAACATGTTTTTCTTTCATAATTTTTAAAGAGTAAAATTAGAATAAAAAAGTTTTTTTTAAGAAAGTCAAATTTTCGGGGTTTAAAATATTTTTATACCTTAATTTATTTATCTCTCTAGCTAGGTTTCTCAAAATTCTATTTATTGGCAGGGGAACTATCCATCCTTTGATTCCAAACATGGCATTTGTGGGATATGTTGAGAGTGTTTCAAATCTTTACACTTCAGAGATACGATCCATGTGGCTAACTGGACTAATAGAAAATAAATTTAAGCTCCCAAGTGTTGAGAAGATGCTATCACAAACATTTAAGGATGTGGAAACAATGAAAAAGACGACCAGGTTCTATAAAAGGCAATGCATTACAACATTTAGCATCAACCATAATGATGACATATGTGAAGATTTGGGTTGGAATTCATGGAGGAAGAAGAACTTGATGAGAGAGGCATTCAGCCCTTACAGGAGTGAAGACTACAAGAAGGAAGATTGAGAAGATTATACGTTTATAACCAACCTATTTGTGTTTGCATTTTAATGGTGTGATGATGTATAAGAAACAATAACTGCATTTCTTCTTACAAATAGATATCTAAGTAGTTTGGTATCCCCTTTAAATTAAGAATTGAAATTTTGAGGGATTAATTTTATATAAAATTTATCCTTCAAATTTTTACCTTATTTTTAAGGGGTTATCAAACTAACTTTAGGTATTAAAAATGTGGAAGAAATGCTTTTTTCTTTTTTTACTTTTGGTTATATTTTGGTAAAATAGTTATAACACGTTCAAAGTTATGTTAATGTTGTTGGTACATTATCAAGGTTATAAAAGCTTGTTTTTTTCTAAACTAAATTCTATATTGACAAATTATGATTGAAATTTAGTTTGTTAGTTAAAATTAAAAGTACATAAAGTATTATAGCTGAAAATTAAAGAGATTAATACACATTCTAGTTCAGTAATTACAATTATATTTTATTTTATTGTTAGTATAGAAAATTTTAAATATGTATTTGTCCAAAAAATAGACTTTTCTTAACATGTTCCTTAATTCTGCTGATAAAGTAGAAGCAAAACTCTAGATTTTCACTGTTGTCCTAATTACATTGAGCTTTGCCGGAGAAAATTGCCAAAGAGGAAAAGTATACCCTTTGGTACAGTTTTGATGTAACTAAAGAAATCTTGTTATAAAGTTTTGACAAGCATGCAAAAGTCAACAATAAACTTAGTAATACAAAGGTTGTCACAAGCAGATCTAGTTGGCCTATTGAATCCATCACAAGGTCTAGAGTTAAAAAGATGCAAGGAGAGGCTGAGCCTTTTCTTAACTTAAGGAAAGACCTATATAAAGTCTCTATTGCTCATTCTGCACCCATTCTTGTCTAGTTTCAAACACCTTAGCATAGGATTAGGACTTCTTTTGTATTTAGGATTAGAGGATCCTTTCTGTATAGGTTAATGGTGTCTTTTGTGTATATTTTTGCATAAATATTTTGGTCCCATCTAGGCCTAATTCGAGGGCTGCATGAGGGATGCATGACACATGGATGAATTCATATTTTTAAGCCTAGTTTCTCTCTCTCAAATTCCTCTCCTATATATGTAGCTAGTTTTCCCATGAGAGAACTTCTTTATCCTTAGCCTCCAAGGTGGCGGAGCAAGGAGCTTGGCTCCTCAAGGAGTAAAAACTTCACCATTGCTTCCTTATTTCCACGCCATTGAAGTTGTATCCAAAACCTCCATCTTGTCCAGACTTCTACCTCAAGTGAGTTCCTTATCAAGGGGTTCTAAGCTCCACAAGTAGAGGTAACAATCAAATCCAAAAACTCTCTTAATTCGACCTAGATCTTCTACTTTTACTCCTTCTTCTTTGTTTAATTTTCGATCCTGTTTTGGATCAATTCTTGTGTTATCTTGCTTGATCTTTACTTGATCACCTTAGATCTATGTAGATCCACACTTTTGATACAATTTAATCAGTCAAACTTGCTTAAAAAATTCCATAGATCTGAATTGTCCTTTGGTGTATATTGGACCCAAAATTTTTCAAAAAAATTCCAAAATTTTGGTGTAAATTCTTCAAAATTATTGTGTGAGTATGTAATTTTATGTTTGATATAAGTTTATCATGCAAAATAAAAGGTGAATTTATGTTAGATTATGAAAAGTTTCAAAAAAAAAAATACTTGAATCTAGTTCATCTTATTCTTGGTGCCTAAACTTCCTAAGTTTGAATTCAAATTTGATGCTCTTAATATAGGATCCTTGTGTTAGGATTTGTTCTTTATGTATTGATCTTTCATTTAGTGTAAAATTATTCAATGAATTATATTTATTTTTGTGTATACTCACACAGAATTACATGATCATGTTGTTTAAATAGAACTTGCAAAAATGATGTTTGTTTTGACTTGATCTTGCATGTTTTTGGTGATTAAAGTTTCATTGTTATGAGGTTGCTTATTTGAAACTAAATTAAGCCTTAAAATACTGTACCAGATACATTAAATCACCAAGATCAACTCTGGACAATTTAGACAAGATTTGAACACCTTGATTGAATGCATACCTTTGTATGGAGAAGTGCTAATTATGCATTATGAGCATTTTAACTTAGAAATTAGTAGAAGATCTTAGAAAAAATCCATATATTGGATATTGGACAAAGGAAAAAGGACCTGGAATTGAGACAAAATTACTTTAAGAAAACATAAAAAGAAATGAAGAAAAAGAAAGATTGAAAAAAAATTATGTAAAAAGACTATGCATGTTTGGCCTCTTGTGTTGGTTTGTGAATTGTATGCTATGTGTCATGATTCATGCAATGTATGCTAAGATGTTTTAGTGGTAGATTTCAATTTCTTAGGACTTTCATGGTTAAGCTTTCAAATTCAGCTAGCTTAAGTTCCATTCATGAGCATATGCATGCAATTCCATAAGTTTTTAGGATTGAATCCGAATTGAGTGCTTCCTTCATTGCTAACTTTAATTTTGGTTTATCTTCTTTAATTCTTGTTTATCATCAAACTTCTCTGAGTTCCTTTTTATTATGATAAAAATTTTCTTACTTGTCTCTTAAATTCTCTAGTTTTGTCTCTTTGTTACTCCTTCTAATTTTGGTGAGCCTTTTTACTTTTCACCTTGAAAATATCAAGGACCAAGGGTCAAGTTGAGAGTTCTCTTTTTTCAAGGCTGGTTTAAGTCTACAAATTGATTAAAAGGTGTAGTAAGGTTGGAAAAGTGGTGACAACACATAAGAGGATAAAGAGTAAAACACTTGATGAGAAAGAGTGATTTTCTTTTCTAACCTTGATTAACTAACCAATTATGTCGTTTGAAAGTGTTTCTTTTGCTTTAATTCAATTTAGGTGACTCTTGCAGTGGAGGATTACAAGAGAAGGTTTACTATAAGTGGAAGTAAATCTTGAAGAAATTATAAGACCAAATTGTTTGAATTTTGAGCAGCTGAACTCTTCCTTGTAAGTAGTATAATGAAGTTATAAACGGTTGATTTTGGTTTGTAATTCTCTTAAAACTTGTAGTAGGTTCATTGGTTGTGTAATTCAATTTGAATTGAAATCTAAGTGTAAATTGGACATTAGAATTTAAGATCTTGGTGTAGGATACTCATCAAAGGCAATCGTGATTCTGTGGCTTGTGCATGATAGGAGGTATAAGGAAGTGCTAATTGATTATATTTAATAGGCTTCTAACACTAACTTTTGTTTCTTGTTGTGCAAGATCAAGGGCAAGGTACAATTTATTATGCCGTGTTGAGTGTGTGTGCTTGAATAGTTAAGGCCGCATGCTAAGTTCTTAATTTTTTATTGAATTTCTAAATTTGTGCAATCTCATATATGGAAAGGGTTTGAGTCAATATTAGTGATCACAAATATTCTCCTAAGATCCAAATGGAAAAAATCACTTCTATGTTAGAAAGAGTCTTCCAACTTCATGCTAAATCCTTTGAACAATTCCTAGAAAACATTAAAATAAAGCAACAAGTAAATAACGGTAAAGGAAAACACCAAGAATTCAAAACAAGTGGTTCCAGAAAGGGGATATCAAAGTGAGAAGATGATATCTAAAGGTGATGCTAGCTATTTTGGAGAAGATGGTGGTCACCCTAGGTCTAGGAAGTCTTTAAGAAAACAAAGGCCTTCTTCACAAGATAGGCTACATTCTTCCAAAAAAAAGTCATCAACCTCTAGGAGGCATTCTCATAGGAAACATAAGGATGAGGGTCACTCTAGACATAAGAATCCTTCTAGGCCTAGGAAACCCTCAAGGAGTAGGAACCATAAGAATAAAGTAGGGTATTATTGTAAGAGTTTCTTTAGGGATAATTTAGAGGATAGACAGGGATAGGTATAACTCTAGGAATATGGACCTTAAGGGTAGGTACCACCAAGATTCCTTAATCTTAAATATTACTTCATTGCAAATCAAAATATTAACTGAAAACTTTGTAAGCTATCTTCATCACTAAAGAACCCTTTTGGAGAACTTACACTAGTAGTTACCATATTACTCCATAATCGATTGTTATTATCATCATCCACCATATCTAGCTTTATTAAGATCCTCCACCATCATAAATCCTCATCTTTCTCATGAAACCTAAACCACACAAACCCTATGGTGGCATCTCTCCTAACTATCATGAAATCCACTATTTCACTTCGATCGAAATTGACACCCATACAAGTCATTGCAACCATTGCTCCTTCTATCCAAAATTATAGTTATAAAATCACTCCTAATACCATAAAACTCCACTTTTCTCAAATCTCAAAGGAAACTTTGTTCCTTTATGTGTTTGATGGATATGAATGATGATAAGAATGATGAAGGTAGTCTATCTAATTGTGTGTGGTAGAGATGAAGATTCAAAGATAGCTTTCAATTTTATTATATTGGACATATTAATTTTTAAAAGAGTAATGCAAATAAGAGAGAGACACGTGACATTTGATACAATATCATTTTGATAATTTTTAAACAATTTAATGTATCATAATATAATACATCATCAAATATTAATGGAATACTAATAATAGTTAGGTAAATAAATTCAACTCACTACTCTAAAATTTTAAAAGTTCAAAAACCACCATCCTAGTGAATACAATCTCAATCATCAACTTTAAAATTTTATTTGGATTATGTGGAGTCGCCACCAAATTTTTATTTAAAGGAAAATACTTGGAAAAACCCTAACTTGAGGAAGAGATTTAGGTTCGGGAGTCGGTTATGAGTGAGGAAGGTGTTAAGCACCCCACTCGCTCGTTCTAGAGAACGGTTCCCTTAAACTGAGTGTGTGATTTTTGAAAAAATTTTGATCCCTTTAATTAGAGTGAAAATAAATAGATTGATGGAAAATAGCCTAACAGGACTTGATCCTGCTCCTACGTATTCCCTGGTGCAATGGGAAACTCAAGGCTTACGTAGTTCTAGTGTGTGAAGGCTTCACCTTCAGAGGTGCTTGAAAAGGAGCATTTGAAAATGAATGGTGCTCGAAGGCTTGATCTTCGGAGCTTGCTTGAAAATGACTAGAGTGTTTTGAAAATATTTTAAGGAGAGTCCTTAGTCCACATATGCACAGGATCCAAGACAACTACGGCTGCACTGGGATCCATACGAATCCCTAAGCATCGAACAGCAGAAAAAGCTACCAGTTCGTGCTTAGGGTTCTTCGCGTGAGGCTAGGGGTTCCAAAATGAATTTTTTCTTGAAGTTATTTAAGTCCATAAATGCACAGGGTCCAAGACAACTACGGCTGTGCTTGGGACCCATATGAATTCTTAAACATCGAACAGCAGAAAAAGCTACCAGCTCGTGCTTAGAGTTTATTGCATGAGACCTAGAATTAAAGAATGAAATTTTCCTTGAAATTATTTACAAAAATATTCTTAGTCCATATATGCACAGGGTCCAAGATAACTACGGTTGAACTGGGACCCATATGAATTCCTAAACATCGAACAGCAGAAAAAGCTACTAGTTCGTGCTTAGGGTTCATCGCGTGAGACCTAGAATCGATGAATTTAATTGATTTAAAATTGAAGGAAGAAAATAATTGGGCTCGACAAAATGAATTCGATTCGAAATGAATTTGATTTTTTGAGATTAGATTTGAAATATACTTGATTGAAAATGAACTCGATTTAAAACTTGAGAAAAAGATTTAAACTTGATTTGGATTTGAGAAAAGGAAAAAAAAATTTAACCCAAGTTTTTATTAAAATTATTCTTAATTTTGGTTTAATTGGTATGTCCCAATAAGGGAGAAATTGGTCTTGGACTGATTAAAAAACTCAAGCATAGCCCATTCGTGCATTTGTGCTGAGCCCATTTTGTGTGTGCGGCCCAATTCGGACGTCCTAAAAAAACTGCTCAATTTGACCAATTTCGGGGTGCAATTCAGCGCTGGTCTCAAATCCTGGAAACTTTCAAGTAAATTGACACGGCCCGATTGGTTTAGCCCGCTTGATTATCGCCTATGGCTCTTAAAGTTGTGGGATGTTATAAATTTAAAAGAAATAACGCCTAATGAGACTTGAAGTTGGAACCAGGGAGTCGCACATGCGGAGTACTAACCATCAAGCCAAACTTTCATTTGGATTATTTTAAGGCTTTGGTTAATTTTAAAGCGTGCTTCTGTAAACATGTGATGACCACTCGTACGTAAGCTATAGGGCTTAAATTCCTTTGCCTTTTAACATTCTCTGATGTTGCTTGCGTTCTTGCCATAATACTCACGTGCCCATGCATGGCCTTCCTTTTTTTATTCTCATGCAGTGGCTAAAACTTGCCCTTCTTTGTAACTCATGAGAATAGGCTGAAGTCATATTACATGCGCTGCTTGCTTTAAGCCTTGGCTTTAACATGTGCAGTGTTGTGTGGGGACCACATCATGGCTTTCTCTTGAGTTTCAATACACATTGATTTCACTAGGGAATACGGCCTGATTAGCTCATGTTGGATCTCCAAAGACCAAAATATGTTTCAATTTAATGGGTTAGGAGAGCGCACTTCTTCTCCATCAAAGCTAATATAGGTAGCAAGTAACCCATTGATACTATAGTCGGGGCTATTGCTATTGCAGAAGTATATCTCAATGAATCTATCCTCTTAAAGAATCCCAATGGAGCAAAGCCTAGGCGGTCGCCACAAGCACAGGAAGTCCATCAGCGCGGACTAAACCATCCTTTAAGTACCCTAAAATAATGACTTCCATTTGAAGACGTTCCAGACAATACGCTCCCGTGGTGATCATGTAGACAACAAGAAGGGAAAAGTTATTAACGAGAATGGGAATTTGAAGCAGTGGCTTCCCAGATCTTCCAAAGGCGTGATTCATGACCTCTCCATGAATGGAAGCCTTAGCAACTCCGCTGAACCCAAGAAGAATCTCCAAAGAGATGTTTGTGAGAAAGGCCAGGAAGATGATGGCAACAATACCCCCCCTATGTAATTCAACAAGCCAGCTGACACCCATCCAGTAATTCCGTGGTGCAGAATTGTACCCTGTTACTGTTTTTATGATTTGCTATTACTCTTTTACATAGCCTACGCGCACCACCTCCAGTAAAAGTGGTCATCAAATTCTCTGAAACCTGCAGTGGATCATCATGGCGCTTGTCCTTTGACATACCATATGATTGCCTGCCTGAACACAGGGTTTGTACGAGAGTGTAGCTATCCCAGGTCTGAGTACCGAATGCAACATATCTGCGATACTAAGCCCAGTTTACATCCCATATGGGACACTAACATTCCTGGTTCAGAGACCAGTTCCCTGAGTGTTGATGTAGATGGGCCATTGAGATAAGTTACCGATGGGCACACCTGCAATATGCACACCACCACTGCCTATGATGATAGCATCATCAGAGAACACAAAACAGACGCGAAGAAAATTGGAAGTTTAGGTATTGCTGCGAAAGGTTGAGCTTGTACTCTATATTGTTGCCTAGTTGTTCAATGCGTTGTTAGTTAACCATCATGCATGGGCCTCTATGTGAAAGGTTGATCTTGAGTTCAATGTAGTGTTATATCAGATATCCAGCAAACTGAGAATTCATTAGCATGCCGAATTTGCAGAACGACCGCATCTTTTATTCACAAAAATAATTCAAGCATGCTACACGTAGTGAGCCGTTGCATTGAATATTATGATTTCCTTAGAGAACGAACTCAAGAAACAGCACTGCTGAACTTCCCACAATGCGGTCCTCTACACTACCTTAAACCAATTAACTGTCTTAATATCAGAGCCATTGATTTGTGGGAACATGCAGCTCAAAATAGAGTGGTGGAGATGATGAAGTGAGGGAAATGTTTAAGACCATTCAAATCAGCTTTATAGAATACGCTAATGAGTGAATTAAAATTTTCTGTCCCCGGATTGTCTTTGTTGATTTCATCAGTTCAAACATTATGTGATCAGAGTCTTTTATCCTTAGTTAGAATATGTGTAAATTGCGGTCCTTGAGACTGATCTCCGAATTTAACTAAGGAATCCTTGATCTTGAGAATTCATTGGATTCAATCAAACAGAGCCAACCATATTTTCATCAAACAATGACGGTGTTCATTTAGAAGCAATCGATTTAACGCGTTCTCATAGAATTCCGTTAGAACTACTCATTTACTTTTGCAGTTAATCTCTCTTTTTACCGAAACACTATCATGCATCACAAGAAATGACTACAACCACAGCAAGATCTTGGCGCAAAAATGATAGGAGAAGAATTTGGAATAACTAACATGTACGAAGCTTACACCCGATGCAGTAAAGGTGCCTGTGATTTCTACACTTGGATCAATGGAAGTCGCTTTTCATTCATGAAGTCTTGGGGTTTCAGTTCAGGGGAATTCCCCGCTTTGATCTTCTCTTTCTTTCCTCACCTAGGATATGCCTGTGTTGATGAATCAATCCGCCATCTCCAAGAAGGTGCTTTCAAAATTCCAGCGAGATCCAGAGAATTCCAAGGAGCGGAGACAATTTCTTCTTTTCTGCTCCTGTGAGTGGATCTTCCTCTCCCCCCTTTAACAAAATATTTTTTTTATACTCTCCTCTTTCAATAATTCCAGCCCCTTTTCTTCTTTAGTTGCCTATTTCTTTAATTTTGTATTTTTATAATTCTGGGTTTTTGTTGTTCTTTTTTTCCAGATTTTTTTTTATTTTTCCGATTTTGTTTTTATTTATTTTTTATTTCCAATTTCTTTATTTATTATTTTTGTCTTGATTTACATTTATTTATCATTTTTAAATTCTGTTTTCTCTCTTTTTCCTGCCTTTTCCAAAAATTTTATTTTTTATTTTCTGTTTTTATTATTTATATATATTTTTGGATTTTCTATTTTATTATTTTTCTTTTTGCTATATTTCTCTTTATTTATATATTTTAATCTCTCTTTTTTTTATATTAATTTCTTTTCTTTTTATTATTTGAGTATTTTGAACTATATTTCTTTTATTTTGTTTTGATTTTCATTTTTTTAATTTATTTTTTTTATTTTCGTTTTTCACTACTATTTCTTTTCTTTCTTCTTTTCTTTTTTTTTTTGTTTTGTTTCCTTATTTATTTCCTACTTTCTATTCATCTTGTTTTTCTGTTTTCTGTTTTCTGTATTTCTATTTTTCTATTTTTTCTGCTTTTTGTTTATTATTTTTCTTGATTAATTTTAACGATTGGGGGCCTTGCACATAAATTGGTGTTTACAGTTTGCCCCTCTTTACTCATTTTCCTACCGGATAATATGAGAAATGATTCTCTGAATTATCATGGTAGGAAATGAGTAAAGACATGAACACATTATGTCCGAGGCAAGCTTTGAGGATGTCCGAAAAGCGTGGAAAGACTTGAGCTTGAAGATGGCGGTTTCTGAGTGATCTTGCCGGCTTCATGTGACGAACCGACAGGGTTTAAATATGCGAGGCTTGATTGCATAGCCTAATTAAGCTACTAAATAATGTTGACTGTAGGCATAGCGAGGTGAATAAGGTCCCTTAAGATGGATGTGGGCGAAAAGAATGGAATGGCATGTTTGGACAAGCAAGGTGAAATGAAGTAGGTTTGTTAGAACAGGCAAAGCAGAAAAGAATAGCCTGTTATGACATACAAAGTGGAGCGGGAAAGGGACCTGTTAAGACAGGTAGGGGTATAGGAACTAAAATGTAAGGCCTAACAGCGTAGGCCTGAGTATGTACAAGGTGGCCTGACACTATAGGCCAAAATGCAAGAATAAAAAAACTTGAGGGGGGCCTGACATCATAGGCCGAGATGCAGAAAAGTAAACTTGATGATGATTTAACACTATAGGCCAAAATGCAGAAAAGAAACTTGAGGGAGGCCTAACATCATAGGCCAAGGTGCAGAAATGTAAACTTGAGTGAGGCCTAACATCATAGGCCAAAAATGTGGAAATGTAAACTTAAGTGAGGCCTGACTTCATAGGCCAAGATGGAGAAAAGTAAACTTGAGTGAGGCCTGACATCATAGGCCAAGATGCAGAAAAGTAAACTTGATGGGGATCTTGTTGTTGACAGGAAGGAATGCAAAAGGGGTCTCGCTGTTGCCGGGAAAATGCAAATGAAAGTCTACTGTTGTCAGGATAAATGCGAGCCTGTTAAGACAGGCAGACGAAATTTAAACATGCTTGAATTCCTGTTGTTGACAGGAAAATGTAAATGAAGTCCCACTGTTGCCGGGAAATATGCAAACAAAATCATGTTGTTGCCAAGATAAATGCAAACCTATTGTTGACAGGAGAATGAAATATGCTTGAGATCTTGTTGTTGACAGGAAAGATGTAAATGAGGTCCTGCTGTTGCCGGGAATGATGCAAATGAAATCCTGCTGTTGCCAGGATAAATGCAAACCTATTAAGACAGGCGAACAGAAATTAAACATGCTTGATGTCCTGTTGTTGATAGGAAAATGCAAATGAGGACCCGCTGTTGCCGGGAATGATGCAGATGAAATCCTGCTGTTGCCATGATAAATGCAAACCTGTTAAGACAGGCGGACATAATTTAAACATGCTTGATGTCCTATTGTTGACAGGAAAATGCAAATGAGGTCCCGTTGTTGCCGAGAATAATGCAAATGAAATCCTGCTATTGCCAGGATAAATGCAAGCAATGAAGTCCTGTTGTTGCCAGGATAAATGCAAACGAAGTCCTATTGTTGACAAGATGAATGCAAACTCGCTAAGACAGGAGGATAGAAATTAAACATGCTTGATGTCCTGCTGTTGACTGGAAAATGCAAATGAGGTCCCGCTATTGCCGGGAAGAATGCAAATGAAATCCTGCTGTTGCTAGGATAAATGCAAAAGAAATGTCCTGTTAAGACAGGTGAAATGCAGATAAGGTCCTGTTGTTAACAGGAAAGATGCAAGTCTGCTAGACAGGCAAAGACAACGATGAAAGCCTGTTAAGATAAGAAAAACAAAAAGATCCTGTTGCTAACAGGAAAGATGTAAACTTGTTAAGACAGGCAAAGTAAAATGAAGGAAACCTGTTAAGATAGGTAAAATGAAGAAAATTCTTGTTGATGACAGGAAAGATGCAAGCCTGCTAGACAGGCAAAGTAAATGAAAATGACCCGTTGAGGCAGGTAAAATGTAGATGGAGTCCTGTTGTTGAAAGGAAAGGAACATAAATACTTGTTGAGACAGGTGAAACAGAATGATGAACATCTGTTAAGATAGTCAACGGGGAACGAAGAATGACCTATTGAGACAGGTAGAATGCAGATGGAATCCTATTACGACAGGCATTGAAATGAGGAGAGAAACCTGTTAAGACAGGTGATGAAGAAAAAGTCTTGTTGCTGACAGGAAAGAACAAGATACCTGTTAAGACAGACAAGAGGAACGATGAAAAACCTGTTAAGACAAGCAAAGGAAAGTGAAAAAATGACCTGTTTAGGACAGGTAAAATGTAAAAGTCCTGTTGTTGACAGGACGGAAGCGAACCTGTTAAGACAGGCAGAAAGTGGAAATGGCTCGTTAAAACGGGCGAAGCAGAGATGGGCTTTTAAGACAGGCAAGGTAAGAATGACACACACCTGTTAAGACAGGTCATGTGAAAATAAAATGAAGATTGACCTGTTAAGACAGGTAAAGGAAAAACAGCCTGTTAAGACAGGCAAAAAGCAGAAGTGGCCTGTCTTGACAGGCAAAAAACAGAAGTGGCCTGTTAGGGCAGGCACGAGAATGAAATTTGTTGGTGCAGGAAATGCAAAGGTGGGATGAAGGTTGACATGTTAAGACAGGTAAAGGAAATGGAGATGACCTGTTAAGACAGGTGATGCAGGAGGGTCCTGTTGTTGGCAGGCTAAAGAAGAAAGATACCTATTAAGACAGGAAAAACCGAATGATGAAGAACCTGTTAAGATAGGTGAAGGGAAATGGAAAATGACCTGTTAAGACAGGTGATGCAGGAGGGTCCTGTTGTTGACAGGTTAACAAAGAAAGATCCCTATTAAGATAGGCGTAGAAAAAAGCAGCTTGTGAAGACAGGCAAAAAAAGGAGTGCCCTGTTACAACAGGCGTAAAAGATGGTTTGTCTTGATAGACAAAGAGGCGTAGAATGACCTGTGAAAGCACGCGCAGATGGAATGTGGACTTCTTCGTTGGATGCCTCAGACAACTTAATTTGAAATTTGTTTTCCTTGAATTAAAATAAATTGCTTATTCTACCTTGAACTCGTAGGTTTTTAAGCACTTGATAATTATTCTCTTGAAAAACTTAGGCAACCATTTTGCCCCAGTTTAGAAAATTCTTGATAATTGAAGGATGTCTTGATTTGAAGGAACTTTGGGAAAACATTTTGCCCCAGTTTGGAAGATTTTTGGCAATCGAGGAATGCCTTAACTTGAGGGAATTTTGGGCAAGCGTCTGCCCCAATTTGAATCTCGATGAAATTGAGGGTTGCCTTAACTTAAATTTTCTAGGCAAGTGTTTGCCCCAATCTGGGTTTTCTTCTTGATTTAGAATCGAGGATTGTCTCGATTTGAGTTTTCCTGGGCAAATGTTTGCCCTATTTTTGATCTCGTTCTTGAATTTAAATCTTTCTTGGGAAAACGTTTTCCCCAGTTTGAACTTGATTCATAATTTGAGGATGTTCTCAAATTGAATTTTTGTGAGCAAGCGTTTGCCCCAATTTTTATTCTGATTCTGATTCAAAATTTGAGGATGACCTCAAATTGAATTTTTTTTGGGCGAACGTTTGCCCCAGTTTGAGCTTGATTCAGAATTTGAGGATGACCTCAAATTGAATTTTTGTGTAGGAAAACGTTTTCCCTAATTTGAACTTGATTTAACATTTGATGATGCCCTCAAATTGAAAATTTTTCTTTGTGGGCAAGCGTTTGCCCCAGTTTGAACTTAATTCAGCATTTGAGAATGCCCTCAAATTGAATTTTTTTTTTGTGGGCAACCATTTGCCCCAGTTTGAACTTGAGTCCTTTTTAATTATGATTTACTCGGGTAGTTTTACCCTGGTCTTAGTTAGTTTTGAAAATCGAATTATGAGATGCTTGAACTTATTACGATGTTTGAATGAATGAGAAGGATGTGATGTTTGTGATGCTTGAAATAATTACTTGATGAAATGGATGCTATGGGATGAATGCAAACCATGAGGTGGTTAAAATCTTTTTGTTTCTCTTGATTTTTTGAATTTTTTCAGCAGGTTCTTTCTCGACAACCTTATAGTTGGTGTGAAAGGAATCAAAAATCAAGACTAGCTGGATTGACTTAATCTCTTGGCTTCTTGGTCAACTTTGGAACCTTCTTTCTAGGATCTTTGAGACCCATCAATAGTCAGCATTATTGGATGAGACACACTCCTTTTGTCTTTGCAGCGTTATGGCTGGTAAGAGGATGACCTTTTAGGAAACAATCATGCCGTGTTGCGATGGTTAAGGATTGATCCGATTTTGTCATGACTTTTCAAAATTAATCATTTTTTTTATTTTACATTTTCCACATTTCTTTCTTGGCATGTGCATTATTTGAGGTGTGCAAAGTGATTTTGGCTAGTTGATGGAAGGAAATGGAGAATTTTAGATATGTGTGCTTTACGGTAATGTATTTGAAAGGAGAGGATGACGAGAAATGGGGGATTTGATTGTCGAAATGGCACCTTTTGGTGAAAAATGTCAATGCTGCTTTCAAAATCCTAATTGTCAAATTAATCAAACTGGAGAAATGGCAGAAATCTTGCCCCAGTTTTAGAAAAGATGAGGTGCAGAAACGTTAGATTGTCCTGGGATTCCTGGTTTTAACTTTTCCTGGGTTGTTCCTTTGAGTTTTCAACCCAGCAGGTCTTTCGTTTTGCCTTAACTTTTACCTAGGTCATCCTTACGGGTTTTCAACCTAGCGGGCTCTTGATTGTGTGCCTTGACTTTTGCCTAGGTCGTTTCTTAAGGATTGTCGACCTAGCGGGCTTCGTTTTGAGGCCCTAACTTTTGCCTAGGCCAGCCTTTGAGGGTTTTTGACCTAGCGGGCCTTCTGTTTGATTGTGCCCTAACTTTTGCCTAGGTTATTTTTTAGGATTGTCGACCTAGCATGCTCCTATTTGATTGTGCCCTAACTCTTGCCTAGGCCGCCCTTTGAGGGTTTTCGACCTAGCGAGCCTTTGCTTTGATGCCCTAACTTTTGCCTAGGTCGTTTCTGAAGAGTGTTGACCTAGCGGGCTTTTATTTGCGTACCCTAACTTTTTCCTAGGTCGTCTTTCGAGGATTGTTCGACCTAGTGGGCCTTTTGCCTAGGTCGAGGATTGTTTGATCTGGAGCCATCTCCACATTATACTGGTACTGTTTGAGGAAGGCCTCAGCTAGATCTCTCCATGAACAGGTATGTGTCTGCTCTAGCTGAGTATACCAAGTTGCGGCTGCTCCAATCAAGCTGTCTTGAAAGAAATGGATGAGCAGCTTATCGTCGTGCATACAGGGGGACATCCTCCTGCAGTACATGGCCAGGTGGTTCTTTGGGTAGCTAGTTCCTTGATATTTTTCAAATTCAGGAACCTTGAATTTGGTAGGGATTACCACATCTGGAACTAGGCACAGATCGGATACGTCTCTGGCTTCATAAGCATTTTCCTCGATTGCCTTGATTCTTTCCTCTAGAACCTTCCTTTTTTTAATATCCTCATTCAAAGGATGGCTTGGGTATTCCTCAGGCATGTGGTGAGATTGAGAAAACGGTATGTATATAGGGCGCGGCCCTTGGGTGAACATAGGATGCGTTCCCGCAACGGCTGTTTGGTAAGCTTGTGAAGTGGCGTTTGGAGGTAGGTTATGTGTTTGGGTTTGTGTTTCAACTTGTGTTTGGCTGTATAAGGGTGTATGCCTGTGGGGGTACCCGTAATGAACTCCTTCGGTTGGCGGAGGTATGGTTAATGGTGAGGGGTTCCGTGGATTGAAGTCAGGAGGATATAATGGGTCAGTTGGTTCTCCCGGTAAGGATTCCCTTACGTTCTTCTCTTTAGACAATTGGATGGCTTCCATTAGTTTGGTCATCTGCTCCTTCAGTATTTTGACCTCATTTCATAGCTCCTCGTTTTGTCTTTCTAGCTCATCCATGATTCTTGATTGTGATCAGGTTCTATTAGGATGTCGAGGAAGCTGTCTTTCTCCAATTTTTCTGCTAAAGTTAAAATTAATTTTTTGAGAAATAGTTTGAATGTGAAAAATCATGAGTGATAAAAATGTTGCTATAAAATGAGTATGTTAACAAAAAAGGTATGGAATGAGTTTTGAAATCTCTCCCTTTTTTCAATGATAAATTTATGAATGAATGAATGCATGCTATGCACAAATAATTTTGAGAGATTTGAAATTTGAAAATAACTAAGGGTTGCTTTATTTGATTCACCCTTGATTTCTTAACAATTTTGTGTTTTTTATGAATTTTGGTATTTTCATTTTGCTTGAAAAACCTTTGGTTTTATTTGAAAAAAGGTTTGTTTATTTTTTTTTAAAAAGCATTCTTTGGGTTTTTGAAATTCCGTTTTCACTCCCTTTGAATCTTTTTATATTCTTAGTATCTCCAAAAGTATTTTTTTCTAATTTTCCCTAGGAATTTTATTTTTTATCTTCATTTGATTTTTTCTTTTTAATTTTTGTTTATACAAATTTTGTTTTTCCTTGATTTTCTTTCTTGATTTTTTGTATTTCCCCAACTTCAGATCTCGTCTCCCCTCTTCTCTGCCCTCTTGGATGGTTCTGTTAACTTGAGCCATGTGAATAACATATGAGCCATGTACCATGGAAGGGGTGTGTGCCTTCCCTGCATCCTATGTGGGTTACCTGTCCTGAGGGTCTATGACCTTTAATGCATGAACCTCTCAAAGGCGGTTAGTAATCCTGGGGTGTAGAGGTCACTAGAGCCAAGTTCCAGTCTGTAATGCTTGCCACAACAGCAAAAAAAGCTACCAGTTGTAGGGCATTACAAATAGGACGCACTCTAGCTAGGATTTTCGTGATAGTCAAACAGGACGTAAGCCCCAAAGTGACACCACTAGATCTCTCTAGTCCTAGGCTGCACTAAGACCCGGGTATAGGGCCCCACTCATGAGATGAATGTATGCATGTAATGTGTGGAGGGCACCCCATTCCCCCGTTCCGAAGAACGGTACCCTTAAACCGAGTGTGTGATTATTTGAAAATGATTTGATCGCTTTAATTAGAGTGAAAATAAATACTTGATGGAGGTTAGCCTGACAGGACTTGATCCTGCTCCTACGTATTCCCCGGTGCAATAGGAAACTCAAGGGTTACGTAGTTCTGGGTAGATTTGAAGGCTTGACCTTCAACAGGTGTTTAAATCGAAAATCAAATGCATTATTGTCTTCTTTGGAAATATTTTTTAGGGTGCAATCCCAATCCACATATGCACAGGGCCCAAGACAACTGCGACTGCACTTGGACCCATACGGACCTCCAAACAACGAATAGCAGAAAAAGCTACCAGTTCATTTTTAGGGCCCATTGCGTGAGGTTAAGGAAAGAAAAAATTAGATTTTTATTTTACTGAAAACAAAGGAAAGGAGGGGAATCCCAATCCACATATGCACAGGGCCCAAGACAACTACGGCTGCACTTGGACCCATACGGACCTCTAAACAACGAACAATAGAAAAAGCTACCAGTTCGTTTTTAGGGCCCATTGCGTGAGTTTAAGGAAAGAAAAAATGAGATTCTTATTTTACTGAAAACAAAGGAAAGGAGGGGCAATCCCAATCCACATATGCAGAGGGCCCAAGACAACTATGGCTGCACTTGGACCCATACGGACCTCTAAACAACGAACAACAGAAAAAGCTACCAATTCGTTTTTAGGGCTCATTGCGTGAGATTAAGGAAAGCAAAAAGATTTTTATTTAATTGTTTTCTTGATTTGTAACTATGGAAGACGCGAGGTCTTAAGCGGGCTTTTGAGAAGTTTAGGGGTAACATATCAATACGAAAATTTTGGGGGTCAAAATGTAAATATGAAAAGTTGAAGGGTCAAAGTGTTAATATAAGAAGTTAAGGGGCTGATTTGCAATTTTGAAAAGTACAAGGGCCAAATTGTAATTACGGGAGATGGAAGGGCCTAATTGCAATTACTGGAAGTGCAAGGACACAATGTTAGTTTTGAGGACTTAATGGACTTAATGGGCTTAATTGCAATTTTTAGGGAAATTAGGGACCTGGGCACAATTTTACAGAGTGTGGGGGCACAGTTGCAAATGTGGGAAGTTTGAAGGGCCTTGAATGGGATTTACTGATATACCCTCCAGCTTCCAAGGTGAGTGGTTGTGCATGGCTTCATTATGGCTTGAACGGCTCGTCAAGGCTTGGGGTAGGTGGCTGATCCGGCTCGTAGCTTGGGCGGTTTGAATGAGGTTGGAGGAGGCTCACATGGCTTGACGGCTAACCCCCATGGCTCACATGGTCCGCCTGGCTTGGTGCTGACGTGGCAAATGAAGGGTAAGGGATGAGGAAAGGAAATTCTACAATAAAATGGTGGAATGGGCGCAGGCGGGGTTCGAACCTGCATCTGGAGAGTCCAATGGCGCCCTTTACCACTAAGCCAGCCCTTTGGTTGTGCATTTAGCACTTCAAATTAATTTTAAAGGGTGCTTTGGCCGGGAGCTGTGGTTTGCACAGGACTTGCTTACTTCGTTTTAGGAAGAACCTGGTTTGACTGAAGGGGTTTTTGCTTTTGTATAAATAAGTTCCACGTGCCAATTGGAGCCCGAGGTATGCGTTCGTGATCAGACTAGATACCATAGAGCCCATACCAATCTGAAGCGAACATTCCTTCATGCCAGGAGCTTCCAAGGGGTATGTGTAAACACTCAATTATGTCTGAGACCTCCGTTTTTAAATTAATGTGCAAATAATTTAAATAATAGGAAACAAAATAGATGGAGAAAAGGAAATAACAATATTTGAAACAAATCATAAACCGTCAGCAGAAAAGTAGATAAAATGCAAAAGGCAGGAAACAGAAAATAAAATGAAAAAATAGGAAAAATAGAAAGAAAAAAAAAGCCTAAAAATAAAAGAAAACAAAAAATAAATATTTACAAGAATTAACTAAATAAAATCTGAAAATAAAAAAATATAATAATAATAATAAAATAATAGCAATAATAAAGAAAAATGGAAAATTCCTAAGATCTGGAAAAATAAAAAATAAAGAGTAAAGAGAAATAAAAAAAATAATAATAAAAAATATTAATAATAATAATAATAAAAAGGGGAACTTAAAGAACAAATAAAAATGATAAATAAATAGAAAAAATAAAAATAAAAAAGGTGAAAAAAGAAAATTGGAAAAATGAAATGAAAAATCAAATAACAAAGGGTACATAAAAGCAGAAAAATAAAAAATAAGGAACAAAAATTTTAAAATGAAGGGGGTTGGTTTTTGCCTCCTGGAAAGGGGTGGCTTTTGGCCCTTTGAAAGAACTTGGCCCTTGCCAAGAGAGAGGGGGTTGGCTTTTTCCTCTTTGAAAGAGCTTGACCCTTGCCAAGAAGGGGAGGTGTCTATATATACTTACAAACAGGAAAAGAAGGGGTTCTTTTTTCCTTCTTGATATTTTTTGGGAAGAAATCAGGGACCAACGCAGAGAGGAGGAGCACTTGGAGGGAAGGGATTTTCAGAATTTTTCAAGGAAGGACCTAGGAGGCTCTTTACCTCTGCCTTCAAACTAGTTCTTCATCACCTTCCAATCGAGGTTAGATCCTACTTTTATTTTGCTTAAGTTTCTTGCTTCTTCTCGGATTTCCAAGCTCATTTTCGTCTCTGATTTTCGTTTTAATTTTTTATCAGACAAATGATCTTCGATTTCGATGATTTATGGTGTGTTCTCTTCTTCTTTCTCTTTAGTTTCTGGAATGATATTATTTGTCCAATTTGGATCTGAAATGAAATTTTAATTGCCTGATTACCGAAGCATGTTCATCTTGGTGCACAAATTAACCCAGCTTGTTTAATTTGTGCATAACTTGCTCATTTCTGATTGGATTTATGTCAAATTTGTTTTTTTTTATTCCTATAATCCATATTTGTTAATTTATCAGTTATTATTTTTCAGATCTACCAAAAAATATTTTCGAAAAATTCTGAGATTTGAATTTAAATTTTGGCACCAAAATCTTGTGTGTTCTTGAGGTTGATCTTCGTCTCTGTTTTTTGTTTTGTTTTTAGTTGGTCAAATGATCTTCTATTTCCATGATTTTTTTTTAATTTTTCTTTTTATTTCTCTCTAGTTTCTGGAATGATATTATTTGTCCAATTTGGATCTGAAATGAAATTTTAATCGCCTGATTACCGAAGCATGTTCATCTTGGTGCACAAATTAACCTAGCTTGTTTGATTTGTGCATAACTTGCTCATTTCTGGTTGGATTTATATCAAACTTGTTTTTTTTATTCCTATTATCCATATCTTTCAATTTATTGGTTTTAATTTTTCAGATCTACCAAAAAATAGTTTTTAAAACTTCGTAAATTTGAATTCAAATTTTGGGGCCGAAAACTCTTGTGTTCTTGAGGTTGATCTTCGTCTGTATTTTTCATTTTCGTTTTTAATTGGTCAAATGATATCTGATTTTGGTGATTTTTGTTGTGTTCTATTTTTATTTCTCTCTAGTTTCTGGAATGATATTATTTGTCTAATTTGGATCTGAAATTAAATTTATATCGCTTGATTACTGAAGCATGTTCGCAATTCTTTTTCTTAATTTCAAATCAAGTCAAGTTTATGTTAAATCGAGTCCAATACTTCCCCAAATTTCAAACAAAATTTATTTCTTTCCAAAAATCAAATTCTTTGTATAATAGCCAAAATAAATTCTCCTTTTAGACCCTTTTCTGTAAAATAAAATTCTTTTTTTTCAAATATTTTGGGATTCTTGGTTTCACGCAACGGGCTCTAAACGAAGAACTAGTGGTTCACCTGCTGTTCAACGTTTAACAGTTTGTATAGGCCCCCGTACTGTCGTAGCTGCCTCGGGTCTTGTGCATGAGTGGACTAAATGTCCTTTCAAAAATGAAAATCTCTTTTTCAAATATTTTGGGTTCCTTGGTCTCACGCAACGGGCTCTAAACGAGGAACTGGCGGTTCACCTGCTGTTCAACGTTTAACAGTCTCTATAGGCCCTCGTAGCCGCCTCGGACCTTGTGCATGAGTGGACTAAAGGTCCTTTCAAAAAAGTGAAAATCTTCTCAAAATATCATTTGCCCTTTGAATACCTCTGAAGGTCAAGCCTTCACAAACCAGAACTACGTAAGCCTTGAGTTTCCCATTGCACAGAGGAATACGTAGGAGCAGGATCAAGTCCTCTCAGGCTAACCTCCATCAAGCTATTTATTTTCAAATTAATTAAGGGATCAAACAATTTTTCAATAATCACACACTCAGTTTAAGGGTACCGTTCTTCGGAACGGGCGAGTGGGGTGCCTAACACCTCCCCCATTCGTAACCGACTCCCGAACCTAAATCTCATCCTCGAGTTAAGGTTTTCCCAAATATTTTTCCCTTAAATAAAAATTTGGTGGCGAATCCACATTAATCAAAATAAATTTATTTTCAAAATTTTAGCGAGTTCGTCGTCTCGTCGTAATTACGGTTGTGACAGATGGCGACTTTACTGGGGACATTAGAGAGTCAAGCTCGTTTGATTGAGTGTACATTGTATTTGATCCCTTCCCTGTTTATTTGCACGTTCGTTTTATTGATTGCAGGATTCATTTATTTGTTTATCTATCTACCGTCGTTTGTCTATTCGTTGCACAACCTTAGGGTAGACGAACGATAAATTGCTATATATATCTTTTCAATTTCCCCAATTGCAGATATCCCAAATTTTTGTGCCCTCTATACATTGTACATATGCATTTATCATGAGTGGGGACCTATACCTGGATCTGAGTGTTGCCTAGGATTAGAGGGATCTAGTGGTGTCACGTGGGTTTTACGTCCTGTGTGGCTATAACGAAAATCCCGGTTAGAGTGCGTCCTATCCTCGATGCCCTGCAACTAGTGGCTACTTCTACTGTTATAGCAAGCATCATGGACTGGAACTTGACTCTAGTGACCTCTACACCTTATGATTACTAACCACCTTCGAGAGGTTCATACATTAAAAGCCTTAGACCCTTAGGACAAGTAACCCACATAAGAGGCAAGGAGGGCACACACCTCTTTCCATGATACATGGCTCATATGCTAGTCATGTGCTCGGTGAACCGAATCACTCAAGATGGCAGAGAAGAGGGGAGATGAGATCTAAAGTTGGGGAGATACAGAAAATCAAGAAAAAATCAAGCAAAAAGAAATATAAACAAATAAAAATCAAGAAAAATAGAAACTTCTAGGAAACACGAGAAAAATACTTTTGAAAATATTGAAAATATAAAAATGAGTCAAAAGAAAATTTAAAGAATGTTTTAGAAATAGGAAAAATTATGAAAAATATTTTTGAAAATATTGAAAATATGAAAAGATGTAAAAAGAAAGAAAATGAAATTCAAAAGAAATCTAAAGAAAGATATGTTAGGAAAATTTTAGCAAAGCTTTTTTTCCAAACAAAACCAAAGGTCTTTTCAGCAAAATAAAAATACAAAATTCATAAAGTCAAAGGCAAATAAAGTAAATCACTCAATTCTTCTCAAAATGTTCAAACCTTAAAATTATTTGTGCATAGCATGCATGCATTCATTCATCCATTCATAAATTTATCATCAAAAGAAAGGTGTCAAAATCAACCACACATTCTTCATTGCATCAACAAATTTTATCATTCATGATTTTGCATCCAAATTGTTTCTCAAGAAAATTAATTTTAACTTTAATAGAAAAATTGGAGAAAGACAGCTTCCTCGACATCCTTATAGGACCCGATCACAGTCAGGAATCATGGATGAGCTAGAAAGACAAAATGAGGAGTTGAGAAATGAGGTCCAGACTCTGAAGGAGTAGATGGCCAAGCTGATGGAGGCCATCCAATTATCTAAACAAAAGAAGGCAAGGGAATCCCTTCCGAGAGAACCAACTGACCCGTTATATCTTCCTGGGTTCACTCCACAAAACCCTTCACCATCAACTATGCCTCCGCCAACCGAAGGAGTTCATTATGGGTATCCTCACGGGTATGCACTCTCATACAACCAAACATAAGCCCAAACGCATAACCTACCTTCAAACACCACTTCACAAGCTTACCAAACAGCCGTTGGGGGAATGCATCCTATGTTCACCCAAGGGCCGCACCTTATATACATACCGTCTTCTCACCATCACCACATGCCAGAGGAAAACCCAAACCATCCTTCCAAGGAGGATACAGAAAAGTGGAAAATCCTAGAGGACAGGATCCGGGCAATCGATGGGAGCTCTTATGAAGCCAGGGACGCGGCCGATCGGTGCTTGGTCACAGATGTGGTCATCCCTCCAAAATTCAAAGTTCCTGAATTTGAAAAATATCAAGGAACTAGCTGCCCAAAGAGCCACTTGGCCATGTACTATAAGAAGATGTCTCCCTGCATGCACGACAATAAGCTTCTTGTCCATTTCTTTCAAGACAACTTAATTGGGGCAGTTGCTAGCTGGTACACTCAGCTAGAGCGGACACACATCCGTTCATGGAAGGACCTAGCTGAGGCCTTTCTGAAACAGTACCAAACAACGTAGAGATGACCTCAGACAGAACTCAGCTCCAGAATATGGTCAAGAAGGGAGATGAGACCTTTAAGCAGTACGCCCAACGCTGGCGAGAGTTAGCCGTTCAAGTACAACCTCTCTTATCCGAAAGGGAATTGGTCAGCATGTTCGTGGACACACTCTAAGATCCTTTCTATGAAAAGATGATCGGCAGTGTGACTGCTAGCTTCTCCGATGTCGTCATCATTGGAGAAAGGATCGAGGGTGGCATGTGCCACAGAAAGATCGTGCAAAAGCCTACAGGTGAGTTCAACTCCTTCGCCGGATCCAAGAAGAAGACAGGCGAAACCTACAATGTGGCTTCGGGTCAAGCCCCGTACACTCCTCAAGTGGCACCTTATGGTCCAGTTGGCTTCCGACCACCACTATACATGCCCTACATACCATATCCTTACATCGCAGCTACATACCAAACCCCCTCCAACTTACAATTATCCAAGGAAAGTTCGACCTCCAACACCGTACACAGTCCAAAACACATGCCATGAGCCCCAACCCTAGCCAAAGCCAAAAGAGGGAGAAGTATCCTATCCAGTTTGATCCTATTCCAATGACCTACACTGAGCTGCTACCTCAGCTAATCCAGAATTCCCTGGTGGTTCCCTATCCTCTGAAACCTCAAGAACCCAAAATGGTACAATCCAAATGCTAGATGCGACTACCATGCAGGCTTCATTGGTCATTCCACAGAGGATTGCCTAGCATTGAAACAAAGGGTACAAAGCCTGATCGACGCAAAATGGCTGGATTTTGGAAAGCTTGCTCTTAACACAAAACAATTGTAAACATCCAATTATGACCGAGGCCCCCAATTATTTAAAATACTAGCTTAAATAATAATAATTAAATAAACAGAGCAGCAAAGAAAAAAACAGAATGCAAAAAGCAAGAAACAGAAAATAACATGAAAAAAATAGGAAAAATAGAAAAAAAACCAAAAAATAAAAGAAAACGAAAAATAAATATTTACAAGAATTAACTAAATAAAATCTGAAAATAAAAATATAATAATAATAAAATAATAGCAATAAAAAAGAAAATGGCAAATTGCTAAAATCTGGAAAAATAAAAAATAAAAGTAAAGAGAAATAACAAAATAATAATAATAAATAATAAAAAGGGAAATTAAAGAACAAATAAAAATGATAAATAAATAGAAAAATAAAAAAGGTGAAAAACAAAAATTGGAAAAAGAAATGAAAAATCAAATAACAAAGGGTACATAAAAGCTGAAAAATCAAAAATAGGAAACAAAAATTTTGAAATCAAGGGGGTTTGGCTTTTGGCTCCTGGAAAGGGGGTGGCTTTTGGCCCTTTGAATGAACTTGGCCCTTGCCAAGAGAGAGGGGGCTGGCTTTTGGCTCTTTGAAAAAGCTTGACCCTTGCCAAGAAGGGGAGGTGTCTATATATACCGACAAACATGAAAAGAAGGGGTCTTTTTTTTTTTTGCTTCTGGACATTTTTTGGGAAGAAATCGAGGACCAACGCAGAGAGGAGAAACACTTGGAGTCTTAGGGGAAGAGGATTTTTCAGAATTTTTGAAGGGAGGATCTAGGAGACTCTCTACCTCTGCCTTCAAACTAGTTCCTCATCACCTTCCAATCGAGGATAGATTCGACTTTTATTCCTCTTAAGTTTCTTGCTTCTTCTCAGATTTCCGAGTTCATTTTCTTCTCTATTTTTTGTTTTCATTTTTGATCAATCAAATAATCTTCGATTTCAGTGAGTTTTGTTGCGTTCTCTTTTTCTTTCTCTCTAGTTTCTGTAATGATATTATTTGTCTAATTTGGATTTAAAATGAAATTTATATCGCCAGATTACCAAAGCATGTTCGTCCTTGTGCGCAAATGAACCTAGCTTGTTTGATTTGTGCAGAACTTGCTCATTTTTGTTTGATTCCTATGATCCATATCTTTAAATTTATTGGTTTTAATTTTTCATATCTACCAAAAAATATTTTCGAAAAATTCTGAGATTTGAATTCAAATTTTGGCGCCAAAAGCTCGGTGTTCTTGAAGTTCATTTTCGTCTCTGGTTTCGTTTTTGTTTTTGATCAATCAAACGATCTTCGATTTCAGTGATTTTTGTTGCGTTCTCTTTGTATTTCTCTCTAGTTTCAGGAATGATATTATTTGTCTAATTTGGATCTAAAATGAAATTTCTATCACCTGATTACTAAAGTATGTTCGTCTTGATGTGTAAATGAACCTAGCTCATTTGATTTGGGCATAACTTGCTCATTTTTTGTTAGATTTGTGTCAAACTTGTTTTGTTTGATTCCTATGATCCATATATTTCAATTGGTTGGTTTTAATTTTTTAGATATATCAAAAAAATATTTTCTAAAAATTCTGAGATTTGAATTCAAATTTTGGTGCCAAAATCTCTTGTGTTCTTGAAGTTCTTGTGTAGATCTTGTTCTTTTAACCTTGTTTGGGTATTAGTTTCCATGTGTTGATTCTTCTATATGTATTTATTTCTGATTTTTTTATGTTTAGATGTCCTCCTTTCTAAATCAAATCTTCAAAAACTCCATTTTTCTAAAAAACAACTTTCAAAGCTTTAAAAGATCTGAGATCTCACGCAATGAACTCTGAAGTTGAAAGTGTAGCATATGCTATCTTTCGATGTTCGGAGAATCATACGAGTCGCAGTGCAACCCTCACTTGCCTTCCACTTTGTGCATGTGGATTGAAGATATCCTTTTTTAATCTCTCTTCAAAATTACCTTTTTTCAAAATAATTTTCAGTTTTAAAAGATCTGAGGTCTCACGCAATGAACCCCGAAGTTAAAAGTGCAGCATATCCTGTCTTTCAATGATCGGAGAATCATATGAGTCGCAGTGCAACCCTCACTTGCCTTCGACTTTGAGCATGTGGATCGAAGATCTCCTTTTAATCTCTCTTCAAAATTACATTTTTTTAAAATAATTTTCGAAGCTTTAAAAGATCCGAGATCTCACGCAATGAACTCCGAAGTTGAAAGTGCAGCATACCTTGTCTTTCGATGTTCGGAGAATCATGAGTCGCAGTGCAACCCTCGCTGGCCTTTGACTCTGTGCATGTGGATTAAAGATCTCCCTTCCAAATTACCTTTTTCAAAATGCTTTTCAAGGCTTTTAACGATCCTAGATCTCACACAATGAACTTCAAAGTTGAAAGTACAACATACCCTGCCTTTCAATGTTCAAAGAGTCATATGAGTCGCAGTGCAGCCTTCGCTTGCCTTCGGCTCTGTGCATATGTGAGCCCACGAACATATGTAAAAACTAAATATGTTTTAAATAATTCTAAGTCTCATGCGATGAGTTCTGGATACGAACTGGTAGCATATCCTACTGTTCAGGATTCAAGAATCATACGGGTCCCAGTGCAGCCTTCGTTTGCCTCGGATTCTGTGCATATATGGACTAAAGATGTTTCTTAAAATATTCAAAATACTCTGTTTTTTCAATCCCCTTTGAAGGTCAAGCCTTCAAACCAGAACAACGTAGCCTTGAATTTCCCATTGCACCAAGGAATACGTAGGAGCAGGATCAAGTCCTGTCAGGCTATTTTCATACAAACCTATTTATTTTAATTCTATTTAAGGGATGAAACAATTTTCAAAAAAAAATCACACACTCAGTTTAAGGGTACCGTTCTTTGGAATGAGCGAGTAGGGTGCCTAACACCTTCCCTATTTGTAACTGACTCCTGAACCTAGAATTTCTTCCTCAAGTTAGGGTTTTTCCAAATAATTTCCCTTAAAATAAAATTTTGGGGGTGGCTCCACATAATCAAATTAAATTCTTTTTAAAATTTTTAGGGAGGTCGTCGTCTCGTTGTAATTACGGTTACGACAGATGGCGACTACACTGGGGACCTTTAGAGCGTTAAGCCCATTTGATTGAGTGTGCATTGTATTGATCCCTTGCCTGTTTGTTTGCATGATTTATTTATCTATTTATTTATTTTGTTATCCATTTATCCACCTATTGCTCAACCCTAGGGTAGATGAATTTAGAATATGCTCTATATATATACACTTGTTGCGATTTCCCTAATTGCAGGTATTCCAATTATTCATGTGCCCTCCACACATTACATTAATGCATTCATCTCATGAGTGGGGCCATGTACCCGGGTCTGAGTGAAGCCTAGGATAGAGGGGTCTAGTGGTGTCACTTTGGACACATGTGCTATTTGACTATCATGAAAACCCCAGCTAGAGTGCGTCATATTCATGTGCCCTGCAACTGGTAGCATTCCCTACTGTTGTAGCAAGTATTATGAACTGGAACTTGGCTCCAGTGCCCTTTTACACCTCAGGATTACTAACCACCTTTGAGAGGTTCATACATTAAAAGCCTTAGACCCCTAGGACAGGTTACCTACATAGGATGCATGAAGGCACACATCTCTTTCATGATACTTGGTTCATGAGCTATTCACAAGCACTTATATGAGCAGAATCATCCGAAATGCCATTGCTGTAATAAATAATCTTGAACGTCTTATTAATCAAACTCAAAGAAAAATCCTGATGAGGAAGAAGAATAAGAAAAGTCTAACCAGGGATTCCAGACCACCGTGCATTCGACATCTTTTCTAAAGCAATAAATATCCCGTAGGATCGAAAGTTCAAATCCAGGAAAAATTTAGGGATGCAAAATAAGATCCGCTCAATTGAAGGTCAAAGCAGTCCAAGCAAGACCCAGTAGGAGATCTGATCAATCAAAAATAAAAACAAAAGGAAGCCCGCTGGATTAAAAGCCAAAAATAATCCAGGAAAAAGTAGGGTCAAAATTCAAAAAATAAATTGATAGAGTCATGATCAGAATAGGTCTTGCTAGATTCTAAAAACAATTCAGGCAAAATAAGGATCAAAATAAGAGCCTGCTAGGCCGAAAACCCATAAGGGCGACCTAGGAAAAAGTTAGGGCATCAAACAAAAAGCCCGCTAGGCCGAAAACCTGCGAAGGCGGCCTAGGCAAAAGTTAGGGCATCAATCAAAAGCCCGCTAGGTTGATAATCCTCAAAAACGACCTAGGCAAAAGTTAGGGCATCAAACAAAAATCCCTCTAGGCCGAAAACCCGCAAAGGCAGCCTAAGAAAAAGTTAGGGTGTCAATCAAAAGCCCGTTAGGTCGATAATCCTCAAAAATGACCTAGGCAAAAGTTAGGGCCCACAAACAGAAAGCCCTCTAGGTCGGAAACCCTCAAAAACGACCTAGGCAAAAGTTAGGGCACACAATCAAGAGCCCGCTAGGTCGAAAAACCGGAAAGGCGACCTAGGCAAAAATTAAGGCAATACGAAAGACTTGCTGGGTTGAAAGCTCAAAAGAACAACCTAGGAAAAAATTAAGGTCAAACCAGGAATCCCAAGACAACATGACGTTCTGTACCTCATCTTTCCTAAAACTGGGGCAAAATTTGGTCGTTTCTCAAGTTTGATTAATTTGACAATCAAGATTATGAAAAGCAGCACTGGCATTTTTCATCAAAAGGTGCCATTCGGGCAATCAAACCCACACCTTTCGTCTTTTCTTGCCAAACAAAACACCACTTGCAAAACACTCTATTTCTTTCCATTGACCATCCAAAATCACTTTGCACACCTTAATAGTGCACATGCCCAGAAAGAAATGTGAAAAATGTGAAATAAAAAATATTAATTTTGAAAAGTCATGACAAAATCGGATGAATTCTCGACCATCGCAACACGACATGACTGTTCCCGAAGGATCATCCTCCTGTTAGACATAACGCCACCAAAACAAAAGGAGTGTGTCTTATTCAAATAATAACCGTTGTTGGGTCTCCAGGATCTTGACCAAGAAAACTTTGAAATTGAGTCAATCCAACTTATCCTGATTTTTGGTTCACTTCACACCCACTATGAGGTTGTCGAGAAAGGACATGTAAAAAAAGTAAATAAATAAAAAATCAAGAGAAACAAAAAATTTTAACACCATCTCATGGTTTGCATTCATCCCATAGCATCCATTTCGTCAAATAATTATTTCAAGCATCAAAAAGGCAGTCAATAAGATTAAAACATCACATTCTTTCTATTCAAACACCACAAGCATCGCATCTTTTTCATTCATTCAAACATCGCAATAAGTATCTTATCATTCAAGCATCTCATAATTCATTTTTCAAAGCTAATTAAGACCTAGGTAAAATTGCTCGAATCAATCATAATTAAAAAGGAATCAAGTCCAAACTGGGGAAAACGCTTGCCCATAAAAAAATCAATTTGAGGTCAGCCTCAAATTTTGGATCAAGTCCAAACTGGGGCAAACGCTTGCCCACACAAAATCAATTTGAGGTCATCCTCAAATTCTGGATCAAGTCCAAACTGGGGCAAACGCTTGCCCACAAAAATTTGATTTGAGGTCACCCTCAAATTCTGAGTCAAGCTCAAACTGGGGAAAACGTTTGCCCATAAAAATTCAATTTGAGGTCACCCTTAAATTCTGAGTCAAGCTCAAACTGGTGCAAATGCTCGCCCACAAAAATTCAATTTGAGGTCACCCTCAAATTCTGAATTAAGCTCAAACTGGGGCAAACGTTTGCCCACAAAAATTCAAATTTGAGGTCACCCTCAAATTCTGAGTCAAGCTCAAACTGGAGAAAACGTTTTCCCAAGAAAGATTTAAATTCAGAAAATCAAAATAAAAACGGGGGCAAATGGTTGACCAAAATCCCCTCAAGTTAAGGAATCCCTCGACTGCCAAAAGATCTTCCAAACTGGGGCAAACACTTGCCCAAAGTTCCTTTAAATCAAGACATCCCTCAATTATCAAGAATTTTCTAAACTGGGGCAAAATGGTTGCCCAAGTTTCTTCAAGAGAATAATTATCAAGTGCTTAAAAACCTTCAAGTTCAAGGTAGAATAAGCAATTTATTTTAATTCAAGAAAAACAAATTTCAAAATAGCTTGTCCAAGGCAACTGACGACGAAGTCCATGTTCCGCCCTCACAGGACACATCACACCCCTCCCTTGACAGGACCTGTACATTTTACCTGTCTTAACAGGTCATTAGTCATTTTCCTTTGCCTGTCTTAACAGGTTTTCACCTTTGCCTGTCTAGCAGGCTTGCATTTCTCCTGTCAACAACAGGAGTCCATCTACATTTATTCTGTCTTAACAAGATAGTTTTCGTCATTTACTTTTCCGGCCTTAACAAGGCTTGCTTCTTTCCTGTCTTCACAGGTCCTTTTCATTTCGCTTTGCCTGTCTTAACAGGTTTTCACGATTTTGTTGTGCCTGTCTTAATAGGCATTTTGCCTCCATCCTGTCAACAACAGGACTTTTATATTTTTTCCTACCTTAACAAGTCATTTTCCTTTTCCTTTTGCTGTGTAGCAGGCTTGCATCTTTCCTGTCATCAACAGGACTTTTTCTGCATTTTACCTGTCTTAACAGGTCATTTTTCATTTATCCTGTCAAGCAGGATTTCATGTTTAAATTTCCGCATACATCCTATCAAGCAGGATTTCATTTGCATTTACCCTGTCAAGGAGGATTTCATGTTTAAATTTCCGCATACATCCTGTTAAGCAGGATTTCGTTTGCATCTATCCTGTCAAGCAGGATTTCATGTTTAAATTTATGCACATATCCTGTCAAGCAAGATTTCATGTTTAGATTTCCGCATAGATCCTGTCAATCAGGATTTGATTTGCATTCATTCTGTCAAGTAGGATTTCATGTTTAAATTTTCGCAAACATCCTGTCAAGCAAGATTTCTTTTGCATCTATCCTATCAAGCAGGATTTCATGTTTAAATTTCTGCACACATCTTGTCAAGCAGGATTTCATTTGCATCTATCCTGTCAAGCAGGATTTCATGTTTAAATTACTGCATACATCCTGTCAAGTAGGATTTCATGTTTAAATTTCCACATACATCTTGTCAAGTAGGATTTCGTTTGCATTTATCCTGTCAATCAAGATTCCATGTTTAAATTTCTGCACTTATCCTGTCAAGCAAGATTTCGTTTGCATTTATCCTGTCAAGCAGGATTTCATGTTTAGATTTCTGTACTCATCCTGCCAAGCAGGGTTTTGTTTGCATTTATCCTGTCAAGCAGGATTTCATGTTTAGATTTCTGCACTTATCCTGTCAAGCAGGATTTCATGTTTAGATTTATGCACTCATCATGTCAAGCAGGATGTCGTTTGCATTCATCCTGTCAAGCAGCATTCCATGTTTAATTTCTGTCTACCTATCAAGCAGGTTTGCATTTATCCTGGCAACAGCAGGATTTCATTTGCATTATCCGGTAACAACGGGACCTCATTTGCATTCTCCTGTCAACAACAGGACTTCAAGCATGTTTAATTTATGTCCACTTGTTAAGCCGGTTTGCATTTATCCTGGCAACAGCAGGATTTCATTTGCATTCTTCCCGGCAACAACTGAACCTTATTTGCATTCTCCTATCAACGACAGGACCTCGAGCATGTTTAAATTCTTTTTGCCTGTCAAGCAGGTTTGCATTCATCCTGGCAACAGCAGGATCTCATTTACATCTTCCCGTCAACAACGGGATTTTCATCAAGTTCACATTTCTGCACTCTTGGCCTGTGATGTCAGGCCTCCCTCAAATTTACATTTCTGTATTCTTGCCCTATGATGTCAGGCCTCCTTCAAGCGTTCTTTTCTGCATTTTGGCCTATAGTGTTAGGCCACCGTCAAATTTACCTTTCTGCACATTGGCCTATGTTGTCAGGCCTCCTCAAGTTTACTTTTCCACACCTTGGCCTATGTTTTCAGGCACCATCAAGTTTATTTTTCTGCATCTCGGCCTATGATGTCAGGCCTCCCTCAAGTTTCCTTTTCTGCTCGTTTAAGTTTTCCCTTTCTCCACGTTCAAGTTTTCTTTCCTGCATGTTCAAGTTTCCTTTTCTGCAGCATCAGGTTTACCTTTCTACACCAGGGCCTATGATGTCAGGCCTCAAGCATAGATAGATTTTTGTACCTCGGCCTATGTTGTCAGGCCACCTCGTACATACCTTACATTTTAGTTCCCGCCTACTTACCTGCCTCAAACAGGCCTCTTTCACCTCACTTTTCCTGCACTTCAGCAATATCCTTTTCACTTAGCCTGATTAGACTATACAATCAAGCCGCGCATATTCAAACCCTGTCAGTTTAGCACATCAAGCCGATAGGGTCACTCAGAAACCACCATCTTCTAGGCATTCATTTTCAGGTTCGAGGCTTCTCCTGCTTGTCGGACTTCTTCAAAAGCCTACCTTAGACATAATGTGTTCTCGTCTTTACTCATTTCCTACCAAGATAATTCAGAGAATTATTTCTCACATTATCTGGTAGGAAAAGGAGTAAAGAGGGGCAAACTATAAACACTCAATTATGTGCGAGGCCTCCATTTTTAAATTAATGTACAAATAATTTAAATAATAGGAAACAAAATAGATGGAGAAAAGGAAATAACAATATTTGAAACAAATCATAAACAGTGAGCAGAAAATTAGATAAAATGCAAAAAGCAAGAAACAAAAAACAAAATGAAAAATAGGAAAAATAGAAAGAAAAAAAAGCCTAAAAATAAAAGAAAACAAAAAATAAATATTTACAAGAATTAACGAAATAAAATCTGAAAATAAAAAATATAATAATATTAATAAAATAATAGCAATAATAAAGAAAAATGGCAAATTGCTAAAATCTGGAAAAATAAAAAATAAAAAGTAAAGAGAAATAAAAATAAAATAATAATAATAATAAAAAATAATAATAATAATTAAAAGGGGAAATTAAAGAACAAATCAAAATGATAAATAAATAGAAAAAATAAAAATAAAAAAGTTGAAAAAAGAAAATTGGAAAAAGAAATGAAAAATCAAATAACAAAGGGTACATAAAAGCTGAAAAATCAAAAATAGGGAACAAAAATTTTGAAATCAAGGGGGTTGGCTTTTGGCTCCTGGAAAGGGGGTGGCTTTTGGTCCTTTGAAAGAACTTGGCCCTTGCCAAGAGAGAAGGGGCTGACTTTTGACTCTTTGAAACAACTTGACCCTTGCCAAGAAGGAGAGGTATCTATATATACCTACAAACAGGAAAAGAGGGGGTTCTTTTTTCCTTCTTGATATTTTTTGGGAAGAAATCGGGGACCAACGCAGAGAGGAGGAGCACTTGGAGGGAGGGGATTTTCATAATTTTTGAAGGGAGTACCTAGGAGACTCTCTACCTTTGCCTTCAAACCAGTTCTTCATCACCTTCCAATCGAGGTTAGATCCTACCTTTATTCTGCTTAAGTTTCTTGCTTCTTCTCGGATTTCCGAGCTCATTTTCGTCTCTGGTTTTTGTTTTCATTTTTGATCGGTCAAATGATCTCCGATTTCGATGATTTTTGTTGTGTTCTCTTTTATTTCTATCTAGTTTCTGAAATGATATTATTTGTCTAATTTGGATCTGAAATTAAATTTTAATCGCCTGATTACCGAAGCATGTTCATCTTGGTTTACAAATTAACCTAGCTTGTTTGATTTGTACATAACTTGCTCATTTCTGATTGGATTTATGTCAAACTTGTTTTGTTTGATTCCTACAATCCATATCTTTCAATTGATGGGTTTTTATTTTTCATATCTACGAAAAATTATTTTCGAAAAATTCTGAGATTTGAATTTAAATTTTGGTGCCAAAATCTTGTGTGTTCTTGAGGTTGATCTTTTTTTTATTTTTTTGTTTTGTTTTTAATTGGTCAAATGATCTCTGATTTTGGTGATATTTGTTGTGTTCTCTTTTTCATTCTCTCTAGTTTCTGGAATGATATTATTTGTCTAATTTGGATCTGAAATTAAATTTATATCGCTTGATTACTGAAGCATGTTCTCAATTCTTTTTCTTAATTTCAAATCATGTCAAGTTTATGTTAAATCGAGTCCAATACTTCCCCAAATTTCAAAAAGAAATTATTTCTTTCCAAAAATCAAATTCTTTGTCTAATAGCCAAAATAAATTCTCCTTTTAGACCCTTTTCTGTAAAATAAAATTCTTTTTTTTTCAAATATTTTGAGATTCTTAGTCTCAAGCAACGGGCTCTAAACGAGGAACTAGGGGTTCACCTGCTGTTCAACGTTTAACAGTCTGTAATGGCCCCCGTGCTGCGGTAGCCGCCTCGGGTCTTGTGCATGAGTGGACTAAAGGTCCTTTCAAAAATAAAAAGCTTTTTTTCAGATGTTTTGGGCTCCTTGGTCTCACACAATGGGCTCTAAACGAGGAACTGGCGGTTCACCTGCTGTTCAACGTTTAACAGTCTGTATAGGCCCCCGTGCTGCCATAGCCGCCTCGGGTCTTGTGCATGAGTGGACTAAAGGTCCTTTAAAAAAAAAGCTCTTTTTCAAATATTTTGGGATCCTTGGTCTCACGCAACGGGCTCTAAATGAGGAACTGACGGTTCACCTGTTGTTCAACGTTTAACAGTCTGTATAGGCCCTCGTGCTGCCGTAGCTGCCTCGGACCTTGTGCATGAGTGGACTAAAGGTCCTTTCAAAAAATGAAAATCTTCTCAAAATATCATTTGTCCTTTGAATACCTCTAAAGGTCAAGCCTTTACAAACCAGAACTACGTAAGCCTTGAGTTTTCCGTTGCACCGAGGAATACGTAGGAGCAAGATCAAGTCCTGTCAGGCTAACCTCCATCAAGCTATTTATTTTCAAATTAATTAAGGGATCAAACAATTTTTCAATAATCACACACTCAATTTAAGGGTACCGTTCTTCGGAATGGGCAAGTGGGGTGCCTAACACCTTCCCCATTCATAACCGACTCCTGAACCTAAATCTAATCCCCGAGTTAGGGTTTTTCCAAATCTTTTTCCATTAAATAAAAATTTGGTGGCAACTCCACATTAATCAAAATAAATTCATTTTCAAAATTTTAGCGAGTTCGTCGTCTCGTCGCAATTTTAACTGATTTTAGGCTCTAGAAGCGTACTTATTTACCCCCTGGTCAAGGGTTTTTATCGCACTAATTCCTTAGGCAAAGTGGACTTATGAAGTGAATTGATGGAACCATTTGCTTGTTCAGGTCTACCAAATTTTTGACGGACTTAAGTTCGGCTAATCAACGCATACAGCAAGTAACATTATCCACTTCTCAATTTCCTTCCTAGGCTACAAAGAAGCTAAATGGCTGAATCGGTCATGGAAATATGGAGCATGCCGTTCTGCAAAGTGAAAAGGATTTAGGCTCAGTGCAAATTGTTAGAATTGTAACTGAATCATGTGTTCACATAAGCATATCCCAGATTTTAGGCATGAATTATACAGCAATCGCTACACCAATGATCAGCAAGAAAGCAATACGCAATGGTATCATTTAGAACATTTCATTCATGATTAGCAAAATGACCACGAGAAGGAAGAATAGCACAGGTAAAAGGCACATAAATCAAATAATGAACTAGGCCAAATCACCCAAATCAGATGAACAGAATCATCTTCACTAGAAGTTAGGTAACATAGCAGAGTTAACTTGTTCGATTGGTTAACTGAGGAAAATCAACAGCTACTTGCTCAATCTATCTCGTCACCAACATCGGATCTGAGTACTAGCTTAAAATCGAAGAGAAATCCACTCGAACTAATAGAATTCATGTAGACAAAGCAGAGCCTATATAATCAGCCCTTGGTTCAAGCCACTAACCTGGAGAAGGTGTAAATCAGAGCCTACAAAATCTCTTTCAATAGGCTAGAGTCAGTCCCTCTCACATCTGATTCTGTTATGGAGGTGTAGCTTTGGTGGTTCCGCTTTCTTGCCCTTCTCGTCGTGACTCCGGAGGTTCTTCACTTTCCCTTTCTCCTCAATGAGACCCTGAAAAAATAAGCCCCCCTTTTTATCCCTCTGTTTTTTTATACCTAGTTTTTTTAAATTTTTCAGTTTTCCCTTTTGTTTTTTCTCTTTTTTTCTTATTTTCCCGCCTGTTTTAATTTCCCCTTATTATTTTTATTTGATTTTCTATTCCCTTTTTTTATTTAATTTTATTTTAATTTTTCCTTTTACCTTTTATTTTTTTATTTTTTTTAAATTCTTTTTTTCTTTTAATTTTTTATTTATTTATACTTTTTTCTTTATTACTTTTCTTTTTCTTTTTAATTAGTTTCGATTATTATTATTTTTTATTATTATTTTATTTTTTTATATTTTTTATTATTATTAATTTTCCTTGACCTTTCTCTTCTTTATCTTTTACTCTTTCTTTTCTAATTAGCTATTAATTTAATCTTTTTTCTTTTTTTTTACTATTCTTTGGTTTTTTGCTTTTTTTTTCTTTTTTTTTTTCTTTCGTTTTGTTTATTTACTATTTAAATTATTTAATTAATTAATTTTGAAATAGGAGCCTTGGACATAATTGGGTGATTAGAGTTTGCCCTTCTTTACTCGTTTTCCTACCAGATAATGTGAGAAACGATTCTCTGAATTATCGTCGTAGGAAATGAGTAAAGACGTGAACACATTATGTCCGAGGCAGATTTTTTGAAGCAAGTCCGAGAGCGACACTAGAAGCCTTGAGCTTAAAGTGATACTCAAGGATGCCCGGAGGATGGCAGTTGAATGACCTTACCGGTTTCATGTGCCGATAAAGTTTAAATATGTAAGGCTTGCCGGTACAACCCAATTAGGCTGAGTGAGGTGAAAAGGGCCTGTTAGGACTAGCGCGGAATGCAATGGGATGGCTTGTTAGGACAAGCAAAATGAAATGAAAATGGCCTATTAAAAAAGGCAAAGCAGATGGAAATGGCCCGTTATGATAGGCTCAGTGGAGTGAAAAAGGCCTGTTTAAGGCAGGAAAGCATGCAAGAACAAAATGTAAGACATGTATAAGGAGGCCTGACAGCATAGGCCTAGGTATAGAAAACGAATTTGATGGTGGTCTAACACTATAAGCCTACATGCGGAAAAGAAGATCTGAACATGCTAGAATGTAAATTGGATGGCGGCCTGACACTATAGGCCAACATGAAAAAAAAGAAAGCTTGAAGGTGGCCTGACACCATAGGCCAAGAATGCAGAAATGTAAACTGGAGGGTGGCCTGACATCATAGGCCAAAAGGTGCAGAAATGTAAATTTGATGGTGGCCTGACACTATAGGCCGAAAATGCAGAAAGGAAAGCTTGAAGGAGGCCTGGCACTATAGGCCAAAACAGCATAAATGTAAACCTGAAGGAGGCCTGACACTATAGGCCAAAAGCAGAAAAGAAAATTTGAAGGAGGCCTAACAATATAGGCCAAAAGCATAAAAGAAAGTTTGGAGGAGGCCTGACACTATAGGCCAAAAAGCAGAAAAGAAAACTTAAGAGAGGCTTGACACTATAGGCCAAAAATGAAGAAATATAAATTTGAGGGAGGCCTGACATCATAGGCCAAGAATGCAGAAATGTAAATTTGATGAAAATCCCATTGTTGACGGGAAGATCCAAAAGAGAGCCTGCTGTTGTCAGGATAAATGAAAATTTAAACATGTTTGACGTCCTGCTTGACAAGAACATGCAAATGGGATCCTGTTTGACAAGATGAATGCAGAAATTTAGACATGAAATCCTACTTGACAAGATGAATGCAAATGAGACCTGCTGGACAGGATAAGTGCGGAAATTTAGACATGAAATCCTGCTTGACAGGATGAGTGCAAATGAAATCCTGCTTGACAGGATGTATGCGGAAATTTAGACATGGAATCCT
The DNA here is from genome assembly GCA_037954105.1 of Canavalia gladiata. Taxonomy (NCBI): domain Eukaryota; kingdom Viridiplantae; phylum Streptophyta; class Magnoliopsida; order Fabales; family Fabaceae; genus Canavalia; species Canavalia gladiata. Next base: position 14,673,542 of record CM075662.1, on the reverse strand, counting down.
GCTTGACAGGATGAATGCAAATGAAATCCTGCTTGACAGGATAAATGCAAATGAAATCCCGCTTGATAGGATGAGTGGAGAAATTTAAAACATGAAATCCTGCTTGACAAGATGAGTGCAAAATTTTAAACATGGAATCCTGCTTGACAGGATGAATGCAAACGAAATCTTTCTTGACAGGATGAGTGCAGAAATTTAGACATGGAGTCCTGCTTGACAGGATGAATGCAAATGAAATCCTACTTGACAAGATGACTGCAGAAATTTAAACATGGAATCTTGCTTGACAGGATGAGTGCAGAAATTTAGACATGGAGTCCTGCTTGACAGGATGAGTGCAGAAATTTAAACATGGAATCCTGCTTGATAGGATGAATGCAAACGAAATCCCGCTTGACAGGATGAGTGCAGAAATTTAAACATGAAATCTTGCTTGACAGGATAAATGCAAATGAAATCTTGCTTGACAGGATGAGTGCAAAAATTTTAAATATGAAATCCTGCTTGGCAGAAGGTATGCGGAAATTTACACATGGAATCCTGCTTGACAGGATAAATGCAAATCAAATCCTGCTTGATAGGACGTATGCGGAAATTTAAACATGGAATCCTGCTTGACAGGATCAATGCGAGCCTGTTTAAGACAGGCGAAGTGGAAAATATTAAATTGAAGCTATGGGTTATGAGGACAGATAAAGGGGGAATGACCTGTTGAGATAGGTAGAATGGTAAATGGGATTTGATTGTGTTATTGGCAGGAAGGAATAGAAGGATCTGTGAAGACAGGTATACACTTTGAACTGAAAAGAAACCTGTTGAGGTAGGTAAGATGAAAGCGACCTGTTAGGACAGGTGAGTGAGTGATCTAAACTAATTTGAAAGAGTGGCCTGTGAAGACAGGTGATAGAATAGGAAGAGAAGGGACCTGTTAAGGCAGGTAACAGAGTGATCTAAGCTAACTTGATGACGGCCTGTGAAGACAAGCAAAGCCGGGATGACCTGTTAATGTAGGGGAAGGCAAATGAAAGCTACCTGTTAAGGCATGCGAGAGAGTAATTAGTTGTTTTGAACAACATTACTCAACGATTTTTTATCTCGAATAAACTTGAATAGCTTGCTGATTCTGCCTTGAACTCTAGGGTTCTTTTAGCTTTTGATGATTGCTTCCTCATGAAGGAATACAAGCCCCAGTTTAAGTGACTTTTGGCCATCGAGGAATGCCTCGATTTGAAGGGGATTTTAGGTAAAGATCCTTGCCCCAATTTGAATTTTGAACTGGGCTATCCCATTTTGAACATTCGTGACAGGCGTTGGCCCCCAGTTTTAATATTTGATTTTTTAGAAATTAGGATTGCCCCAAATTATCTTTTCTGGGCGACCATTTGCTCTAGTTTGATTCTTGATTTCATCATTTTTTGGCAATTGAGAATTGCCCTCAATTTTAATTTTATGGGCAAATGTTTGCCCCAGTTTGGATCATTTTCTGGCAATCGAGAATTGCCCTCAATTTGAATTTTATGGGCAAACATTTGCCCCAGTTTGGATCATTTTCTGGCAATTGAGAATTGCCCTCAATTTGAATTTTATGGAAAAATGTTTGCCCCAGTTTTGGATTTCTTCTTGTAACTGAGGATCGCCTCCATTTGAATTTTCTGGGCAGGCGTTTGCCCCAATTTTCTTAACTTGAGGATTGCCTCAACTTGAACTTTCTGGGCAAGATTTTGCCCTAGTTTGATTTTAACTTGCTTTTTCTAGAAGTGAGAGTTGCCTCAATTTAGAATTTTCTGGGCAAGCGTTTGCCCCAGTTTAGAGATTAAATTATGATGGGTTTGGGTGATTGACACCCACTTTTCAGTGAAGATTTGAAATGATATGTACAATGCTTAAATGAATGCAAAAGAATGCAATATTTTGAATGATGCTTGGAATTGATTTTTTAATGGAATGGATGCCATGTGATGCATGCCATGAGATGATTGGAAAACTTTTGTTTAATTCTTGATTTTTGATTCGACTTCTCCCCCTTCCCCAACAACCTTATAGTTTATATAAGGAAAATCAAGATTTAAAATGAGCTAGATTGACCCTATCTTTTGACTTTTGGACCAATTTTGAATGTCCTTTCTAGGTCCTTGAGACCCAACACTGGTCAGCATTATCGCATGAGACACACTCCTCCTTTCTTGAGTGGCATCGTGATTTGCAGGAGGATGACTTTATGGGAGCGATCATGCCCTGTTGCCAAGGTTGAGGAATCATCCAACTCGTCGTGACTTTTTCAAAATTAATCTTTTTATCTTTTACAGTTTTCACATCTCTTTTAGCATGTGTACCTTTGAGGTATGTAAAAGTGCTTTTGAATGGTTTAGTGGGAGAAGGTAGTATATTTGAAAGGGCGAAGATTGTTGATTTGATTGCCCTAATGGCATTTTTGATGGAAAATGTTAATTCAAACAAATGGCAAAGTTTTGCCCCAGTTTTAGAAGGATGGAGAGGTAGATCTGATTGCCCAAATGGCACTTTTGGTGAAGCATGCCAATGCTGCTTTTCATAATCTCGATTGCCAAATTAACCAAACTCGAGAAATGGAAAAAATTTTGCCCCAGTTTTTAGGAGTTGTGAGGAGCAGAAGCATTTGAATTGTGCTCGGATTCTTGATTGACCTTGAATTTTGTCTAGGTAGTTTTGGGGTTTTCAACCCAGCATGCCTTCTGTTTGCCCTGATTTTTCCTAGACTGCCCTTACGGGCTTTCAACCTAGCGAGCTCTTGATCCAGTGCCCTAACTTTTGCCTAGGTCACCTTTGAGGATTTTGACCTAGCGGGCTTTTGTTTGTGTGAGGACTTTTGCCTAGGTCACCTTTGAGGTTTTCGACCTAGCAGGCTCTTGTTTGTGTGCCCTAACTTTTTCCTAGGTCACTTTTGAGGTTTTCGACCTAACGGGCTCTTGTTTGTGTGCCCTAACTTTTACCTAGGTTACCTTTGAGGTTTTTGACCTAGCAGGCTTTTTTGTTTTGATCCTAATTTTTCCTGAATTGGTTCCGTAATTCAACCCAGCAAGACCTTTTCCGGATCATGACTTTGTCAATCATTATTTTGAATTTTGACCTTACTTTTGCTTGAATTATTTTGATTGTAATCCAACAGGTCTTTTCCTTTCTCTTTTTATTTGAAATTTTTGATCCTGGTTTTGCCTGGATCATCTTTTTAATCCAGCGGGTTCCTTTTCCTTTTCTTGGATTTTGGACTTAATCCTTCATTGAGCCTTGCTTCGACTTCTTTGACTTTCAATTCAGCAGATCTGTTTTGTATCCCTAAATTTTTCCTGGATTCGAACTTTAGTCCAGCGAGATATTTATTGCTTTTTTGTTAGACCGAAGTGTTCTTTGGGGATCACAATGCAGGGTGTTTCAGAATCCCTGGTTAGATTTTATTTATTCTGCTTCCTCATTTAATTTTCTCTTTGAGTCTGATCAATAAGATGCTCAAAATTATTTATTACGGCAATGACATCTTCACCAATTGGTATTTATTTTTGGGTAAGGATAAGAAACAAGTTGAATGATAGAAAGAATGGTAAATTTTAAGAAGACAAGTCAATAAGGTAAAACACATGCTTAAGAAGTATGAAAAATGTAAATTTTGTATTTATTGAGATTTATTTACAAAAGATTGACTTTGAGAAGTATGACAGATCTTGGATGGTTTCCTCAATACAGGGCATCCTAGTGTGCTGCTTTGACTTGCTTCAGCTAGCTGCTGGATTCCCATAATTTGGCAATGGATTTTTTTGTGTTAGGAGCAAGCTTCCCAAAATCCATCCATTTCGCATCGATTAAGCTTTACATCTTACGCTTCAGTGCTACGCAATCCTCGGTAGAATGACCATTGAATCATGCATGGTAGTCGCATCTAGCATTTGGATTGTACCAATTAGGATATGGTGGCTCCTGTGGCTTCAAAGGGGAAAGAGCAATCAGTGAGTTTTGGATTAGGTGAGGTAGCAGCTCTGTATAGGAGATCAGAATAGGATCGAATTGGATAGGCTTTTTCTCCTTTTTCTGGCCTTTGTTAGGATTTTGGCTCATGGCTTGTGTTTGGGTCGTATATGGTGTAGGTGGTCGAACTTGTGTTGGATAGTTGTAAGTAGGAGGGTATGGTGTTTGGTAGGTGGTGGCAATGTAAGGATATGGTATGTAGGGTGTGTATGGTGGTGGTTGGTAACCAACTGGACCATAAGGTGCCCCTTGAGGAGTATATTGGCCTTGACCAGAAGCCACGTTGCAGGTCTCTCCTGTCTTCTTCTTTCCAAATCCATTGGAAGCATTGATTGCGCCTGTAGGCTTTTGCGCGATCTTTCCACGGCGCACGCCACCTTCAATCTTTTCTCCAATAATGATGACATCAGAAAAGCTAGAAGTTACATTGCCAATCATCTTGTCATAGAAAGGATTTTGGAGTGTGTCGACGAATGTGCTTACCATCTCTTTCTCAGATAGTGGAGGTTGTACTTGAGCAGTTAACTCCCTCCATCGTTGAGCGTACTGTTTGAAGGTCTCGTCCCCTTTTTTAGCCATATTTTGAAGTTGGGTTCGATCAGGGGCCATCTCTGTATTGTACTGATATTGTTTCATAAAGGAATCAGCTAGGTCTCTCCATGAACGGATATGGGTCCGCTCTAGCTGTGTATACCAGTTGGCAGCTGCCCCAGTTAAGCTGTCTTGAAAGAAATGGACAAGCAGCTTATCGTCGTGCATGCAGGGAGACATCTTCCTGCAGTACATGGCCAGATGGCTCTTCGGGCAGCTAATTCCTTGATATTTCTCAAATTCAAGAACCTTGAATTTTGGAGGGATGACCACATCTGGGACCAAGCATAGATCAGCTGCGTCCTTGGTTTCATAAGCGCTCCTTTCGATTGTCCGGATCCTATCCTCTAGGATTTTCCACTTCTCTGTATCCTCCTGGGAAGGATGGTTTGGGTATCCCTCAGGCATATGGTGGGGATGAGAAGATGGTATGTATACATGGTGAGGCCCTTGGGTGAACATAGGGTGCGTTCCCCCAACGGCTATTTGGTAAGCCTGTGAAGTGGTGTTTGGAGGCAGGTTATGTGTTTGGGTTTGTGTTTGAGCTTGTGTTTGGTTGTATGACGGTGCATGCCCATAAGGAAACCCATAATGAACCCTTTCGGTTTGTGGAGGTATGGTTAAGGGTGTCGGGTTTTGTGGATTGAAACCAGGAGGATATAACGGGTCAGTTGGTTCTCCCGGCAAGGATTCCGTTATATCCTTCTATTGCGACAATTGGATGGCCTCCATCAGCTTGGCCATCTACTCTTTCAAAGCCCTGACCTCATTTCTCAATTCCTCATTTTGTCTCTCTAGCTCATCCATGATTCCTGATTGGGATCTGGTCGTATAAGGATGTCGAAGAAGCTGTGTTTCTCCAACTTTCTCTTAAATTTAAGAATTTAATTTGGAGAAATCGTTTGAATACAAAAATCATGAATGTATGACTGTTGATGTAAGATGAATATGCAGTAAAATGATTTTTGAAATCTTTCTTTTTTGAAGATAAATTCATGAATGAATGTATGCGCAAACAATTTGGAATTTGAATTTTGAGTATTTGGAAATTTGATTATTAACAATTTCATGTTTTTATGCATCTTGGTATTTTTTATTTTGCTAGAGAACTTTTGGTTTTGTTTGAGAATGTTTTTAGTTCTACCAACAAATTTTCTAAAAACTATTTTTAGGTTTTCGAAATTTCTTTTCTTTCTTTTTGTATTTTTTTAAATTTTTTAGTATTTTCAAAAATTATTTTTCTAATTTTTCTTAGGAATTTTTATTTTTCTTGATTTTTCAAATTTTGGTTTTTTCTGGATTTCTTATTTGTTTTGATTTTTCTTTTCTTTTGCTTGATTTTTGTTTGTATTTCCCCCAATTTTCAGCTTCCTCTTCTTCCATCTTGGATGATTCTGTTCAAATAAATGTTTGTGCATTCATATGAACCATGTATCATGAAGGGGTATGTGCCTTGGGTGACCTATCCTAAGGGTCTAGGGCTTTTAATGCATGCACCTTTCAAAGGTGGTTAATAATCCTGGGGTGTAGAGGTCACTAGAGCAAGTTCCAGTCTGTAATGCTTGCCACAACAATAGAAAAAGCTACCAGTTATAGGGCATTACAGATAGGACACACTCTAGCTGGGATTTTCGTGATAGTCAAACAGGATGTAAGCCCCAAAGTGACACCACTAGATCCCTTTAGTCCTAGGCTTCGCTCAGACCCGGGTACAGGGCTCAGGCATATGCAAGGTATGAGGGCACACAATTTTGGGATACCTGCAATTGGGGAAATTGTACAGATATATATAGCAATTTATTGTTTGTTTATCCTAGGGTTATACAGAGAACAAACAAACATATAGATAAACAAACAAATAAGTGAATCATGCAATGAATAAATTGCGCAAATAAACAGAGAAGGGATCAATAATGGCACACTCAATTTGGACGGGCTTGACTCTCCAAAGTCCCCAGTGGAGTCGCCATCTGTCACAACCGTAATTCCGACAAGACGACAAACTCGCTAAAATTTTAAAAGGAATTTATTTGAATAATGTGGAGTTGCCACCAAATTTTTATTTAAGGGAAAAAGATTAGGAAAAAACTCTGACTTGAGGATGAGATTTAGGTTTGGGAGTCGGTTACGAATGGGGAAGGTGTTAGGCACCTCATTCGCCCGTCCTGAAGAACGGTACCCTTAAACTGAGTGTGTGATTATTTTAAAATGGTTTGATCCCTTTTAATTAGAGTGAAAATAAATACTTGAAGGAGGTTAGCCCGACAGGACTTGATCCTGCTCCTACGTATTCCCCAGTGCAATGGGAAACTCAAGGCTTACATAGTTCTGGTTAGATTTGAAGGCTTGACCTTCAAGAGGTGTTTGAATCGAAAATCAAATGCATTATTGTCTTCTTTGGAAATTTTTTTTAGGGTGCAATCCTGATCCACATATGCACAGGGCCCAAGACAACTACGGCTGCACTTGGACCCATACGGACCTCTAAACAACGAACAACAGAACTACCAGTTCGTTTTTAGGGCCCATTGCGTGAGGTTAAGGAAAGCAAAAATGAGATTTTTATTTTATTGAAAACAAAGGAAAGGAGGGGTAATCCCAATCCACATATGCACAGGGCCCAAGACAACTACGGCTGCACTTGGACCCATACGGACCTCTAAACAACGAACAACAGAAAAAGCTACCAGTTCGTTTTTAGGGCCCATTACGTGAGATTAAGGAAAGCAAAAATGAGATTTTTATTTTACTGAAAACAAAGGAAAGGAGGGGCAATCTCAATCCACATGTGCATAGGGCCCAAGACAACTATGTCTGCACTTGGACCCATACGGACCTCTAAACAACGAACAGCAGAAAAAGCTACCATTTCGATTTTAGGGCCAATTGCATGAGATTAAGGTAAGCAAAAAGATTTTTATTTAATCATTTTCTTGATTTGTAACTATGAAAGACGCGGGGGCTTAAGCAGGCTTTTGGGAAGTTTGGGGGTCAACATATGAATACGAAAAATTTGGAGGTCAAAATGTAAATATGAAAAGTTAAGGGGTCAAAGTGTAAATATAAGAAGTTGAGGGGCTAATTTACAATTTTGAAAAGTTGAGGGACTGATTTGTAATTTTGAAAAGTTGAGGGGCTAATTTTCAATTTTGAAAAGTGCAAGGGCCAAACTGTAATTACAGGAGATGAAAGGGCCTAATTGCAATTACTAGAAGTGCAAGGGCTCAATGTTAGTTTTGAGGAGTTAATGGGCTTAATTGCAATTTTTAGGGAAATTAGGGACCTGGGCACAATTTTACAGAGTATGGGGGCACAGTTGCAAATATGGGAAGTTTGAAGGGCCTTGAATGGGATTTGCTGATAGACCCTCTAGCTTCCAAGGTGAGTGGTTGTGCATGGCTTCATTATGGCTTGAACAGCTCGTCAGGCTTTGAGGAGGTGGCTGATCCGGCTCGTAGCTTGGGCGGTTTGAATGTGGCTTGGAGGAGGCTAACGTGGCTTGACGGCTAACTCACATGGCTCACATGGTCCACCTGGCTCGGTGCTGACGTGGCAAATGAAGGGTAAGGGATGAGGAAAGGAAATTCTACAATAAAATGGTGGAATGGGCGCAAGTGGGGTTTGAAGCTGCGCCTGGAGAGTCCAAGGACGCCCTTTACCACTAAGCCAGTCCTTTGGTTGTGTATTTAGCATTTCAAATTAATTTTAAAGGGTGCTTTGACCGAGAGCTGTGGTTTGCACAGGACTTGCTTACTTCGTTTCAGGAAGAACCTGGTTTGACTGAAGGGGTTCTTGCTTTTGTATAAATGAGTTCCACGCGCCAATTGGAGCCCGAGGTATGCGTTCTTGATCAGATTAGATACCATAGAGCCCATACCAATCTGAAGCGAACATTCCTTCATGCCAGGAGCTTCCAAGGGCTATGCAGATAGGGGTGAGGTAGAGGACCTCTGTATCCTTGTGTTCCCAGACATGCCAACTACAGCCTCTTGGCCTGTGGGGTTCTGCACACATCACTCGGTCATAGCTATGCTACGCTTTGGGGTTTTCTTAGACTTGCATGTGCACAGAGGCAGGATTTACGTGAAGACCTGGGAAGACTAGGATCCTCAAGGATGGTTGTTGCAAGGTCCCAAGACCTAGAACTATTGGCAGCAAGTCCCTGGAATCCTTGCTAAAGAGTACCCCGATGTAGACTCTAAGTCTCTAGGTCTTTAACAGCCATTGGTGTATGACTCTTGTTGCTTGGCTTGAGACCAATATAAGACCCTCACCTGCATGCAACACTTCATAGTCTTAACTGATTTTAGGCTCTAGAAGCGTACTTATTTACCCCCCTGGTCAAGGGTTTTTATCGCACTAATTCCTTAGGCAAAGTGGACTTATGAAGTAAATTGATGGAACAATTTGCTTGTTCAGGTCTACCAGATTTTTGATGGACTTAATTTTGGTTAATCAACGCATACAGCAAGCAACATTATCCACTTCTCAATTTTCTTCCTAGGCTACAAAGAAGCTAAATGGCTGAATCTGTCATGGAACTATGGAGCATGTCGTTCAGCAAAGTGAAAAGGATCTACGCTCAGTGCAAATTGTTAGAATTGTAACTGAATCATGTGTTCACATAAGCATATCCCAGATTTTAGGCATGAATTACATAGCAATCGCTACACCAATGATCTGCAAGAAAGCAATACGCAATGGTATCATTTAGAACATTTCATTCATGATTAGCAAAATGACCACGTGAAGGAAGAATAGCACAGGTAAAAGGCACATAAATCGAATAATGAACTAGGCCAAATCACCCAAATCAAATGAACAGAATCATCTTCACTAGAAGTTAGGTAACGTAGCAGAGTTAACTGGTTCGATTGGTTAACTAAGGAAAATCAACAGCTACTTGCTCAATCTATCTCGTCACCAACATCGGATCTGAGCATGAGCTTAAAATCGAAGAGAAATCCACTCGAACTGATAGAATTCATGCAGACAAAGCAGAGCCTATATAATCAACGCTTGGTTCAAGCCATTAACCTGGAGAAGGCCTAAATCAGACAAAATCTCTTTCAATAGGCTAGAGTCAGTCTCTCTCACATCTGATTCTGTTATGGAGGTGTAGCTTTGGTGGTTCCATTTTCTTACCCTTCTCCTCGTGACTCCGGAGGTTCTTCACTTTCCCTTTCTCCTCAACGAGACCCTGCAGAAAGAAGCCCCATTTCTGATCCTTTTCTTCTTCTTTTTTTATACCCAGTTTTTTTCAATTTTTTAGCTTCCCTTTTGTTTTAATTTCCCCATATTATTTTTATTTGATTTTCTATTCTGTTTTTTTTTTATTTTTTTTTATTTTAATTTTTCCTTTTACTTTTTATTTTCTTTTTTTTTAATTCTGTTTTTCTTTTAATTTTTTAATTTTTTTATTTATTTATAATTTTTTCTTTATTACTTTTCTTTTTCTTTTTCTTTTTAATTACTTTCTATTATTGTTATTTTTATTATTATTTTATTTTTTTATATTTTTTTTAATATTATTAATTTTCCTTAACCTTTCTCTTCTTTATCTTTTACTCTTTCTTTTCTAATTAGCTCTTAATTTAATCTTTTTTATTTTGTTTTTATTATTCTTTGGTTTTTTGCTTTTCTGTTCTTTTTCTTTCTTTTTGTTTATTTACTATTTAAATTATTCAATTAATTAATTTTGAAATAGGAGCCTTGAACATAATTGGGTGTTTACAATACAATGCACACTCAATCGAACGGGCTTGACTCTCTAATGTCCCCAGCGGAGTCGCCATCTGTCGCAACCGTAATTCCGACGAGACGACGAACTCGCTAAAATTTGAAAATATTTTATTTGGATTATGTGGATTCGCCACCAAATTTTTATTTAAGAGAAAATACTTGGAAAAACTCTAACTTGAGGAAGAAATTTAGGTTCGAGAGTCGGTTACGAGTGAGGAGGGTGTTAGGCATCCCACTTGCCCGTTCAGGAGAACGGTACCCTTAAACTGAGTGTGTGATTTTTGAAAACTTTTTGATCCCTTTACTTAGAGTGAAAATAAATAGATTGATGGAAAATAGTCTGACAGGACTTGATCCTGCTCCTACGTATTCCCCAGTGCAATGGGAAACTCAAGGCTTACGTAGTTCTCGTGTGTGAAGGCTTGACCTTCAGAGGTGCTTGAAAAGGAGCATTTGAAAATGAATGGTGCTCGAAGGCTTGATCTTCGGAGCTTGCTTGAAAATGACTAGAGTGTTTTGAAAATATTTTAAGGAGAATCCTTATTCCATATATGCACAGGATCCAAGACAACTACGGCTGCACTGGGATCCATACGAATCCCTAAGCATCGAACAGCAGAAAAAGCTACCAGTTCGTGCTTAGGGTTCATCGCGTTAGGCTAGGGGTTCCAAAATGAATTTTTTCTTGAAGTTATTTAAGTCCACATATGCATAGGGTCCAAGACAACTACGACTGCACTTGGGACCCATACGAATTCCTAAACATCGAACAGCAGAAAAAGCTACCAGTTCGTGCTTAGGGTTCATTGCGTGAGACCTACAATTAAAGAATGAAATTTTCCTTGAAATTATTTACAAAAATATTCTTAGTCCGTATATGCACAGGGTCCAAGATAACTACAGTTGAACTGGGACCCATATGAATTCCTAAAAATTGAACAGCAGAAAAAGCTACCAATTCGTGCTTAGAGTTCATCGTGTGAGACCTAGAATCGATGAATTTAATTGATTTAAAATAGAAGGAAGAAAATAATTGGGCTCGACAAAATGAATTCGATTCGAAATGAATTTGAATTTTTGAGATTTGATTTGAAATATACTTGATTGAAAATGAACTGGATTTAAACTTGAGAAAAAGATTTAAACTTGATTTGGATTTGAGAAAAGGAAAAAAAAATTAACCCAAGTTTTTATTAAAATTATTCTTAATTTTGGTTTAATTGGTATATCCCAATAAGGGAGCAATTGGTCTTGGACTGATTAAAAAACTCAAGCATAGCCCATTCGTGCATTTGTGCTGAGCCCATTTTGTGTGTACGGCCCAATTCGGACGTCCCCCATTTTGTGTGTACGGCCCAATTCGGACGTCCTAAAAAAACTGCTCAATTTGACCAATTTTGGGGTGCAATACAGCGCTGGTCTCAAATCCTGGCAACTTTCAAGTAAATTGACATGGCCCAATTGGTTTAGCCCACTTGATTATCGCCTATGGCTCTTGAACTTGTGGGATGTCCCACTTGATTATCGCCTATGGCTCTTGAACTTGTGGGATGTTATAAATTTAGAAGAAACAACTCCTAATGAGACTCGAAGTTGGAACCAAGGAGTCGCACATGCGGAGGACTAACCATCAAGCCAAACTTTCATTTGGATTATTTTAAGGCCTTTGGTTAATTTTAAAGCGTGCTTCTGTAAACATGTGATGACCACTCGTATGTAAGCTATAGGGCTTAAATTCCTTTGCCTTTTTTGATAAGAATTCATGGGACCATGGCTTTTAACATTCTCTGATATTGCTTGCGTTCTTGCCATAATACTCACGTGCCCATGCATGGCCTTCCCTTTTTTATTCTCATGCAGTAGCTGAAACTTGGCCTTCTTTGTAACTCATGACAATAGGCTGAAGTTATATTACATGCGCTGCTTGCTTTAAGCCTTGGCTTTAACATATGCAGTGTTGTGTGGGGACCACATCAGGGCTTTCTCTTGAGTTTCAATACACATCGATTTATCTGGGGAATACGGCCTGATTAGCTCATTTTGGATCTCTAGAGACCAAAATATGTTTCAATTTAATGGGTTAGGAGAGCACATTTCTTCTCCATCAAACCTAATATAGGCAGCAAGTAACCCATTGATACTATAGTCGGGGCTATTGCTAACGCAGAAGTATATCTCAATGAATCTATCCTCTTAAAGAATCCCAATGGAGCAAAGGCCCACGCGGTCACCACAAGCATGGGAAGTCCATCAGCGCGGACCAAACAATCCTTTCAGTACCCCAAAATAATGACTTCCATTTGAAGACGTTCCAGACAATACGCTCCCGTGGTGATCATGTAGACAACAAGAAGGGCAAAGTTATTAATGAGAATGGGAATCTGAAGCAGTGGCTTCCCAGATCTTCCAAAGGTGTGATTCATGACCTCTCCATGAATGGCAGCCTTAGTAACTCTGCTGAACCCGAGAAGAATCTCCAAAGAGATGTTTATAAGAAAGGCCAGGAAGATGATGGCAGCAATACCCCCCTATGTAATTCAACAAGCCAGCTAACACCCATCCAGTAATGCCATGGTGCAGAACTGTACCCTGTTACTGTTTTTATGATTTGCTATTACTCTTTTACATAGCCTACGCGCACCACCTCCAGTAAAAGTGGTCATCCAATTCTCTGAAACCTGCAGTGGATCATCATGGAGCTTGTCCTTTGACGTACCATATGACTGCTTGCTTGAACACAGGGTTTGGACGCCTACTGATGTCTTGTACGAGAGTGTAGCTATCACAGGTCCGAGTACCGAATGCAGCATAGCCGTGATGCTGAGCCCAGTTTACATCCCATATGAGACACTAACATTCCTGGTTCAGAGACCAGTTCCTTGAGTGTTGATGTAGATGGGCCATAAAGATGAGTTACCGATGGGCACACCTGCAATATGCATGCCACCACTGCCTGTGATGATAGCATCATCAAAGAACACAAAACAGACACAGAAAATTGGAAGTTTAGGTATTCCTGCAAAAGGTTGAGCTTGAACTCTATACTGTTGCCTAGTTGTTCAATGTGTTCTTAGTTAACCATCATGCATGGGCCTCTATGTGAAAGGTTGATCTTGAGTTCAATGTAGTGTCATATCAGATATCCAGCAAACTGAGAATTCATTAGCATGCCGAATTCGCGGAACGGCCGTATCTTTTATTCACGACAATAATTCAAGCATGCTACACGTAGTAAGCCGCTACATTGAATATTATGCTTTGCTTAGAGAACGAACTCAAGAAACAACACTGCTGAACTTCCCACAATGCGGTCCTCTACACTGCCTTATTCTAATTAATTGTCTTAATATTAGAGCCATTGATTTGCGGGAACATGCAGCTCAAAACAGAGTCGTGGAGATGACGAAGTGAGGGAAGTGTTTAAGACCATTCAAATCAGCTTTATAGAATACGCTAATGAGTGAATTAAAATTTTCTATCCCCGGATTGTCTTCGTTGATTTCATCAGTTCAAACATTATTTGATCGGAGTCGTTTATCGTTAGTTAGAATATGTGTAAATTGCGGTCCTTGAGACTGATCTCCGAATTTAACTAAGGAATCCTTAATCTTGAGAATTCATCGGATTCAATCAAACAGAGCCAGCCATATTTTCATCAAACAGTGACGGCGTTCATGTAGAAGCAATCAATTCAACGCGTTCTCATAGAATTCCGTTAGAACTACTCGTTTACTTTTGCAGTTAATCTCTCTTTTTACCGAAATACTATCATGCACCATAAGAAATGACTACAACCACAGCAAGATCTTGGCGCAGAAATGATAGGAGAAGAATTTGGAATAACTAACCTGTACGAAGCTTACACCCGATGCAGTAAAGGTGCCTGCAATTTCTACACTTGGATCAATGGAAGTCGCTTTTCATTCATGAAATCTTGGGGTTTCAGTTTAGGGGAATTCCCCGCTTTGATCTTCTCCTTCTTTCCTCACCTAGGATATGCATGTGTTGATGAATCAATCTGCCATCTCCAAGAAGGTGCTTTCAAAATTCCAGCAAGATCCAGAGAATTCCAGGGAGCGGAGACGATTTCTTCTTTTCTGCTCCTGTGAGTGGATCTTCCTCTCCCCCCTTTAACAAAATATTTTCTTTTTTATACTCCCCTCTTTCAACAATTCCCGCCCCTATTCTTCTTTAGTTTCCTATTTCTTTAATTTTGTATTTTTATAATTTTGGGTTTTTGTTGTTTTTTTTTATATTTTATTTTTATTATTTTTCCGATTTTGTTTTTATTTATTTTTTATTTCCAGTTTCTTTATTTATTATTTTTGTCTTGATTTACATTTATTTATCATTTTTAAATTCTGTTTTCTCTCTTTTTCCTGCCTTTTCCAAAAATTTTATTTTTTATTTTCTGTTTTTATTATTTATATATATTTTTTCTTTTTTATCTTTTAAATGATTTTATATTTTTGGATTTTCTATTTTATTTTATTTTTATTATTTTTATTTTTTCTATATTTATATTTATTTATATATTTTTATCCTCTCTCTTTTTTTATATTCATTTCCTTTCTTTTTCTTATTTGAGTATTTGGAACTATATTTATTTGATTTTGTTTTGATTTTCATTTTTTAATTTGTTTTTTTTATTTTCTTTTTTCACTGCTATTTCTTTTCTTTCTTCTTTTCTTTTTTTTTTGTTCCCTTTTTTCTTTCCTGCTTTCTATTCATCTTGTTTTTGTGTTTTCTGTATTTCTGTTTTTCTATTTTTCTGCTTTCTGTTTATTATTTTTCTTGATTAATTTTAACGATTGGGGACCTCGAACATAAATGGATGTTTACAGAGTTCTCTTAAATAATATTATTCTTATTTTCTAATTGCTAACCTAATTAATAAAAGATAAAATATACAAGTAACCTAGTTGATAAAAGATAATACTAACATATGAAATACGTAACTAACCTAAAAGATTAAACTAACAAATAAATATAACTATTCAAAAGTATATCAATTCCAAGAAATTAGGTAACAACTTCAATCCTATCATTCCTTCCCCCTTGAAAGTACACCTTGTCTTCAAGGTGTAAGTTGGTATTAAGTATTCTCATGTTACATCTTATGATCCTATCATTCCTTCCCTCTCGAGGTACATCTTGTCCTCAAGGTGTAAGTTGTTATTGAGTTCTCTAGTGTTGTGTCTTACGATCGTATCATTCCTTCCCTCTTGAAGGTACATCTTATCCTCAAGGTGTAAGTTGACATTGGGAACTTTGGTGTTATACCTAATAATCCTATCATTTTTTCTTCCTTGAAACTACACCTTACCCTCAAGGTGTAAGTTGGAATAATGATGTTGTTGAATGATCTCATCATTCTTTATCCTATGAAGTTGCACCTTGTCCTTAAGTTTTATGTTGGAATAATGATGTTGCAAAACAATCCAATCATTTGTTTTCTCTTAAAGTTGCATGTTTCCTTAAGGTGTATGTTAGGATAATCGTGTTGTAGAATAATTTCACCATTTGTTCCTCCTTGAAGCTACACCTTGTCCTCAAGACATATGTCAAAATAATGATGTTGATAAACAATCTCATCATTTCTTCTCCCTTGAACTTGCATCTTGTCCTCCCATACAGTTCATACAGGACGTGAGAGGACAATCAGTTTGATCACAGTCTCATCCAAATTTAATTTAAGTGCTAGACGTGTATTAATTGTTTTATGGGTGATTCCTTGTTTAAGAAAGTAATGAGGGATCTTCTCATGTGTTTAATGTGATTTATTAATTGTCTCATTTTCATCATCATACTTGGTTATTCCAAAGTGCAGCATAGTTATAGTCTCATTCGAAATTAATTTGGCTAGTAGATGTTATGATAATATATCAATTGCGTTGTGGGTAATTCCTTGTTTAAATAAGTGATGAGGAGTCATCTCATCTATTTGATACGGTTTACTAATTGTTTCATTTTCATACTCGCAATTGGTTGTTTTAAAGTGTAGTACTAGATCCTCCATGAACAACTTTCATGTGATCTTTCTTTTCCTGTTTGCATGTGAGAACTAGCGCCATCATTGGTTGGCTTCACTGTCAAGATAGAATGAGGCTAAAAACATCTTTCTCGAGCTGTGAATGTCTTGGGCAAATATTGTTCTCGATCTAGCCAAATCTGAGATCCTCTCTAAAAAAACTTTGGAATTCCATTCAAATTGGGTTCTTGAGATACTTCATTTTTTCTTCTACATTTTGGTTTGTCCAGTTGTTCTGGACTAACAAGTCAGAATGAAAGCTTCCACTACTATTATCATAATTTGTAGGTTCTGATTACATTGATGATAATGACTATGCATTGATTTAGTGGACATCCTCTTGAGGATTTTGTCCATGAACTCATGTATTTTTCCCATAGAGATTTCCAAGATATCAAAATATTTTTTATTAGTCAATATATTGATGAGCGAAGTGTTGACCAACCTAACTTGGATGAAATATTAATATGATTACAACTTGACTCAGATAACAATTGATACGATCTTATAGTATCGAAATAATTCTCACAAAATAAACATAAGAGTTTAAGCAAATATTATTCGATATCTTTATATGACATATTAAATTCTCTTATATACTATTATTCTATTTTTTAATTACTAATCTAATTAATAAAAAAATAAAACTCAAATAAAATACAAACTAATTTAATTGATAAAAAATAAAATATAAAATTAACAGATAAAATACAAACTAACTTAATTAATAAAACATAAAATATGTAAATAACCTAAAAATATCTAATAAATAAATATTATTATTCAAAAATCTATCAATTTCAAAAAAATTATCTAACAATTTCAATCCTATCGTTATCACAAAGGAAAGAAAGAAATAAATCTTATATCGCATCGATTTTAAAGCATTACCAGAATTAAAATAATTAAACAAAACACTTGACCTTTCTGCAAAATTAAAGCCATGTGATGATTCCAAATAATCTCTAACCAAGAGGAAAGGTGATGCGGAACGCAAAGGGTAGAAGGAATCGGCACCGGCGTTGCGGAAACGGAACTAAGATGGAAGTTGATTTTTTGTTTTTTGGCAGGATATTCCCCTAAATAATTCTAGAATACCCCTTTAGGGTTGTATACTTCCCAACTCAATTATAAAGTAATGTGAAATTTCTATTATCAAAAGCCTAAAACAAATAAGTCTAAACAAAGAATCAAAATATTCTTAAATAATATTAGAAAAAATAATCCAATTTACATCAAAAGGTCTATTCTCTCATTAATTGTGATGAATAATATCAAAACGATGATATAAATTACAAAGAAGATCAAGAAACAGAAACATAGGTCCGCAGCGGTGAACTTTAGAGACTGATTTACAATTAGGTTCCCCGTTTATGCCTTTTGGACCACTCAGTTTCTTACGCAAAATGAGTCTCAATTTCAGCTCTGTCCCAATGTAATAGCAGAACCTAGCTGGGAAAAGATGAATAGAACACAGAGAGTTTCAAGAGCCTCAATTATCTCCTCAAGGATCAATCAGCAAAACTGAACTACCTACAACTGAGTCCCCCTCTCCTTATTTCTGCTAACTACTTAACCACTAGCCCACTTATTATTTAGGTTAGTTAAGTACTTTTACAGCAACGCCCTCAACTATCAATAACAGGGGTTGTGGTGCCCTACAACTCTCTTCCTTCTCCTCCCATAGACCCCGCCAATGGGAGCTCTATTCCTATCAGTGGTAGTTCAACTTTTATAGATCAGGTTTCTATTTCGTGAAATATGCATCGAGCAGATCCCAAAGCCTTTCTTCTTTTATCCAAAAATGCTGTCTGTATATCCGAGTGAAAGATAGTTTATTAATCAAATATTGTATTAAGAACTTTGGTTAATCCTTTTCGAACATTCCAGACATGTCTTAATAGCTCTTTCTGTCACTTGTGTTTTTCGAGAATTTCGATGATCGTGTTGAACTTGTGGTAATTAGATCTATGAATCTTGTGATCATTGTATCTTTTTTATTTGAGGTTGTTCTGATCCTCAATGGTCTTCATCAATCTTTTGAACTCAAGTCTTCCATTAATTTTGAGATTTCTGATAATCTCGTGTTTCTTATCTGCTGGAGCATTCTGATATCTTGTCTTCCGACCTTTCTGATCTTTTTTTCTAAGTCTTCTGAGTAAAAGAAACTCTTAAGACATTCTGATCAAACTTAGTTTTCTTGAGTTAAGTGTACTAATTGACTAAATTATTTACACGCTTAATCAGATTGTGATTGGTGAGTAAAGTTCATACATTAGTTAATGGCGTTTTCTAAAAGTTTGTTAGCGTCAAAGTCAATATATGATGAAGGGTTTCTTACACTTTGAACTTACACAGCTGATGCCAATTTATTCACTAAGAATTTAGTTAAACCATTTTGACAAAATGTTGATCTCAGCCGTCTATTTGGGAAGGGATTATGAAGTCTGTTATGAAATTGGCTTTTCTCTTTGGAATCCAACACTTCAAATATAGTTGCCCATTAATTTATCGAATTTTTGTAAATGAAATAAGTTTGCCATCAATAAGTGTATATTAAGAGAATAAATAGTTGGTTCATAGTTGATTAGAAGTTAGTTGATCCTTCACCTTGTAGGCACATTTGCGTTTCATTTGTAATCATTGTTCTCATTCCATCAATATAACAAATTCTTATCTCTTTTAATCCTCTCAACTTTCTCTCTTCTATTGGACTCTACTAAGTTTCTCAACACAAGTATCCACTTGGCAGTAAGTTCCTTTTTACTTATATATTAGTTTAAAATTTTCTTTGGGTGTCATTGCTACGCTTTTGACTGCAGTCCTATTTCATCTCTCTTTTTCATTGTATTGCCAAAGGTTTCGTGTCTATTAAGTTCACTGAATGATACGTTCAGCTTTACCAGACTATGCAATATCTCTAATCGTTAAATAAAATCTTTGGGTAGTTTAGAACATGCGTAGATGGTACTTGCTTGAGATTGAAATCGATGTATACTTTCCTCTTTTATTTGACATTTTACTGTTCTGTATTTGTATATCAAATACTATAATTACATGTTGTTTCCCTCCTACCATGACCTAAACATTTCTTAATTTCCCTTTTGGATCGTCTAATTTGTAATTACAAAAGAATAAGCAAAAGTTGTTTAAACTTCATTTCCTATATCAAAAGTACTCCTTGTGAAAGTCGAAGCGCGTAGTTGTCTTGTGGCTCAGCTCAAGAGAAAGCTTCTTCAGCTCCTTCGCCAACACCGGCATCCCGCAATAAAACACACCTGCAAGTTTTATGCATCATTTACTTGTCAATATTTTACTAATACTATGAAATAACCAAAAAATGGGTTGAGGTTTACAGCTGCACATCAAACTACTTGTCACCCTCCAAATCAAATCCGTACCTCTGCTCGTGCTTTGGATGCAGGGAGAGATGGTGTTTTTTGTAATTGACAACCATTTGTTTTAAATTTAATTATTGACACTTATCCTTGAGAATTATAAAATGATAATTCTAACTAAAGGAATAATTAACAGTTTAACTAGATAATGATATTCAAGCAGTGGTTTATACGTTACAATTTATTAACTTTTCCGAACAGTTCTCTGTTTTTGGTAATATTTCTTACATTTTATGTACTTGGATTGTCTCATTTGTGGAATTTTTAGCATGCACTATGTTTCCGGTTTTTAAGTTTCTGTGAACGTAAAATGCTAGAAAATTATTTGACAAGATATGGATTTCTTTCAGCACGATCTTTGGAGCACACAGACCATACTTTCTTGAAAGGTTGGCTCTACTTTATGCACAGTTTTGAATAATGTTACCTATACATAAAATTTTTACAGCAATGTCTATACAAGAAAGAGAAATAAGAAGAAAAGATAAAAAGAATTGTGTGATAAAATAGGTAATAAATAGAAAGATATAGAGAAGAAAAATGAATTTCTAGGTAGTAAAATTTTTTATATGAAAAATATTATTACACAATTTTAAACGGATCCTATCGCTCCCTCTTCATTTTTATTTCATAAAAATATTGATCTTTTTATATTTTAAGTATATTTAATTTATATTTTTTCTTAGCCCATCGCAGAGGACCTAGGCAGTGGTCCTCGTGTGAATCATAGCATAGGCAAGTTAATACCGGTTACTTGTACCAATACTTCAGGAAGAAAACGGAAAATCAAATATCCTTTCTGAGAAATGGTTCTGGACTTTGTAGCAAGTAATTTACCTACTGTAGAATAGGGATGTTTAGAGGCAATCTTGGTGAAAACTTCTCTCCAATTAGGCCTAGAAAAGTGTGTCCTTACCTGAAATAGGAAAGCAAAATAAAAAAGGTCATGTTCAGGTATGTGAATAATGTGAGCTAAAACAGTAAATATTAATTCCTTTTGTTCTCAACTTCAACTGCTGAAGATCTTACTCGAGTGCCTGATAGGATGTCAACACCATGTTTGGCATGGTTCAGTGCTTGGATCATGGTGATTAAGGTTGATCTCGCATCCCCCTCTTCATAGACACTTGTAAGATAGTTGTGAAGTTCAATTTGACCCTAACACAGAACGAGTACAGTTAATGAGTTGCTCAGTAAAGTATATTAGATAACTATACTTAAAGTGGAAAGTGGAGACTTATTTGTAAACATGGTATTTTACTTTGTGGTCCATCACTGCAACTTCATCCATTACTCCTTTAAACCATTCAAAAGATCCAGGTTCCCTGGTAACCCAGTAGAAATAAGCATTTGTAGTCCTTCGTGATCTCTTATTTCCTCCAGGCGTCAAATTTGAGGATGTGAAACTATTGAAACTCTCATCTGATCTGGTTGTTTCGGTGTTTGATTCCTGCACCTGACATTATAAAAGATAAAAACTGAAGGTAAAAGTTGAATCAGCTTTCTGAAAATGGAGCCAGAGTTGGGATAGTACCATTAGTTCATCCATTGTTCTAGTGTCATTGATAAGATCTCTCAGAATGCTAATGAAAGGAGTTGCTCCAATTCCCAGTCCTATGAGGAGCAATACATCAAAATTCTGATAATCTTGTGCTGGAGCACCATAAGGGCCATCAACAAGCAGCCTTGGCTGTCTGCATGTGTGTACCAAAATTCAACTTTGAATAATTTTATAATTGATTAATTTGCAAGTATGAAAAAGATATCTGGCTTATACTACTTACCCTCTTTGATCCATTTTAATTAGTTCACCAAATGTTGCACGGCAATTAACCGAAGGCAGTTTGTCTTTGTCGTCTTCGGTAAGAAGAAGCTTGAGTTCTTGGGTCCAGTCTCCAACTGTGCGAATGTGAACACTCAGGTACTCATCTCCTGGGGCAGAGGTAATGGAGAATGGGTGCCTAGAATATATGTCACGAGATTTTATTTAATTTGGATGTGTCCATATGTACACGATTGATGATAGAGTACCTGAGAATTAGAAGCAGACTCACCATTCAAAGGGAGAGATTTTTGGGCATTGTAAAAATATGTATTGTCCGCTTTTGTACTTAAATCCATTAGGCTTGGACATGATTAAGCTGAAGACATTTCCTGGTAGCACCGAAACCTGCTATGTCAAAGTTAGGAAATATATATGGAATAATGATTTTCTCATGTTATGTCATCCCTATTCTATATCTCGAGCTTTTAAGGGAGACGCAAAATACTTTCTTTACACTATTTGGATGTGGGTGAGCAAAAAGAGTGAAAGTCCATTCTCTCTGTTTTGTAGATTGGTTTGAGTTAACTCGCATTCATCTACTATGCTACTGAAGTCTTAAATAGATGTTTGTGTCACTTCTCCCTTTATCATCATTTCCTCGTTTATTGATTTATTTTAATTAGGATACACACTGGCTCGCCGATAATTAGTAGTAGATGAAATGAAGGGATCATGCATTGCGTGAAGTTGAATGCACACACTTTCCTTACATATCCCACAAGATAACCAATTACACTATCTAAGGGTATTCATTTCGTCCAATTCAAGCAGAATTAAATATACTCAAAATAATCAATCTTGTTATGGAGAGAAAACAGGGCAGAGAGACCAGTCGAAAATTTTCACCAAAGAAAAAAGGCTAGTCTTAAATTACTATTTACTCATTTGTAGTGTTTTTTCCCCTGGTGAATCCATCCACAACTAAAAATAGACAATAAAATATGGACTTGTTTATGTTACCTTTTGAATTTTTACTGTATAATGTGCCGATCTACGAGTGCGGAGAGTACGCTCTGCTACGTACAGCAACAGAGGAACAGAGATATACATCCATGTCTGAAATTAATAAGGGAAATAAAATTGCTTTCAACATTTTAAGTTGGGGTATATTCTTTAGACAAGCTTTCACTTTTCCCATTCTTAATGTAGATTGTAGTTAAAATCATTACCGTTTTCTGGTACCACCGATGTGTCAAATACAAGAATGTTCCATGGATGAGTAGCAGAACATAGACGAGACCAAGAAGGTGGTGTGAGTACCAGAATGCATTAAAGCCTGTCAATCTGTTAAAGGGTGGAGGAAGCTTGACAGCATTTCGGCGAAAGTGGTGAGTTGCTAGAGTGAAAGAGATGGCCATCAAAGTAACCATTGAGATTCCAGTTACGCCTTCAACTCCGGTCAGAAGTGTTTTGTATGTGGGTTTTTTGTTATTGAAATCCGAAGCTATAAGTGCAAATTTTTCAGGAGGTGAGTTCACTAGAAGGGGAAAATCACATGCCAGATGACTGCCTGCGTGAACAGTGACTCCAACGGCTATGGCAAATGCAATCATCTGTGAGAAAGACATTGGCAAAATCAAATTGTCAAAGAAATTACACCAGTTTGATTTAGGTCTTAATATTAAGAACATCCTAAAGAACTAGCAAAAAATAATTAGTCAGAATGATGATGATGGGAGAATTCTGGGCCTTTTCCTGTGTTAGAATTTAAGGAGCATTTAAAACAACATCCTACTCTTTGTATGCATTAAATGGTAAAAATAGTTAATGAGAAATTATTTCAAGGTCTGTGACTCTCAGCTAATTTCCACATAACATGCAGAAAATTACTTCCCTATATTGTTTTTTTAATATGAATTTGAAAATTTTGTCACATAATATACGTGGTCAAGATTATGGACATGTAGTAATCTCAGATCACACAATAATTTATCCTCCTTAATAACTAGAAATAAATCTTTCTAAACGAAAAAAATTCGCCAAAACAGTTTTTACCTTTCCCAACAGTCTCTTATATGTACAAAATCCTTATTTTAATACTACGCATGTTTATTGAGTTATGTACTAACTACGTTGAAACTTGGTATTTAGAATATGCTATTTTGAGTTGACACCTCTCTTACCTTGTGGAAATTGATATTGTCATCAAAGGGGACAAATTTTCTGGCTCTTGTGGAACGAAGCCATGTCAATGTGTTTCGACAAACTGGCAAGAGAATTAGAGCCATGTTGAGCTTCAGTGTCTCTGCTGCACCTTTGGCTACAGGTATGCAGTAGCTCATGACTTGGAAAGTTGATCTGTTTTTATACTGGTAAAATTTCCAAACAAATAGGCAAGCAATGGTAACCAGCCACAGTAACAAAACCCAACCCCTTCTCCAATATTCTAATGCAAGACATTGGAGTGTCCTGAAGAATCTTTGAATCTCATCCCTGGGCCTCAAACCGGTCATATTTTGACTCCAGTTTACGCTTGCGGTGCTGAGTTGTCTGCTGTAGTTCATGTAGCTATCCTTCTGTAGCAGCAACATTTCTAGCTGCCACAGCTGATTAAAAGACAAAAACTAAAACGATCAAGAAAGCGTAACGAATCTTATAAACTCAAAACAAATCTATTCTCTCCTAAACTTGGATGACACAAATCAGTAGCTAGTTTTTTTTACAAAAGTGTGATTAGTTGTTTTAAGTTTCAAATTATTCCCTTTTCATCCTTTTATAAACTACATTTAATTAAATTCACATTTCAATAAAAAAATAGTTAAATTTTTAAAATATTATAATTTATCAATTTATATATTTAATATCAATTTTAGTTTCATTATCAATATTTATTTTTGTTGATAGAAATCATTAAAAAAATGTGTTCTATAAAAAAGCAATCGATTGGAGGGAGTATTATCGTTTTTTCTCTCTCCTTTGCTCATTCTTACCTCGATATAACCCAGGTTTTCTGGATCTAATTCTTCCATTATTAACGCAGCGTATCCTTCAGCTTGTTCTTTAAGCTTTGATAACTTGTTTGCAGAAGCACTGAGCATTATGAGCTGTTGAATAACACGAAAACAGAGAATATGATCAAAACATAATATAATTAATTTAGCTTAAGGATATTACATCAACAAAAAGAAAAATAATAACTTAAATTCGTTCGCGCTCTTACTATTCAATATTTTTCTTCATGAATATGATAAATGATACTTTTACAGCTTATTTATACTAATATTTTAAAAAATATAAAATTCGATAAAAGATATAATTAAAAAAATAAAATAAAGGTGTTTGTATACTTTATTATGGAAATTTAAAATGGGAATAGCACATATCTATAAATATAAATATAATAACGTGCTTTTAATTTTAAGCAAAAGTTTTAGATAAAAAATTAACAGAAAATTAAATTTGTTAAATTTTAAAAGTTAAAAAATTAATAAATTTATAAATAAATTAAAAATCCAAGATTATATATAATTTAAATTAAAAATAAAAATATAATTAAATCTAATTTCAATTTAATTCGTGTGAAATTAAAGAAGGTAAGCTAGAATATAAACTTCTATTGTTTCCCTTAAAATGATAAGTCTCTAGAAGCTAACAAATTAGTATTTGTCTTTATATTCTTATTTACTTCCATTTACAAATTATATAATTAATTTATGAAGTTATTTTTATACGATAATCCATTAGGTTTTATTAATACATATAATTAAGTTACTTTGAAATTTCTTCGGAGCAATAATATTTCTAGATATAGGTTGTTAGCTTAGGTATCCACCGGTCACATCAAAATATGTGTTTAATTAAGTCAGCTTGACGTTTAACCTGTCATTCCTTAGTTACATAATCTGTACTATGTGTTTATCTCTTAAATCTTTTGCTTAAAGCGTATAAAATTTTACCTTTCTAATTAAGGTCATAAATAAATATAAGAGACCTTTTCTTTTCAACGAGGAAAACACTTGAATAAAATCACAATAACTAGCATTTAACAGGTAACCAATTCAAATGTAATCTCTCATTCCATCATTCCATTTCTCAATGGTCAATATCGAGGCTTGTTTTTAATTATTCAAGTGCATTCATTTTTTTAGTATCTTAAATCTTACCTCTTGTACTTCCTCCCTGGTAATTCTTCCATCTTCATTACTGTCTGCCCTGAAATAAATAGAATTATTAATTTAACATATAAAGAACAATGTCGAAATTCAAGTTTTTGTTCTCCCTAAAAGCCGCTGCACATAAGTGAAAGAATAATCGTATCGATGTTGCGGCCACATTTACACATAATTTATCCTAATCCAAGGATCTAAGTTAAAACTCGAGATATAGATTTTATATAAGAATTAATATCTCCTTAATTTTTAAGTCAATATTAAATTGACTCAAAATAATTTAACTTGATATTTTTCCATCAAATTCAGAAATGAAAATTTCAAAATTCATTAACTTACTGCCTTATGCGGGAATAAGCAAACGAATATATTGTTTCAATCACGACCATGCAAAATTATATTAATGACATAGTCAAATTCTATATACATGTGCATATAATGAGTGAAATAGTCGATGGTAGGTTGAAGTATAAGTAAAGCAGTACGTAGAAACGAGATTCCATTTTGTTTTTTCTTTTTCAGTGCAGTAATAGGAATTGGGGGATAAAGGTGGGATTTAGCGATGATAGGATTCTGCATCCTTTTTTTCCAGCACATATTCCCTAAGACCCTAACTCTACTATTTGAGCTGTCAAAGTTTGCTTAAATAAAATAATGTTTCTTGAACCAAAATTCACAATTTAAGTGATTTCTTTATGAATTTGGATTATCTCCTTTTTTACTCAACTATATATAGAACAAGTCCTCTAGCTAAATGGCTTTCTTAAAGTTCATTTTGTTCACATAAAAATATATGCGTAATACAGTACATTTATGTGTTTAAGCAAATTAATCTTAAAAGAAAAATAACAAAACTCATGTTACCAGGCTGTTGACTTTTTTCTCTTTTAAATATGAAGACTAGTTTTAAATTTTCTTATATTTTGTTCTTATAAATTTTTAATTATTAAATAAAAATATTAAATATTTTTTATTTTTAAGATAATAAATATATGATTTTTTTATTTAATACATTTATAAAGTAGTAGGAGGATTGGTAGAAAGATAATAAACCTCAAATATGAAATAAAAGACAAATACCGAGAAACATTTTTTCAACAAGATATACAAGTTATATCCGTGCAAAAGAGAAACAAAAACACTAATAAACTTACTGAAACTCGGTTACAAATTAAATATTGGATCACATATCTTAAATTTTAGACAATTTTTTTATCCATTTTTGTCATGAAACATTTAGGTTACAATAAAATTTTGTTCTGTTCATGTTTAATTTACACTCTAAATCAAAATAATGTTCGATTTAATTTCTTTACATACAATGCTTTTTATTGTCACTCCAGTAATTTCGTGTCGTATTAATATTGTCGGATTGATATAAAATTACTGTTAAATATAGAAACTAAATTAAAAATGACTAATATAAAAATATAATTTTTAGTCCTCATTCGTAATACTTATTCCTAATTTAATCCATGTTTTACAGTGTTATAATTCTAATAAATGGAGTTATAACACTAATGAACCATAATGACCAAACCATAAACAATTATATACCCAGTATATATTAAAATGTTTTCTATAAAAATAAATTTAAATAAATAACACACGTATAAAATAAATTATCCAAACATTTAATAAGCCTGAGTTCCTTCGGCCGGTCATGGGAAAAAGACATACAGTTTCTTAATGAATCTAAAGAAAATGCGTAACCCAAACACAGAAGGTGACGAAAAACTTACATGTCAAAGAAAATCTGAAGGCGAGCATCAAAGCTCTGGTCCGAAATTTGCAACCAGAATTGATGCAACTCTTCTTTGGTTATTTTACTCACTTTCGTTTCCTTCCTTCGAGCTAATGCATCAAATATGCACACTGCGAATTCTTTAGAATCCTCCATCCCTTTCATAACAATAAATTTAGCAAATTCATAATTATTTTACTAAAATTTATTTTGATCTTAATTTGAACATGCACCTCATTCAAAACCTAAACTATGTGTTCGATTATCTATTTAAATTATAAAATTATGTTACTATTTCATATGTGAGTAAGGTAAATTTCCATGTACAAAATTGCTTTCAAACTCCAAAAATTGTTTGGGAGAGGGTTTTTTATTATTAAATTAAGAAAATTATATATATTTATAATAATAAATAAATGTTTAATCCACTATATTTATATTAATCTTTTTTTTTTCTCTGTATCTTTTTATCTATGAGCAATTATCTATTGAGGAAGAGAGTATAAAATTTGTTTCTATTATCAGTTCATTTTAAATTCAAGAAAGCATTAATTATTTTATATATATATATATATATCATTATATTTATTAACCGTAATAATAAGAAAGATAAAAATAAAATTTATATATAAATAATAAGTTAAAAAAAGTAAATAAATTTCTTTAGAAAATCAACAATATTAGTTATATTTCTTAAGATTGGTACAATTTTTTTTTGTTTCTGTAAAACATGAACAACGAATTTAAATCTAGAAATTTGTGTATTTTTTTTTCATCTTTTTGGATAGATAAAAAGCAATGGTAAGAGTGTTATTTTATATTTTCTAGTTTAAAAATAATTAAATTAAAATTTATTTATTTAAAATAAAAAATTTATCTTCTTCTTTCTATTTTTTCAAAATAACAGGACTTAATTGTGCTTAAACATTTAATAATAGTTTCTAATCAAAATTAGAAATTTTCATTTTAATAACAAGTATAAACATTTTAATATCAATTGCAATCACAGTCGCCGTTATATGGTCCTCAAAATTCATGATCTTGCTAAAATTATAAAGAAGTGCGACAAGTGTAGTAATTGCGGTTCTCATGCTGTTTTGAAGTTTTCAAAAACCTTGATATGGTTTGGGACTAACTTAATTCCTTCTTAATGAGAGAGATAAAACTTAAATTTTAATTTAAAAAACACTTCCAATATTAAACTAAAGTTTTGTAGACATACCAATGCATTCACCGAAATCTTCTTTAGCGAGTAAGCCATCTTTGGCCAACAAGCTGAACATTTCTTCCACCTTTTTCCACAACTCGTCACTGGCTTCACCGGACTTGCTGATGAATCTCAAACCTTTCAACGCTCTCTGAGCACTCGATCTTGTCCGTTCAAGCTTCGCTCTCATTTTCCTCGCATTTCGCGCTGTCACCACCGGATCTTCTATGGTGGCAACGGTCTCCGACGACGATGCCGACGACATCGACCGCAGCCACGGAAACTTCCTCCGAATCCTCGACGTAATCGACAGGCTCCTCGCGACGGCGCCACTGCTTCCGTCGCCTGCGGCAGCGCTCGACGACGGAGAAGCGTTGGGAGCGGAATACGATGCTGGCGCGACGTTGCAGAGCACGACGGCGTCGTTTTCAAGCTCCAAGGTGATCTCAACGAGCTCCTTGTGATGGTTGCTCCGCAGGTCGTTGAGGAACACCGGCAACATGGCGCCGTAGGCATGTCCTTCGGCCGCCGCCGAAGAGGTTCCGATGTTTTCCGGCAAGTCCGATTCGCCGGTGCTGTACCTCCCAAACGACGATGTTCTCATCGAAAAGTCTCAGTCTGGAAGGCAATGCCGTTTGTTTGTTAAATTTTAAATTCTATTTTCTCTCTCTAGAACAAGAGAGAGGAAGAGGAATTAAGATTTGAGACTTAGAAGTTAAAGATGATGCAGAAAGAGAGAGAATGAGAAAATAGCTACAGACAGGGGTTTTGGTTCACACGTTTGGGCGTGAAGGTTTGTATTAAAAAGAAAGAAACGCAAAGGTTGGAAAACAAGACAAACACCTCTCAACGAATTTGCGCACACGATTTCAACGCCAATGTGGCTTTGCCGCACCTACGAGAGTAGTTGGGAAATGGGATCTACAATTTTCTGTTTTCTTTCTTACTCAAAAAACCAAAGAGCACACACCCCAGGTACTTTCTTTATATATTGCTTAATCCAGTTGTACGTCTTATAATAATTGGAGGAGTATCTTTGTGGCATTTTGTATTTTTTATTTTTATGCATACAAATATATCATCTCAATAACTTAGCTTAAACTTTTAATCATAAATATAGAATGCTGTATTTACGTCTTTATTAATAGTTTCTTCAAAGCCTTTGGTACTAGCTTCCTCCTTTACAGGTACTTTTTTTCTTAGAAAAATAAAAAACGAAAATGAACTGAAACATATTTACTTGAATTGACATTTATTACAAAATTGAGTCCCCAATAAAATGAATAATTTGCATTGCAAAACAGTTAATGGAAAAAAATAAGAAACTAAATTTTAACAAATTAACTATTTGCTGTGTATTTTTAAGATAAAATGTAATTACAACTATTGATTAAAAAAATAATGATCAACATTGTAATACAAAAATTATATATACCGATTTTTAATATATTTAATCATTTAAAATTCCTTTTTTCAATAGAGTCAAAACCATAAATCAAAGATATGCAAAATAAATTTTTAAAAAACTTTAATTTTTAGTGTATGTTGAAGGATATATAATAAAAAAATATTAAATAGTAAATTTTTAATAAAAATTGAAATATTTATATTGTCACTATATTGGATAAGTAAATTTTAATAAAAATTTATTTTATATATATAGTGTTTTTAAACAGGATAAAATCGAAGAAACTTTAGTAAAATGGGGCAGTTGAATTTTGGTTGCCATAATGGAGGCTAGTTCGTGAATGATGGATAGGGAACAGGTCAAGGTGTAAGGTAAGTGAAGGCGACCTAGAATGGGATTAACCGAAGTTAAAATAACGTAAGCAAATGGTCATGGAAAAGGAGGCTTGCATGTATCACAGATTAAAATATTCCCCTTTGCAAACAATGTGGATACCTCCAGCGATAGGGGCTGAACTATAAACTTTTTTTTTTGTTGTTAAAGGCTAATAATAGATTTTAAATATTTTACATCTCTCTTCTTTAATCACTCGTTGACATACATAAATCGGTTGTAACATCCAAATTCTTCTATTATCAAGTTCATGATGCTTCAATTGACGTTTTCATTTTCAATATTAAAAAATTATTTGATAAAATTTATACACGAACGTAAACATCTCATCAACGCAAATGTAGAATATATAATTGTGCGCAATACAAGAAGCTTTGTAAACTATTAATTGAATTTACTATTCAAATAATTTCAGTTTTCAGATTGCAATTTTAGCGCTTAAAAATATATGGTAATTTTTTCTAGTAACCTGCTGTAGGTCTAAAAATTTACTTATTTATGTCAATATTAAAATGAAAAAAAAATACATCCGCACAGTCTCTCACAATGGATGTATATTTTATTTTATCCAATTTTTTAAAATTTTGTAACGATTTTAATTGTTATCAAAATAAATTTTAAACTGCTACAAATATAAAAAAAATAAAAATAGAATGCATTTGGATATACTTAATGTCTAATATATGAATATCAAATCTTTATTAAAATTTTAAGTATATTGTAGTTTTGTTGTGGACCTTGACCATTTAGGATATTTATTGGTTTATGGAAAATCAATCACATTTTCTGTAATAAAATTGTAACTTTCTCTTGATCAAGTTCCAACGATTCAATGGCCATGTATCAAGGAAATAACTTTCCCTTGATTTCCGTCCTTATAAAAAGGATTCATAGGAATAAATGGAGGTCTGAGTAACTTTTAAAGATATGATTAATCTAATATTTTTATTTTTGTATGTTACATTTAGTTTATTTTAGTATTGAAATGTTTTATAAGTATGATCTCATTCTCTTACATTAACCCCATTCATAATAAAGAAGGAAGACTTTTGTGTTACTTGACCTTCCTAAAATCATGTAATAACAAGTTTCAATATCAACTTAATCTTTTATTAACTGATTTTAGTAATATTAATTACTGATTAATTAATGTTTTATTTTAAATCAGATTATTTGTTAAGCATTGGCTAATATTTTATTTTAATCTTTTTTTAAAAAGTAATTTATGTAAATTTTTAATTAAAATTTAATTTTTATTATTAATAATGTAAATATTCTTTATAATTTTATATATTTTTAACTTTTAATTTTAAAATTTTTATTCTGCCTTAATGAATTATATATTTTTCTGATAGATCATTTAAAATTTTTAAATTATATATGGGTATGTTCAAATTTTTAACTAAATTTAAAAATACTCATACGATATATCAACATATGAAATACTTCTCATGAGTGATATAATTTGAACCCTGAAGATATAATATTATCTGCGTGACGGGAATAAAGAAAGCAGAGTTGAAAGGAAACAAGTAACTAGTTAGTAAGAATAGGATACCATCCTTGATGTTTAATTAATTAGTTAAATAATAAATCAAACCGAGTTGTGTTGTTCGTGTTTCCCACTTCCCAAATCAAATTTTATCTAATAATTTAAACAGATTGATATCTGTCACACCTCAAGAATTCTTACCCATAGACAAATTTGTTAATTATCATTTTTATCTTCAATATGAGTATGATCATTGTTGCTTGAATTACACAAAATCGTCTGTGTTTTTTCTTGTTTTAATTAAATTTGAGATTGTAAAACACCAAAATGTATGTAGTACTGTATCAACCACCAGTAGTACTTCAGCCAAAAAGGAAAAAAAAGAAAAAGAGAAAAGAGTAGTACAACAACATTAACAAGATTTTGAGATTTTTGGTACTGGAAACCGCTATTGCCCACACATGCAATGAGCTATCTAGAACCATTGGCATATATATATATTAGCAAGCCTGCTACGGCAACATCAGCATGACCTTTATTATCTTCAAATATTTTATACTTTGATATCAAGTCAAGGAATTTAAAAGAAATTATTTAAAATTATTTAGGATGTGTTACTGAAAGATAAGTTAGCTAAAAATTATAAGTTAAAAAGATAATTTAAAATTTAAAATTAAAATCTATTGACTAAAATAAAGAATATTTAATAAAATTAGTTAATAAATATAATATAATAAATAAAAATATTATTATTAAATTAAATTTAAATATTATATTTTTAACTAATATTAAATTTTATTGTTTAAATTTAATTATTATATTGAAACAAAAATAATATTTTTAATTATTCTTATTTATATATATTTTTAGTAAAAAATATTATATAAATAAATTTATAATTATTTTGATGATTATATTAATTAAACATTTGATGATTTATTTATTTATTTATTTTATTATTTATGATGTATTTTTAATAAAAAATAATTTTAAATAAATAATTTTGGTTGAAATTAAAAATATTTACTTTTATTTTTTATAAATAATTATAAATAATATTTATATAAAAATCTTTATTTTATTTTTAAAAACTTATTATTAATAAAAAATATTTTATTATAAGTATTTAAATTTTTTTAAAATAATTAAATTGAATACTTATATTACTAAATAATTATATAAAAAATATTATTTTATAATAAATTAAGAATCATCAAAATATATTAAAGATAAAAATAAAATAATAAATTTTAACTATTAATTCAAATTTTAAAAATTACTAGAAATAATATTCATAAAAATGCTATTTATTTTATCTATTTAGAAAAATAGCTAATATGTAAAAAAAATCTTAAAATAATTATTTTATCTAATTAAAATATGTTGATAAATATATTACTTATTCTATCGCATTTTAAAAAAATTATAGAAAATTTATTATATAATAAGAGTTTTATTAATAAATATTTAATTATATTATTTGTAAACATCCCAAAATAGACCATGTATGAATATTTGAATATTATTTAATTATAAAATTATTTGATTACAATAAGGTGTAGATTAGACAATAGAATTGCTCATAAGTTAGTTTAGGTAA
This sequence comes from Canavalia gladiata, assembly GCA_037954105.1. Lineage (NCBI taxonomy): Eukaryota > Viridiplantae > Streptophyta > Magnoliopsida > Fabales > Fabaceae > Canavalia > Canavalia gladiata. The sequence continues at coordinate 14,640,006 of CM075662.1, read as the reverse complement.
GTTATTTTAAAATTAAGAATAACCAAGCTTGTAAGATTATAGTTGTTTGATTTGAATGTTGGGTTGGTTGGGTAACGAATTAGCGGGCAATAAGCTAGAATAATACGACTTCAATGATTTGTATATGAACTCATTTTTTTGAAAAAAAGAAGTAAATATTAGCATCCCAAAAATATAATGAATCCCTATCATAGATCTATAAGAATAGAAGAGATGAGAAGTGTTGTGTCCGTAAGGGTAAAGAAGGTGAGGAGTGTCTCATGCTCATTAGATCTAAGCATTTGACACCGGATTTGATATTGAGGAGATGACGGTAGCCAGAGATGAAACTGATTTCAAACATGAAGGCATCCAAACAAAGCATGGTGATGAGGAAAAGATAAGAGAGCAACGATAACGTTATCAGCAAAGAAAATATGAGAAAGGGAAATGAGAAGGCATCAATAGAAAAAAGGCAAGGGAGGGTGCCAGGGCGGCATGAAAATTGGAGAGTAAAACTTGGTCTGCCTCAAAAGATGGGAGAAGATGAGTAAAGTTTGAATGGAAAAGATAGAAATTTTGAAAGACAAGCAAGGGCGCGATAAACAAGAGTAGAGGGGCATAAAAAACAAGAGAAAGTTAGGTTAAAGAGTAGAGATTAGAGTTTCAATTTTTTTGGGTCAGGCCCAACGCGAAGGAAGAATGTATTAGTAATAATTGGGCAGGCGGGTTCGTTAGTATTGGGTAGTAAAAGTTAAACCCATCCCTGCCCGATATTACCCATTTTTAACTGTTTATTGTTATGTGTACAAAATTTTTACCACGGGAAACTGCACCTGTTGATATAGAAAAGGACATTTATAACCCTCAATATCATTCTCATTTCAACAATTCTTGAAAGAATAATTAAATCCTGATTTTTAAACTCGCTAAGAAAAATTTTTGTTTGAAAATATTTAAAATAAATATAAGAAGAAAAAAGAAACAAGAGCAGGAAATTTAAAGGTAAAAGAACACAAGCACAAATTCAATTATGAAAAGGTACAACACTTTGATTTCCCTTAAAATTTTATCCAATCTTATCTTAACCCCTCATGAATGATTTAACGGTCAATTGCTAACCATCTATTCTCATTCTATTATTACTCAATGATCATACAATAACAATATTTTTCCCCTTAAGTTACTATCCAATGATCATGAAAGGTATATAATTAAGAGAAGTATAAAGAACATTCAGACTTATTAAATTAATAACCAATTAGAAATCAAGGATTCCATTGACCTTCCAAAACTCTTAGATTCAATTTACTTTATAGTTTCATTAATTAGGTAATGGTACGATTTTCTATCCCCAATTAACTTAGAAATTAATACTTAACTGAGCACAATAAGAAAAATACAATTGAATAGAACAAAGTTGGCAATAGGATGTTGCAACTTGCATTGTGAAAAGTATCTGTTTCCAAGATAAGAATGGAATGAATACCAGAATGGTGTATCTCTAGAGTAGTGAGAAGTTTGTCCCTTGGATATTGGAGATTGACGTGGAAGGCCTAGGTGATGGTCTTTGGGGCTTAGAATGACGTGTTTCTAGGATAGTGAGAGACTTGTCCCCTTGGAGAGTGAGTGATGTGTCAAATGGTATGGCAGAACCTCCTTTTTATAGATGTGGATTAGGGTTTCAACTTGACCTATTTGCTCCCTCAGTTATTGTGACCATTCTAAGTCATATTGTAACATCGTAGGACTCATTGAGATGCCTCATGCGTTATTAATGCTGACGTGGTATTGTTGCATCATATACCTTATCTTTTTATGCTTCTTTTACTTTTTTTTTTCTTCAAAAACTTGCCTATCTGTGGATTCTCTGTTTTCGTGATCATTCCTACAAAAATAAAAAATTAAGTAAAATTACAATTAAATAATTATAAATTATATCATAATTATAACTAATTTTGTACAGATAAATCAACAAAATGATAATTTATTATTTATAATGAGCCAAAATATTCGATTTTACCCCATTCATCCCTTAACCGATATCGAACCTTTAGACTAGATGGGTTTGGACATTCCACAATTTTCTACCCTCCCTTACTAAATAGGCACTCTACAAAATATAAAGGATAAATTTATAGTTTCAATTAATATTTCACTAAATTTAATTGAAATATAATTAGAAGGTAAATAAATTTTATATTATTAATATTTTATTTAATTTTTGATAAAAGTATAATTAAAAATTATTATTTTATGTAATAATTATTTTAAAATTATGTTTATCATACTTTTTATTGATTGATAGAGCAAATTTTTTAAATATATTAAAATTGTAAAATGCTTTATATTCATTTAATTATTACTTATTATATAGTTAAAAATTATTAATTTTTAGAATAATTATTTTAAAAATAATATTTGTCATGAATTTTAATTGATTTATAATGTAAAAATTACATTAACAATATATAAAAATAAAATATATTTTATTATTAAACTTAAAATAAAAAAATAAAACATCGTCATATAATTATTTTTATTTTATTGTTACACTTTTAAAAATAAAAGAAACAAAACATCATCATATAATCATATAGTATCTTAATTTAAAATTTAAAAAAAAATTCTTTTTTTATTCCATTCTCTTCCTCATATATTTATAAAATTTTTACAAAACTAAAAAGTAATATACTATAACAAATTTTTACTTTAGATAACAATTTTTTACCAATCATTAAAAAATAATTTCAAATACAATTATTAAATAACAAATTTTTAACGATTAAAAATTTTCTTATCAATAACTATATAATTGTTCTTAAAATATAAAATAGACAAGTTTATAAAATATGAATATAGCTTTATCAACAATTATAAAAGTAATTTTTAAAATTTATATAATAGACAACTACTTTTTACATCATAATAAGTAATTAATATTAAAGATGTTCGATTATGAAAATAAATTTTATATTTTTAATATACAATAGTTAAAAGTCATTCCCGAAAACTAACAGGAAACAATATTTATTCATTTATTTAATTTCTATAATAATTGATAAAACTTGTTACCTATTTATATATTATAGACAAAGTTTTTTATTAATTTTTTAAATTTTTATAACAATAGATTAAAAAATTATTACCAATTTATATTTTATATACAAACCACAAATAAAGTTTCATCTTAAAAGATTGAAGAACAATTTTATAACTATTGAAATGTTGTCTCTATAAACTTAATTACACAATAATCATTTTTTTATATAATTTTTATAAAATAATATTTTATTTTAATATTTTTAATTCTTAAGAACATTGTAAAATTTATGATGAGATTAATGTTTGATTTTAATATATTTAATTTTTAAGTATATTTTAAAATTTATGATAAGATTAATTGTATTGATATATTTTATATCATTAAAATTTAAAAATTAATATTTTATCCAAAGTATTAGAGCACAAAAACTTCTAATTATAATTGTATTTAATAGTGGATAAGGCTACATTAACTTATTTTTTACTATATTAAGAAATAATTAAATTATTTAATGGCTAGTTCCAATAACACTTTCCCAATTTATTTGCAATTAACAAAATTAAAATTAAAATAATTAATTAAAATACAAGTAGCATCCTAAAATTTATGTAAAAGATAATATTTTATTATTTTTTCATAACATTAAATTTAAATAAAAATTTTAAAATTAATTTAATATTTAATAATATATATATATATATATAGTTTACTTATAGTAAGATAAAGGAAAAAGATAATTGTACCTTTATATTTAATATCTCTATTAATCTATCTTATTTATCTTTGATTAGGTAGTAAGAAGTATTTAAAATTTATAATTTATTTAAATTTTTTTTAAAAAATTTTTTAATAATTTTTTATGATATTTTAATAATTTATTTAATTTTAATAATTTATTTAAAGTAATGTTAACTTTTCACATAGGTTCTCTTTTAGTGATCTCTTGACTTATTAGGTTCCATTTTTAAGTTTTTATGATATGCTACATGCTCAATATTCATTCAAAATGATATGTACATATAACATCCAATTCATCTATTTAATATCAAATTATGGAACATATAAACATACACAATTTATCATACCATCCAAGAGGTCACACAATTTATTACATCACCCAAGAGAGTACATAAACATATTTACATATATAAAGACACACTCAACCATCACCATGATAAACAAGGCATTAATAGTTACACAAAGGTTCACTTTCTTTGTAAAAATATTCACTAAAGCATGGTCTTTAAATTTTGGACAACATGTATATTTCTTTTAAAATTTTCAAGTTGTCCTCATTCTTTGTGTTTTATGACAAATCTCTTATGTGAATTTAGTTCACTCATTCTTCTAGGTTGTCTTTCAACCTTTCCTTTTCTCAAAGATTTTTTTTGAAGTTTTTATCATATTTAACTTTATGGTGACCTAATGACCATTATGCCTCTTAAGTAGGCATGAATTTTGTTTTTAACTAATTTTAATCCTTCTTGATCAAATGATCCTTTTCTAATTCATCAAAATTTATGTTCATCTAAACCTTATAACTACTTTTGTTTTTCAAAATTTATTCCTATGAGAGATAAACACATAAGCTTTTCCCATTAAATTTTTATCATGTTTAATTGTTTCTCCTTTGGCCAAATATCTTTGTGAGCTTCAAAGAGATTGTTGTTCATATTTCTATGCCCTTGTGACCAATATGTTAAAATTAAATCTTATTAAGAGTGAAACTCTAGGTCTTTACTTAATAAACTACTTTAGTAATATTCTTATAAGTGTATGTCAAAGTTTTCATATCTTGTCTCCCTAAACTATGTCTGCTTACTCATACTTATCTTAAATCTCCTTAAACATTCAAACCAACCTACTTTTCTCATTTATCTAAGTGGTCGAACCACATCCCTTAGCCCTATGGTGTTGTGGTTTAATTGTTCTTCCCTTAGAAAGGTGATTTACTCTAGTTAGGATTTAAACTATTAATTAAGACCAACCTTAGAAATTCTTAGGAATTTTCTTCCTTGTTTAGTGTGTATGGTCGAATGCTCTTATTTCCACCTCTACTCTATAATTAATTTCTAACCACCTCCTTAAGCTTATTTAGATCCACTTTTAAATCCTAGTAATGTTTTAACTAGTTCTTACCAATTTTGTCCAACATGGCTAAATGGTACCCAATCATTAACCAAATCTCTTTCAAATTTAAAATTCATTCCTTAAATTTCTTTGGGCTCCACCTTACACCTTAATTGAAATTTTAGCTCAAGTTTCATTAATTAATTGAAAAGTGACCGAAAGCTCTAGGTGGCTAAAGTAAGGTTTCTTTTTCCTTAATTTGTTCTCTCTTGATCTTGGTGTTATGAATTTTAGTATGTTTTTACCCAAATAAACCAAAATGACCGAATGAGAACTTTATTAATTTCAAGTTCCTTTCAAATTTATAATTATATAGTTATACTTGATTAGGTTCCTCTTTATATCATAGTCAAAATTTTAAACTCAATATTCCCTAATTAACTAGGAAGTGGTTGAACACTCAAGTGATTTAAACAAGGGTTCTTTTTATATTTTCTTACCACATGACCTTGGTGTCATGAAGTTTAACACTTGGTTCATTATATTTCCTTAGATCCATTCTTAAATTGTTCTTTCTCCATAGCTTTGGTTATGGTCATGGAAGGTCTTAAGTGATTTATACAACTTTGAATCCAAGATTTCACCTTTACACTTAATAGTTTTTAAGTTCAAGTCCAAGTTTACGGATCCATCCCTTACTTTTGTCACTTTAAAACCTTTCTTATAAACTCTCAAATCTGTTCCAAACATATCAAAAATTAGTTTTAAAAAATTTTAACCAATTAAATTGCTCCTAAGGTTGCTAGAAACACTTTAACCCATCAAAACTTCTCTTTAGCTTTCAAAAATCATTAAAAAAATTTGATACTCATATTTAATCATCAAGGACAGTTTTGAACTCTAATAAATTCAAACAAAAAAGGATCCAAAGATCTTAGAGAGGGATCTACCAAGAAGAAGAAACAAAAACCATAAATACAAGATTTAAAGGTTACAAAAATATAAGCCAAAATGCTACTTGTTGAAGACTTTATGATGGGTTTTGGTGGGTAATTTTATGGATTATTTTATCCTCCTTTGGTGGTCCACACAAGATCTTCTAGTGGTGGAGATGAGATTTTGTGATTTTGTCTTGATTTAACTTAAACCTTGAAGTTAGAAGTTTAAACTTAGTGTATGATTTTGGATTTTTGGGGTAGATTAAGTTTAGAGAGGATTTAGAGAGTTTCTATAAGTGTTTAGAAGATGTATAATGAAGCAAATGAGCCCTCCTATGGTCATTATGGAATTTGGCCACTTAAGGGTAACTTGGAAATTTATTTCTCACTTAAGGATATTTTGGTACTTTTGCATGTAATTTTTATTTTCTAAAATAAATCTAAATATAAATAATTATTCTTTTAGAATTATATTAGTGTTAATTTTTCTAAATTTATCACTAATAAATATTAACCTATCCTAAGTATAGTTAATTTTAATTAAATAAGATTAATTTACTTTAATCGTGGTTAATTTTATCTCTCTTATTTATTATTTTTGTTTTATATTTAATGGAGTGATGACTCATATGGTGAGTCACCACCATATATCCCATATAGTAATTTCGTGCACAATGTATGGGATCCACTTTCTGACTTTTTTCTTCATATTTTCTTACCTTACTAGCCTTTCAAGGGTATTTTGGTAATTTTTCTCAATATTTCTTGGAAGGTTCCCAAATTACTTCTCCGATATTTCTAACACTTTTTGATTCGTTCCTGAATCATTCTAATGTCATTTTCTATTTTTTGGGAATAATTTAATCATTGTGAAAGACAACTTTCTCAGGCTGTTTCGGGCACTTTCTTATGACTTTTTTGCCCTTTCTTTGTCTCTATTATTCTCGCATGCATTTTCAATCATCCTTGTTTTATTCTAATTTCTTATAATGTATTTTACCCTTTATTTTAGTTTTTTCCTACACATTGGTTAGATTACCCTAGTGCAGGGGCATTTTCGTTATTTGTGCAGAATTTTCTAATTCCTCTTTCTTTTATTCTTATCTTTACTTTATTTCTTATTTGAAGGTATTTGTAGCCTAAAAAGTCAATTATGAGAATTTATGATTGTTACATAACTTTCACCCTTTAAAAAAAATTTTGTCCTAAAAAATTCATTACTTGCAAACAATTGCAGATAAACCTTCCTTATGTTTTCTTTAAGTTCCAAGTTTCCTCTCCCCCAAACTAGTCGCACCAAGGGTACCACCTTGATCCTCAGTTGTTTTTCTTTTCTATCTAAAATCTATATTGGCTCAAGAGTTATTATTAAGTCTTCCTTTAATTATATTATATTCGGCTAGGGATGGAAGTAGGCCGAGCCGAGCTAGGATTTGAATGTTCAAGTCTGACCTGTTTAAAAATTTTGAGGCCTGAGTCTGAGCCTGTTACCTGTTAAAGGTTTTTTTTTTTTTTGTCAAGGCCTGGCCTGATTTAAAACTTACAAGGCTTGCAAGTCTGTTTAAAAGCCTACATAACAAAAAGAAATTCAATAAATAGACTTAAAACCTATATAAATAATTGATTAAAAAGACTTGTAAACTTAAAACCTACAAGATAAAAATACCATTAAATAGGCCTAAAACATATATATATATATATATTAATATTATGTAAATTATATATAAAATAAATATTATACAAATATAATATATAAATATAAATAGGCCTTTGAATAGATTAAATAGGCTTTTTTATAAGCCTAGGCCTGACTTGTTTTTCTAAAAAGGCTTTTTAACAAGTTTGAACCTATCTATTTATTAAACGAGCCGAGCCAAAATGGACTTTAAACGAGCCGAGTCATAGGCTCTCGTCGGACGACCTTGTTCACTTCTATCCCTATATCCGACTCAATAAAGTGACTAGGATCAAGATTATATTTTTGTAGTTGAGACACATGAAAAACATCATGGAGATTTGCCAAATTTGGTGGAAGGTCCACTCGGTAAGAAACTAACTTGACACTTTTAAGGATTACATAAGGAGCTATAAATTTAGGACTTATTTTCTTGACTTTCATGACTCTTCATATATTAGTGGTAGGCAAAATCAACCGGAATACATGTTCTCTTTTAGAGAATTCTAGAGGTTTCCTTCTCTTGTTTGTGTAAATATTTTGTATGCTTTAAGAAACGAGAATCCTATCCTTAATCTTCCTAATCTGTTCGGTGGTTTGTCTAACTAGATCAGGGCCTAATATTTTTTGCTCCCTTGACTTGTGCCAGCACAGTGGAGACTGACACTTCCTACTGTATAGAGTTTCATAGGGCGTCATCCTTATGCTCATGGTAACTATTGGTGTAAGAAAATTCTATTAGGGGAATTGACTATCCCAACTCTCAAGTTGATTTACTACACAAGCTCTAAACATATCCTCTAAGGTCTGAATAGTCCTCTTGGATTGTCCATCCATTTGGGGATGATAGACTATATTTAAGCGTAACTTTTTCCCAAACGCCTTTTGTAAGGCTCCCTAAAATTTAGAGGTGAACCTGAGATCTCTATCAAACACTATGGAAGACATCGTTCCATGCAATCTCATAATCTTCTTAATGTATATCTGTGGTAATCATTCTAAGGGATAGGTAGCCTTAATGGGTAGAAAATAGGTAGACTTGGTCAATTGATCCATTATTACCCACGTTGCATCTAATCCACCTTAATTTCTTGGTAATCCTACCACAAATCTATAAAAATTTCTTCCCACTTTTATTCAAATATGTCTAAAGGTTGCAACAAGCATGTAGGTTTTTTATGTTTTATCTTTACTTGTTGACACACTAGGAATTTTTTAACAAACTCTACCATATCCCTTTTCATTTCTATCCATCAAAATTACTTCTTCAAATCTTGATGGCTCCTGGATGCACAGTAAAAGGGCTCTTATGGGCTTCTTCTAAAATTTTCCTACGTGGGTCTTCTATGGTAGGCACATAAATAGGCTCTTGATACCTCCACAAGCCATCTCGGTCTAAGGTTATTTTTCCCAACTTACTTTCTCTTATTATAGTGATCCACTTTTTGAACTTTGCATATTCTTCCTAAGCTTATTTTACTTTCCTTTTTAAATCACTAGTCACTCATAAGTGACTCAAGTTGATACTTCCTTCCCTCACGTATACTCCTAGGTTCATGTCTTTAAAACTCTTTATAAGTTTCATCTTTTTCACCATCAACTAGGGGCATGGAACATTTTTGTGCTCAATGCATCAGCTACCACAATGGCCTTTCCAGGGTAGTAGTTCAACCAAAATCATAATCGTTTTAAAACTTCATCCATTTGTGTTGTCTCATGTTTAATTCTTTCTGGTCAAACAAATACTTCAAACTCTTATCATCAGAAAATACCTCAAACCTTACACCATACAGATAATGCCTCCATATCTTAATGGCAAACACAACTATCGCTAGTTCTATGTCATGGATAGGATAGTTGGTTTCATGGGGTTTCAATTGTCTAGAGACATAAGCTACTATCTTTCTTTCTTGCATGAGCACACAACCTAAACCTCTACCTGAGACATCATAATAGACCTCAAAGGCTCCATTAGGATCTGGAAACACTAACATTGTGATCATAATCAACCCCTTTTTCAACTTTTGGAAATTTTCCTTATACTAAAGGGTCTATAGGAAAGGAGTATTCTTTCTAGTGAGCTAGATCAAGGATAGAGATATTTAAAAAAACCTTTGGATAAACCTACGGTAATACCCAATTAATCCTATAAAACTTCTTATTTCAATCACTGAGGTTGGTCTTTTCCACTCAGTAACAACCTCTATTTTATTAGGATCAACAGACACTCCTCCTTATAACATAGAATTTGTCGTCTTTTCCACTCAGTAACAACCTCTATTTTATTAGGATCAACAGACACTCCTCCTTATAACATAGAATTTGTCTTTGTAACCTCAAGATAAAAGAACTTAAAATTAAGATAATAACATTAAATGTATAACTAAGTTATATAATATCCCGAAAAGTATATATTCAAATCTAAGCACAGAGAAGAATGGAAAAATCAAGCCATTCTTGCAAGAATCTAATGAAATCCAATTTCATCTCCTTTCTTCAAACCTAGTCTATTCATAAAATATTTAATTCAACCATCAATGAATATTTAGCTCTTTGAACAAACCAAAACCTTGAAACAAGATTATGCATGGATTGGGTATCGATGTGCAAACCATAACTTTATTCCTTTTTAGTAATATCAAATGTATAATTAAGTTATTATAATAATAAAAAATTCAAATATAAGAATGAAGAAGAATAAAAAACTCAAAGCAATTCTTGTAATAATCTTACTGAAATGCAAGAGTTCATCTCTTTTTTCAAACCTTTTTATTCATAAAATCTTTAATCCAACTATCATTGAAGACGTACTTTTTGAAGAAACACAAAACTTGAAAATAAGATTGTGCATGGATTGGGTATTGATATTCCAAATTAAAACTTTGATTCCCTTTTTAGTGTCAGACTCTCCTTGGGCTTAAGGACCAAGTCTTTTACCAAATCATTGAGTAACAAAAATCTATGAAAGGCAATTTCTAAATTGGTTTTTCTTTCGTCTAATAGTTTTAGCATAATTATTTTAGGAAGAAACGTTTGTCAAGTTGAATCCTAAAAAGATAGATAAATGGCTATTGAGAATTACATTTTGTCTAATCCTTAAAGGTGAACAAAAAATGCCTACCTTAGTGACTAGAAACAACCTAAGAGCTTTGATCCATGAACAAAGCTTTGGATGCATTCCTAGAGAATGACTCAAATTTTTATTTTGATATCAAAAGTTAGAAAGAAACATAACTATATGTGAATCATGTTTAAGTTTTGTTACGTAAGTTAGGAAGATTCTTTTATCAAAGAGAAAATATGTGCAAAAAAAAGAATATTTCCAGGCTGTAATTATGATTCATTGATGTAGAAGTCTAGATTAAGATAATAGAAAATATGCTTCAATTAAGATTTCACCGGGTGAGAATGAAATTAAAAAAAAATTGAAAATATAAATTTAAAATTAAAAATTTTAAAATAAAAAACACGATCACTAAATAAAATAATATAACACAATAGATTACAATCAAATTTATCTACAAACTTCATTTTATAACTTTGTCATTGATAATTTGATAACTAAATAATAAAAATTATTATTTTTAATTACAATCACCAACGGTTAATATTTCAATTGAAATATTTAAAATTTCAAAATTTTATTATGAATTTTTTATTTTTATTGTAGTGTATAAATCTAACCTTATTTTTAATTATTATTTTTAATTGATAGTGTTTTTAAAATTTTATTTGATTCCTATTATATTTTATGGTTATTGATCTATTCATAAATTTTTAAAAATTTTTTTCTTTCAAATTATTTAAAACTTCATGTATAATCAAGATTCAATGTTCATCTTTAATAATTTTAATCAATAATTACAGGTTTAGCTTGATAAACCAAAACTATGTAATTACAAGTGTTTTTAATTATAAGTATTTAAAATTATTATTATTTTTTAGTTTTCAATTGTGTCTCCATATATTTTAAAATAATTAACAATATTTTTTCTTATTATTATACAGTCGGATCTTAAAATATAAGTAAAATTAATTTTTTTATTAGTTAAAGTTTTTTTATTATACATTTTAAAATACATTAAAAAAAATAAGCTTAAAATATCTTATAAAAAACTTAACATCACATTTTTAAGTATTTTTATCATTTAAAACAAATTATTTACATTAAAAAACATGACAATAAAAAATATTTAACTTGTTTCTAAATATTAAAGTTTTCTTAAAATAAGTTGTATTAATATCCTAATTCATCACTAATAAAGAAACCAACCACATCCTCTTAAAACAATTTAGAAAGATTATTTTTATTAAACTTGGTTTTAAATTTTATAAAAATTTTATTTTAATCCTTAACTCTAAAATGATAATTTATTTAGTGTGTGCTTTGGTATCCTTAAGGCTATCAAATCTCTTTCTATAAAGAATTAATGAAAAATTAATATGTGTTAAATATGGTTGTACACATTTAACGTGATCAAATATAACATGGTATAATGAAAATTTTGTAGTTAAGGTCAGAAATTTTCTACATTTTTTTAAAACATCCTTCTTGTAAAATATTTTATTTATGATTTTAAAAAAATTATTTTTATTTTATGTATTTTATTTTATTATTTTTTATTTAACTTTGATTTACGCATAATCATAATAAAAAAAATTCTTAAAAATTTATTTAGATCAGGAATTTTATAAAATTTTTTTATATCAATTAAACTTTATTACTTTTATTATAACTATTTCAAAAATCATTTTCATTGTAAATATTAATTGATTAATAATGTAAATTTTTGTATTAACGATTTATCAAAATCTAACTTTTAATATCGTAATTTAATATTTTATATCAATAAAATTATTTATTATATAAAAAGTACTAACATTATATTTTTACATAATTGATTAATTTTAAAGAATATATTAATTTTTAAAATTCAACAATAAAAAATCATTATTAACCTCTCTATAATTTTTAATATAATACATCATATTATAAAAATAAAATTATAATATTTATGTTAATATTTTAAAATTTATTAAAGGTTAATCTAACATAATATTGGATGTTATTAATTAAATATAAATTAAAAAAAATTATTTTACTTTTATAAAAATATTATTCTTACTTACATCTTTTAATCACTAGAGATTATTGATCAATTAAAATTTATGATGAGAATAATTTTTAAAATATTTATTATAAAAGTAATAAATTTTAATGATATAAACAATTTTTAAAAAAAATTTATGACTTAAAAAAGATTTAAATTTTTTTTACCATGTTCAGATGTAAACCAAAGTTAAATAAAAAATAATTAAATAAAATATATTAAATAAAAATAATTTTTTAAAATTATAAATAAAGTTTGTTAATTTTTAAAAATTAATAATTTTTTAAATTAATGAATTATAAAATCAGTATTCTAATTTTTAAAAATTAATCATTGTAAAAATATATTATTAGTATTTTCCATATAATATATAATTTTATTAATATGAAATATTAAAATATGATACTAAAAGTTAGATTTTGATAAATTTTGAATATAAATATTTACATTATTAATCAATTAAGATTTATGATGAGGATGATTTTTCAAATAGTTATTATAAAAATAATAAATTTTAATGATATAAACAAATTTTCTAAAAAAACATGATCTATATAATTTTTTTAAGATCTTTTTTTACTATGTTTAGGTGTAAACCAAAGTTAAATAAAAAATAGTAAAATAAAACATGTCAAAATAAAAATAATTTTTTAAAATTGTAAATAAATTTTGTTAATTTTTAAAAATTATATTTTTTAAATTAATCAATTATATAATCATTATTTTAATTTTTAAAAATTAATCAATTATATAAAAACATATTTTAAAAATATATTATTATTATTTTTTATATAATAAATAATTTTATTAATATAAAATATTGAAATATGATATTAAAAGTTAGAGTTTGATCAATTGTTAATATAAATATTTACAATTATAATCGATTAAAATTTATAATAAGAATAATTTTTGAATTAGTTATTATAAAAGTAATAAATTTTAATGATATAAATAAATTTATAAAAAGTCATGTTCTAAATAAATTATTTTTAAAATTTTTTTATCAAAAAAGATGTTAGGTTAAATAAAAAATAATAAAATAAAAATAATTTTTTTAAAATCATAGACAAAGCATTTTATAAAAAAGATATTTAACAAAATGTAAAATTTTTTTTATCTTAACCGTAAAATTTTTATGATATTATATTATATTTGATCACATTAAACGTAAACAATTATATTGGATATATGTTAATTTTTTATTGATCTTTTATAAAAAAAAATTTAATATTTTAAATTTACAAAGATAATGAAACACACACGAATTTATTTTAATTTTTTATATTTTATTTTTTACTCTTTACACTAAAGAAACTGAGAATAATTTATTAAATCAAGATTTTTTAAAATCAAATACTATAGGCGGTAGCGACGGACAGATACAATATTTGTAAAATAAGTGATTTGTAATTCATTTCATAAGAATTACACTAAATAAAATGGAAGAGAGAGACCGGTACACAATCAATCATTACTTAGTTTTTAATTTTAATAAGGTCATTAAAAATTTTGTCCGTACATCTAATGTTATTTTTTTGTTTCAGTTCCATAAAAAATTGTATTTTAATCCCTATACTACAAATTGTTTATGAATTGGTTTTTATTGTTTGTTGTACTTATAGTGGTGTTAGATTTGGTCTTATACTTGGTAAGGACTTTTGTTTTTGTCTCAATATAAAAAAAATAAACTTAATTTGATCCTTACATAAAAATTTAACATACCTTTATTTGTTTTTCGTTTTATATAAAAAAGAAAAAACTAATTCTGTTACAACTTCGATAAATATTGAAGATCAATTTGTATAGTTAAAATGTAAATTCTTCTACATAGAAACCCATACGAAAAAAATGAGTTATAATAACCAAATTTTTTATTTAACATTTTGGCGATTATATCTTTCGAGGGTAAATAATGAAAATTTAGGTTTGTAATCTTTTCACCCAATTCAGCTCTAATGTAACAAGTTAGAATTCGATTTATCCAAAATATGAAGTACATTTTAAGGAAAAAAAATATTCAAGAATTTTTACATTTAATTAAAATATTAATAATTGAAATTATGACAAAATGCGGGCATAGATACAATATATTATAAAATTAAAAAATATTATTCTTAATTATCCAATCTAGAATAATAACCCCGCATCCTTTTCACTCTAGAGAAATCAAATTTCAATGAACTAGATATTTTTATATCGTGAACCTCAAATAGTATATTGGACATTTTTATGTTAAAATATTTTCCAATTATTTGAGGGAAATTCGTTAAAGGGTCCTTGTCTTCTTATCTTCATTATCTTTTATAAATGGCAACTAATTAATAACCTGCTGAAAGAGCTGTCTCAAAGATAATATATAGGAGGAGGTTGGCTTCTCACAACTCTACCAATTTAATTTGACTTTGAATACATAAACCATTGTTTTCAACTATAATTTTTAGAAAGCCTTTGCTCCATTTCATCGACTAGAATACTAGTAATTAATTACTTTAAACACTCCTTTACCAATAAAATATATACAAGCTAGATAATAGTCCAGATTAGGTTCAACCCCTATCCCTTTCCCTTGCTTTTACCTCTGACAAACCATATCTGTCACCCATATATCATTAAATATTTACCTCCATTTTGGGAAAGTAAACTTTTTCCAACTTAAACATAATTAGATCCTTTCTTTCTCTTTTTTAGGGACTTTTTACCAAAGACACGCCATTCAAAATTGTTTTTGAACTTGCAATATATAACATTTTGAGGTTTATGTGCTGACGTTCTTGTTGAACGTGTCTCCTTTTTCATCGTCGATCTTGACGATTGACCCACTTTTTATATATGTTAACCAAAAGCTATCAATTATTCTTAGACAGCTTCATCAATTGAATGAATCTATAGCATAATAAAATCTTGTAACAAAATTTAGCCCAGCATTCTATAACAGATCAAGTTGGAGTTTCGAAAAGTATGAAAGGATATCTTAATATTAATTAGATATATACTAAGATTTAATAACAGCAATAAAATTGCAGCTTCTTTTGATATGTGTTGAAGAGTTATAATAAAAATTTAAAAATAATAATTTTTTATTTACAATTATAGTGTTTGATTTTATTTACATATCAGATTATATATTTTTGATGAAATTTATTGTATATAAATTTTTATTATATTCCCTGAAATATACATGGTAAAAACCAATAAAATTAATATAAATTATTTACTTTAAAGACATTTCTAAGACGTTTAACTAATTCATGGAAATATACAGTTTTATATATTAGGAACATGAGTTTTCCCTTTTACAATCTTTATATCGGATAATCTTATGGAAAATTGTGCCGTTATTATATATATATATATATATATATATATATATATATATATATATATATATATATATAAAAATAAAAGCTTCCTTATATAAGAATCGAGAATATACTATATGCAACAATCTCCAAAAATTATACAGTGTGGATAGAAGAGTTTACATTGTCAAAATATTTCAATTATTTTACTTAAAGCAACTCATATGATAAGTCTCGTGTAGGTAAATCCATGCATTAATTGGGTAAGGACCATAGCCGAGCTTGAAGCAAATTGATTGGTAGGCCAATTAATTTTATGAAGATACATTTTCTTTTTAATTTAGAAAACATATATATTTAACAAAAAATAATTTTATTTAAGTTAAAAATATTTATATATATTATGGTAGAATTAAATTTTTTAACAGTTTTTTTACACATAATTTAAAATTAAATTTTATTTAAAATAAATTAAATATATACCACTTAATTCAATTGTTTATTAGTATTTTATTAAAATATAAAACTGTAACATCCTAAAATGAAGTATGTTGTTATGTTTAAATAAATGAAGTATGTTGTTATGTTTAAATTGTAATCACGGTTTTATTATTAAACTATTTCTTCGTGATGTAGAATATTTAAAAAATTATTATTAGTGAAAATATAGTAATTTTTTTTTAAAATAGCTTGGTATAAAATATAAGTCTCGTTAAAATAACTATTATATCAAAAAATAAATAAGTGAACATCTTCATCTATGTTTAATTAATATATTATTTATATTTTTTTTATTGGTATTCTATTTCAAGTTATGACTAATACTGATATGTCATAAATCATACAAATTTTATTGTCATAAAGTGCATGTATATATATACTTAGTTAAGTTAAGGTATTTGTGTCTTTAAAGTAGCTACTGCTACCATATACAAGGTTTAGGGTTTTATATATATATATATATATATATATATATATATATATATATATATATATATATATATATATATATATATATTCACCATTTAACTTTGATACAAAGCTGCATACTATTTAATTAGAATACAATCATCTAGCTATATTATAAAATATACATTCTTTAATGAGATAGTTCCTACCAGCAATGCAACTGATATGATCTCGAGACTCCAACCATTTGAATTGTGTTGTTACTACACCTCCATCTCCACAAATGGAATTTTTAGAGTATGGAAAGACAATGATGGGAGAGAGGGTGAGAAACTAAGTTTCTCAACAAGATTTCACCCTAAAGTTAGTGACATAATTTTCATCCTAACCACTTCACTTTATTAGAAAACATGTCATGCATACAAGTTTATTTTTAATCTTTCAAAAAATTTAGTTGAAGTGGATTTTCTTTTACATAAAAAAGAACTAGTTTCTAATTAAGCATACAAGTTACATAAGTCACATAAATATTTGGGATCACATCATAGATATCATTTGACTATCATTTAATCTATGTCTTAACATAATTGTTTTCTTTTCTCTATCACTTTCTTAGTGATAATTTAAGACATAGGCATACAATACTACTTAGTCAAACAATATTTTTTCACTAACTTTGCTACTTTATCTTCTATTATTAGGATATGAGTTCATTCCTTGATAGTTGTTATTATAATAAATATTGAAGAACTGATGCTTCATAATAGAAGAATTTTTGGAAAACTTTTTTGTCTCCACCTAAGAAGGACCTTTCACCTTCTGAATATGCACATGACACATAAAGAGTAGTATGAACTTTTCATATAAGTTCTTTCTTTAATGATGTTTTAGTTAATTAGATTCTTTTTAAAATCTTTCACATAACATACATGCTCAAACAATCCAACCAATATGTCATGCACATTTAGTCTCTATTTATAAACTACTTTTACATTATCATCTATACATGAACATCACATAATACATTACTCTTTAAAAACTCAAGAGTATTATCCATACACTTTATATACATTTTTGTGTAATCACAAAACAATATAACAAGTTGGCATGCTATTTCTAAATAGAAACTAATTTTCTAATCAAGACTTTCTTAATTAAACTTGATGTTCTATCTTGGGCAGCATGTAAACTTACCCTCATAGCTTGTCCAACTTTCTTAATTTATAAGATTCATGATGAATAACTCATATGATCTTAGTCCATGCATCCATCTAAGTTGTCTTTCAACCTTTCCTTTTTTCAAAAATTATGTTCTTCTTAATATTTTTCATATAAGATTATAGTATATAAAATTTCTTCTCTAGTTGGCCAAATGACTTTTTAGTTGTTTACTCTTTGTGTTCCTTAAATTGAATGTCTTATGCATAACTTACTTAATTCAAGTTTAAGTGTTATAAGTTTTATACTTTTTGACTAATAACTTGCTAGTTAAGTGGAAATACTTTATACCCCTGATCTCCCCTCAGATGGAAGACTTTCATACTTAAAGTCATCAAATCCCCACAAATTCTTAACTATAGAACTTTCCATCCCATGTATTTTTGTTCCTTGGATGGCTGAGAACTCCATCTTCTCTCTTCCAACAAGATCCTCTATACATAATTTTTGAACTCTCCTACTCAACCACCAATATTAAAAAAGAGTTTGTTCATGTGGAGATTGATTGATTCCCTCTCTTAGTTTTACTTTCTTCCTTATTTATTTATTTTAGTTCCATAAGCATTTTCTTCGCTTCCTTATCATTTGCATTTAGTTTTACTCCTATTTCTTTACCAAGCCGAAGGATTTTATTGGCCTTCCTATTCAAAAGATCACTTTAATTTTATTATTATAGTGGATGATATTAGAATCAGATATAGATTGATTTGAAATCACTATAACACTTCCTTAAGATTGGATGGATTTCACCTTAGTTCCAACCTTACTCTTTCTTTCTTTTGTGGTTGTTCCTGACTTCTATTTCTTAGGCTTTAAGGTTTTTGTCAGGGTATCTTCAATTTTTCTTGGGTTTTTGTTGTGCCAGGCAAACCTTCCTCATTGTTGATAGAGATTCCTTCAGAGAGGGTAAGGGAACAGAAGAAAAAGAGATATTATGATAGATATCATTATTGGACGTTATGGATATATTTTTCAAAATTTTCGGAGTTTGGATAGGAAGTGGCTTGTTGGATTTCTCGAGCTAGCTAAGGTCATTAATTGCATTGACCCATGTATCTCAGCATTCTAATTTAGCTTTTGAATTTGAAAAACATAATTGATCATGAATATCCAGATTTTGTATATTTCAGAAAAGCAAATCTTCATCTATAATTTTCTCTCTGTATTCTGATGATAGTTCCAAATCTGATAGCCACTCTAAGGATTCTTCATTTGTGATGTTCAAATTAGATTTTCCACTATCCATATAACTCAGTTTGATTATTGGTGCCTAGAAATCTACACCTAACATAGACTCCTCTATTACTGAAATTGGATAAATATGGACATCAATTTTTACTTCGAGAATCCCATTAATAAGACATATAGAACTTGTATGGATGAGAATGCAGGTTACGTCTAGTCTTTGGTGGTATGTTGTAGGAGGGTCAACGTGTAGGTATCTTCCTTCTTTGTTTGCTACTAGTCTAAAAACTCCAAGGACCATGCATGTGTTGGAATTCCATGACATTAGATCCATGCAAAGCAATTGTTGAAATCTTCCTCTTTGGTCCATGGTTTAATTTCAACAAACCAAAGAGCAAAGGAATCCGCCAATTCTTATCTTAACATATGGAACTCCTCATCATCGTGGATCCTAATCAATACCTATGATCCTTCCATTGGTGTTATGGACAAAATAAAAATACCTTCTAGACAATGTTTAATACGGAGAGTGAGTATATCTTCGAGTTGGATCAATTCTCCCACGTAGCAAGACTTTCATTCTTTACAAGTCTCCTTTGGTACAATGAAATGCAAATCCTAATCCTTTGATGGTATTCTTTGTTGAGCTGGAGTCTTCTTCTGGGTGATTTGGTGATTGTTGCTTTGTCTTGCTAGGTTAAATTTGATTGGATGCTGTTTGTGACATGTCCTTTTTCTAGTGGTATTTGGACAAATTAACACGAAGTTTATAAGATCATATAATTTCATCCAAACTGATCTCTAGTTCCCTTTCATCTGCAACATTGATGAAGCATACAAAACCAAATTTTCATCCTCTTCTATTCTTTTTTGCTGATACATATATGCCCAAGACTTTCCCCTACTGTAAAAATAGATTCCTAAAGTTGTTCCTTCCATTCTTTTAAAAAATTGATGAAATAATATAAGGTGATATGTTTTTTTTTTATCTCTAACTCTTTTCCAATGTTGCTCCACACGAGGTTAGATGTCAAAGGTGTCTTCTCTTTAATTCCCATAAAAAATTGAAACCAATGTAATTTGTAAGGTCTTTTTAAAAATTTAAAATCATTTAAAATAATATAATTATATTTATATTCTATTTTAAAGATATTATAAAAAAACTATAACTATAAAAGTTTGTCAAAGAAGTAAAATGGGGATAAAAAGAAATTATGATAAAATAGTAAAGATAAAATTAAAATTAAAATAATAGACTAAAAATCTTATAAACTTAAATGCTATTTCAAGTAACATTTTGAGCAATATTGTCAAAAAACAAACAT
This sequence comes from Canavalia gladiata, assembly GCA_037954105.1. NCBI lineage: Eukaryota > Viridiplantae > Streptophyta > Magnoliopsida > Fabales > Fabaceae > Canavalia > Canavalia gladiata. Next base: position 14,619,248 of record CM075662.1, on the reverse strand, counting down.
TTTAAAAAATGATAAATAACTATCTTTAAACTTAATAATTTCTAAAATAAGTTACAGTTATTAAATAGATGTATTTTGAAAAAATTAGTATTTAAGCTAATTGAATAAGCTACTAGTTAATTTAAAATTTTACTTAAAATCATTCCAATTTGTAATATAAAATATATGTAGTGGTATAGAAAAATTAAAATGTTTAAAATTGAATTTATCATTCAACTGGTCAAAACACTTGTTCAAGAGTTAATGATTTAATTATGGTTAAACTATTATTAATTAAGTATTATTTTTTAAATATTTATATATATTATGCTAATAAATATAAAAACATATAATCATAAAATATATTAATACTATAATTTTATATTATTAAAAATTGAAATATTACATACATTTTAATTTTTAAAATTTTAATTATATATATAAAATTAAATAAAATATAACATAATTTTACTTTTTAAAATATAAAAATAGTATTATTTTATATATAAACCATTTTTAATGGTTTTATTGGTTTATTACCAATTTACCAATTTTTTATTAAAATAATTTTTAATTTAATTAGCTTAAAAAAATAGAATCAATTTTCAATTCAACTGATCTAACCAGCTGATTAAGTCTAGTTTTCATACCATTAATAATAATATTATTAAAAATTATATTTTTAAAAATATATTGTTTCATATGATTTAATCATGTATAACGGCAAGTAAATTAAATATTAAAATAATATAGTATAGGTTTAATTGTATTTTAGGTTCTTTTGTTTTGATGTATATGCAATTTTAATATCTCAAATTCTTTTTTAAAGATATTAACTTTTTATTTTTAAAATTTAGTAAATTTAGTCTTTTATTAATTTTTCAATTAAAATTTTTATATTATTTTTTTATTCAAAAATTAGGAAGAATTTATAATTGCCAGAACTTAAATCCTTTAAGATTTTTAGCTTCCAAAATTTTGATGAAGACATGAATTTAATTATAAGAACAAATTATTCTTTTTCAAGTAAATTGATATCGAAAAGATTTTTCAAAATAATTTATTGAATATTGAAAAATTAGGTATCTAAAAAATTTATTGAAGAAAAAATCTAAAGAATATTTTAGAAACCTATTGTTTGAAGTATCATAAGTGTTTAAGATAATATTTTTTGTAACAAACCCTCTTATAAAAGAAAATAACCTACGTTAAAAATGATTTGATAGTATAAAATTTTTTTAAAGTGCACTAGAAAGATTATACATAAATGGAAAAGTTATGTGTTACAATTATTATGTTCAAAACATAATCATGTGATCAGTATGAAAAGTTCTCCAAAAATAAAACCACATGCTCCAAGTATGATCATGCACTTATTAGAAACCAAAAGATATTCAAAATCTTAACTCTATGTTATAACTTTCTTTTATCTCTTAAATATAAACACAAAATTTAAAGATGACAAGCAAGATTCATTGAAATCACACAAAAGCATTGATGTATTCATTTTTTTTATTGTTCATAAACTAACATTTTGTTTGAATTATTTTAAAAAGAAAAGCTTCTCATCATCTCAAAATTTGTTGATGACATCTTTTTTGTCCCTTCTGTTTTTTGCATTAAATGAGAGTTGTTCAATAATACTTAGATTTTAAATTTAAAGATGTTTGTAAAGATTTGAAAGTTTTATCTCTACTATAAATATTTTTTTAATGAAATTCTTATTCAATATGATTGAGATTGGGTGTAACTCTTGATAAATGAGAATGAACCAATATATATATCTTAATGTTCTTATCTCTTTTGCTCTTTTCTTTTCATTTCAAAATTAATTGACTTATCTATAATATTTAGTTTACAAATTCAATTTTTAAAGTATCTTACAATTTTTTTAAATGTTTTCGAACATTTAAGATACCTAAGAAAACAAAATATCTAAGCTTGTTTTGTTTTTTGAAAATTGTCTTTCTGAAAAAGTTTGTGAAAATTTTTAACACATAATTTAATATATCTTTGTGTGTTTATATAGTTATTTTAATTATATTAGAACAAATAATGATTTTCAAAGTTTAGAAGTATCTTTTTTTAAAAAAAATTGAAAATTTTTATAAGATATGAAGATTAAAATGTAAATATAAAAAATATAATATTTTTTTTAGTTTTGGAAGAAATTTAATAGTTTAGTTAGTGAGTTTTGAGTATAAAATAATTTAAAAAATTTAATTTGTAAAAGATGAGAATTATAAAATTTTTGGTAAAAATATTAACAAGAAATTAAATTTTCTAAATTTTAAATATAGATGAACCAAAATTATTTAAGTAAAATTTGAAAGATAAAAGTTATTAGAGAAACAATTCAATCCATGTTATATTACTAATATAAATTTATAGTATTCATATTAATATAATTTAGATTTTATTAGATTAAAATAATTTATTGACAAATAATCTACTACTTAAAACTTTTATTTGTTAATGACTATCCTTTCTATTTTTTATTTTTATTTTTAAATTTATTATTTATCATTTTAAATGTTCAAAATAAAGTTTATTATTTTTCTTCATTATAGATTTTTTTTCAAAAATATTATTTGAAGAAAGAATTAAATTAGCAAGATAGATTAATAATATAATAAAAATAAATAATAATTTTAATATAAATAAAATATTAATTTTACTGTCTAAAATATATAAAATAATTTTAAATAATAAATAAAAATAAAAAAGATATCATTTATTTTGAAGTGAAATAAATATTTTGGTAACTTTTAGTATTAATTTTCTTACATTTTTCAATACTTAAATAAGAGAAGTATGTACTATTATCCGTAATTTTTCCTCATTATTGGCTTCTTGCATTTATCATCAAATAATTTTAAAGATGTGTTGTTTTCTCTTCTTTTATCATCAATGGAAATTGAATAATGAAAAAAAAAATTCTTTCCTTCACTTTGTTTGGATATTATGTTTAAATATTTAATTTTAATTTTAATTTTTTTAAGGCATGTTTAAGTGGACATAATCTAAAATAAATAAAATTTAATTAATAATATATTTTTATTTATTTATTTTTAAAGATAACATATAGATTTACAAATATAATTAATATATTTATTTATATTTTACAATATAAGCTTCATTATTTTTTCTCAATTATGATAACTACATATATAAAATATCTAAAAAGTTAAGTGAAAAATTAAGATCATAATTAAGAATATAGTAATTAAAATTTTATCTTCAACGTTCAAATAAAAAATATAGATAAAGGAAAGATTAAACTAATTTGTTTCATTATTTTTTCTCAATTATGATAACTACATATATAAAATATCTAAAATGTTAAGTGAAAAATTAAGATCATAATTAAGAATATAGTAATTAAAATTTTATCTTCAACGTTCAAATAAAAAATATAGATAAAGGAAAGATTAAACTAATTTGTTGGTACTTGTAGTTTTATTAAATTTTTGTTTAAGTTTTTATTACTTTAAAACTTGTTATTAAATTTTTATAATTTCAAAATTTTGTAATTAAATTTTCAATATCTAACATGGTTAAATATAAATAATTTAAAAAAATTTATTTGTTAAGTTATACTTATTTTTCAACTATTAATTAATAATTTTTAATATTTTATTATATTTAGAAATTTTTTTATATTTATTTTTGTTTAAATTTTCAATTCTACTTTTATTGACCTGTATAGGTGAGGCTAGTTTTTTTTTTCAACCCGTTGATAAGAAGATTATAGTTAAATTTATTTTTTCTTTCCTTCTTGTTGTATATTCTGGTAGAAGATGTGTTCTGGTTTTCATTTCTTTTGACATACACGATCTTATTATGATTATTTTAAATGTTTCTCTTATCATATAATTCAAGCTATATGCATATGTTTCCTATTATCTATATACATATGTTTCCTACTATCTATATACATATGTTTTCTACTATATGTTGCATACTAGCTATTAGGAAAGTAGACGTTGCATCGTGGAAGAACCATTCTCTGTAAAATTTCAGCAAACTTCTGGTACAACCTGATTCTGATTCAGGTATTACTCCCCAAGGTTACCGTAACAACATTCAAGGGACTGTGCACCCAAAAGATATATGTGCTAGACACTTAAGGAACTATGCACTTAGAACTATATGTGCTAGAGTCTCACACAATTTTGCCTAGAATTAGGAGGAGAAAAGTAGAAAATAAATAGATGATCTCAGAGATCTGTGTTGGATACTAAAAGTACATGTATAACATAGATAGGAAAGATGAGAAGTTGTATCCAACCAGAATATACTATAATGTTTAGTATTTCAATGTCCAATGGCTAGAAAATAATTGTTTGACGACTAATAAGTACACAATGGTCAAATATTCACTCTGCAACAATTAAATAATAATGGTACAACTACTAGAAAATAAAGGTCAATTAAAGGTGTAGAACAAATTGTTATTGCAAATTATTGTCGCTTACTGCTCATTTACAAATAATCCCCCACTAATGGTTTTGCAAGTGATAGAAAGGTTTTGGAAAAAGAAGGTTACTATTGTTCCTAAATGTTAATGTCTTGAAGATTGAATTAACATATAGTAAAATGAGATAAAAATTTTATCCTTTAAATGAATCACTCTTGAACTAATTTAAAGTAAGTTAAAATCCCACTACACATTATAACACTAAAGTAGAGACTCCATAATAAAGTTATGAATTAAGGTCATTCTCAGATAAATTACCTTGAGTCTCACATGAATATTTTAAAAGGATTATCCAACCTTTTAAAGAAGGTGACCTTTACCCTCTTTCTCACTTGTTTATTCACATGATTATCTTACAAACATTTAGTGCATCTCAAAAGCACATTTTAGATTTGCGAATAAATTTTACTTTATTATTCAAAAATACATTAAGTGCGTCACGAAAGCGCTAAGATACATTGAATGAATCTCAAAAGTACTATATTATAGATACATCAAGTGTTTCTCAGAAGCACCACCACTAAAGGTTATGTATCACTTTCAAAGATCTTATAGATATTTGTGCATCTCAAAAGCACCATTCTTAAGGGCTATATATCTATTTCAAAAGAGAATTACCCCATGACATAGGGATAGAACCATAATGCAAAAGAGTAATCATATGACTTATTTTGACCAACAATTGAATATCCCCTCTACTTTCCTCGCATTTAAGGCCTATTTTTCTCGATGAATCCAAAACCATTATCCTATTTAATCCTTTAGTAAGAGGATCAACAATATTTCTTTCCCTTTTTACATATTCAAGAGAAATTACACCATTCTTAATCAATTGTCTAACAATATTATGTCTAACATGTGTCTTTTTATTCCAATGTAAGCATTGTTGTTAGTTACTCCAATTGTTGCTTGTGAATCACAGTGTAGTGATACTATTGGTGTAGGTTTTCCTAGTATTTCCATTAGGAGACTTATTATCTATTTTGCCTTTTGACCTGCTAACTGAAGAACAATAAATTAGATTTCATAGTAGGTTGTGCTAAGCAAATTTATTTTACAAATTTCCAAGAAATAGTAAAACATATATACTAGTAGAGCTTACCTCATTGTTATCTAGTACCCAATTAGCATTACAAAATCCTTCTAAAGTTGAAGAAAATTTAGAAAAATAAAAGATTAAATTTATAGTACCCATTAAGTATTTTAGAAGATGAAACAAATCAAAAAAAATCCAATGTTCATCATTGGGATTATGAATATAACATCCTAATATGCTCACAACATATACAATATCAGGTATAATAAAATTCATTAGAAACATAACACTACCAATAATTTTTGCATACTTAGATTGAGATACACCATCATTTGTAATATTTGTTTTCAAGCACATAGTTGCATCATGGGGAGTTTTAGCAAACATTACATCAAAACTATTAATTTTTTTTAACAACTTCAATATAGTGTGATTGATTTAAAGAAAATTTATCTTTTGTCTTTCTTATTTTAATTTCTAGAATCATGTCAACTTCACCTAAATCTTTCATTTCGAATTTGGAACTTAAAAGAGACTTTATTTTATTTTTCACATTCAAACTAGTTCCAAATTTTAGCATATCATTCATGTATAAACATATTATAATGCAATAATTTTCAAATATAGACATAAGAACAACAAAATTATCCAAAAATGTAATTGAAGAAGTGTCCATAGATACACTAATATTTTCAAGAAATTCAACATCCCTGATTCAATAATGGTATTATTATTCAAGCGCATAAATCTATTTGTAGCACTATCATGAATATCATGAATAAAATAGTATCAATAGTCTTAGCACTAATGTTTGTTCTTTTGAAATCCAGTATTCTAACTTTAGCCAAGTACTCCCATAATTTTAAAATTTGTAAGTTTGGTGAATAACCCTTCCATAATTCATAAGGTGTTTTATCTTGTTTATGAGGTGCTTTGTGTAAAATATAACATGCAATCAAGATAACTTTTCCTGCAAGTAATTTAACATACCAGAACTAAGAAACATAGCATTCATCACATCTTTCAATGTTCTATTTTTTTCTTTTAGCTATACCATTTTTTTTGAGGTAAATAAGATGTAGTGAACTCATGTACAATTTCATTTTTCTCATAAAATTACTTAAGGCTAGTTGTATTATACTCATCGCCTTTATCTAATCTAAATCTTTTTAGTTTATGATCTGATTGATTTTCTATCTTAGCGTTATATTTTAAAAAGGTTATTTCAGTTTCATCTTTTGATCTTAAGAGATAAACCTTAATGTACCTAGAGTAATCATCTACAGAGGTGGTATAATATTTTTTCCTTCTTTACTAACTGTACTTTTAAAATTAGTCAAGTTTAAATGCACCAATTCTAAAAGTTCATTTTGTCTATTATTCGGTAATTTAATTTAAAATTTTTTATAGCATGCTTAGCTTCCAAGCATACAGGACATTTTGAACTATTCTTTTCATCCAATAGTGGTAACAAGTTCATGTGTTTAAGTCTTTTCATAGAAGATAAATTAAGATGCCATTGTCTACCATGCCAAATACCAATAGACTCCATGATATAAATAGAAAAAGTAGAAACAAATAGACCCCCATTGAAATTACTTTTTCCCATAAATCTCCATTTTTGATAATGCTTTATCAGCTTCTAGCATAGTTTTTAGACTTGCCTTGTTTGACTAATACCTCAAATACAAAGTTTTTATACATTGAAGGAACATACAACACGTTGGTTAAAGATAAAGCTTTTCAGAAGTTAATTACAATATAACTTTTTCCTTTATCGTATACTCTAGCGGTTGTACAGTTTCCCATGTAGACTATGTGTCAATCAGTGGTTTCTTCAAATTCCAAATTTGCTTCCACCAGCACTATAGTAATGATTTCTTCACATTGATAGGCTTTATGTTTAGTCTTGCCACAAACAAAGCATGATAATGCCTTTTTATGAACTCCAAAATGTTGCATGTTACTTTATCTTTTTGTCCTGCCACGTGCATAGGTTTTTTTTTCCTTTTTAAAATTTGTATTTATATATCACCAGACTCAAGTAAGTTAGTATTTGAAAAATTTTGAGAGTCATCTTAATACTTATCTTCAAGACGATTTAATTCTTTGGTTCTCTCATGTAATTGGTGAATTCTTATAAGTTGAAGTTTTTATTTTTGTGTTTGAGATGCTTTCTGAAATCACTCCATAAGGGGGGAATTTTTCAAGTAGAACATTGACTTATAGAATTTCACACATCTTCATTCTTTCATTTAGTATGTTAGCAACCAAGTTCTCGATGAGGGTGGTCTCGGTCTTCACAGTGTAGTTTAAATAAGAAAGTTACAAATAATAGAAAAAGATAAAATAAATGGTTCAATGACTTGACATGAGCAAACAGCCAACCAATGTTATAAAGAACATGACCTGCTACTTAGACCTCTTGCCCAACTACGAACACGAGATAACTGATCCACGCAACAATGCACTTGAGTTGAAGCACAAACCAGAGGATTTTATGAACTTGAATCACCAACCTTATAAGGAAGATTGACAAAACAAGGTTTCACAAAAGCAAAGAAAAGATAACATTCTCACAATAGAGAAAAACATGTATTCAGGTGAATACAAATTCTGATGTCTGATGATGTCTTTTCATTGCTCATACAAAAGCTATTTATACTTGTACAATTACTAATATAAGGAAACTAAAACTAAATTTTAATAGAATTCCTCAATCTCTAATATAAGAAAATTATGATTAAGCATAATAGAATCTATCTATAATATAATTCAAATCTTCAACATAATCTTAACAAATCTTAATCAAATAATTGAACAAATCCTAATAATTGAAACTAAATTTAATTAAATAAATAGCATATCTTCATAAATCTTGTGGTCCTTTTGTGGAGATCTTCTTGATTTGCGTAAATAAAAATCACTATTTAATTTTCCTTATTTTTCTTGAAAATGCATTTCTTTGGGCTCCAATAGTGTCTTGTATCCTTTTTATTCTTCCTTTTCTCAATGAACAATCTTTTGGAGTTACTCTTTCTTTACTACAGCTTGATCATGCAAGGTGGTATCTTGATTCACATCAATTTTTCAAGTAGAACATTGACTCTTAGAATTTCACACATCTTCCTTCTTTTATTTAGTATGTTAGCAGCCAAGTTCTCATACATGTGAACTTGTTCTCATGTTCCCAAATGAACTTTGCTGACTTATTTGACACAAATAAATTAAAAAGATTGTTAGACATATGACTAAGAAGGTGCACGTATCAGTTTATTATGTTTGTCATGGATTTATAGGTCCTTGAATGCTTTTACTATAGTGTCATCATTGACTTCATTATTAATTGACATTTGCGGAAAATCTATGAATAACACCTGATCATTATCAAGTTCCTCAAAGAAGATGAGCAATTTTTGTGACCGCCATTTGTAGTTGGTCCAACCCAAAGGTTCAAGATAGGGGATGTTAGGTAGTGTGTTCTTGTTGTATAGGAACGCCATAGAGATTTTGCTTTCAAATTGTTAGGAAAGTAGACGGTGCTCCGTGGAAGAACCACTATCTTGAAAGCAAAATTTTGACAGACCTTTGGTAAAACCTATTGTGGTATTGCTCCTAAGGTTAACGTAACGGCATGCAAGAAACTGTGCACTCAAAACTTATACGTGTTGGAGTCTCACACAATTTTGTCCAGAATTAGAAGGAGAAAAATAGAAAAGTGAGAAGAAGAGCTCAAATATCTATGTTGGATATTTAGAAGTACATGTTACATATAACACATATGAAAAAGATAGGAAGTTACATCTGAAAAGAAAATATTACAACGTTTAATAGTTTAATATCCAACGATTAGAAAATAATTATTTGACGTCTAATAAGTACACAATGGTCAAATATTAACTCTCTAACAATTAAATAATAATAATACAATGATTAAAAAATAAAAGTCAAATAAAAATACAAAACAAATTATTATTAAAAATTATTATCATAATTATTATTATTTATTGATCATTTACCAAGCCAACAATTTTATTTTTTATAACAAGTAATTAGAAATATTTTAATTCTTAGATTCTATAATATTTTTAATTATTTATAAAGTGAATAAACTTAGGTTATATAAAAAAATTTATTTAAATTTTTAATTAACTAAACAAAATTATCATTTTAACTAGAAAAACATAAAAGAGATAATGCTGAAATCAATGAACTTATAAGGTTCATATCTTTAAATTAATAGAATAAATATGATAGAGTAAAATTTCTAAGAATCTAATTAATTTTTTAAAACTATAAAAGTCAACTTGATTTATTTTAAAATATACGAATTTAATTAAAATATTAATAAAATTATGAAGACATACATATTAATTTAACTAAAAAATAATGAAGTAACATATTTTTTGTTTGTGATATAATTAATCTTCAAATAAAATTGTTAATTCTTTATGAGTATAAAATTGTTAATATTTTGGTTTTAAACCTTTATCATTTGTAAACACCCACTTATGTCCGAGGTCACATTTTAAAATTAATTAATCAAGAAACTAATACTAATTTAAATAATAAACAGAAAAAAAATAAGCAGAAAACAAAAAGACAGACAAACAGACAAACAGACAAAAAGAAAAAATGAAAATACAAAATAAATGAAAAAATCAAAAACAAAAATCAAAATAAAAACGTTTTAAGAAATAAATCTAAAGGAAAATTTAACAAAAAGGAAAATTTAACAAAAAGGATAATAAAGGAAAATGGAAAATAAAATCTGAAAAAATAAAAATAACAAAAAAAAGAATTTTCAATAATAATTTTTTTTTGTAAAAACAGAAATAATAAAAATAACAATAAAACCAAAATTAAAAAAAAAACAAAAGATAATAGTAAAGAAAAACAGAATTGATAACAAAAAAAAACGAAAGCAAAGTAAGGCAATAAACCGATTAAAAAATCAATATAAAAAGCTAAAAGGAAAAGGTGATTGGGGGGGTCTTTTTGTCTTTGCCCGTTTTTGGAAAAATGGAGAGAAGAGCAAGCCTTGAAGCAAAATTGGGCAAGAGAAAGAGCGAAACTGAAAATTAACAGAAAAAGCTAACAGCACAGAGGGGCCGAGGGAGGTTGGACCAAGGGATGAAAGGGGGCTCTCAAGGAAGATGCTAGGTTCCGGTACCAAAGGCAATTACCAGAAGGAATTCTCGAGACAAAAGAGGAAGCTCCACTCGTTCGAAAGCCCTTTACGCTCACCACAATAGGGAAACGTTTTCTTGAAGATTCTTGGAAGAAAGGAGGCCTCTGCTAAACGACCAGGTAAGTCATCTAGCACTCTGATTACTCCCCTACGCCGTAGCTTGGATGAAAATGGTCCTTGAATATAGTTTGGATCATGCAAAAAAGGCATTCGTGCCTTCGATTAAGAAATAGAATTGGGCATTAGATTGAAAGTAAATCAAGAATACAATGTTTTTAGCCATTCAATTCTATGTCTTGAACCACATAAGTTTTGGTGCGACTTTCCTAAAAGATTCTTAGATGATAGGGCTTGTGAAGCTTATAAGTTAGAACTCATATGCTGTGTCTATAAATTTTGAGACGTTAAACCAACAAATACGCCTCCCAATTACGCTCAGTCTATTGAGATTATAACGTCGCTGCCATGGAGGTTTCACTCCCTTAGGATCAGAATTTGGTGCAAGTTTATAAGTAGTAATGGAACAAGACGCAAGAGAGGCCCAAAGCACATGCGCGCGTCGATGGGTGCAATGACGAGCGACTATGGTGAGTTGGAGGTAGTTCTCTTCCTGGCAGTTGGCCCCAGCTCCATGGCGATCGATCCCCACAACGACGGTTCCATCCTTGCCAAAGCATCTGCTTTCTCGAACTTAAAAGCCTTCTTGTGAACGAGAAGGGCAGTGTTGCACGTCATGGTTCACCCATACCTCGTGGGTTTGTCGCTCCGATCATGGCACTGGTTCTAACCCATGCGGGCTCCAATGGTAGTAAGGCTAAGAACCACTTGCATAATCCATGTGATTCTAAAATATCAAGTCATAGACGCCAGTAATCTAAAAATCGATGAATTGGGGAAAGGGGACGCTTTCTGTCTAACTACCCAGGCGCCATGCAAGTCCATGCAAAATAGATAGGCCTACTTTAAATTTAAGATTTGAACGTCATAATCCTAAATGGGTGAGGGGCTTAGTGGTTAGTGCGTCCATCCTCAAACTCCATGAACCGTGTTCTATCCTCAGGCATGGCAATTTTGATTCCTTCCCATTTTAAAACCCCCTAAGTCCCAAATTTCACATAATACCGAAGATACCCCTTATCATTTCTAATAATTCCAGTTCTGCCCCTGCCAGTACAATTACCAAATTACCCCTAACCTTTTCCAATAATCCCTCATCTATCCATGCTGTGCTAAATTACCTTCATGACCCCAGGAATTCACCTAATCCCTAATCTATCCCCAAAATTACTAAAAATTTTATTTATAGAAAATAGAAAAATTAATAAAAAATTACAGAAAATTAATAAAAAATTCAAAAAATACAGAAATTAATAAAAAATTTATAGAAATTAATAAAAAATTCAAAAATTACAGAAAATTAATAAAAATTTCAAAAATTACAGAAATTAATAAAAAATTCAAATATTACAGAAAAATTAATAAAAAATTTATAGAAATTAATAAAAAATTCAAAAATTCAGAAAATTAATAAAAAAATTTCAAAAATTAATAAAAATTTTAAAAATTCCAGAAATTAATAAAAAATTAAAATTTCTAGAAATTAATGAAAAATTCCAGAAATTAAAAAGAAAAATTCTTCAAAATTCTAAATAATTCATGAATTCAAGATTATCAAGTATTTTCATAAAATTCCTTAATTGGTAAATCCCCCCAAAATTTCTAATACTTGTGTCTTGCTCATTTTATTCATTGTTCTTCAAAAATAAAAATCTTGTTTTGCAATTCTTAATCTCACGCGACGAGCTCTAAGCACGAACTGGTAGCTTTTTCTGCTGTTCGTTGTTTAGAGATTCGTATGGGTCCAAGTGCAGCCGTAGTTGTCTTGGGCCTTGTGCACATGTGGATTAAGGTTGCCTTTCCTTTTTGCAAAATAAAAACCTGGCTCATTCTTATTCCACGATTTTCAAAATAAAAAATCTTGTTTTACGATTCTTAATCTCACGCGACGAGCTCTAAGCACGAACTGGTAGCTTTTTCTGTTGTTCGTTGTTTAGAGATTCGTACGGGTCCAAGTGCAGCCGTAGTTGTCTTGGGCCCTGTGCATAAGTGGACGAGGATCGCCCTCCTAATAATAGTTTTTAAAAATAGTCAAGCTATTTTTACTTTCCAAGTAGCTCCGAAGGTCAAGCCTTCGAGCACATTTCAAACACTCTTTGAAACACTTTCAAAAGTCAAGCTTTCAAAACATAACCAGAACTACGTAAGCCTTGAGTTTCCCATTGCACCAGGGAATACGTAGGAGCAGGATCAAGTCCTGTCAGGCTAACCTCCATCAAGTATTTATTTTCACTCTAATAAAAGGGATCAAACTATTTTCAAATAATCACACACTCAATCTAAGGGTACTGTTCTTTGGAACAGGCGAGTGGGGTGCCTAACACCTTCCCCACTCGTAACCGACTCCCGAACCTAAATCTCATCCAGGGTTTTTCCAAATCTTTTTCCTTTAAATAAAAATTTGGTGGCGACTCCACATCATCAAAATCAACTCCATTTTTTTAAATTTTAGCGAGTTCGTCATCTCGTCAGAATTACGGTTGCGACAGATGGCGACTCCACTGGGGACCATTAGAGAGTCAAGCCCGATCAATTGAGTGTACATTATATTTGATCTCTTTCCTATTTGTTTGCACATTTTATTGATTGCACGATTCAGTTACTTGTTTATTTATCTGTTGTTTGTTTGTCTATTCTTTGTACAACCCTAGGATAGATGAATCATAAATTGCAATATATATCTGTACAATTTCCCCAATTGCAGGTATCCCAATTACTTGTATGCCCACATACACATTGCATATGCATTATCATGAGTGGGGCCCTATACCCGGGTCTGAGTGCAGCCTAGGACTAGAGGGATCTAGTGGTGTCACTTTGGGGCTTACGTCCTGTTTGACTATCACGAAAATCCCAGCTAGAGTGCGTCCTATTTGTAATGCCCTACAACTGGTATCTTTTTCTGCTGTTGTGGCAAGCATTGCAGACTGGAACTTGGCTCTAGTGACCTCAACACCCCAGGATTACAAACCACATTTGAGAGGTTCATATAAAAGGCCATAGATCCCTAGGGCAGGTAACCCACATAAGAAGCAAACAGGGCACACACACCCTTTTCAAGATACAAGGTTCACCGCTCACATGCACCTATTTGAACCAAACAATATGAAGCAGCAAAAGGAAGCCAAAAGCTAAAATCGGGGAGATACAAAATTCCAGATCAAGATAAAAAGTCAAGAAAAATTCAAATAAAAACTTCTAGAGAAAATATATTTTGAAAATATTGAAAATATTCCAAAGAAAACTTAAAAGGATGTCTTAGAAATAGGAAGAATTATGGAAAATAATCTCTTGAAAATACTGAAAAAATAAAAAGATTCAATAGATAGAAAATGAAATTTTGAAAACCTAAAGAACGCTTTCTAGAAAAAATTCTAGCAAAACTAAAGAGTGTTTCTAAACAAAACCAAAAGTTTTTAGCAAAATAAAAAACACCAAAACTCATAAAACACAAAAATTGCTAAAAACAAATAAAGAAACTCTCGTTTATTTTCAAAATAGTCAAACTTCAAAAGTCTCTAAAAAATTATTTGTACATGGCATGCATTCATTCATTAATAAATTTATCATAAAAAAACAATATTTCAAAAATCATTTTTCATCCACATACTCATTTTACCCCAATATCTTTATCATTCATGATTTTTGCATTCAAATTATTTCACAAAAATTAATTTTTAACTTCACCAGAAAATTGGAGAAACACAGCTTCCTCGACATCCTTATAGAACTCGAGCACAATCAAGAATCATGGATGAGCTGGAAAGACAAAATGAGGAGCTAAGAAATGAGGTCAAATCACTGAAGGAACAGATGGCCAAGCTAATAGAGGCCATCCAGCAGTCTAAACAGAAAGAGGTGACGAAACCCTTACCAAGAGAACCAACCGACCCAACACACCCTCCTAGCTTCATTCCACCACTAAACATACCTTCGCAAGCCGAAGAAGTTCATTATGGGTTTCCTCATGAGCATGCACCTTCATACAACCAAACACAAGCCCAAACACAAACCCAAACACATAACCTACCTCCAAATACCACTTCACAAGCTTACCAAACAGCCGTTGGAGGAACGCATTCTATGTTCACCCAAGGGCCGCACCCTATATACATACCGTCTTATCACCATCACCACATGCCAAGGGAAAACCCAAACCATCCTTCAAGTGAAGATACAGAAAAATGGAAGGGTCTAGAGGACAGGATCCGGGCAATTGAGGGAAACACTTATGAAGCCAAAGATGCATCTGATCTATGCTTGATACCAAACATGGTCATCCCTCCCAAAGTCAAGGTTCCTGAATTCGAGAAATACCAAGGAACCAGCTGTCCAAAGAAACATCTGACTATGTACTGTAGGAAGATGTCTGCATGTACCTACGATGAGAACCTTCTTATCCATTTTTTTCAAGACAGCTTAACAGGGGCAGCTGCAACCTGGTACACTCAGCTAGAGCAGACACACATCCGTTCATGGAGGGATCTGGCTGAGGCTTTCCTCAAACAATATCAGTACAATGCCGAGATGGCTCCCGATCGAACCCAACTCCAGAATATGGCCAAGAAGGGGGATGAGACCTTCAAGCAGTATGCTCAAAGATGGAGGGAGCTAGCTGCTCAAGTGCAACCTCCACTATTTGAAAAAGAGCTGGTCAGCACGTTCGTAGACACACTCCAAGATCCTTTCTATGACAAGATGATTGGCAGTGTGACTTCTAGCTTCTCTGATGTTGTCATCATTGGAGAAAGGATCGAGGGTGGCATGCGTCGAGGAAGGATCACGCATAAGGCCACAGGGACAGTTGACGCCTCTACAGAAAAGAAGAGGACAGGTGAAGCTTATAATGCGGCTTCTGGTCAAGGACAGTATATACCTCCGACGGCACCTTATGGACCGATTAGCTTCCAACCACCACCATATACACCCTACACACCATATCCTTACATTGCCTCTACCTACCAAACACCCTACCATCCAGCTTACAACTATCCAACACAAATATGACCGCCCACACCATACACAGTCCGAACACAAGCCATGAGCTCAAATTCTAGCCAAAGCCAAAAAAAGGAAAAAGAACCCGTCCAATTCGACCCTATCCCAATGACCTATACCGAGCTGCTACCTCAGCTAATCCAAAATTCCTTGGTGGTTCCATACCTGCTGAAACCTCAAGAACCACCATATCCAAAATGGTACGATGCAAATGCCATATGTGATTACCATGAGGGGTATATTGGTCATTCAACAGAAAACTGCCAGGTCCTGAAATGCAAGGTGCAAAGCCTAATTGATGCTAAACGGCTAGATTTCGGGAAGATCGCTCCTAATCCAAATCCCGAATCATGAGAGTTTATCTGTTGGCTAAGAAATGGGAGCAACACAATGAGCCGCCTTGTACAAGTCAAGCTATCGAGGAAGAACATCCAAAATTTGTCATGTTTTTCAAAATTAATCTTTGTAAATAAATCTCAATGAATAAAAAAAATTACATTTTTCATGTTTTGGAGCACGTGCTTCACATCATTGGCTTTACTTTTAAAAAAAAAAAATTTTGCCATCCCTTTATCCATTCAACCCGCTTCTTATTCCTATATCCAAACAATAAATACCGATTGGTGATAATGCTAGTGCTGTAATAAACAATCTTGAACGTATAGTTAATCAAACTCAAAAGAGAAAAACCCAATGAGGAAGTAGAATAAACAACCAGGGATTCTAGATCACCATTCAAAATTAAAATATCCCGCTGGAACCAAGTTTAAATCCAGGAAAAATTAGGGATGGAAGAAAAGATCCGCTGAATTGGAAGCCTTAAATGATCCCGGCAAGATCAATATTCAACTACACAAAATTCAAGGAAAAGAAGAGGACCTGCTGGATTAAAGTAAAAAATAATAATCCAGGCAAAATTAAGGTCAAAACATGAAATTCAAGAAGAAGAGAAACCCGCTGGATTAAAAGCTAAAAGAATCCAGGCAAAAATAGGGTTAAAGTTCAAAATAATGATTGACAAAGTCATGATAAAAAAAGGTCTTGTCGGTTTCCAACAATAATTCAGGCAAAATTAAGATCAAGCAAGAGCCCGCTAGGTCAACAATCAAGAACGACCTAGGCAAAAGTTAGGGCACAATCAAGCAAGAGCCCGCTAGGTCAACAATCAAGAACGACTTAGGCAAAAGTTAGGGCATAATCAAGCAAGAGCCCGCTAGGTCGACAATCATTAAAGAAGACCTAGGCAAAAGTTAGGGCACAATCAAGCAGAAGGCCCGCTAGGTCGAAAACCCGTAAGGGCGACCTAGGCAAAAGTTAGGGCACAACCTAGCAAAAAGCCCGCTAGATCGACAATCATTAAAGAAGACCTAGGCAAAAGTTAGGGCACAATCAAGCAGAAGGCCCGCTAGGTCGAAAACCCGTAAGGGTGACCTAGGCAAAAGTTAGGGCGCAATCAAGCAGAAGGCCCGCTAGGTCGACAATCTTCAAAAGAGACCTAGGCAAAAGTTAGGGCATGATCAAACAAATGCCCGCTAGGTCAGCAATCCTCAAGAATGACCTAGGCAAAAGTTAGGGCACAACCAAGCAAAAGGCCCGCTAAGGTCGAAAACCCGTAAGGGCGACCTAGGCAAAAGTTAGGGCGCAATCAAGCTGAAGGCCCGCTAGGTCGACAATCTTCAAAAGAGACTTAGGCAAAAGTTAGGGCGAAACGAAAGACCTGCTGGGTTGAAAACTCAAAAGAACAACCCAGACAAAAGTTAAGGTCAATCTAGGAATCCCAAGACAACAACATTTCTGCACCTCATATCTTCCTAAAACGGGGGCAAAATTTTGCCATTTTCTCGAGTTCGATTAATTCGACAATCAAGATCATGAAAAGCAGCATTGGTATTTTTCACCAAAAGGTGCCATTTGGGCAATCGAACCCACATCTTTTGTCATCTTTCCCTTTCAAGTACACTACCTCAAACATCCTTTGCAAATCTTCTCTATATTTTTTCATTAACCATCCAGAATCACTTCGCACACCTCAATAGCGCACATGCCAAAGGAGATGTGAAAAATGTAAAAATAAAAAGGATTAATTTTGAAAAGTTATGACAAGTCGGATGAATCCTTGACCGTTGCAACACGATAGGATTGTTTCCCAAGGATTCATCTTCCTACCAGCCATGATGCCACAAAAAAGGAGTGTGTCTTACTCAATAATATTGACCATCGTTGGATCTCGAAGATCTCGGAAAAGAAAGTTCCAAAGCTGATCAGAAGCCAAGAGATTGACCAAAACACCGAACTTAAGTCAATCTAGCCCGTCCTGATTTTTGATACTTATCACACCAACTAGAGGGTTGTCGAGGAAGAATGTGTCAAAAAAAAAATTAAAAATCAAGAGAAACAAAAAGTTTTACACCATTTCATGGTTTGCATCCAATAGCATTTGTTTTATCAAATAATTATTTCAAGCATTAAAATAAGAACCCTACATCATTTCTGCATTTATTCAAGCATCATTAACATCGTATTCTGCTCACTCATTCAAACAGCACATGAGCGTCTTTTATTCAAGCATTGCACGACCCACTTTTCAAAATTAATTAAGACCCACGTAAAATTGCCCGAATTAGTCACAATTAAAACTGAATCAAGCTTAAACTGGGGCAAAAGTTGGCCCAACAAAAATTAATTTGAGGTCATCCTCAAATGATGAATCAAGTCCAAACTGGGGCAAAAGCTTGCCCATACAAAAATCCAATTTGAGGTCACCCTCAAATTCTGGATCAAGTCCAAACAGGGGCAAACACTTTCCCCCAAAAATTGAATTTGAGGTCATCCTCGAATTTTAAAACAAGTTCAAACAGGGGAAAACGCTTGCCCCCAAAATTTAATTTGAGGTCATCCCCGAATTCTGATTCAAGTTCAAACTGGGGCAAACATCTGCTCGAGAAAATCCAAGTTGAGGCAATCCTCAATTCCTCAACTCCAATTGAGTTCAATAGGGCAAGGTTGCCCAGAAAAATTCAAGTCAAGCTTATTGAAACCCTTCAAATTAGGGAAAAACGTTGGCCCAAAATTCTTTCAAATCAAGACGTCTCTCAGTTATCAAGAAATTTCCAAACTAGGGCAAAATGGTTGCCCAAGTCTCTTCAAGGGAATAACCTTCAAGCGCAAGGTAGAATGCATCATTCATTCTTGGCCTATGTTGTCAGGCCTCATCAAGTTTTCTTTTCTGCACCTTGGCCTATGTTGTCAGGCCTTCTCAAGTTTACTTTTCTGCACCTTAGCCTATGTTGTCAGGTCTTCTCAAGTTTACTTTTCTGCACCTTGGCCTATGTTGTCAGGCCTCATCAAGTTTACTTTTCTGCACCTCGGCCTATGTTGTCAGGCCTCCTCAAGTTTACTTTTCCACACCTTGGCCTATGTTGTCAGGCCTCATCAAGTTTATTTTTCCGCACTTTGGCCTATGTTGTCAGGCCTCCTCAAGTTTACTTTTCTGCTTTTAGGCCTATGTTGTCAGGCCGCCATGTAGTTTAGATTTATTGCTTTCAGGCCTATGTTGTCAGGCCACCCTGTAGTTTAGATTTACTGCTTTCAGGCCTATGTTGTTAGGCCGCTGTAGTTTAGATTTACTGCTTTCAGGCCTATGTTGCCAGGCCACCATGTAGTTTAGATTTACTGCTTTCAGGCCTATGTTGTCAGGCCACCCTGTAGTTTAGATTTACTGCTTTCAAGCCTATGTTGTCAGGCCACCCTATAGTTTAGATTTATTGCTTTCAGGCCTATGTTGTCAGGCCACCCTGTAGTTTACATTTACTGCTTTCAGGCCTATGTTGTCAGGCCACCCTGTAGTTTAGATTTACTGCTTTAAGGCCTATGTTGTCAGGCCGCCGTAGTTTAGATTTACTGCTTTAAGGCCTATGTTGTCAGGCTGCCGTAGTTTAGATTTACTACTTTCAGGCCTATGTTGTCAGGCCGCTGTAGCTTAGATTTAGTGCTTTCAGGCCTATGTTGTCAGGCCGCTGTAGCTTAGATTTACTGCTTTTAGGCCTATGTTGTCAGGCCGCCAAGTAGCTTAGATTTACTGCTTTTAGGCCTATGTTGTCAGGCTGCCATGTAGCTTAGATTTACTGCTATAGGGCCTATGTTGTCAGGCCACCGTAGTTTAGATTTATTGCTTTTAGGCCTATGTTGTCAGGCCGTTGTAGCTTAGATTTACTGCTTTTAGGCCTATGTTGTCAGGCCGCCATGTAGCTTAGATTTATTGTTTTTAGGCCTATGTTATCAGGCCGCTGTAGCTTAGATTTACTGCTTTCAGGCCTATGTTGTCAGGCCACCTTCTAGTTTAGATTTACTGCTTTCAGGCCTATGATGTCAGGCCGCCATCAACTTTTAATTTTCTGCATCATGGCCTATGTTGTTAGGCCTCATCAAATTTTCTTTGCATTTATCCTGGCAACAGCAGGATTTCATCATTTGCCTCTTCCCGGCAGCAGCGGGACCTCATTTGCATTTTCCTGTCAACAACAGGACTTCAAGCACGTTTATTTTTCTATCCACCTGTCAAGTGGGTTTGCATTTATCCTGGAAACAGCAGGATTTCATTCGCATCTTCCTGGCAACAGCAGGATTTCATCATTTGCATCTTCCCGGCAACAGCGGGACCCCATTTGCATTCTCCTGTCAACAACAGGACTTCAAGCACGTTTAATTTTCGTTCACCTGTCAAGCAGGTTCGCATTCATCCTGGCAACAGCAGGATTTCATTTGCATTCTTCCCGTCAACAATGGGGTTACCATCAAGTTTAAACTTCTGCATTATGGCCTATGTTGTCAGGCCACCATCAAGTCTAAATTTCTGCATCATGGCCTATAGTGTCAGGTCACCATCAAGTTTACATTTCTGCATCATGGCCTATGTTGTCAGGCCTCATGAAGTTTAGTTTTCTGCATCACGGCCTATAGTGTCAGGCCACCATCAAGTTTCCCTTTCTGCACACTCAAGTAGCCAGCACGTTCAGGTTTCCCTTTTCCAGCACGCTCAAGTTTTCTTTTCTGCACTTCGGCCTATAGTGTCAGGCCACCTTGTACATATCTTACATTTTAGTTCTCGCATGCCCTCCCGCCTCAAACATGCCTCTCTCACCTCACTTTTCTTGTATTCATAGCCTAATCAGGTTATGCAATCAAGCCCTGCATATTTAAAACTCTATCGACTTAGCACATCAAGCTGGCAAGGTCACTCAAAAACCACTATCTATGAGGTTCACTTTAAGCTCAAGGCTTCTCGTGCCTCTTAGATTTTTTCGAAAAAGCCCGCCTCAGACATAAAGTGTTCACGTCTTTGCTTATTTCCTATCCCGATAATTTAGAGAATTAATTCTCATATTATCAGATAAAAAATGAGCAAAGAGGGGCAAACTGTAAACACCCACTTATGTCCGAGGTCACATTTTAAAATTAATTAATCAAGAAACTAATACTAATTTAAATAATAAACAGAAAGAAAATAAGCAGAAAACAAAAAGACAGACAAACAGACAAAAAGAAAAAATGAAAATACAAAATAAATGAAAAAATCAAAAACAAAAATCAAAATAAAAACGTTTTAAGAAATAAATCTAAAGGAAAATTTAACAAAAAGGAAAATTTAACAAAAAGGAAAATTTAACAAAAAGGATAATAAAGGAAAATGGAAAATAAAATCTGAAAAAATAAAAATAACAAAAAAAAGAATTTTCAATAATAATTTTTTTTTGTAAAAACAGAAATAATAAAAATAACAATAAAACCAAAATTAAAAAAAAAACAAAAGATAATAGTAAAGAAAAACAGAATTGATAACAAAAAAAAACGAAAGCAAAGTAAGGCAATAAACCGATTAAAAAATCAATATAAAAAGCTAAAAGGAAAAGGTGATTGGGGGGGTCTTTTTGTCTTTGCCCGTTTTTGGAAAAATGGAGAGAAGAGCAAGCCTTGAAGCAAAATTGGGCAAGAGAAAGAGCGAAACTGAAAATTAACAGAAAAAGCTAACAGCACAGAGGGGCCGAGGGAGGTTGGACCAAGGGATGAAAGGGGGCTCTCAAGGAAGATGCTAGGTTCCGGTACCAAAGGCAATTACCAGAAGGAATTCTCGAGACAAAAGAGGAAGCTCCACTCGTTCGAAAGCCCTTTACGCTCACCACAATAGGGAAACGTTTTCTTGAAGATTCTTGGAAGAAAGGAGGCCTCTGCTAAACGACCAGGTAAGTCATCTAGCACTCTGATTACTCCCCTACGCCGTAGCTTGGATGAAAATGGTCCTTGAATATAGTTTGGATCATGCAAAAAAGGCATTCGTGCCTTCGATTAAGAAATAGAATTGGGCATTAGATTGAAAGTAAATCAAGAATACAATGTTTTTAGCCATTCAATTCTATGTCTTGAACCACATAAGTTTTGGTGCGACTTTCCTAAAAGATTCTTAGATGATAGGGCTTGTGAAGCTTATAAGTTAGAACTCATATGCTGTGTCTATAAATTTTGAGACGTTAAACCAACAAATACGCCTC
Organism: Canavalia gladiata; assembly: GCA_037954105.1. Classification (NCBI taxonomy): domain Eukaryota; kingdom Viridiplantae; phylum Streptophyta; class Magnoliopsida; order Fabales; family Fabaceae; genus Canavalia; species Canavalia gladiata. The sequence goes on along the minus strand of CM075662.1, from coordinate 14,596,902 downwards.
CCAATTACGCTCAGTCTATTGAGATTATAACGTCGCTGCCATGGAGGTTTCACTCCCTTAGGATCAGAATTTGGTGCAAGTTTATAAGTAGTAATGGAACAAGACGCAAGAGAGGCCCAAAGCACATGCGCGCGTCGATGGGTGCAATGACGAGCGACTATGGTGAGTTGGAGGTAGTTCTCTTCCTGGCAGTTGGCCCCAGCTCCATGGCGATCGATCCCCACAACGACGGTTCCATCCTTGCCAAAGCATCTGCTTTCTCGAACTTAAAAGCCTTCTTGTGAACGAGAAGGGCAGTGTTGCACGTCATGGTTCACCCATACCTCGTGGGTTTGTCGCTCCGATCATGGCACTGGTTCTAACCCATGCGGGCTCCAATGGTAGTAAGGCTAAGAACCACTTGCATAATCCATGTGATTCTAAAATATCAAGTCATAGACGCCAGTAATCTAAAAATCGATGAATTGGGGAAAGGGGACGCTTTCTGTCTAACTACCCAGGCGCCATGCAAGTCCATGCAAAATAGATAGGCCTACTTTAAATTTAAGATTTGAACGTCATAATCCTAAATGGGTGAGGGGCTTAGTGGTTAGTGCGTCCATCCTCAAACTCCATGAACCGTGTTCTATCCTCAGGCATGGCAATTTTGATTCCTTCCCATTTTAAAACCCCCTAAGTCCCAAATTTCACATAATACCGAAGATACCCCTTATCATTTCTAATAATTCCAGTTCTGCCCCTGCCAGTACAATTACCAAATTACCCCTAACCTTTTCCAATAATCCCTCATCTATCCATGCTGTGCTAAATTACCTTCATGACCCCAGGAATTCACCTAATCCCTAATCTATCCCCAAAATTACTAAAAATTTTATTTATAGAAAATAGAAAAATTAATAAAAAATTACAGAAAATTAATAAAAAATTCAAAAAATACAGAAATTAATAAAAAATTTATAGAAATTAATAAAAAATTCAAAAATTACAGAAAATTAATAAAAATTTCAAAAATTACAGAAATTAATAAAAAATTCAAATATTACAGAAAAATTAATAAAAAATTTATAGAAATTAATAAAAAATTCAAAAATTCAGAAAATTAATAAAAAAATTTCAAAAATTAATAAAAATTTTAAAAATTCCAGAAATTAATAAAAAATTAAAATTTCTAGAAATTAATGAAAAATTCCAGAAATTAAAAAGAAAAATTCTTCAAAATTCTAAATAATTCATGAATTCAAGATTATCAAGTATTTTCATAAAATTCCTTAATTGGTAAATCCCCCCAAAATTTCTAATACTTGTGTCTTGCTCATTTTATTCATTGTTCTTCAAAAATAAAAATCTTGTTTTGCAATTCTTAATCTCACGCGACGAGCTCTAAGCACGAACTGGTAGCTTTTTCTGCTGTTCGTTGTTTAGAGATTCGTATGGGTCCAAGTGCAGCCGTAGTTGTCTTGGGCCTTGTGCACATGTGGATTAAGGTTGTCTTTCCTTTTTGCAAAATAAAAACCTGGCTCATTCTTATTCCACGATTTTCAAAATAAAAAATCTTGTTTTACGATTCTTAATCTCACGCGACGAGCTCTAAGCACGAACTGGTAGCTTTTTCTGTTGTTCGTTGTTTAGAGATTCGTATGGGTCCAAGTGCAGCCGTAGTTGTCTTGGGCCCTGTGCATAAGTGGATGAGGATCGCCCTCCTAATAATAGTTTTTAAAAATAGTCAAGCTATTTTTACTTTCCAAGTAGCTCCGAAGGTCAAGCCTTCGAGCACATTTCAAACACTCTTTGAAACACTTTCAAAAGTCAAGCTTTCAAAACATAACCAGAACTACGTAAGTCTTGAGTTTCCCATTGCACCAGGGAATACGTAGGAGTAGGATCAAGTCCTGTCAGGCTAACCTCCATCAAGTATTTATTTTCACTCTAATAAAAGGGATCAAACTATTTTCAAATAATCACACACTCAATCTAAGGGTACTGTTCTTTGGAACAGGCGAGTGGGGTGCCTAACACCTTCCCCACTCGTAACCGACTCCCGAACCTAAATCTCATCCAGGGTTTTTCCAAATCTTTTTCCTTTAAATAAAAATTTGGTGGCGACTCCACATCATCAAAATCAACTCTATTTTTTTAAATTTTAGCGAGTTCGTCGTCTCGTCGGAATTACGGTTGCGACATCATTCAAAAACGAAAATCTTTCAATTATTATTTTTTTTATAGCTAACACTTTTATGATAATCAATTGGTACAATTATATATATATATATATATTATTTTTACGTGTATGCTTATATCTTCTATACTAATTACTAATAAATAAATTATTAGTAAAAAATATTTATTAATTAGATTTCAAAATAATATATATTATCATTTAGCATAAATACAAAATATAGATATTTTATTTTATTTTAAAATTGGATCTAAGATGACATTAATATACTTGGTCAATTTTACAGTTTTAATAATTACTTTTAAAAATAACCGGGACAAGTTATAATTATATAATTTAAAAAATTAGAGAAATAAGTATGGAAGATGTGTAGAGTCAAATCTCTAAAATATAATTATTATGTTTGTCATGGATTTATAGGTCCTTGAATGCTTTTACTATAGTGTCATCATTGACTTCATTATTAATTGACATTTGCGGAAAATCTATGAATAACACCTGATCATTATCAAGTTCCTCAAAGAAGATGAGCAATTTTTGTGACCGCCATTTGTAGTTGGTCCAACCCAAAGGTTCAAGATAGGGGATGTTAGGTAGTGTGTTCTTGTTGTATAGGAACGCCATAGAGATTTTGCTTTCAAATTGTTAGGAAAGTAGACGGTGCTCCGTGAAAGAACCACTATCTTGAAAGAAAAATTTTGACAGACCTTTGGTAAAACCTATTGTGGTATTGCTCCTAAGGTTAACGTAACGGCATGCAAGAAACTGTGCACTCAAAACTTATACGTGTTGGAGTCTCACACAATTTTGTCCAGAATTAGAAGGAGAAAAATAGAAAAGTGAGAAGAAGAGCTCAAATATCTATGTTGGATATTTAGAAGTACATGTTACATATAACACATATGAAAAAGATAGGAAGTTACATCTGAAAATAAAATATTACAACGTTTAATAGTTTAATATCCAAGGATTAGAAAATAATTATTTGACATCTAATAAGTACACAATGGTCAAATATTAACTCTCTAACAATTAAATAATAATAATACAATGATTAAAAAATAAAAGTCAAATAAAAATACAAAACAAATTATTATTAAAAATTATTATCATAATTATTATTATTTATTGATCATTTACCAAGCCAACAATTTTATTTTTTATAACAAGTAATTAGAAATATTTTAATTCTTAGATTCTATAATATTTTTAATTATTTATAAAGTGAATAAACTTAGGTTATATAAAAAAATTTATTTAAATTTTTAATTAACTAAACAAAATTATCATTTTAACTAAAAAAACATAAAAGAGATAATGCTGAAATCAATGAACTTATAAGGTTCATATCTTTAAATTAATAGAATAAATATGATAGAGTAAAATTTCTAAGAATCTAATTAATTTTTTAAAACTATAAAAGTCAACTTGATTTATTTTAAAATATACGAATTTAATTAAAATATTAATAAAATTATGAAGACATACATATTAATTTAACTAAAAAATAATGAAGTAACATATTTTTTGTTTGTGATATAATTAATCTTCAAATAAAATTGTTAATTCTTTATGAGTATAAAATTGTTAATATTTTGGTTTTAAACCTTTATCATTCAAAAACGAAAATCTTTCAATTATTATTTTTTTTATAGCTAACACTTTTATGATAATCAATTGGTACAATTATATATATATATATATATATATATATATATATATTATTTTTAGGTGTATGCTTATATCTTCTATACTAATTACTAATAAATAAATTATTAGTAAAAAATATTTATTAATTAGATTTCAAAATAATATATATTATCATTTAGCATAAATACAAAATATAGATATTTTATTTTATTTTAAAATTGGATCTAAGATGACATTAATATACTTGGTCAATTTTACAGTTTTAATAATTACTTTTAAAAATAACCGGGACAAGTTATAATTATATAATTTAAAAAATTAGAGAAATAAGTATGGAAGATGTGTAGAGTCAAATCTCTAAAATATAATTATTGGACGTGACAATCTCCTTAGAAATGTTTCTATAAGATTTTAATACCATTAAGTCTTACATATTGGTTTTATAGAAAAATGATTCCATTAATAATAAATAGAAGTTAAAATTATATTAATATTTACTCATTTTAAATAAAATTTACAATGATGCCGATTTAAATATTAAAAAAATGTGACGGTACACGTAATCATGATGTGAGCGAGAAGTATTATTATTGCAATAAAAATGTAATACGTACATGATCAATTATTTGTATCATGAAAACATACTACAATATTAATTGGAGCAGACATTTCCTTTTCTAGATGCGTATCATCTTTTAGAAAATTGACTGCTGACGTTCAATTATAGTTTCTTAATTAAAATGATAATGTAAATTTTATATTATTATTTAACTATTGATTGTTATATAATTAAAAACAATTATTTTTTATAATAATTATTTTAAAATTATATATAATATAATATAATATAATTTTTAATTAATTAATCATGTAATTTTTTCCCTAAATATATGTAAATTAAATTCTTTTTAAAATTAAAATTTTCAAGTAAAATTAATCTACAATAACTGAAGACTACTAAAATTAATTTAGTAATAAATAATTATAAATTAAAATAATTTACCTGACATCCTGAATTTTAATATTATCGTTTTCTTAATGGTGAGAAAAAATAAATCTACAGCAACTGAAAATTAACACATTCATGACTTTCTTTCAAGTTTCATCAATCAATTTATGTATCATTTACTAAAAAATTATTAACTTTTCATAATAAAAGTCAGGAAATTTAAATTTATAATTTTACATAAATTATATACTCTTTTTTTTCACTTAATCAATCTAATGACTCCATTAAGAAAATAGAAATTTAAACTGTTATATACAATAGATATTATGAGTTTGCATAAATAATAAATATTTTTATACTAACAAATTATTAATTCGTTAACATAAAATTTTGTTATGTACAATCAATTCTTTTTAAATGTTGATGTATTAGAAAGCTTAATGTCCTGTTTGGTTTGCTATAATTTAGTAATTTTGGCTTCATAGGACCAGAATTCTTTTTAAAAATGAAGTGCTGGATGTTGAATTTTTATTTGCAATGCTTCAAATTAATTAGTTGGGTATTGACTTCGAGGAAAAATGAAGGATTTCAAATTCTCTTTCTACGAATGAACAAAACAACCTATGTTATACATAAAATTTTGTATATACGTTAAAATCTTCTTGTACCTTTTTAAATATTAAGGCATTTTTTTGGTTGATAATTTTTTTTATTAAAAGATAAATATAATTCACCATATTTTAGTTTAGATTTTTAGAGTTTATATTAATAAGTTTTTGGTTACAGAAATATATTAATGAATACAATTCTAACACATTATTTGTCAGTAGATAATATATTTTTTTAAAAGCTGATATCTTTTATTTTATATTTTCTAATGACCATAACCAAAATTTCCGGAATTCTAAATTAGTAATTTAAAAACTCTTTTTAATGAGAAAATGAATAGCAATGCAAAATATGTTAATATCCTGATATATAGGATAGAGTGGGGGCGGGGCAATTTAAATAAGATGACATCTCATACAATTCTCTAATTTATTTATTTTTACGTTTATATATATATATATATATATATATATATATATATGAATATTATTGAAAGAATCTTGATCTTAGTTATCGATGATCAATTTTGATAGATTATAATTTTAAATTTACTTTTTTTCATCTATATTTATCACATAAAAATTGACTAAAAAAGAGGATAAATTTTTAAAATAAAAAATACTATATATAAAACTACATAATCACAGATATTTATAATTAGAATTTATTAACATTAGAGATTAAATTTAAATATTTATATTAATTTAATAATTTTATATAAAATATAAAATTTATTAATCTAACGGTTAAATTACATTATATTAATTTTATGATTATCTATATTAAATTTTTAAAAATTTAAAAATTTGTAAATGTATTATTTAATTATTGATATTTAAATAATATATAAATTATTAAAATAAAATTATAAAATATATCAATTTTTATTTTATATATATGATCTATTTAATAAAAATTTTTAAATTAACGGTTAAATTATAAATTTTACATTTTGTATAAAATTATTAAATTAATATAAATGTTAAAAATTGACATATGATATAATCAATTTTAATTCTTTATATATATATATATATTATCTTTTAATATTTATAACCGTTAAAATAATCAAAAAACATTTAAAAAATAGATACACATATATGTTTGATACTATGCAAGTTTGCATCTATCACGACTCTTTTCGAAAATAGGCGCAGCTGTACTCTCATCACATGGTACTAAAAATGTACTGAGACATAAAAAATGAAGGACGGTTTCTTTCTTGAGAAGCACTTCGGTATTTAGGTGGAACCAACAAATCAATGGGTAAATGACAAATTGTTGGTTGAAATGGACAATTTATGTGTGATACTCATTGGATATAATCGTCATGGGAAACATGATTCTCTATGACAGCTACACAAAATCTAACAAAGTATATATAAAATCCAATCGTAAGTCTAAGAACCCATCACATCAATTCATTATTTTTAACCTTACTAACTTCGTGATCAAGCAAATTACAAGTTCATGCAATTGCAAGTGGTTCTCTTTACTCATTCACACTGTCTATGAATGAAGCGACGGATTGATAGAAAAGCCAGAAATCTAAGCCACTTGAATTTGTGGAAAATTTAGGTTACTTGTGTCATCTCATAATAGACCTCAATTAATTGGTCCTATTTTGTTGCTTTGACATGAAAAAATGCTCCTGTTTCTAGCTTATGGTCCTGATTTTTAATTCTCTCTTTCTCTTTCTGAATTGAGTAATGTATGTATGATAGCTCTATTGGCCATAATAATTGACTTCGTTCTAGAAAAACATCGTTGTCGATTAATGCATGCACAATCCTTGATTTGGTTTCGCCGCAGATTTTGTACGATAGTATACTATATTACAAGTCCATGTAGGCATTGATCAAAGTTGCTATAATATCAACTAATAAACATTTTATTTCAAGTTTTTTTAATTTTTACAAGTACGGTCCTTTTATGATTGTTATTATTTAATAGTTCATTTTGGATGCATTTTACGTGTTAGGAGTAATGTCAAATTGAAGTCTTATGACACTTAAAAGACATCGGAGTTGTTGAACACCAACCCCTGTTTTAGACTTCTAGTAACATATGGTGAACACCAAACTTTCAAGCGTAAACCAAGCTATCGCAGCTTGATTGCTTGAATTTATTCTCTACTTGAATCTTGACTTGAAATGCAGTTGCAACTTAACAGGGATACACAGATGTGTTGATTGTAAGATAATTTTTGCTTTGTAAGAAATATGTAACCCCTAAAACATTTAAGGGTAACTTTTTTTTATAAAATGCAAATATTTAAATTCACTACATCATAAAAGGTCAAAGATTGTAGCTATAAGGCATTATCCTTTCCTTTGCTATTAAAAGGTAAAATCTAAAAGGTAAAGATAGGGATTTTAATACAGAAGCACTATTTTTTTTAATAAATAAAATATAATAGAAATAAAGGAGAAAAAAAAAAAGAACACTATGTTAATACAGAAGCTCTGTGATTCCATTGAGTTTTATGATTTCCACCATAATCTGCCACCATCTGTCAATTAACCCACCGAAGCCATGACAATATGTGTTCTCATGAGGAAGATTAATAACAATTAAGTAATGTATAATAAATAATAATGGGTTCGATGAGTATGCATGGTGTTAAACCATGAATATGTCACATCTCATAGTCAGACGCACAATAGCAGTACACGTCCTCCCCCTTAAATTTGTTCAAAATTTTACATTTTTCTAAAGTGAATTGCTCAGGTATAAGAGGCCAATTCACATGCTTTAACAATAAAAAGACAAAAGCAAAGAATAAAAAATAGCGTATTTACGGCTGTATACTACTAGTTACATACAAAAATATTTTCAAATATAAATTCAGTAAATTTATCTACCTCTTATAATTTTGTTTAATAATCAATTATCAAAATTTAATTATATATGTCGTCACGATTATCATTCTCACATAATTAACTATATTATTTGGTAATCGATGATTATATATTGATAATTATTTTTTAAATTGATTTTTAACAACTAAATATGTAACTAAATTAATTATATTTTTTATAAAATTAATCATAATTTTTAATAATAATCAGTTATGATAATGGGTTACCAAAATTAATTTTGAAATCTAAATAAAAAATTCACTGTACGTATGTTTGGAGAATCGGGTCTCTAGCTACATACATAAGAATGGGAAAATCCATTTCTTCCATTTTTTATTGGGTTTTGGTTGAGTCATTTCTTCCATTCTAACCAAACATGTAGATATGGTTCTGGACTATCCAAATATATGTTTTCGGGTCGAGAGCCCATCTAGATGTAAAGCCCGGTTTTATCTTTTCTGGCCCTACGCAATTACGTTTCTGCAGAAGTACATGGCAATAAGGACCAATGAAATCATCTCACCGCAAAAAATATGTTAGCCGCTAACAAATCATAAACCCGTCAATTTACTGAAAAAAAAAAAAAAAAACTAACCCCGCTATTCTCACTTGGACAAGATATTAAAAAGAAAAAGAAAGAGAAAATACAAAAATGAGCACAAACTAGAACTTACGAAGTTTGAATTTGAATGAAAGAAGTAAAAAATAACATCTAAAAAAGGAAAAGTTACGAGATGGAATTTATAGGAGTGAAATACATTGTAGTCCTTGAAGATTCGAAGTAAATCATATTAATTTTTAAAAAATAAAAATGATTATTTAATCATATTAATTACTAAACAATAAAAATGATTATTTTTATTTTTTGAAAGATAAAAATATTGATTAATTTAGTTTTTTTAAATTAAATTGATATTTAAAAATAATTAGACCGAACATCTTTTACAATTAACATATGAAAATGATGATTTAAATTTTTTCGATTAATGTGACTAACTCTAAATTTTTTAACTAGTTAAATAATCATTTATTCTTCAAATTTAATGTTAAAAGTATTTTTTAACGTAAAAGAGTCTAATTTCTCCGATAACTTTAACCTATGTGCACTTTAGTCTTTTTACCTTGAAAACAAGCAATTTGATTCATATAAACTTTTTGATGTGCATATTATTATATCTCTATTTATGTTGTTTAAATTTAGATGGAAAATGTCATGTATATCTCACATGTATGTAAGTTATAAAATGCTTGCCAAATAATATCTTAACATTAATTAGGTATGCCTAGTAGTCTATCCCCAATTGAGAATTAAAATTTTTTTTCCTAAATATTTCTTAAAGAAGGATCCAAAAGTTGTAGTGGTGTGTGCGTGAGGCTTTGGCAAAATTGGTGGTTTGCATAATGAAACAAATTATGCTTGGCTTGGAAGAAGGTGCCTATTTGATTTAAATTATTGTGATATTGAAGATAGCAACGGTGAATAATCAAATTTATTGATTTAATATGAGAATGAGAAAAATGATGATGATGATAAGTTAATAGGATAAATATAAGGAGTGAACATGACTGAATGGTGATATGGGAACTTAGTGGAATGGTGAATATGATTCAACATATGCGGGTGGCAACACACTAATGGCCCTTTTTGGTTCTAATAAAGGAGTAATAAAGAAGAGAAAGTAAGTAGAATTTAACTAGGGACATTAACATGAAATAGGAAATAAAATTGGAATTTGGAATTTGGAATGAAATTGGCAATCTAGTTCTCTTTTACCTTGTCTATAAACTATTAAAATGATGTTATAAGCTTCACGAGTAGCTGTTTCAAAATGAAAATGATAGTTATAAATAACTATTTTTTAAGACATTTCATTAAATCATATTACGGAAGTTGTTACAAGATCAAAAGACTACGTTATAAGTAATTCTATTTTAAAACCTCTTGTTAAACCATGTACAAACAATTAAGTGAATATTACAAATCTCATAATACTAGGTTAAAAACTTAAAGGAATAAATTATAATTATCGTTAATCCTTAATTAAGACCTTACCTAATCATCCTCCCCACTTCCTATTACAATTAATTGAGTGCATGTTACAAGCCTCATAATATATGGGACAAATTTATTGTGTCCAAGTAATAAACGTTAGTAATTCTGAAGATCAAATTTCCAAATTATCCTTGGGTTTGTCTCAGTCTAAGAGCTTTGAATGTCACCATAAAGACAACATCAGTATATTTTGGAATGTCGGTAAAATCCTGAAGAAATTTATAATGATTAACTTTAATTTGTTCCATCTGTACCTGATAAATGGCATGCCATCAGTTGCACAAAAATGGAGTTGGAGTTATGATGGGATGAAGAGGAAAATGTAGATGATAGAACTTATAGGGACACAATATTTTGGAGAATAGTTTAAAAAAAATAAAAAAGACACTCCTTTTGAAAAGAGGAATAAGACGTCATCATCTACTTACAAAGAAAGAGCACTTATATTTGGCCATGCACCAGTAAAAAATGAGGTTTTTATATTGGTTGGTATGAAATTTTTACATTAGTTATTTGAGCGGTGTTGAAGCAAACAATATAGAAAATAAAATTTTTTATATCGATTATAAAACTGACTTTATCTATAAAAAAAAAATAAAGAGCAAAGAACACAAATGATAAGCATAGGAACATTGGATCCCCTTTTGAATTTATCTATTTTTACCCCAAAAATTTTCTTACGAATGATTTAAACATCAATTGCTAATCATCTATTCTAATGCTATTACTACTAATCAATGATCATGCCCTAGTAATAACTTTTTTTCTAAGTATTATCCCCAATGTTCATGCAAGGTAAATAGCTAAGAGAAATATAAAGTACTTATGATTTATTAATTTAATAATTAGTTAGAAGCTTAAGATTCTTATTGATCTTTCGTAACCCTTAGACACAGTTACCTTATAGTTCTGTCAATTGGAAGATGGTATGATCGCTTACCCCAACCAACTTAGAGATCAATAAGAATGGTGTTGCATGCAAAACGTAAGTGTTAAACTCATTCCTAAGTTTTATCCATGAGCATGTATACCTATCCATATAAAAAATGAGTATTTAAGACCCCTAGTATCAATCATATAGAGGCTATGCCAATAGTCTGTAAGAGAAGTTTGAATCTCAAATTTTGAGTTCATCGAAATAGGGTTGTGTGCATGTGTGTTTAGAATAAAAATAAGTTCTTAAAAGAAAAGGAAGATGGTAAGTAAAAGAATACAGTGCAAGTTATGGAAGAAAGATGAGACTTTGGATCTCCTTGTGACTTTATCTACTTTTACCCCCAATTCTCTCCAATATCAATTGTTAACCACCTACTCTAAGGCTATTACTACCCAATGATCATGCAAGGGAAATAAATAAGATAAGCATAAAGTATAGGAGGAGGTTAACTACTGTTTAGGCAAGCAACCGATTAGAAACATGAGATTCTGGCAAACTCTTAGATTCAATTACCTTATGGTTTTGTCAATCAGGCAATGGTACAATCACCTATCCTCTAACCAACTGATAGTTTAACAATAGTGACTAATTTCTATTAATGGATTAAGCACAATAAGACAACACAATTTGGTAACTAAAATACCACCATTCAACAACATAATGGCAGTTGAATAATAAAATAACACTATTCAAAAATGTAATGACACTAATTATTTGTGGAAAAAACTAGAGTTCAAGCAATTACATTACAAGGTTTACCAAAACTCCATAAATTGAGGATTAGTTACACAGGATAATGACTAATCCAAAAATATTCATAACTTAGTAGTAAGATAAGAGATACAAAACTGGGTTGCCAACAAGGCCAACAATTAATTGAGCAACTGCATTGTGAGAAGATTCCTTCCACCAAGATACTATGGGAGGACATTAGAGGAGGAATTGAGAATGGAGAGATTAGAGATGGAGAATGGAGGAAAGGTAGGATTGTGCCCAGAGTATGAAATTAGAATGTTCTAACATAAGGTGAAAAGTGTCTTCTAGAATGTCTAAGGCTCTCCTAGGAGCCTCCTCTTTATAGGCGTAGATTAGGGTTTTAGTTGTCTCAAAATAGGTTGAACTAGTTGCTCCCTCGGCCATCATGACTACTCTAGGTCATCTATAGTGCTATAGGGCTAATTGGGTTCTGTTTTATGTTATTAGGGCTAACATGGCTGCTTATTTAGGGCTTCTCAATCTTGGCACGACCATGCTTACTCATTTTGCACGGAATGTTGTGTCCATTTGGCAAGGTAATGTTGAATGATTGGTCCTGTTATGGGATATGCTGATAAGAATTTATCTTTCAACTACTTTTTTCTTTTTATATCCTTTTTATCCTCTTTTTGATCCAAAATTCGGTTATTTTTTTATTCTTTACTTGCATGAAATTTTTATAAAAATTAGGAAAATCAAGAATAATTATTAGTGAATATGAAATTATTATACCTAAATTATTGTAAAATTGATAGAATGACAATTTATCAAGTGACTAATTCCCATTAATTGATTAAGCATAATAAAAAAATATAATTGGATAAAAAATCATGCAATCATTTATAATAAAAATATATAATCATTCATAAAGGAAAATAAGGTTCAAATAGTCACATTAAAAGGTTTACCAAAGATCCATGATTTGGAGGTTAGTTACACATGGCAAAAGATAATAAATAAGATAAGAAATACAAAATGGTAGTTCCAGTAAGGCTGATAAGGGACTCTGTAACTTGCACTGTGAAGGGATTTGTTTTGTTAAGATCCTACGGAAGGATGCTAGAGAAGAAAATAAATGGGACTACAGGTGATGGAAATGAGAAATGAGAAATGAGAAGAAAGAGATAGGTTGAAGGATCTCTCAAAATGTAGAGGGTGTCTAGATGTGTTTTTCCTTCAAGACGTGTCCTCCCTTTTATAGGCATGGATTAGGAATACCTTCGTTGCAAATCGGGTTGACCTCAGTTGCCTCCTCAGCTTTCATGACTACTTTAGATCACTTTTATTACTGTTAGGGCTAACTGGGATCCTCTCCAATGTCATTAGGATTGACTAAGATAATTTTTAGTATCCCTTAGGGATGGCACAACCATCCTTAGGTCCGCATGGCCATGTCAAAAATCCTAGTCCGCTATAAGGGTGTGTAAACACCCAATTATGTCCGAGACCCATTTCAAGGTGATTAATGTACAAAAGGAATTCAAAATGAATTAGAATTATAATTGAAGAAAAGATTCAAATTCAAAACAAACAAAAAAACAGACAAACAGAAAACAGAAAAACAGAAAAACAGAAAAATAGACAAACAAAAAAATCTAAATAAAACATAAAAACAGAATTAATAAAAATGGAAAAACAAAAGAAAAATTAAAATAATTAGAAACTAAAAATAAAGCAGTTTTTGAAAAAATGTATAATGAAAGAATTAAAACAAAAAAAGGGAAACATGAAAAAGTAAAAAAATATGAAAATTCAATAAAAACTCTAAAATCTAAAAATTCAATAAAAAATCTAAAATCTGAAAATTCAATAAAATTTTTAAAATCTGAAAAAAAAAGAAAATAAAGTCAAAAATAAAAGAAAAAAAAACAAAAATCTGGAAATTAAAAAAAACAGAATTAAAACAAATTAAAAAACAGAAAACAAATTAAAAAACAGAAAACAAATTAAAAAACAGAATTAAAACAAACTAAAAAACAGAAATAAAAAAAAATAATATTAAAATCTGGAAATATATAACAAAAATTAAAGAAAAAAGAAGGGGATATGAAAGATGGAATAACAATATAAAAGGGGGTTCTGGCTTCAGAAATAGGGGTGAGAGAATTAAGAGCTAAAGGGGCCTGTGAGAGAAAAAAAGCGCGAGACTGGGAGAAGGAAGGGGGAATCAAGATTCAAAACAGAAGAAACTAACAAGAAACCAAAGAACCAGAGGAGAAGAAGCTTCCGCTTAAGCTGAGAAGGGGTTCCTAGCCCAGGTACTGCGTAAAAAATCCAACTTCAGACCGAACTGGGGGTTCTCCTTTGGCAGGAACTTGATAGCGTCTCCATCCAGGTAAGGGGGCGAATTCTCCTTCATGATACGGTTTCTACATGCGTCTATTTACAATTAGAATTCAATATTCACCACCTTCACATGATTCTTGAACCAAGAACAGATTCTGTTTTGCATTCGAATAAACGACCCTTGTTCATGTGCATGGTTGATACTGTTAGACCTCATTAGGACCATGAGAATTAAATCTGGTACTGCGGGTTTAGCGAATTCATTCTCACAAATTAATTAGCGAATTAAATCTCGTAACAGAGGCAGTGAGTTAATTAGGCACTATACATGGCATCCCCTGTTTGAACCCTCTCACAAATGGTTTCAGCCTACTAAAAGTCGGAAGGGAATCATTCGTTTACTTCGTTGGCGGCGTAATTGTTGCCCAGAGTAAAAGTGGAACGGTCCTTGACGGGAAGTGAAAGTGTTGGTTGGATCATTCTACTGCAATCTATTCCCAAAAAGGAATTTATTCTTTTGCAAGAGTTCAGTGTGGCTTAGTTATAGGAGGAATAAAAGATGTATGCATAATTTCCATCATTATTGAGTAATGTTGTTGCCCAAAATCGCAGAGGAATATGTGGGGTCTAAGCAGAATATGATTGAACATGAGGGGTTGCCTTTGCATAGCACATACATGTACCAGAAAAGCGAGTGCACGTAAAATTCCATGCGCGTGCGGGGATCAATTCGGACAGTCGCCTTATTTTGATTCAGATTGGGTAATAATCACAATCAGTGGCTAGACGCAGTGGTTAGCACGTTGTGTGCAACTACCGAATCCTGGTGTTCGATCCCCTGCCTGTGCGTTTTGCCAATTTGAATTAAATCCCATGGTCCATTCATTTGCCTTAACTCTAAAACAAAAGTGTTAAGAATCCAACTGTGAGCGTGGCCTGGTGGCAGAGGTGCTTATTGTGACCTCCTGACCCCAGGTTCGAATCCCGCTCCCAATTTTTGTTGATTTAATTTAATACTGCTCGGGCATGGTTTAAATTAAAACGGAGACACAATATACCCAATCAGGCGTTTAGCCTAGTGGTTGGGTTGCTGCTAGACCACCTCTGTGACCTGTCTTCGAATCCCACACACAACCTTTTGCCTATTAATTCAATAACCCCTTAGGACCACAAATTACCATTCTACCCTTAACCATTTCCACCAATTCTAATCCTATCCCCAAATGTCAAATTACAGAAATGCCCTCCACCTTTCCATAAATTTCCAAACTGGCCTGCCAGTACAATTACCAAATTACGTCTAATCTTTTCCAATAATCCCCAAACTGCCCCTGGTATGGTAAATTACTCCACTGCCCCTAGGAATTCATTTAATCCCTATTCTGTCCTCATATTCCATAATTGCTAAAAATTCATATTAATAAAAATTCATAAAAAATTAATAAAATTCCAAAAAATCATGAGAATTCATAAAAATTCAAAACATAAAAAATTAATAAAAAATTTCAGAAAATCAAAAATTAATAAAAAAATTCCAGAAATTTAAAAATTAATAAAAAAATTCCAAAAAATAATAAAAAATTCCATAAATTCAAAAATTAATAAAAATTCAGAAAATCATAAAATTTTTTTATAAAAATACAGAAAATTTATAAAAGTACAGAAAATCCATAAAAATAAAAAAAATCCAGAAAATTCATAAAAATTCCATAATTGCTAAACAATTACATTAAAAACTCAATTACCCCAAAAGTCAAAAAATGAAAATTCTTTTATTAAATTCAAGTTTTCTTTTACTCAAAGACAAAATAGTTTGCAATTTATTTCTTTTCAAAATTCTGAAAATCTTTTCCAAATGTTTCGGGATTTTTAAGTCTCACGCAATGAACTCTAAATGGGGAACTGGTGGTTTACCTGCTGCTCCACATTTAGTAGTTCGTATAGGTCCCCGTGCTGCCTTAGCCGCCTCGGGCCTTGTGCATGAGTGGACTTGAGGTCCTCTTCAAGACTCTAAAACCTCTCTTTCTAAATATTTTAGGATTCTAGGTCTCACGCAATGGGCTCTAAATGGGGAATTGGCGGTTTACCTGCTGTTCAACATTTAGTAGTTCGTATAGGTCCCCGTGCTGCCTTAGCCGCCTCGGGCTTTGTGCATGAGTGGGCCAAAAATCCCTCCCAAAGATAAAATTTTCTCAAAACAAGATCTTTAAAATAATCTTTTCTCAAGCATTTTCGAAGGTCAAGCCTTCACAAACCAAATAATCTTTTCTCAAGCACTTTTGAAGGTCAAGCCTTCACAAACCAGAACTACGTAAGCCTTGAGTTTCCCATTGCACCGGGGAATACGTAGGAGCAGGATCAAGTCCTGTCAGGCTAATCTCCATCAAATTATTTTTCACATTAAAGGGATCCAAACAGTTTTCAAAATCACACACTCAGTTTAAGGGTACCGTTCTTCTGAATGGGCGAGTATGGTGCCTAACACCTTCCCTACTTGTAACCGACTCCCGCACTTAGAAGCTCATTCTCGAGTCAGGGTTTTTTCCAAATATTTTTCCCTTAATTAAAAATTTGGTGGTGACTCCACATCATCAATAAAATTCATTTTTCAAAATTTTAGCGAGTTCGTCGTCTCGTCGGAATTAAGGTTGCGACAGATGGCGACTCCATTGGGGAAACTTAGAGAGTCAAACCCGTTTATTTGAGTGTACTTTATATTTGATCCCTTGCTTATTTATGTACATGATTTAATCATTATATGTTATTCATTTGTTGATTTATTCTTGCTTTATTGTTTGCTCTTTCTACACCCTAGGATAGATAAACAATAAATTGCTATATATCTGTACAAGTTCCCCAATTGCAGGTATCCCAAAATAAAGTGCCCTCCATGCATCGCATACATTTTATTATGAGTGGGGCCCTATACCCGGGTCTGAGTGCTGCCCAGGATTAGAGGGATCTAGTGGTGTCATGCTGGGGCTGACGTCCTGTATGGCTATCATGAAAATCCCATCTAGAGTGCGTCCTATTCATAATGCCCCGCAACTAGTGGCTACTTCTACTGTTGTGGCAAGCATTATGGACTGGAACTTGGCTCTAGTGACCTTCATACCCTAGGATTACAACCTACCTTGGAAAGGCTCATGCATTAAAAGCCCTAGATCCATAGGACAGGTCACCTCTCTAGGACACAAGGAGGGCATGCCCTATTTACACGACATCAGTTTTGTAAGGCTTTATGTACCTGCGATTGTAGAATTCTAAAAAGAAAAGAAAGAAAAAGTGGACAAAAAATAGGAGAGAAAAAGAAAAGAAAAAGTGGACAAAAAAGAGAGAGAGAGAGGAGAGAGAAGAAAATAAAGGAAAAGTAGACCAAAAAGAAAGATGAGAGAAAATCTTTTGAAAAAGCGGAAAATCAAAATGAGGAAAAAAGAGAGAAGAAAAAGAAAAATAACCAAAGAAGAAAGAGGGAGAGAGGATAGTAAGAGTAACCATATCTATTGTCTTCATGTATATACCATGCATTAATCTTATTCATTTAGAGTCTAACATATTTGTTTTTATCTTTTTTTTTAGGGATCAGATTCTCAGTGACTATCGTAAAAGAGGGTGAAATGGAAATTAATGTGGAATCTGAACAGTTGAAGAAGAGACGCATCGGCGTCAAAATAGCAGACTTGGCCAGTTTAGAGGTGTTTGCAAACAAGTTATCAAGTATCCAACAAATGGCCTTCACCAAAAGGTATGGCAACATACTGAGGCTTTTAAAAGTCCAAGTACAAGAAGGAGCCCTTACTGCCATGGTGCAATATTATGATCCGCCGCTCCGGTGTTTCACATTCTCAGACTTTCAGCTGGCTCCCACTCTAGAGGAGTTCGAGCAGATTTTGGATCTGCCATTAGAGGGAACCAGGCCGTATCAATATCTAGAACATCATTCCTCTTTCCGGGCGGCCGCACAGGCCTTGGGGTTGCAGACTGGGGAACGTTTGGCAGGTTATCAGACAAAAGGCCAAGTCAAGGGGTTCACTAGAGAATTTTGGAAAAGTATATGCAACACTTGGCTGACAACAACTAGTGGGCGATATACATGGATGTATTAGCCCTTACCATCTATGGGCTAGTACTTTTCCCTTATATAGACGACTTCGTCGATCTGAGCGCAGTCGATATCTTCCTAGCCAAGAGAGATAAAGCAGAAAATCCCGTCACGGCCTTGTTGGCAGATGTGTATTGCACGCTGAACTTCTGCCATGAGAAAAAGAGAACAAGATTGATCTGCTGCCTACCTGTGTTGTTCGTATGGATCACCGCTCATATTTTCAAAAGGGACATGAAGACACAACATCCCATAGCAGATTTCTTGAACTACCGGCTGAAACAGATGAGCAACCTCGAATGGTCTTCCCATTTCGCCAGCTTGACCGAAGACCAGGTTAGATGGCAACCTTCGTGGCAACAGAGAACTGAGGTCATCTACCACTGCAAGGGGTTCCCGAATGTACCCCTCATGGGAGCTAGAGGTTGTATCAGTTATAACCCGATACTGGGGCAGAGACAGTTGGCTTACCCTATTAGAGCACCCCCACCTGACGAATTGCTGACTCCTTTCTACTTGAAGTATGAAGAAGACTTTGCCGAGAACCTCCGTAAAGTTCGAGAGGCATGGGAGGGGGTCACCCATAAAGGGAAAGAGCTGGGAGTACGAAGCTGCGCTGCTAAGGAGGAATCCAAGCAGTGGGTTAAAGACAGGGTGCAACACATCAAATTGCCATTCAAACCTGCTCTTCCGTTCGAGAGCCAAACGACACCCGCAGTGTTTGAAGACGAGATTGTCAAAAGCCTGAGAGAGAAGCTGGAGGCTATGACCAAAAGAAACGCTCAGCTAGAGGAAGAATTGTTGAAAGAACGACAAGAGAGCGCTGCGTGGCGAAGAGAAGACGAAGTGAATAAAGCTCTCTTAACTTCTATCCGAGATCAGCAGAAAGGGGAACGAGAGCGTGCTTCTCGGGTACACATGAATTTGCAAGCGGCCAACAAAGAGCTCGGCATGAGAGCACAAGAAAGGGACGCTGCACTCCAAGAGAACAGCCAGTTGAGAGGTGCCTTGGAGCAAATAAGGGCCAAGGTCCGCAATAGCCGAGAAGAGAAAAATCAGATCCTAGCTGCAAAAAGGAGGGTCCAAGCAGAGGCGGATAGTGTGATAGAGGAGAGGAATGAATTGCTGCAAAGGATAGAGGACATGAAACAACAAATCGAAGGCCTACTCATAGCCTGGCAGGACGAGGTGAATGAGGAAAAATGGAAGGTCCTTGAGATCATAAGGATGCAGCAAAAGGGCATAAAAGACATACAAAGAGAAAACGGATGGTATAAAGATACGGCTGAACACTGGATCAGATGCTTTCAAAGATTGGCTTGCCTAGCGAATACGGCCATAGAAGAGATACCGCAATCACTCAAGAAGGCAGAAGCTTCTCTGCATCCACTCCACACCCCGCCTGAAGTAGAATTTTTCATTCAAACTTGTAAAGACCTAGTCTTAAGGATGAAAAAATATATTGTACTGGCCAAGCAAGAGGAAAGAAATGTAAAATAGACATCATCTATTTTGAATAAAACGGGCACTTCTCTGCAATTCCACATTAATTTCCATTTCACGCTCAGAGCACGAAAGATGCACACGATCAGCACTTAGTCGAATTATGGTCCCTCCGCATCCACCGTATAATCAAATTCTTTATTATTATTAATTAATCAAATGATTTTAACTTTTAAACAGGTGACAAAATAGCGGACTTACGACTCCCCCGGCATTCATATAGCACCAGATCAAAAACCAAAATCATGAGTGAGCTGGAAACACAGAATGAGGAGCTCCGCAGTGAGGTCGCGAAATTAAAAGACCAAGTAGCTAAGCTCATGAAGCTACTTGAGAAAAGTACAGGGGGACCCGCAGGCACTGAGGCACCTGGGGCAACCAATACATCTATGCCTCTTCAGACTGTCACCGAACAAGATTGGCCATATGGCTTACCACCTGGCTATGAACCTCCTCATGGGTCTCAAGAGATCTTGGCTGGCGAAAACCATAATGCGATACCGCTCCACATAAACCTTACTTCCCATCAGCCTCACCCAAACTTTCCTGCTGGACCTCCACACCCAAACCTTAACATTCACAACCCTCATACCAATCCACCAACTTACCTGCCTCCCGCTAATGCAACTGGCTATCAACCACACTCACACCCAGCCTACGCAAACATGCGTCCCTACCCTTATAACACAAACACTTCTTCTGCTTTCCCCACACACACAAACCCATCTTTCCCTCCACATATTAACCCATCAACCACATATCCATATAATGTCCACCCTGATTATGCCCATATGAACACGACTGCCACGGAAGATCCTACATACTCTGTTCCAGTAGCTGTTCATCCAGTAAACCCTCACCAACCATCCTACAATCCACCTACTCAGTTCCATCCAAATACTACCATCACAGTTCCATCACCTCAAACCTTCCCTCAACAACAACCCTCTATGACATGGAACCAAAATACTAACCTACCTCAACCAAAAACCAACAATAACCCGAGGAAAGTAGTGCAATTTGACTCGATTCCGATGAGTTATTCGGAGCTGCTGCCCCGTTTGATTCAAAACCCTTTGGTTGCACTAGTTCCTATGAAGCCATTGGAACCCCCATATCCAAAATGGTATAATCCAGAGGCCAAGTGCGATTACCATGCCGGAACAGTGGGACATTCTACTGAAAACTGTCTGGCCCTGAAACATAGGGTCCAGAAGTTGATTAATGCTAAATGGCTCAACTTTGAAAAAGATGCTCCTAGTGTGGGGAGCAACCCACTGCCAAACCATGGGGGAGCAAGGCCCTCAGTAAATTGCATTGAAATTGAGGAGGAAGTGGACATGGTCAATGAATCCTTCCCAGGGCATCCTAAGCCCCTGGTTATCCGCTACACCGAGCCTTCGGTCTCACCGACGCCCAACGGGATGAGACCTGTTACGATAAAAGTGCCGGGACCCTTCCAGTACCACAGCAACAAGGAGGTGCCTTGGAAATATGATGTGGAGGTACTTGGAGGAAAGATTGAAAAGGATACGTTGGAGATCTCTTCACCTGACGTAACCAACATAGCTGGAATAGGAGGAGTGACCAGGAGCGGTCGCATCTACGCTCCTGCCGAAGATGCGAGAAGGCAGCCGGCCATTCAAGAAAAGGAGAGTCAGGCTAGAATGGAGCCTGAAACTGCTGTCAAAGAGGTAGAGAAGGAATTAAAGAAGGCCGTCTCAGATGAAGAGGCCTGTGAGTTCCTAAAACTAATAAGGCAAAGCGAGTACACAGTAATAGAGCAGCTGAACCGTATACCCGCCAAAATCTCACTACTTGCCTTAATGATGAACTCGGAGCCCCATCGGAAGGTGCTACTAAAGATTCTGAACGAGGCCCATGTAGTCCACAACATCTCAGTGGACAAATTTGAGGGAATCGCCAACAACTTGACCGCCAACAATTTCATAACCTTCGCCGATCGCGAAATTCCTGATGAAGGGGCCGGACACAACAGGGCATTACATATCTCCGTGAAATGTATGGACCATATCTTGGCCAGAGTGCTGATAGATAATGGCTCCTCATTAAATGTAATGCCTCAGCTTACCTTGTCGAAATTGCCACATGTCCCTCTCAAGCCAAGCTCCATGGTGGTTAGGGCTTTCGACGGATCGAGAAGGGAGGTAATGGGTGAAGTAGAACTGCCGGTCCAAATCGGCCCAGTTGTCTTTAACATAACCTTCTAGATTATGGATATCCAGCCAGCTTATAGCTGCTTGTTGGGTAGACCTTGGATCCACGCTGCTAAAGCAGTACCTTCCACCCTGCATCAAAAGTTGAAATTCATTCTTGACGATAGGCTAATCATCGTCTCGGCGGAAGAAGATTACTTGGTCAGTAAACCCACCAATCCTCCCTATATTGAGGCAGCAGAAGAGGCTCTGGAGACTCAATTCCAAGCCTTGGAAATTGCCAATGTCACCACTATAAAGGAGGGAGAGGTGGTCGACCATAAGCAACCCCCTAAGGCTTTAATAATGATGGCCCGAGTGATGCTAAAGAATGGGTTCAAGCCAGGAGGAAAACTGGGGCAAAATAAGGGCGGATTATATCGGCCATTGCTAGCAGAAAAGAATAGACGGAGATATGGGTTGGGATATCAACCCACTGAAGAGGATAGGGCAGTAAGACCCCGTTATAACAAGGTCCCTCTGTGCCATATATCACAAAGTTTCCGAAGTGCCGGCTTCGAAAACTCAAGCATGATCGCGGTCATAGACAAGGAAGGGACGTCGACTCTTGAAGATTTGGTGATGCCCTGTCCCCCTGGACGAGAACTGACCAATTGGGAAATCTTCGATCTACCTCTAACTCTTGGTTCAGTGCAAATGTAATTCTGTAATTGTCATAACAAAATTTTATACATAAACATTTTGTACATATTTTTGACAAGTAATAAATACAGTTGCATTATCCAAAAATATCTTCTCTGCTACTCCTCAAATATTTCCCCATGTCAAATATATATATCTTATTTCTTCTCCTCGTACCCAACACGCAGATCCGATCTGAATCCGCCTCGCGACGATAATGCTAGTATTGTATTAGGCGATTTCGATTGTATTGACGACCTGGTCGACGAAGAGGCAGAATTTGAATGCGAACCCACCAACGAGATGTTGAGATTGGTGGAACGCGAATCTAAAACAATTGAACCTCATCAGGAACCCGTGGATTTAATCAATTTAGGGACCGAAGAAAATAAAAGAGAAGTCAAGATAGGCACACTCATCGCTGGAGACAATTGTAAGCGGTTGATCTCACTTTTACAGGACTATAGTGATATCTTCGCTTGGTCTTATCAAGACATGCCAGGCCTAGATACTTCTATAGTAGAGCACAAGCTGCCTATGAAAGCTGGATATGCACCAGTCAAACAGAAGCTGAGAAGGATGAAACCGGAAATGTCTCTGAAAATCCGGGAAGAAGTAAGGAAGCAGTTTGACGCCGGCTTCTTGGCTGTTGCAAATTACCCTGAGTGGGTCGCTAACATAGTACCGGTCCCTAAGAAAGATGGCAAGGTCCGGATGTGCGTAGACTACAGGGATCTCAATCGAGCCAGTCCAAAGGATGACTTCCCACTACCTCACATCGATGTGCTGGTTGATAATACTGCGCAGTTCTCCTACTTTTCCTTCATGGACGGCTTCTCAGGCTACAATCAGATTAAGATGGCCGAAGACGACAGAGAAAAGACCACCATTATTACGGCCTGGGGAACCTTTTGTTACAAGGTCATGCCCTTTGGATTGAAAAATGTCGGAGCGACCTATCAAAGGGCCATGGTAACACTGTTCCGTGACATGATTCATAAGGAGATAGAAGTCTACGTGGATGATATGATTGCCAAATCCCGGACAAAAGATGACCATCTCACAGATCTGAAAAATTTGTTTGAGAGGCTTAGAAAATTCAAGTTGCGGTTGAACCCAGCCAAATGTACCTTTGGGGTTAGGTCAGGAAAGCTGCTAGGTTTTATTGTCAGTGAGAAAGGCATCGAGGTCGACCCAGATAAAGCCCGTGCAATTATAGACATGCCAGCTCCAAGAACCGAAAAAGAGATCCGAGGTTTCCTAGGAAGACTCAACTATATCTCCCGGTTCATTTTTCAGTTGACAGCTACATGTGAGCCGATCTTTAAGCTATTGCGCAAGAATCAACCCATGAGTTGGGATGAGGATTGCCAAGAAGCTTTTGAAAAGGTCAAATCATACTTACAGAACCCACCGGTCTTGGTACCGCCAGTTGCTGGGAGACCCTTGATCTTATATCTAACAATAACAGACTAGTCGATGGGTTGTGTGCTCGGTCAACACGACGAATCTGGGAGAAATGAGCGGGCAATATACTACCTAAGCAAGAAGTTCACAAGCGGAGAAGCTAGATACTCTCTCTTAGAACGAACTTGCTGCGCTCTGGCATGGGCGGCACACTGCCTAAGACAGTATATGCTAAGTCACACCACATGGTTGATATCCAGGATGGATCCGATCAAGTACATATTTGAGAAGCCTGCATTATCAGGACGGATTGCCAAGTGGCAAATGGTGCTATCGGAATATGATATCCTGTATGTGACGCAGAAATCTGTCAAAGGCAGTGCACTCGCAGAATATTTATCCCAACAACCGCTAGAAGACTACCAGACCATGCAGCCAGAATTCCCTGATGAGGATCTAATGGCAATCTTTGGTGAAGAAGAAAAGATAGAAGGAGAGAAATGGACGATGTTGTTCGACGGTGCGTCCAATATGATGGGCCACGGTATAGGAGTCATACTGATTTGTCCAAAAAGACAGTATATACCTATCACCGCCCGACTAGCCTTCGACTGTACGAATAATATGGCGGAGTATGAAGCTTGTATCTTAGGGATTCAAGCCGCAATCGAAGCTAAGGTCAAACGCCTAGAGGTCTTTGGTGACTCTGCCTTGGTCATCCATCAGGTCAGAGGAGAGTGGGAAACCAAAGATGCAAAGTTAGTGCCGTACCAAGCCCGTCTCCAGGAACTGCTAGAATATTTTGAGGAGATCACCTTCTCACATATACCGCGGGAAGATAATCAACTAGCTGACGCCCTAGCCACCTTGTCCTCTATGTTTGAAATTGGACAAGAATAGGATATGCCTCTCATCCGCATCCAGCGTCGCTCCAGACCGGCATTTTGTCAAACAGTAGAAGTGGAACCGGATGGAAAACCATGGTATCATGACATCCGGCAGTTCTTGAAGAATAAAGAATACCCCACCGACGCGTCTGAAAACGACAAGAGGACCTTACGAAGATTGGCCACAGGTTTCTTCCTCAATGGAGAAGTCCTATACAAAAGAAATTACAACATGGTTCTGCTCAGATGCGTAGACGCAGCAGAAGCCGACAAAATTCTAAAAGAAGTGCATGAAGGGTCCTTTGGTACTCATGCCAACGGACATGCCATGGCAAGAAAAATCCTCAGGGCTGGATATTATTGGTTGACCATGGAAGTTGACTGTTGCAAACACGTCAAAACCTGCCACAAGTGTCAAGTATATGCGGACAATATCCATGCGCCGTCAACGTCGTTGAATGTGCTGTCTTCGCCATGGCCGTTCGCCATGTGGGGAATAGATGTCATTGGCCCGATAGAGCCCAAGGCATCCAATGGACACCGCTTCATATTAGTCGCTATCGACTATTTTACAAAATGGGTCGAGGCTGCCTCATATGCTAGTGTGACTCGCAATGTGGTAGTCAGATTCGTGAAGAGAGAGCTGATCTGCCGATATGGATTACCCAGTAAGCTCATCACAGACAATGGCTCAAATCTTAACAATAAGATGATGTCGGAATTATGTGACCAGTTCAAAATCCAACATCACAACTCATCCCCATACCGACCAAAGATGAATGGAGCGGTCAAAGCGGCCAACAAGAATATCAAGAAGATAATCCAGAAAATGGTTCTCTCATACAGAGAATGGCATGAAATGCTCCCATATGCATTACATGCACACCGGACCTCTGTCCGCACATCTACTGGGGCAACGCCATTCTCCCTAGTATATGGAATGGAGGCCGTACTCCCAATCGAGGTCGAAATCCCCTCATTGAGAGTCCTGATGGATGCTAAATTGGAAGAAGCCGAATGGGTCCAGGCTCGGACGGATCAGCTAAACCTAATTGAAGAGAAGAGGTTGGCGGCGATATGCCATGGCCAATTGTACCAAAGACGAATGAAGATAGCATTCGATAAGAAGATCCATCCTCGGGAACTTCAAGAAGGAGATTTGGTGATCAAGAAGCTATTGCCTATGCAAAAAGCGCTGCAAGGGAAGTGGTCTCCGAATTACCATGGACCTTATGTAGTTAAGAAGGCTTTCTCCGGAGGCGCCTTGATCTTGGCCGACATGGATGGGAAAGATTTGCCTAACCCTGTCAATTCGGATGCCGTCAAGAAGTATTACGCTTAGAAAGAAAAGCCCGCTAGGTCAACCATCAAAAAGACCTAGACAAAAGTTAGGGCAATACAAGAAAGAAAAGCCCGCCAGGTCAATCATCAAAAAGACCTAGGAAAAAGTTAGGGCAATACAAGAAAGAACAGCTTGCTAGGTCAACCATTATCAAAGACCTAGGCAAAAGTTAGGGCAATCCAAACAAGAAACATCTTAAACCGAAAACCCGAAAAGGCGGTTTAGACAAAAGGCGGCATCGACAAAACAAGATTCGTTCCCTCTAATTAAGGAGGACGAAAAGGGGTAACAGACAGTCTCCATCTATACTGGGGGCAAATCCATCGTAATCTGTGTTTCATGCTGGGGCAAAAATGGGCAAATATCCATGGTTCTAGTGAAAGGTTCAAAACCGGCCTGGGGCAAGATGAATAAACTGGGGCAAGATGAATAAACTAGGGCAAGCTGAATAAACTGGGGCAAAAATTTTGGCTTTTCAGAAGTTGGGATTGCAATGCACGAAGAGATCGCCAAAATACAATACTAGCACTAATCGTCTCGAAGACATCACCGCCAACCAAAATTGTTTCACCAGACGCCTCGACGCAAAACACCCTATGTCCTTTCGACTATCTTGTTAATTCCCCATCACATGCAACTATATTTTCTCCTGTCAAAATGTATATGTAGAATGTAATCACTCATTTTTAATGACAATTGCTGATTACTAACACTGTACTAAAGTAGAAGTTATGTCGAAATTTTCTTAATGACAAGTCCTTTTGACCCAAAAATCTTACTAAAGCAGCGCATGCAACAAATATGCCTCTCAAAGTAATCAAAGAAACAAACAATTTATAGAGTCCAACTCACTCTGAAGGATATGATCGGTGCTAGAAGAAAGTCAGGGAGTCAGAGCCTGCAAACAAAACCGTGAGGTTTTTCTTCTCCAAGCCTATTATTAGGTGGCTTTGCATTCTTGCTCACTGGCCTATGTTGTCAGGACATAGCATTGCATCCTTGCATTCTTGCTCATTGGCCTATGTTGTCAGGCCATAGCATTGTATCTTTGCATTCTTGCTCACTGGCCTATGTTGTCAGGTCATAGCATTGCATCCTTGCATTCTTGCTCACTGGCCTATGTTGTCAGGCCATAGCATTGCATCTTTGCATTCTTGCTCACTGGCCTATGTTGTCAGGCCATAGCATTACATCTTTGCATTCTTGCTCACTGGCCTATGTTGTCAGGCCATAACATTACATCTTTGCATTCTTGCTCACTGGCCTATGTTGTCAGGTCATAGCATTGCATCCTTGCATTCTTGCTCACTGGCCTATGTTGTCAGGCCATAACATTGCAACTTTGCATTCTTGCTCACTGGCCTATGTTGTCAGGCCATAGCATTACATCTTTACATTCTTGCTCACTGGCCTATGTTGTCAGGCCATAACATTACATCTTTGCATTCTTGCTCACTGGCCTATGTTGTCAGGCCATAGCATTACATCTTTACATTCTTGCTCACTGGCCTATGTTGTCAGGCCATAGCATTACATCTTTACATTCTTGCTCACTGGCCTATGTTGTCAGGCCATAGCATTGCATCTTTGCATTCTTGCTCACTGGCCTATGTTGTCAGGCCATAGCATTACATCTTTGCATTCTTGCTCATTGGCCTATGTTGTCAGGCCATAACATTACATCTTTGCATTCTTGCTCACTGGCCTATGTTGTCAGGCCGCCATGTAGTTTAGATTTATTGCTTTCAGGCCTATGTTGTCAGGCCGCCATAGTTTAGATTTACTGCTTTTAGGCCTATGTTGTCAGGCCGCCATAGTTTTGATTTACTGCTTTCAGGCCTATGTTGTCAGGCCGCCTTAGTTTAGATTTATTGTTTTCAGGCCTATGTTGTCAGGCCGCCATATAGTTTAGATTTACGACTTTCAGGCCTATGTTGTCAGGCCGCCATAGTTTAGATTCACTGCTTTCAGGCCTATGTTGTCAGACCACCCTGTAGTTTAGATTTACTGCTTTCAGGCCTATGTTGTCAGGCCGCTATAGTTTAGATTTACTGCCTTCAGGCCTATGTTGTCAGGCCACCCTATAATTTAGATGTATTGCTTTCAGGCCTATATTGTCAGGCCTCTGTAGTTTAGATTTATTGCCTTCAGGCCTATGTTGTTAGGCCTCCATGTAGCTTAGATTTACTGCTTTCAGGCCTATGTTGTCAGGCCACCATGTAGTTTAGATTTATTGTTTTTAGGCCTATGTTATCTGGCCGCCGTAGTTTAGATTTACTGCTTTTAGGCCTATGTTGTCAGGGCGCCATAGTTTAGATTTACTGCTTTCAGGCCTTTGTTGTCAGGCCACCATAGTTTAGATTTACAGCTTTCAAGCCTATGTTGTCAGGCCGCCATAGTTTAGATTTACTGTTTTTAGGCCTATGTTGTCAGGCCGCCATAGTTTAGATTTACTGTTTGTAGGCCTATGTTGTCAGGCCGCCATAGTTTAGATTTACTGTTTTTAGGCCTGTGTTGTCTGGCCGTTGTAGTTTAGATTTACTGCTTTTAGGCCTATGTTGTCAGGCCGCCATATAGTTTAAATTTACCGCTTTCAGGCCTATGTTGTCAGGCCGCCATGTAGCTTAGATTTACTGCTTTCAGGCCTATGTTGTCAGGCCCCATACTTTAGCTTCTTGTAACTGCAGAATCAAAACACTCACACATGGGCCCTGTAACCGTAGGGACATGGTGATTCTGAGATTATCACGGCGCTCGCCTCGGACATAATCTGTTTACGTCTTTACCCATTTCTTACGATGATAATACAGAAAATATTTCTCGTATTATCTGATAAGAAAATGAGTAAAGAGGGGCAAACTGTAAACACCCAATTATGTCCGAGACCCATTTCAAGGTGATTAATGTACAAAAGGAATTCAAAATGAATTACAATTATAATTGAAGAAAAGATTCAAATTCAAAACAAACAAAAAAAAAACAGACAAACAGAAAACAGAAAAACAGACAAACCGAAAAATAGACAAACAAAAAAATCTAAATAAAACATAAAAACAGAATTAATAAAAATGGAAAAACAAAAGAAAAATTAAAATAATTAGAAACTAAAAATAAAGCAGTTTTTGAAAAAATGTATAATGAAAGAACTAAAACAAAAAAAGGGAAACATGAAAAAGTAAAAAAATATGAAAATTCAATAAAAACTCTAAAATCTAAAAATTCAATAAAAAATCTAAAATCTAAAAATTGAATAAAATTTTTCAAATCTGAAAAAAAAAGAAAATAAAGTAAAAAATAAAAGAAAAAAAATATGGAAATTAAAAAAAACAGAATTAAAACAAATTAAAAAACAGAAAACAAATTAAAAAACAGAATTAAAACAAACTAAAAAACAGAAATAAAAAAAATAATAATATTAAAATCTGGAAATATATAACAAAAATTAAAGAAAAAAGAAGGGGATATAAAAGATGGAATAACAATATAAAAGGGGGTTCTGGCTTCAGAAATAGGGGTGAGAGAATTAAGAGCTAGAGGGGCCTGTGAGAGAAAAAAAGCGCGAGACTGGGAGAAGGAAGGGGGAATCAAGATTCAAAACAGAAGAAACTAACAAGAAACCAAAGAACCAGAGGAGAAGAAGCTTCCGCTTAAGCTGAGAAGGGGTTCCTAGCCCAGGTACTGCGTAAAAAATCCAACTTCAGACCGAACTGGGGGTTCTCCTTTGGCAGGAACTTGATAGCGTCTCCATCCAGGTAAGGGGGCGAATTCTCCTTAATGATACGGTTTCTACATGCGTCTATTTACAGTTAGAATTCAATATTCACCACCTTCACATGATTCTTGAACCAAGAACAGATTCTGTTTTGCATTCGATTAAACGACCCTTGTTCATGTGCATGGTTGATACTGTTAGACCTCATTAGGACCATGAGAATTAAATCTGGTACTGCGGGTTTAGCGAATTCATTCTCACAAATTAATTAGCGAATTAAATCTCGTAACAGAGGCAGTGAGTTAATTAGGCACTATACATGGCATCCCCTGTTTGAACCCTCTCACAAATGGTTTCAGCCTACTAAAAGTCGGAAGGGAATCATTCGTTTACTTCGTTGGCGGCGTAATTGTTGCTCAGAGTAAAAGTGGAATGGTCCTTGACGGGAAGTGAAAGTGTTGGTTGGATCATTCTACTGCAATCTATTCCCAAAAAGGAATTTATTCTTTTGCAAGAGTTCGGTGTGGCTTAGTTATAGGAGGAATAAAAGATGTATGCATAATTTCCATCATTATTGAGTAATGGTGTTGCCCAAAATCGCAGAGGAATATGTGGGGTCTAAGCAGAATATGATTGAACATGAGGGGTTGCCTTTGCATAGCACATACATGTACCAGAAAAGCGAGTGCACGTGAAATTCCATGCGCGTGCGGGGATCAATTCGGACAGTCCCCTTATTTTGATTCAGATTGGGTAATAATCACAATCAGTGGCTAGACGCAGTGGTTAGCACGTTGTGTGCAACTACCGAATCCTGGTGTTCGATCCCCTGCCTGTGCGTTTTGCCAATTTGAATTAAATCCCATGGTCCATTCATTTGCCTTAACTCTAAAACAAAAGTGTTAAGAATCCAACTGTGAGCGTGGCCTGGTGGCAGAGGCGCTTATTGTGACCTCCTGACCCCAGGTTCGAATCCCGCTCCCAATTTTTGTTGATTTAATTTAATACTGCTCGGGCATGGTTTAAATTAAAACGGAGACACAATATACCCAATCAGGCATCTAGCCTAGTGGTTGGGTTGCTGCTAGACCACCTCTGTGACCTGTCTTCGAATCCCACACACAACCTTTTGCCTATTAATTCAATAACCCCCTAGGACCACAAATTACCATTCTACCCTTAACCATTTCCACCAATTCCAATCCTATCCCCAAATGTCAAATTACCGAAATGCCCTCCACCTTTCCATAAATTTCCAAACTAGCCTGCCAGTACAATTACCAAATTACATCTAATCTTTTCCAATAATCCCCAAACTGCCCCTGGTATGGTAAATTACTCCACTGCCCCTAGGAATTCATTTAATCCCTATTCTGTCCTCATATTCCATAATTGCTAAAAATTCATATTAATAAAAATTCATAAAAAATTAATAAAATTCCAAAAAATCATGAGAATTCATAAAAATTCAGAAAATCAAAAATTAATAAAAAATTTCAGCAAATCAAAAATTAATAAAAAAATTCCAGAAATTCAAAAATTAATAAAAAATTCCAGAAATTCAAAAATTAATAAAAAAATTCCAAAATTTCCAAAAAAAAATAAAAAATTCCATAAATTCAAAAATTAATAAAAATTCAAAAAATCATAAAAAAATTATAAAAATACAGAAAATTTATAAAAGTACAGAAAATCCATAAAAATACAAAAAATCCAGAAAATTCATAAAAATTCCATAATTGCTAAACAATTACATTAAAAACTCAATTACCCCAAAAGTCAAAAAATGAAAATTCTTCTATTAAATTCAAGTTTTCTTTTACTCAAAGACAAAATAGTTTGCAATTTATTTCCCTTCAAAATTCTGAAAATCTTTTCCAAATGTTTCGGGATTTTTAAGTCTCACGCAATGAACTCTAAATGGGGAACTGGTGGTTTACCTGCTGCTCCACATTTAGTAGTTCGTATAGGTCCCCGTGCTGCCTTAGCCGCCTCGGGCCTTATGCATGAGTGGACTTGAGGTCCTCTTCAAGACTCTAAAACCTCTCTTTCTAAATATTTTAGGATTCTAGGTCTCACGCAATGGGCTCTAAATGGGGAATTGGCGGTTTACCTGCTGTTCAACATTTAGTAATTCGTATAGGTCCCCGTGCTGCCTTAGCCACCTCGGGCCTTGTGCATGAGTGGGCCAAAAATCCCTCCCAAAGATAAAATTTTCTCAAAACAAGATCTTTAAAATAATCTTTTCTCAAGCATTTTTGAAGGTCAAGCCTTCACAAACCAAATAATCTTTTCTCAAGCACTTTTGAAGATCAAGCCTTCACAAACCAGAACTACGTAAGCCTTGAGTTTCCCATTGCACCGGGGAATACGTAGGAGCAGGATCAAGTCCTGTCAGGCTAATCTCCATCAAATTATTTTTCACATTAAAGGGATCCAAACAGTTTTCAAAATCACACACTCAGTTTAAGGGTACCGTTCTTCTGAACGGGCGAGTAGGGTGCCTAACACCTTCCCTACTTGTAATCGACTCCCGGACTTAGAAGCTCATTCTTGAGTCAGGGTTTTTTCCAAATATTTTTCCCTTAATTAAAAATTTGGTGGCGACTCCACATCATCAATAAAATTCATTTTTCAAAATTTTAGCGAGTTCGTTATCTCGTCGGAATTAAGGTTGCGACAGGGTGTGCTTAGCTAACACGATCATGTTAGCTTCTTTCAAGGGGCATTTTTATCCTTTAGCTACTTCTTTATATTTTTATACCTTTTTTGCCTTCATTTTTTATACACTCCTTCTAGGTAAGTTTAGAGAGCTTGCACAAGTGTTTAGAAGAGTCTTAATGGAGGAAATTTTTGTCTATTTGCATGTAATTTCTATTTTCTAAAATAAATGTAAATATAAGAAATTATCCTTTTAAGATTATTTTAATTCTAATCATTTTGAATTTGTCACTAATCAAGATTAATTTATTCTAAGCATGATTAATTTTAATTAATCAAAGTTAATTTTCTTTAATTATGGTTAATTTTATCTCTCCTATTTAATATTTTTGTCCTATATGACATTAATGACATGATGGCTCATATGGTGTGATTCACCATCTCATTTTCTAAATGTTCTTTTCTGTGCTTAAGGTGGGGCCACTTCCGGCTCTCTACTTTTCATTTTCCTGCCCTACCGACCTTTTATGGATAGTTTGGTAATTCTTTTGAGAATTTCTATGGAGGTTTCTAAATTGTTCTTTCTATATTTCTAACACTTATTGGTTCATTCTCAAATCATTCTTATAACATTTTACATTTTTCGAGGAATGATTTAACCTTTATGGATGATAAAACTTTCTAAGGGCATTTTAAACATTTTCAAAGTTTTCTAATGGTTTTTTTTATCCTTTTTTGTTTCTATTATTTTCCTATGACTTTCCAACCATCATTTATAAATTCTAATCCTTTAGAATATATTTTAACTTTTATTTTTGGTTTTTTGCACATTTAGTTATGTTATCCTAGTCTAATTTACTAAACTATTTTTAATCTCTCCAGTTTTTGTTCCTATTTATGATTTATTTATTACCAGATGATATTTATATCCTAGAGAGTCCATTTTGAGAAATAATGTATGTTACACTAATACTACAAAAAAATTTATTTTTAACAACTGTTTGTTTTATTGGAGGTTTAAACCTCCATTGCATTGTTTACTCACGGTTAGTGAAATTGTTAAGAAATCATGTGTGGCAAATAGATTATCCACGATGTGAACACCCAATTATGTCTGAGACCTCATTTAAATTAATCAGCGGATAAACGATAAGTTATGTAAAAGCCCAAAGTAGAAAATCGAAACTAAAAAAAAACGAAAAAGAAGAAGGAAAAAAATTAAGTAAATAAAAAAAACAACAATAAATAAATAGATAAGCAAGTAAATAAATAAATAAAAAAAACACAAAAAAAAAGAAAATTGATAAGATAATATAAAAGAAAATAAAAGAGAATAAAAAGAAGAAAAAAGAGAAGGATTTAAATATAAGAGAAAAATAATAATAGAACAAAATTGTATCACAAAGAGTAAGAATTTAAAAAACAAGGAAAAGATGGAAATAGAAATAAAAGTAGAATAAAGAGGTGCGGAGGTCACCGAGAAAAGAAAGGGAAAAGAAACAAAAATCAAAAGCTAAAAGACAAAATAGAAAAAAGACAAAACAAAAATAAGAGAGAGGGCGAAGGGGACAACAAAAACAGAAAAACAAGGTAGCAAAAAGGAAGAGGGAGAATGTGAAAAAGCATAACAGAAAGAAGCAGGGCATTTTTGGAGGGGGGCCTTTTGCACTCTTAAAAATCTGTGTGGACCTTCGTGGCGGGGGGGACCAAAAAAGTTACAAAAGGGCTATTCGTCATTTGTTGCAGAGAGGGCTCTCCTTTTCAGTGGTGATCGAGCTAATCCTTTGTGCATCTGGGTATCACCTGAGATTTAGCCTTGCATCTAAGGTGGCCGATTTTGGTGTTGGTGGTCTCGCTCATGGAGGTTAGTATCCATCCCTCAGCCTCACCCCCTTATATCACCATTTTTATTGATTGAAAATTATAACATCTCTGTGGGACGCTTGCTGTAAATATGTATGAATGAGCTTAAATAGTTAGTCATATGCCTCATACATGTGTTGGAATCGCCGCCCCTCTGCTTGAGGCTTGCTATATTTATTAGGCAAATGAAATCTAACCGTTATTTTCACCACTAATTCGCATACTAAAGATGCTCCCTCTTTATTCGACGCTTGTCCTCTCCACTAGGAATAAGGTAAAATAGCCGCTTATAACATTTACTTGTGCGATGTAACCATTACTCTGAAAAACTATTATGTTCATGAAAATAAAATGAATCTATCGTTCCGTTAGTGTCACTAGGTAAATTTCTTTTTGATATTCATGTGAAGTTGTATTGTCAACACGATAAGCACAGGTGGATAGTCATGGGTCTCTGAATGATGCCTTAATGAAGACTAAACCATGGTTTAGGCAAGCTTAATCCCAATATACAAACGCGTTCGTCCATAACGAATCTAAGAGTACAGCCTTGGCAAGAACATCGTTCCGCGGAATATATGACTCATGCTCCTTTAGGTTCCTTAAATTCCATAGGTGGCGTAGCTACAAAGATCAATGCAGTCAATTATGTCTCTCCTAGAAGTTGGTTAGCTACTTCTCATTTTGTTCTAGGATTCTTCTTATTTGTAGGTCATTTATGGCACGCGAGAAGAGCTCGCGCAGCTGCCGCAGGATTTGAAAAAGGAATTGATTGAAGCATGGTTTGCCAGAGGATCATCCAAAGATTGGAAATCGGAAACCAGGGAGGATGAAACCTTGGTCCAATGGCCGAATAGCTTTAGTGAAGGCTGAGAAAAATGGGCTACCAAATGAGTCCTTTGTAGTATAGGATGAAAACAGAGTAAGGGAGAGTGACACTGGATCCATGGTAAGTCTCAGTAGAGCACGCCAAGAATAATGGAGATGTATGTCGCGGCTGGTTAGGCTTGAGAGAGGGGATAGGAATCAAGGCCCTAGGCATGCCGGGTACCCTGCACGAAATGGGTGAAGGGTACTAAGGAAGGGTGAAAAGTCTTCGAGGCAGGGCTGCAGGGTAAAGGTCGTAGTCATTCCCCTTCGAAGCATGACCTGAAGGATTCTACATAAGTCCACATAAGTCCCAGGGCCGGAACTGCACTGGTTTGAATAATTTTTGGAATGGTTTCCCTCGGATGTGAATTTGGCTCTTGAGAAGAGCATGTCGAGGGTTGATCAGATATAGAGCCGAGGCAATTTCCCAAGCCACTGATGCATTTTCAAGTGGTGTCAAAGATTTGGAGGGCAGTCCGGACTCTGCAGCTTGGTGACGCAGCGTCGCCTTGGCTTCGACCTCCTCAAACCTTTTGCACCAAGCGACTGACGCTCGAAACCAAACTACTTGGCACACAGAACATGTCTCCTTTCTCGCTAACCCGAGTCTCGTGCATGCAGGGGAGGCTATAGATATTAATAGGTGGTTCTATGTTCATCTCATTGGCAACATTATGTATTTCTTCGTACAAGGTAGGAGGCTAAGAACAAGCAAGAACCAAATTCAGTTAACTAACCAGAAGCCTAAAAATCGACGTCCCAAGTTCAACACCTAGAAAATGACATTCATGTTCACACAGTGACATACGACTATGTCCACCAACTACCCAGGCCACAGTCACTAATCACTTTTGTTCTCAACGCCACAAAGAGCATCATGAAGGCAAAGAAGAAAGTGAGTGAGATCGAATTGGTGCCTACGAGTCTTAAGCCCACCTTAGCTTTCACCATTCTTCATGCCGGATCCTGAAGGTCCCATACAGCTACCAATCCCTCCTAATACTCCGGGCGTCGTGCTGACCCCACCCGAAGTTGGCTATCGTGAAGGATAATGAAGGTTTTAGGCTCGAACGAGAGGGTCAAATACGGTCTTCGCCCAGCCTTTGTCTCGAAGCTTAAAAGCTTTCATGCATGTTTAACATGGAGACCGAACCCCTGAGCAAGGCATCAGTGGATGGGAAAAGAAGAATGACTTCAAATGGACATGAGGAGTGCGACCCATGCAAGTTGGACATCGCGACGCGAGAACCAATCCATGCAAAAAGGCAAAGTGAAGCATATCGGACGCGGAGTCCACCAGCGAGTCCTGCTTCAAGCAAAATGAATCTACCTCCGCCGTACACGTGTATGTATGTTTGGTAGGATGCAAATCACAAATCTAATGGCATAAGTGGCTGAATATACGGTCGAGGACCTCAGGTTCCCCCTTCGAACCCCAATTTTATGATTATGCTTTAACTCTCCCATGCACCAAGTAGAATTTGTTAGTAAACCTTCCTGCACCTCATCTCGTGGGCCGCTAAAATCATTTACAATATTTGACTGGACCCCCTAAATTTATATACAAACATCTAACTAACCCTCTTAACTTTCGATTAAAATATAGTTTGAAGTAAGGACCAAGCTTTTCACTATTTAGGCCAAGCCAATTTCTTTAATCAAATCGATTTCATGTTAAAATTAAGCCTAATCCATTTTACCAAGTCCAAGAAGAGTTCATTTTATTTTAAGTCGAGTCTGTTAGTGATTCTTGGTTTCACGCAACAAGTCCTAAATACCAACTGGTAGCTCTTCCTACTGTTCAGTATTTAAAAACTTGTATGAATCCTTGTACAGCCTTAGTTGTTTGGGATCCTGCGTGTATGTGGACCTTGAAAAAGCTTTTCAAACAATAAAATCGCTATCTAAAAAAATTCTTGGTTTCACGCAATGAGTCTTGAATACTAACTAGTAGCTCTTTCTACTGTTCGGTGTTTAAGAACTCATACGGACCCCTGTACAGTCGTAATTGTCTGGGATCCTGTGCACATGTGGACCTTGAAAAGGCTTTTCAAATAATAAAATCGCTATCCACAAAAATTCTTGGTTTCACGCAACGAGTCTTGAATACCAACCAGTAGCTCTTTCTACTGTTCGGTGTTTAGGAACTCGTATAGATCCTTGTGAAGTCGTAATTGTTCGGGATCCTGTACACATGTGGACCTTGAAAAATCTTTTCAAGTAATGAAATCGTTTTCTACAAAATCCTTGGTTTCACGCGATGAGTTCCAAACACCAATTGGTAGCTCTTCTTACTGTTCGGTGTCTGGAAATTCGTAAGGGTCCTGGTACAACCTTAGTTGTTTGGGACCTTGTGCATCTATGAGATTAAAAACTGTGCAAAAAACCAACGTTGTTTCTTAAAACTATCTTCCAAAATCCTTTCAAAAACCCCGAAGATCAAGTCTTCAAAATAAACCAGAACTACGTAGCCTTGAGTTTCCCATTGCACCTGGGAATACGTAGGAGCAGGATCAAGTCCTGTCAAGCCTTTTCTCGTGCAAACTTATTTATTTTTAGGGATCAAGCTATTTTCAAAAAATCAAGATCACACACTCAATTTAAGGGTACCGTTCCTCGGAACGGGCGAGTGGGGTGTCTGACACCTTCCCTATTCGTAGTTAACTTCTGAACTGGGAATCTCATCCTCAAATTAGGGTTTTTCCAGATGTTTTTCCCTTAAATAAAACCTGGTGGCGACTCTACGAATTCGAATACGATTCTTTTAAATAGTAAAGAGTTCGTCGTCGTGTTACAATTACGGTTGCGACACACAATTTTAAGCAAATGAGGGTAAATATAACCAAAATCCTTGTTAATTATCCATGCTTATGTAGGAACATTGGTACTTATTTTGTATTTTCCAATGGTTTGAGCCTCTGTTACTTGCCTACTTTTGTGGAAAATCCTCGTTAAATTACCAACAATTAGAAAAAAATCTCTACTAATATGTTTTAAAATTTTCAAATGATTTAACTCATAGTAAATTATATTTTTTCACCAAAACAAATGAAAAAAAACATAATTCAAGGATAAAAAATAAAATACCAAAAATACAAAATTATATCAAAATATACACCAACAGTTTTCAAAATTTTAAATTGTAATGTAAATTGTTAAAGTAATATTATAATATTCAACTTCAACATTATAACTATGCTAAAATATTGAAAGGTGCTTGAACCCAACAATCAATGGACATAATAAAGAAAAAAACAAAAAATTAAATCCTATTTATGTGATAGCATACATTGTGTACAAATAAACTAGGTCAACACTAATACATGATATTGTATAGTCATTTGTAAAAAGAGAAAGTTACAACCATTCATTCAGTCAAAGTGTAACATCAATAATTTATTATAATGGACTCTTTAGGCTATAAATATTCTCTAATAAAAAATAAAGTAGAAATAAGAACAAATGTCAGAGAAATTAGACAATTTTTAGCTAATGATGAAAATGCCCCTGTACTAGGATAACATAAATAAATATGCAGGAAACCTAAAATAAAATGTAAAAGAAAATGTGTAAGGGATTATAATCCATAAATGATGGTTAGGAAGTTGTAAGAAAAGAATAGAAACAAAGAGGGGACAAAAACGTCATGAGACACCCTCAAAAATGCCCAAAACATCCTTAGAAAGCTTTGTCTTTCATAAGGGCTAAGTTGTGCTCGAAAAGATAACAAATGACATAAGAATGATTTAGGAACAAACTAATACGTCTTAGAAATATCAGAGGAACAATTTAGAAACACTTTAGAAAATTCTCAAAAAAAAAATATGAAAATACCACTGCAAGGCTGGTAAGGTAAAAAAATGTGAAGTTGAAGCTGGGATGTGAGCCTTATCCCTTGAGCATGAAATTGAACATGTGGAAAATAAGGTGGTAACTCACCCCATGAATCATCACTTCATTAATTCCATATAGGACTAAAATATTAAATATAGGAGATAAAATTAACCTTGATTAATTAAAATTAACCATATTCAGAATAAGTTAATCTTGATTAGTGAAACATTTAAAATAATTAGTGTTAAACTAATACTAAAAGGATAATTCCTTATATTTATATTTAGTTTAGAAAATGGAAATTACATGAAAATATACTAAAATCAAGGCATCTTAAGCCATAGAGGACTCATTTGCTTCATAATTCACCTTCTAAAAACTTAGGAAAATTCTCCAAATTCTCTCAAAACTAGAAATACTCTTAAAACACCATAATTCATACTAATCTTAAACTTTCATATTTGAAGTTTAGGTTAAAACAAAATCAAACCCATCAAGCCCCACCACCATCACTAAGAGATCTAGTGTGGACCACCAAGGAGGAGAGAGATCAACCTTAAAGATCCACCAAACCTTCATAAAAATCTTCAACAAGTAGGGTATTTACCATATATTTTTCTAAGCTTTTAATCATGTATTTATTCCTTGATTTTCTTCTCTTTTTGGTGGATTTGTCTCTAAGATCTATGGACCCCTTTTACTTGAGTTTTTATGCTCAAAACTTCCCTTGATGGTTAAAAATTAGCATCACAAATTTTTTAGTGATTTTTCAAAGTTAAAGGAAAGTTTTGATGGATTAAAGTGCTTTTAGCAACCTTTGGAGCAATTTCATCGTTTAAAGTTTCTTAAAATCAATTTTTAATACTTTGGGGAATATTTGAGAGTTTTTGTAAAAATTTTTGAAGTACTCAAAGTAAGGGATGGATAGAGTTTGATAGTAGATTTAGTATATATACACTTGTTTGTCTTGAAAAATGCTTTCTTTAAATTCTTCATGTTCAAAGTTGTAAGTTTGTTTATATCTTTTATTAAAAACTTTAATGTTGAAGTTAGACTATGATAAGAGTCCAGATCTGGACCCATATGTTAAATATCTTAGAATACTAACAATTTATGTCATAAAAGTTATAAACTTAACTTGAAACTTGGACTTTAAAACTACCAAGATCAAAGGTGGAAATATGGACCTAAAGTTGAACAAGACATATAAGGCCTTCCATGACCATGACCAAAACTATGGAGTAAGGAAAAATCATGAATGGATCTAAGGATCTAAAGAGTACCAAATGCTAAAAATCATGAGACAAAGGTCAAGTGAGAAGAAATTGAGAAAAAGACCTTTGTTTTGGTCACCTAGTGGATTCAGCCACCTACACTGTAATTAAGGAAACATAAGGTTAAAGTTTTAACTAAGGTAAAAAGAGGAGCCTAAGTAAGTATAATAAAAGA
This sequence comes from Canavalia gladiata, assembly GCA_037954105.1. NCBI lineage: Eukaryota > Viridiplantae > Streptophyta > Magnoliopsida > Fabales > Fabaceae > Canavalia > Canavalia gladiata. The sequence continues at coordinate 14,556,137 of CM075662.1, read as the reverse complement.
ATTATAAATCTGACTTAGAAATGGTTGGGTAACCATTTGGAAATATTGGTTAAAGTTAGTGAAAACAAGTTAAAACCCTGCTAGAACTTAAGAATGAACATAAATATACTTAAAGTGGTGACTAGTGATTAATTATGGAGTAGAGGGAGGAAGATGAGAATTCGAACATACTCACTAGACAAGGAGGAAAAGCCCAAAAAAATTCTAGGGTTGATGTGAATTAATAGTGTAAGTCCTAATTAGTGTAAATCACCTTTTAAGGAAAGAAAAATAAACCATAAAGCCCTAAAACTAAATGATGTAGATTCATCCATCCATGAAGTAAGTAGGCAAAGTAAGTTAGTTAGCGTATTGAAAGATACTAAAGTAAGACATGAGTAAGAAACTTTAAAATTCATGAGTAAGGAGGTAAGAAAGTAGGTTCGTTGGTTTCTTAAATTTAATTAATAAAGATATTAGTTAAAAAAAACAAAATTTATAAAATTTAAACTTAAATTAAGTAAGTTATGCATAAAATATTTAATTTAGTGAACATAAAGAGTAAACAAAGGAAAGGTTATGAGTATACAAAGATGAATGTAAAGTGTATGGATAATACCCTTGATTGTTTAGAGAGTGATATATTTCATGATGTTCATATGTGGATGATAATGTGAAAGTAGTTTGAAGTAGAGACTATATGTGCATAATATATTGGTTGGATTGTTTGAGGATGCATATTATTTGAAATATTTTAAAAGGAACCTAATTAACTAAGGGATCACTAAAGAAAGAATTTATATGAAAAGTGAATACTACTTTTAATGTATCTTGTGCACATTCAGAAGGAGAAAGGTCCTTCTAAGGTGGAGACAAAAGGGTACTCCACAAATCCTTCTAATATGAAGCGTCAGGTCTTCAATGTTTATGATAGTGATGATCATCAAGGAATAAACTCATGTCTTAAGAATAGAAGGTAGAGTAACAGAGCCAGTGAAAATATATTGTTTGACTAAGTAGTATTATATGCCTATGCTCTGGAATATCACTAAGAGAGTGATAGAGAAATGAGAAGAATTATATTAAGACATGAACGAAATGATAGTCAAATGATATCTGTGATATGATCCCAAAGATATATAAGACATGTAATTTAAACTATGAAACTTTTATGTTTAAGTATAAACTAGTTCTTCTTTATGTAAAAGAAAACCATTTTAGTTAAAGTTTTCTAAAGATTAAAAATAAACTTATATGCATGTCATGTTTTCTAATAAACTAAAGTGTTTAGGTTGAAAATGTGGTCACTAATCCTACTGAGAAACTTAATTTCTCACCTCCTTTCCTCCATTTTCTTCCAAATGCTCCAAATATCACTCGCGATCGTAGTGGACTTTGTGGAGTTTAATAACATAAACTGGTCTGTAAACGTCCATAGATTGGTCATTACTGCTCAAGCCAACATACAAGTGTATTTTTCTCGCAGCCACTGATTCGTATTTGCCATCACGAGCCCAAACTTCTCAACCATAGAGTTCGCCATTTCTCTGGAGGCTTTCCATCCTTATGTGGTGTTTCCAACACCACTTGGCTATCAGGCACCTCTAGCTGCACCCGTAGAAGATTCCTTTTTGTTTGAATGGGAGAGAAACCCCCAAACACCATCCCATTACTACAACATTTCTCATGTTTGATCATCATAAGGAAGTTCTCCATTCCCTAGGTCATATCCATTCTAGGTCTTCCAAGAGATGGCAGATGTAACTTTCATTGCCTTGGATGAAAGTTTATTGTTGGACTGTCATGACCCCCGTAATTGAAGTGTTTGCATAACTATTTTGAAGAAGAGGATTGAAATCATACCCATAATATATATTTTGTAATATAGCTGGATGACTGCACTCTAATTATCTAATATATAGTCTTGTATCATAGTATATGTGATGTATGTATATGGTAGCAATAGTTGTACATGTAACTAGGTATGTGAAGGCATAAATGCCTTAACTTGACTTAAGTATGTATAAATATGGACTGTATAACTATAAATTATGTATAATTTTTGACATGTTTGTATTTGTGATAATTAAACATCAATGAGGACGTCTGCTTATTTATTTTGCGATAAGACAGTTATTTCGAAGAGACTTGCATTTTTAACCAAGATATTTTAAAAAAATTACCGTATTTTTACTAATAGTAATTTTCTAAAGATTCTGCATCATGAAGTAACAGTCTAATAAAAAAATCATGTGTACGACTTAAGCGTAAAAATAAAATTTATTTTTGGGATGTTACACAAAACCCCTTTAACATCATGTAATAGAGAAAATAATCAACATTTTAGTTGGTTTCTTTCTTAAAAATTCATACATAAGTGAAGAATCTTAATAAGAATCCACAAAATAAAACCATAATGACTCATACATGACCAAACTAAAAATTTAATTTATAAAACAATTTAAATAAACAAAAGTGTAGCAATAATACTATATAAAATAATAAAAAAATTACCTTAATGATCTCAACAAGCTAATAAACTTCATTCTCATTAAAAAACAAAGGCTGAATTTTTGTTTTAGAAACTAAAATTTAGGAAAAATAAAGAAATTATTGGATAGTGTTCAACTTATAAACTAAAATTAATTAAAATGTTAGGATTGATTTCTTGATTATGCTTTTTTCAAGTTAAAATAAATTAGAATTTAATATTTCTTTCTATATGTATTTATTTTGATTAATGTCATCAAATGACTTTACTATGATTATTTTTATTTTTTATTACTTTTTCGTAGAAATTAGAAATATTTATTAAATTTAATTTTTTATGGAATCCTAAGTAAATTAAAATACTAAAAAAAGAGAGAGAAAAATAGTGATAGCGAAATGTTATGAACAATCAACAAGAAAATTATCAAAAGTATTAACAAGTTCAGAAAAACCATTCAATTTTCCACGTCCTTCATTGTTAATCCCATATGTACCAAAATCCATATTTAAAAACCTGGTTAACAAGTCTCTTTGAGTATTCAAGAGTGTTATATATATAATTGTTAATATAACATGTATATTTTAATAAAAAATATAATTAAATAAATTTTTATCAATCTTAAAAGTATTCATTAATTTAAATTTATTAAAATCAATTCTACTTAGATTATATATATATATATATATATATATATATCGTAACCGTAATTACAACGAAATGACGAACTTGCTAAAATTTTAGAAACGAATTTCGTTGATTGTGAAGTCGCCACCAAATATTTATTTTAAAGGTATCGCAACCGTAATTACGACGAGACAACGAACTCGCTAAAATTTTGAAAATAGAATTTTATTTTGGTTATGTGGAGCCGCCACCAAATTTTTATTTAAGGAAAAAAGATTTGGAAAAAACCTAACTCGATGATGTTATTTAGGTTCGGGAGTCAGTTACAAGTGGGGAAGATGTTAGGCACCCCACTCGCCCAGTCCGAAGAACAGTACCCTTAAACTGAGTGTGTGATTGTTTGGAAATAGTTTGATCCCTTAATTAATGTGAAAATAAATAGGTTGATGGAGGTTAGCCTGACAAGACTTGATCCTGCTCCTACGTATTCCCCGGTGCAATGGAAAGCTCAAGGCTTACGTAGTTCTGGTGTGAGAAGGCTTGACCTTCGAATTGCTTGAAAAGGAAAAGAGTACTTTGAAAATAATCTTAGGGAGGAATCCTCAATCCACTTATGCATAGGATCCGAGGCAAACGTAGGCTGCACTGGGATCCATATGACTCAATCCACTTATGCACAGGATTCGAGGAAAACGTAAGCTGCACTATGATCCATATGAATCTCTAAATGTCGAACAGCAGTGAAGAACGTCAGTTTCCCATTTAGAGTCATTGCGTGAGACTAGTGATTCTCCAAAATATCTTTTGAAAGGTTTTGATTCGAAAAGATAAATTCGATTAAAAATGAATTTGACTCAAAATTTGAAGGAAGAAATTAAACTTGATTTTAAATGAATTTGATTTGACTAAAAAAAGAAATCAATTTCAAGTTTTTAGAAATTGAACTTGATTTGACTAAAAATGAAACTTGACTTGGAATAAGCTTGATTCGTGAATTAACCTTGAGTTGAAAATGAAAGAATTAAACTTGGTTCAAATTGAGTAAGACTTGATTTGAAATTGGAGAAAAAGGAATTGAAATCAATTCTGAATTTATTTTGAAGGAAGAAGAATTTAACTTGATTCGGATTTAAAGAGAAAGAATCAAAATCGATTTTTTTGAATTTAATTTAAAAAAAATAAAATAAAATAAATATTTGTTTTTTGTATTTAATTTGAGGAAAAAAGAATTGAATTAATATTGATTTTTAAAGGAAAGGGACTTAATTTAAATTTTTGAAGGAGAGAAATTAATCTTGATTTATGAATTAGAAAAAAAAAAGCATTAGGTTCGAACATTTAAAATTAAAAATTAAAAATATTCTGAATAGAGCTTAATTTTAAATTCTATGTATATAATTATATTAACAATATGAATAAAAAATATCGTTTATAATAATACTATCTGATTTAAATTGATTTTTAGTAATATATATATATATATATATATATATATATATATATATAAACTGAAAAAAAATACTAAGAACCTTATGATTGAACCGCATCTGAAACAAAAAATAGACAAAGGTCGATATTGAATATGTTACCTAGTTTTTGATTATAGTATTAGACGAGGCAAATAGATGCAACTCACATCCATATTTCTATGTGGATAAGAGTTGTCCAAGGAAGAAGGAAATGTAATCTTGTATCTTCTGTGTTTTCTCGTATCCTATGCTTACGCAAAGGAAATATTTGTGTTAAATTTTTAGGTTGATCCGAATGATTATAGGATTTTAATTTTTAATTTTTAAATAATTTTTAAAAATAAAATATATTTGTTAAAAATAATTTTTAATCTAATTTTAATTTAATTTTAAAATAAAAAAATATAATAAATATTATTTTTAATTTTAAAATATTTCATTTTAAAATTTATTAAATTACATCATCACTATTAAACTATTAATATAATCATCATTATAATCATTATTAAATTACTATTTTTACTATCAGTATCATTATTTTATTATAATTATTATTATTATTATCTTTATTATTATAATAATAATAATTTAATTTTTATTTTTAAATAAATTATATTTATTTATTTAATTTTTATATATTAAAAAATAAATAACTTTATTTTTATATTAAATTTATAATTTATATTATATAATTATTTATTATATAATATTATAATGTATATTATATTTATATAAAATAAATATTAAATAATATAAAAATATTATAATAATATATGAAATAATTTATCTTAAATATTAATTATCAAATAATATATAAAATAAAAATTTATATAATTATATTAATATTTATATATTATAATTATATATCATTGCTATTATCTTAAACATTATTTTAACTTTATTTTTATTCTTATTTCTATTATCATCATAATAATAATAAATTTTATTTTAAAATTATTTTTTATTATTTTAAAAAAGTTTATTTATTTATATATTTTTATAAATTTATAAATAAATAATATTTTATATATATATAAATTATATTTAATTTATAATTAAATAATATAAAAATATTATAATAATATATAAAATAATTTATTTTAAATATTAATTATCAAATAATATATAAACTAAAAATTTATATAATTATATAATATTTATATATTATGATTATATATCATTGCTATTATTTAAACATCATTTTAATTTTATTTCTATTATTTCTATTATCATCATAATAATAATAAATTTTATTTTAAAATTATTTTTTTTATTTTAAAAATTTAATTATTTAATTATTTTTATAATTTTTTAAATAAAAAATATATATATATAGATAGATAAATTATATTTAATTTATAATTAAATAATATAAAAATATTATAATAATATATAAATAATTTATCTTAAATATTAATTATCAAATAATATATAAAATAAAAATTTATATAATTATATAATATTTATATATTATGATTATATATCATTGCTATTATCTTAATAATATTATTTTAAACTTTATTTCTATTATTTCAATTATCATCATAATAATAATAAATTTTATTTTAAAATTATTTTTTATTATTTTAAAAAATTTAATTATTTATTTATTTTTATAAATTTATAAATAAATCATATTTTTTATATATAAAAATTATATTTAATTTATAATATTATAATATAATTTTATATTATATAAATTTTTATAGTATAATATATATTATTTTATATAAATTAAATATTAAATAATAGAAAATATTATAATAACAATATATAAAATTAATTATTTTGTATATTAATTATTAAAGAATATATAAAATATAAAATTATATAATTATATAATATTTTTCATTTAAAATTATTATTGTAATTAATATATTTTGTATTATTTCAAAAAATTATTTTAATTTTTTATTTATTTAATTTTTATATATTAATAATAAATAATATTATTTAATATATAAATTATATTTAATTTATAATTTTATAATATATATTATATTTATATAAAATAAATATATATTAATATAAAATAATATTATATATAAAATTATTTATTTTAAATATTAATAATCAAATAATATATAAAATATAAATTTATATAATTATATAATATTTTTTATATTATAATCATCATACTATTAAAATTATATTATAAATACTATTTATATTCTTACAGTATCATTATTATTATTATCATAATAATAATAATATTTTATTTTATTATATTTAAAATTTTAAATTATATTATTTTAATATTTAAAATTAATATTTTTGTTTATATATTTTTTATAAATTTATAATAAAGTAATATAATAAAATAATTTGATTTATTTTTATAATAATTTTTAAAAATTAAAAATTAAAAAAATTAATTTTAATTTTTAAAATTAAAAATTAAAAATCATCCTAAAATCTTAGGTAATAGAAGCTTAGATTTGGATTATGGACTTCATGAGATTACTTCACCGCATAACAATTTAACTTGCCTTGCCTTTTTGTTTGCTACATTCCCTTGTATAACATTTTCTATATGTTCTTTGGTTTTTTCTATTTTGGGCTTCTCTATTCCTTTATTCTACTAAAATAAATAATTAATACCATATCAGATGTAGCCTTAGTTTTTTTATGTTAAAGTAGTAAAATTGTTTAATGTATGCTAACATTTACTAAACAGACGTGTTATTCTTAAAAAAAGAAACTTATACAAGGATTCATACATGATTTTTAAAACTTTTTTCATCATATTTCATATTATTTATTATCTCATTATTTTATTTTTTGAATTTTTTGCCTAAAATATTTATAAAAATAACTTTTCTCTTAACTAAATAGTGAAAAAGTCATGCAAGAATTGGATTCGAAACATCCGAATAAGCTCCTCTTTGTTTTGTGACTGTCCCTTTCGTCTTCCCCAATCCATGGTCCTAAATGTTTTTTCCTAGTACAACATTTTAATCATTAATCTATTAGCTTTCTTTTCGCTTTGCTGTTTTGAATCACTTTGCTTCTGTCTAATTTTTTCTATATTAGATACTTCTACGGTTTTTTTATCTATTTAAAAAGGAAGTAAAAATATTATTTATATTTATCTGTTTATTTAGATTTTTAAGAAAACATTAATTATATTTTTCACATATTTTTTAAATTTATTTAATTATTACGAATTATATAAATAAAAAAGATAAAATAAAATATAGATTAGAAAAATAAATAAATTTTAAAAAATTTAATAATATTAATTATATTTTTTAATATGTATACATCTTTTCTTTCTAAATAGATAAAAAAAGTATATTACATTATAAATTAGAGTTCTTTACCTTAAAGAAAAATGTTCAAAAAATTTCATATTAAATCACATACTTTTTATTAATTAAATATTTAATTTTATTTTTATAAACCCCATTACTTAAATTCAATTAATTCAAATCTGAATTTGATTTGAATTTTAAATTTTTAATTTTAATTTTAATATATTACATCATCAAGATATGCTTGATTCTAGATTTTAAAATCATTTAATTTCAATAAATTATAATTTCATTTTGTTTTAAAAGTTTGTCATATCATATGAAAAGAGATATGTTTTGACTATTAAAAAAGGATGTGTTATAATTTAACTAACTTATTTGGATAAAAAAAATTAATTATAAAATTTTTAATATATTTTAAATTTTTTAATAAAATAAAATATTTATCATTAATAATAAAAATATATTATTTAATTTAAGTTTTACTTTAAATTTAATTTAAATTTACAGATATTTGTGCAATGTTAAAAAAACAGTTAGTAAGTTCTTATATACAACTAGTACAGTGCTTGTGTATTTCACAGATATTTTAAAATTAGATAAGATGTATATATATAAATTAATTAAAAATAAAAATTATTATTAGTGATGAATATTATATCAATAAAAAATTAAATAAATATTTTTAATCAAATATAAAATTTAAAAATAAGTTATTAAGGTAATAATATATAATTAAAGAAATAAATTTTAATTAAAATTCAAAATTTTAAAAATAAATTAAGATTATATTAATTTTAAGATTTAGTTTATATAATTATAATTTTGTTTAATATATTATAATATATTAATATTTAAATATTTAAATAGTATAAAAATCTCATAACTAAATAAAAAAAGATAGTTTCAAAAAAATATTTCAATTTAACAAAAAATACCTAATATAATGTACAGACCAAAAGAGTGAAGTAGCAAATTAACCATTACTTTATGCACACAGTATAAATCTATTCTTAATTTTTAAAACAATGTATACTTGTAAAAGGATTAATTTATATTATCTTAAATAAAAAGTTAATTTATATTATTTTAAAAATAAATAACAATTTTACAATACGTACATGAAAATTATTTTACTAATTAACCCCATCAATAAATAAAATAGAAATGGGAAGGGACGCAACTTCCGTTGGCTTCATTCTTTGGACGAAAACAGAAAAACTGACTTTCCGAAAGCGACGCTTCAGCGAGTGACGCGAGAAGCATATGTAAAATGAATTAAAACAAAGGCTTGCTTCTTTCACCGATAATTCAGCACATAAAGTTCAAACACCAACGTTGGTTTCTGAATATTTCTTCTGAGAATTGTTTGATTCAGATAGAGGCAGAGAGAGAGAGAAAAATTACCGTAATTGATCTTATCCCTCATTTCGAATAGAGCTTACCACTTGTGCTTCCACTTCCGAAGCTACATGGCTGTTTTTCATCCCGTTCATAGCTAACGCCCTCTTATATATCAGGTACTATTCTCTTCATATGCATTTGGCCTTTCAATTTTTTTTTTTCTCTTTTGAAGCCTCTACAGTTTTTGTTTTGAAGTAATTGATTGTACGCGCTTTAGATTTTTATTAGGCTTGAGGATCTGTGGGGATCTTATTTTGGAATTTGTTAGTTTGAAACCTGCTTCTGAGGTTTCAAATTACGGTTTCTTTCTCGGATGTGATTGATTGCTATTACAAAAACTGTAGAGAATTGCGGCCTTTAATCAGACTTATGATTGTAGAGACCTCCAAAATCTTAATATCATTACGAATGGTGGTGAGAACTGAGATGAAATGGCTTAATATATTTACATATAATTTAGGATTCATGAAATTGAGACAGGGCATAGGCTTAATATAACAAGATAATTTAAATTCAGACAAGTCTCTCTTCGAAGAGAGATGGTAGAAAGTTCTCATATTTTATGTTGATTATAATTAATTCTGTGCTTAGAAGTGGAATTTTATCATTTTAAAGAATTTAAAATATATAAAATTTTATTTATTTTTAATTAACAATATTTTATTTACATAAAGTAGATTTAATTTCTTTATTTAGATAGAAAAATTTTTACATTTTAAATTTACTGTTTAAATAGAACAAAATAATTTTATAATCTAGATATTAAATGGATATTTATTCATTTATACATATTTAATGTTAAATTAAAAGAAAGTTTTAAATGTTAGAAATTTAAAAAAAAAATTATTAATTTAAATATGATAAGATAAGATAAGATAAAATATTTAAATTAAATAATAATAAAATAAAATATAATAAAACAAAAATATAAAAAAATTATTTAATTATTTTATTTTATGTTTAATATTATTTATTAAGATAATAAATTAAATATTATTATATTATTATATTATTATATTAGTTTATCTAATATTTAAAATAAATAAATAATAGTAGAATAATTTATAAATTATATTATAATAAAAATTATTTTTCAATATACATAATTTTAAAAATTAATTTTTTATTTTTAATAAAAAATATTTAATTTATTTTATGTAAAAATAATATTAAAAAATGATATTAAAATTATATTTTTAAACTTATTTTCACGGTTAAAGTTTAAAATATTTTTATAATAAACTATAATTGAATAAAAATTTAGAAAAATTAAAATTATATTTTATAAAAAATAAATATATTTAAAATAATATTTTTATAAATTTAACATTATATTTTATAAAATAATTTAATTTAATTTAATTTAAAGAAGTGTCAAAGTTTGAAATATATAAAATAACAGTGAGAGAAAAAAAAAAGATGACGAAATAGCAGGAAAAGAAGAGAAATCATGAAACAATTCCAAATTCCGACTATTTTGTTAAAGTTTATACATTTGAATGTATTAAAATTTTATAAAAATATCCGAAAAATATTTTAAAATTTAAAATAATCTAAGAAATAACCTTTTCCATTTTAAATCTTCCATCCAATATAAAAAAAGAAATTTGATGAATCTCCTATACCGTTTGCACATCATGACTGATGTATATATTTACACATAGGAGAAGATTGAGAAGACTATGGATAACAAATTGAGTCTTGAATAAGATCCACTAAATTTGAAATTAGATTAATAATAGTTTATATATAACTGTTATAATAACAGTTTAGCAATGGATTCCGGTGGAGGCTCCAAATTGACTGGAATTAGGCAAATAGTGAGGCTAAAGGAACTACTTCAGAAGTGGCAAAGAGTGACTTTAGGCGCAAAAACATTGAATTCCAGTACTAGTTTTGATCATGCTGGGGGCATATCACCGATAATTAACAAAAGGTTAGTGAATGTTATGAATTGTGACTCTGATGAGGAGAGTTGCCAAACTCCTGAACCGCAACCACCACCTGATGTTCCAAAAGGTTACTTAGCTGTGTATGTTGGACCTGAACTTAGGAGGTTCATCATTCCCACAAGTTACCTTAGTCACTCTGTTTTCAAAGTTTTGCTTGAAAAGGCTGCAGAGGAATTTGGGTTTGTTCAAACTGGTGGCCTCACCCTCCCTTGTGAGATTGAGACCTTCAAGTACCTCCTTAAGTGCATGGAGAATGAAAACAAAGACCACCAAGATGATACCGCCCGTAAGTTTTTTCCATTCTCTAAGTTGTTTCCATTTACTTGTTATGCCGTTTCAGATGTGTTAATTCCAATCACGCAACTCAAAGTGAGTCGAAATTACAATGAATATCAGATATGGAAAGGTAGGAGTGTGTGAGCAATATATAGTTTTTTAACAGACTTTATTATTAGTAAAAAATTATTATTCTAATTTTTAACTCTTTAAGCATTAGATCAATTTTAATAGTTTTTTTTTTGTGTTGGATGTAATTATTTTTGGTTTTTTTATATTAAAATTTGGATTTTAATTTTAATAATCAGCGTAAACTTTAATGTCAATTTTTATTATGTAATTATTAGAAAAAAAAATATCTGTTAAAAATTAATATAAAAAATATTACTTCTAAATTTTATTTAATGAACACATAATTTGTATGAATTAATTCATCTAATAATAAAAAATATTTTAAAAAATATTAAACTACCTATGAAATATGATTTATATCCAGTTACATTTAAATATGAGCTGTTAAATTTTATTTAGAAAAAATATAATAATTTACATATGAATATTGTAAGATATAAGTTACTTTTTGCATATATTTCAATCATTTTACATTTAACAAAGTATATGTTTGAAATTATTCTACCAACAGTTCTCTTATAATTTACTAATATCACATGGATTAGTTGACAGAGTTTATTTTTTTTAAAATAAGATCTTTGAGTTTAAATTATTAGAAAAGTTATCTTTATTAAATAATAATACTAAAAATATCAAAAATATTACTTCTAAATTTTATTCAATGAAAATCACATTATTTTTAAGTTAATTCAACTAATAATAAAAAATATTTTAAAAAATAATAATTGAACCACATATAAAATATAATTTATATTTAATTATATTCAAATGTAAGTTGTTGAATTTTATTTTTTAAAAAAATCTAATAACTTACATTCAAGTGCTGTAAATCACTTTGCATAGATCCATCATTTCATATTTAAAAAATTATGTTAAAGATTATTCTACCAACATTTCTTTTGTAATTTACTAATTTTATATGATTTAATTGACAGAGTTTAATTTTTCTTAAACAAGTTGTTTGAGTTTAAATCTCATGAATGATTAAATACCATGAGAGAGTTTTACCTCCTTAAATGAGTTTACCGGCTCGATTCAAACTGATCGAAGTCCAATATGGCTTTTCCCAATACAAAAGGTCTCATACCCAAAATTAACAAGGTCAATGGTCCAATATCTCATTAATAATATAGCACGACACGACTTTGATGGTTCCTTTTGAAACTGTATGCTCATTTTGTATCTGAATAAATCCAATTAACTTCCTCTATTTTGCATCACTGGTTGTTACATTCCTTATTTCACTAACGTTCAAATTTATGGTGAAACTGCAGCTGAAAGCTCGGGAACTGTGGAAGAGTAAGTAGCTATTCTGATATTTCTGCAGGTCCAAAAATCATAGGCTGGCTTAAGGAGCAAAAGTGGTTCTCCTTGTTACCATTTTTTTGTTTTGATTTATTGTGTATGATAGAATATCCTAGTTAGAAACATTTCAGGTTCCTTGGCAGAAATTTGTTGTTAGAAGGTTATTAAACCTCCATTTGTTCTCTGTTACCTGCATCTGATGTTCCCCTGAGTCACGGGCTTCTCTAACTAAACTCACTTAGTTTATTCATATGGAAAAAACTTTGAACTTTTAATTTGCCATTTAGGGATGTGAAAATGAGTAATGTTATATGCTTGTGGGTGTCATTCATGTCAATGATTTTCATATATATGATTCTCAAGAAGCATTTTTCCTGATCAAGTAAGTGTTGGTTTTCCTCTTAATTATGTGGTTCTTTTGTGAGTTGGTGGGTGCTTCAAACTCACGTTTCAGGCGTTTCCATATAGAGATATAATATTGCAACATAAAATTTCTGCAACATTGCTAGACTTTACCCTTTTCTCGCTATTTCTATTCACCACATACCTCGTTTTATCAACATTTTTTTCTACTCTTACTATTTCCCTCGTTTAAAAAAATTGTAAATTTTGTGGGAATGAAATTTCCCTTCCATACATGCATTTTCGTCTACTAAAATAAAATAAATCTGATCGTCATGTGCCTCTGCATATATTCAATCAAATACCCAAATCCAATTTCGAGCTGTCTTAGTTCTCTTCAGATCGTATGCTATATTGCTTAATAAACAATAAATTAATACAGTTCTTGACGTCTATGAAATGAAGTATCCAATCTTAGCACATGATTATGAAGAAATTAAGGCAAAATTCGGATCCTTAAGAAGATCTGATTTTTATTCTATCTTCTTTCTAAGTTTATTATATTTATTTATTTCATGACTGTGAAGCAACTTGTGCTAACAGCTTGCTTATGTTTTGAATGAGTAGTACGGAGGAACAGACCTCCAGAGGGATCTCAGTTCTCAAATGATTGAGACAGATAAAAGATGACACGTTTGATGAACTAATTAAGAAAATTAAATTTAGAAAATTAATATTTTTATATATTTAAAATTTAAATATTAAAAATATATTTTTTATGATTTCTTTTTAGTATTTTGTAAGTCTAGGGTGCTAAACCTTGGTTGATGGATCAACTAAATGTTATCATGTTTATCTATGTATTTAATACAATTAAAGTGTTAATATCTCATTGTATTCTTTCATTTAATGATCTCTTATTGTAAAGGCAGTTTGATTTTTAAAATTTATAATCTTTTATTTTTATTTTAAATATATTTTTTCTTTAAATAATTGATATAAATTTATTTAAAATATTTTATTTACAAAATGTAAATATTTTATATATGTTTGTAATATAATTTGTTAAAAAATATAAAAAGAATAAAAGAAATTAAAATTTTTGTTAAGTAAATTACATTTTAGTGTAGAATTTAATTTTATCAAACAATTATTACAATTAAGAAAATTTATTTCACAATCTAAATTGATAAATAATTTATAAAAATAAAATTAATGCAATAAATTAATATTATTATAATTTAAATATTTAATAATACAAAATCCAGATTTTGATATTTGTTAATAACATAAATAGAAGATAATATTCTAGTTATATAATTATTTACTTTATTTAAATATTAAATTAGATTCTTTCAAAAAATAATAATTTTTATTTTACCTTAATCGAAAATCTGTCATATTATATATTGATTGTTAAAATAATTATTAATTTTAAATGTAAATAAAAAATAACATTATAATTTTATAAATTTTTAATAAAAATAATATTATTTTTATTTTTATATTTTTATTTTTTATAATAGAATTTAAAAATTTATATAAAATTATTTGTGATATAAAGTTATAATTATTTTATAATAAAGTAAGTTATAATTAAATCATAAAATATATATAATTTAAATATTAAAATTAATGCAAGAAAAAGTAATTAAGATTGTCGAAAGGAAATGATAAGCAAGTTAATATTATAGATAATTTCGACACAAATTATTTAAGATTATAAATTTATTGAAAATTTAATTTAAATTATATATAAAATTAATATATTAATATAATATGATAAGTTAATTTTAAAATTAATTTAATTATTATATAAAATTAAATAATAAATTAATTAAGATATTAATTAAATTTAAATATTTTAGATAATAATTAAAATAAAAATTAAACAATATAATGATCATTTAAATAATATTATTATATTTATTTATTTAAAAATATAAACCATCTCTTTCATTAAATTTATGTAAAAGCATATTTTTTACATGACTAGTGTATAATAAAAATATTTTAAAATTCTCCAAATCAAATTATTAAAATCATGTAAAAAGATTTGACTACATTAATTACAAAATTACACATGACATTACTTGATATTCATCAGTCAAGGTTTAACCTATAAATATACTAGAACATCTATTTTTATCCTTTTAAATTTTAAATTTTAAAAATATAAAAATAAACTTTTAAAATAAAAATTTTAGAAACAATATTTTATACAAATAAAAAATAATATTTTAAAATTTAAATTTTAAAAAGAAAACATACATTTTAAAACTATGATACAACTAAACATGGCAAGAGGATATAGGTGAATTTCATGATTCCATTTTCGATATCTGTCTCTATTTACAATCTAGGTTAAAAAAATCTATTTTATATCTGTTTTCGGTATATTTTATATTTTTATTTTTATTTTTTATAATTTTTAAATTATTATAATTTTTTTAAAATTTATGTAATTTTATTAATTTTATATAATATTTTAAAATAATAAAACTATTTTAATAATTTTAAAAGCATAACAAATTTAAAGATGGGAACGAATTTAGTACTAATATTTTTATTCTCATTTCATCCTTATTTTCGAAGTTTATATTTTATTTAAATTTATCTTCAATCTTGATTAATTAAATTTTTTTAGTTAAAATTAAAAAAAAATATCAAACAGGTAAGTATGAAGATTTCGACAAAAAAATAAATCATATTCAACCAAAAGATAAAACAGGTAAATGATTCCACAATCAACTATCACTGTAAAGTGAGGATCGGAATGTTTTTCAACCATTGACTTCCTATCTAGCACGCATCCCACTTAGTAAATCATGCCATCTTTCATGGATCAAATTTCAACCAAATAAATTTTTTTTTTAAATTTTAATTTTTATAAGTATATCTTTATACTATCGAAAATTTAAATTTTAAAAGTATAAAAATATATTTAAAAATTTAAATTTTATAAATAATATTTTATACAAATATAAATAAAATAATATTTTTGTAATCTAAATTTAAAGATGTATTTTTTATATAAATAAAATATAATATTTTCAGAATTTAAAAAAATTATATTTTATATACAAAGGTTAACTTTGGGAACATAAATTACAAAAAAAAAAAGTTACATTTAGTAAAAATGAAATGTGAAAGTAAAAGCTCAAAAATAGACATTAAGTAACAAACCCAACTATGCAAAAAATATACATGACGACGATCCTGGAGAATTGATGTAGGAGCCCATTTTCTGGAATATCTAAATTTTTAGTCTGTTGGAGAGAAGACTCTTGAAGGGAAAAGTATAAAAAGGATAAAACTTTTAAATTTATTATTATTTTACTTAACAATTTGTAAAAACAAAAGAAACACTAGGATTAATTTAAGAAAATTGTAAACAGTACAAATATATTTTTAGATAAAATGGAAACATGAATTTTGTCTACAAATATTTTTTTAGATAAAATGGAAACATGAATTTTGTCAAAGTAGCATTGTTCTAATAACTTCTTTTTTATTGTATACAGATGTGACTAAGTTTTAAATAGTTAAGTTTAACATGATTTAAAGCAAGAAAATTAATGTTTAGCGACCGAATAAATTTGTCACTAATGTTAATAAATCGATTGCTAAAAATATTTGTAACCGAATTAGAGACGAAATTAAAGTGGTGGCTAAAACCCTAGTCGCAAATTTATTAGCGACCGAAATCGTATATCGATCGCAAAAATTATTAATTTTATGATTGAAAAAATCGGTCACAAAAATACAAAAATTCGGTTGTAAATTTAGTCGCACAATTTGTTATAGGTAACCAATATTGCGACTGGAAGGGCCATTGCAAAATCGGTCGCAAAATGTCAGTCGTTAATTTGGTCACTAAAATGTGAAAATAGAGTGGGCACACTATATTCACAAAGAATGGAACATGTAATCATATCAAATACTTGAAGTCATAGTTCTTTGAAATGGAAGCAATTATAATGGGTATAAGATGCATTCGATGATCATAGCAGTTCGTTTTTAACTATGCATAATGTTGGGTTCATATACCAGAATATTTCAAGGTTCTTCACTCTATCCTCATGTTCATGTAGCAATACTTTTCAAGAAAGGCATGCATTTTATGCACTAGTTGAATATCTCTCCCTCACCCCAAAATGTCACAAAATGTGTTGTGATAATTTGAGCACAAATCTATTACAAACCCACAACAGAAATAGAGAAAAAAAAAATGATTTAATTGTTTGCCTGAAAATGAACAGAGTAAAGAGAAAGATACCTCCTCCAAGAATTTTCCTTTAATAAAGGGTTTCCTAGAACACATGCTCACTTCCCAACTACTAATTATTCCGAATATGGCCACTCTTCGTTATTTTCCTCATATTTAAGCTAAATCTTCTCATCTGATTTGAGTTAATTTCTGACCCCTAATATTTCAACCTCTTAATCACATCTATTTTAACTAATTACTTGGCTTCTATCAAAACCCAACTACAAACTCATATATGACTTAAATAATAAATAGTTGCAAGAGTAGGAGTGCATCACCTGCATCCATTCTAGCATTTTGAAACCACATATATTATCATGAAAATAAATATTTTTTGCAATAAAATAAAAAATCCAATAATACACTTCTCCATAGGAATACAGTTTATAAAGATGTAATATCTTAACAATTTTAAATCATTTGATTAAGCATGGTATGAAATGAACTAAGAAAAATTACCATTTTAAAAATAACAGATAATAAAAACAAATTTGTGAAACTTGCCCATTGAAATTTTAGCTTTATTTCGGTATTAGTTCCCAATACCAATAATATTAAATTGCAAATTACTTTTAATAAGTTGTAAGTTAAATAACACAAATCAAAGTGAGTATAAATGCATAATCACTGCTTAGGCTTCTATACAACAAAAACAATACAATGCCTTTACAATTACATCGGCAGTCTATTTGAAATCAACGCACCTTGAGACATAAGATTTTTGCTAAAAACTCATCGATTCCAATGTTATAACGCCTAAAAAACCCAACCAATCATCAAAGTTCATCAGTCGAAACAAGTAACCTAAATCTGAATAAAGAAACTAGAAAGTAGAAACCTCCCATTCTAATGAGTCTCGGTATTGTACATTTGACCAAGCTGCTTGTTAACCTCATCAACCTCATCGTAATCCTTGTCCATTTTCACATCCCACACCCAAAAGGTGCCCCACACAGGTCTTCCCCGAAACCCTAATAACTAAGATAAACATTTCTACATCTCTATCTATAAGGGGTTGTGAACCTGAGAACGTGTGTACCTAAGGGAGGATGTGAACCTGAGAACGTGAAAAGCCTCGAAGTCGCCGGAGAAAAGAAGGGGTTGCGAACAAAAGGGGAAATTTTTTTACCTAACACGCACAGTGAAATTTAGACGAGGGAGACGTAAAAGCGGGAATCCAAATTTTGCGACCGCATATACAATAATAAATGTTAATATATTTAAGAAGGGTTTAGACCGAATTTAACTACCACTTTTAATTTATTATTTTGCTACTAATATTTCGGTCTCAAATTTGGTGGCTAAATAAAATTTGTTATGTTTTTGGTCGTATTCCCTATCAGTCACTGTATCGGTCTCTAATTCTAACCGAATTTTGGAAGTTACAAAATTTGGTCGCAAATTTCTAATTTTCTATTAGTGATTAAAAATTTTAAATTTTAAATTTGAATTTATTATTTATTGTAAATTTTTTATTATTAAAATTTGATATGTTTAATACTTAGACCTACAAATTTACTTAAAAACCTAAAATATAAAAAAATTAATAAATAAACTAAAAATTTATATATATAAAAGATTAGAAAGATCTATAAATATTAAAATAAATATAATATATATATATATATATTTGTATATCTTATATATACATTATATATATATATATAATATTAAATTAAAGGAAAAATTATATTGACATCTTCTAAGATTCATTGAAAAAATATTTGATGTCCCTTCCTTTTTTGACTCTACACAAGTCTTTCTTAGTTTATATAAAGACATAATATTGTGTACTCCTATTAATTATATAACTTTACGCAAACGTTCCTTATTTTTATATGATATTATATGTATAAGGAAAATCAAAGAATTATTAAAAATAAAGGAGTATCAAATACTTTTCCAATATATCTCAAGGAGTGTCAATATAATTTGTCCTAAATTAAATTATAAAATTATAATAAATTTATATATTTAAACAGATCTTTAAATATGTTAAATATAATTTTTTACAAGACTAAAAATGATTTGTTTATCTAAACATATTTTTAATAAGTTTGGATTTATCTATTTAGTAAAAAGAATAGGTCAAACTATACTTTAAACAGGTTAGACTATAGGTTCGTATCAGATAATCCAACTTATTTCCATCCTTATTTACATATAACTTACCTATTGAAGTGGTGATGATGTAGAAACTTGTTTTAGTGGAAAGAGAAGTTATTGTATTCATTATTAATAGATATTTAGTACTAAATGCAGGTCCAATGGAAATAGGAGTGGAGTTGGAAAATGATATTTATTGGTTTGCGGATCCTCTAAACAAGAATGAAATTTGCTTATGAAATGCTAACAAATGATAAAATATAGAATACCAATTCTTTGTGCAAGTATGTATGATCAAGTATGTACCAATATAGGTGGCAAGATTGGTGTGGAAGGAAACTCTAAATAGAATTCCAAGAAGACTGAATGGTATTAATAGAGGAGTTCTACCATCTAATGATAGGTCATGTGCTCTTTAGGATATTGCTAGAATATGTAATCATTTTTTGTTTGGTTATAAGGACTCATACAAATTATGATAACATGATTAAATTTGTTTGAAATTTCTGCATCCCTACATAATCATGGACTCATAAACTTGGAACAATTTTTATGATCGTAGAATTGCACCTCTCACGAATGATCAATGGTTTTATTGTTTGGATGGTTACTGTTTGAATCTTAAGGTTATCCTAAAATGAAACAATTTCTTTTTTTGTTTTACATTGTTCAAACTATTAGAGATATGCTAGGATCATAGAATTCTATTAGGACCAAAGAAACTTTCTTTGGATTCAAATCTAGCAAAATTTCTAAATATTGGACATTTGAGTTATTTTATATGCCATTTGCACGTGGTAAAGGAATTGAGTTGCTTTATCATGTGATTTAATTTTTTATGGTTTTGTATATACTCAATTTTAAGGTGTTACTCTCAATATTATCATTATTTATATTACATTTTCATAGGTTGGCGTACGATCTTAGTTTCTATGTACTTTTATTTCTTCCTCTTTGGAGCTAGCATTGATATGTTATAGTTAGACTTTGCTTTTATTTTTATTTTTATTTTTTTTTATTGTATTGTTGACTTGAAGTATCACTTGTATTTCCTTTATAATAAATTTTCTTTACTTATATTAAATAAAATGTAAACATGTTAATTCATTTTAGTTTATGCCTATTCTTAATCATACTAAATAGTGTTATTTTTAATTAATTTAATATATTAATATCTTATTTATTTTTTATAAATTTTATAAAATTATTAATTAAATTTTTTTTTCTAGAACTTCATTTCTAGATTTTTAAAAAAAAATTAATTTTTATTTTAATATAAGTAAGGAGATTATATTGTAAAATTGGACAGAATTTAGTCTAATCCAATAAAATTATTCTTCAACTATAATAACACATAAATATATAATTTATTTTGATGAATCGTATTCATTTTGATAAATATGTAGGTATAATGAGCGTGATTATACCTAAACTTTATGAACATTTTTACCCAAAGTTTAAAATATTTAAACTCAACTTAGATGGACCAATGATGATTCACAAAATATAAATTTTACAACCATAACATCATCCAAACCATCTCATAAAAAACAAGAACGACTCATTCAATGACTATAAAAAAGATTTTCTCTTTCAAAGCAATTGCATGTGTCATCTCATATATACACATTCCTCCTTTATAGTCGTTCTCTACTAACATTAAGTGGATTTTTTTCTTTTCTTTGTAAAATACTCTTTTTTCTTAAATTTTTATTTCTCTATTTTACTTAACATTTATCTCTCTTCCTTAGCCATTCGATTCTCATCATCTTTTTACAACTTCTTTCTTTGTCACTTGTATCTTTTGCAATTGAATCCAATTGATTCGTACCTTTATCTATAAATCCCAACTAAATCTTTTGTCATTGATGTTGTAACTTCATCTTATATGCTATTTGTTAAAACATAAGAAATGTAGGTAACAATTGTGCGGTTTCCTATTGGATAATTTTTATATATATAATCCAATACAAATTAATATTTAGCCTGAAAAATAGCTAAACTATTATAAATTTATCCTACAAATGAGTTATTCTAATTAACAAGATAACAAATAATTACATAATTACAGCTATACAAATTTACAAAATTAGTAAAACTGTTATAGCCAAGCTATCCTAATTAAAGAGATAATAATTACACAATTATGGTTATGAATTTCTGAAAATCCACTCTATTAAAAACTCAAACTTTTGTTAGTAATATTATGTTATGAATTTCATTCACGTCCTCCCTTAAATTGATGTTGGTAAATCTAAAAGCATAAATTTGGTAATTAGGAAATTACAACACTGATGTGCCACGGTTTTTGTGCAAGCTTTGAAAGAACACCATATGGCCATATAATCTCAAAGCAAGCTACAAACATAGCACAATATTTTGCTTTAGTTGATGACTTAGATACCGAGTCTTATTTCTTGCATTTCCAAGAGATTGCAGCATCACCTAGAAACATATATCAATTAGTAGTACATTTTGTTTTGTGTGAAGACATCCAACCCAATCCGCATCACTGTATGCTTGGAGTTATATTAAGGAACCTACAAGGAAGAATAATCCATGGGTAAAGGTGCCTTGGAGATATCTAATAATGTCTTATACTACTAAAAGGTGAAAATACATAGGGGATTGCAAGAATTTGCTAAGCATGTGGACAACAAAAAAGATGCCTAGTCTTATGATGGTTACATAGACAAGGATACCAACCAACTGTTGGTAGAAAGTTAGATCTTCTAGAAATTCATTCACCTTCATTTTATCTATATTTTACATTAATTTCCATGGAGGTGTTAATAATAGTTACAGTGGTGAGACCAATTAACTAAATGAGTTCTTGAATATACTTGTGTTGGGTGATAAAGATGCCTTTTATTAAGAATGTAACTCTAGTCCTAAGAAGTAAACAAGATGGTCAAGATCTTCTATGTGAAAATTTGAATGTACTAATTTCTTAACTTTATAGATTTCCTCTTGATCAAAATCAATCACTACAATATGGTCCACATAAATAAAGAGTAAGACAATTCCTATAGAAGTCCTCTACATAGATGCATGTTTCAATCCATATAAAGAGAACTTTAGTTTGCAGTTATGGTCTAGGCATACATATAGGGAGTTTGATGTAAACTTCTTCTTTAAGATTACCATGAAGGAATATGTTCTTGACATCCATCTAGTGTAGAGACCAAGATTTACATGCAGCAATGGTAAGAATGGTATGTACAATAGTTATCTTGGATAGGTGCAAAGGTCTTGTCATAGTCAACTCTAAATTCTTGCTTATTTTCAAGAACAACCGACCTAACCTTGTAAAAATTGATGATTCCATCTCAATGAAGCTTTATAGTGAATATAAATTTATTTCCAAATGGTTTAACAAATAGGAGGAGTGGAACAACATCCCACATTTGATTTTCTTCTAATGCTAGTAGTTTTTTTTTTTTCAATAGCTTGCTGCCAACATTCATGCTTCATTGCTTCTTTATAAGATAAAGATATAGAAATGGAAGCTATAGTTGTTGTCAAGGATAAAGAGGAAGAAAAACCATACTTTTATGATGGTTTGCCAACATGTGAATTGCATTGTTAAAGAGTTGGTTCTGGATCAAGTACACGATCTACAACTAGAGAGTGATTGGTAAGTGGCCCTAGAGGTGTAGATACTTGATTTGGAGTGATAGTTAGACATATTTAGTACACCAAGAAAGGTTTTGGTGTTGGTGGTTCTGCAAAAATCTTAAGAAATAAAGGTATAATAGATATAGAGAATGAAAAAGGAATGTCATGGTTATTTTGTAATATATATATATATATATATATATATATATATATATATATATATTATATTCTTGAAAGATCACATTTCTAGATACTTGAATCCGACGTGGATTAGGATCAAAGCATTTAAGAAAATCATATTCAATAGATTGACTTGTGAGCTTGTTTTGTTCATGTAACGAAGATGGACATAACAAACGTAACCAAAGATATGAATATTAGAATAATTGGGAAAGTGACCAAATAACCTCAAAAGAGGAGAATCATTGTTAAAGATGGAGAAGGTGGGTAGTTGATGAGATGTATAACGGTGAAGAGAGAGATTCATTCCAAAAGTGAGGTGGGACAAAAGATTCTGACATAAACGTACGGACAATATCAAGAAGATGACAATTTTTTCTTTCAACTATCCTATTTTGTTATAGAGTGGAAGGACAAGACTTTTGAGATAAAATATCATTTTTTTAGGAATTATTAGAATAGATGAGATATGTATTCCTCCATTTTTAGATTAAAGAACTTTAATTTTTGAAGAAAATGGAGTTTGAACATAAGCATCAAAATGTTTGAAGGCATAAAACACTTCATGTTTTAAATGCAAATAGAATCATGTGAACTTATTATAGTCATCAATAAAAGTGACAAAATGCTTCTATGAGAATGAGATATAATAGATGGCCTCTGTATATGAATCATATCAAAAAAATTTCTTGCATTTGATTAATGAACTAGAAATGGAAGAATATACTTTTATCAAGTTTATAATAATTGTAATCAAATAGAACACATTAGGAGATAAGAAATTTTTATTACCAAGAATACCATAACACCATATTTCAACAAGTCATAAAGTACATTTAAGTTTGGATGACCAAGACACTTAAGTAAGCAATATTTTGAAATTAATAGTAGTAGAATGATAAGAAATGAAATACAAGATAGAATATGGAGATACTTAGGAAAAGAGAGGAAAAAGAATCCAATTTTAGGCCCATTTGTGATCATTATTCCTAAGTGTTTATCCTACACAAGATAACCAAATTTGAGAATTCAAGTTAGGAATCATTGTCAACTAATTAAACAACTGGAATAAGGTTACTAATGAAACTAGGCAAAACAAGGACATCAATTAAAGATTAAGAAATATTGTCAATTACTATGGTAGATAAAGAGTTTCTATCTATAATATGAATTTTGAGATCTCTAGAATATTTGGTGATATTTTTAAGAGTTTTAACATTCTTAATCATATGAATTGATGTCCTAGAGTCAAAATATCAAGGAGAAGAGGTAAAAGGTTTACCTTAGAGTCCTAATGCAAAGAATGTTGAAATTATCATTTGTTGAAAAATTTTAAGAGTGGGTCAATGTTTGAACAGGGGCAGGAGAATTATGTTGCACAATCACTATATCGATAAAACTAAGAACAATAAAAGCTATGGAAACTTTCTTGGATGGTTGAATTGGACGTTTTTTAATGATATGACCATTTTTTTTTGCAATAATTGTATAATGGTCAAATCTTTTGTAGTAAAAACATTGAACAACATCATGTCTCATTCTCTAGGATTTCTTGCACAACATATACAACTAGAAGAAAGGTGGATTTTTGTTATTCCATGGTTGTTTGAGGAGGATGTTGTTCTTCACAAATTAGTTCACTATGCACACGTATAAGAAGGGTCCAATATCTTTATTCATGAGGTTGGATCAAATACTTTCACAATTTTATCTCAATTTCATAACAAATTGATCTTGTTTAATGATTTTATGAATTACTTATATAAAAGTAAAACCTTCCTTAATAAATTATAAACAATATCAATATATTCAACCTAGATTAAGGAAATGAAAATAAAATTTAAAACTTTAGATATTCTCTTATTAAAAAATTTCAATTTCTAAGTTTAGGTTGAAACCTGCTAGTGTTATTCTAGTAAAATGACAATCAAAGTTTTTATTAACTATAAAAATTGGTAATGACTAATTAAATTTTTTTTAATTTTTGCAATTAGGATAAACTTATTAGTGATTAGAACAAGCTTAGTTCATCTTACATTAAAGGATCTCTGGACACCAATTACTAGTTGGGTTTGGTCCATGTTTAGCAACCATTTTTCATGCCTATATTCATACTTTTGGTCAATTGAAAATTTAGACTTAAGTGGAGAATAGTTTTTTTATTTTTAGGATTTTTTTATGAACTTTTAGTTTAGATTTTATCAACATCTTCCTTCCATTATGGCTATTATTCCTTGACTTATCATCTTTAACATGTAACATCTTTTATCCATTTTTCTTCTATTATATTTTTTAAAATTTTTTATTTGAATATTTTTCGATTCTTGGATCTTGATTTCTAGATCTAGATCTTATTTCTTGATATTTGAGATGGTGATTTGAAAATATCACTCAAGTTAGATCTAAAAATTTAGATTCATGGAGTTTAATCCATGTTACGTGGAATAAAAAAATTTACATTTTGAGTTGGTAAAAATTCTAGATCTATTTCAAAAAAATTTATTTTTTGATGATTTGATATTATTTTTTAAAAATTACTAGTAAAAAAAATATCTTTTATCGTGGTTGTATATGATTTTTTATATTAATTATTAAATTTTTATAAAAATAAAAAATAAAAAATTTATAAATTTTTACATCAATTAATGAATGAATATAAAAAAATTATATCACTTGCATAAGTAATTGGTGTAGAAAATTTAATTTTTAATAACAACTAAAAGGATAATTAAGATAGTAAATAGAAAAAATTATATAAAAAATTTTCTTTTTATATCGTTCAAATATATATAATATAATAAATATTTTCTTCTATTTTACCAACTAAAATCTAAATAATGATATAATAAATATTTATGAGCAAAACTCTATAATACAACAAATATTTAAGTATGTATAATTTCTAATGCTACATATGTATTTACAAGATTATTATTTTCTTGAAACATTAAACTATTAAGGCCAACATCTGCTCTTTCATATTCAAAATTATTTTTTAAATTTCTTCTAATTTTAATATAAATATAAAGCAAAACACTTTTAATTTCTTTTAAAAAGTTCATCAATACAACACAATAAACCTTGTTTTAGGATTTTTTATATTCATTCCCAGCAAACTCATATAAATCGTTTTTAAAATATAGGAATACAAATATTAAAATAAAATAAATTTAATTTCTAATATTTAAAATCAAATTATACACCTCAACTTTTGAAGAACTTAAATGAGGGTTTCTATCTAATTGATAAGTGTTCAATGCAAGCATTCTCTAAAAGAAAATGTCTTTTAAATTTATTTATGAAAGATATTTATTGTGAGATGTAGAGAAAGAGAAGTTTATGTTTCTTGAAATAATCCTTACATTTGTGATAGTGTGAAAAATAATGTATGTGAAAAATAATGTATTAATTTGTAATGTATGAAAAATTCATAAATTAATTTCTTGATTAAAAACAAAATTAATTAAAATTTTAAAATTATATAAATTAATATAATAAGATTTTATATACATTGAAAATAAGTACAAAGTAGTTTATATTTATATCTTTTTTAAAAAATATTATTTTAAGCGAAAAAGTAAGAGAATATTTAACATAAATTTAGTTTAAAATATACCCCGACAATAAACATGTATATGAATATATATATATATATATATAATATATTGGATGTAAGAAATTGAATCAATGGACTAAAAGGATTAAAAAAATTGAAAAAACTCAAGGTGAATTCTACAGATGATGAAATTGAATTAATGAAGTGAAAGGATTACATCAATAAATTAAACTTTATTAGTTATATCTAATGATAGGAAAATTTTTTGGATTATGTCTTATTCTAAAAACTTCTTGTTCAAGCAATCTTACAACACTACAAATGGTAAATGAAAGTATTAAAGTTGTGAAAAACATAATGTGTGCATGTATCATTTTACTCTTTTTAAAGTACTTTCACTTTTTTAATTAGTCTCAATAAAATACTTTTCAATAAATTACGTTAATTTATTTTAAATATTTTTCATTTATATTTATACATTTCATATTATTTAAAAATACTAGTATATTATACCAAAAATATTTTCCTATTTTATATACATAAAAAATTAATATAATCTATTCAAATATAGTAATATAATATAAAATCTCAATAAATTATATCAAAACATGCAACCTAAGATACAAGGTAGGAAAGAATATGTTATAAATGTCCATTACTATATAGATTTTTAACATATATAACAACATAAGAAATAAAAGAGGAATCCATGAAAACATAATATAGAAAATGCCTTAAGAGTTTTCAAAGTGTTTTCCAACATTAAGGTACACTGTGCATTATGGTCAAACTATTTTTTTTAAATCTATTCATTAAAAGTATAACTAATCTTATGAACAAGAGTTTTTTATTAATCTACTCACGGTTTGATTTTTATGGGTGTTTACAAGATATGTCAAATCTCATTCTCTCATTATTTGTCCATTTTGTTTGATAAATACTAAATAAAGTTTCAAAATATATTATTATTCTCAATTTCTATTATAATACATGATTTGTTGCATGTTAAAGAAATGTAAATTAAAATTTATTGATTTCTTAATAAGGGCCACCTTTATTGTTTTTCAAAAAGATCCGAAGGAATGTGTGTGATTCATAAAAAAAGTAATTTATCTAAGTAAACAAAGTAAGTTAGTGTTTCATGTGTTTTAGACTTTTTAATTATTGTATACCATATACAAACTCAACATATTACATGTTTAAAAAGAAGTAAACTTAAAGTTTCAAGTTTTCCAAATGCTAATATGTGCTCTTAGGATGTTTGTTAAAGATTAAAAACATCATTAACTATTTAAATATTATCTACTTTTTAATCCTTAAAAAGGATCCTTAAGATACTCATAAGAAGAACCTTCCAAATTATAAACAAACGTATAGATGTATTAGAATTACCTATAAATGTATATTACGCCCTTGATAAATCATATATTGTTGAACAATTCCTAAAATTAAAAAAATATGGCATTTAAATATAAAAAAACCTTTACGTATAAGATATGAAGTATATGTTGCAGAAGCTTATAATGTTTAGTAAAATTAAAGTGATATTTATTAAGCTACATACGATATTGTTTGTGTATTAACATTTATGAAAATGAAATAATATAAAATTAGAAGCAGTGTTGCAAGAAATATATTTATATAATATAAAAATAATCGTTATAAAAAGATAACAACATCTAGCTAGTAATTAGAATCATTTAAATAAGAAAAATTTTAACTTACCACAAAGATTCTGCTAAACATCTGCCTAGAGATAAAGGCAACAAATTGGAGTGTTGATTGTAATGATGAATAATAAAAAAATAAAAACTCTTAAATAAGTAAAAAAAAATTAAAGACCTAAAGTGAAAGGTATTCCACAACAAGCAACCATGATTATTTTAGAGCACTTATGCCATATGACAAAAGGATTTCATCTCTCGACGTAGTAAAGCTGAAGCACTCACTCGCTTTCATTCTTCCACTAACCATCAGCAACAACATTCTTTACCTGATAATTGACTTCTCTCTCCTATTTTTAAGATGGTCTTATTCTTCTTAACAGGAAAAGATCTACACAACCTAATAAACTCCTAAGCTCTCTCTTTCACATGCACTTTCTTTCTTTCAAACAATAACAAACAAAATTCTACTCCCTCTTTTATGAAGGTCTAGGAACATTTTCTTCTCTTCTCACCTTCTCATAGAAGTTGACTCGTACCTTTTCATAAGAAAAGTGTTAGACACATTAACTGGAACAAAAAACACATACAAATTCTGCTCTCTCTCTTTCTTTTCTTTTTTTCATACACATTTGTCATAACCGTAATTATAACGAGACGAGACGACGAACTCGCTAAATTTGAAATGAATTTTGTGGATTGTGGAGCAGCCACCAAATTTTATTTTAAGGGAAAACATTTGGAAAAACCCTAACTTGAGGAAGAAATCTAGATTCGGGAGTCGGTTACGAGTAAGGAAGGTATTAGGCACCCTACTAGCCCGTTCCAAAGAACGGTACCCTTAAACTGAGTGTGTGATATTTTGAAAACTGTTTGATCCCTTAAAATAGAATAGAAAATAAATAGGTTTATAGAAAATAGCCTGACAGGACTTGATCCTGCTCCTACGTATTCCCCGGTGCAATGGGAAACTCAAGGCTACGTAGTTCTGGTTAAGAGACTTGATCTCTTGGAGAAGAAAAGGGTGATCTTAGGTAAAAAAAAAAATTAATGTTTCTTAAGAAAAAACAGGATTTAGGGAAGCAGACATGCTTGCATAATCCAAATCGTCGTAAGCCGTATTTGGATTAGCACGAATTAAAATACGTAACAGTAGAGAACGCTACTTGCCCGTATTAGAACTCGTTTGCACAATCTGAGAAAAATAAAATACTAAAAAAAAAAATGTTTTGGAAACAGAAGAATTTAAAAAAAAACAGACGTGCTTGCATAATCCAAATCGCCGTAAGCCGTATTTGAATTAGCACGAATTAAAATACGTAACAGTAGAGAATGCTACTTGCCCGTATCAGAACCCGTTTGCACAATCTGAGAAAAAAAAAACAGATGTTTTGGAAACAGAAGAATTTTTAGAAAAACAGACGTGCTTGCATAATCCAAATCGTCGTAAGCCGTATTTGAATTAGCACGAATTAAAATACGTAACAGTAGAGAATGCTACTTGCCCGTATTAAAACCCGTTTGCACAATCTGAGAAAAAAAACAGATGTTTTGGAAGCAGAAGAATTTTTAGAAAAAAAAGACGTGCTTGCATAATCCAAATCGTCGTAAGCCGTATTTGAATTAGCACGAATTAAAATACGTAACAGTAGAGAATGCTACTTGCCCGTATTAGAATCTGTTGCACAATCTGAGAAGAAATTGAAAATAGAGATGAAGATGAACTCGAAAATCTGAGGAGAACCAATAAAATTAAGCGGAATAAAAGGTTGGACTGAACCTCCATAGAAGGATCAACACATGAAAAATAATACCTAAACAAGGTTAAAAGAACAAGATCTACTAAAAAACTTCAAAGACACAAGAGATTTTGGCGCCAAAATTTAAATTCAAATCTCAAAATTTTTCAAAAAAATATTTTTTCAGAGATCTAAAAAATTAAAACCAAAACATTGAAAGATATAGATCATAGGAATCAAACAAAACAAGTTTGACGAAAATCAGACAAGAAATGAGCAAGTTATACACAAACCAAACAACATAGGTTCATTTTCGCACCAAGACAAACATACCTCAGTAATTCGGCCATAAAAACTTCATTTAAGATCCAAATTAGACAAATAATACCATTCCAGAAACTAGAGAGAAAGACAAAGAAAAATCAACAAAAAGCACGAAAATCGGAGATCTTTTGACTGATCAAAAATTAAAATGAAAATAGAGACGAAGATTAACTCGAAAATTTGGCCCCAAAATTTGAATGCAAATCTCAGAATTTTTAGAAATATTTTTTGGTAGATCTGAAAAAATAAAACCAAAAAAATTGAAAGATATAGGTTATAGGAATCAAACAAAACAAATTTGACAAAAAACAGACCAGAAATGAGCAAGGTATACACAAATCAAACAAGTTAAGTTCATTTGCGCATCAAGACGAACATCCTTCAGTAATCTGGTCATAGAGACTTCATTTTAGATCCAAATTAGACAAATAGTATCATTCCAGAAACTAGAGAGAAAGAAGAAGAGAACGCAATAAAAATCACTGAAATCGGAGATCATTTGACCGATCAAAAATCAAAATGAAAACAGAGATGAAGATGAACTCGGAAATCCGAGAAGAAGCAAGAAAATTAAACGAAATAGAAGCAAGATCTAACCTCCATTGATGTTATTCAATGCCACTTGATAGCATCTTGGAAGGTGATGAATAACTGGTTCCATGGAGACCAAGAAGGTGCTCAATTAGATGTAGAATTCAAGAGTCTCTTTGGTGCTCCTCCTAGAAAAAAAATCTAAAAGCCTCCCCTTCAATCATTCAAAGTGCTCCTCTCTCCCTCCTTAGAAATTCTGAATATTTTTTAGAAATGAAGAGTCCCCCTTCAACTAAATGAAAGTCCCTATTTATAGATAAAATTTCAAAAAAGGAAAGGGAAAAATGAAAGGGAAAAATTTTCTAGAAGTAAAGAAGCTTCCCCTTTTGTTTTTTAATTCTTCTCTTTTTTGTTTTCTTTTCCTTATTTTCTTTATTTTTCTTTTTTTTCTTTTTCTATTCTTATTTTTTTATTTTTTCCTTTTTCTCTAACTAATTCTTAACCATCATTAACTAATCCAACTAACTTTCTAACTAAATTCTTAACTAAAAAATTATTTTTCTTTTCTTTCTTTTTTCTCTAACTAATTCTTAACCATCATTAACTAATCCAACTAACTTTCTAACTAAATTCTTAACTAAAAAATTATTTTTCTTTCTTTTTCTTTTTTTTTTCTTTTTTCTCTAACTAATTTTTAACCATCATTAGCTAATCCAACTAACTTTCTAACTAAATTCTTAACTAAAAAATTATTTTTCTTTCTTTTTCAATTCTTTTTTTTCTTATTTTTTGATTTTAGACTAAAAAACAAAATGATTTATTTTGGGTTTTAAATTTATCCTCGGACATAATTCAGTGTTCACAGTTTGCCCCTCTTTACTCATTTTCTTACCAGATAATATAAGAAACAAGTTTCTAGATTATCACGATAGGAAATGAGTAAAGAAGTGAACAAATTATGTCCGAGGTAAAAGATAAAAATTGGCATGGGTGCGAGCCTTATTAGCAAGTCTTGAACATGTCAGGAAAATGATGCTTCCGGGGTACCAGAAAAGTTTCGGGCCTGACCGAAAACTTAGGAATGTCTGCCCAAACAAATTGGAGGATGGTAGTTCAAATGTGGAAATTTTTCATAAGTTTTGCAAACCTTGTGTAATGAGCTGGCAGGCTTAAATATGCAGGGCCTGATACGGTAGACCAAAATGCAGAAAATTAAAATGCAGTGCCTGATGTGATAGGCTGGACAGAAATTTAAACATGAGGGGCCTGATGTGATAGGCCAGAATGCAGGAAACTAAAATGCAGAGCCTCGTGTGATAGGCTGAAATGCAGAAAATTAAACATGCAGAGCCTCGTGTGAGAGGCTGAAATGAAGAAATGTAAACATGCAGAGCCTCGTGTGATAGGCTGAAATGCACAAAATTAAACATGCAGAACCTTGTGTGATAGGCTGAAATGTAGAAAATTAAACATGCAGAGCCTCGTGTGATAGGCTGAAATGCAGAAATTTAAACATGCAAAGCCTCGTGTGATAGGCTGAAGTGCGGAAATTTAAACATGCAGAGCCTCGTGTGATAGGCTGAAATGCAGAAAATTAAACATGCAGAGCCTCATGTGATAGGCTGAAATGCAGAAATTTAAACATGCAAAGCCTCGTGTGATAGGCTGAAGTGCAACAATGTAAACATGCAGAGCCTCGTGTGATAGGCTGAAATGCAGAAAATTAAACGTCCAGAGCCTCGTGTGATAGGCTGAAATGCAGAAATTTAAACATGCAGAGCCTCGTGTGATAGGCTGAAGTGCAGAAATGTAAACATGCAGAGCCTCGTGTGATAGGCTGAAATACAGAAAATTCAACATGCAGAGCCTCGTGTGATAGGCTGAAATGCAGAAAATTAAACATGTAGAGCCTCGTGTGATAGGCTGAAGTGCGGACATTTAAACATGCAGAGCCTCGTGTGATAGGCTGAAATGCAGAAATTTAAACATACAGAGCCTCGTGTGATAGGCTGAAATGCAGAAATTTAAACATGCAGAGCCTCGTGTGATAGGCTGAAGTGTAGAAATGTAAACATGCAGAGCCTCGTGTGATAGGCTGAAATGCAGAAAATTAAACATGCAGAGCCTCGTGTGATAGGCTGAAATACAGAAAATTAAACATGCAGAGCCTCGTGTGATAGGCTGAACTGCGGAAATTTAAACATGCAGAGCCTCGTGTGATAGGCTGAGCCTCGTGTGATAGGCTGAGCCTCGTGTGATAGGCTGAAATGCAGAAATTTAAACATGCAGAGCCTCGTGTGATAGGCTGAAATGCAGAAAATTAAACATGCAGAGCCTCGTGTGATAGGCTGAAATGCAGAAAATTAAACATGCAGAGCCTCGTGTGATAGGCTGAAGTGCGGAAATTTAAACATGCAGAGCCTCATGTGATAGGCTGACATGCAGAAAATTAAACATGCAGAGCCTCGTGTGATAGGCTGAAATGCAGAAAATTAAACATGCAGAGCCTCGTGTGATAGGCTGAAATGTAGAAATGTAAACATGCAGGGCCTTGTGTGATAGGCTGAAATGCGGAAATTTAAACCTGCAGAGCCTCGTGTGATAGGCTGAAATGCAGAAAATTAAACATGCAGAGCCTCGTGTGATAGGCTGAAATGCAGAAATTTAAACATGCAGAGCCTCGTGTGATAGGCTGAAGTGCAGAAATGTAAACATGCAGAGCCTCGTGTGATAAGCTGAAATGCAGAAAATTAAACATGCAGAGCCTTGTGTGATAGGCTGAAATGCAGAAAATTAAACATGCAGAGCCTCGTGTGATAGGCTGAAATGCGGAAATTTAAACATGCAGAGCCTCGTGTGATAGGTTGAAATGTAGAAAATTAAACATGCAGAGCCTTGTGTGATAGGCTGAAATGCAGAAATTTAAACATGCAGAGCCTCGTGTGATAGGCTGGAGTGCAAAAATGTAAACATGCAGAGCCTCGTGTGATAGGCTGGAATGCAGAAAATTAAACATGCAGAGCCTCGTGTGATAGGCTGAAATGCAGAAATGTAAACAGGCAGAGCCTCGTGTGATAGGCTGAAATGCAGAAAATCAAACATGCAGAGCCTTGTGTGATAGGCTGAAATGCAGAAAATTAAACATGCAGAGCCTCGTGTGATAGGCTGAAATGCGGAAATTTAAACATGCAGAGCCTCGTGTGATATGCTGAAATGCAGAAAATTAAACATGCAGAGCCTCGTGTGATAGGCTGAAATGCAGAAATTTAAACGTGCAGAGCCTCATGTGATAGACTGAAGTGCAGAAATGTAAACATGCAAAGCCTCGTGTGATAGGCTGAAATGCAGAAAATTAAACATGCAGAGCCTTGTGTGATAGACTGAAATGCAGAAAATTAAACATGCAGAGCCTCGTGTGATAGGCTGAAATGCGGAAATTTAAACTTGAAATCCTGCTTGACAAGATAAATGCAAATGAAATCCTGCTTGACTGGATGTATGCAAAAATTTAAACATGAAATCCTGCTTGACAGGATTAATGTAAAATGACCTGTTAAGACAAGTGAAATGTAGAAAAAGTGTTGTTGATGACAGGAAGGATGCAAGTCTGCTACACAAGAAAAGGAAAATGAAAATGACCTGTTAAGACAGGCAGAAACGTAAAAGTCTTGTTGTTGATAGGATGGAGAAAAAACGCCTGTTAAGATAGGCACAACAGAATGGTGAAAACCTGTTAAGACAGGAAAAGTGAAATGAAAAGGACCTGTGAAGACAGGAAAGAAGCAAGCCTTGTTAAGGCAGGAAAAGTAAATGACGAAAACTATCTTGTTAAGACAGAATAAATGTAGATGGCATCCTGTTGTTGGCAGGAGAAATGTAAACCTGGTAAGACAGGAAAAGTAAAGTGAAGGGAACCTGTTAAGACAGGTAAGATGCAGAAAAGTCCTGTTGATAACAGGAAAGATGCAAGCCTCCTAGACAGGCGAAGGAAATGAAAATGACCTGTTGAGGCAGGTAAAATATAGATGGAATCCTATTAAGACAAGCATTGAAATGAGGAGAGAAACCTGTTATGATAGGTAATGAAGAAAAAACCTGTTGCTAATAGGCAGGAAACAAGATACCCGTTAAAACAGGAAGAAGAACGATGAACACTGGTTAAGACAAGCAAAGGAAAGTGCAAAATGACCTGTTTAGGATAGGTAAAATGTAAAGGTCCTCTTGTTGACAGGATGAAAGCAAGATGCTTGTTAAGACAGGCACAACAGAATAGTGATAACCTGTTAAGACAGATGAAAATGTAAAAGTCCTATTTTTCACAAGATGAAAGGAAGACGTCTGTTAAGATAGACATGATAGAGTGGTATAAAAAAAATTGTTAAAACAGGAAAAGCGGGATGACGGAAACTTGTTTAGACAGGTAGAAAAAGGTCCTGTTGTTGACAGAAAAAAGCAAGCCTGTTAGGACAGGAAAAATGTAGAAATGGCCTGTTAAGACAGGCGTAACAGAGATGGCCTGTTAAGACAGGCAAGGCAAGAATGATCATAGTTATTAAGATAAGTCATGTGAAAACAAAAATAAGATTGACTTATGAAGACAGGCAAAGGAAAAACAGTCTGTTAAGACAGGCAAAAGGCAGAAGTAGCCTGTTAAGACAAGCAAAAAGTAGAAGTGACCTGTTAGGGAAGGCACGAGAATGAAATCTGTTGGTGCAGGCAATGCAAAGGTGGAATGATGGTTGACCTGTTAAGACAGGTAAAGGAAAGACATCCTGTTAAGACAAGCGACAAAGCTGGTTTGTCATGCCAGACAAAAAGCGTGAAATGACCTGTTAGGATAGGTACGGAAAAGAGAGACTTGTCAAGACAAAAAGACGAGTACAGAAAAAGAGATGTCTTACTGAGACAGAATAACCTGTGGAGACAGGTGTGGCAACATGAAAGTAATGGCCTATTAGTGCAAGTAAAAGAATGACCCATTAAGACAGATGTGGGAAGTAATATGATATGCCTTAGGAATGCAGGGGAGTGGAATATGGACTTCTTCGTCAACTGCCTCGGAAAATATTAGTTTGAAATTATTTTATTACTTATTCTTCCTTGAACTTGAGGGTTTTTTTAAGCACTTGATAATTATTCTCTTGAAGAAAATTGGGCAAACATTTTGCCCCAGTTTAGAAAATTCTTGATAATTGAGGAGTGTCTTGATTTGAAGGGACTTTGGGCAAACATCTTGCCCTAGTTTGGAAGAGTTTTGGCAATTGAGGAATGCCTTAACTCGAGGGGATTTTGGGCAAGCGTTTGCCCCAGCTTGAATCTTGATTCATACTTCGAAGTTTGCTTCATCTTGAATATTTCAGGGCGCATGTTTGCCCTAACTTGATTTTTGATTTGAAATTTGAGGATGACCTCAAATTTGATTTTTGTGTCGGCAAGCATTTGCCCAAGTTTGAGCTTGACTCAAAATTCGAGGATGCCCTTAAATTGAATTTTTGTGGGCAAGTGTTTGCCCCAGCTTGAGCTTGACTAAGAATTTGAGGATGACCTCAAATTGGACTTTTTGTGGGCAAGCATTTGCCCCGGCTTGAGCTTGACTAAGAATTTGAGGATGA
Source organism: Canavalia gladiata (assembly GCA_037954105.1). Lineage (NCBI taxonomy): Eukaryota > Viridiplantae > Streptophyta > Magnoliopsida > Fabales > Fabaceae > Canavalia > Canavalia gladiata. The sequence goes on along the minus strand of CM075662.1, from coordinate 14,519,309 downwards.
CCTCAAATTGGACTTTTTGTGGGCAAGCGTTTGCCCCAGTTTGAGCTTGACTCAAAATTTGAGGATGACCTCAAATTGAATTTTTGTAGGCAAGCGTTTGCCCTAGTTTGAGCTTGACTTAGGATTTGAGGATGACCTCAAATTGAATTTTTGTAGGCAAGCATTTACCCCAGTTTTGATTTTGATATGGGAAATTTTCCCTGGTTTTACTTAGTATTGACAATAGATTATGAGATGTCGGATGCTTATCATGATGTTTGAATGAATGGAGAAGGATGTGATGCTTTAACTTGATTATTGCTTCTTAATGCTCAACATAATTATTTAATAGATGCTATGGAATGAATGCATGCCATGAGATGGTGAAAAACTTTTTGTTTCTCTTGATTTTATTATTTTTTTATTTTTTCGATAGGTTCTTTCTCGACAACCTTATAGTTGGTGTGAAAGGAACCAAAAATCAGGATGAGCTGGATTGACTCAATCTCTTGGCTTCTTGGTCAACTTTGTTACCTTCTTTCCGGATCTTTGAGACCCATCAATAGTCAGCATTATTGGATGAGACACGCTCCTTTTGTCTTGACAGCATTATGGCTGGTAAAAGGATGACCTTTTGGGAAACAGTCATGTCGTGTTGTGATGGTTGAGGACTCATCCGATTTTTCATGACCTTTCGAAATTTATCTTTTTATTTTTACATTTTTCACATTCCTTTTTGGCCTGTGTACCTTTGAGGTATGCAAAGTGATCTTGGATAATTAATGGAAGGAAATGCAGAATTTTGCAAATGATGTTTAAGGTAGTATATTTGAAAGGAAAGGGCGAAGGATGTTGGTTTGATTGCCCAAATGGCACCTTTTGGTGAAAAATGCCAATGCTGCTTTTCATAATCTTGATTGTCAAATTAACCAAACTTAAGAAGTGGCAAAAATTTTGCCCCAGTTTTGGAAAGTATGAGATGCAGAAATGTCAGATTGTACTGGGATTCTTGGTTGACCTTAACTTTTGCCTAGGTTGTTCTTTTGATTTTTCAACCCAGCAGGTCTTTTGTTTGTCCTAACTTTTGCTGAGGCCGCCCTTACGGGTTTTCAACCTAGCGGGCTCTTGATTGTATGCCCTAACTTTTGCCTAAGCCGCCCTTTGAGGGTTTTCGACCTAGCGGGCCTTTGTTTGTGTGCCCTAACTTTTGCCTAGGCCGTCTTCGAGGGTTCTCGACCTAGCGGGCTTTTTGTGCCCTAACTTTTGCCTAGGCCGCCTTTGCAGGTTTTTGACCTAGCGGGCTCTTGATTGTATGCCCTAACTTTTGCCTAAGCCGCCCTTTGAGGGTTTTCGACCTAGCGGGCCTTTGTTTGTGTGCCCTAACTTTTGCCTAGGTCACCTTTGAGGGTTGTCGACCTAGCGGGCCCTTGTTTTGATCCTAATTTTTCCTGAATTGTTTTTAGAATTTTAATCCAGCAAGACCTCTTCTGATCATGACTTCATCGATTTATTTTTTGAATTTTAACCCTACTTTTGCCTGGATTATTTTGTCTTTTAATCCGGCGGGTTTTTTTTTTCTTGAAATTTTTTCTTTTCTTGAATTTTGCTTGGTCAGATATTGGTCTTGCTTGGACTGTTTTGACTTTCAATTCAGCGGATCTACTTCGCATCCCTAAATTTTTCCTGGATTTGGACTTTTGATCCAGCGGGACATTTGTTATTTCTTCTATTGGACCAGAGAAGTTCCAGTGGAGGGTGATTTAGAATCCATGGTTGGCTTTAGGTCTTGTTCATTCTGCTTGCTCATTTAATTTTCTCTTTGAGTTTGATTAATAAGATGTTCAAAATTATTTATTACAGCACTGGCATTGTCACCAACAGGTATTGATTGTTTAGGTGTAGGATAAGAAGTGGGTTGAATGATGAAAAAAAAAGGGAAACTTTCAAGAAGTAAAGTTAACATGGTAAGGTACATGCTCAAGCAACATGAAAAATGTAATTTTATATTTCTCATTGAGATTTATTTACAAAGGATTGATTTTGAAAAGTATGAAAAATCTTGGATGATTTCCTCGGTACAAAATCCACCCATTTTGCATCAATCAAGTTTTGTACTTTACGCTTCAGTGCTAGGAAATCCTCTGTGGAATGACCAATGAATCGTGCATGGTAATCGCATCTAGTGTTTTCATCCTACCATTTAGGATATGGTGGTTCTTGAGGCTTTAGAGGATAAGGAGCGACTAGCGAGTTTTGAATTAAGTGAGGTAGCAGCTCAGTGTAGGAGATCATAATAGGATCGAATTGGATAGGCTTCTTCTCTCTTTTTTTCAGGCTTTGATTAGGGTTTTGGCTCATGGCTTGTGTTTGTATCATGTATGGTGTTGGTGGTCGTACTTGCATTGGATAGTTGTAAGTTGGATGGTACAGTGTTTGGTAGGTGGTGGCGATATAAGGATATGGTGTATAGGGTGTGTATGGTGATGGTTGGTAACTGGCTGGACCATAATGTGCCACCTGCGGAGTGTACTGGCCTTGACCAGAAGCCACATTATAAGCTTTGCCTGCCTTCTTCTTTCCTGATCCGATGGAAGCATTAACTGCCCCTGTAAGCTTATGTGCAATCTTCCCATGGCACATGCCACCTTCGATCCTTTCTCCAATGATGACGACATCAGAGAAGCTAGCAGTCATACTACCGATCATCTTGTCATAGAAAGGATCTTGGAGTGTGTCGATGAACATACTGACCAGTTCTTTCTCAGACAAGGGAGGTTGTACTTGAGCAGCCAACTCCCTCCATCGTTGGGCGTATTGCTTGATGGTCTCCTCTCCCTTCTTGGCCATATTCTGGAGCTGAGTTCTGCTAGGAGCCATCTCCAGGTTATACTTGTACTGCTTCAGAAAGGCATCAGCTAGGTCCCTCCATGAATGGATATGTGTCCGTTCCAGCTGAGTGTACCAATTTGCAGCTGCCCCGGTCAGACTGTCTTGGAAGAAATGGATGAGCAGGTTGTCATCATAAGCACAGACGACCATTTTTCTACAATACATGGTCAAATGGTTCCTCGGACAACCAGTTCCTTGATATTTCTCGAATTCAGGAACCTTGAACTTCAGAGGGATAACCACGTCTGGGACTAGACATAGATCAGATGCGTCTTTGATATCATAAGCACTTCCTTCAATTGCCCGGATTCTTCCTTCCAAGATTTTCCATTTTTCAGCATTTTTATTAGAAGGATCGCTTGGATACTCTCCTGGCCTATTGTGAGGATGGGAAGGTATGTATATTGGATGAAGTCCTTGGGTGAACATAGGATTCGTCCCCCCAGTGTTTATTTGGTGAGCTTGGACAGGTTGATGTGTGGTATTTGGAGTAATATGAGGGATTCCTGTAGGGTTTGAAGGTAGGTTTTGTGTTTGGCCGAATGAGGGTGCATGCCCATGAGGGAACCCATAGTGGACCCACTCAGTTTGTGAAGTCATGGTCGATGGTAAAGGGTTTGGTGGATTATAGCCTGGAGAATATGATGGGCCAACTGGTTCCTTTGGAGAGGACACCCTTATATCCTTCTGTTTTGACGATTGGATAACCTCCATCAGTTTGGCCATTTGATCTTTCATAGTTTTCACCTCATTTCTCAACTCTTCATTTTGCCTTTCCAACTCATCCATGATCTTTGATTGGGAACAAGTCCTATAAGGATGCTGAGAAAACTATCTTTCTTTAATTTTTATTTTTCTGTAAAATTTGAAATTAGTTTTGATAAGTTGATGACTGCATGAATATCAATGTTTCAATGAGTATGAAATGAAAAAGATATGAGATAGTTTTTCAAAATTTTTCTTTTTTCGATGATAAATTTATTCAATGAATGTAATGTTTTGAAAATGCATAAATAATTTATAGATTTAAATGTTGACCATCTTTTGGAATGATCAAATGCTCTCTCCAATATTTGGGTTTACTCTTTTCCAACAAAAATTGATTTCTTGATTTTTTTGATTATTTTTTATTTTATTTTATTTTATTTTTTGGAAATTGTTTTTTGGGTATGAAGAAAATTATGTTTCTTCAATTTTTTTGTTAAATTAAATATGTGATAAAAACATTAATGAGTGTTAATATAAAGAAGGTATGAGATGATCTTTAACGATAAAATCCTTTGATGAATGAATGAATGTATGTATGTTTGAATGCACAAATAATTAGAGATTTGAAAATTGATCATTTTGAATAATTTGTTGCTTTATTTATTATGACTTCTTCAAATTTTTGTTTTTTCTTCTTCTTTGGATTTTTTCAAAATTTTCTCCCTCTTTGAATGAGAAATTGTTTTGTTAGATTTTCAAATTTTCATTTTAAACTATTAATTTTAAAAAGAAATTTATTTTTCATTATATTTTTAATTTTCTAATTCTTTTTTCTTTTTTTTTTTTTTGAATTTTCCTGATTTTCTGATTTTATTTGTCAAATCTATTTTTCCTTCCTATTTAGTTTCTAATTTTCTTTTGATTTTTTTAAATTTTAAATCGATTTTAAATCTTCATATTTTTATGGTTGTTCAAAATAAATATGCCTTTTTTGGTGTTTTGAGTGAGGTGATGTGTGACATAGGCTTAAGGTTGTTTGATGTATGCATCTCACATAAGGTGGATTGTAATCCTAAAGGTTATGAAGGTCACTAGAGCCAAGTTCTAATTCCTGGTGCTTGCTACAACCGTAGAGAACGCTACTGGTTGTAGGGCTCCAAGAAAAGACGCACTCTAGTTGGGGTTTTTATGATAGCCAAACGGGACGTGCATCCCAAGTGACACCACTTGACCCCTTTAGTCCTAGGTTTTGCTCAGACCCGGGTGTAGGGCCCCACTCATGTTATGCATGCAGGACTACAATGTGTGGAATAACCTGCAATTTAAACACAATGGATATATATATGTCTTCTACCCTAGGGTGAGAAACATACAAACTTGAATAATCATGAATATCATAAATAAATAACAACATGTGAATAAATAGAAAAAGGGATCAACATGCATTTATACACTCAATTTGAAACAGGGCTTGACTCTCTAAAAGTCCCTAGTGGAGTCGCCATCTGTCATAACCGTAATTACAACGAGACGACGAACTCGCTAAATTTTGAAATGAATTTTGTGGATTGTGGAGCCGCCACCAAATTTTATTTTAAGGGAAAACATTTGGAAAAACCCTAACTTGAGGAAGAAATCTAGATTCGGGAGTCGGTTACGAGTAAGGAAGGTATTAGGCACCCTACTCGCCCGTTCCAAAGAACGGTACCCTTAAACTGAGTGTGTGATATTTTGAAAACTGTTTGATCCCTTAAAATAGAATAGAAAATAAATAGGTTTATAGAAAATAGCCTGATAGGACTTGATCCTGCTCCTACGTATTCCCCGGTGCAATGGGAAACTCAAGGCTACGTAGTTCTGGTTAAGAGACTTGATCTTTTGGAGAAGAAAAGGGTGATCTTAGGTAAAAAAAAATTAATGTTTCTTAAGAAAAAACAGGATTTAGGGAAGCAGACATGCTTGCATAATCCAAATCGTCGTAAGCCGTATTTGGATTAGCACGAATTAAAATACGTAACAGTAGAGAATGCTACTTGCCCGTATTAGAACCCGTTTGCACAATCTGAGAAAAATAAAATACTAAAAAAAATAAATGTTTTGGAAACAGAAGAATTTTAAAAAAAAACAGACGTGCTTGCATAATCCAAATCGTCGTAAGCCGTATTTGAATTAGCATGAATTAAAATACGTAACAGTAGAGAATGCTACTTGCCCGTATGAGAACCCGTTTGCACAATCTGAGAAAAAAAAACAGATGTTTTGGAAACAGAAGAATTTTTAGAAAAACAGACGTGCTTGCATAATCCAAATCGTCGTAAGCCGTATTTGAATTAGCACGAATTAAAATACGTAACAGTAGAGAATGCTACTTGCCCGTATTAGAACCCGTTTGCACAATCTGAGAAAAAAACAGATGTTTTGGAAGCAGAAGAATTTTTAGAAAAAAAAAGACGTGCTTGCATAATCCAAATCGTCGTAAGCCGTATTTGAATTAGCACGAATTAAAATACGTAACAGTAGAGAATGCTACTTGCCCGTATTAGAATCCGTTGCACAATCTGAGAAGAAATTGAAAATAAAGATGAAGATGAACTCGAAAATCCGAGGAGAACCAATAAAATTAAGCGAAATAAAAGGTTGGACTGAACCTCCATTGATGTTCCTTGTTCAATTGTCTCCAATCCAGCTTAGGTCATAAGGTCCAGAGGTAAGAATTAAGTTTTTTAATTTTGATTCAAGCAAACACTTAACTCTTTAGGTTCAATGACTTAATCATGCATGACTTAAGCTAGACTTAGCATATAGGATGCATGTATATGGTCATGCACTTTTAGGAATTTTTTTCAAAGGAGGACATACAAACACAAACAAATCAGAAGGAAATACATATAGAAGGATCAACACATGAAAAATAATACCTAAACAAGGTTAAAAGAACAAGATCTACTAAAAAACTTCAAAGACACAAGAGATTTTGGCGCCAAAATTTAAATTCAAATCTCAAAATTTTTCAAAAAAATATTTTTTCAGAGATCTAAAAAATTAAAACCAAAACATTGAAAGATATAGATCATAGGAATCAAACAAAACAAGTTTGACAAAAATCAGACAAGAAATGAGCAAGTTATGCACAAACCAAACAACATAGGTTCATTTTCGCACCAGGACAAACATACCTCAGTAATTCGGCCATAAAAACTTCATTTAAGATCCAAATTAGACAAATAATACCATTCCAGAAACTAGAGAGAAAGACGAAGAAAACAAAACAAAAAGCACAAAAATCGGAGATCGTTTGACCGATCAAAAATTAAAATGAAAACAGAGAAGAAGATTAACTCGAAAATTTGGCGCCAAAATTTGAATGCAAATCTCAGAATTTTTAGAAATATTTTTTGGTAGATCTGAAAAATTAAAACAAAAAAAATTGAAATATATAGGTTATAGGAATCAAACAAAACAAATTTGACAAAAAACAGACCAGAAATGAGCAAGGTATACACAAATCAAACAAGTTAAGTTCATTTGCGCATCAAGACGAACATCCTTCAGTAATCTGGTCATAAATACTTCATTTTAGATCCAAATTAAACAAATAATATCATTCCAGAAACTAGAGAGAAAGAAGAAGAGAACGCAATAAAAATTACTGAAATCGGAGATCATTTGACCGATCAAAAATTAAAATGAAAACAGAGACGAAGATGAACTCGGAAATCCGAGAAGACGCAAGAAAATTAAACGAAATAGAAGCAAGATCTAACCTCCATGGATGTTATTCAATGCCACTTGATAGCATCTTGGAAGGTGATGAATAACTGGTTCCATGGAGACCAAGAAGGTTCTCAATTAGATGTAGAATTCAAGAGTCTCTTTGGTGCTCCTCCTAGAAAAAAAATCTAAAAGCCTCCCCTTCAATCACTCAAAGTGCTCCTCTCTCCCTCCTTAGAAATTCTGAATATTTTTTAGAAATGAAGAGTCCCCCTTCAACTAAATGAAAGTCCCTATTTATAGATAAAATTTCAAAAAAGGAAAGGGAAAAATTTTCTAGAAGTAAAAAAGCTTCCCCTTTTATTTTCTAATTCTTCTCTTTTTTGTTTTCTTTTCATTATTTTCTTTATTTTTATTTTTTTTCTTTTTCTATTCTTATTTTGTTATTTTTTCCTTTTTCTCTAACTAATTCTTAACCATCATTAACTAATCCAACTAACTTTCTAACTAAATTCTTAACTAAAAAATTATTTTTCTTTTCTTTCTTTTTTCTCTAACTAATTCTTAACCATCATTAACTAATCCAACTAACTTTCTAACTAAATTCTTAACTAAAAAATTATTTTTCTTTCTTTTTCCTTTTCTCTTTTTTTTTCTTTTTTCTCTAACTAATTTTTAACCATCATTAGCTAAACCAACTAACTTTCTAACTAAATTCTTAACTAAAAAATTATTTTTCTTTCTTTTTCAATTCTTTTTTTTTATTTTTTGATTTTAGACTAAAAAACAAAATGATTTATTTTGGGTTTTAAATTTATCCTCGGACATAATTCAGTGTTCACAACATTTAGTCTCCCTATCTCTTTTACATTAGATTCATCATCAAGCACACCCAGGCTTAACTCTATCACTCTTTCCCTTTCTCTTAAGCACATGCATGGACACCACCTTCATCCCATTTTGATTCGCACTCATCCTTCATGTTTCTGATCCAACCTCCATAGATAGTTATAGCAGAAGTCTCTCAAACACCTACAAGTATATCAAATTCATATTCATCACAATTACATTAATTTATCACAATGTGAATCTTAAGTATGCATAAATACTTACCCACAAAATCATCACCTTTACATCATAAACACAATAGAAAACACTGCCAATAATCAATTAAAGAATCCACCTAATAAAAATAACATAATGTAGACGTCTAATGATTAAACATATTTATTAAATATTTTGACCTTAATAGTGAAGGAAAGGATGATTTGGAGATGGTGAAGGAGAGCACTAGAATGAATCTGAAAAATAAAAACCCAAAATATTAATAAGCTAAAGGCAAAAAGAAAGAAAAATGATTCTAAATACAAACAAGAAGGAATGGAGAAACTTACTTATAAAATATTTTAATTATACTATTCATCTTAATTTTAATTTTTTTTATAAATAATCTTAGTTTTAAATTCTATTTTAATTTTTTAATTGTAAATAAAAATCTAAACTCAATTTCAAATGATCAATTCATATATAAATTAAAAATAGAGAAGAATAATCAATTTGAATAAAATAAAATTGAATTAAAAATAATAATTCAGATTATAAAAAATTTAGTATTAAAATTTTTTTTAACTAAAATATAGTTACATATAAAAGAAACAAAAAATAAAATAAAATAAAAGAAGAAGAAAAAGAAGTCAGGAAAAACTTGATAAAAATTAATAAATCTTACATTTTCTTGGATTATATCTACAAATTTACTACCTAAAATCATAAGAAAAAAAAACAAATATATTTTTTATTTTTAATTATTAAAATTATTAATAATAAAAAAAATGTTTTATATATATTGTCTAATAAATTATATTACTTAAAAAAAATATTGTGTTAAGCAATACAATTTTAATATGGAATTTTCTCTTATTTAAGATTAAAATAATAAAATACTTTACATCAATTAATTCTCTTTTTTTCTACAAAATATTATTAACTAAAAATAAAATATATACTAAAAATTTAAAAAATTAATCAAAAAATTCTAAAAATAAATTATACTGCTTAAAATTTATCAAAAAATAAAAAATTCATTATTTATTTATAAATTATACTTAAATTTTTTAATTTTTCTCAAATATCAATATATAATGATATGTTTAACATTTTTTATAATATTTTTTTATTCGTAATCTACTATAAAATCGTAATTTTTAATAAATTTTTGTAATATTCTTTTAAAATAATTTAAAAATCTTTATGGTACTCATTATTCTACTTAGCTCACCGTCTTGCCACAATTTTCGATTTGGAACAATCATCATATTTTATAATAAAATTCTTAATTTAATTTCATATTAGTCCTGTTTTAGAAATATTCATAATTTCAATTTAAAAATGGAAAAATAGCATAGCACAATGGTTTATGGGTGGCACGAAGTATACTTGATTATTAGCTAATTTGATATTTATTTGGTTAGGCGAGGTCAAATTATTATATCATATGCATGTTTCTTAAAAGAGAGTAATAATCATATAATTTGACCTGGAATTTTTCGGTTGGGTCAAATTTTAAATTTCCCAACCGGATAATTAATTAAGGTTTTGTCTTTTCTCTATAAATGTGCTGCATGTATAATTGATCTTTATTTCTTAAAACGCAAAACTTCAGAAGGAGGAAATGTTGCTCGTTAATATTTAAATATGCCACATTAAAAATATATTAATAGACTACTGGCAAATAGTAACCACCGTTTGATGCTATCAATTCAGTCAACTCTGATTGGGATACTTGACAGTGAGAGATGTAACTCTCAACACATTAATTGGCAACTTCTTCATTCTAATTTTTTAATGAAAATGTTAAGGAATTTTTTAAGGATATTAAATATATAATTAAAATAAAAAACTAATTAAAAATGTTAACATATCTTTGTATAATTTTTAATCAAAATATATTTTTAATTTTTAATTAATATTTATGAAGAATTAGTTTGTAGGATTTTTTTAATAAATCTTAATTTATGTTTTTGTCCTTTCTTATTTTTTTAGAGAGTTGATTAAACTGCTACATTACAATCCGACTATCAGAGCCTAAAATGATTCCTTCATGCTTATGATTGTGTGTTTTTTATATAATTTTTTATAACTAAATCTCTCGCTTTGCAATTTAATTTTGATACCATAAATTCAATTTTTGTACCATAAATATATATTTTTTGATAAATTTCAAATTCAAATTTCATCTAAACTAACTCAAATCTTAAACTTTTCATTATTGGATTAATTTTAAAAATAAAAAAAATAAAATTACACATAATTAAAATTAAAGGAATTAAAATTGAAACTAAGTCAACTTATATTTAATCTTAACTAACATTAAAAAATATACACAGTAAGCTATTCATCTTGATTCAAATATTAAATATTCAACAAGATATAATTTAAAGTTTTATAAATATTATTAAATTTATTTTTAATATTTAGACAAATTACATTAACATTTGATATATATATATATATATATATATATATTCGATGGTTATGTATTTTTAATATTTTTTTTAACATTTTTATACATATAGTTTCATAAAAAATTAAAAAATATTTATATAAGATAAAAAAAATAATAAATATTTTTTCAATAAATCAATAAATCAATAAATCTTACATGATGTCAATGTAATTTGTTTTTAATATTTTAGTTTTTTTAATGTTAAATTTTTATAAATTTATTTTTTTAAAAATAACCCTAATACATATATAAACATGCTCCTTCAAAATTACAGTATTTAATGATATATTTAGAAGCATATTATGTCATTATTAAATGCCGATAAAAACATAATAATGAAAACTAAAATTAATAAAAAAATTAAAAGACCAAAATTATAAAAATAAACTTTACAATAAAACATTAAAATTGACATAAAACCAATATAAATTAGTAAAAAAAAATCTGTTTCGAGAAGAGGATACGTCATGATATATATATATATATATATATATATATATATATATATATATATATATATAATATAATATAAAGAGCGTAAATTAAGAGAAAAGAAAAACACATATAATAAGAAACATATGAAAAGTAAACCTTTTTCCAGTTTTTTTTCTTCTGCTGACTGCCAACTCTTTGTTTTTTCATTTATTTTTATGCTCATCTTCCTCTCTCTTTTATATTGCCTTTTTCTCCCCCTTGAGTATTCAAATAGTGGAAGGTGGGAGTGGTTTCTTCCAACTTTTGAAGATAAAATATAGTTGAAAGGCCGCTAAACTTTTTTATGTTTAAATGTCTCCTAATTTTTAGGTACAACAATAATAATGAAATTTGAGTTTATCACTCTATGTAAATTACTAAAGTCCTTTATAATTGACCAGTAACTTAAAGATGTATAGCCTTGCTGTACAACAATGCAAATCCAAAACTCGGCATTAGAAGAAATCTCAATAAATAGAAATGTTCGTAATTTAATTTGGATAAATATTTAGATAAAATAATTATTTAACGTAACATAAAAATATATTAGAATTTATCTTAGATTATTGAATAAAATTTTAAATTTAATTAAATTTAATCCAATTAAAAGTGATTTGAATAAAATTAGATAAATTAATTTATATATTTTTATTTTGAATTTAGTTAAAGGATATAGAAAATTATATTTTATTATATCCTTGCATTATTTTTAATTAAAATATATTTTACATAAAAATAAAATTTATATAATAAAATATAAAATATAATAATTTTTTAAATTAATATAAAGTTATTAAACTTATAAACACATTAAAATAATAAGATACATCTATAAAGATTAATGAGTAGATGTAAGTTTCCGAGAAAAATCATAAAAATATAATTAACATGTTATCATTTTATAAATATATAATTATATAAATATGAGTGAGAAGATAATTTCATAAACAAAATTATATGAATATAAATAAGTTTGATTTGGATTGTATAAATTATAAAATTAAATTTAAAATCCAATTCAATTTAATAAAAAATTGATTTTGTAAAATTCAACTATTGATTAACTCTGTTGTTAATGTTTTCCCTTTGATCTTTACAATTTACATCTCATTGAACAATTTTATAAACATTCATATAAAAGGGCTAAATTTAGAAAAGCACAATTATCTGGTTTCCAATTATTTGCGTACCACATAATTTTTTACAATACTTTTAGACTTATTTATTTTATAAGTAAAAGAATTCATAATTTTTAATATAAAATATACATTTTAATAAAATTAAATTAAATTACATGTTTAAAAAATATATAATAATTTAAAATTAATTATAGAAAAATAATTTTATTTAAGATTGGTGTAATAATAAAAAATTGTAGATTAAAAAATAATTTTATACGAAAATTAGAAAATTTCATTATTTTTCATATTATAAAAAAATATCAAATAATCGATCAAACTGATTGAATTTAGAATTGGTTCTTTTTTCGAATTAATTAAATCATAAAATTATTTTTAAAAAATTGATAACAAACTAATAAAAATTAATAAATCGAAAAAATTGATAAAAAATTTATTTATATAAAATAATGTTATTTTAATAATTTAAAAATAAAATAATATTAAATATATTTTTTATTTTATATCTATTTGAAATTTAAAAAATTAAAATACGTATAATTTTATATGTATATCAAATCGATCACAATTTTAAATCACTCAAGCTTTAATAAATTTAACCGATTCGACGATGGGTCGGATTTGAGAACCTTGGGTACCAGTTGTTACTGGATTGGCATTAACACCGTACCGTTTTTGTGAGGTGGAAGAGTGGGAGTAATATTCAGCACTGCCATAATGGCAGCTTGGCAACGCGTTGCAAACTTGGATACAGCTTGCACGTTCTCGTGCGGGTACCGTACCACTACCAATTTCGGGTCATCTACTTAATTACCAAAATCTTTTAGTCTTCAATCAGTTTCAACAAAAAGCGTTGTTCTTTCCCATACTTACCAACAAACACTGCTTAAAGCGTGTGACTATATGCTGCCAAAAAACAAAGGCATCTGTACCTAACTAATCATTACTCATTACTCATTAGTAGTAATTAAATAAATAACTATGCATTTCTCTAGAAGATAGCATATATACCTATACCCTTAGGCATTTAATAATAAAATAAAAGTTAGGTTCAGTATAATAAATATATTTTGATGTTACTTTTAATTAAAATTAAAATTTTATCTTAATAATTTATATTAGTTGATATAATAAAAATTAATATTTAATATTATTTTTTAATTAAAATTAAAATTTTATCTTAATAATTTATACCAATTGATATAATAAAATTAATATTAGTTATTGCAATAAAATTTTAATTTTAGTTAAATAAAAATAATTATAATATTATATTTAATCTTTATCTTTAATAATATGTACAATTCAGTATAATAATAGTTAAAAAATTCATGTTTAAAAATTTAAAAATTATATTTATAACTATTAAAACTATGGTAAAAATAAACTAATAATATTTTTTAATATTCTATTTTACTTTTTTGTGAAAGGTATCTTAAAATTATTTTTTATATAATAATAATAATAATAAATGCAGAAGCATCACTTTCTGGTGTCTGCCTCCTTAAAAGCTGTTGACTTCACTGCTGTCAACGAATATTTTTCCTAGCTTCAAGGGTTTTTCTTTATATTAGTGTACATTTCTTTATGTGGTTTAATTAGATGATGAGAATGTTTTTGGGCAATTGTTTCCGTCTAGTAGCTAGTAATTAATGCTATTCTTTGGGAACTGGACGTTGAATTCTAGATTCATAAAGATATGACGACACCTTCGGTAATATTTTGAAAGGACCTCTCACTGCAGGGGCCCTTCTAATTTTAATTTTAATTTAATTTAAGACTGTATTCAGCTTTACTTACCACAAGATATTTTACTAATTTTATCTTTTGTTTAATATTATTTTAATCGTACTACTAATTATTTTTATATTTTTTATACTTTAATTATTAAAGAAAAATATGAAAAAAATAATTGTTTTATGAGAATTGTAAATTTTTTATGATAAAAATTACCAAAACTTTTTGATAAAATTTTATAAAAAATTTAATTAAAATATATTAATAATATAAAATTTTACACTATCATCTAATTATCAAATATTATATAATTAAATATAATTAATTTAATTATAACTTTTTAATTAATTCATTCTTGTAATTTTTTTACACTAACGGTATATCAAATTAAATTTTATAAATTAAATTAAAAAATATCGATGAACCTTCTTTGTGATTGGATGAAGTTACGACTCTTTCAAAAAAGAAAAAAAATATATATAATATAATATAAAATATGAAGAGATTAAATTATTTTATTTATAATTTTTAAATAATTAAATTTTATCATTAAATTAATAAATTTTATTATGTCAATAAATATATTTATAAAATTTTAAAAAATTAATAATTTATTATATAATTTTATTTTAATATATAACATATCTCTTTTAATAATATTAATTTAAATTTATTTAATAAAATATTAATTTTTAAAATTTTTTATAAATATGCATAATAAAATTTTAATTAAATTTGATTGTTTAAAAAAATATGAATGGAAATTTTTTTAACATAAACTACTATTTGAGTAATTTAATTTTTCCTTTTCTTCGCATAATTTTTAGAAAATAAATACTTAAATTTATCAATAATAAATTTAATATGAAAGAAATCTTAATACTTGATAATATAAAGAGTGACATATTAATTTAAGAAATTATAAATAAAATTCATGTTAATTATTTTTAGCTGAACATGGGAGTTCTTGAAGGAAAATGATGAGCGCATACTTAGACAATATATTTATCCATGTACATTCGATTTTTTAACAGTTTAATTCTTTTTTCTTAAATTGTAGCCATTTGATTAGGATATATTGAAATAAAAAACAGTATACGGGTATTAATATTCTTCCTTAAAAGGATGAATATAAATTTCACCTTTGTAACGGTAAAGAAAGGTAAAGTATTATATTTTAGAAAAATTGATGTATCTATTTTAATTCTTTTAGAACTTGGTGTTATTTTTATATTAATTTTTATCTAAAAAAATGTTTACAAAAATTTTGACCTCCCCACAATTTTGTTCAAGATCCATCATTGGGAGAGAGAATTTGGTATGCAATTTTGTTTTCATTCTTAGGCAGTAGGCACTACGTTTTCTAGAATTATGATCTGTAAGAATGATATGAAGTGTAGGAAGTATGAGTGATAGACACACGGATATTAGCCAACACCACTCCGACTCCGAGTCATGTTTTAAGATACACACTTCCAATGTTAAAAACACAACCAAACACGCACTAACTTGCAATATAAAGAGTCTTGTGATAGTTGTACTCTTCCATATCATAGTGGGACAAGACATTCTCTTAAGCAGAGTCCACAAGAACTTTATAACGCATGTCAGTACAAAGTATAAGTTGGCTGGCTCTATTTGAATTTGCACCTAGCGCATGTTACCTTATCTCTAATAATTGTTGGCGATGTAACTAATGAATATGATGAGCAAATGTGTTGAGTCATACATGTAACTTCACTCCATTTGGGGTGAATCGATCAAATTCTAAACACTTACGGTTTCTATTCTGTTCATCCGGGGAAGGGTGCATGCAGCAACCATATATGTGACCAATTCCGATTAATAATGCTAGCGAGCTAGCCCTTAATTTGTTATAATCAAATACCCACTTAGACAGCACTACCATTTATCTAAAGTCAAAGCTAAATGTTACTGACAATTCTGAAAAGAATTTTCCTTTTGAAAGATAATAAAATGAAAGAAAGAAGAACCAACAGAATTGAAATGGGACTTGTGAAAAAAACTGGCTCGTACAAATAAAGGATCATAAACTGTTTATGAACTTACAGCTACGATTACAAAATTACAGTGCAGTATCAGACATCGCGCATTGTGTATACACATTAGGGAGATTATTCATTCATGCACATAAGGTTTGAAAATAATTGAACCGCATCAAATCATGATTGAAGATAGCATCAACCGTAATTGGTTACATTTGTAACCGTCTTAAGCAAGTTGGTTTGTTTAAGGGATATAGCGCATCAGCAAGCGTAGAACTCGACGAGTTCGTCGAGGGACTCGGGTTGAGGATCGGCAATCTCGAGCATCCAGAGGAGGTGCTCGAACAGGACAACCTCGCACGCCACGTTGATCGTGTCGTCCTCCTTGTTCTCTTCGTAGGAATCGCGGGACCGGTCAACCAGCTCCCGGAAAAGTGGGTGTTCCACGACGTCGGAATTCACGAGGTAGCGCCGCCGTGTTTTGCCGACGTAAACAGGGCGGAGCTCCGGTCCCGAGGGGGAGGATTCGTCGTCGTTCTCGACGGCGCTGATGACGGTGCGGTTTTGCTTGTTGCTGAATGAGTTCCATTTCTTGAGCACTGACTTGAGCTTCATTAGTTTTCCTCCTTTGGACATGTTGACTGCTTCGGATCTTAAACAGAGCAGAGAGGTTTTCTTTATGTTCTGACTTAAGAATTGAGTTATGGCTAAGGGTATTAAAAGGGAGGGGGAGAGGGTGAAATGGTCAAAACGCATTTAATTAACAATAAGAAAGTGGCCAGAATGAAAGCTGTGCATTCTGGCGTTTGGACTTTGGTTGGTGTGAAATGTGAACCATTGTTTGCTCAGGTCTTCCCCTCTACTTCTCTTACCATCTTTTCCCCCTCTTTTAGGTGTCTTTAGGGTGTTTATGAGTTCTTTTATTTAATAAATTGTGTGATATGCAAATATGGTTTTAAATATTGTTGCAGTTAGAGTCAGTCTCCTGCGAATTTTTTGGTCTGATATTTTTTCTCGTGTGCTATTAGCATGTTTGCAATAAGTAACAAGATATGGGCTGGGGAGCTATAATTATTAGGCTTTGTTTTTCAATCCTACTAATTTCTTTTAAGATGAATCCTTTTTCTAAAATAAAATAATTCTAAAATTGACACTATTATAAAATGAAATCCTTTTTCTAAAATAAAATTAAACCATCTTTTTAATCTTTAATGTGTCATTTGTCCTGAAGAATTAGCTTGACTTGGAATTAAATATTAAGTTTAATTTTTTACTGTAAATGTAACCTATTTTAGTTATCTTGTATATATTGTTGGAAAGTTTGATATTTAAGTAAACTTAAGATATATATAATATTATTGCTGTAAAGGATTTATGTATCTATAAGATTATTTTTAAAATACGATAGATTTTTTTAATTGAATCAAGAAATAAAATTAGTTAAAATAAAAATAAAGATATATTAAAAATTTAGATGTGAATTTTAATATATTTAATGGTTAAAAACTAAAATTGTAATGATTTATAATTAAAATAATAATGATAAAAAATAATATTTAAATAATTTTTTACTAGTCAAATAAATTTTTAATAGTTAAATAAATAAATAAATAAATTATAAATTAAATTTAAAATTTAAATAATAATTAAAAATTAATTTCAAGTGTTTTAATATCAAAATAATAATCATTCAAAATGTTTAAAAACTAAAATGATAATAATATTAATTAATTGATATATGAAATCTTTTAAAATATATAAACAACCATCTTCCACATATTTTAAAAAAATTTAAAAAAAATTGTTTAACCAAAAGAAAGAAAAGGAATAATTTTGTTTAACAAAAAATAAAGAAAAAATATTTTTATTAGATTTACATAATGAGTGCAAATATATCAAATTTGTTGTCATTTATATTAACTAGATTTTAGATAAATAAGTTTAATCTACTGTCTAGTTCTATGAATAATTTTTTTTATGTTATCAGTTAAAGATTCATCTATTACATTACATCTATAACTATTATCATTTTTGCCATCTATTATCATTTTTTCCATTTTGCACAATAGATCATACTCGTGACTGTTGATTCGTAAATGTTCTAAAGATTGTACCACAATCTTACAGAAGGAACCTTACTTGAAACTTGTGTAGTTGATCTTATAGTGTATCATGCATCTTTATACACCACACATAAAAGATATGACACTCGTTAAAAGTATTATGTTTAACCTCTTATTCATCCTAACCTATCATTCTTTAAACTATACCATATAAATGGAAAAATTAATAGTGGTAGAACAATCAACAATACTCCTCACACCATAGTAATGGAAAAATTAATAATGATAAAAGGAATAACAATCACTTGTTATTATCTATATGAACTTTTTTTATAAAATTTCTAATCACAAAGGTTAGATACTCATCATTGTTAATTTTACTATTGATTGAAGTCTCATTCGCTCGATGTTTCATAAACAAGTTACCTTTTCAAGAGGTTGGGTGATAGATCGAATTTACTTTTGATCTCACATTAATTAGGGAAGCAACCCCTCATTTTATAGTAATTTTGACAAACATGTAATGCCTTAATTCATATTTATTAATTGTTTTTATTATTGCCCTTGGTAGTCATAAGGTATGTATATAAAAAATAAAAGTTTCTTCAATATAGAGTATTTAATGACAATTATTTTTAGAATGTATCTTCAAAAATATTTTAAGTCAAGAGTAATAACTTGATATTCATGATATATTTTACCATAATAATCTATTTGAATAATTCAAGTTACAATATTTTTTATTAAGATTAAAAATAAATTTGCTTGTGATTTATTCTCACACGAATCAAAATTAGTTAACATTACTACATTATTCTAATATAGTTGAAACCTTATTAATACCATAGTTGATGGTTTCTCTTATGAATATCACAAAATATTTTTTAATAAACTCAAAATATTCACTACTTGTAACATCCCAAATTTCCTCTACATAACTTTTTAATTTATAAATTAATAATTATAAATAGAAACCAAAAATCTAAATTAAAAATACAAATATTTTATAGAAATTAGAAATATTTTTAAAAAATGATGAAAATATCCTTGGGTTATAAATAATAATAGATAAAGTTAAGCGACTCAAGGAAAGAACATAGAAACCTCCGAGAAACCTAAAACCTAAAAATAGTTACTAAAATACCACTAGATGATAAACTGCCCTAGAAAATAAGTAAACGACTTAGAAAGAAGCCATAAAGGACTAATTAAGGAATAGAAGCTTTAGGTATGAAGTTTAGAAACTTTTTTGGAAAATTTCTGAAAAATGACCAAAATGTTTCTAGTAGCCTAGGTAGGCTGGAAACTACTGACAAAAGTTTAAAGCCTGTGTTTACCTGTAAGCACATTTTTCTAGAGAAAATGATGAATGGATAGGCATACCATTATAAATGGAGGTGAATCATTCATGCATTAAACACTAAAGAACAAAAATCTTAAAAAGAAGAGAGACAAAACTAACCATGATTAAGTTAGTTAACCATAGTTAGGTTAAAATCTAACTATAGTTAGGTTATATGTAACCTAACCATGGTTAACCTTAGAAGATAAGATTTCATGATTTACAATTAATTTTAAAAAAGGTAAAACTATAAGTGAAATGGACATTTCACCCTTAGTGAAAAATTAAATCCATAATGATCCATACATGGACAAATGCTTAAGGTAGCTTTTAGTCATCATTTTTTTTGCACAAAGACCTCTCTAAACAGTTACACAAATCCTCTATTTCCAATCTTTCATCTTCTACCTTTCCATAAACTAAAAACAACTAAGCTTAAATTTCTATCTTTGAAACTTAAGCATAAACACTAAGTGAGCAAGACTTTTTACTTTCTCTGGAGAAAATTTTTGTGTGATACCAAGAAGGTGTGTCTTTATCACAAAACCCATCAATCATCACTTATACCTTCGACAAGTAGGATGTCATTCCCTTAAAACTTTTTAAGTGCCTTTGTTAGTTATTTTTGCTTATTTTTTTTTTTATCGATCTTTTCTCTAAACTCCAAGATCCAACTTCCTTGAGTATTTATTTGTTTAGAACATCCTTAAGCTTTTAAAATAATCATTTATAACTTTTAAATAATTTTTAAGAGTCCAAAATGAAGTTTTAATGGTTTAAAGTGTTTATTGGAACTAATTAAACATTTTAATTTATTGAATCTTCTTGAAAATGAATTTTATAAATTTTGGGAAGATTTGAGAAGTTTTAACTAAGTCTTGAAATGTGCTCAAGAGATAGTAGATTTAGATATTTTGAGAAGATCTTGGTTGTCTTGTCTTATTTGAGCTTAAAATGACTATGTGTTAGCATATCTCTTCCAAAAGTGAAAGCTTGTTCTTTTTTTTAAAAAATAAAAAAAACAAAAATCTTGAACTTAAAAACATAAAAATCTTAGATCTGCACTATTATGGTCATAATCCTAAAACTTTGAATGGAAGACATAAAAATTAAACTTAAAACATAAAGGTTTAATCTTTATTATCAAAAGGATAAGAAAATGGCCCATGGACAAGGAAAGTTTCAAACTTTATCCAAAGATAAAGGTATGGACTAAGGATATATAATTGCAAGAACATGATGGAATTGAGACAAAAACAAACTCATTAAGTTCTTGATTTTAGATCTAAAAGTTATGATGGTCAAAGCTTGATAATCATTTTAGGGGAAATATAGGCATTCGGCCTTAGCTCCTAAAATTAGGGGAAAAGAGGTTGAAAAATTTATAAAACTAATTAGCTAACTCTACCAAGATAAAACTTTAAGAAAATCAATCTTTTAGAATAAGAAAGATAAATTTATTGATCTTAGGAGGTACATAGGCCATTTAGACATACTCTAGAAAGAAAGATGCAATGGAGCTACAAAGTTTTAAAACTAAGTAGTCTAATAAATTAAGACAAAACCTCAAGAAAGTAACTTCTAGGGACAAGGAAAAATATAGAACAAGCTCTTAAATACATTAAGGCCATTTGGCCAAAGAGGATTAAAGTTTGACAAATAAGATTTAGTAAACAAGCTCTTGAGAAAAGGAAAGGTTGAGAGGAACCTAGAAGGAATTAGTGTTATAGGTTTCCCTTGAGAAACTTATCATAAAACTTCAAGAATGTATGTAACTTGGACAATTTTAAGAAAAATATGCATGCTATCCAAAATTTAAGGACCATGCATAAGCAAAAAGTTTTCATAAGGGAGTGATTTTTTTGGATAACTATTTATGTCTATTTATCATAATTATTCTTGAGTATGTTTATTTATGTACAAGTGTACTATGTGCTCTCTTAAATGATGCAAAGAATTAATGTGATCAACTAAAAATATCCTATGTGATAACTTAAGTCTACTCTTATGATACCAAATTTGAGACTTGTGCATACTCAGAAGGCACAGACGTTCTATAGAGAAGTCAAAGGTCTTTCAAAATTATGATGGTGACGACCATCAAGGAATGAACTTATTTCTTAGATCAAAAGGTAAAGTAGGAGACAAGTGAAAGATAGTATTTGACTAACAATGTTCATGTTATACCTTGATTTAAATTATCACTGAGGGTAACTAGAAAAAAGAAAATAATCACAATTATGGAATAAACTAGAAAGAGTCAAATAATATCTATGGCATGATAAAAAAAATGATCTAAAGAATGAATAAGTTTTATGTTATGCAAAGTTTCATGAGAATGTGACTTGAGAATTTAATGAGATATATGCTTGTATAAAATTCAATCCTTGCTATTATTAATAGAAAATCCACTTCATATGAGAGTTATTTTAAAGTAATAATTAAACTTATATGATTATCACCTTTCCATAAAAAAAAACTAAAGTGACTAGATTTGAAATGATGTCACCAAATTTAGGGTATACGCTTATTAAGAAATTACGATTTCTCACTTCCTACCTTCCATTTCTTTTCCCAATGCCTATCCAGGCTCTTCGTAGTGGTAGTAATCTATGTAGAAATGAATAACGTGTATAACACCCTAATTATGAATACCGATTTTACGTTTAAGTTGTTCATTCAGTTCCATTATTAGTTTGTTACCTCATGATAAAGAATTATTTTTAGAAAATCCTTATATAAAGATATAGTAATTTTTTTTAAACTGTTTAATATAAACTGCAAGTCTCGCTGATAAAATGTACGCATAGGTAAAATAAATTGCTAGACGAATCCTGCACGTGTTCAAAACATTAAGAGCATAGATTGCTTACATTACTCTTTTATATTCTTAATTCGCATTAAACAATTAATATGATTTGAACGTGGCATACATATCATAACATAATTATACATACCATTTTATGCATCACATAAGTCTGAGGCCCGTGGCCTTATCATACAATTATTACAAATCATAATTTACAACTTTGATAATACAAACTATTATACATTTATCAAATTTACATAACATACTACTTAATACTAATATTAATACTATTACTAATACCAGGATGTTTGCATCCAGCTATATACAACATGTACATTATCGGTATGGCTTCAAACTTTTCTGGTTCCTTGGCAAAACTGGAAAACCCAGGAATCCGTCACTAGCTTACTGATGGAACCAACCCATCCACATGTTCGGGTCCAAAGACATGTACATTCTGTCTGACATCTCTTGGTAGGCTTGAAAGGGGTAAGGCATCAATCGTGGAGAGCTTTCTTGAGAGGACCATATATGTGACAGACTATGGTAGTGGGATGGGGTCTGCGGATTGGTTTCCCCTTCTGAGGAAGAGGAATCAATTGTAGGAGCCGCCCATTGCCTTTGGTTAGTGTGTGGGGTTGGGAATACTCTATCTGGGTGAAAAGACTCTAGGGATATAGTGAATCCGGTGGTTGAGAAGTTCGGGCTTAGAACTTCCGAGATGAACAGATGCCCAAAGGAAAAATAGATGTGCACGTTGGCTTGTACCGTGATCAGTAAGTTGTGGGGGTTTGCGGTCCAATCGACATGACTAATGTGGATGAATACAACTGCCGTCGTGAAAGGCATCAACTTCGTCTGGGAAGAAAGTGGAAGAAGTAAGGGTGAGAAACTAAGTTTCTCAGTAGGCTTTCTACTCTATTCTAATGTCATCACATTAATCTTAGCCACTTTAATTGTGATATAATGATTTAGCTTCCTTCTAACTTTATATTTTAAATTCTAATCATCCTTCTTAAACATGCTTAGATTTAGCCTTCGAAGTGTGTTAACTTATGACTTCCTTTTTACTACTTTAACGATAAGTCTAAATAACTCTTAAACCTTTGCAATTCCTTTTAGTTTTAAACCAAAGAATGTCTAGTTAAGGTAATTAGGAATTAATTCTTCTCCTAGGTGAATTTACTCTAAGGTGGCCGAATGACCTATTTTCTTAAATCCTATCTTCCTTACACTTTAAATATATTATGATTACATGTTTAGGATCAATAATTAGATCTAGTTAAGAATTAAAACTCATCCTCAGTTAATTAAACCCATGGTGGCTGAATGCCACTCCCTAGATTTAGGGTTTCATAATTTTCTTCTTAACCCTATATTCATATACCTAAAGTGGTCAATTGGTCCCTTTTCCTATCTTAAGACTTTATCACACTTTCAATTCATTATATTTACATGTTAAGGGTCTTTAATTAAATCTAATTAGGAATTAAAACCTCTCTTAAGTTATTTAACCACTAAATGGTCGAATGCCACTTTTCTAGGTTTAGGGTTTCCTTTTCTTAACCTAGTTGACTTAGGTTGACCATTCCATAATCCTATTTGACTTAAGTTGACCTTTACTTGGGGATGAAGTTTAGACTTCAAAATTGACTTAGTCTAAATAATTTTTAAGTCTTTTTACCTAGACTAAGTGAAATGGTCGAAAATTACATTTTACTTTTACTTAAATCATGGTTAAATTTTAGTTACCTATTATATATTCCTTTAAGATTTTTACCATATACTAATTATGGATTTTTACCTTAAGTTTACCTATGATAAATATTCTGAAATTGATTATTTTAAAAAGTAAATTTAACCTTCAATTAAGTTCTTTACTTGCTGAAAAGTTGTTAATTCATCCTTAATCAAATTTTAAACCCATTTTTGCTAAAATCACTCTAGGATGGCCGAATGTACATCTAGAGATTTTTAAACCATTTTTTTTTCTAATTAAATTTGTTGAAAGGTTAGTCCATTTAAAACCTAATTACAGAGTTTAAGTCACTTAGATAAATTTTAGCCAAATTGATCTTTGATTATGGTATGGTGGCCGCAAGCCTCCCTCGGTTTGCCAAGGCCATTTCCTCCAAAATTTCATCTCACATAACCTTGGTTCTGTGGTGTGGTACACTTGCAGCACCTCATGCCTTTGGTCCATGTATATTTCATCCATGTCCAAAGCTTAGGTTCTGACCATGATGAATCTTGAGTGCCATACAAATTTTTTGCCATTTTTATGCTTAAAAATCCAACCTTTACTTAGTAGCTTTTTAGCCTTTGTCCAAAGCGAGCTTTTGGAATAAATTTATTTCAATTTTTAACATACATGCTTTGAGGTTGAAATCTGGTCCAGAGATCATACAAAGATTCACCACAAGTGAAAAAATTACAACTTTAAAACTTAAGCATAAAACAAGCAACATAAGACTTATTTCATACAACAAAGGGTAGACTCTTATGATCTACTCCAAGATCCACATATCTCCTTTCAAGTATGCTTTAAAAAATTTGCTCATGAGTACTTTAAACTGATTAAAGCTTTAGAAATGATTTTTAAACAAATTTCACCGATTAAATTTCTTTTAAATGCCTTAGAAGCACTTTAAACCAACCAAACTTTGTTTTTATTTTCAAAAATCACTAAAAATTGGTGGGGCTGATTTTGAACGGTCCAAATACATTTTTAAGCCCTCACAAGTGAAAAAAAAAGAGAAGATGTACAGATTTTAGATAAAAGATCCATGAAAGAAAACAAACACACCATAAAAAGACAAGTAAAAAGATTCTACTTGTTGAAGACTTTACTATGTGGTGCTGGGTCCCTTCTTGACCGGTTAACACATTTGACAAGTGAAGGTGGTAGGGTTTTGGTGTTTAGAGGCTTGATTTGGCTGAAGTCTTAAAGATGGAGACTTATGCTTAAAGTGTGCGATTTGGATGTTTTGGGTTAAGATGAACTAAAAAAATGGAGAGAATTTGGCTAAGTGTTTAAGCTTCAAACTGAAGAAAATGGGCCCAAGGGTGCTAAGTGGGTTTAGCCACTTAGGGGCAAGTTTGGGATATTTTTACACTTAGAGGTATTTTGGTAAATTTGCCTAGATTTTTTTATTTTCCAAAATAATTCATAATTCAAGTAATTATCCCTTTAGCTTTAGATTAATGTTAATTAGGCTGATTTTACCTCTAGTTACGTTTAACTTATCCTAAGCATGCTTTATTTTCAATTAACCAAGGTTAATTAATCTTAACCATGATTAAAAGAATCTTTTTACTATTCATCCTTTGTCTCTTTGTGGAATACTTGATTGACTTGAGATTGGTGACTCTTCACCAAGTTTTCCACATGCTTATTTTCATTCAAGTGAGTGTGGGGCCCACTTTTGGCTTGCTTACTACATTTTCTTACCCTCATGGCCTTCTAGGGGCATTTTTTGTAATTTTTCAGCATTGCAAAAAAAAATTAACCAAATTATTTCTTTGAAATTTCTAACACTTTTTGGTTTTTCCCCATGTTAATCTAAGGTCATTTACTATTTCCTAGGAACTGACTAGCTATATGCAAAAAGTAGAGCTCCTATGGATATTTTGGTCATTTTCGAGGTTTTCTGAGGATGTTTTCGTCCCTTCTTGAGTTTCTAAATTTTTCTCCCTACTTTTGACCATCCATAATGTTTTATAATACTTTTAGAATGTATTTTACTTATGCTTTCATTTTTCTAGTTCATTATTTGAGTTGCTCAGGTGGAAGAGCATTTTCGTCATTTGCACCTAACTTTCTAGTTTCTTTGTTTTTGGCTCCTAATCCTACTTAGTTTCACTCTAAGAATTATTTGTAGCTTCAAACATTCATCATAGAAAAATTTGGATGTTACAACGTGAACCAAAATTTTAATTCTCACAAGAAAGAATGTAGGAAGAACTAAAGAGAACCCTTTTTTTATATGGAATGTAAGATACGTATAAATTGTATTGGAAGACTGTATATATGAGAAAGAGCACTAATACCTTTTTCTTGTTCTAAAGGATTGGCTAAGAGCCTTTAACTTTCCATATTTGGTAGGTGTACGATAAGTATAAGTAATTAGGTACATATGGTTCTATATGTAAATGTATATTACCTTAAGTAAATGAATGCAAGTTTTTCAAAACCAATGTGAGGGATGATGTTTCGAATGTTTACTATCTGCTAGGTTAATTACTATGACAAGGTATACACTTTCAACAAAATTTTTAAAATAATTGTACCATATTTTTAGTATAAATATTTTATAAAAGAGTTTCACATCATTATTAGGGTGTTACACTACTAACAATTGACTTCGTAATAATTTGGACATAATAATATCAAGAAATAAGATCACCTATATTTTTCTTTTATTAAGTCTCTATAAAATTCATAATTTCTCATAATGGACCCTTTAGGTTACAAATAACCTCAAGTAAGAAATAAAATAGAGATGAGAACAAAAGAGAGAGAAATTAGAAAATTTTGTGCAAATAACGAAAATGTCCCTACATTAGGGTAACCAAACAATGTGCAGGAAAATCATAAAACCAAAGGTAAAAGACATCTTAAGGAATTAGAATATATCAAGGATGATTGAAAAGTCATGAGAAAACTCCGAAAGTACCTAAAACGCTGTTAGAAAGCTCTACCTTCCACAAGGGATAAACTGTTCTAGAAAAAATATCAAATGACATTAGAATGATTCAGAAATGGACCAATAAGTGTTAGAAATTTAGAAGGAAAAATTTGGAAACCTCTTGGAAAATGCTAAGTTACCAAAATACCCTTAGAAGGCTAGTAGGGTAAGAAAATACGAAACAAAATTCAGGAAGTGGACCCCACACCTTGTGCACAAAGTTACCATGTAGGAAATATGGCGGTGACTCACCATATGAGTCATCACTCCATTAAATATATATATATATATATAAGACAAAAATAATAAATAGGAGAGATAAAATTAACCATGCTTAAAGTAAATTAATATTTTTAATTAAAATTAACAATGTTTAGGATAGGTTAATCTTGATTAGTCACAAATTAAAAAATATTAACAGTAATGTATTAAAATGCCTTTAAGTGGAAAATTAATTCCCAAATTATCCTTAAGTGGCCGAATTCCATAATGGTCATGGGAGGGCTCATTTACTTAATTCTTCATCTTCTAAACACTTAGACAAACTCTCGAAATCCTCTCTAAACTCAATCTACCCCAAAAACCCAAAATGATACACTAACCTTAAACTTCCAACTTTGAAGTTTAAGTTAAATCAAGATAAAACCACCAAACCCCACCACCACCACCAGAAGATGTTGTATAGACCACCAAAGGAGGAAAAAATCAACCATAAAATCTCCACCAAAATCCCATCACAAAGTCTTCAACAAGTTGGATTTTACCTTGTATTTTTATAACCTTTAATATTATCTTTATAGTTTATTTTTCTTCTTCTTTGTGGATCCTTCTCTAAGATCTATGGATCTCTTTTTGTTTGAATTCTTGGGAGATCAAAACTGCCCTTGAATGATTAAATATTATAATCATAAACTTTTAGTTATTTTTGAAAGAAAAAGAGAAGTTTTTACATATTAAAGTGCTTATAGCAACATTGGGAGCTATTTAATTGATTAAAATTTCTTAAAAGTTAATTTTGATGCTTTGGGGAAGATTTGAGTGTTTATGAAAAAAATTTTGAAGTGCTCAAAGTGAGAGATTTGTGGATCTTGGAGTAGATCTAGTAGATCTACACTTGTTTGCTATAAATGTGTTTTCTTTAAAAATTTTAGGTTTAAAGTTTTGTAACCGTAATTACAACGAATGATGAACTTGCTAAATATTTGAAAGAAATTTATAACTTGTAGAGCCACCACCAAATTTTGTTTTTAAAGGAAATATATTTTGAAAAACCCTAACTTGAGGAAGAGTTCTAGGTTCGGGAGTCGGTTACGAGTAGGGAAGGTATTCGGCACCCTACTCGCCTATTCCGAAGAACGGTACCCTTAAACTGAGTGTGTAATTTTGATATTATTAAAACTGTTTGATCCCTTTAAATAGAATAGAAATAAATAGGTTTGTGGAAAATAGCCTAACAGGACTTGATCTTACTCCTACGTATTCCCTGGTGCAATGGGAAATTCAAAGCTACATAGTTCTAGTTAAGAGACTTGATTTCTTGAAAAATAGAAGGACTTTGTAAGATTGAAAATTTTGTAAGTAGGTAAGAGTGATTTCAGGCAACATTGATTTTTTGAACAAAATTAGTTAAAACAACAATTTTCTAAAATCACATGTTTGCAAATTACAAACTGATGTAAGTTGTGCTTAAATCTGCACGAATTAAAATATGTAATAGTAGAGAACCCTACCTGTTCGTATTATAACCCATTACACAAATTTCATAAAATTTTAAAATAGACATTTTTTCAACAAAACTAGTTAGGAGAGTGATTTTCTAAAATCACGTGTTTGCGAAATCCAAACCAACGTAAGCCGTGCTTGAATCTGTCTGAATTAAAATACGAAACAATAGAGAACACTACCTGTTCGTATTAGAACACGTTACACGAATTTCAAAACATTTGAAATCATATATTTTAAAAAAAAATTGTTAAAACAGCAATTTTCTAAAATTGCGTGTTTATAAAATCCAAACCAACGTAAGCTACACTTGAATCTGGATGAATTAAAATATGAAATAGTAGAGAACGCTACATGTTCATATTAGAACCCGTTACACAAATTTTAGAAAATTTAAAAACAGACATTTTTAAACGAAATTAGTTAAAACAGTGATTTTCTAAAATCACGTGCTTGCAAAATTCAAACTGACGCAAGCTGCGCTTGAATAGAATTAAAATACGGAACAATATAGAACGCTACCTATTCGTACTAGAACCTGTCACGCAAATTTCAGAAAAAATTAAAAACAGACATTTTTGAACAAAATTAGTTAAAATAGTGAAAATTTGAAAATATATGTTTAGACTAACTTAATTAAAACAATGATTTTCTAAAAAAAATTAAATGTGGCTTTTTTAAATATAGATTAGAATTGATTTCTAGTTTCAACAAGTTATTAGCCTAATTGGGCGAAACCTAAATTATTAAGCACAATCATGTGACAGCCCACACCTCAAATTAAATTAGCAAAAAATTGCTAATGATTATTTATTACTTGGTTGATTTATGAGATGGGCTTGGTCGTATTTACATTTTTTGCAGCAACATGACCCATTTTCTTAAAAAAAAAATAAAAGAGAAAAAAAAAGAATATTATAAAAAAATTAAAATTCATTACTACTCTTATTTTTCTAAAAAAAGTTAATGCTCTAAAATTAGAAATTAAAACTTTATTTTAGAAATTTGAACTTAAGCCATGGACGTACTCGAACAAAATCTATTTTTTCTATTAAATAAGAACATGTACAACAAAGTGGTTAAAATAAGAAATAATCTTTAGAAATGGATTTGACGTATAACCTTTACATCTTATCATCCACCAAGTACAATTTAAGATTGGCTTATCAATTGACCAAATTTTAAAAGTTGGGCCAATATGGTTAACGACCCAAAAAATCAAGCTTTGTTTAATAAAGTCTCAATTTTCTATTTTAACTTTGGACATGGCCCACCAATTTTAACTTAGTTAACTATTAGGTGAGGAGGCATTACTTAGCTATTTAAATTGAAGCTGGGTCAAGGAGTCAATATTTAATTCTTTGAAGCTGTGGCTTCCAGTGTTTGGCAACTCGTTCATTCACCTCCCCTCGGTTTGGTTTAGGACAACTCCAAGTGAGCACAGATTCATCTATGCTCCAGGATCTATTTTGGGGATTCAGACTTTAGGAAAGTCTTAATTAGGATTAAATGAAATTAAGCTACGGTTAGAAGACAAATGGATTGGGGTAAGGAAGGTCCAGAACAAAAGGAAGCGAGGGAAATTGAGAAAGGCTACAAGGATGATGTCTTGCAACATTTCTGTAATCACCTAAGCTAAATGGTCTCCTGCACTTTCCTTGTTACCCAACCAGGACTAAACTCACTGAGCCATAAATGGAGCAAAGACCATTATGGCCTTTGCAATGGTTATGACAACGACGGCATTACTACCGCCATGGATCTAGGCTGATAAGTCTATATCAATGCTTACTTTGACTCTAAATTCAATGGAAAACTGTAAAAACAATGAGCAATGCCAAGAACCTATAACACAGGAACCAAAATTGCATCTAAACCAAGAGTTTCACTGCATTGCATATACCAAATCAAATAGGAATCCTTGATGAATCCTCTACAAAGTCTTTTGGCTTGAATCTAAATTTCTACTAGAATGAATAATGGTTTTGCCAATGAATTAAGATTTTCATAAACAAGTGAATGGTTATCAAAATCTCATAAAATATGTAAACTTCAGAAAAGATCTTACATGCTACAAACCTTAGATTTCTTGCCAAAAAATGATGAAGATGTGAATGCCACCTTCTTAAGAACTCGCGAGTGAGAAGATTTTCTTGTCGAATTTTTCTAGCAAAAATTCGTGGAGAGAACCTTTGTTCTTCCCCGAAGAAAACTTCTCACAATCCTCCAGTGAGAAGTTCCAATTTCTGGTTTTTTCAGTTTTTGTTGGTGTAATCTCCACGCCCCTGCCTCTGCTATATTCCTTAGCTTTTTCTAGTTTTTTCGAGTCTCCTCTCTCCTTCCCCCATCCTCTTTTTTCTTTTTTTTTTTTTTTGGGATTTATATCATGTAAGGCTTATATAGTGATTCAGTTATAGAGTAGAAAAAAAATTCCCATTTAGTTCTTAAAGGTTAACCTTTAGCTAATTCAAAGGTGAATCCAAACTCTTCTTCCTTTCAAGAGTCAACCAACAACTATCCTAACTAACCCTCAACTAATTTATAACAACTTTTTTTTTTTATTTATTTTTTCTCTCTTCTCTTTTTGTTATATTATATATATGTATTTTTTTTTTATTTTTCTTCTTTCTCTTTTTTTTAATTAAATTTAACTAACTATTGTTTATTTACTAATTAATTTTGAAATTAAGATTTTAGACATAATTTGGTGTTCACATAATGTTAGTAACTTGGTTATGTTTTTACTTAAATTTTTTATTGGTGAGTTTGTTCTTACTACGAGTCTAGATCTGGACTCAAGTAATAAAGGCCTTAAAGGAAAAAAAAATATATGTAATAAGATTCATAAACTTAACTTGGACATGGACTTAAAACTACTAGGTGTAAACGGGGAATTTTGGACCCAAAGTTGCACAAATTACTTAAGACCTTCCATGACCATGACAATGACCAAAGCTATGGAGTAAGGATAATTTATGGATGGATCTAAGGACTTATGATGAACCAAGTGCTAAACTTCATGACACCAAGGTCATATGGCAAGAAAATTGAAAAAGGATCCTTGTTCAAAGCACCAATAGCATTTGGTCTCTTCCTAGTTGTAAACACCCATTTATGTCTGAGGCACCCAACAATTAAATTTAATTAAGAAACCCATATAAATCAAATAATAAATGAATAAACAGACAACAAAAAATGCAGAAAATAGAAAAGCAGATAAATAGAAAACAGAGCAAACAAAAATTACAAAGGTGAAAGCAAAATAAAAATAAAAATCTCAAAATTAAAAAAGGAATCGCTCAAAAAAAAGTAAAAAAATTAAATAAATATACAAAATAAATCAAAAAAAAAAATAAAATTTAGAAAAAACTTTAAACAGAAAATTAGAAAAAATTAAAATATGAAAATATAAGAAAAAAATTAAAAAAAAACAACAATAAAGTCAAAACAAAAATTAAAAATCAGAAAATTAATTTTTTAAATAAAATTCTGGAAAAATAAAAATATAATCATTTTAAAGGAAATAAATAAAAATCAGAAGTTAAGAAAAAAAGAATTTAAAGAAAAACCGGAAACATGAAATTCAAGAATAATAAGTAAAATTGAAAATATAAATCTGGAAATAATTCAAACAATACAAAATTAAAAAAAAAATTTGAAATAACAAAAATTAATCTGAATTTAAAGTAATTGAAATTGAAAACAACAAATAAAAAATAAACAGAAAACTAAAAAAGAAAATTAATAAAAATTCCAAAACCTGGAAAATAAAAAAAAAGAATTGAAAAATACTAAAAATAAAATAGAAAATTAAATACAAAATCTGGATAATTAACAAAAAAAAAACTTAAGAAAATTTGAAAGCTTAATAAAATTCTAAAATATGAAAATTAATAAAAAAGGAAAATTTGGAAAATTTTTAGAAAATCTGAAAATTCTGAAACAAATTAAGGGAAATTAGTAAACATATGATAATTCTGAAAAATAAATCAAAAGGAAAAAATGAATCTAAAATCTAAAGAAATTGATAAAAAGTTAAAATCTAAAAATTAAAGTAAAATTCTAAAATTTTTATAAATAAAAACAGATAAATAAATAATAAAAATAAAAAAAACGGAAATGAAAAAGCGGAAGAGGATAAAAAGGAAAAAATGAAAAGAAAAAAGGGGGGGAGGGTTGGCTGAGTATATAAAAGAAAGGAAGTGAGGGTTGGGGGCTTTTTTAGCTACGAAGGATTGAGAGAAAGGAGGCAAGTGGAGAAAGAATAGAAGAGTAGCAAAGAGGAGAATAACAGAAATCGTCAAAGCACAGCGTTGAGCCCAAGATCGTGAGAAAGAATCGGCGTCGGAGAAAGCTTGCTCCGTCGAGTCTTGCAGAGCTCCTTGACATTCTCAGGTTAGCAATAGATGTCTCTGCTTATGGGCATACGCTGGGAATTGATAAGATATATGGAGGCCAAGATTGGCTAGAAATTTTTTTACAAGAACCTTGATTATGTTATACTAGAATCCGATTAGGCTAGGCATGTTGCTCCCTCTTCTAGGTAGAATTTTAGGATTGGCATGTTTGAATTCTCCATTTCTCTGTGATAGAGACCGAATCCAAGAAATAGCTCATTTCTATTAGGACTAAATGCTTTAGTTAAATTAAACGAGAAATGCTCCGCATGGAAGAGGCCATTCTGCAACTAAAATTCTGGACGTAAAATCTGAATATAGGAGAAACAGAGGAGGGAGAGGGGTGCAACCAAAATCATGCTTACAACAGATGTGTGCAGGTGGGGCATGGTTCTTGTTTTAGGATAATGGTTATAATATCAAAGTGAAGGCTTAGCACAGTGGTGGACGTGCTGGCCCCTAAACCCAGTGACCCATCTTCGAATCTTGCATGAGACATTTTCTTTTCCAACCTTTTCTCACAAGATGCCATAACAAATTACCCCCCTGAAGATTTCATAAAATCCTGAAGATTTCATAAAATCCCTGTTCTATCCCTACATGACAAATTACCCTACTGCCCCTGAAGATTTCACAAAATCCCTGCTCTATCCCTACATGACAAATTACCCTAATGCCCTTAGTCATTCCCACAAATTTCAAAATTTCTAGAAATTAATGAAAAATTCTCCCAAATTCCTAAATAATTCATAAAAATTCTATAATTCCTAAATGAATTCAAGATTATCAAGTATTTTCATAAAATGCCTTAATCAATAAATTCCCTCCTAAATTTCTAATTTTTCATTCATCGTTATTCAAAAATAAAAATCTTTTCTGTTGTTCGTTGTTTAGAGGTTCGTATGGGTCCAAGTGCAGCCGTAGTTGTCTTGGGCCTTGTGCATATGTGGATTAGGGTTGCCTTTCCTTTTTACAAAATAAAAATCTTGCTCATTTTATTCCACGATTTTCAAGATAAAAAATCTTGTTTTGCGATTCTTAATCTCATGCGATGAGCTCTAAGCACGAACTGGTAGCTTTTTCTGTTGTTCGTTGTTTAAAGATTCGTATGGGTCCAAGTGCAGCCATAGTTGTCTTGGGCCCTGTGCATATGTGGATAAGGATCGTCCCCCTAAAAATAGTTTTCAAAAATAGTCAAGCTATTTTTCCTTTCCAAGTAGCTCCGAAGGTCAAGCCTTCGAGCACATTTCAAACACTCTTTCAAACACTTTCGAAAGTCAAGCTTTCAAAATATAACCAGAACTACGTAAGCCTTGAGTTTCCCATTGCACCGGGGAGTACGTAGGAGCAGGATTAAGTCTTGTTAGGCTAACCTCCATCACGTATTTATTTTCACTCTAATAAAAGGGATCAAAACCATTTTCAAAAAATCATACACTCAGTTTAAGGGTACCGTTCTTCGGAATGGGCGAGTGGGGTGCCTAACACCTTCCCCATTCGTAACCGACTCCCGAACTTCGAATCTCATCCTTGAGTCAGGGTTTTTCCAAATCTTTTTCCCTTAAATAAAAATTTGGTGGTGACTCCATTTAATCAATCAAATCCATTTTCAAAAATTTAGCGAGTTCGTCGTCTCGTCGGAATTACGGTTGCGACAGATGGCGACTCCACTGAGGACTAATCAGAGAGTCAAGCCCGTTTATTTAAGTGTGTATTACTTCGATCCCTTTCCATTTTATTTGTATGATTTATTTATCTGTTTGCTTATCTGTGATGTATCGATTTGTTTATTCTTTGTACAAACCTTAGGATAGACGAATATTAAATTGCTATATATATCTGTGCAATATTTCCCCAATTGCAGGAACCCCAAAATTAAAGTGCCCTCCATGCATAACATGTATATTTTATCACGAGTGGTAGCTTTTTCTGTTGTTGTAGCAAGCATTGCGGACTGGAACTTGGCTCTAGTGACCTTTATACCTTAGGACTACTGACCACCTTTTGAGAGGTTCATGCATTAATGGCCATAGACCCTTAGGACAGGTTACCCAAATAGGACAAAAGGAGGGCACGTTCTGCAAATTCAGGTCCAATCTTTTTACTTATGATGGGATGACAAAAGAATAGGGTAGTAGAAAAATTAAAGAGAGAGAAAAAAAGAAAAAAAGATGAACAAAAATGAAAAGAAAAAAGGGAAGAAAATTAAAGAGAAAGAAAAATTAAAGAGAGAGAAAAAAGAAAAGAAAATCGAGTGAGAGAAGAAAAAAAAAGAAGTAAAAAAAGGGAAAACAAAGGGTGAAAAAGAGAAAAAGAGGGATATTGATAGATTTTGCACAAGTAAGGTTATGATTGGCATTTTGTTATAATCCATCATGCATCAGTCCCACCTCGACAAAAATCTAACATATTTATCTTTGTTGTTTTCTTCTTTTCTTTTATTATTGAGGGATCAGGTCTTCAGTGACATCTAAAGAAGAGGTGAAATGGAAATTAATGTGGAAATCGGGCAGTTAAGAAAGAGAAAGAGGGTTGGGGTCAAGCTAACAGATTTTGCCAGTCTAGAGGATTTCAGAAGCAAATTGACAAGTATTCAGCTAATGGCGTTCACCAAAAAGTATGGAAACATACTGAAACTGCTGAAAGTCAAAGTGCAAGAGGGGGCCCTCACGGCGTTGGTACAATACTATGATCCCCCTCTCCAATGCTTTACTTTTCCCGACTCCAGCTGGCACCTACTTTGGAAGAATTCGAGCAGATTCTGGATTTGGCTCTAGAGGGAGCCCGCCCTTACAACCATTTGGAACACCACACTTCATTTCGAACTGCTGCTCAGGCTTTGGGTTTACAGGCAGGCGACCGGTTGACAGATTACCAAGGGAAGAATCAAGCTAAGGGGTTCACCCGAGGGTTTTTGGAAACTTACATGCAGCATCTAGTCGATAGCAGTCAGTGGGACACCTACATGGATGTACTAGCCCTTGCCATCTATGGACTGGTCCTCTTTCCAGGCATAGAGGATTTTGTTGATCTAAACGCGGTGGATATATTCTTGGCTCGGAAAAATAAAGCTGAAAACCCTGTTACCGCCCTGTTGGCCGACGTCTACTACACACTGAATCTCTGTCATGAGGGAAGAGGAAAGAAGCTGCTTTGCTGTCTGCCAATGCTGTACATATGGATAACTGCTCACGCCTTCAAAAGGGGTATGAAAGACCAGTGCCCTATATCCGACCTGCTGTGCTATCAGATGAAGCCGATGAACAATGAAGAATGGGCAGCTCATTTCGCTGGCTTAAAAGAAAAACAGGTCTGATGGCAGCCCACTTGACAACAGAGAACAGAGGTCATCTACCACTGTAAAGGGTTCCCAAATGTACCCCTCATGGGAACCAGGGGTTGCATCAACTACAACCCAATATTGGAGCAGAGGCAGCTGGCTTACCCCATCAAGGCACCTCCATCAAATGAATTGGTGACACCTTTCCTTTTGAAATACGAGGGAGATTTCGCCGAGCCCCTCCGCAAAGTACGAGAAGCATGGGAAAGTGTTACTCGGAAAGGAAAAGAATTGGGGGTCCGAAGCTGTGGAGCCAAAGAAGAATACCAACAGTGGGTCAAAAACTGCGTACAACATATTAAACTGCCATTCAAACCTCCGACCACCCCATCTGAAAATCAACCATCACCAATGGTATTTGAAGATGAGGTCGTTAAAAGTTTCAAGGAAAAGCTAGAAGCCATGACCAAGAAAATGCCCGGTTAGAAGAGGAACTGTTGAAAGAACGACAAGAGAGCGCCGCATGGAGAAGGGAAGATGAAGTGAACAAAGCTCTCATAGCATCCATCAGGGATCAGCAGAAGGGCGAACGAGAGCGGGCTTCTCGGGTACACATGAACTTGCAAGCGGCCAATAAAGAGCTTGGACTGAGAGCGCAAGAAAGAGATGTCGCACTCCAAGAAAACCACCAACTAAGGGGTGCCTTAGAGCAGATGAAGGCCAAGATCCACACCATCCGAGAGGAGAAGAACCAGATCTTAGCCGCAAACAAAAGGGTTCAAATGGAGGAAAATTATATGGTAGAAAAGAGGAACGATCTGCTACAACGAATGGAAGACACGAAAAGGCAAATCGAGGACTTATCAGTGGCCTGGCAGAATGAGGTAAACGAAGAAAACTGGAATGTCATCGAGGTAATTCGAATGCAACAAAAGGGCATCAAGGACATCCAAAACGAGAGTAGATGGTACAAAGACATAGCTGACCACGGGGCCAGATGTTTTGGGAGACTGGCCGGTTTAGCAAATACGGCGATTGAAGAAGTACCACCGCTCCTCAAGAAGGCCGAAGCCTCATTACATCCGCTACACACTTCTCCCGAAGTTGAAGATTTTATCTTATTTTGTAAAAATCTGATACTAAGGATGAACAAGTATATTTTGCTAGCTAGGCAGGAAGGGAAAAATGTAAAATGAATTCAATTTGCTTGAATAAGGTTGATTTCTATCCGTCTATGATTTCGCATTAATATCCATTTCATGCTTGAGACTATCAAAGCACACACAATCGATAGATGATCAACGAGAAACTGGTCCCTTAATGTTTTATTTTCACGCCAAAAAAGATTATTTTCAATTAACAGTTAATTAATATAATGTTTTTTTTTCTTCTTTTCAAAAACAGAGATAACAAAATAGCGGACTCACGATTCCCTCGGCATTCGTACAGCACTAGATCAAAAGCCAGAATCATGAGTGAGCTGGAAATGCAGAATGAGGTAGCTGAGTTAAAAGATCAGGTAGCTAAGCTCATGAAGCTACTTGAAAAAGGCACAGAGGGACTTACGGCAACAGGGGCTGCTACTACTTCAATGCCCTTACAAGCTGTCACTGAGCAAGAATGGCCATACGGGCTACCGCCTGGTTACATGCATCCATATGGACCGAGCTCTCAAGGGATCATCGCTAGTGAAAATCCCAATGCACTGCCACTCCATATAAACCCTACCGCCCACCATTATCATCCAAACCTTCCGATTGGGCTTCCACACACAAACCCTACCGCTCATCCTCACCATGTGAACCCACCAACCTACCCTCTTCCTACCAATACCACCGGTTATCCACCTCACACATACCCAACACACAAAACCTTCCACCTTACCCCTACAACACAAACACTTCCACTGCTTTCCCTCCACAAATAAACCCATCTTTTCCTCCTCACATCAACCCAACTACATACCCATATAACATCAACCACAACTATACACACATGAATACGACCGTCACCGAGGACCCCACCTATTCTGTCCCGGTCACTATTCACCCAGCCAACCCTCACCAACCACACCCTTACGGTCATGTTACAAGACTCGAGGGCCAACACACCTTACCTCACCACATTGGCTAACCCGTAGACCAAGAAATCCAGTTCGGCGAAAGATGGCAGAACCTAGAAGAGAGGGTTAGAGCCATCGAAGGGCATGGGTATGGAGTAGTAGAGGCTTCTGAGCTGTGTCTTGTGCCTGATGTCGTAATACCTCCCAAATTCAAGACTCCGGAATTCGAGAAGTATGGGGGAGTCGGATGCCCGAAAAGCCATCTGACGATGTATTGCCGAAAAATGGCCTCCCATTCACGCAACAATAAGCTGCTTATTTACTGTTTCCAGGACAGTTTAATTGGAGCGGCTGCTAGCTGGTATACCCAGCTCGAGAGGTCACACATCTGCACATAGAAGGACTTGGCAGACGCCTTCCTAAAGCAGTACAAATATAACATAGAGATGGCACCCAACAGGACTCAATTACAGAACATGACCAAGAAGGAGAATGAGTCCTTTAAAGAGTACGCGCAGCGGTGGAGGGAGCTGGCCACCCAAGTTCAACCACCTCTGTTGGACAAGGAGATGATCAGCACTTTTATGGAGACTCTCCCTGCTCCATTCTACGACAAGATGGTAGGCAGTGTGTCCGCCAACTTCTCCGACATGGTACTAATCGGAGAATGGATAGAGAGCGGCTTGCACGGAGGAAGGATTGTACACAACGCCGTCGGCAATGTCAGTACGAAAAAGCCGACGAGCAATCCATGGAAGAAGAAGGAAGCTGAGACCCATTATGTCTCAAGCGACCCTAACCGCCCAATCACCACACAACCTGTGTACCAACCACCCACCATGCCACCTAACTACCAAATCCCATATCAACCACAATTTCCTACACACCCACATATGGTGGCCTCCACCCAACCTTTATACCAACCGACCTACAACCCATCACCTACTCCATTTCAGCCAAACGCTACTTCCATAAATCCACCTTCCCAAACATTCCCCCAACAACAACCACCAAAGCCATGGAACCAAAACACCAACATTAACCCACCTCAACAAAAAACCAACAACAACCAAATAAAAATAGTGCAATTTGACCCGATCCCGATGAGTTACTCGGAGCTTTTGCCCCGTTTAATTCAAAACTCCTTAATTGCACTAGTCCCCTTGAATCCTTTGGAACCCCCATTTCCGAAGTGGTACAATCCTGAGACGAAGTGCGATTACCACGCTGGGACGGTAGGGCATTCCACTGAAAACTGTCTGGCCTTGAAACATAGGGTCCAGAAGCTGATCAATGCCAAGTAGCTGAATTTCGAGAAGGATACACCCAGCGTGGGGAATAACCCACTGCCAAATCATGGAGGAGCAGGGCCCTCCGAGAACTATGTCGAGATAGAAGAGGAGATAGACATGGTCGGCGAATCCTTTCCCGGACCTCCCAAACCACTGGTCATCCGCTATACTGAACCATCAGCCCTGCCTACGCCTGATGGGGTGAAACCAGTCACAATAAATGTACAGGGACCTTTCTAGTACAACAACAATAAAGAGGTACCGTGGAAATATAATGTTGAGGTACTGGGAGGAAAAATCGAAGAGGACAAGAGTCCATCACTCAGTGTGACCAACATAGTCGGTATAGGGGGAATGACCAGAAGTGGCCGCATCTACACCCTTGCCGAAGACATAAGGAGACAACCGGCCACCCTAGACAAAGAAGATTGAGCCAGGCATGAGCCCAAAAACGACAGCAAAGAAATGGAGAAAGAAATAAAGAAGGTCGTTTCAGACGACGAAGCTTGCGAGTTCCTGAAATTAATAAAACAAAGCGAGTATACGGTCATCGAGCAATTAAATCGTATACCCGCCAAAATATCATTACTGGCCCTAATGATAAACTCGGAGCCTCATCGAAAGGTGTTGTTGAAGATCCTAAACGAAGCCCATGTAGTCCACAATATCTCAGTGGATAAATTCGAGGGGATAGCCAGTAACATAACTGCCAACAATTTCATAACCTTTGCCGACCGTGAAATCCCGGAGGAAAGGGCGAGACATAACAGGGCATTGCATATATCGGTCAAATGTATGGATCACATCCTAGCTAGAGTCTTGATAGACAATGGTTCTTCTCTAAATGTGATGCCTCAATTGACTTTGTCCAAACTGCCGCACGAGGGGATCCATATGAGGCCTAGCTCTACGGTAGTAAGAGCATTCGATGGGTCAAGGCGGGAAGTTATCGGCGAAATAGACCTGCCAGTCCAAATCGGCCCAGTCATCTTCGACATAACTTTCCAAATAATGGATATTCAGCCAACCTATAGTTGTCT
This sequence comes from Canavalia gladiata, assembly GCA_037954105.1. Classification (NCBI taxonomy): domain Eukaryota; kingdom Viridiplantae; phylum Streptophyta; class Magnoliopsida; order Fabales; family Fabaceae; genus Canavalia; species Canavalia gladiata. The sequence goes on along the minus strand of CM075662.1, from coordinate 14,478,466 downwards.
GCTGGGAAGACCTTGGATTCATTCCGCTAAAGCAGTCCCTTCAACTTTGCATCAGAAGTTGAAGTTCATCATGGACGACAGGCTAATTATCGTCTCGGCGGAAAAAGACTATTTGGTTAGCAAACCCACCAATCCTCCTTATATTGAGGCCGCCGAAGAGGCGTTGGAAACTTATTTCCAAACTCATTATTCCATGATATGATTCACAAGGAGATAGAAATCTACGTGGATGATATGATCGCCAAATCCCGGACAGAAGATGACTATCTCATGGATCTGCAGAAGTTGTTTGAGAGGCTTCGAAAATTTAAGCTGCGGTTGAACCTGGCTAAGTGCACCTTCGGGGTCAAATCAGGAAAGTTGTTGGGGTTTATTGTCAGTGAGAGGGGAATTGAGGTAGACCCTGACAAAGCCCGGGCAATTATAGATATGCCAGCTCCGAGAACTGAAAAAGAGATCCGAGGCTTCCTAGGAAGACTCAATTATATCTCCTGATTCATCTTTCAGTTGACAGCTACATGCGAGCCAATCTTTAAGCTATTGTGCAAGAATCAACCCATGAGTTGGGTTGAGGATTGCCAAGAAGCTTTTGAGAAGATCAAATCATATCTACAGAACCCACCGGTCCTGGTACCACCAGTTGTTGGGAGGCCTTTGATCTTATATCTGACAGTAACGAACTAGTCAATGGGTTGCGTGCTCGGTCAACACGATGAATCCGGAAGAAAGGGGCGGGCAATATATTATCTAAGCAAGAAGTTCACGAGCGGCGAAGCTAGATACTCTCTCTTGGAACGAACTTGCTGTGCTTTGGCATGGGCGGCACACCGCCTAAGACAGTATATGCTGAGTCATACCACATGGCTTATATCCAGGATGGATCCGATGAAGTACATATTCGAGAAGCCTGCGTTGTCAGGACGAATTTCAAAGTGGCAAATGGTGCTTTCAGAATATGATATCCTGTACGTGACGCAGAAATCTATCAAAGGCAGTGCACTCGCAGAATATTTGGCCCAACAGCCCATAGACGACTATCAGGTCATGCAGCCAGAGTTTCCCGATGAGAACTTAATGGCAATATTCAACGAAGAGGAAAAGACAGGGGAGGAGAAATGGACGATGTTGTTCGACGGTGCATCCAACATGATGGGCCATGGTATAGGAGTTATACTGGTTTCTCCGGAAAGACAGTATATACCTATCACCGCCCGACTAGCCTTCGACTGCATGAATAATATGGCAGAGTATGAAGCTTGTATCTTGGGGATTCAAGCCGCAATCGAAGCTAAGGTAAAGCGCCTAGAGGTCTTTGGTGATTCGGCCTTGGTCATCCACCAGGTCAGAGGAGAGTGGGAGACCAAAGACATGAAGCTAGTGCCATATCATGCACGCCTCCAAGAGTTGTTGGATCACTTTGAGGAAGTCACCTTCTCGCACATACCCCGAGAAAACAATCAGTTGGCGGATGCCCTAGCCACTTTGTCATCTATGTTTGAAATCGGGAGAGAAGAAGATATGTTTCTCATCCGCATCCAGTGTCGCTCCAGACCGGCATTGTGTTAAGCAGTAGAGGGGGAGCCGGACGGAAAGCCATGGTATCATGACATCCGACAATTTTTGAAGAATAAAGAATATCCTGCTGACGCGTCCGAAAATGACAAGAGGACCCTATGAAGATGTGCTACAGGTTTCCTCCTCAATGGTGAGATCCTGTATAAGAGGAATCACGGCATGGTTCTGCTTAGATGTGTGGACGCAGCAGAAGCCGACAAGATTTTAAAAGAAGTTCACGAAAGGTCCTTTGGTGCTCACACCAACGAGCATGCCATGGCAAGGAAAATCCTCAAGGCCGGATGTTATTGGCTGACCATGGAAGCTGACTGCTGCAAGAACATCAACACCTGCCATAAGTTCCAGGTATACGCGGACAATATCCATGTGCCATCAACGTCACTGAATGTGTTGTCCTCACCATGGCCATTCGCCATGTGGGGGATGGACGTCATCGGACCGATAGAGCCTAAAGCGTCCAATGGACACCGCTTCATATTAGTCGCCATCGACTATTTCACCAAATAGGTTGAGGCTGCCTCATATGCTAGTGTGACTCGCAATGTGGTGGTCAAGTTCGTAAAGAGAGAGCTTATCTGTCGCAACCGTAATTCCGACGAGATGACGAACTCGCTAAATTTTTAAAATGGAATTTAATTAATTATGTGGAGTCGCCACCAAATTTTTATTTAAGGGAAAAGACTTGGAAAAACCCTGACTCAAGGATGAGACGCTAAGTTCAGGAGTCGGTTACGAATAGGGAAGGTGTTAGGCACCTTATTCGCCTGTTCCGAAGAACGGTACCCTTAAATTGAGTGTGTGATTATTTGAAAATAGTTTGATCCCTTAATCACCATGGAGATAAATTACTTGATGGAGGTTAGCCTGACAAGACTTGATCCTGCTCCTACTTATTCCCCGGTGCAATGGGAAACTCAAGGCTTACGTAGTTCTGGTTATGCTTTGAAAGCTTGACTTTCGAAAGTGTTTGAAAGAGTGTTTGAAATGTGCTCGAAGGCTTGACCTTCGGAGCTACTTGGAAAGAAAAAATAGCTTGACTATTCTTGAAAACTATTTTCAAGAGGGCGATCCTCATCCACATATGCACAGGGCCCAAGACAACTACGGCTGCACTTGGACCCATACGAATCTCTAAACAACGAACAACAGAAAAAGCTACCAGTTCGTGCTTATAGCTCGTCGCGTGAGATTAAGAATCGCAAAACAAGATATTTTTATTTTTGAATAACGATGAACGGAAAAGACAAGACACAAATAATCCTTAGAAATTTAGGAGGGAATTTATCAATTAAGGAATTTTATGAAAATACTTGATAATCTTGAATTTATTTAGGAATTATAGAGTTTTTACGAATTATTAAAAAAAATTATTTCTGAAATTTTTTATTAATTTCTAGAAATTAATCTCTGGAATTTTTGAATTTTTTATTAATTTTCTGACATTTTTATTTAATTTTTTTGAATTTTTGAATTTTTTATTAATTTATGTAATTTTATTTTCTTGAAATTTTTATTGTATTTTCTAATTCTGGAATATATTTTTTTATTCTGGAAATTTTTATTAAAATTTTTAATTCTGGGATTTTTTATTGTATTTTCTAATTCTGGAATTTTTTATTATATTTTTTTTATTCTGGAAATTTTTATTAAAATTTTTAATTCTGGAATTTTTTATTGTATTTTCTAATTCTGGAAATTTTTATTAAAATTTTTTATTCTGGAAATTTTATTAAAATTTTTAATTCTGGAATTTTTTATTAAAATTTTTAATTCTGGAATTCTTTATTAATTTTTGAATTTCTGGAATTTTTTTATTAATTTTTGAATTTCTAGAATTTTTGTATTAATTTTCTGGAATTTTTTATTAATTTTTGTATTTCTGGAATTTTTATTAATTTTTGAGTTTCTGGAAATTTTTTATTAATTTTTGATTTTTTGGAATTTTTTATAAATTTTTTGTATGAATTTTGAATTTAGATTAAAAAAGAATTAATCTTATTTAAACGAATTTAAATTTAAAGGCTAAGCAAATATACCTATTCTGAATTGATCCTCTTCAATTAAAAATTTAATTTCAAAGATCAGGAGGACATTTAATTTCGAAGATTTGAAGAATGGACGCTTCAAATTCAATTAGCATTTCAAGTTCACTAGGTGGAATAGCAACGCACTTGTTTTTGAACTTGCAGTAGGGTCTCATGTGGTTCCACCCTTGCCACTTCTTTAAATAGCATTTGATGGGCACAGAATATCCAGAATGTTGTCATATGCAATCTCAAAACAAATGGGTGAGGTCTGAAATGTCCCTCCTCTCAGTCTATTATCACATGCGGTTTCAAAATAGGTGGTGAAGTGGGAGCCGAACTCGAGACCAAGAGATTAAGAGGTAGACACACTACCATGAAGCCAGGCTCCTATTTTGGGTTAACGAGCGTTGGAAATTGACTTAGCTCGAATCGGAAAATTAAGGGGTCGTGTGGCCGCAACATGCATGTTCTGCATGCATCAATTTTACGTACAAGGGGGTGGTGAACTAGGGGTCTACTGTGGTGTTCAAACAGAAAGTTGAGCAGAGACAGAGGGTGTTACTTGAATGGGGACGTCCTCCAATCGACGGTGGCCTAACGAACGGAGTCCTACTATTTCCAGCTTTGCATAAAATGCCACTCGTTTCTATATCCTATGGCTATCCTTGGGCAGCCAAGCGCGTGGCATCTCCTTCCCCCAACAGCAGATTGAGCTTCACTTAGTTATTGGACACCCTAGCCTCATTTGGAAGCCACTCGGTGGTGAACGCGTGTGCGCTATTGCTCGAGCATTGACGCTAAAGTTTTGGCTTCCATAAGTCCCCATATTCAACCATGCTAGCCCACTAATGTGGAGATGAGGTCATAGGCAGCTCGGGTACAAAACACCTACCAGACCTGTTCTCCTAGCCCACAGCCTCATCCAATATTAATCAGTCTGAATTAAACCTATGGATATCTCATATCACAAGATTGGGTCAAAAGCTAGTGTGTGTAGCAGGGTTCTTTTGTGCGTTCGCTTCAACTCTCTTAATGGACTCGTCCACACTACCATGCATCGTGCGTTTTCTGTTAGGCTTTGAACAATCGTGAAGTCGTAGCATTTTTCCATGAAAATCGAGTGATTCACTGGTGGCTATGACACAAAATTAATGCTCACTGAAATTTCTCCCTCACCTAGGCTGATTGCTACGTCCCGAACTCAAACAATCCCGCTATGTATTGAGTTGGTGTAGGAGAATTCATTTATCTTGCGACTCATAGACATTCTTTTCTTTTGCTAATCTACTCGCAATCATGTGAAAGGCGGATTAAAGAACATTTTTCATAGTTAGTCTAGATGCATGCATACGAGTTACTTTTTCATATTACAGTTTGAGTACAAAACCATCATGCACACTAATTAACCTGAGTTCACCCAATTATATGGACTTTATTTGAAGATCTCAAACCGGAATTCAGAGATGGAATCGTGAGCGCTATATCTACTGGGATTGTGCCGTGTCTCAAAGCACAAATTAGAAAGGGAGCAAGAGAGGAAGAAAGTGCTATAACCTGTGATATGCTGACCTTGGTCGAGGTTCAACCTCGGAAGAGTGATGGCCTCTTCCTCTTCCCTTTGAATGACGGTACTTTTTTCTTTTCTTTCTTAGATCTCCTCCATGTTTGAGTAGAAATGGACTTTTAAATGTCCAACCCTCCGATTCTCAATCAACCAAGAATGAACAGCAATCCTCTATGCAGTGATCCATTGCCTCCTTCTTTTCTGGTGGTGTCGTATATTTTCCTTCGATTGCCTACAAGAAGAGGGCTGTGGTGTGCAGAGAAGATCACTTCTCCTTCCTCTCCTTCAGCTCTTCCCCCTTTCTTCTCTTGGGGGCCTCATCAAAAGCTTAATCTCTCCCCCTTCTCCCACGCGAATCAGGGGCTTCCTCCTTTTTTCGTTTTTTTCCGTTTCCAATTTGTTTCTGTTTTAACTGCTTTTCCTTTCTTTTCTTTTTGATTTTTCCAATCTGCCCTTTTCTTCTTTTTTTTTTCAATTATTTTTTTGTTAATTATTTATTTTTAATTTCAAGTTTTGTTTCCTTAATTTTGATTTTAATTTTTCTTTAGCACTTCTATTTTTCCTTTTTGAATTTTAAATTTTTTTTCAGTTTTTATTTTATTTTATTTTGGTTTTGAAAAATCTGTTTTTTCATTTATTTATTATTTTATTTATTCATTTTTATTTTCTAATTTTCTTAGATTTTATTATTTTTTGGTTATTGTATTTCTCTTTAATTTTTTATTTTTTCTACTTATTTATTATGTATATTTTTATTATTATTTGTTTCTCTGTTGGTCTGTTTATTTTCTTTGTCTATTATTTAAATTAGTATTAATTTCTTGATTAATTTTATGATTGGGGCCTCGGACATAATTGGGTGTTTACATTATCTACCGATATGGATTACCCAGTAAGCTCATCACAGATAATGACTCTAACCTCAACAATAAGATGATGTCGGAATTATGTGGCCAGTTCAAGATCCAACATCATAACTCTTCCCCATATCGTCCGAAGATGAATGGAGCGGTCGAAGCGGCCAACAAAAATATCAAGAAGATAATTCAGAAGATGGTCCTCTCATACAGAGAATGGCACGAAATGCTCCCTTATGCATTACACGCATATCGGACCTCTGTCCGCACATCTACTGGGGCAACGCCATTCTCACTAGTGTATGGAACGGAGGCCGTACTTCCAATTGAAGTGGAGATCCCGTCGTTGAGTGTCTTGATGGATGCCCAACTAGAAGAAACTGAATGGGTCCAAGCCCGGATGGACCAGCTGAGCTTAATCGAAGAGAAAAGGTTGGCAGCGATATGTCACGGCCAACTATACCAAAGAAGAATGAAGAAAGCATTCGATAAAAAGGTCCATCCTCGGGAATTCCAGGAAGGAGATCTGGTGATTACAAGGCTGCTGCCCACACAGAAGACACTGCAGGGGAAGTGGTCTCCAACTTACCACGGACCTTATGTAGTTAAGAAGGCCTTCTTCGAAGGTGCCCTACTCCTAGCTGACATGGACGGGAAAGACCTGCCTAATCCCATCAATTCAGATGTCGTTAAGAAGTATTACACTTAAAAGAAAAGCCCGTTAGGTCGAAAACCCGCAAGGGTGGCCTAGGCAAAAGTTAGGGTCAGACAAGAAGGAAAAGCCCGCTAGGTCAACCACCAACAAAAAGACCTAGGCAAAAATTAGGGCAATTCAAGCAAAAGAGCCCGCTAGGTCGAAAAACCCGCAAGGGCGGCCTAGGCAAAAGTTAGGGCCAGACAAGAAGGAAAAGCCCGCTAGGTCAACCATCAACAAAAGATCTAGGCAAAAATTAGGGCAATTCAAGCAAAAGAGCCCTTAGGTCGAAAAACCTGCAAGGGCGGCCTAGGCAAAAGTTAGGGCGAGACAAAAAGAAAAAATCCGCTAGGTCGAAAACCCGCAAGGGTGGCCTGGCCAAAAGTTAGGGCGATTCAAGCAGAAAGGCCTCCTAAACCGAAAACCCGAAAAAGCGGTTTAGACAAAAACGGCATCGACAAAACAAATAAGGGAAGATTTGTTCATTCCAATTAAGGAGGGTGAGAAAGGGTGACAGGCAGTCTCCATCTATACTGGGGAAAATCCATGACCAAATCATGATCTGTGTCTTATACTGGGGCGGAAAATTGGCAGATATCCACGGTTCTGGAAAGAGGATTCAAGACCGGTCTGGGGCAAGCTAAATAAACTGGGGGAAAATTTTGGCTTTTCAGAAGCCGGGTTGGCAGTGCATGAAGAGGTCGCCAAAGTACAATACTAGCACTAATCGTCTCGAAGGCATCACCGCCAACCAAAACCATTTCACCAGACGTCTAGTCACAAAAACGCCCTATGTCCTTTTTGACTATCTTGTTAATTCCCCATTATATGCAACTGTATTTTTCTTCTGTCAAATTGTATATGCAGAATGTAATTACTCTTTTTTTTATGACAATTGTTGGTTACTAACACCGTGCTAAAGTAAGAGTTATGTCGAAACTTTCTTAATGGCAAGTTCTTTTTGACCCAAAAATCTTATCAAAACAGCTCATGCAACAGATATGCCTCTCAAGGCGATAAAAGAAACAAACATCTTATAGAGTCTAGCTCACTCGGAAGGGTATAATGAGTGCTAGAAGAAAGCCAGGGAGTCAGAGTCCGCGAACAAGATCGTGAGGTTTCTTCCCCGCTCAAGCCTACTAGTAGGTCGTTTTACATTCTTGCTCACTGGTCTATGTTGTCAGGCCATAGCATTACATCTTTACATTCTTGCTCAGGCCTATCTTGTCAGGCCACAGCATTGCATTTTTACACTCTTGCTTTCATACCTATATTGGCAGGCCACCTTCTAGTTTAGATTTACTGCTTTCAGGCCTATGTTGTCAGGCCACCTTCTAGTTTAGATTTACTGCTTTCCAGCCTATGTTGTCAGGCCACACCCCCCTTAGTTAGATTTACTGCTTTCAGGCCTATGTTGTCAGGCCACCTTCTAGTTTAGATTTACTGCTTTCTGACCTATGTTGTCAGGCCACACCCCCCTTAGTTAGATTTATTGCTTTCAGGCCTATGTTGTCAGGCCACCTTCTAGTTTAGATTTACTGCTTTCTTACCTATGTTGTTAGGCCACCCTCTAGTTTAGAGTTACTGCTTTCCGACCTATGTTATCAGGCCACCCCCCTTAGTTAGATTTACTGCTTTCAGGCTTATGTTGTCAGGCCACCTTCTAGTTAGATATACTGCTTTCGGGCCTATGTTGTCAGGAAAACCTCTAGTTAGATTTATTACTTTCAGGCCAACCTCTAGTTAGATTTATTGCTTTCAGGCCTATGTTGTTAGGCCACCTTCTAGTTAGACTGCTTTCAGGCCTATGTTGTCAGGCCACCCTCTAGTTAGATTTACTGCTTTCAGGCCTATGTTGTCAGGCCGCTTTCTAGTTTTAATTTCTGCATTATCAAGTTTAATATCTGCATCATCAAGTTTTAATTTCTGCATTATCAAGTTTAATGTCTGCATCATCAAGTTTTAATTGCTGCATCATGGCTTATAGTGTCAGGCTACCATCAACTTTACCTTTTTTTTTATATCACGGCCTATAGTGTCAGGCCTCACCGAGTTTTAAATTCCTGCACCATGGCCTATAATGTCAGGCCACCCTCAAGTTTCCCTTTTTAGCACGCTCAAGTTTCCATCTTCTACATACTCTCAGCATATTCAAATTTTTCATCTTCTGCTTACTCAAGTTTTCTTTTCTGCACTTTGGCCTATGGTGTCAGGCCACCTTGTATATATCTTACATTTTAGACATTGCATGCCCCCTGCCTTAAACAGGTCTCTCTTAGCTCATTTTTCTTGTATTCATAGCCTAATCAGGTTATGTAATTGAGCCCTGCATATTTAAAACTTTATCGACTTAGCATGTCAAGCTGGCAAGGTCACTCAAAAACCACAATTTAGGGAGTTCACTTTAAGCTCAAGGCTTTTAGTGCTTCTCAGAATTTTTCGAAAAGACCGCCTCGGACATAATGTGTTCACGTCTTTACTCATTTCCTACCACGATAATTCAGAGAATCATTTCTCACATTATCTGGTAGTAAAATGAGCAAAGAGGGGCAAACTGTAAACACCCATTTATGTCTGAGGCTCCCAACCATTAAAGTTAATTAAGAAACCCATATAAATCAAATAATAAATGAATAAACAGGCAACAAGAAATGCAGAAAATAGAAAAGCAGATAAATAGAAAACAGAGCAAACAAAAATTACAAAGGTGAAAGAAAAATAAAAATAAAAATCTCAAAATTAAAAAAGGAATCGCTCAAAACAAAAGTAAAAAAATTAAATAAATATACAGGATAAATCTGAAAAAAATAAAATTGAGAAAAAACTTTAAACAAAAATCTAGAAAAAATTAAAATCTGAAAATATAAGAAAAAAAACAACAATAAAGTCAAAACAAAAATTAAAAATCAGAAAATTAATTTTTTAAATAAAATTCTGGAAAAATAAAAATAAAATCATTTTTAAGGAAATAAATAAAAATCAGAAGTTAAAAAAAAATAAGAATTTAAAGAAAAACTGGAAACATGAAATTCAAGAATAATAAGTAAAATTGAAAATACAAATCTGGAAATAATCCAAACAATACAAAATTAAAAACAAAATTTGAAATAACAAAAATTAATCTGAATTTAAAGTAATTGAAATTGAAAACAACAAATAAAAAAATAAACAGAAAACTAAAAGAGAAAATTAATGAAAATTCTAAAATCTGGAAAATAAAAAAAAAAGAATTGAAAAATACTAATAAAATTAAATATAAATAAATACAAAATCTGGATAATTAACAAAAAAAAAGAAGAAAACTTAAGAAAATCTGAAAGCTTAAGAAAATTCTAAAATATGAAAATTAATAAAAAAGGAAAATCTGGAAAATTTTTAGAAAATTTGAAAATTCTGAAAACAAATTAAGGGAAATTAGTAAAAATATGATAATTCTGAAAAATAAATCAAAAGGAAGAAATGAATCTAAAATCTAAAGAAATTGATAAAAAGTTAAAATCTAAAAATTAAAGTAAAATTCTAAAATTTTTATAAATAAAAAAAGATAAATAAATAATGAAAATAAAAAAAACGAAAATGAAAAAAACGGAAGAGGATAAAAAAGGAAAAATGAAAAGAAAAAAGGGGGGAGGGTTGGCTGAGTATATAAAAGAGAGGAAGTGAGGGTTGGGGGCTTTTTTAGCTACGAAGGATTGAGAGAAAGGAGGCAAGTGGAGAAAGAATAGAAGAGTAGCAGAGAGGAGAATAACAGAAATCGTCAAAGCACAACGTTGAGCCCAAGATCGTGAGAAAGAATCCGCGTCAGAGAAAGCTTGCTCCGTCGAGTCTTGTAGAGCTCCTTGACACTCTCAGGTTAGCAATAGATGTCTCTGCTTATGGGCATACGCTGGGAATTGATAAGATATATGGAGGCCAAGATTGGCTAGCAATTTTTTTACAAGAACCTTGATTATCTTATGCTAGAATCCGATTAGGCTAGGCATGTTGCTCCCTCTTCTAAGTAGAATTTTAGGATTGGCATGTTTGAATTCTCCATTTCTCTGTGATAGAGACCGAATCCAAAAAATAGCTCATTTCTGTTAGGAGTAAATGCTTTAGTTAAATTAAACGAGAAATGCTCCGCATGGAAGAGGCCATTCTGCAACTAAAATTCTAGACGTAAAATCTGAATATAGGAGAAACAGAGGAGGGAGAGGGGTGCAACCAAAATCATGCTTACAACAGATGTGTGCAGGCGGGGCATGGTTCTTGTTTTAGGATAATGGTTATAATATCAAAGTGAAGGCTTAGCACAGTGGTGGACATGCTGGTCCCCAAACCCCACCCATCTTCGAATCCTGCATGAGACATTTTCTTTTCCAACCTTTTCTCACAAGATGCCATAAAAAATTACCCTACTGCCCCTAAAGATTTCATAAAATCCCTGTTCTATCCCTACATAACAAATTACCCTACTACCCCTGAAGATTTCATAAAATCCCTGTTCTATCCCTACATGACAAATTACCCCCTGAAAATTTCATAAAATCCCTGTTCTATCCCTACATGACAAATTACCCTACTGCCCCTGAAGATTTCACAAAATCCCTGCTCTATCCCTACATGACAAATTACCCTAATGCCCCTAGTCATTCCCACAAATCCCTAAAAAATTCAAAAATTCAGAAATTAACAAAAATTTCAAAAATTCCAGAAACTAATAAAAAATTCAAAATTTCTAGAAATTAATGAAAAATTCCAAAAATTAAAAATAAAAATTCTCCAAAATTCCTAAATAATTCATAAAAATTCTATAATTCCTAAATGAATTCAAGATTATCAAGTATTTTCATAAAATGCCTTAATCAATAAATTCCCTCCTAAATTTCTAATAATTATTTGTGTCTTTTCTTTTTCATTCATCGTTATTCAAAAATAAAAATCTTGTTTTGTGATTCTTAATCTCACGCGACGAGCTCTAAGCACGAACTGGTAGCTTTTTCTGTTGTTCGTTGTTTAGAGATTCGTATGGGTCCAAGTGCAGTCGTAGTTGTCTTGGGCCTTGTGCATATGTGGATTAGGGTTGCCTTTCCTTTTTAAAAATAAAAACCTTGCTCATTTTATTCCACGATTTTCAAGATAAAAAATCTTGTTTTGCGATTCTTAATCTCACGCGACAAGCTATAAGCACGAACTGGTAGCTTTTTCAGTTGTTCGTTGTTTAGAGATTCGTATGGGTCCAAGTGCAGCAGTAGTTGTCTTGAGCCCTGTGCATATGTGGATGAGGATCGTCCTTCTAAAAATAGTTTCCAAAAATAGTCAAGCTATTTTTACTTTCCAAGTAGCTCCGAAGGTCAAGCCTTCGAGCACATTTCAAACACTTTTGAAAGTCAAGCTTTCAAAACATAACCAGAACTACGTAAGCCTTGAGTTTCCCATTGCACCGGGGAATACGTAGGAGCAGGATCAAGCTTGTCAGGCTAACCTCCATCAAGTATTTATTTTCACTCTAATAAAAGGGATCAAAACCATTTTCAAAAAATCACACACTCAGTTTAAGGGTACCGTTCTTCGGAATGGGCGAGTGGGGTGCCTAACACCTTCCCCATTCGTAACCGACTCCCGAACTTCGAATCTCATCCTCGAGTCAGGGTTTTTCCAAATCTTTTTCTCTTAAATAAAAATTTGGTGGCGACTCCATTTAATCAATCAAATCCATTTTCAAAAATTTAGCGAGTTCATCGTCTTGTCGGAATTACGGTTGCGACACTAGTAAATTAGAAGATCTTGAATTTAAAATTTTGATTAGGTTATTAGGGTATAAAGAGGAACCTAATCAACTATAACTATGGAATTATAAGTTTGAAAGTGACTTGAAATTATTATAGAATGCATTCAGCCGCTTTGGTTAAATTGAGTAAAAATATGCTAAAATCCATAACACCAAAACCATGGGAGGAAAAATTAAGAAAAAGAAACCTTGTTTTAGCCAACTTGGGCATTAATTAGGAAAACTTGAGTTAAAAAATTTTAATTAAGGTGAAAAGTAGAACCTAAACAAGTTAAGGAATAACTTTTAAAGTTAAGAGAGATTTGGTAATGGATGGGTACCATTTGGTCATGTGCACATAATTAGTAAGAACTAGTTAAGAAGGGGATTAGAAGTTAAATATGGAGTAGTGAAAGGTGCAAAGGAATTCAGTCATGCTTACTAGATAAGGAAGAAAAGCCTTAAAAATTTCTATGGTTGGTCTAAGTAATGGCCTAAATCTTAATTAATGAAGGTCACCTTTCTAAGAAAAGAAGAACTAAACTATAGGGCCTTAGGACTAGAGAATAAGCATTTGGCCACTTAGAGAAGAAATAGGTAAATAGGATAATTTATATGCTGAAGGATAATCAAATAAGTCATGACTAGAAAACTTAAACTTTATGAACAAGGAGGCAAGTAAATAGGTTTATGAATGGAACAAATCTAACTAGCTAAGTTATTTGTCAAGACTTATAAAACATGTAACACTTAAACTTGAACTAAGTAAATGGTGCATAAGACTTTCAATTACAGACACAAGAGGAAACAATTACAAAGGCCATTCAGCCATTTAGAGAAGAAGAAATCATACAACATAATCTTTCATTAATAGTGTTAAGAAGAACTTAACCTTTGAGAAAATGAAAGATTGAGCGGTAACTTAGAAGGATGAGTGAACTAGATCTGATGAGTGTTTCATCATAAATTTTATGAATTAAGCAAGTTGGAAGAGTTATGAAAGTAAGTTAATATGCTGCCCAAGAATTTACATCAAGCTAAAATAAGTAAGTCTTGAATTAAAGATGAATATTTACTTCAGAATATTATGCCAACTTTTTGTGGCAATTTATGAGTACATAAAGATTAAAGGGAAGTGTGTGAATATTATTCATGAATGATTAAATAATATGTTTTCCATGATGATCATGTATGGATAATAATGTGATTATAATATGAAAGTAGAGACTAAATATGCATGGCATATTGATTGGATTGTTTGAGTATGCATATTATCTGGAAACCTTTAAAAAGAAACCTAAGTAACTAAGGGATCATTAAATAATTTTTTTGAGAAAAGTAAATATTACTCTTAATGTGCCTTGTGCATATTCAAAAGGTGCTAGGTCCTTCTAGAGAGGAGACAAAAAGGTTTTTCAAAAATTCTTCTATTATGAAGCGTTAGGTCTTCAATATTTATGATGGTGATGACCATCAAGGAATGAGCTCATGTCCTAAGAATAGAAGGTAGCGTAGCAGAGCCAATGAGAAGATATTGTTTGACTAATATTAATGTATGTCTATGTCTTAATTATCACTAATAGAGTGATAGAGAATGGATAAGAGCTAGGTAAGACAGAGGAAATGATAGTCAAATGATATCTATGATGTGATCCCAAAGATTTATGATGCTTAGGTAATTTATATGCTTAACTAAAGATAGTTCATCTTGTGTAAAATAAATCCACTTCGACAAGTGTTTTGGAAAGATTAAAATTAAACTTGTATGCATAACATGTTCTTTTAATAAATTGAAGTAATTGGAATGAAAGTGATGTCACTAACCATAGGGTAAAATCCTAATGAGAAACTTAGTTTCTCACTTCATCTCCCACCATTTTAGACACCCCAGATGTCTTTCATGAATGTGGTAGTATAAGTGAAAATTAGTAATGTAAATTGGATTGCGAATGCTCACAGACTAATGATTATAGCTCAAGCCAACGTGGGAATTTACTTCTATTTGGAACATCTATTTGTTTCTATAGTGATGAGCCCAGATTTCTCCACCATGGAGTTTGTTATACCTTTAGAAGCCTTACACCCTGATGAGGTGTTTACACCTCCACCGATTACCAAGCACCACCAACAACACCTATAAAACACTCCTCATCATCAGAAGGGGAAACTGACCCAAAAATGTTGTTCTACTACTCAACACTTCGCATGTTTAGCCGTCTCAAGGAAGTTCTCTATATCCCAGGCCCTATCCTTTTCAGGCATTCCAAGAAATGGCTGATAGGACTTTCGTCACCCCAGATGAGAGCTTACGACTAGAGTGATACCATCACCAATCCTGAAGTATTCTACAAAGTTTGTTTTTGAAGAAATAGAAAGCAAATCATATTGATAATGTACAATTTTTAAATAGATGGATTGATGCATCCTAATTATTAGTAGGTAAATTGTAGAATTGTTAATGCAAACATGATAGATATAAGTATGTATATAATTAAGTGTGTAAAGACATGTATCTAATTAAGTGTGTGAAGGCTCTAATGCTTAAACTAGGCTATGTATGTATAAATAAAGACGGTATAATCATTAAGAATTGTATAATTCTAAGTTGTATGATTGTTGTATGTTAGATTTGCGATGAACTTATCTACTGCTTACTAGAAAAAATTAAACGGAAAAAATAATTTATAATTTTAACGAATATACGTGCATGAGAACGCCTATTTGTTTACAGTCTTCTACGAACAATATTTAAACGAGGCTTGCATTTATTATAAGAAGGTTTTCAATAGAAAAAAAAAACCACCATATTTTCTCTAATAATTATTTTCTAAAGATTCTTCATCATGGGATAATAGTCTATTAATGGAACCAAGTGTACAACTTAAGCATAGAAACAGTATTCATTTTTAGGGTGTTATAATGTCAACTTTGTAAGAAATTTCAAATAATATAACTCAAAGATACTAAAACTTCTTAAAAAAAATTACAATATTTATATTCTTGTGATAACATTATTCTATCACTTTCTTATGATTTTAACATCCAAAATTATATTTGCTACACTCTTGTCTTTCAATTTTTTTCATACATAAAATTTAATTTATATAAATATCTCAAATATTTTAAATAATGGAAAAAAAAATTTATCCTTATTACATAAAGTATGAATCACATCAAGTAATAATCATTTATTAAAAGTTATATTTTATTACCATATTCACACTACATATATGATCTTCTTCAAACTTCTTACACAACAATAATATCATTTTCATTTCAATCATTATATACTTTCATAAGAATAACATGTTAAAAAAACTCAAATATCTCATCATACATAGAACAGTTTATTTATTTATTTATTTATTTTATAATTCAATAAGATCTTAATTATTTTTACATAATCCAATAATCAAATCCAAAATTTTAATTTTAACACTCTTAATATTACAATATATTATTTGTGTATATATGCATTAAGAAGGTTTCCAAAATAAATAAACTCTAAAGACAAGTTCTAGACTTTAAATAAGTCAATCATAAGAGGAAGTAAAACATTTAAAATAATGCAAAACTATCTATATCAACTTTTTAATGTTTTTGTGGTAATGGAAGTAGATCGAAAGGAGACAAAAGAGACAAAGGGAGGAAGGTGATGGAAGATTGGGGAGGAAGTCAAATAAATAACTATTTCATGTAATCAAATGTTTCTTGTGTTGTAAATGGCAATCCAATGATTCATTGCATTTTGAATAGACTAAACTATGAAAGTATTAGTATATTACGTGAAAGGCCAGAGTTGCTTATTAGTTGTAATGCTAATCAATAATGACAATATTATGTAATATTTTTCTTGAATGTATATTAATTGTATTCTCATTCTCATAAACATTTACTTATTCCCCTCACAAAATATGCAAGTAGTGACCATCATAATTGAACTTGATTAAAGGTTGTATTAAGGTTATCCCTGTTCACACCATCACAAGTAAGTAAGAGTTATTTATATGGATACTACTACTATCAAAATTTATGTCAATTGGTAAATATTAAAAATTTATTTTTATTCATATATTTCTAGTATGACATCTACAAATCAAAATATAGAAGATGAAGTAGTTTATGAAATTTCTACTACATTTTTTCGAAATATTGAGTCAGCCAAGAAAGAAACTTCATTTGTATGGAAAATTTTTTCAAAAATTGGAAAAGATGAGGATGGTTGTGATAAGGTTAGATTTAATTTTTGTTGAAAGCATTTTGTAATTGGTAAAAATTCCAGTACCAAAACACATTATGGGAATTCACATTTAAGTCGCCATATTTGTGGTTGTAAAGAGTTTTCAAAATTACATCCAAATATGGATGATATGGTGTCTAACCAAAAGTTTATCACCATAAAATCTAATCAAAAGATCCCTCATGACCTTCTTGCACAAGTTATCATTAAGCATGATCTACCATTTAATTTTGTTGAATATAACATGGTCAGAGAATGGATAAAGTATCTAAATCTAGATGTTATGATGCATTCTAGGAATACTACTATATCATATATTAAGACTTTTTAGGTTAGAAAGAAGGATAAACTAAAGCAAGTTTTATCTATAATTTCCAATAAAATATGTTTAACTTCTGATATATGGACAGCCTCTACCACTAAAGGAAATATTTGTCTAACTGCACACTTTATGGATGATAGTGGAAAATTAGTTAGTAAAATTCTTAATTTTTATCGAATAAACCTTCCCATACTGGATCTAAATTAGAAGCAATCCTATTTAACTGCTTGAAGTATTGCGGAATTGAAAAGAAATTTTTCCTATCACTCTGGACAATGGTTTTGCTAATGATAGTATGCAAAGTATTCTAAAAGATCATATTCGTTTGCAGAATTTCTTATTGTGTGATGGTGATTTTTTTTTCATGTTCGATGCTCCGCTCACATTCGTAATTTGATTATTTAAGAAGGTTTGGAAGTGGAAAATGAAGCTCATAAAAAATTAGGGAAAATGTTAAGTATGTGAGAGTCAAACGAGTGGATGATTAAATTTAAAGCATGTGTGCAAGAAACAGGCATTGATGCTAGTATTGGATTAAGGTTAGATGTACCAACTAGATGGAATTCAACATATTTGATACTTTAAAGTAGACTGAAATATGAAAAAAAATTTGATATTCTCAGAATGACAAATACAAAATACAAACTTAGGGTTATAATGGAAAAAATCAAAATTAGGAATAGGGGAAAGCATTATATCCTTAATTCAATGGAGAAAGGATGTGATAAGCTTGGTGTAGAATCACCACAAGAGTATGAAAGCCTTTGATAAGATCCAAGTAATGGTTCTTTCCAGGAACCCTAAGAGGCGCATAAGCTCTCTCAAGAAGGAAAATCTTAATTCTTACTATCATCAAAACTTCCCCCTTAAGGAGAGTTACCTAAGTATTTATAATAAAACTAAAACCCTGAATGTTGAATGGTCATTAAGGTTTGACCCGCTAACATAGTGAAGTAAAAGTAAACAAATCCTAAAAATACTTAATGAATCAACTCAAGGAAACTCCATTTAATTTACATCACGTGGTAATTAGAGCTTAGATCCTAGAGTTTGAAAGTTAACTTATTTTTATTATTTTACTACATATTTTCTTATCTTTTCTGTATTCATCTTTATTGGAGCATGTTCTTGGACAAAAAAAAAAGAGAAGCAAAAAAAATAAAAAAAGGCAAAAAAAATTGAAATGTAAAAGAAAACTGCAACAAATAATTTATGGCCTATTTTATAGCAAGTAGTTGTTTTTTAAATTTAATTTTGTCACAAAATTTTAAAAAAAATCAATTATTTTTTCCTTAATTATATTTTTTGGCATTTAATTCTTTGAGTATGTGTAATCCTTCTTTTAAATTTTATTTTTGATCTTTATTGGTTCCCTAATTTTGTCTAGAGTATTTCCTTTTACTTGACTTTTTAAGTGTTAAGTTTTGTGTGTGGTTTTGTTTACAAGAGTGTATGCATTTTTTTTTCTAGATTAGCTTTGGTTTAATATAAGAACTTGAGTGGTAAAAGGAAAGAGTGAATATTACATAAAAGCCTAGTTTGATAACAAAACAAAAGTGGATCAAAACTCAAGAGTGCAAACATATGAGTAGAATGGTAAGGCTTTTATTTATTTATTTTGGTTAACTTATTTTTTCCTCGTAGATATGTCCAAAGAATATGGCATAGATGGGGAAAACACTTCTATTTTCCCAAGATCGGAGGCTATGATACAACAAATGCATGTCTTAACTAAACACTTGGAGATACTATTACAAAGGTAAAATGTGGAGTTTCATCAATCCATGGAAGAGATTCTACCCATGAAGCTTTGTCTCACAGAGATTACAACTTCTATGATTTCCCTAAACAAATGAGAGAAGGAAGGAGGCATGACAGAGGTAGCATGAAAGAGACAGGAGAGATCATGGGCAAGAAGACGAACTTAGAGGCATGAAATTCAAGGTACCTTCCTTCTAAGGGAAGAACGACCTTGAATGGGAAATAATGATTAAATAATTTTCTCTTACCACTACTACAATGATAAAATAAAGTAAAAGTGGCTATCCTTAAGTTTACTAAATATGCCTTAATTTAGTGGGATCAAGTACAAAAGGACAGAAGAATATTTAGAGAGCATTTTATCGACACTTGGGATGAAATGAAGACCATGATGCAGAGGAGATTTGTTCCTTCCCACTATTATAAGAATTTTCACAACATATTACAAAGACTCATACAAGGGAGCAGAAGCGTGGATGAATACTATAAGGAGATGGAGGTGGCTTTGATTAGGTCCAACATTATGAAGGATGGAGAAGCAACCATAGTTTGATTTCTTCATGGTCCAAACTGAGATATTGCAGATATTGTAGAGTTTTAATATTATGTGGAGCTTGAAGACTTAGTTCATCAAACCATGAAGGTGGAGCTACAATTGAATAGGAAGGAATATATGACGAAACCATCTATTTCTAACTATTCTTCAAGTTGGAAGGACAAACAAAAGAATGAGTGTTCTTTCTCTAATCCTAAGGAATGAGTAAGTACTAAAAATCCTATCCCTACAACCACTGCTTCTTCTAAAATTAAGGATATCAAATGCATCAAGTGTTTGGGAAGGGGGTATATTGCATCCCAGTGCCTAAATAAAAAGACTATGGTGATTGTTGCAATCGTAATTACAACGAGACCACAAACTCGCTAAAATTTTAAAAGAATTTTTATTAGTTATGTGGAGCCGCCACCAAATTTTTATTTAAGGGAAAAGTTTTGGAAAAACCCTAACTTGAGGATGAGATTCTAAGTTGGGGAGTTGGTTACAAGTAGGGAAGGTGTTAGGCACCCTACTCGTCCGTTCCGAAGAACGGTACCCTTAAACTGAGTATGTGATTTATTTGAAAATTGTTTTATCCCTTTAATTAGAATAGAAAATAAATAAGTTGATGGAAAGATAGCTTGACACGACTTGATCCTGCTCCTACGTATTCCCCGGTGCAATGGGAAACTCAAGGCGTACGTAGTTCTGGTTTCAAGGCTTAACCTTCGGAGGTACTTGAAAAAGGAATAAAGTATTTTGAAAATATTTTAGAGAGAATCCTTAGTCCAAATATGCACAGGATCCAAGGCAATGAGGGTTGCACCAGGATCCATATGAATCTCTAAACATCAAACAACAGTGAAACCGCCAGTTATCATTTAGAGTTCATTGCGTGAGACTTAGGATTCCAAAACGAGGTTTTCTCTGAAATTATTTAAAAAGGATTCTTAGTCCACATATGCATAGGGTCCAAGACAACTATGGCTACACTGGGACCCATATGAATCCTTAAACATCGAACAACAGAAAAAGCTACCAATTCGTGCTTTGGGTTCATTGCGTGAGACTTAGAATTATTTTAATGTACTTCATCGAAATAAAATAAACTTGATTTGAATTTCATGAAAAGAATTGGATTTGATTTAAAATAAACTAAACTTGGTTTGAACTCAAGGAAAAGAATTAGGCTTGATGAAATGAACTTGAGTTAAAAATTGAGGAAAAGAATTAGATTTGGTTTGATTTGAAATGGAGGAAAAGAATTAGATTTGGTTTGATTTGAAATGGTGGAAAAGGGTTAGATTTGGTTTGTTTTGAAATGGAGGAAAAGAATTCGATTTGGTTTGTTTTGAAATGGAGGAGATTTAAACTTGATTTGAAATTTGAAGAAAAGAATTAAACTTGATTTGATTTGAAATTAAGGAAAAGATTTAAACTTGATTTGGAATTTGAAGAAAAGGATTAAACTTGATTTTGATTTGAAATTGAGGAAAAGATTTAAACTTGATTTGGAATTTGACGAAAATAATTAAACTTGATTTGATTTGAAATTGAGGAAAAGATTTAAACTTGATTTGGAATTTGAAAAAAAGAATTAAACTTGATTTGATTTGAAAGAAGGAATTAAACTTGATTTGATTTTGAGGAAAAAAGAACTTGATTTAAAATAAAAATGACTTGATCTAAAACAAAATGAACTTGATACAAATTAAATTTATATTATAAAAAGGATATTTTTTTGGAAGCATGTTCGGCTTGTTGACCTTGAAAAAGTGTATTGGGTTTGACCCAATTTAAAGGAAAAAACCCAAAAATGAAAGATAAGAAGCTTGATTTAAAATTGAAAATAGTTGGGGTTTGACTCAAAAAGCAAAATTTTGGTTATGGGAGAAAATTCATAATTAAGCCCCTTTATTTGTTTAGCAAACCATTTGTTTGACAAGAAATGAGTGTAAAAAAAATGAATATGTGGGATTTGAACCCAAGACTTAAGGGTACATATGGTCAACCATTTCTTCGATGATGTTTAGGAAAAATTCATTATTATAAATATTTTCGAGTCCATATCCTCATCACTTCTCCAATTATGTGAAGAAGCTTATGGTAGATTTTTCCTGAAACACTGTCATTATAGTTAGTGAGAACCTTGGGTTTTGAATGACTCTGATTATCCATTTCAGAGACTCCAGTATACCTATGCCTAGACGGAATTTCATCAGATAAATGTTCAGACTTCCTGTCAAAATGATGCATAACATGAATTTCATTGGCTACATTCCTCTATTATTTGGAACTTTCGTTTGATACGCACAAGTACTGACCGAACAGGGCTTAATTGGTTAGCTAAAAGTTGGCAAAAGTTGGCGAAAACAGAATGAAATTGGAGCTATTTCCGCTTCTTATAAGTTGTTTGAACTAACATCATGCAATATCATTTTATCCCTAAAAGCCCATAAGCAAAACCAGTTTTTTTTTTTAGTTTGTGTAAAGGATAGATTGAGCCTGCTACTTACAAGTTTCATTTCACACACTAATTAAAACCAGATGTATGCAACATATTTTCTTTTATCTGGTCGAGGATTCTATGTAAGATCAAAAGCAGAAATTACAATCTATCATGCATTCTATTTCCTTGATGTTAGTAGTGCAAGCATGCAAATTCAGGACAGAGAAATGATGTTCGATCACAGAGACAGGAACAGGGATATTTGCTCTGACCTGTGCCTTCGAGTATGGTATTGGTACCTTCACAAAGCACTGTCTACGTGACTTTTTCTGCATAGGTGCTTTCCGCCGTGAGCAATCATTCGAGCATGTATCCATGAATATCATCATCACATGATAGATCCTTGTTCTTCGTCATCTCGAGGCTCTCTTGAACCATTGACCTTATTCTCGTCCCCTGTTGGTCCTAATGATCTTGTAGAAAAAATAAACTTTTGTTTAGAGCTTTCGTGACTTCTTCTCGAGCCTTCAGAGCGGGAGCCTCAGTTCCTCTCCAGAAGCTCCAGTTATCTTCCTTTTTTTTATCTGTTTTTGGTTTTTCTTTATTTTATTTTTTTATTTGTTTGTTTTTTATTAGTTATTTAATTTTTCATTTTTAATTAGTTTTTATTAGTTATTTAATTTTATTTTTTTGTTTATTATTTTTTTTCAGTTTTATATTATTTTTGGTTTATTATTATTTTTTCTTTTTTTATTTTCTGTTTTTTTCTTTAATTCATTTTTAGTTCTTTTATATATTTTATTTTTTTCTTTCTGTTTTTATTATTCTGTTATCTGTTTATTTTTCTGCTTGTCTGTTAATATTTTTTATTTTTTTTATTTTTATTTAATCTACTTTACCAACATAATTTAAATTGAATATACTTAAGTATCTTTTTATTTACTGATTAATTTTACCAATGAAGGCATCGGACATAATTGGGTGTTTACAGTGATGAAAAATAATAAGAGTTTACCAATTAAGATTCTAATTCTTTCTCAAGTGAAAAGAAGACCGATTATTCAACTTATGCATAAGATGGACATTTATTTGTGGTTAAGAGGTGTGAACACCGAATTATGTCCGAGAATTCAAAATCCAAAATAAATTATTTTGTTTTTAGCCAAAAGCTGATTTAGTCTAAAATAATTCAAAAAATCAAAATAAAAGTAATGGAAAAATAAAACAAAATAAATAAATAAATAAAAACATGGAAAAAAAGGATAAAAAAAAGAAGAGGAAAAAGAAAAAGAGGAAAAAATAAGAAAAGATAAAAAGAAACCCCACACCAAATAAAATAAGAATTCCAAAAAAGGAAAGAAAAAGGGAAAAATTCTCCAATGTGGGAAAGAAGTCCCACATTGGATAAGAAGGAATTCTTTAATCCCTCGTCCTTCTATATAAGGAGAGATCCTTCACCAAAATGAGGGGGAACACTTGGAGTCCTAGGAAAGGGATTTTCAGAATTTTTGAAGGGAGGACCAAGGAGACTCTCTACCTCTGCCTTCAAAGCAGTTCTTCATCACCTTCCAATCGACGTTAAATCCAACTTTTATTCCGCTTAAGTTTCATTTTTAATCGGTCAAATGATCTCTGATTTCGATGATTTTTGTTGCGTTCTCTTTTTCATTCTCTCTAGTTTCTGGAATGATATTATTTGTCTAATTTGGATCTGAAATGAAATTTCCATCGCCTGATTACCGAAGCATGTTCTTCCTGGTGTGCAAATGAACCTAGCTTGTTTGATTTGTGCATAAATTGCTCATTTCTGGTTGGATTTATGTCAAACTTGTTTTGTTTGATTTCTATGATCCATATCTTTCAATTTATTGGTTTTAATTTTTTAGATCTTGTAAACACCCATTTATGTCCGAGGCCCCCAACCATTAAAATTAACCAAGAAACCAATAAATAAATAAAAAACAGAGATAAAATTCTTTAAAAATCTAGAAATCAAAAATAATAAATAAAGAAGATAAAAACAGAAAAAGAAAGAAAAATATAATAATAAAAAATAAAAAACTGGATAAGAAAATTAAGATAAAATTCTTTAAAAATCTAGAAAACAAAAATAAAAATAAGAAAAATGCAAAAAAAATTTAACAGAAAACAAAGTTTAAAATCTGAAAATATAAAACATAAAATGAAAAAGGATTAGAAAATCTTCAAATATTAAAGAAAAGATTCAAATTCAAAACTAATACAAAGAACTGAACAAAAAAAAACAGACAAACAGAAAACAGAGAAATAGAAACAGACAATGGTTTTTGGGAAATAAAAATGAAATTATTTTCAAATTAGACCTAAAAAATAAATAAATAATAAAATATAACAAATAATAAAAAGAAGAAAAATCACTAAAAAATTATAATAACAGAATTGAAACAAATACAAGAAAATAAATAAATCTTTTTTAGAAAACAAACAAGAAATAAAAACCAAATATATAAAAAAAATACAAAATTAGGAAAAGTGAAATTTTGAGAATTAAAATAAAGATTGCAAAATCAGAAAATTAAAAGAATAAAAAAATGTGGAATTAAAAGAAAAAAGAGGTTTAAAAAAAATAATTAAAAAAATTTTAAAATAAATAAAAGAGAGAATTCTAAAAAATAAATCAAAAGAAAACAAATTTGAAATCTGAACAAAAGGTTAAAAATCTAAAAAGCAAAGAAAATAAATTACATAGAAAAAGAAAAAAAGTGATGGGGAGAAAAGACGAAAAGAAAATTGAAATTCAATTTTATTACACAAAACAAAAAGAAAAGTTTTTTGAGAACAAAAGCCAAAGGGTGGCTTTCGGGAGTATATAAGAGAGGGCTATCAGAGGGCTGGAGGGGGATTGTTTTTTTGGGGCAAAAAGTTTAGACGCTAAAAAGGGAGAGAATTTCGTTGGCTTGGTCTCTTCTTCAGGGATTCAGTTAGAAATCTTCAAGAACCGGAAGACTTCTCCGATCGAATTCTGGAATTAGCTCAACAAGGACAAGCTTCGATCTACGTTTCTGCACTCGACGATTGGTTTCTTTGATTCTGCACGCAGGTTAGCTTTCAATTCTTGCAATGAGGATTCCCTGAGAACTCAGTAATACATGTTTAGAGCGAGAATTTCATTTTCCCTGAAGATCACGTAGGATAAATTAGGCATAATTTCTTGATAGGAATCTTCAATTATGTTTAATAGGATACACAATTTGTATGAACATTGTATAATAGCATAAGCAGGGCCTGAATCAATGACATAATCAAGAAACTGTGGTTAATCTTAAATCAGAGGGTTGAACGAAAACGAACTCAGAGGCCTAGGAATTGGCCCTGAGAATTGACGAGGATAAGGAGACTGAAACCATTTGTTTTTGTATGATTGATGCATATGTGAATTGGAGCTACGAAATTCGATTTTGCGTAAAACAAAGATTAATAACTATCATGCCCCTTCCTAAATTACCCTTTATAAACATTCAAAAAAAATATAAAAACTAATAAACAATTAAAATATCCAGAAAATAATAAAAAATTAAAAAATCCAGAAAATAATAAAAAATTCCAGAAAATCAGAAAATTAACAAAAAAATCCAAAAAATATTAAAAAATCCAGAAATTAATAAAAAATTCAAGATTTCCAGAAATAAATAAAAAATAATAAAAATTCCAGAAAATAAAAAATATAAAAATTCCAGAAAATAAAAAATATAAAAATTCCAGAAAATAATAAAAAATTTCAAGATTTTCAGAAATTAATAAAAAAATTTCAAAATTTTCAGAAATTAATAAAAATTCAAAATTTCCAGAAATTAATAAAAAAATTCAAGATTTTTAGAAATTAATAAAAAATTCAAAATTTCCAGAAATTAATAAAAAATTAAAAATCTCCAGAAAATAATAAAAAATTTCAAGATTTTCAGAAATTAACAAAAAATTTCAAAATTTCCAGAAATTAATAAAAAATTCAAAATTTCCAGAAAATAATAAAAAATTCAAGATTTTTAGAAATTAATAAAAAATTCAAAATTTCCAGAAATTAATAAAAAATTCAAAATTTCCAGAAAATAATAAAAAAATTTCAAGATTTTCAGAAATTAATAAAAAATTCAAGATTTCCAGAAATAAAAAAAATTTAAAGATTTCCAGAAATTAATAAAAAATGCAAGATTTTCAGAAATTAATAAAAATTCAAAAAATCCAGAAATTAATAAAAAAATTCAAGATTTCCAGAAATTAATAAAAATTCCAGAAATTCAAAAATTAATAAAAATTCCAGAAATTAAAAAATTTAATAAAAATTCCAGAAATAAAAAAATTAATAAAAAATTCCAGAAATTCAAAAATTAATAAAAAATTCCAGAAATCCAAAAATTAATAAGAAATTTCAGAAATTTAAAATTAATAAAAATTCAAGAAATTAAGAAAATTAGCAAAAATTCTAAAAATTCCTAAATAAACTCATAAGATTTTCAAATAAATTCATAAAAATTTCTAATAATTACCAAATCATCCTAAATTTCCATAATTGCAAAATTACGCCAAAATTCTATTTGTAACCCAAAACTCAAAAAATGAAATTCTTATGTCAAATTCAAGTTTTTTTCTTTCATCCAAAGACCTACATCAATTGCAAATTATTTCTATCTCAAAAAATTAAAGAATCTTTTTTTGATATTTTGGGATTTCTAAGTCTCACGCAATGGACTCTAAATGGGGAGCTGGCGGTTTACCTGCTGTTCAACGTTTAGTAGTTCATATAGGCCCCTGTGCTGCCTTAGCCGCCTCGGGTCTTGTGCATGAGTGGACTTAGGGTCCCCTTCGAAATAAAAAACATCTTTTCCTAAATATTTTGGGATTTTAGGTCTCACGCAATGGGCTCTAAATGGGGAACTGGCGGTTTACCTGTTGTTCAGCATTTAGTAATTCGTATAGGTCCCTGTGCTGCCTTAGCCGCCTCGGGCCTTGTGCATGAGTGAGCCAAAGACTCCTCCTAAAAATAAAGCTTCTTTTCGAATAGCAAAATCTTCAAACATTCTTTCAAAACACTCTTCGAAAGTCAAGCCTTCACACACTAGAACTACGTAAGCCTTGAGTTTCCCATTGCACCAGGGAATACGTAGGAGCAGGATCAAGTCCTGTCAGGCTATCTTCCATCAAGTAATTATTTTTCATACTAATTAAAGGGATCAAACAATTTTCAAAATCACACACTCTGTTTAAGGGTACCGTTCTTCGGAACGGGCGAGTAGGGTGCCTAACACCTTCCCTACTTGTAACCGACTCCCGAACTTAGAAGCTCATTCTCGAGTCAAGGTTTTTTCCAAATATTTTTCCCTTAAATAAAAATTTGGTGGCGGCTCCACATCATATAACTACTCATTTTTAAAATTTTAGCGAGTTCGTCGTCTCGTCGAAATTACGGTTGCGACAGATGGCGACTCCACTGGGGACATTAGAGAGTCAAGCCCGTTCATTTGAGTGTGTCATAATTGATCCCTTTCTTGTTTATTTGCACGATTTCTTTCTAGTATTTTTTTGCACAACTTGTTTACTTGTTATCTATTTGATTTATATATTTGTCTATTCTTTGTATAACCCTAGGATAGATGAATCATAAATTGCAATATATATCTGTATAATTTCCCCAATTGCAGGTATCCCAAAATTGTATGCCCTCATACATTGCATACGCATTTATCATGAGTGAGGCCCTATACCCGGGTCTGAGTGCAACCTAGGAATAGAGGGATCTAGTGGTGTCACTTTGGGGCTTACGTCCTATTTGACTATCACGAAAATCCCAGCTAGAGTGCGTCCTATTTGTAATGCCCTACAACTGGTAGCTTTTTCTGTTGTTGTGGCAAGCATTGCAGACTGGAACTTGGCTCTAGTGACCTCAACACCCCAGGATTACAAACCACCTTTGAAAGGTTCATATAAAAGGCCATAGATCCCTAGGGCAGGTAACCCACATAAGAAGAAAAGAGGGCACACACCCTTTCATAATATGGTTCATATACGCATGGATAATTATCATCCAAAATGGAAGCTGAAGATTGGGGAGATACGAAAATAAAATCAATATAAAAATCAAAGAAACCAAAATAGAAGGAGAAAATTCTTAAGAAAATTAGAAAAATATTTTGAAAATATAAAAAATTCGAAAGAAAAAGAATGTTTTAGAAAGAGGAAATTTTTTTTTGAAAATACTGAAAAAATAAAAAGATTCAATATATAAAAAAAGATGAAATATTGAAAACCTAAAGAATGCTTTTTAAAAAATTCTAGCAAAACTAAAAAGTTTTTCTAAACAGAACTAAAAGTTTTTCTAGAAAAATAAAAAATACCAAAACTCCTAAAAAAAATTTGTTACAAATTAAGAATGAATAAATAAAGCAACTTTCAGTTATTTTCAAAATAGTCCAATTTGAAAATTTTCCAAGATCTATTTGTGCATAACATTCATTCATACATTCATGCATAAATCTATCGTTCAAAAAAGATTTCAAGAAAAATCATTCCATTTTTTTTTCTTTCATCCACATTTTCATTACATTAACATCTTTATCATTCATGATTTCTGCATTCAAATTATTTCTCAAAAAAATTAATTTTTAACTTTAACAGAAAAATTGGAGAAACACAGCTTCCTCGACATCCTTATAGAACTCGAGCACAATCAAGAATCATGGATGAGCTGGAGAGACAAAATGAGGAGCTAAGAAATAAGGTCAAATC
The DNA here is from genome assembly GCA_037954105.1 of Canavalia gladiata. Taxonomy (NCBI): domain Eukaryota; kingdom Viridiplantae; phylum Streptophyta; class Magnoliopsida; order Fabales; family Fabaceae; genus Canavalia; species Canavalia gladiata. Next base: position 14,449,934 of record CM075662.1, on the reverse strand, counting down.
ACTAAAGGAACAGATGGCCAAGCTAATAGAGGCCATCCAGCAGTCTAAACAGAAAGAGGCGACGGAACCCTTGCCACGAGAACCAACCGACCCAACACACCCTCTTGGCTTCACCCCACCATTAAACATACCTTCGCAAACAGAAGGGGTTCACAATGGGTTTCCTCATGGGTATGCACCCTCATACAACCAAACACAAACCCAAACACATAACCTACCTCCAAACACCACCTCATAAGCCTACCAAGCAGCCGTTGGGGGAACGCACCCTATGTTCACCCAAGGGCCTCGCCCTGTATACATACCGTCTTCTAACCATCACCACATGTCAGAGGAAAACCCAAACCATCCTTCAAGTGAAGATACAGAAAAATGGAAGGGTCTAGAGGACAGGATCCGGGCAATTGAGGGAAACGCTTATGAAGCCAAAGATGCATCTGATCTATGCTTGGTACCAAACGTGGTCATCCCTCCCAAATTCAAGGTTCCTGAATTCGAGAAATACCAACGAACCAGCTGTCCAAAGAAACATCTGACTATGTACTGTAGGAAGATGTCTGCATATACCTACGATGAGAAGCTTCTTATCCATTTTTTTCAAGACAGCTTAACAGGGGCAGCTGTAACCTGGTACACTCAGCTAGAGTGGACACACATCCGTTCATGGAGGGATCTGGCAGAGGCTTTCCTCAAACAATATCAGTACAATGCCGAGATGGCTCCCGATCGAACCCAACTCCAGAATATGGCCAAGAAGGGGGATGAGACCTTCAAGCAGTATGCTCAAAGATGGAGGGAGCTAGCTGCTCAAGTGCAACCTCCACTATCTGAAAAAGAGCTGGTCAGCACGTTCGTAGACACACTCCAAGATCCTTTCTATGACAAGATGATTGGCAGTGTGACTTCTAGCTTCTCTGATGTCATCATCATTGGAGAAAGGATCGAGGGTGGCATGCGTCGAGGAAAAATCATGCACAACGCCACAAGGACAGTTGGCGCCTCTACAGAAAAAAGGAGGACAGGTGAAGCTTACAATGTGGTTTCTAATCAAGGCCAATACATTCCTCAAATGGCACTGTATGGTCCAACTGGCTTCCGACCACCACCGTATACACCATACACACCTTACACACCATATCCTTACATCGCCGCTGCATACCAAACACCATACCATCCTACTTACAATTACGCGACACAAGTCCAGCCACCAACACCATACACGGCCCAAACACAAGTCATAAGCCAAAATACCAACCAAGGTCAGAAAAAGGAGAAGAAGCCTGTCCACTTTGACCCTATCCCAATCTCCTATACCGAGTTGCTACCTCGGTTGATTCAAAACTCCCTAGTCGCGCCTTATCCTTTGAAACCTCAAGAGCCACCATATCCTAATTGGTACAATCCAAATGCCAGATGTGATTACCATGCAGGATTTATTGGTCATTCTACTGAGGATTGCCTAGCGTTGAAGCGAAAGGTACAAAGCCTGATTGATGCAAAATGGCTGGATTTTGGGAGGCTTGCTCCTAATACAAAAAACAATTCGTTGCCAAATCACGAGAGCCCGTCAACCAGCTGAAAGAGACGGGAATAGCACGACAGGGCGCCTTGTACAAATTGAGGATATTCATCCAGAAATTGGCGTACTTTTCAAAATTAATCTTTTGTAAATAAATTTCAATGAATAATAAAAATTTACATTTTTTTGCATGTTTCTTGAGCACGTGCTTTACATCTTTGGCTTTACTTCTAAAAAATTTTACCCTTCCTTTTCATCACTCAAGCCCACTTCTTCTTCCTATATCAAAAAATAAATATCAATTGGTGATAATACCAGTGCTGTAATAAATAAATCTTGAACGTCGGATTAATCAAGCTCAAAGAAAAAAGCCCAATGAGGAAGCAGAATAACAACCAGGGATTCTAGATCCCCATTCAAAATGTCCTGTCAAATAAAACATCCCGCTGGAATCAAGTCTAAAGCCAGGAAAAATGTAGGGATGGAAGAAAAGATCCACTGAATTGGAAGCCTAAATGACCCAGGCAAGGTCGATATCAAAATTCAAAATTCAAAGAAAAGAAAAGGACCTGCTGGATTAAAGAAAAAATAATAATCCAGGCAAAATTAAGGTCAAAACATGAAATCCAAGAAGAAGAGAAACCCGCTGGATTAAAAGCTAAAAGAATCCAGGCAAAAGTAGGGTTAAAGTTCAAAATAATGATTGACAAAGTCATGATTAGAAAAAGGTCTTGTCGGTTTCCAACAATAATTCAGGCAAAATGAAGATCAAGCAAAAGCCCGCTAGGTCAACAATCAAGAATGACCTAGGCAAAAGTTAGGGCACAATCAAGCAAAAGTCCGCTAGGTCAACAATCAAGAACGACTTAGGCAAAAGTTAGGGCACAATCAAGCAAGAGCCCGCTAGGTCAACAATCAAGAATGACCTAGGCAAAAGTTAGGGCACAATCAAGCAAAAGCCTGCTAGGTCAACAATCAAGAACGACCTAGGCAAAAGTTAGGGCACAATCAAGCAAAGACCCGCTAGGTCAAACCCTCAAAGAGACCTAGGCAAAAGTTAGGGTACCAAAATCAAGAGCCCGCTAGGTTGAAAACCCGTAAGGGCAACCTAGGCAAAATTTAGGGCAATACAAAAGACCTGCTGGGTTGAAAACTCAAAAGAACAACCCAGGCAAAAATTAAGGTCAAAACAGGAATTCCAGGACAACATGATATCCTGCACCTCATATATTCCTAAAACTGGGGCAAAATTTTGCCATTTTCTCGAGTTCGATTAATTCGACAATCAAGATTATGAAAAGCAGCACTGGCATTTTTCACCAAAAGGTGCCATTTGGGCAATCGAACCCATATCTTTTGTCATCTTTCCCTTTCAAGCACACTACCTCAAACACCCTTTGCAAACCTTCTCTATATCTTTTCATTGATCATCCATAAACCACTTTGCACGCCTCAAAATACACATGCCAAAAGAGATGTGAAAAATGTAAAAATAAAAAGGATTAATTTTGAAAAGTTATGACAAGTCGGATGAATCCTTGACCGTTGCAACACGGTAGGATTGTTTCCCAAGGATTCATCTTCCTACCAGCCATGATGCCACAAAAAAGGGAGTGTGTCTTACTCAATGATACTGACAACTGTTAGGTCTCAAAGATCCCGGAAAGAAGATTCCAAAATTGACTAATAAACCAAGAGACAGAGCCAATCCAGCTCGCCTTAATTCTTGATACCTTTCACATCCACTATGGGGTTGTCGAGGAAGAATGTGTCAGAAAAAAAAAATTAAAAATCAAGAGAAACAAAAGCTTTTTACACCATTTCATGGTTTGCGTTCAATAGCATCTGTTTCATCAAAAAATTATTTCAAGCATTAAAATAAGAACCCTGCATCATTTCCGCATTCATTCAAGCATCACAAATACCACATTCTCTTCATTTATTCAAACAGCACATAAGCATCTTTTCATTCAAGTGTTTCATAACTCATTTTCCAAAAATTGATTAAGACCTAGGTAAAATTGCCTGAATTGATCATAATTAAAAGATTTCCAAACTGGGGCAAACGCTTGCCCACACAAAATGGGGGTCAATTTGAGTTTATCCTCAAATTCTGGATTAAGTCCAAACTGGGGCAAGCGTTTCCCAAGAAAGATTTAAATTCAAGTTCAAACTGGGGCAAACATCTGCCCGAGAAAATCCAAGTTGAGGCAATCCTCAATTCCTCAACTCCAATTGAGTTCAATAAGGCAAAGTTGCCTAGAGAAATTCAAGTCAAGCTTATTGAAACCCTTCAAACTGGGGCAAAACGTTGGCCCAAAATTCTTTCGAATCAAGACGTCTCTCAGTTATCAAGAAATTTCCAAACTAGGGCAAAATGGTTGCCCAAGTCTCTTCAAGGAAATAACCTTCAAGCGCAAGGTAGGATGCATCATTCATTCGTTGGCCTATGATTGTCAGGCCATAACATTGCATCTTTACATTCCTGCTCACTGGCCTATGTTATCAGGCCATAGCATTGCATCTTTGCATTCTTGCTCACTGGCCTATGATGTCAGGCCATAGCATTGCATCTTTGCATTCTTGCTCACTGGCCTATGTTGTCAGGCCATAGCATTACATATTTGCATTCTTGCTCACTGGCCTATGTTGTCAGGTCATAGCATTACATCTTTGCATTCTTGCTCACTGGCCTATGTTGTCAGGCCATAGCATTGCATCTTTACATTCTTGCTCACTGGCCTATATTATCAGGCCATAGCATAGCATCTTTGCATTCTTGCTCACTGGCCTATGTTGTCAGGCCATAGCATTGCATCTTTACATATTGCTTTCAGGCCTATGTTGTCAGGCCGCCATAGTTTAGATTTACTGCTTTCAGGCCTATGTTGTCAGGCCGCCATAGCTTAGATTTACTGCTTTCAGGCCTATGTTGTCAGGCCGCTGTAGCTTAGATTTACTGCTTTCAGGCCTATGTTGTCAGGCCACCTTCTAGTTTAGATTTACTGCTTTCAGGCCTATAATGTCAGGCCGCCATCAACTTTTAATTTTCTGCATCATGGCCTATGTTGTCAGGCCTCATCAAATTTTTTCTGCACATATCCTGTCAAGCAGGATTTCATTTGCATTTATCCTGTCAACAACAGGATTTCATCATTTGCATTTTCCCGGCAGCAGCGGGATCTCATTTGCATTCTCCTGTCAACAACAGGACTTCAAGCACGTTTATTTTCTGTCCACCTGTCAAGCAGGTTTGCATTTATCCTGGCAACAGCAGGATTTCATTTGCATTTTCCCGGCAGCAGCGGGATCTCATTTGCATCCTTCTGTCAACAACAGGACTTCAAGCACGTTTAATTTTCTGTCACCTGTCAAGCAGGTTTGCATTTATCTTGGCAACAGCAAGATTTCATTTGCATTTTCCCGGCAACAGCGGGACCCCGTTTGCATTCTCCTGTCAACAACAGGACTTCAAGCACGTTTATTTTCTATCCACCTGTCAAGCAGGTTTGCATTTATCCTGGTAACAGCAGGATTTCATTTGCATCTTCCCGGCAACAGCGGGACCTCATTTACATTCTCCTGTCAACAACAGGACTTCAAACATGTTTAATTTCCGTTCACCTGTCAAGCAGGTTTGCATTCATCCTGGTAATAGCAGGATTTCATTTGCATTTTTCCGTCAACAACGGGATTCCCATCAAGTTTAAATTTTTGCATCATGGCCTATAGTGTCAGGTCACCATCAAGTTTACATTTCTGCATCATGGCCTATAGTGTCAGGTCACCATCAAGTTTACATTTCTGCATCATGGCCTATGTTGTCAGGCCTCATGAAGTTTAGTTTTCTGCATCACGGCCTATAGTGTCAGGCCACCATCAAGTTTCCCTTTCTGCACATTCAAGTTTTCTTTTCTGCACTCCGGCCTATAGTGTCAGGCCACCTTGTACATATCTTACATTTTAGTTCTTGCATGTTCTCCTGCCTCAAATAGGCCCTTCTCACCTCATTTTTCTTGTACTTCAACAGTATTCATAGCCTAATCAGGTTATGCAATCAAACCGTTCATATGTAAACTCTATCGGCACATAAAGCCGGCAACACCATTTAACCGCCACCCTCCAGGCATCCATGAAGTTCACTTTAAGCTCAAGGCTTCTAGTGTTACTCTCGGACTTTCTTCAAAAAGCCTGCCTCGGACATAAAGTGTTCACGTCTTTACTCATTTCCTATCCCGATAATTTAGAGAATTAATTCTCATATTATCTGGTAGAAAAATGAGTAAAGAGGGGCAAACTGTAAACACCCATTTATGTCCGAGGCCCCCAACCATTAAAATTAACCAAGAAACCAATAAATAAATAAAAAACAGAGATAAAATTCTTTAAAAATCTAGAAATCAAAAATAATAAATAAAGAAGATAAAAACAGAAAAAGAAAGAAAAATATAATAATAAAAAATAAAAAACTGGATAAGAAAATTAAGAAAAAATTCTTTAAAAATCTAGAAAACAAAAATAAAAATAAGAAAAATGCAAAAAAAATTTAACAGAAAACAAAGTTTAAAATCTGAAAATATAAAACATAAAACAAAAAAGGATTAGAAAATCTTCAAATATTAAAGAAAAGATTCAAATTCAAAACTAATACAAAGAACTGAACAAAAAAAAAACAGACAAACAGAAAACAGAGAAATAGAAACAAACAATGGTTTTTGGGAAATAAAAATGAAATTATTTTCAAATTAGACCTAAAAAATAAATAAATAATAAAATATAACAAATAATAAAAAGAAGAAAAATCACTAAAAAATTATAATAACAGAATTGAAACAAATACAAGAAAATAAATAAATCTTTTTTAGAAAACAAACAAGAAATAAAAACCAAATATATAAAAAAATACAAAATTAGGAAAAGTGAAATTTTGAGAATTAAAATAAAGATTGCAAAATCAGAAAATTAAAAGAATAAAAAAATGTGGATTTAAAAGAAAAAAGAGGTTTAAAAAAAAATAATTAAAAAAATTTTAAAATAAATAAAAGAGAGAATTCTAAAAAATAAATCAAAAGAAAACAAATTTGAAATCTGAACAAAAGGTTAAAAATCTAAAAAGCAAAGAAAATAAATTACATAGAAAAAGAAAAAAAGTGATGGGGAGAAAAGACGAAAATAAAATTGAAATTCAATTTTATTACACAAAACAAAAAGAAAAGTTTTTTGAGAACAAAAGCCAGAGGGTGGCTTTCGGGAGTATATAAGAGAGGGCTATCAGAGGGCTAGAGGGGGATTGTTTTTTTGGGGCAAAAAGTTTAGACGCTAAAAAGGGAGAGAATTTCGTTGGCTTGGTCTCTTCTTCAGGGATTCAGTTAGAAATCTTCAAGAACCGGAAGACTTCTCCGATCGAATTCTGGAATTAGCTCAACAAGGACAAGCTTCGATCTACGTTTCTGCACTCGACGATTGGTTTCTTTGATTCTGCACGCAGGTTAGCTTTCAATTCTTGCAATGAGGATTCCCTGAGAACTCAGTAATACATGTTTAGAGCGAGAATTTCATTTTCCCTGAAGATCACGTAGGATAAATTAGGCGTAATTTCTTGATAGGAATCTTCAATTATGTTTAATAGGATACACAATTTGTATGAACATTGTATAATAGCATAAGCAGGGCCTGAATCAATGACATAATCAAGAAACTGTGGTTAATCTTAAATCAGAGGGTTGAACGAAAACGAACTCAGAGGCCTAGGAATTGGCCCTGAGAATTGACGAGGATAAGGAGACTGAAACCATTTGTTTTTGTATGATTGATGCATATGTGAATTGGAGCTACGAAATTCGATTTTGCGTAAAACAAAGATTAATAACTATCATGCCCCTTCCTAAATTACCCTTTATAAACATACAAAAAAAATATAAAAACTAATAAAAAATTAAAAAATCCAGAAAATAATAAAAAATTAAAAAATCCAGAAAATAATAAAAAATTCCAGAAAATCAGAAAATTAACAAAAAAATCCAAAAAATATTAAAAAATCCAGAAATTAATAAAAAATTCAAGATTTCCAGAAATAAATAAAAAATAATAAAAATTCCAGAAAATAAAAAATATAAAAATTCCAGAAAATAAAAAATATAAAAATTCCAGAAAATAATAAAAAATTTCAAGATTTTCAGAAATTAATAAAAAATTTCAAAATTTTCAGAAATTAATAAATTCAAAATTTCCAGAAATTAATAAAAAAATTCAAGATTTTTAGAAATTAATAAAAAATTCAAAATTTCCAGAAATTAATAAAAAATTAAAAATCTCCAGAAAATAATAAAAAATTTCAAGATTTTCAGAAATTAATCAAAAATTTCAAAATTTCCAGAAATTAATAAAAAATTCAAAATTTCCAGAAAATAATAAAAAATTCAAGATTTTTAGAAATTAATAAAAAATTCAAAATTTCCAGAAATTAATAAAAAATTCAAAATTTCCAGAAAATAATAAAAAAATTTCAAGATTTTCAGAAATTAATAAAAAATTCAAGATTTCCAGAAATAAAAAAAAATTTAAAGATTTCCAGAAATTAATAAAAAATGCAAGATTTTCAGAAATTAATAAAAATTCAAAAAATCCAGAAATTAATAAAAAAATTCAAGATTTCCAGAAATTAATAAAAATTCCAGAAATTCAAAAATTAATAAAAATTCCAGAAATTAAAAAATTTAATAAAAATTCCAGAAATAAAAAAATTAATAAAAAATTCCAGAAATAAAAAAATTAATAAAAAATTCCAGAAATTCAAAAATTAATAAAAAATTCCAGAAATCCAAAAATTAATAAGAAATTTCAGAAATTTAAAATTAATAAAAATTTCATAAAAATTCAAGAAATTAAGAAAATTAGCAAAAATTGTAAAAATTCCTAAATAAACTCATAAGATTTTCAAATAAATTCATAAAAATTTCTAATAATTACCAAATCATCCTAAATTTCCATAATTGCAAAATTACGCCAAAATTCTATTTGTAACCCCCAAAACTCAAAAAATGAAATTCTTATCTCAAATTCAAGTTTTTTTCTTTCATCCAAAGACCTACATGAATTGCAAATTATTTCTATCTCAAAAAATTAAAGAATCTTTTTTTGATATTTTGGGATTTCTAAGTCTCACGCAATGGACTCTAAATGGGGAGCTGGCGGTTTACCTGCTGTTCAACGTTTAGTAGTTCATATAGGCCCCTGTGCTGCCTTAGCCGCCTCGGGTCTTGTGCATGAGTGGACTTAGGGTCCCCTTCGAAATAAAAAACATCTTTTCCTAAATATTTTGGGATTCTAGGTCTCACGCAATGGGCTCTAAATGGGAAACTGGCGGTTTACCTGTTGTTCAGCATTTAGTAGTTCGTATAGGTCCCTGTGCTGCCTTAGCCGCCTCGGGCCTTGTGCATGAGTGAGCCAAAGACTCCTCCTAAAAATAAAGCTTCTTTTCGAATAGCAAAATCTTCAAACATTCTTTCAAAACACTCTTCGAAGGTCAAGCCTTCACACACTAGAACTACGTAAGCCTTGAGTTTCCCATTGCACCAGGGAATACGTAGGAGCAGGATCAAGTCCTGTCAGGCTATCTTCCATCAAGTAATTATTTTTCATACTAATTAAAGGGATCAAACAATTTTCAAAATCACACACTCTGTTTAAGGGTACCGTTCTTCGGAACGGGCGAGTAGGGTGCCTAACACCTTCCCTACTTGTAACCGACTCCCGAACTTAGAAGCTCATTCTCGAGTCAAGGTTTTTTCCAAATATTTTTCCCTTAAATAAAAATTTGGTGGCGGCTCCACATCATATAACTACTCATTTTTAAAATTTTAGCGAGTTCGTCGTCTCGTCGAAATTACAGTTGCGACAGATCTACCAAAAAAAAAAATTTAATTCTGAGACTTGAATTCAAATTTTGGCGCCAAAAACTCTTGTGTTCTTGAGGTTGATCTTCGTCTCTGTTTTTCATTTTTGTTGTTTTCTCTTTGTATTTCTCTCTAGTTTCTGGAATGTTATTATTTGTCTAATTTGGATCTGAAAGGAAATTTCTATCGTTTGATTACTGAAGCATGTTCGCAATTCTTTTCCTTAATTTCAAATCAATTCAAGTTTATGTTAAATCAAGTCTAATTCAAGCCCAATACTCAAAATAAATTCTCATTTTTCACTCTTTTCTTCAAATAAAATTAAATTAAAGTTTGAGTTTAATCCTCCCCCTCTCAAATTTCCAAATCAACTTCAAATACTTTTCCTCAAAATTATCAAGTCCGAGTCAAGCTCATCCTTGATCAAGTCAAGGTTCAAAAACTCAAAATTAAATTCACTTCAAAACAAATTCCTTTTTCATATCAAGTCATTCCTTTTCTTATCTTTATTATATTCAAAAATAAATTTATTTTTCAAATGTTTTGGGATCTTCGGTCTCACGCAACGGGCTCTAAACGGGGAACTGGCGGTTCACCTGTTGTTCGACGTTTAGTAGCTTGTATGGGCCCCTGTGCTGCCTTAGCCGCCTCGGACCTTGTGCATGAGTGGACTAAGGGTCCTTTTCAAAAATAAAGTTCTTTTTCAAACGTTTTGGGATCTTCGGTCTCACGCAACGGGCTCTAAACGGGGAACTGGCGGTTCACCTGTTGTTCGACGTTTAGTAGCTCGTATGGACCCTCGTGCTGCCTTAGCCGCCTCGGACCTTGTGAATGAGTGGACTAAAGGTCCTTTCAAAAATAAATTTCTTTTTTCAAATGTTTTGGGATCTTCGGTCTCACGCAACGGGCTCTAAACGGGGAACTGGCGGTTCACCTGCTGTTCGACGTTTAGTAGTTCGTATGGGGCCCCGTACTGCCTTAGCTGCCTCGAACCTTGTGCATGAGTAGACTGAAGGTTCCTCCAAAAAATGAAAATCTTTTCAAAATATCATATTCCCTTTAAACACCTCTGAAGATCAAGCCTTCACAAACCAGAACTACGTAAGCCTTGAGTTTCCCATTGCACCGGGGAATACGTAGGAGTTGGATCAAGTCCTATCAAGCTAACCTCCATCAATCTATTTATTTTCACATTAATTAAGGGATCAAACAATTTTCAAAAATCACACACTAAATTTAAGGGTACCGTTCTTCGGAACGGGCGAATGGGGTGCCTAACACCTTCCCCACTCGTAACCCACTCCTGAACCTAAATCTCTTCCTCGAGTCAGGGTTTTTTTCCAAGTATTTTCCCTTAAATAAAAATTTGGTGGCGGCTCCACAATAATCCAATAAAATTCTATTTTTGAAATTTTAGCGAGTTCGTCGTTTCGTCGGAATTACGGTTGCGACAAGAGGTTAGTGGGAAGTCAACCTAAGGAGCATGAGGAGTACCAATGAGAAAATATCTTTCATACGTGTTGCCTTTTCCAAGGGAAGACATGCTTTATGATTATTGATGGAGTTTGTTTCACTAATGTAGCAAGCACTAGGTTGGTCACCAAATTGAACCTAAAGACTACACCATATCCATGGTTGTATAAGCTCCAATGGCTTGCGATATTAGTGAATTGGTGATGAACCAATAAACAATGATTAATTTCTCCATAGAAAAGGATGAATATCAAATTCTTTGTGACATTATTCCCACGGAGGCAGGTCATATCCTTCTTGGAAAGCCTTGACAATTTGATAAGTGCGCTCAACATGATAGATTCTCTAACAAATTCTCTTTTATTCATAATTATCATAAAATAACACTTGTACCGTTATCCCCTAGAGAAGTTTGTGAGGATCAAATAAAAATGAAAAAAAAAACAAGAGGATCAAAAGTTTAGAAGGAGAGAAAAAGAGAGTAAAGCAAATAAAGCTCTTGATTTTAAGGGTAAAATTCAAAAGAAATGGAGAAAGGAAAAAGGAGAGAGAAAAATAGAGTCTATCTTCTAATAAAAGTAAGATGAAGAAAGTTTATTTAGCTAATGAGTCTTTATTCCTTCTTTTCTGTTTGGATTCTTATTTAAACTCTAACATTAACTCTTTATCTAGTAATGTTGATGCTACTTTGCAGGACTTCCATTATGTTTTTGCCAAAAGAAATGCGTCATGATTTTTCATCAATGAGGGGAATAGAACATCAAATAGATCTTTCTCTTGGTAGTTCTCTACCCAATAAACCTGCATATAGAACCAACCCTCCAGAGATAAAGGAGATTCAAAAACAAGTAGAGGAGTTATTAGAAAAAGGATAGGTTAGAGAGAGTTTAAGTTCTTGAGAAGTACCTTTAATTTTGGTACCTAAAAAGGGTAGATCACGAAGGATGTACATTGATTATAAGGTCATCAACATAATTACAATTAACGCTCAAATTGACAAGAAAATTGAACATTATACTCAAAATTTGAACATAAATTGGAAGAAATATGTGCTTAAACCTGGAGGTTGTGTTTGGGTTCACCTATGAAAGGAGCAATTTTCCTTGCAAATAAAATCAAAACTCCAACCAAGATGACATGGACCTGTCCAAGTGTTACAAAAATTAATGATAATGCCTATAAAATTGATTTGCTAGGTAAGTTTGAGATAAGTGTAATTTTTAATGTTTCTACCTTAGATCCTTTCAATGTAGGTGATAAATATTATAATTCGAGGATGAATTCACTTAAAGAATGAGAGGATTATATGAACCAAAAAGAGATAATAATAATAATAAATGAAGGAGAAAAAGAAGAAGATCTCAACAAGGGCATAAAGGTCTTATGATGAGGTCAAAAATAAAGAAATTTAAAGAAGCCTTAAATCATACATAACTATGTTTAAGGTAACCTACAATATAGAAGAAAAGATCACAAGGCTGGTCCATTGTGTTCAAAATGAAGATTTAGAAGAGGAGAACCAAGTTTAACTTATTTTATCCCAATCCTTTTTTATTTGTATTTTTGGTTAGGACTTTATGTTTACTATAGTAATTAATAACATGGCTAGAATTTATTTACTTTTATTTCACTATGTTAGTGGGTTAGACCTTAGTAACTATTAAACATTTTTAGTTATAAATACTTATGTAACTCTTCTTAAGGGGGCAGTTTTGATGATAATAAGAATTGAGATTTTTCCTCTTGAGAGAACTTGTGTGTCTCTTAGGATTCTTGGAAAGAACCATTATTTGGATCTTATCATGGGTTTCTCATACTCTTGTGGCATTTCTATACCAAGCTTATCACTCTTCTTGTTCATAGAATTGAGGGTGTGGTGTTTTCCCCTACTCCTTATCTTTTCTTTTATTCTTACAAGCATCAAAATCCTAATTTTGATTTGTTTCCATTATAACCCTTATTATTACAAGTATAAAAATCCTAATTTTGATTTGTTTCCATTATAACCCTAATTTTGATTTGTTTCCATTACAATTATATGTTTTCTTATCCAAGTGAACTAACTCAAGGAGAGATTCGTTTAATTCACACCAACCACCCTATAAATCTCAATAATTTGGTGATTCTAATATTTTGAATAAGTCAAGTGAAGAAGGAAGTAGGCACAAGAGGTCAAAAGTGTTTAAGTTTCTTTTTAACATATAGTCATAGTTTTATATTTTAATTATTTTTTCTTAGCTAATTAGTGTATTATATGTTGTAGGCATTTAAAAGGTTCCAAAATCAAACTAAATCTAATGTTGGGAAGAGTGAAATGGACATTTATTTGGAAGATAAACCTGTTGACTATGATGATAAAGAAGATTTAGATATATTAGGTTATTGGAATACCAACAAGAGATTTCCCACATATGCTATTATGGTGCGTGATGTATTGAGCATTCCAATTACTATAGTTGCTTCAGAATCCACATTTAGTATCAATGGATGTGTGCTTACTGAATTTATAGTTATACCCTTCCTGATAATGTTCAGATGCTTATATGCACCAGAAATTGGTTGCATGGTTTTGTTTTAAATTCTAATGGTAACATTTATATAATGTTTTATATTCTTATTTACTTTTAATTAATTAATTGGGATTGGTTATCAAATTATGCTTTTATTGATTGTGAGTTTTAGATGAAGATGAGTGTACATCTATTTGTCATCAAATAGAGGAGCTAAACATGCATCCAGAAGACAACATTGAAAAGTAATGAGGAATTGAAGAATGAAGACTGATATCTTCTTGGATTGTATTATAACTTAAGCAAGTAGCTGAATTATTGTACCCTGGCCTATACAACTCGTTATCATGTATTTTTTTCTAGTTTATAGAGTTAGAATACATGTAATGACTAATGAACTTAGCTTTTGAATATGCTATATTTCCATCCTACCTCTATTTTTAGAAAACTTGGAGCTTTTGCTACATGCATGTAATGAAAGGCTATGATGCTTTGAGCTCTATTAATATAGTCAAGCTAAATTTTTCCTATTATTCCTCTACATTTCTTATAGTTATTTTTTGCCTAATGTTTCAATTGATGAAGTATGCTTCACCTTTCTTATTCATCATTGGCAACTTACTATGTTTATGCAGAATAAAAGTATAAGAATATAACTTCTTTTATGAATTTTGGAGGTTCAATGTGTAAGCCATTATGAATTTAATAAAATCCAAGTGATAGTTTGTATTTGCACACATACTAATGTTTCAATTTATATTTGCATGGTATTTGATTTATGTGAGGTAAATCTTATTTTTGGGTTGATGTTTGTATTCAATTCCATTATAAGTTACCTATACTTTCAGATTGATGGTTTACTTTGATATAAATTTAGGTTCAACAGTTAAACAAGGAGATATTTGAGACTATATATTGTCATGTCTACTTCATCTAATTTTGTTGCTAAAGAAGACCCCTGTGATACATACAATTACAATCCTTTAAGTAAGGTATATAAACTTTTAAGGTTTTTTCATGTTGTGCTTTTAAAATCCTTAGCATGAGTTGCAATTATATAGGCTAGTTTTAAATGGATGCAATGGCACATGCGTACTGAACTTAAATTTCAAGTTCTTGTTTTGTTCAACCAAAAAATGAGTATAAATTCTTAATATAACATTATAACTTTCAACTAATAATCTATTTTAGTTACTTATTTGTTATATTAGCCAATGATGGATTGTATAAGGTCAGTTTTGATAAATGAATCATGATGCAAACATTTTATGGATACATGATTATTTGTGTTGTTTTACTATTTTAATGGGTTGGTAGTTGAATTATTCTTTTGATGGAAGGGTTGGCTCATGGGCTGATCCTATCCCACTTGGTCTTGTGCGCTTTTTAGCCTTATGAACTTTTAATATAGTGAACTTTTTGGCCTTATGGACTTTTTCGATCCTAACTCACAGGGCTAAGGCTAAATAAGTGAAGGCTATTCCATTTGATAATTCTAGTTCATATGAGATTACATTCTAATGTTCAAAAAGATCTTAACTGTAGTTCTTCATGGGCAAACATATATTGTATCTTATACTTATAATATTTAAAATTATTTTGAATCCATTTATATATTTTTTTATTATTAACAATTTTTAAGAAAGGACACTGTGTTTTGTTAAAATTGAACAAAAATATAATTTAAACCAGAACTAGCTTATAGGTCCACCATAATCATTTTTTTAAAGAATTTGAACAAGTTATAAGAAGAAAAACTAAAAAAAAATATATTTATATTTTAATTTGGATCAAACCTAACAATAACCATCTAGCCCAACCCATAATCCAATCCAACCCAGACCTAGCTTATCCGAACATAAACTTAATTGAAAATGGATCTAATTATATTATGGGTACAATTACCTAGTTATCCAACCATAACCAACTGCTAAATACCCTAGCTGTGATGGTGCGTTATAGCTATTGTCACTCTTTCTAAGTGTAGGTCACAACCTATGCAAGAAAGTTTGTGCATTAGCCTTCAGTCTAAAATCTAATCTTTGAGAAATGTTGTTGCATGGATTTTTTAAAAAAGTAGTGTGGTTTTTAAAAATAATTCTCGCTTTGGTGCAGGTTGAAAAGTATTTAACTACAGAGGGTATGAACAGTGTCTATGACGCATAAAGATTTGCATCATAGGTGTGACGCATAATAAAATATGCTACATAGTGGATAAGACGCATTTTATTATACATCATAAGTATAAATACGAGGTGTTTCAGAAGAGGTGGGTGAGGGTTGGGAGGATGACGTATTTATTTGTGCATCACAAGAGAGTGTGATGCATAAAGTAATGCATCACACGTGAGACACATTACTTTATGCCTCATAGGATGGTGTGATGCACAAGTAAATGTGTTACACCCCCTATGACGCATAAAGTAATGTGTCTCACAATTGACACATTACTTTATCATTACACTCTCCTATGACGCACAAATTTATATGTAATCCCTTCGAAATTTTGAATCCATGATAGTCATACGAGTTTATATACACATGTAGGGATTTCGTGGTCCCAACGATTGCCTTACATGTGTCCCTTTCCTGGAAAACTTACATAGTCTCCTCTTTATTTCTCTACTTTTGCACTTAAAAAATTATTCTTATTGTTGCTACTATGTGAACCATTTGGATATTTTACAATTTTTAAAGAAAAAGGTTAGTATATATTTAAAATTTGTAGTATTAAGTATAAATGTTAGAAATAATGCTATTCGGATAGGTTTGAAAACTATACAATAATTAATAAAAATTAAGTGATTGAATTTAATTCCATTTATTTTTTAATATTTAATTATATATTTTTTATAATTTAATTTATTTTAGTTATTATTTATATTATTTTTTAATGTGTAAATAGTTTATTAATGATATTGTTTAAAATTAATTAAGTTAGTAAAATAATGTTTACATAAAAGTTATATTTAAATTAAATTAGAAAAAGTGTCTATAAAGTATGCATAATAAAATTAATAAAAATTATATTTAAGTTAATAAAATATGCATAATAAATAATGTTGTAAAATGATTTGAAAATTAGGTTAGTAAAATGCAAAAATGTAGTTAGTTAAATTAGAAATTTTAAATTTGAAAAAAAAAACCAATAAACTATTTAAATTAAGTCAATTAAATTATATATTTTAATATCTATGATTTGATAGAAAAATATAGTTAGTGTAGATATAAAAATTTAATTAAGTAAATTTAAATATTTCATAAAATTTAAAATAATTAATTTAATAAATAAAAAAGTATATAATTGATATTAGGTGACTATGTACAAAATATATAATTAGCAAAAAATAGAAAATTGGATGAATTTAATATAAATAAAAAAATTGAAAACTGTAATTAGTTTAGAAACTAATTTAAATAATTAATCTTAAAAACATAATTGATATTAGTGTAGTTAGATCATTTCAATTAGTGAATAGAGTAAATTTTATTTAAAATAAAATTGTAATTGTTATTTTGTCTTTATTGATTAGAGTTACATAATTTATATTAGTAACTAGGTAGAAAAATTTATTTAGTTTAAATAGAAAAATTTAAATAATGTAATATTTATAATTTAAATTAAAATATTTTATAAATTTATAATAAACTTTTTTGAGTGAATAAATTAATTATAATTATTTTAGGCAACAAGCTTGAGATCATACATTACTTAAACATGGAGGTGGCTAGGTATAGGAGAATGTCATTAGAAGATGTTTCTGACCAAGTTTGACAACACACAGAAAGGATCATGTTGCTCAAGAAGATTAAGGATTACCTTGTTGAGTCTAGGTTTAATACACTTAAGCCAACTCAACAGGCTCCTTGGACTAAAACTTCAGCTCATATCCCATAGACACACGTCAAGCAGTAGGGATTTCAGTGTCAGAGACATCTGGTTGTTCATGAGGCAGCAGATATACAAGAGTTTCTTCAAAGATAGGAGGGGTAATATTTTGTCCCTATACAAAAGGCTCTCCCATCATCATGATCAGTGTATTCATTCTCATTACAACAATATCGTGATGGTGCAGGTGAGTTGTTTGTGGCTTTAAATTGTGTTTAGTTTTATGCAATTAATACTTAACAACCTAATGATTTTTGTTTAAATTGTATTCTTTCTTACATTAATGAAATTTATACAAATGGTTCTTCATTTACCATACTTGATAAATAACAAGCATTAAATGTAGGACAATCAATTAATATAATATAATATATAAAAACATTCACAAAAATACATATATTGTCCAAACCACATACCTAATATGCATTAGTAAATGAAATCAGAGCTAATTTTTTGTGATCTTAGAAAAGAGAAGCAATGGTGCAATTGTGTTAACCCCTTCCTCCCCCTCCCCCCACCCCCCATTTTTCACACATCATTCATTGGATATTTTTTATATGGATGCTCTTATTCGACATGGACAACTACTTCCATAATTAGGACAATGAACAGAAAGAAATATCCACTTTAATTCAACAACAAATGTTTGGTATATCTTCATAGAATAATGTTCCAATGCTAACTACACTTGTTCTTTTCTCTTGAATTGTAAACCCACATATAACACGTCACCAATCATCCAATTCCCAGGTCCGATAATTGTAGAAAATTTCATGTTTCCACCCCGAATGTTCCTAATTGATATTGTTATAATGAGAACTGCTACTCCAAAAGGCCAGCTCTTTTTTCAGTATAAACAATTTTGTTAAACCTTGTTTATATTCATATATAAGAAAATGAATTTGTTTCACAATATTTACTGTAACATGTTGTCGCAACCGTAATTCCGACGAAACGACGAACTCGTTAAAATTTGAAAAAATGAATAATTGATGATGTGGAGCCGCCACCAAATTTTTATTTAAGGGAAAAAGATTTCGAAAAAACCTTGACTTAAGGATGAGATTTAGGTTCGGAAGTCGGTTACGAATGGGGAAGGTGTTAGGCACCCCATTCGCCCGTTCCGAAGAACGGTACCCTTAAATTGAGTGTGTGATTATTTGAAAATGGTTTGATCCCTTTAATTAGAGTGAAAATAAATACTTGATGGAGGTTAGCCTGACAGGACTTGATCCTGCTCCTACGTATTCCCCGGTGCAATGGAAAACTCAAGGCTTACGTAGTTCTGGGTTCGTGAAGGCTTGACCTTCGAAGAGTGTTTTAAAGGAATGTTTGACGATGTTACTATTTAGAAAGGTTTTTTTATTTTTGGGAGGGATATTTGGTCCACTCATGCACAAGGCCCGAGGCGGCTAAGGCAGCATGGGGACCCATATGAACTACTAAATGTTGAACAGCAGGTAAACGGTCAGTTCCCCATTTAGAGCCCGTTATGTGAGACTTAGAATCCCAAAATATTTGTAAAAAAGAGGTTTTTAAAGTTTTGAAGAGGATCTCAAGTCCACTCATGCACAAGGCCTGAGGCGGCTAAGGCAGCACAGGTGCCTATACGAACTACTAAATGTTGAACAGCAAGTAAACCGCCAGTTCCCCGTTTAGAGTCCATTGCGTGAGACTTAAAAATCCCAAAATATTAGAAAAGAGATTTTTAAATTTTTGAAAAGATACGATTTGCAAATGATATTGACGCTTGAATAAGAGGAAACTTGAATTTGAGATAAGAATTTCATTTTTGAGTTTTGGGGTTTCAAATAGAATTTTGGCGTCATTTTGCAATTATGGAAATTTAGGATGATTATTAGAAATTTTTATGAATTTATTTGAAAATCTTTTTGAGTTTACTTAAGAATTTTAGAATTTTTGCTAATTTTCTTAATTTCTTCAATTTTTATGAATTTTTTATTAATTTCTTAATTTCTGGAATTTTTATTAATGAATTTCTTGATTTCTTTATTTTTTATTAATTTTCTTAATTGCTGTAATTTTTATTAATTTTTGAATTTCTGGAATTTTTTATTAATTTTTGAATTTCTGGAATTTTTATTATTTTCTGGAATTTTTGAATTTTTTATTATTTTCTGGATTTTTTGAATTTTTTATTATTTTCTTAATTTCTAGAAATTTTGAAATTTTTTATTATTTTCTTAATTTCTGAATTTTTATTATTTTCTTAATTTCTGAATTTTTTATTAATTTCTGGAATTTTTGAATTTTTTATTATTTTCTTAATTTCTGGAATTTTTTATTAATTTTTATTAATTTTTAGGGGTAAAATGGTAATTTACAGGACTTGAGGGGTAGTTTTGGAATTCTTGGAATGTTAAGGGCAGTTTAGTAATTTTCCATGTGGGGGTCTGGACCAATCGTGTCTCTTTTCCATAACAGCTATTGAGATAAAAAAAACTGGACGGGGTTCGAACCCATGCTACGGCAGAGCTAAGTGCAACGCTCCACCCACTAAGCCAAGCTCCCAGCTTGGTCTTATTATTCATGTCTATTAACATAATGCAACTGAAGGCCCATGGGAATGAATAATATGCTCAAGATAAACCGGATGGCTTTACGACTATAGAAGGAATTCGAAGGAGAACTTATTGCAGGGTTCGAATACCAGACCCTGGGATTGGCATACAGGAAACTAACCACTAGACTATGTCTCTGACTAAAATTTATTACTTAATATCTTGGTAAAAATAGAGGAAGGGAGCCTGGTTTGGAGATGCCCCATTGAGATGGACGCAGAATTAAGAAAGTGAGAGTTGTTCAATCTGAATATGTCTAATGGATAGCTGGCTTGATTGCTTGAACCTGGAGAAGTGGGTAGCTGAATTCATCCCTCAGAATTGGAAGCACATGAATGGTTTAAAAGAAAAAGGGCATACGGGATTCGAATCCGTGACTTAAGATTGGTGGGTGGAGGTCTAACCACCAAGCCACGCTTTTGTTTTAGTCACCTGCTTAACAATATCCATCTTGAAGCAATTCAGGGGAGGTTAACTAGCGAAAATCATGTGAATTCAATTACATGCTTTTCCAGGCATTATTTTAAAAGACCCCATGCATACCTTCTTGAGTGCCAGGCACTTCGAGATACGACTCTGTGTGGGATCCAACTTTGTAATGGTGACTTGAACCCATGTTCATGGCTTATGCCAATGCCCCTAACTCTAGCCTAAGTTGGTAATGCGGGGTGATGAAAATTGGACTTACAAATCGCCTGTGTTTCATACGAATATAATGAGCCCCATGTGATACTTCAGACATAATGAGGCAACCACATAGAATCCTCCCTAACTGCTTCTAGTCAAAACGGGTCCCTTACATCAACAGCCCTAGTTTGCATGGTCATGAACGAATGCATTGTCGTGGGCTCACCCGGGGCTGTCGCAACCGTAATTCCGACGAGACGACGAACTCGCTAAAATTTTAAAATAGATTTGTTTTGATGTGTGGAGTCGCCACCAAATTTTATTTAAGGGAAAAGTTTGGAAAAACCTTTACTAAGAAACGAGACTCGAAGTTCGGGAGTCGGTTACAAGTGGGGAAGGTGTTAGGCACCCCACTCGCCCGTTCCAAAGAACGGCACCCTTAACTGAGTGTGTGATCTTGAAAACTGTTTGGATCCCTTTAATGTGAAAAATAATTTGATGGAGGTTAGCCTGACAGGACTTGATCCTGCTCCTACGTATTCCCCGGTGCAATGGGAAACTCAAGGCTTACGTAGTTCTGGTTTATGAAGGCTTGACCTTCAAAAGTGCTTGAGAAAAGATTATTTGGTTTGTGAAGGCTTGACCTTCGAAAATGCTTGAGAAAAGATTATTTTAAAGATCTTGTTTTGAGAAAGTTTTATCTTTGGGAGGGATTTTTGGCCCACTCATGCACAAGGCCCGAGGCGGCTAAGGCAGCACGGGACCTATATGAACTATTAAATGTTGAACAGCACGTAAACCGCCAGTTCCCCATTTAGAGCCCATCGCGTGAGACCTACAATCCCAAAATATTAAAAAATATTTTTAAATCTTGAAGAAGACCTCAAGTCCACTCATGCACAAGGTCCGAGGCGGCTAAGGCAGCACAGGGACCTATATGAACTACTAAATGTTGAGCAGCAGGTAGACCGCCAGCTCCCCATTTAAAGTCCATTGCGTGAGACTTAAAGATCCCAAAATATTTAGAAAAAGATTTTTAAATTTCTGAAAGAGGGATAATTTGCCATTGACGTTGATCCTTGAATAAAAGAAAGCTCAAATTAAGTGGAAAGAATTTCATCTTAGATTTTTGAGGCAATTGGGGTTTAATGTAATTATTTTGGCGTAATTTTGCAATTATGGAAATTTAAGATGATTTGGTAATTTAGAAATTTTTATGAATTTATTTGAAAATCTTATGAGTTTATTTAGGAATTTTAGGATTTTTGCTAATTTCTTGAATTTTTATGAATTTTTTATGAATTTCTTAATTTCTTGAATTTTTTATTAATGTTGAATTTCTGGAATTTTTTATTAATTTTTGAATTTCTGGAATTTTTTATTAATTTTTGAATTTCTGAAAATTTTTATTAATTTTTGGATTTTTAGAATTTTTTATTAACTTTTGGATTTTTAGAATTTTTTTATTAATTTTCTGGATCTTTTGAATTTTTTATTAATTTTTGGATTTTTTGAATTTTTTTATTAATTTTTGAATTTCTGAAAATTTTTATTAATTTTTGGATTTTTAGAATTTTTTATTAATTTTTGGATTTTTAGAATTTTTTTTATTAATTTTCTGGATCTTTTGAATTTTTTATAATTTTCATAATTTTTTGGATTTTTAGAAGTTTTTTATTAATTTTCTGGACTTTTTATAAAATTTTTATGAATTTTCATTTCTGGAATTCTTTTATTAATTTTTGATGTAATTTCTGGAGCCTGGGGCAGATTTGGTATTAAGGGAAAAGCTAAGGGCAGCATGGTAATTTCAAAGGCAGGGTCATATTGGGAATTCTGGAATTCCTAAAGGGCAGTATGGTAATTACTTAAACTAATTTGTAAGCAAGAAAATGGAAATTTAGGGTTCAAACCCAGTGCAAGAATTTCACAGGCCAAATTGAGCAATGTATTAACCAGTTGAATAGTAGTGACATGATGATGCAAATTAAAATGTGAAAAACGCGTTTTGTGGGTGTCGAAGAGCAGACTTGAGGGACACAACAGGGGTGCTTCTACCACCAGGCTAGCTTCCTAACTGAGTACAAACTTGCCTCTCTGCATTTATAAGTAGACCCAACACCTAAGGCTCATTTTATGGAAAAATGATGATAGGATTCGAACCCATGTCACTCGAATAGGGGCATTCATTAAAGTGTAAATTCTGCCTACTTTACGTTTGAAGAGTCATACGCAAGATTGGTGCCTCTTGATGCAGGGAGTATGCATGTATACTGGACTCTCAAGGAGGAATTGCATGGCCTCAGCAAGGCCTGGAAGCAATGGCAGTACACCTACGACTCTTGGTTTGACAGCGAGCACACTAAATTTTACTCTTGAAGATTTCACACCCTTATACCTCAGGGAAGGGGTTTACTTTAAACTCAAAGGAGCACTAGAGATACCAGGCTGTGTAACAGAATTGGGCCCCAAAACTAATGGTTTGCCAATATGAATTTCGCCAGCTCTGACTGGCTTCACCTTTCATGAATGACACATTCACTGAGTTCAGTGTACTGGTCTTGTTTCAGTGGGCAGAAGTGCTTGCCTCAATGAGAACCAATTGGTCATGGGCTAAGGGATTACTCAACAACATCTTATTAGACATTTGGGTGGACATATGATGCGGATTAATTTAATTAAAACAAGATTTAGCATGAAAGAGTGGGCTGGTTCTCTTAGTATTCACATTCGTTTTGTAGTGGACTACTTCATCAGGATGTTATTCCTACGAGCAGCAGTGACACAGGCAGTGCATGGCTTCTAGCAAACCTCACTTGAGCGCATCATCTCACATAGATGACTCTGTTAGCTCATTCTCAACTCATTTAGCTAACTGGTTGCATATAAGTTTGACAGCAGCAACTATGTTGGTGAGGACTGATTTAACCTCAGTGTACTGGTGTGTCTTGAGACCACAATCCGGGTTGACCGAGAGGATGTTTCTTCCAAGAACTGCAAACATCTTGTTGATTCTGTCAACAATTTCTTCGGTTGGTGGAATCCTTGGTGAGTGAGTGAATATCATGAACGCCATGACCAAAGCCTGCACCATGTTTTACTCCCTCACAGAAGGCGGAAGATAACTTCTCATCTGATCTGGAATTTTCAGTGGTGATCACATCAGCATCCATGTATATGATTGAGTGAATGATGTCATTGAACATGTGCTGGGTCTTTTTGGAGGGGTCGTTTGCAATACATGGGATGGCTTGTGTTATAGGGAGACTCATAACAATCATCACTGAAAAATGCTGATCCTGGACCTAAATTGAATCAGGATTCATGCTGCCTATCATTCACCCGTAGATTCCAAGCCATAGTTCAGACGTGGTTCTCAGCTAGTTAGCCACATCACAACAATTATGCAGGTCACAGTCCCCTGCTTAAGACAGAACCTTGCCCTTGACTTGAACCATTCTGTCACCTTTGCCAAAGAACTCATGAGGAATCTATTTCAGTTTTACTTGGGAAACATGTTATGTCGAATAGGTTTCCTTAGGCGGAGACTCTGATCACAAGATAATAGATTTGAGTCCCAATTCGCCATATGATGCATGTTCAGGGGTGAAAACATGGATGCAAACATTAGCAGCTGGTAACAAATTGGAGCTCCTACTCAATTCTACCAATTAATCAGGCTACGTATTTTCCTATCAACTCTAAGGTCGTTTTACAGTTTCTTTGTTAAGCAAGAATTCCTCTCAATAGGTGCAGGAATTGAATTTTATGGAGGTGATCATCAGACCTGGATCAGGCCAGGGAATGCCCTCACAATAGGTTATCCGCAATTACATCTTGCTATATTTAATCATTAAACCTCAATTGATTCGTATGTAAACTAGTTTCTTTCCAAGATTTGATGCAGAAAATAACGAGAAATCTCCATGTGACTTTCACAGATTTAGATCAAATTTTAAGAAAGCGAAATTGAAGTTCAACTATCTGCAGTCATTATTATTCCAGAGAGAAGGTTCATTCTTTTTTATATTCATTCTAATCTTAACAGTTTACATGTTCAAGCGACTGTGAGTACAAAGAACCTGGAAACTGCCAAGTTTGACCAGAGCCTATGGAGAAAGAAGCAGCGCTTTGAACACCTGAAAGTTCAGCGGATGTCACTGATGCAGAGCGAAAGAGTGATCCAAGCTTCAAGAAAACTTCCTTGTCCTGAGAGGAGATTTTCCCCCTCCAAGAGTTCTCTCCTCCTAGTGTAGAGGAAAAATGAAAAAAAATCCCTTCCAAAGCTTCTTTTCCTCTAATTTATAGCAAACCTTTCAAGCTTTCCCCGCTCTTTTCAATTTCGTTTTATTCTTCGAATTTTTCTTCTTCTTTTTTCTCCCTTTTTTTCTAGTTTTCAAAATCTGTTTTCGTTTCATTATTTTTTGAATTTCCCATTTTCTTATTACTATATATATATATATATATATATATATATATATATATATATTTATATATCTTTTTTTTGTTTTTAATGGTTTGTTTTTTCTGTTTTTGCTTAATTCTGTTTTTTTTTTCAGATTTTAATCTTTGTTTTTCTGATTTTTGTTTATTTTTATTTTTTACTTTATTTTCTTTTTTCAGATTTTTAAAAATTCTATTTTTATTTTTAGTTTCTCCTTTTTATATTAATCACCTTGAACTGGGTCTCGGACATAATTGGGTGTTTATAGGGGCAATGAGATAGGTTCTAGTTAAGTCCTTTGTTACATGCTCACCTTCCTCTCATGTAGCTAGTTAGGCGTTAGCAGTAAGAAGCACGTTCACGCTTAACCACCCTATTCAAGACTGAGCATCCCAATTGCATTTTTGAAGAAATTAGCATCAATGACTCTGTAAGCATTTACAACGTCATCATGGTCAGGACGACCCCAAATAGACATTACATTCAATTGATGAAGAAGTTTTGCCACTGAGAGTGTAAGTGCACCAGATGTTACAAAGCATCACGAAGACCACATATTCACAAACGCTTATCTGATTCTAGCCGAACTGTATCAATAAGGAATAGTGTCCAGTAATTCTAGCTTAGAGGGTACGGCTTATAGACCTTCCAGACTTTCAACCAATGATACACATTCCTAAATTCAGCCCTAGTTCTGTGACCGGTTTCTAGATAACGATCGATTTTCCCAGCGTGGAGAGCAATAAAGATCAAGATTGAATATTTAACAAAAATCCTGTTTTGACCCTCCATCACTTACCTTAATGGACCGATTTTAACACAAATCTTGCTACGAGTTTTTGATGGCATCATTAACACGAGGTTCTTGATTCAGGTATATACCAAATCGAATGCAAAATTCTTGATTCCAAGAAGAAAGAGAGCTTGACTAACCTGTTGTAGACCCAATTAATTTGTTCTCTTCTTCCTGCTCGTAGCAAAAGCACCCCTCTGGACCATTGGAGTAAAGTTTCTTCCACCAGAGAGCCCCCCACTGGGAACGGTTTCTTCGCCTTTATCCTTCGAAAATGTTGAATTTTTTCCACCCTTCACATCCCATGCATGCATGTGAAGTCTCTCCCTTTTTACTTTTCCTCTTTTTTTATCTCTTCAATCGTGCTACCCTCTTTCTCTGCCCAGCCAAAAAGCCAGCCGAAGCCCACAAACTCCTTCTCTCTCCCTTTATATCTTTCTTTTTTATTTTGAAATCTTATTTTGTCTTTTTCCGCTTTTCGATTTTAGTTTTCTTATTTTTTATTTTATTTCACTCCAAATCCGTTTTGTTTAATTTTCTTGTTTTTCATTTCCTATTTTCGTTTTTATATTTTTTTTGAACAATGTTTTCTACTTTTTATAAATTCATTATTATATTTTTATTCAATTTTGGTTTTTTATTTTTGTCTTATTTTTTCTCTTAATTTTTTAATTTCTATTTTTTATTATTCTATTATTATTATTTTTTATTTTCAACCTTTTCTTTATTTATTTTGTTTTAATTTTTTATTTTTCTTTTATCTTTATTTAAATTTTTTAGTTTTTTGTGATTTTGTTTTCTTTATTTTTTATTTTCTTTAATTTTTCCAGATTTTCCATTTTTATTAATTCTGTTTTTATGTTTTATTTAGATTTTCTGTTTTTGTAATATGTATTTTTTTTTATTTGTTTATTCTTTTCAGTATTTTTCAAAAATGCTTTTCATTTATTTTGTTCACTTATCTTGTAGTTTTTACTTGCTTTGTTTCTATTTATCTGTTTTTCTACTTTCTGTTTTTTTTATTGTTTGTATTTAATTTAGTGTAGGTTTCTTGATTAATTTTTTAGACATTAGGAGCCTCGAACATAATTGGATGTTTACACATGTTTACTTGATTGGCTTCTTAGTTCACCTTATGTTCCATGTGATGTAGACAAACCATTAAATGAACTTCCACCTCCACCCATACAATTTATTGACAATCATCATCATCATTGTCACCTAAATTTTTCATCGCAAATCATTCTCATTTAATCATGATTTTCTTCATCAATAAATTTATTTATTGGGGATAAATAAGGATCTTCACCATCATCATTAAACAAATTTATACCACTTACAAAATTTCATGATAAATCTTGTAACATAAATAAATCAACTAATAAATTAAATAAAATTGTGTTTAGCATCATATACTTACCACTTAAAATAGTTCCACTATCTTCAATGATGGTTGTTGTTGTTACACTACTAACTATATCAATTTCAATATACACTTCAAGTATGCGCATCTTGTTGTACAAATATATTAATTATGCATTTAACATCTTTATTATCGCTAATTTGCAACTATCTATATTCTACTTTTTTAAAGGACATCAAAAATCTTCCTATTAAATTAGAAATTATTTGGCTAGGTGACAATTTTAATTTTTTAATTTTTTTTCTTTCAGTTCATTTAAACTTACAAATTTAAATTGGTTTTTTTTCCTTCAAATATTAAACCTTCTTCACCTTCAAATATTTTAACATTATAAAATATAATAAAACTATTGTATCCATAATTAATAATAATAATTAAAAATTATTAAATTATAATTAACAATAAAAACTTTAAAAACTATTAAATACTACTATTTTTTAAATCCATTTCATAGCTCTTAAAAATGAAAAAAAAAAACATACACAAAACAAAAGTCAATGCTAAAATAATTATCACATCAAAAATTCATACATTTTTCTTCCCACAATATCCTAACGAAGTTACCTATTTAAACATAATTATTACTCATTTTATAATACGTTATATATACTTTTTAATTAAAATAAGTAAATAGACATATAAATTTATGTGTTACATTTATAATGCATAACTTTATGCATTACAAGTGTGTGACGCATAATTAAATGCGCTACACCCACCTATAATGCATTAAATTATATGCCACACATGTGATGCATAACTATATACGTCACAGGTATGTGTAGCGTATTTAATCATGGTTGCATGTGTGTGACTATGATGCATAATAAAATATGTCTTATCCACTATATATAACACATGTTATTATACGTCAAACCTGAGATGAAAATCCTTATGTATCATAATGTTCATACCCTTGTAGGTGAATACTTTTTAATCTACATCAAAGTGAAAATTATGTTTAATTCATGCAACACTTTTATAAAAAAAAAAAAATGGATGCAAGCACTTTTCAATTGATAAAATTTTGATTTAAGTTTAATAATTTTTCTTGTTATAATATAATTTAAAAATATAATACTATAATTTTATAGATAATTTTAAAATATAATATATAATTTTACATATATTAGATAACTACAAAATATAATAATATAATTTTAAAATTTGACATATAGTAGATATAATATAATTATATTAAAAAAATTATATAATTTAATATATTTTAATATTATAATTTTAATGAATAGAAAGTTGGCATATTTGCCCTCATGAATGAACCCAAAAGTCAAGCAGCAAGTGCAAAAGCTAAACGGAAACGAAATGCAATTGGGATTGTATATATGATGTTTCACGGCTAAACCATTTTCTAGCTATAATATGTATACAAAAGAACAGAAGCAAGGTAACAAAACATATGTGGACAAAGGAATGGAGAAAATTGAGACAAGAATCGAGTGCAGACTGACACAGTACACAAACACAGGTGCATGCATGATAACATCAACATAGACGACTCCTCTTTCTCAACCTCATCATCATCCTTTGTGCTAACGCATAAAGATTGCGCATTGTTCATAACCAATGTGGGACGTTCTATCGATGATACCGCCGCGTTGTGCTAACACCTGTGCCAAATTGGTGCACAAAGCATTGATTGTAGTCGTTTGTTTGGCCTCTTCCAATGCCGACTTAAATTTCCCAATCATCTCTATCTCCTCTTCCTTTGCCGTCAGCTTCTTCAACACCTCGCTCCGATTGTTTCAATAATCCTTCTAACTGTTTCTTTCAATTTGATTCTAACACTAACAGTGAAGTATAGTGTTGAGGAACCACAGGCCAAAACCGAAAATTTTATAATAGTTAGATTTGGAATGTATCGGAATATGACACTGGAATATAGGACTCCTGCCACACACAATAAGAGAGAGTCAGTCAAGAGTAACTCGTGATCGTGACGCCTTGTAAATATATGATTTAATTATTGTTCTGATTGCAATTCAGAAATTAGTTTTAAAATAATATTTTTTAAATAAATTATTTTTTGAAATAAATCATTTCAATTGAAAAAAAAACCACATCTTTCTAGTTTAATTTTATTTGCTCATTTTGAGCTTTGCAACAATGTATCTTTGTGGTGGTTTGGGCTTTTTGCTTATTGATGGATCCACTGAGTATGGGTCAGGACTTTAGTTTCCTCTTGCGTTAGGCCTTTGGTCTTGGACTGTTTCAAAGCATTATTATGTTGAAAAAAAAATTGAGTGAAAATAAAAATTATTAAACTCTTTAAATAAATTATTAGTAATAAAAATTATAAATGATAACATATAAAATATAAATTGTCAAAAAATAATATTAGAAAAAAAAATTAAAAATTTAATATTGTAGAAAGATAAATTATAGCATATGTGTATTTAGATTAAGCATAATTCTTTTTATCTTTTTCAAAACTAAGCATTATTCTCATTAGGGATGAAAGTGAAAAAGGTCGTCCGACAATGGCCTCACTAGGGATGGAAGTGAACAAGGTCGTCTGGCAATGCCTACAGTTCAGCTTGTCTAAAGCCTAACTTGGCTTGACTCGTTTAATAAATAGATAGGCTCATGCTTGTTAAAAAACTTTTTTAGATAAACAAGTCAGGTCTAATCTTATAAAAAAGTCTATTTAATCCATCCAGGAGCCTATTTATATTTATATATATTATATATTTATATTTATTTTAATATATTATATTTGTATAATATTTATTTTATATTTTATTTACATAATGTTAATATATATATATATATATTTTAGGTCTATTCAATGACATTTTTATCTTGTAAGTTTTAAGTTTGCAAGTTATTTTAATCAATTATTTATATAGGTTTTAAGTCTATTTATTAATTTTTTTTTTGTTATGTAAGCTTTTAAACAGGCTTGCAGGTCTCGTAAGCTTTAAATCAGGTCAGGCATTGACCGAAAAAAAAGTCTTTAACAAGTAACAGGCTCAGACTCGGACCTCAAAATTTTTAAATAGATTAGACTTGAACACTCCAAACTTAACTCGTCTCGACCTACTTCTATCCCTAATTCTAACACACTCTAGGTAAGTCTAATTCTTCTACATTTTTCGTATAAATTATATTATCTATTGATTTATATATTTTATCTAACAGTTGGTCGATTTAAAAAATAATAAAATATATTTCACAATTTTCATATAATATAAATAGATATAAATTGCTATTTATATATAAAAAAAAATTTCTCCTTAATAAACTTTCAATCATCATCTTTTTCACAAATTGAAATTTTCTCACCAAGTTGAATAGTCATGATTATAAATTCACGGTTTATATTTTTTTTTTATATTAATTTTTTAACTCCTTTTTTATTTTACAAAAGTTGTTAGTTTTAATTCTTACCGTCAAAAAGTTCTAATCAAAATAATAATATTATTTAAATAAAAATATAGTTTTAAAAGTAAAAATATAATTTTTTTATACAGTAAAAATATAGTTTAATTTTTAAAAATTGTATCTATTAAGATGTTGTATATTAACTAGAAATATAATTAAAATATTTTTTAAAATTAGTTTTTAAATTGAATTAAATCTAAATTTTTTAATATAATATTAAAATTTATTCAAATTTTAATAATGTAATATACATAAATATTCAATCTTATAAATTTCAACCTCAAATATACAATATTGGATGTGAGAAGAGTTTGTTAATATATTTTACATTAGTTAAAAATATGACAAGATTTTTATTTGAACTTTTTCCTCATAAAAATTATGAGCAAAAGATATAAAAGAAACATAAATAAATATATATTTAAAGTTCAAATTATATGCATTAATGTTTTCAAATTAAAAATATCAAAAATTTTAACAGCAGAGTAACAACTTTTATAAAATAAAAAAGGTTAAATATATTTTTAGTTTTTCTAAAAGATTTAAATTTTGATTTTGATTTTTCAATTTTAAAATTTTTGGTTTAAATTTTTTATTTTTTAAAATATCATGATTATAGTCTTTGATATTAATTTAAGTTACATTAAATTAAATTAAATTAATTATTATTAAAAAAATTTAAATTATTTTATAAAATATCTTTATTATAATCCTCCAATCATTATTCATCTATTTTAATTTAAAATTATTTAAATTAATGTAGAGATTATAATCAAATATTTAAAAAAATAAAAATTTAAACCAAAAATTTTAAAATTAAAAGATCAAAATCAAAATTTGAATATTTTTAAAAGATTAAAAATATATTTAGCTCAATAAAAAATATGATACAAGATAAAATAAAAATTGAGTATATAAAGAAAAAAAAAGTAAAAACTTATTAAATCACCTTCTTTTTCTTATCAACAAATCATTTTCCATACTTGTAGACAACTTTTTCCTTGGGCACAAGTGACGGGCCTCTCTGTTCTTTGAACTTGTGCTTCTGTTCAATCTCAATAACAAGCTGTCCAAAAGAGATACCCGAACCAAATTGGATGTTTTGGACCTTGTTGTTTTTGTTGTCGTTACACTTAAGATTAAAGATAAATACATTCCAAAACTGCACAAGTAATTGGTACATGGAAGTGGCTTCAGAAGCACTACACCAAATTTAACGGAATAAAATGGTTTTGCCTTTTATATCCTCTCAAAATGAATGGCTGCATCCCTCCTGAATTTTGGATGAAAAAGGGGAGAAAAAGAAGGAACTAATGCTCACAAGGGCCCACTGCTTTTCTGCTAATAGTTGGACATCATAAGCAAGGGCTTCAAATAAGCCAAGTATTTGAAAGCTAGCATGGGTTGTTCACTCTCACCAGAATTACCGCCTAAAGAAGTGTCGGTTTTGTTTTCTTTATCTTTATTTTCTCCATAAACTATTTTTGTCAAGACATTATTCGTTCGGCTTTTCTTTTTGATAGACCCAATTTGATAAAACAAATTGGTCACTGGAAGATGCTTCTCCCACTGTATGTGTCTGATATGAAGGAAGCCAGCAGAAAGAAATAGCAATTCATGGCAGCATTATTTGACCAAAGTTGAGAAGTATCAAAAATTGTTAGCTGGCTTGGTTTCCATCCGGAATTGGTTGTCTTAGGCACCTTAAAAAGGTTCATACACGGAGGAGCGTTGGTTTAAAGTCTCAATGACCCAAACACCTCAATTTCTCATAATCATGAGACGTGTAATATACATGGCCCAACACATGTAAGAATCTAGCATTGCATAAATATATGGACCACCCGGAGGAGCATTTTTATGTTTACCACTGGTGAATACTAATCGAATCCGTTTTGAATATATAGCATTGCACAAATAGATGAAAGGATCTATAAATGATAAAAGTGAAGTTGGAGGGGGAATGTGGACCAATAAACACCGAAATTGAATTGAAGGCATATCTTTAAATTGAATTGATGGGATTGAATACCCAGATTTATAGACTTCCAATCATATCCAATATTGCAATAAAAACAAAAAGGGGGAAAGAGGACATCTTTTTTGCTTTTTTATTTTATTTTTTTGACCCAAAATCAAAATCAATGACAAATTTTTTAGACTTTTTTAAATTCAAAAACCTAATCACAATCAAAATCAATGGCCTTATTTGTAAAATCTCCGTAAGACTCCAAACGACCAAAAGCCGGTTTCTCCATCTCTTTTCTCTTCATACTTGATTTTACTCTTCAACAGCAAGGGGCACAGACTCAGCCTGAGGTCACAAAAATGACATTTATTAGTTCACATTTCAAGGAGGGGGTAGAAAATTGGCCAAATTTTAGGCATAGTAATTTATGTGTGTAGAATTATTGATTTGTTACTGAATTGAATCAAAGAATAACACCAAAGTCAATTACAATTCTGCACATAAGCTTTGATCCAAAAATTCCCTTTTGTTCTATAGCACTATTAGTTCTGATAACAAAGACTATACATTTCTTGGAGGAAGAGAGTCTATTGCAGTATCTTAAAATACCAAATTTTAACTCGAAATAATTTTACAGTGTAATGAGAGAAAATACATACCAACATGCGGTACTTGAGGGCATAGAACATCTCGAGGTAGCGTTTGCTCTCACGGCGATCAAGGTTGGTCACGTGCTTCCAGAAGCCATACACACCAGTGAGAGTCAAAAGCCTATCAGAGTAAATTTGCCATGTGTACCTGGGGAGCAAAGAAAAATAGAGACCTTAATCTCAACATACAATCAAAACTCAAACTAACATGGTTTATGCAAAACACCTTCAGTAAACAGCCTATGCCTTGTTCATTTACTTTACCGATAGAAATCCGTTCTTGTATTTTTAAATAAAAAAACATATGTTACAATAAAAATGTATAATTTAGATTAACTTATATACATATCTGAATCATAATTAACAATTTAAATTTAATTCTACTCAATTTTAATTAAAGGGGCATTCAGTGTGATGATGGGTCAGTGAAATTTTTAGGAAACAAAGTGAGTATTGATTAGTGCAAAGTGCTTACTTCTCATGAATACGCTTGAGGCCTCCCTGGGAGATTTTGTCCCAGTGAGATGGGTCTGCCTTGCTCTTCTCAAAGAAATCAACGAGGATCTCAGCAGCACGGTCACCATGGTAGGGGTCAATGTTGTAGCCAGATTTTCCATGTACAATGATCTCAGCAGGACCACCATTGCAAGTGGCAAATGTGGGCAATCCACAAGTCATGGCCTCAACAACAGTCAAACCAAAAGCTTCATAAATTGCAGGCTGCACAAAAGCACCCTTTGTATCACAAATGATACGGTAGAGCTCTCCATTCCTCACTCTGTTCATCTGAGAAGAAATCCATCTGAATTGGCCATTCAATTTGTAGGTCTCAATGAGGCCATACATCTTCTTCATCTCGGCTTTCTCTTCCAAGTCCTTAGACTCCTTCCTCCTGTCTCCGGCCACAACCACAAGGTTTACCAACTCACGCAGCCGCTCGTTCTTCCCGTACCACTCAACAAGCCCAGTGATGTTCTTCACACGATCCAGCCTTGCCATGGTGAAGATGATTGGCTTGTTGCGGTCCTTCAATACACATCTGTTACAATGCCATTATGTTAAACAAACAGCAATGCTATTTGGTAATAATGATTTTTCATTAGAAAGTATTATAATGCAATGACTTTCTAAGCAATGCTATTTCCATTGTATGTCCAGTTGTCAAATATTTGTATAGGAAATGGTGAAAACAACTATTAGCGGGCAAGGGCTTTGAGGAAATAAAAGCGGGAAACTTACATGTGCTCCTCATTCTCCACTGAGCTGTAAAGAAGCTCTTCAATCTCAGGGTGGAAGTGTGTCAACCTACGCTTAGTTTCAGTGTATGGGAAGTATATGCTCATATCAGCTCCGGGAGAGACAATGTTGAACTTTGGATCGAAGACATCAATGCCGTGAACAACACGGTAAAGTCCTGGAAGGGTGAAGGCAGTGTGACTCTCATACTGTCCAACAGTGTCCTTGCTGTTGAATTAAGAACACAAAGATAGCAGAATTTCAGTAAGCTAATCCATAAACAGAATAGAGCATTTAAAACATAGTGAACAAAGGGCTAAGATATCTCACCTCCCAGCAATCTCTTGGAAGGTGCTGGTGATGATAAAGTCTGTGTGGTTCATTGCAAAAAGATCAGCAGTAAATTGGCATGAGAAGTGATATTTGTCTTCGAATTTCTTCCAGTAAATGTCAGACTCTGGGTATTTGGTCTTTTCAAGTGCATGAGCAATGGTACACTGCAATTGGCATTAAAATCAGAAGCTTAATCAGGTCCATGAGCATAGTGTAAACAAAATATAACAACTTTAAGTAGAACTAGGTGTCCATGTAGAGACAAACCTGAGTTACGCCCAATTTATGTGCTAACAAAGAGGCAACAATGTTTCCATCACTGTAGTTTCCAACAATCAGATCCGGCTTGCCTTCCAACTCTTTGGCGAGTTCATGGGCAACATCCTAATAATAACAAGAAATATAGTTAAATTCAAGTGAAAAAATCAAAATGCTTGAACTAACCGTGTCCAAATTATGAATAAAAATTAAAATTCACCTCAGTGTAAGTCTCTAGGTAGGGCCAGACTTCGAATCTTGAGATCCATTTGCGAACAATTCCCTCCTCTGTTCTAAAGGGAACTCGAAGAATGTGGCAATGTTCAGTATCATATACCTTCTCAAGACGTTGGCCACAGGTAGTTCCAACTGCATCAGGGAGAAGACGGGTAATCTGCATGTAACAGAAATCGCAGGCTCTAGTTAGAGAATTATCCACAATTTATAGTATATTAGTGAGCTAAGTCCTCATAACTATACTATAAAACATACAATGAGAATACGAGGGGTGATATCCAAGCCTTGTTTCTTGATGCGGTTGAGCATCTCATTCTCCAAGGCACGAACTTGATCCAAGATGTAAACAACCTGGATTAGAGAATCAACAAATTAAAGCATGTCACAACCTTCATAGGGTACTAAATAAGTATGAAAAATGGTACAATTGTTTGTTAACTTAACTAACCTGTCCACCAGTGTCAGGGTATCCCAAGACATTATCTTGGGCAAAGTAACCATGTGGAGAAAGGATAACAACATTAAAGACCATAGGGATTCTTCCCAAGAAGGTCTCAAGGGTGCAAGGGTCAGGTGCCTCGAGAAGATCCAGGAGAAGCTGGATCATCTCAAGCACACGCTCTGCGGTGTCACCCCACCCTCTCTCCAAACCAATCTCGCGGAATTTGTGTTCAAATTCTGAGTACGGTGTTGTCGGAGCAATTGTGCTCAGATACTCTTCTGCCGTTCTCAGAACATGTTGGAGAGAGTTCAGGTTTTGAATTCTATCATTCAACATCATTGTCTGCAAGAAACAAACCATTGTTCATTAAAATCATTGTGCATACCATGTTTTATATAGAAAAGCTACATAATTATTGTGTGTTTGGATAAGTGTCCGCAATCTTGAGTTTGAATGAATTCAGTTTTGTAAAATTGATTTTGCTTTAAAATAAATTTAAGATTTTCTGATTTATGTTTAAAAACTTTTCTCTTAAAAGTAAGTTTATGGTAAAATATATTATATATTTTCAACTTAATGTAAATTTCTCAATTGTGAGTTTAGAGGCAAAAAATTATATTTCAGATCAACCAAACAGGTTAACACAATAATCAAAGTACATTTGCATCCATTCATGTGGGAACACCGCTGGATATGAGTCATTAAACAACGAAGAATGTACATTACAAACCAATTACTGTTAATTAATAAATATGGGTAGTACTATTAGCAAATAAGGATTAAATTCATGTAACACCAAAAAGAAAAGGTATACCTTTCCCTTATAGCTGTGAAGCCTGAGGAATTCCAACAATGGCTGCATGCTCTCCTTGTCATGGAAGAGCTTGGCGGAGAGATGGCGGTTGAGGAATTCAACACCATTCCCAATTGACTTGTTCAGAGTTGGACGAGGGAAGGATGCATTAAATGGTTCAAAGTCTAACTCAAGCACAAAGTTGCCATTAGCACTGCATCATCAAGAATGAGACAAACGGTGTTAAATTGTGTTGATGTATACATAACAAAGGAAAACTTCATAATCCAGAATTCCAAAAAACTCAAAACCTTAATTTAATTACCTTCCTTCAACAAGTTCCTCCTTGAAACGCAGATACTCAGCAGGACGAAGCTCATCAACAACAAGCATGTGCACATTCACTCGCAGATACTCCCAAACACCTGGCCTTGGACGAACAGCAAGAGAAACAAATGGTGGCAACACTATTGCTTCCTACACAGATCAAAAACCAATCAAATTAGAAAACTTAGCCCAACTTTGATTTGTGAAAACATTTCTTTTAATTTTACTTTATTTTCTTTTTTCAAAATTTTGTTGAGAAAATAATGAATATGAAAAATAAGAAGCAGAAAATAATTTTTTAAAATAACTTTTCAAGATCAAAAAATAAAAATAAAAAAAAATATTTTTACAAACACCACCTAATGTTGCTTGAAATTTTTTTTTTTCTAATTTCATTTTAATTTAAAATTTTCAAAATTTGTACAGAAAATAATAAAAAAATTGTTTTCAAACTATAGCTTGAACATAACCCCAGAGAAATAAAGTTACCTGTGTAGATCTCAAAATTTCTCCAAAGGCACCATCAAGTAGTTTTTTCCTGTTCACCTCAGGAATTTCTTCAAACTCTGCAATGACCTGGTGGTGTTGCAGGATTCCCTTCCCCTTGGCTTCGATCCTTTTAATACCATTAGATTTTTCAGTGTTATGTTACATCCTTATATCAAAGTTAAATTTTAGAAGAAAAAAAATGAAAAACATTTTGATGAGTTACCTTGAGAGAAGGGCCAAAATTTCATTCCTCTGACCAGTGAGAGTCTCATCAAGCCTCTCACGGAACGAGTGGGAATGGGTCAGGTTGTGAACATTGGCCATTGCTTCAGAAGGAGGAAAAACTTTCAACTGCACAACAAGAAAAGTAACTTAAGAAACAGGTCAAAATTGTATACTATAAGCAACATGAAATTTCAAAACCAAAACAATGTGGAAAAAAAAAATTCCAGAAGATTGGATTGGATTTCAAGACCTACCCACCACCCTCACCAACCACCTGTACAAAAAAAGTATTAATTGCTGATCCACTGCCATCTTTTAAACTAAGATCTCTGCCTTACATAGTGCATAGGGAATAATTCCATCATGAAGTTTCTTTTAATTTTATTTTTATATTTTCATTGATTAGAATTCTAGAACAAACCAAAATTTTAAATGTTCAAATTTTAATTTAAAATTATTGCAGGCTCAAACCTCTTAAACCCGTCATCAGGATATATCCATTAAATAACTAAATAATGAGAAACCAACAAAGAATATCTTAGTTCAAGGCCAGGCTGTAGACAAAAACAATTATGTTTATTTTTATCTTCATGTTTTATGTACTTAATTTAATTTCATTTATTTCACCCAGGAAACGCATTTAAGTTTAAAGTACCTTTTATCAATTATAAAAAAAAAAAGTGTCAGCCCAACAAAGCGTGAATAAATGAAGCAAAACTGAAAAAAGACAGCAACTAAAACAGAACTAGGAACTCAGAATCATGTCACAGACTCTGATCCAATGGTTGCAACACAATGAGTGTGGCAGATCTTTCAGAGTGAAAGCTGAGGTGGCAGTGTTAAACACAAATGAACAGAATAACAACCAAAAAGAGAAGAGAGAGAGTAAAAAAGGAGAAAGAAGAGAAAAGAGCAAAGTGAAAGAATACCTATAGAAACAGAATGAACGCAAAAAATGAAAAGGGTGAAGGAGGAGAAGAAATGAATGAATGAAGAATGAAGGAGTGGAGGTGTTAATTTATAGACCAAGGAGCGCGAAACAGACAGAGAAACGTACAAAAGAAAAAGAGGAGACAATTTTCAACTAATTCAACAAAGGCCAAACACTTTCTCTCTCTACCAAAGGACGAATTTGTAAATGCAGGTGTAAAAATTTTATTCTTCATGTACTTCCGTATATTTAAAGCTTTCTTTTTAAGGGTATGTTACGTATCATAATAATATTAAATTTGGTTTTTTTCTTATATTTATCTTCTGCTACTATCGGGAAAGTTTATTCTGATTTCTAGATAAATTCTAAAGTTAGTAAAAGATGTTATTTTAAGTTATTTTTTAAAAATTGATCACTTATAAAAAAAAATCTTAACCAATATATTGTTAGTATTTTATTTTATTTAAACAAGCATCAAAGTGTTTAGAATTAGACGAGATAAATGATACCTTACAATTTGATTAATCAAGTAAATATTTTGTCTGTCATGAAAACTGTTATTATAATGGTAAAATTGGTCCTCCATTTTAATATACTATTAATTATAGTAAAAAAATTTTATTTATCCAATCATTCATCAGAGAAAAGTTGTCTTTTTCTCTTTAAAAAAATATTTGTATAATTGCCTAAAATTATTTATCCCGACGTAAAATATAAGGAACAATCATTTTAACTCATGTCAACATGCTAGCAACTTATATAAGGAACTCATAAATTTTTTTTTTTGACAACTGGATTTAAGTGATTACTTTCATCATAAACTCCCATATAAATTTTTAACAAATAAAATTAAAACTATAGCTTGGCAAGAAATATTTCGGGTATAACTACCAAATAAATGTAATAATCAATGCAAGCATATCATTTAATTACCGATAAGACCATGGTGCTGCCTATTTCGATAATTGACACATTTATCCATTATCATTCAAACATTATATTATCCAGAAATTTTAAAACTTACCCAACAGAATTTTGTATTGATGATGAAGAAATTTATTTATTATTACTTTGGTTATATATTTTCATTTTAGCATATTGCTTCTTTTTGCACAATAAAGTTATCTGCAGCTCCTCTTTATCTACTAAAAAGCAATAATCAAGGCAAATAGTTATATAACCAACACATTCAAAGTATTTCTTGCTGATTAAGAAATTAATTTATCCAATGAAACGCAAATATTAACCAAGCCCAAAATTTTCAAACGAGTCCATAAAAAGATCAAGGTATTGATATTGATACCGTAAAGAGATTTAGTATTACTTTGTTTATTTTAATCCAAATTAAACGTGAATGTTGCACATGGAACTTGACCAAGATTTTATAAGGTTATGCTGGGAATGGTTTTTAGTTTTTAATTTTAAAAATTATAATTAATTTTTATTTATAATTTGTAATTTTAATTTTTAATTTTTAAAAGTTATTATAAAATTAAATTAAATCATTCTTATTATTTTATTATAAATTTATTAAAAATATATAAATAAAAATATTAATTTAAAAAAATATATATTAAAATAATATTAAATTTTAAAAAATAATAAATTAAATATTACTTTTATTATTATTATGATAATGATAATTATGATAATAATAAAAATAATAATAACGATAAAAATAAAAATAATATTTATAAAATAATAATAATGATAAAATAGTTATAATATATAAAAATTATATAATTATATAAATCTATATTTTAAATATTATTTTATTATTAATATTTAAAATAAAAAATTTTATGTATATTATTATTATAATACTTTATATTATTTAATATTTATTTTATATATAAAAAGTATATCATGATATTAGTTTATAAATAATTATATAATATAAAATAATATTATAATATTATAAATTTAATATTATTTATATATAAATTAATATTATTTATTTTCAATATATAAAATTAAATAAATAAAATATATAAAATTTTAAATTAATAAAAAATAAATTATTATTATTATCATCATGATTGTTATAATATAAATAACATTATATAATCATTAAAATTTTATATTTTTATATATTTTTAATAATTAATAACAAATAATTTTATATATTATTATTATAATATTTTTATATTATTTAGTATTTATTATATATAAAAATAATATATATTATATTATAAAAATTTATATAATATAAAATTATATTATAATATTATAAATTTAATTAAATTTTATATATTAAATAATATTATTTATTTATAAATTTATAAAAATAAATAAATAATTAGTAAAATAGATTTTTTTTAAAATAATAAAAATAAAATTTAATATTGTAATATAATAATAATGGTGATACAAATAATGATAAAAATAAAAATAATATTTATAAAATAATAATAATAGTATAATATTATAATATAAAAAATATTATGTAATTAGATAAATTTTTATTTTATATATTATTTTATTATCAATATTTAAGATAAATAATTTTATATATTATTATAATATTTTTATATTATTTAGTATTTATTTTATATAAAAATAATATAAATTATAATATTATATTATAAAAAATTATATAATAAAAAATTATATTATAATATTATAATTTTAATATAATTTATATATTAAATAATAATCTATTTTATTTTATTATGTAAAAATTCATTTTTTGAAAATAATAAAAAATATATTATTGTTATTGTTATTATTATTATAAAATAATAATTTAATGGTGGTAGGATGATATAAATTTAAAGATAAAATATTTTAAAATTAGAAATAATATTAATAAATTTTATAATTTTAAAATTTGAATTAAAATTATTTAAAAATATATTAAAAATTAGTTTAAAATCAATTTTATCGAATAAATTTTATTTTTAAAAATTAAAAATTAAATTTACAACTATTCGAATGAAATTTAAATTTTCACCTTGAAATAAAAAAGTAAATTTATTTTCTTAAATTTCTTATTTTCTTTATTTTTTTATTTTATAAATATAAGCACGAATTGAATTATTAATAATAATTAAAACAAAGGAGATATGTGTTTCCCCTTAAAAGATATTACAAGTGCATGTTATTAAAGTAGAGTAACTTCTTTTGAGATTTTACACTTAATCATTAATGCAGAAGAAAAAAAACTAATACATTAATTTAATTTATTTCTTTTCAGCACCGTGTAGAATAAAAGCTAAATTATAAATATAAACTTTTGTCAATTTTTTTCTATAGAAAATTTTGACAATTATATTTAGTATATATACTAATTTTATTTATTTTCAAAAACATAATTTTTAGCTGTAACAATAAAAGAAATAGTTTTTCCATAATAAGTATAAAACTGAAAAAGACTAATGGTATGAAGAATAAAACATCTATATAAGATTTAAAAATATATATCACAAAATTAAGAATAAGTTATTTTGCATGAAATATTTTGGCAATATAGTGATGCCTGCAATCGTAAAATTACATTACAGATGTGTTCAAAAGCATTTTTATATCAATCATAGAAATTTAATCAAAATACTTTAGAAACAATGAAATATAAAAACACTAATATCAATTTAAATATTAAATAAATATATGTATTGATTATAACACTAAGTTAATTTTGGGTATCAAAATTACTGATTGAAGTCTATATATAATGTACATTTCAATTGCTGAAAGGCAAATATTATTTTAGCTGAAACAGTACAGAGTCATGCTTATCTACTAATGTAAGTTATGTTGACCTATTTGTTGGAAGAAAATTGAATTGATCTCTTTCTTTGATTTTTTTTAGTGTATTTCCCCCTTTTGATTTATTTATTTTTATTGTCTGTGTGGTGATTGTAGCTGTGAGTGCATTTTCGTGTACAACACAAGCAATAACTTTTTGGTGTTATTTGACACTTTTACCCCATGCAACCATGCTTAGTTGGAGTATTCGTTAATAAAGGTATGGTCCAGCTTTTGGCCTCTGACATTATTTATGCAATGTTTAGCACTATAGTAATATATAAGCAGATCATATAAAAACAACACTCGAAAACAAAGGGTAACCAATAAATAGATAATGTGGGGTTGAGGTAGATATTTTCCCATCTAAAGTGGATATGAGGTTGATATTTTTCTATGTAAATAATAAAAAACAATTTTGATATTTGACATTGCAATTTGCAAGTGGAAACTTACCCATAAATGACAAATTACTTACCTTAAATTTGAATACCTTCACCCGGAGGAAGGAACTAATTAGCAAATAGAGGCCAATAAAGAAAACGAGAAAGAAATGAAATATCTCAAGCAAATAAAATGGAAAATTGAACGGTGAAGAGTAATGAGTTGGGAAGCCTCTTTTGTAGATAAATGAAAAGGAGATAAGTTATTTTAAAATAGTTAACAAATTTGATATTTAAATATATATTAGTTACATCTATTTATATAAAACAATATAAAACATTAATTGATTATACTAAAATATATAATTAATTATTATTTTATATAAAAATAATTATGATATTTTTTATAATTGATTATCGTTTATGTAATTGATTAAAACAATTAGTATTTATTTTTATATAAAATTATGATTAATTTAATTTTATAAATAATTTTATTATTAATTATATATTTTATTAATTAATTAATAAAAAAAATTAAGATATAAATAGATTTATTTAATATTAATATGTATGTTGATAATTTTCAAACAGATAAAGGGTAAAATGAAATTGAGAAAAAGGGTTCACTTTGCTTCCTCATTCTCCTCCGTAATCCATTGTGGGGTACTACTGTTCCAATTTGAGATTGAAAATTTGAAGG
Source organism: Canavalia gladiata (assembly GCA_037954105.1). Lineage (NCBI taxonomy): Eukaryota > Viridiplantae > Streptophyta > Magnoliopsida > Fabales > Fabaceae > Canavalia > Canavalia gladiata. The sequence continues at coordinate 14,406,654 of CM075662.1, read as the reverse complement.
AAAACACAGTTGCCTCTGTTTCTGTGAAAGAACCATCCATTATTACAGCTAAACTTTCTGTGGTTTAGTTGTTGTTTTCACAAAACAACTTTTTGCAATCACAACTCTTCTTTCTCTCTCATCACTTTCTTTTTTTAATTTCATTCAGTTTCTATCTGAATCCCATAGTTTATTTTTAATATTTTATTTGATAACATGCTCTCTCCTTAGTTGTTTATTAATTTAATTCAGTACGTAACCTACAACGCATTGTCCAAGCAGCCTTGGTTTTTCTGCTGTGCCTATAGTATCTGACTTGATGCTGTGGTTTGAATTTCCTGGCCGAGCTGTTAATTTGACAAATTATATTTGTAAAAAAAATTGTACAAACTATTAGTTTCAGTTTAAAAGTTTTCATAGTATCGTCCATTTTAATTAAAAAGAGAGATTACGGTTCTTTCCAATTAAAATCTTAAAAATATGTAATTGATTGATTATAATTATTAGATGAAAATAGAATAAGTTTGACTTATTTATAATTTTTTATTATTATAAAAATTAATTTAAAATGCTTTTTTTTATTTATTTATCAAAAAATAGTAATAAATTTATTTTTATTTATATGTTACTTTTAATGTTTTAGAAATATTATTTATTTTTTATATGTATACTTATATTTATTTAGTTATTATTAAATATAATAGTCATTGTTTTACAAATTAAAATTATAATAAAAAATAAAAATAAAATTCATAACGGAAAAGTAAATAAACTTTTAAAAAAAATTATCAACATTAATATAACATTTATAAAACAATATTAATTATCTCATCTCCATCAAATAACTGTGGTTTCTTAATTGCATATTTTTAATTTTTTAATGGAAAAAATATAGTAAGAAATACAACATAGAATAACTCATAATGCTTGCAAGGAATTTTGATATACAGGTATTTAATATGATTTTAAAATAATTTCCATTAATTTTAATATTGATAAATTTTAAAAAATATTTATCAATAATATCATAATTTAAAATGTAATGATAAATTTATTTTTAAATTTCTTAATAAAACTAAAATTAAAAAATAATAAATTATATTTAATTATATTTTCAGTAACTAAATTTATATTTATGTGTGTGCATATGTTATGTATATAATATTTGGTTGGTGAAGAGAAGAAATCAGCAGCGCTAGATCTAGCCATTAAGATTAGATGGTGGGTATGGAGATAGATTCATTACGTGGGAGAAGTGATATATATATATATCCAATGACATGTCATTCCTCTGTTGGAGAGTCGTACAAACTACAAAGATGGATGTAACATGAGTAAGGAATGTATTCTCATAATAAATACTTGAAATAATTTTTTTGTTAAGGTGGAAGAAAGTACTCAGTAATTAAGCGTATATTTTTCATTTGATAACATTTTTAATTTAATTTTTTATTATTAAAATATTACTTAATATTTATATTTAATGATATACTTTATATTTAATGAACGTAGCATACATTAAAACTATATTTTATATTTAATGATTTACTTAAAATCATTTTTCAATTTTAATAATATATGATATGATAACACATCATTAAATTATTATATGAAATTATTTAACATTAATATTTAATAATATATTAAAATTAAATTATTTTAATTATTTTATATTACTTTTATATTTTTTAAGTGGTATAATTTTATTCCTACTATCAAATATTTTTCTTTCATTAAGTTTATGTTTGAATTATTTTATTTACAATAAAAAATTAACCTAAAAAATGTTATTCACATTTAAGATAATTTTTATTAAAAATAATGTTTTTAAAAAATAAAGGATTAAATTATTTTTTAACATATTTATGATTTTATAAATTGATTTTTTATTTAAATTTTTTTTAATCCCTATTTCGTAAATTAGTTTTTCTGTTAATTTTGACGTAACAACATATTAAGTTGATAAGTGTTATATAAATTATCATATAAGTTATAAATAATGTTGTTTTAAACCTTATCTTCTTCTTCATTTCCAACGATGACATCGTCTAAAAATCATTGTTTTCGATCACTTAAAAAGTAAATAATATTTCTATCATTTTCTACACACCTCACTGTCATCTCTCATTCCTCCATCATTACCTGTCCTTACTCCTCCACCATATTCTTACCACCATCCAACGAATCACTCCCTCCATCAATACCTTTTACAACATCATTTATACCTTCTTTCACACTAAAATTTATATTAATATTTTTTTAAAAAAATTAAAAATTTAAATGAATCGAAGAGTTCTATGAAACAGGGTTATCCAAAATTACAGGAAAAACAAAGAAAGAAAATAGGAAGGATTTAAGGAGAAATAAAGAAAGAAAGTTTATTAAAATAGGTAGAAGAAGCAAGTTTTGTTTTTATTCTCGTAATAAAGGTTGAAAGAGTGATCATGAATTGAAGGAGAAATCTTGACAACATCAAGGTCCATGAAATGTTCCACAAACATACAAAGAAACAAATAATGAGTAAGGGAAGAAATGAATGTTCTCGTAACAGTTTTGTGTTTATATTATTATCCACAACAGAAAAAAAATATATGTAGATTGTGGAGTTAAAAGAGAAGAAAGGGGAGGTTATTGATTGGATCGGTGGCTAAGGACATGGTGGAGGATTTGAACTTGACAGTGGTGGAGAAGGAAAAGGTAATAGTGGAGTGTGTGCTTGCAAAATAGAGAGAAAATAAAGAAATTACTTATTTTGTTGAATAATTGAAAAAATGATAGAAAAGAAATGATCGTGAACGATGTCATTGTCAAAAATAAAGGAGAAAAGAATAAGGTTTAAAACGATACCATTTTACAATGTATATGATAATTTACATGACACTTAATATATCAATCCAATATATTATTATGTCAATTACATGATACTTAACATATCAACTCAATATATTATTATGCTAAATTTAATATAAAAACTAATTTATAAGACAGAATATTAAATAAAAGATTAAAAAAAATTTAAATAAAAAATTATTTTATAATATTTAAATAAATTGAAAATTAATTTAATATTTTAAGGTGTTTTTCGAAACTATCATTACCAAATATTTAACAAGAGAAGTTTGAGACTTCTTTTGCATTCTCATATATTTGTAAAATTCATTTAAAGTTTTTATCAAAAAGAATACTCGGTGCACCTAAATTTACTCACATTTATTTACATCCTTGCATAAGTCAAAAAATTTAAAAAGTAAATGGATGAAAATTCAGGTGAAATTAATTATAATTAGTGTAAAAAGTGTGGAGAGTCATAAACAGGACCCATTGTTTGGGCCCAAACGGTAACCTCTTTTGTGGACCCCATCCATAGACATGTCAGAAACGGGTCCCACATTCTGATAAACCCATTTCCCCTTATAAAGTGTAAACAACACTAACAAGGTGGCCGAGGCGTCCGTGTCTATCTGACGTGGGAAAACTACCAACATCGATTTCTAATCTTATTATTATGGAAAATGCTTCTTTTATCGTTGAGAGAACTTTTCTTTACTTTTAAGTGAATACTTTTAAACTATATATATATATATATAATAAAAATTAAAAATTATGGTAGATATATTTTTTAAGTGATTTTTATAAAATTAATTATTATAATAATATAAAAATTTAGAATTACATAATAATTTAAAAAGGTATATTATTAATATATTAATATATTAATATATTTCAATAAAGAATTTTTTACTCACATGTATTATTTTTAAAAAATATAAAAAAGTATATTATATTATAATAGATAAAAATAGATATAATATATTTTCTATGTATCATAATTATTTTTCTATTTTAGTTAAATTTTAAAAATAAATTAAAAACATATATGATTACAATAACATTAAACACGACATTAGTCTTTAACGTAGTTTCATGACATATACTTTCCTGATATTAAATAGATGTTTTTATTGCAAACGAAACAGACATGACAACCGGAGGTGGGGTTTAGCGGAGAGTAGATACAGAAAGGAGTTACGGTTCTCTCACCCCAAATAAATTATTTCTTAATGGTTTAACCTTTATTAGTATATATATTCTTTGATAAAAATTAAACGAGTAGTATAAATATGAGTTTATATTAATAGTCTAATATATTATATTAATAAATATTAATATAAATAGTCATATATTTTAATACATGAAATACTAATATAAAATATTATTTATTAATATAAATTTTAAAAAGTTAAAATAATAATTTTTTATTAAAAATTTATATTAACAAAACATGGTTAATATTTATAATTTTTATTAATTAATAAATAATATTTTTTAATATTGCCTCCTACTTTTTATCCTATTTACATACATACATACTTTTCTGGTTATGCAAACATGTAGGGTACGTTACTAATATCACTAAAAATAATTTATATAAAATATTTTATGCAAAATTCACAAAGTAATAATATCTTGATGACTGGGCTTATATTAATTTAAATACACCATCTACATTTTTTATTTATTAAAATTAATTAAAAAATATATTATTTATAAAAATGAGTACGAGATTTGTTTGAAACTTAAATGAAATTATGCATGATTAATATGCATGATTAATTATAATTTTGAAAAACACTTAGTTAGTATCTCATATAGCTTCCTAAAAATTATAGTTAAGATCTGTCATTAATGACAGCTAATTTTTAATCACGTATATAATAAATCATAACTTAAAATTACAATTACTATCAACTTTTTATTTAAATTACCCTTTTTAATTAATTGGTTATATTATATTAATTAAATATGTTGAAAAATAATTTATTTCTCATATCACGATGTCCGATTGGAAAACTACTACTATTTCTTCAATAATGATCAATTATTAAGTAAGCAATTATCTAAATCAATACTCCCTATAATTTACTATAAATCCCATTTTAACTATTTTATTTTTTTAAATTACTTCTCATTTTATAATTTTAATAAATTATTATTATTTTCATTTTATATTTAAATAATTATTATTGAAAGAGACAAATTAACATGTAAAATTAAAATGAAAAGAAAAATTAATTATGAAATAACAGAAAATCACGTGGAAATTTTCTGAAGAATATTAATTCTTTTTTTTTTAATTTGTATCATAATTTTAACTTTTTAATGATCTTATTAACCTATGTTCTAAAAACGATTTTTTTGGTAATAAAAATAATAATAAAGTTTGAATTCAGAAATTTACATAAATTATTTTAATTTTAAATTCTTGTCATTAGATGAATCTTAATAATTTTTAAAAATATTAATTAAAAAATTAGAAGTAAATTTTTTTTATAGAAAAAATGTAATTATGAAAAGGATATTAATAATATTTTTAATAAAAAAAGTTACTTTTAATTTATAAATAATATCATTAAAATATTGGTTAGCATTTTTCTTAACTTTAAGCAGTACTTAATAAAAGGGGTTACAATTGATTATTAATAGGTCCGGTTACAGGTATTGATTAAAAAATCAATAAATAAAAAGTTGTTATTAAAATAATATTTTTCCAACTTTTTATAAGATTATTTTTAGTAAAATACTTATATTAAAAAATATGTAATGATACAATTAATTAATAGATTGATTTTTACAATTTAGTATAATATTCTAAATTTTCTCTTATTTATAGTAAAATTTTCTTATCGTATAATTAATTATATATTTTAAAATTATGAAATATAAATATAAAAAAATATAATTAATACTTCTAAAATTTTACAGTTAATATTTCATTAAGATTTATAACTTTTCTAAAAAAATCCTATAAAAAAGATAAAAAAAATAAAACTGTATTCTAAAATCACAAATTGGGAGGCATTGATAACTCTTTTAAAAAATATTAATTTTGGATGTTTTTATCTCACATTGGTTAAGAAACTATTTATTTATTTAATTTTTACATTAAATATTATGCACAAATATTAAAATAATATGAAAATCCTAATTTTTAAAAATGTTACTCAGTTTTTTATTATATTTCTTGTTATTAATTATTCAACAATAAAATTAAAATAAAATATTAATCATTATTAATTTTATAAAATAACATTTGAAAAAGAAAATATTTAAACGTCAAACATTAGAAAACGGAGAGAATAATATATATATATATATATATATATATATATATATATATTAAAAGATGATATTAAAGGTGCATATAAAAAATCGTAAAAAATATATTAATGATACTTTTAATAAATATTTTTAATTTTTAATTTTTTAATAAAAACATTGATTAATATTTTCCTTTTATTTCTTTATTCTTTGACCGCTGCTGAAGGCATGATGGACATTCTCCTTGATTAATTAATACATCTATGAAGTTTGTAAGAAAAGAACAATCCCTTCGGCTAACATATTTAAAATTAAAAACAGTTTTTTAATTATTTTTATGCATTTATCAATTAGCACATAAATAAGAGAATCACATTTTTTTTCTGTTACAAGATGAATCTTATATTTTATATTATCAAAGGATTTGGTATGGTATTTAATTTTGAACTGGTAATATTTAATTATTAAATGCTTACAGCATATAAAATATAATCAATAAATAATACTATTTAATTTAATATTTTTATCGTTTTAGTTTTTTTTTACTGAGATTAACAAATAAAATTAATATGTAAGAAATTTTTTTTTAATATTTCAATATATTCTTAGATTATTTTATCTGTTTTCCTTATAATTATCTCTTCTGATGATTGAAAAAATAGTACGACCTTTCATTCCTTTTATTTTGTAAGTTAGTAACATATAAATTAAGAGATTTAATTAATGTTTTTATTTATTTTTATATCTTTTATTTATTTAATTTTATCTTTTTGACCAGTAGAAATATGAAATAAAAATTATTATTTATTGATTTCTTTTAATCTATTTAACTTAGAAAAATAATATACAAATTAAGAAATATAAATGCTATTCTTATTATTTTATATTAAAATTTTAATATTAATATAAATTTATAAATATTATAATTTATTATTAGTAGGTAAAGTTTTAATATTAGAAATAATCACTTATGATTAAATAGATTTTATACATTAAAAGAATGGTTAAAAAAGAAATAAAAACACTATAATGAAAAAAATAGTCATAGTTATAACATATTAACCTTATTGAAAAAAGTATTTTTTCTTATGATAAGTCTTCTTCCATAATGTCTGCTTACGTCTACCATTTGTTATAATGGTAATGTTTTCCAAAATTTCACTTGTTTGAGATGTCAAGTTGGAGTGAAGATATCTGGAATTGTCTACCTGACTATTTTCATGTACAAAAGATTTGTGCTTGCTTAGGGTAAACTCCTTCTATATTGTTGCTTTAAGTTGTTGAATAATAAATCTTATGGAAATATATAGTTATCTTTTCATTGCAGGATTATGACAAATTTGGTTGGATCAAAACATAACTCTTATTAGAGTCTAACCATTTAAAGGGCTATTAGAAAAAACTAAGCAACTTTATCGTTGGATATAGTGATATCTAAATGATGAAGATACCTTACTTTAAACATGGATGAAAGCTTTTTGGATAATCCTAACCAAGCTGGATTTAGTGATCTATTGAGAGACCAATTAGGTAAATGGATCGTTGGCTCTTATGGGGTATTGATTTGTGAGACAACATCCATGTAAAGTTTCTGAAATTTTACCATAAATTATACATTGTATGAAACAGAGGATACAAAAAGATTATTTGTGAATTAGAGTATAAAGAAGCTACAGAAGCTTTGTTCATGCAACCAAATTTTATAAATACAAATAATTTATTTCTTCAATTTATAGATTTTTAAATTATAATTGAAGATTGAATATAATTTATTATCTTCATAAAGCTAACTTTTATTTATATGCCTAAATTCGAAACTAAATAAGTAATTAGATTGTATATTATTAAGAATCCTTTTCAGAGCATCGTCTTTTGGCTATTTAATGATTTTTCGATAATCTTTCACTTCCTATCCTTAGTTTATTATTTTTTAATTTTTTTTTCTAATTTTTCATATATAAAAAAAATTATTTATAAAATTAAAGATATAAGAATATTATTTTAAACTTTTGAATGTGAATTTAGTTTAAATTTAGATAGAATTAATTTTAATTAATTGAATATTTTTTAGATATTTTTATAAATTAATATAAATTATATATTTTTATTAATATATATTTTATAATAAAAAATATGAGAATTATTTTTATATCTATAAAACAAACAGATCCCTGATAAATAAATTTTTCAATCAAAATTTTATATCAATTTTTAATATTCATTATTAAATGCAAATTTGATTTAATCGAAAAATAATATAAAAATTATAAATTTCACCTAAGTTTTGTTCTTAACTACGTCCTTTATCTTTTGGAGGAAAAAATCTAGAGAAAAATTATAAATTTAATAATAAGTAATAACTAAAAAAAAAGTTAAATATACGATAAATTATGAATAATAATTTTAATAATAATTTTTTTTGAATTTTTTAACAAAATTATATAATAAATAATATTTTATAAAAATTATAATATTTAATTTTAATATTATATTAAATTATATAATTTTTAATAAAAAATATTATATATAAATTTTTATTATTTTCTTAAATATATATATATATATATATATATATATATATATATATATTACAAAGATCGTTAAAAATTTATCACAAGAATAACAGTAGACAATATTCGTTAGTTTGTCTAGCCTTCCAAACAAACAAAAATTTGCTTAATCTCATTTTGCTTTATTTATTATTGGATTCGGTGGGTCGACTCATTTCGTCCTATAAGAAAGATGTAATATCTATCGGAATAGCAGTATCAGTTATCATATTTAAAATACTTTAATAATATCATAATTAATTACATACGATAATTAAGATAAAAAAAGAGAATATGATAATCGAATAATAATATAATGGAATAAAAATAAAATAGATTTTTATTATATCTTATATTTGATATATTAAGATAGTGAACATAGATAGTATTTATTATTTGATTTAACGGTTAAGATGAATAAATAATGATATCATTTATATTTAAATGATAAAATTATTTTTCATTAAATTTATTTAATTTTTTTAAATAATTTAATTTAATTTAAAAATTTTCAAATGGAAATGTATGAAAAATTTTAAAATTTTAAATTTGAATTTTACAATTAAAATTTAAAATATTTTGTTATAAATTATATTGAAACAAAATAATTTATGAAAAATTAAAATTACATTTTATAAAATGAGTAAAATCTTTTATAAAAAATTATTTTCACATAATATGTTTGTAAAACGTATTTTTATAAACACGCCTAAAATTAATAAAAAGAATTATCCATTATCAGAACAAAATTAGTGTACTCTATTTTTCCCTATAGAAGTTTTTATGCCTGTATTTTATAACAGTAAAAATATTTAATGATAATCACGGTCACGGTCAAAGTCAGATGAATGTGTAATTAGAGGGTTCCGATTTCCGTAATTTTATGTAAATCAGAATATGGGATTGATATGGGAAAAATACCAAATGGCGATAAAAGCGATGCAAGAAGTTCTGTCTGTGCCTACAAGTGAAGGGGAACGTTGTATTTGATCTGAATTTCCGGTTAATCACGTTAGCCCACAAGGTCACAGAGCCAGCGTTTCTTTGATGTGGTAAGGGTTGAAACTTTGGGGTGTTGCTCATCATAGACTTTGAATTTTAAATTTTAAATTTTACTGTTTAAAATTTTTGAAATCTAAATATTTTTTTATTATCAAAAGTTTAATTCGCTCAAAATCTATAAATTTGTTTAAAATATATAATATATAGTATTAATAAATAAATTAAAATTTATGAATTTAATATATTAAAATAATATAATATATACTAATATTAATATTTATATCATATAAATATAAATATATTATACATCTTATATACTATAATTCATAATAAATTGGTATATATAAATAGTTTTTTTCTAATTTTAAATTTTATTTATTTATTTAAAATATATTTTAATAAATTTAAATTTATCTATTTATTAAAAAAATTTAATTAAAACAAATTTTAAATACATCAGATCCTTAATTCTTCTCGGAAATCATTTTCATTTTAATTTTATTTTTTCATTCCATTTTAAAAGTTGAAACTTGTTAGTTACGCGGTCAATATGTGGGAAAAGAGGGCCAAATGGCTTTAACGATTTCGATTAATAATAAACTATTGATAACTTGATTAAATTAGGAATAAATAAAAGGTATTAAGGGCTTAGGAGTGTAGGACAGGTTTGCTTGACCAAAAAGGGTAAGTACGAGTGCAACAACGAAAACGTGTACGAGAGGTGACAACCAGTGGTGTGGTGAGTGGTTTGGATAAGCCGTTGAAATCCCTAGTTTACGACATTGAAATTTACAACCAGGGTCCAGTCCAACCTGTCCCAACGGATAATTGTGTCTGTTAGTCTCTGCTACCATTTTAGATTTCTCTCTCCCATGTGTTCTTTTTTCTGTTGCCTCTGGTCCCCTTAACACCAAAATTAAAGTGTTACACAACTTCAACATCCATTGGATCTTTTTTAAGATCTGAATCTTACACATCTTTTTGGTTACTTTTATATCCTATATTTTTCTCTCACTTTTTTTTTTTTTTGATACAATGGAATTTAGGCAAATTGGATCTTAATAGCTAATTTGTATTAGAACATAATTCTAAAATTTAAAGAGTGTTAATAAATGTAGTTATAAACTGTCATAAATATAATTATAAATTATCTACTAAAATATCTTTATAATATTAAATTTTAAAGTTGTATTCTTACAAAATACGTATTTAATTATTACTAGTAAAGATAGTTTTATTAATATTTTTTATTATATTATCTGTCATACATTATTTTTTTTTCTTATTTTTACATCCTCTTCTTACATATGTTAGACAAACACCATTCCAATATAATAATGGTACATAGAATCAACTACCTCTTAAACCAAAATATCTACACCTTCAATATTAAAAGAAAAACGTCATTGTTTTATTTGAAAAAAAAAAAGAATTTTTTAATTTTAAATATTTTTTAAATTAAAAATTAATTAATTTTCTCCATTTTAAATTAAATACTAAATTTTTCTAAAAAAAAATCTCAAATCTTTTACAAAAAAGTTATGTTCATTTTCTCATATGTTTTAAAAATGATTTTTGAATACAAATATATTTGATAAACAATTTTTTTTGTTTGCCTATATAACATTTTTTCAACAATATGTAAAAGCAATGATTGAACTTATGGCTTATAAATATTATATTTTAATTTTTTAATTTCAATATTTTAATGAAAAGTCCTCACTTTCTTGTTATTTAATATCACATTATTTATTTAATAAAATAATTATTATTTAAGAAAAAATTATAATAGTTTTGTATAAAAACCATAATAATTCAAAATTAACTAGGAAAAGCAAAACTATAATTATATAAAATTATAAATTTGTCTATAAAATAAAATAATATATAAATATATTTATTAGTTTATTTCAACAACTAATTTTATTAAATATTTTTAATCAAATAAATTAACAGTTATTTTAGCGAACAATTTTAAGCAAAAAATTATCTGGTTAATAATCAATTAGCTGATAAACTATTTTTAATAAATATGGGTCTAAATCTTTGTTTGAGTGGTTAAAAAATAAAAAATAGAAAATGTGCATAGAAAAATATCACTCTGTAGATCTTTTTAATAGTTTGGAGTAATGCAAAAGAAAAATAAATGATATATCTTTCTATTTATCTTAATTGTTGAATTAAAATTCTTTCTAAAAGAAATAAAGAGACTTGAAGTAAAAAGAGAAAGTTTTATCCAAATGATAAATATATTGTTGTTTTAAATATATTTGATACAATTAGCAGATAATTTAGTTAAAATTAAAAAATTAAAAATTGATAAACTAATTTATTAAAATAAAAATATTTAATAAAATTAAATTTTAAGCTAGATTATATAAAATTATGTAAAAATATTTGATTATTTAACCATAACATGATTTTTTAATTATATTTATTCTTAAAAGATTATCATTATTTATATTTTGAAACAATTTACTAAAAAATTGGAATAATGTTTTCAAATTTTATTCTCATTTAAAATTTTTTTATTACGATACATAGACTAATATATATATATATATATATATATATATATTTTAATGATTTTATTTTATAAAAAATAATCTTTGATTATTTTTTTTTAATCTCTTTCAAGAGTTTTAATTATCTATTACTTTTGAAAATAATCAATGTTATATCAATTATTTATTTCTTTAGTATTGTGATATGATTTTTTGCAATTTCAACAAAAAATATTTTAATTTAATTAAATAATTTTACATTTTAGGAAATTAAAATGTATTTATTTTTCAGTTGTTAATATAAATTTAAATAACATCATTTTAAATCATGAGAGAGAGTTATGAAGGGTTTACACATGAAAAGAAATAAAAATAAATTGTAATAAAATAAGTAGGATAAAATTAAAATATAAAAAATAAGTTAGGATATTATAAATTAAAATATTATTTCACATAGCACTTTAAAAGATTACAAGCTTTTGAAATAAGCTAATTTTATCAAAGAAACATGATTAATTGATTTTGGATATTAAATTTGTAAATTTATTTTATTTAATAATTTTTTAGCATCTAAGCTTAGATAATTTACTTATTAAATTATATAATATTATTTTTTTATCATACACACATATATATATATATATATATCAATATTTTATAAATATTTATAAGTATATTATCTAACAATAACTATCTACTTATATTTTAAATAATATATTACATTAAAATAGTATAGTACAATAAAATATCAATTAATTTTTAATTTATGTCGTAATTTAATAAATTTAATCAACTTTTTGAGAATCTTTAATTTATTGGTTGACTTAAATTTATATTTTTAAAAAATTATTAAACAGTGTAAATGTATAAATTTGACATCTTATATTAATTAATCCTATGTAATCAAATAAGCATTTAAATTAGTCAAATAACTTAATAAATTAGCATATAACACTACTAAAACACAGCTTATAAGGATACTAAAAAGACCTTATCAAACACAGTTAAATATTATTAAATTATATTTACTAAAAAAATACATTATTACACTATAATGATTTAAAGTATTTTAAAAGATTACATATTTTTTTCACTTTTTTTTTATTTTTCTTTCATTTAAACATTAAGAAAATTACTCTTCTACAAAAATCTTTTTTATATAGTAGTATTAAATTAGAAAATAATAACAAAAAAAAAAGTTTGAGTAAGTAAGATTTTAAAAGAAACGAGATTTCTGAAAAAAGATTAAAGTATTGAAAGAAGAATATCGATCCTTTTTTAGGATTATAACACATCCTGTAATCAAGTTTTAAAAAACTTTAAAATTAAAAAATATACAGGAAAACAGAGACGTGAATATTGGTACTGTAAACAAAATACTAACACAACATTTGAGCTGAATGAAAAGAAAAATAGAAAAATGAAATAAATTTATTTAACTCAAAGAATTGATGGAGGAATAAGATGATAAATATATTTAAAGGGGAAAATAAACGGAAAAAATTGATGGGTACTGGGTAGGCTTATTGTTGACATGGCTTTTCTAGAATGTGTTAATAGAAACTTTTGGATCCATCTGATTTGTTGGAGTGCTATGCCTTTCATATATTTGAAAAGTAGTACGTCCACGATTTGCGACGTTTCCAGAGACTTACAGCAAAAATAATGAACATGGAAGTATGCCAGTTGGTGGTGCCGCAAGCCACCATATGAGCCTCCGTCATTGACAATTTTAATTCTTTATTTTGGTAAATGTTACTTTTGTTCTATGCTTGTTTTTCAAAATGAAGTTCGTTTTTTTACAACGTGGTAAGTGTAAAGGTATGAATATAAAATTTTAGATAAATTATTTTAATTTTTAATTTTTTATTAAGTTGTTTGAAAAAAATAATGTTATATAATTATTTTAAAAATTATTTTTATATATTTAGAATATTTTTGATAAAATTAGTAGATAAAATAATTGAAAGTTGAAAAATTAGTTAAAAATTAAAAAATAAAAGCTGAAATATAAAAAGTTAGATAAATTAAAAATTAACAAATTACTAATTAAATTAGAAATATTTATTAAAATTAGGTTGAATTAATTAATAAATAAATAATAAAAAAGAGAAAAATGAGCATCATTATTTTCATGGTTACCCTCCAAGCAATGAACCTTAGTAGAGCATCATTATTTAGAAGATGAAAGTATTAATATGAACGAAATTAGGACAACCCTCAAAAGATTATACACCAGCCCAAGAACTCGAGACCTAATACTCTATTTACATATCATGGTTCCTCGTTCTATCGGTTGGATTTGATTACCAACGAAAATCATATCTATAAACCGAGTTAGATCGTTTGAACCCAATCATATCTGTTCTTAGCAATTCGAATAACTTAATACTCGATCCTATTTAGCTGAACAACGAATATGGGTTTTGGTTAGGTCAGATTTTGGTTGGAACATTACCGTCTACGTACCAAATGTTACACAACTTTTCCAGAAATAGTTTCAACTTTTAAATTTTATTTTATTTAAATATATTTTTTATTGTAGAATTAATATACTTGCTTAACTTTATTTATTAATGTCTTTCATAAATAAATGAAAAAAATTTATATAATTAAAAATTATTTTATATTTTTAAATAAAAATTATTCTATTATCTTATAATCTGTATGCATAATTGAAATGAGTGATTTATTTTAAAATATATATTTTATTTTAATAATCCTTCACTTTTATTGTTTGATCAGGATTAATATAATATATTTTTTAAAAATAATTATCAAATATTTATAAATATTAATTAACATCTCGGTCTATTTTTTTTCAAAAATGTTAATTTTAAATTTTTGAAATTAGGAATAATTTTAAACATTAAAAATATTAAATTTTATTGGAAATAAAAATAATGACATCAAATATATGAAAGTGTACTAAAGTTTTTTTTTAAATAAAATATTATAATATTCAAAGTCATCTCTAAGATCTAAAATTAATAAAATAATTTATTTCAAATTTATATATTATACTTTTTTATCTTACTAAAAATAATCTTGATCAATTTGATAAAATCATTATAGTGGTGGCATGTGACATGTAAGCTGAACTTTCTTCTTCTTACCCCCTCCCCGCGGCCGTTTTTATCTAATAATTCTTTCATTAATACAACTTGCTTAACTACGATTTCTCAAACTCTTTTGTAATGACTCCCTTTATAGGGTTTTCTCTTCCTCTAAAAATATTTCTCAGTAAATCGTTATTACTATTTCATGATTTGCATAATTTGTTTCGCATTTTTCTATTATAAATGGGGAAAATGAATATTTAATGTTTTCTATAAATTGTGCCAATTTTCTTACCTGTTTGGATGCTCCAAACAATCAATACAAGAGTTCTTCCATTTGATCAGGAATGTGATGGATACAAAAAGGAAAGGAGTATTGGATATCTGCAATACTACACTAAACTCCTTGTGTAGCAAGTATTTGGAGATCTAATTCATCTTTTTATATATAAGAAGCCTTCTTTATGGGAATCAAAATAATGGAGGTATTATCCTCCATTATAGAGTTTAATCTATTTTAGTTACTGAATTAATTTTTTTACATAATAAAAAAATAATGAAATTTAAATTTAGATCTCAATTAAATTATGTTAATTTTAAATCCTTTATAATTAAATTAATTTTAATGGCTTAGTTATATAGTTAATTAATTATTAAAGAATATATAATCTCGAAATGGTTCATATATATATATATATATATATATATATTTATATTACTAACATTTTAGTTCTTAACGAATTTAACTTTTACAAATTTTTTTACTAACTCTTAGCATAATGAAAATTAATCTATTCATTTAAAAAATTTTAAATTAATTTCTCTAGAAATAATATTAGAAACACATTTAAAAGATGATGATAAAAATTTATGATAAACAAAGGAGTTTTATTTTAATTAAGAGATTAATTTAAAAACATAAATAAATCAGATATTAAAATACTAGTATACATACTCTCTCTCTATTCTTCATATTTTAAATCACAAATAATTAATTCAAAATAAACTAAAATTTTAACTGTAACAATTATTTTAAAATGGATAGATTGTAAATAATTCGTTTTATTTCTACCGAAGGTATATAATATGGTAAAGGAAAGGATATCCCAAATACTAACATCCCTTTTAGCATTGCCATTGGAATTGATATGAAGTTTAAGATATTTGTAGCGTTCGCGGAGACAAATAAAAATTAATATACTTTTGTAGCTGAAATATTAAAACACTTTTTTTTTAATGTCTATAAGAGTATGTTACAAGAACTTATATATAGCAATGATATTGGTTTCTCATAAAATTTAATATATTAATATTATACTTTTAATAAAAAATTATTATTTATTAATCTTTTTATATGTTCATTGATATACATTAGAAAAATTAATACTAAACTTATTCATTATTATTTCGTTTATTAAGTGTCTTGTTCAGTATATTTTTCTAAATTAACATATTAGCGGGACTAAACAGGTGATTAACGAACCCAGTATTCTAGAAGCAAAAGAAAATATACAAACAATGTTTGACGAAGACAAAACATTCCAAGGCATCCAAGCTCAAGATTTTGAACATTTTGAAGAAAAGTCCAATCACAATTGGGATTTCTCAATTGACTACAATTAATGTAACAGTTTCATTTCCTTTTTGCGAGAGCCTAAAATTCAGCGGCGGGTTTTATACAAAAGAACATTTGAATTCAAGGTCAAATATAGAGAAAGAAAATTTTGCTGATGATAAAGGAATTTTCTTTTTCTTGACAAAAATAAAAGGATTTTTTAATTTTTTAATTAATGTCCGTGTACTCTCTCTCTCCCCTTTAAAATAGGATAGTGTTGTTATTTTTTAATTTTATTGTTTTCCTAAAATAAGAATAAACATAAAAAGATAAATAAGAAAAATAATATTATAAGGAAGTAGGTATTATAAGATTAAAAATTTGCTTAGTAATAAAAAAAGTAAGCATTGGTTCAACGTTTTAAAAAAAATAATTTAGAAAAAAATAAAATAAAAAGATACATTTTACGAGTAAGAATAATTAATGAAATGAAGGATAAAAATAATTTTTTTTCTAAAGTTTAAATGAGGTCAAACTAAAAGAAATACCGTAGAAATTAGAAAAAAGGGAATAGATACTTTAATAGCCTTTTATTAACAATTGCGAATATTTATTATTTTATTAATTTTTAATAAAATCTATTCAGTAAAATTTTATTTTTTATAAATTATTAAATATTAATTTTGAATATTGTTTAAAATATAGTAATATATTTTTAAATTTTAAAATAATATATGTATATATTACCTCTTATTTTCATAATCAATTGTTGAAAATAATTTTTTAAAATTCTACTAGGATAGTTTTTAATTATAAAATTTTTTAAAATAATAACAAAGTTTTAAATTTATAATTTAAATTTTAGTTTTATATAATTTTCAGGTTTACCAAAGTTATAAAATCTATCATGTCATAATTAAGTGATAAGATGAAATGAAATATCCTAATTATATTAATGAAGGATGAATGATGGTGTGATGATGTGACAATAAAGGATGTTAAGAAATAATGGTGGTGGAGAGTGTAGGATTATTAGAAGTCACTACAAGAATTTTGCTATTTGAGATCGGTTGTTTTATGATGGTTTTTGTTAAACCGCCGTCATAGGAAAAATACAATAGTTTTGAAGGAATTTTGTTTTAAACCTGATATATTTTGAAAAACTGCAGCAATTTTTAAGTCGTTTAAGGGGGTTTTGAAACCACCACAAGAGCGATTTAAAAACTTTATTTTTTATTTCATTCATTTTCCTCTCTTTGTGCTAAAATTTCTCTTTCTCCATTGAAACACGTCTCATATTGAAACACCTCTAACATTTATCCACATATCGTGTATAAAAGTACAACATGATCTAATTCATGTTGGATACCAAAATTAAGATCTTAACATCTTTTTTTACTGGCAAGGTATTTCAATATTCTAACTTTAAGATCAAATTATAGCTCTAATTCTATCAATTCTTTTTTTTTTAATTTTCTATTTAGTTTTGAATTATGTCATTTTGCTTAACATGGCTCTAACGATTTTGCAATATCCATACAATTTCTCATGCTAATTCCTCTCTTAACCTCTTGTCGATTCAACAATAAAGAATAACAGTAGTGAAAATTCATTTAAAGGTGTGTTTCTTTTTTATGTTCAATTTCACCTTTTTTTTTACTTTAAATATGAAACATTTTTTGTATGTGACAGTTATTTGTTTTTTTATGAAGTTTTTCAAACTAATATAGTGAATAAGGGGATGTCATTGCTAATTTCATATGTACCTTAATTATGGTAGTAATCATTTATTCAAATTGAATAATTATAAAAAAATTAAATTAGAATATGTGTAATTAATAAGAGAATAGGATTCATCTATTCTAAAAAAAAAGGTAAAAAAAATTGCTTTCAATTTAGCAAGTAGGATGTGGGTTGAAATTTGCTGTTATAAATTTATTCATTTAAAATTTTAAATTAATCTTAAAAAAACATTCAAGTTAAAATATTTTGTGTTAAAAAATGATGATTCTAAGATTTGAGTTAGAATTCGCTGTCATGGAGTTGAGAAGAAATCAAATTATGAATAAAATTAAAGTTGATTAGAATGGAAAAATTATATTTTGTGAATAAAACTAAAGTTGATTAGAATGGAAAAATTATATTTTGTAGGCCTTGCACTTTTGATTTTTGGCTACATGCACCGGGATTTTAGAGAAAAAAGAAATAATTTTATGTAATTTTATATTAGAAAATAAAAAAACTTTACTTAATGAGAATATTGGATACTTGTAATTTAAGAATGAGTTGGTTTCACATATTTTTAATAATTTTAATATTATTTGTATGTGCTTTGATTTATAACTTAGAAGGTTAAGAATCTACTTTAGAATAAGAAATTTGAAAAATTAACCGGACCGTAATCTCAATTAAGCCTCCAACGTAGTTTTATAATTTAATTATGCCACTCACATATAAAATGAGATTGATATATTAGTTGGCTAGATTATTGAGTTTTAAAATCCAAGTATGTTTTTATTAGTATTATAATTTAATTTTCCATTCTATATTTTTTTAATTCTAATATATCTTTATTAGTTGAATACATAATGATTGATGTTAGTATCTTATATGGTTGGATTACTAGTTTTCAAATCATGCCTTACCATATATTCTGAAATGTTAATTATTATAACCATGAAAACTAAAAAAAAACACCCATAAAATTAAGGGTCGTATAATATTTTTGTTTCATGTATCAAAGTGTTCTAGCTCACATCATGCTTTTTGCATTTCCTACTATCCCACAAATGAACATGTACAGTTGATCTCCTATAAGAAACCTTTAAGAAAAACAATGTATCATTGGTATAGAGTAATAAATTTCTAAACAACATTTGGCCAAGAGCCTACAAAAGAGTTAGTTTCATTTCTATCGTTTGATGTACATTTTTAGTATTATTTATTAGATATTGAAAGTTATTTCCATGTGAATCTCTTTATGTAACGAGGACACTTAGATACCTTCCTAAATAGCTTGTTTTTTTAAGCCAAACTTTCTACCAAGAACATTTTTGACATATTAGGTAACATATTCTTTTTAATAAAAGATCATTTTTGTAGCATTGGGTTGCTAGCTAAACGATACTATTTATAGCTCATGTATAAGATGAGATTTTTTCTATGGGTAGAATAAATAAATAGGATGACATCATATGATCATACCTCTTACTTGTTAGAAGAAAGGGAATCTATCATCATTTTAAATGATATTAGTAATAATTAAGTTAATACAAGCCATTATTATGCGGTTAATGAAGCTATTGGAAAGATAAGTTCTATGAGCATTCCATGAATGAAAGATTAATTCCCTTTATTTTTCTTTGTTGTGTCTACCTTTTTTTTTAGAATAATGACTTAAGGATTTCATGAATGCTACAATTTGGGATAAATCTTACTTGATTGGAACAGATAACTTCATAAATAAAGAGATAGGTGTAAATTAGTTAACAAATTATACGATTAGATTTTTGAATAAGTTAGATGTCACTAAGATTAGCTTGCTTAGTTATATTTAAATTTCGTCACACTTGTTTGAAAAATATAAAATCACATTTTTTCACTCTCTATGAAACAACTTGATAAAACCTAGCAAGGTAGCTAATCAGACTCAACTTTTTAGGGGGAAGAATTCTCTATTTCCTCTTCACCAACTAGTTTATTAAAAGAATCAAGAATCATTGAATCAATGGGAAGGTACGGGACAATGATTCAACACAAAGGTCTACCAATATATTCTTTGATAAAATTAATTTGGTAGTAGTCATTTACCATACCTAAGTCTTTTGTATGATTCTTCTTCTTCTATTGATGGATTTTTTGGGATAATATCTTGCATTATGCAATTGTCATTGTTGATCCACTTTTCTCTTTATTGGTAAAAATTGAAGGTAAGTGTACCTTATCGTTTGAAGAGTAAAGAATGAGAAATTGTCGTTCCATAGAGATTTGGTTCAATTATTGATTTTTCAATATTTCTACTATCTGGACAGAATATATGGAAGATTTGGAATTAGCATGAATCTAAATGATCTATGAACTATAAATTCCATGTCTAACAAATATGACTCAAGAATAAATTAGGATAACAAGAGCAAATTTCATATAACAACTATCAAGTAACTATTTTATAGAAAATTTAGAATTCAATTCACAACAATTAACACTCAATTTACACTATAAGTATAAAAGAATCAATATATCAAAGTTTTACAGTTAGAGTTTGTCGCAACCGTAATTCCGACGAAACGACGAACTCACTGAAATTTGAAAATAGAATTTTATTGACTATGTGGAGCCGCAACCAAGTTTTTATTTAAGGGAAAAAGTTTGGAAAAACCCTAACTTGAGGAAGAGATTTAGGTTCGGGAGTTGGTTACGAATGGGGAAGGTGTTAGGCATCCCACTCGCCCGTTCCGAAGAACGGTGCCCGTAAAGTGAATGTGTGATTTTTGAAAATTGTTTGATCCCTTAATTAATGTGAAAATAAATAGATTGATGGAAGTTAGCCTGACAGAACTTGATCCTGCTCCTACGTATTCCTCGGTGCGATGGGAAACTCAAGGCTTACGTAGTTCTGGTTTGTGAAGGATTGACCTTCATAGGTATTTAAAGGACAAATGGAATTTTGAGGAGATTTTCATTCTTTGAAGGGACCTTTAGTCCACTTATGCACAAGACCCGAGGGGCTACGGCAGCATGGGAACCTATACAGACTATTAAATGTAAAACAGCAGGTGAACCGCCAGTTCCTCGTTTAGAGCCTATTGCGTGAGACTAAAGATCCCAAAATATTTTCAAAAAGAGATTTTTATTCTTAAAATGACCTTAAGTCCACTCATGCACAAGACCCGAGGCAGATACGGCAGCACGGGGGCCTATACAGACTGTTAAACGTTGAACAACAGGTGAACCACCAGTTCCTCGTTTAGAGCCCGTTGCGTGAGACCAAGAATCCCAAAATATTTGAAAAAAAAAGAATTTTATTTTACAGAAAAGGGTCTAAAAGGAGAATTTATTTCGGCTATTAGAAAAATAAGTTGATTTTTGGAAAGAAATAAATTTTGTTTGAAATTTGGGGAAGTATTGGACTCGATTTAACATAAACTTGACTTGATTTGAAATTAAGGAAAAGAATTGCGAACATGCTTCAGTAATCAAGCGATAGAAATTTCATTTCAGATCCAAATTAGACAAATAATATCATTCTAGAAACTAGAGAGAAAGATAAAGAGAACACAACAAAAATCACCAAAATCAAAGATCATTTGACCAATTAAAAACGAAAACGAAAAATAGAGACGAAGATCAACCTCAAGAACACAAGAGTTTTTGGAGCCAAAATTTGAATTCAAATCTCAAATTTTAAAAAATAGGTTTTGGTAGATCTGAAAAATTAAAACCAATAAATTGAAAGATATGGATAATAGGAATCAAACGAAACCAGTTTGACATAAATCCAACTAGAAATGAGCAAGTTATGCACAAAACAAACAACTAGGTTAATTTGTGCACCAAGATGAACATGATTCGGTAATCAGGCGATTAAAATTTCATTTCAGATCTAAATTGAACACATAATATCATTCCAGAAACTAGAGAGAAATATGAAGAAAAATAAATAAAAATCACGGAAATTGAAGATCATTTGACCAATTAAAAACAAAAACAAAAAACAGAGACGAAGATCAACCTCAAGAACACACAAGATTTTGGCGCCAAAATTTGAATTTAAATCTCAGAATCTTTCGAAAATACTTTTTGGTAGATATGAAAAATAAAAACCAATAAATTGAAATATATGGATTATAGAAATCAAACAAAACAAATTTAACATAAATCCAATCAGAAATGAGCAAGTTATGCACAAATCAAACAAGCTAGGTTCATTTGCACACCAGGCCGAACAATCTTCGGTAATCTGGTGATATAAATTTCATTTTAGATCCAAATTACACAAATAATATCATTACAGAAACTAGAGATAAATACAAAGAGTACGCAACAAAAATCATCATAATCGAAGATTATTTGACCAATAAAAAATGAAAATTAAAAATAGAGATGAAAATGAGCTCGGAAATCCGAGAAGAAGCAAGAAACTTAAGCGAAATAAATGTCGGATCTAACCTCGATTGGAAGGTGATGAAGAACTCGTTTGAAGGCAGAGGTAGAGAGTCTCCTAGGTCCTCCCTTCAAAAATTCTGAGAATCCCCTCCCTCAAGTGCTCCCCCTCTCTGCGTTGGTCCCCGATTTCTTCCCAAAAATGTCAAAAAGGAAAAAAGAACCCCTTATTTTCCTGTTGGTAGGTATATATAGACACCTCCCCTTCTTGGCAAGGGTCAAGCTCTTTCAAAGAGCCAAAAGCCAGCCCCCTCTCTCTTAGCAAGGGCCAAGTTCTTTCAAAGGGCCAAAAGCCACCCCCTTTCCGGGAGCCAAAAGCCAAGCCCCTTAATTTCAAAATTTTTGTTCCCTATTTTTTATTTTTCATCTTTTTTTTTTCTTCCAATTTTTGTTTTTTACCTTTTTCATTTTTTATTTTTATTTTTTCTATTTATTTATCATTTTTATTTGTTCTTTAATTTTCCTTTTTTATTATTATTTTTATTTATTTATTTATATTTTCATTTTTATTTTCTTTATTTTTATTTAATATTAATACTTACTTATTATTTAAATTATGGTTTAATCACTAGTTAATTTTAAAAATGGGGCTTCAGACATAATTGAGTGTTTAAAGAGTTCACCCAGCTTTCACCTAAATAATCCTTAATTATCACTCTAATTCAAGTTTTAAAAGTAGAATTGGAGATAAAATTGACTAAACTAATAAAAGAAGTTCAATTTCTTGACTCAACAACCTTTTCCCCAATTTAGAAACCCTAATTCCTTAGATATTACTAATTAGAGCAAACATTAGGTTCCGGATCTCTCAGGACCTCATAATTGTTGATCTCTATTCTTAGAGTATCTTCAATTATGTTGTTAATCTCAATTCCAACTCCTACTCTAATTTTTCAATTGTGAATAGAAATCTAAAATCATTTGCAAGTGACCAATTCATGGAGACATTAAGAGAAAAGAAGAACAATCAATTTAAAGGAAGTAAGCTTGATTAAGAGAAAAAATTCATATTACGAAGAGGTTAGGGTTAGGATCCATCTTTTCCTAACTAAACATCTAATTACACATAGTAGAAATGAGAAAAACAAGAGAAGAAGAAGAAGAGATTATGTAAAACTCCATAGAGCTTGATGAATCTTGCACTTCGATCCCTTAAATCTGCATATTCTTCACTCTAAGAATTGCATAAGAGAGAGTTTGGGAGAGAACTTGTTTCCAACTGCCAAAAACTATCAGGGAATGAGAGAAAACAACCTTTTATAATGTTGTCTAGTAAATTGTGTTAGCTGATACAAAATTTGGCTTCAGGTAACGTAGAAGCAACAAAATGCTTCCTTTTCTCCTGGATTTTGTGCCAGGCAACGCAAAATATTGTGTTAGATAACGCAAAAGTGATAGAATACTCTAATCATTTTCTTTCTTTGTTTTCCTGAAAAAATGATCAATTCAAACCATGAATAAAACTCTATCAAAGAATTAATCATAAAACTTCTAGAAAATACTATACTACTAAGAATTTTTTCAAACATCAAAATTTCATTAATTATTTATGAATTACACTCATTTTCTTATAAAAATATTCTTTATATGCCTCAAATATCACTAAATAAGTGCCATGTTTGACATTTATCACTCTTGATTGTTAGTTTTGTAAAGCTTGTTCTGAAAGAGTGTTTTTGTCAAAAATCCATTTATAGCTCTTTTTTTAGATGCAAAAAATGATGATTAGGTTTATTCTAGTTATTTTAACTTCTTTTGAATGCCATTTTAATGTGATAAAAAGATCTTGATAAACTATCTATGTGAGAATTTTGATTTAATTTCTATTTATTTAATATCTTGATTTCTTATAATTTTGTATAATTTTTCTTGGTTTTTTTAGGAATTGCAATGTAAGCTTAAAAAATCAATATAGATAATTAAAAGGTAGGTTAATTTAGGTTAGTTAAACTCATAAGTAAGTAGATAAGTCTATAAGGCTAGGAAAAATCCAAAATAATAGATAAAAAACTAAGGATGTTTAATTTGAAGAGAAGGTGCTTGAAGTTTTAGACATGATAATCTTTGTGACTTATGAAGTGTATATACCTGGGGTTGCACTTATTCTTTTGAGGGAGTTGTATCCAAATTTGACCAATAAATGAGTGAAGTATATATCAGACAATATGTGTGAAAAATCAATATAGTTTGGAGATCATAACTAACTCATACTAAATCTAAATTAAGAGTAGCCAAAATTTTTTTTTATTATCTATTCCAACATAATTTTTCTAAAAATGAAACCTTAACTTTCTCTCTTTATTATTATTATTATTATTATTATTATTATTATTATTATTATTATTATTATTATTATCTCAGTATATTGGATTAAGGCGGTTAGTTGCATGTGAATCAGATTGACTTTACCTTAAGAAGAATAACTTTTTATTTTATCAAATTTTATTATTTTAAACTTCTATCACATTCTTATATGATGATATTTTATTTAATAATTTGATTTTATTCTTCAATTCCTAGAATGGATAACTAAACTTATGCTAATGTGATGCCAACTTTTTATGAATTAATGTATGTCTTATTTTGATCTTGTTTGGCATGTGATTCAAATTATGTTTGACTTATTTTATCCTATAATTTGTATTCAAATTAGGTAGTTAATTAGGTTTCAATTTTTATTAAAAAAATATCTAAAGAAAAGAAAAAGATAAATTTTAAAGATTTGAGTCGGACTTTAAATCTATATCTTCAAGAAAAATAAAGTCTAGATTTCAACATTTTAAAAAGGAATCATATATGTTTCCAATCATTTAATTAAATCTAAAAATCTATTGATTTTTAATTTATGTATATGGAAATGGAATAATAGTTAGAAGAGAGATTCACATTAGTGAATACTCTAATGAGATCGTTAGGGTTAACATATTAGAATAGATAATATGATTTTACAATAAATAACTTATCTAAATTAGAATTAAGATAATAATAAAGTTAATAATTCTACATAAGATAGGCACCTTAGTGAATCAATCCAAGAGAGTAACCCATTTGAAATTGTATGCTTTCTTTTATTGTTTTTTATTTTTTCTTTAATTAAAAACATTATTCTTGTTTGTCTAAACATCTTAAGGAAGTATAGTTTCTAATAGTTAGTCACTTGTTATCCTTGTAGAAGGATAACATGAGTTTTTAAACACCTTTTTTATGCTTAAAGATAGGATATATTTGCCTTTTTCAATTACAATAACCTTAATGTGTATCAATTTTTTTTTAATTCTAGGGATTTTATCTCGTAAAAATATTAGGAAAATAAAAACTTTCGTTAATTTTTTATAATTTTTTCTTTGCCTTATTATGTGCATATGCTTGTGATTTATCGATATGATTGTTAATTCTAAAATTGAGAGAATTTATTAACAAATAAAAAATGAAAAAATGATGATAATAATAAGATATTAGACTTCACTCACTATTTATAAAATTAAATAGAACATTAATTTTATTGCTAACTTAATAAAAGCTTATAAGATTATAAAAAAATAGATTAGTTTAAATAAAAATATATGAAAAAGTTTTAGTTGAACTTCTAATGAAGTTAAAAGATTTATTTATTAAAATAAAATGAATTAACCTATTAATTAGATCTATTATTCAATAAGATATTAATTATTTTATCATTCTATAAGATTAGTCACCTTATAAAAGAGGTCACATAATAAAAAATAAAAAATAAAAAATATAATGAAACTTAAGGAAATAGTTTATCTAAAACCTCTCCTAAATGAGAGATAAGAAAGAAATGTCTTGATATTTCTGTTAGCATGACAAAAGTGAGAGTCTAAGGTGCATTTGATTTTCCAACCACTAAGAGATGTATTTCATAACAATATTTATGGAGATTGCATGTTTGTGAGAAGGTTTTAGAATGCTTATAAAATTTTAAAATTATTCATTTTCATTGTGTACAGTATTCCAAAACCATCATGTTAAAAATTTCAATTTTTATTACAAGAAATATTTTTATTATTGAAGACAAAAAAAATGTTTAAAAATAAAAAAATCATCGTTAAATGAGATTTATCAAGGGTTAGTAACTTTTACTATTTTGATCATCAGAATCATAGTAAATTGTTATTCATTAACTTATTTGAATTCGTCACTATTATCTATAGAATTGGTCATGACTAATTACCAACAACATTTTTTTACAATGATTATTAGTAATGATGATTTTAAAATATTAATATTAATTTTTTAATTTCAACAATAATTTTTATTATAATTTTAATAAATTTTAACATTAAATTATTAATATAATGTGTAATTTTTTTAATTTTTTAATCATTTTTATTTTAACAAATAAATAAAAATAAAAAATAAAAAATAATTTACAAAAATAGTAAAAAATTATATACTTAAAAAGATCTTACAATATCCAATAAATAAATAAATTACAATTATAAAAAAGAATTGAACTATTTTTATTATTGAACCAATCATAGGTTTATTAATCATGATGCAAATCAAATTTGAGTTTTCCCACTTGCCACTTGTATCCATAATTTGAGTTTCTCTCGTTCTTTCTTATGCAAATAAAAGAAATCCCAAATTTGTTTAAGAACACTTGAAATTTAGAAAACCTTTGCTAAAATTTTTTCTTGTAGTTATTGTTAAATAAAATTAATTACATAATTTTAATTAATATAATTTTAAATAAATTAGTTACTATATAGTTAGGCGGATGTATAACCAATATCGTTTCTGGATCTCTTCCTCATGTGAGTGACAAAAAAATCTCACGAATGTATATATCTTATTTGATTTGTCTCACCTTTGCAATAAAATTAGTGTGTTAAATAATATTTGATAATTTCTAAATTAAATAATGTTAGGAAAAATCTATACGTATAATGCATAATCAATGATCTACTATTGAATTGAACCTTTCAGTACGAAGGAATCCACCATTCTCCAATGCCCAGTTCTCTTTGGCTTACTTCTAGCACTTTTTGAACTCCTTAAACTATTAATATTGTTGGAGAGTTTCATAAGTAAACTCACCTATCTAAAATGGTTGTTCTTGAGTTTCGCATATAGCAAACAACACGTTGAAGAGATAATGTCTTCCACGATGGTAAAAAATGGAACAAAACTCAGGCTTTTTCTTCTGAGACTAGGCAACATGGTACTACAAATAATATTAAACTAAAAAATATACATGTAACTAAAAATGAAAAGAATAACAAATTTTAATTTATTAAATTCACCTAGATGATTTCAAATCACGTGTCCTTCATCTCCCAGAGAATGTTACCCTAGGTTTGGTATTTTTCTTAAAACTAAGGTAACCATTTTCATAGCTTAGGACACTTTATTACTAGGCATAAAATTATATATTATAACAATTTAATAAATTAAAATTATTTAATTAAGTAAAATATATAATAAATTAACAAAATAGTACTTACTATCTATAAGAAGATTGAATAATGTATTGTCCACCAGCTATCATCTCCATGTCCATGTTGATGCCAACATTGTGTACCTAATTAAGAAAATGCAATGGTAGTGATGATGGTGTGTCATTGCCATGCCCTCTCAATAGTGGTGGTAGAGAAAAAGGCTCACGTTGCTAATGTGGCGGTGACAATGGTGGAAGCACAAAAGATGTAAGAGTAGGAACCAATGATATTCCTGTAAATAATAATAAGATAATAGCCTAAACAATTATGCATGTTGGAAAAAAGGGAAATATACAAAGCTTCAACCTGATTATTTTGAATCCTTTTACTTGAAGAGGACAAAATAACTTCCCATTTTCCTTAATCATCACAAGTAGGAGGACTTTAACCATCCAATACCATCTCCCAGACACATAATTTCAATTATGTAATAAATCTATTTAACTTTTAAATTTATAAAATAAGTATATCCTAAATCCTAAAATAAACTATAATCTAGGATTTAATTATGCTATGATTTTTATGATATAATTTAGACTTTAGAATTTAAGATTTAATTATGTTATGATTTTACAATTAGGTTATATTATAGCTTAATTTTATTGTATTTTTATTTATTTTTGAATGGGTGATCTTGAATTGTCCAAGACTTCCATCCTTTCTTTTCATAATTAATCATTTTAAATATTTGAAAGGTAAGAATTATGACTAAATACAGAAGTTGATATCCAACTCATTCATAGATATTTTACATGTTAAATTTTTTTTTTTTGACTTTATTATATATTTTCTTTTTTAGATGATCGAATATTATACTTACATAATATACGATGTTTGTCATATTTTTTTCTCCTGTATCATATAGAATAAAATATGATAATAATTTTATATCTATCAATATAATAAATGATCTAATTGTAAAAATATATGAGAGACATTATAAAAAAATATTAAAATATTTGCAAAATTTAGTATTGTCCTAACATCAACATTATTAACATCAAAATTTTCAGCATAAAGTAAAATAACACCAGAAATATACAATAAGAAGATCAAATTACATGTTAGATATTTTTATAAATTTTTTGTTAAAAAATAAATATTATCCAAAAGGTTAAAGCTGAGCTTTTTTTTTTCAGTATTTGAAATCTTTTGAGGGTTATAAAAGTTTTCTTAAATGTTTAATACAATAGTAAAGAAAAAACAAATATGATAATCAACCAAAATATATAAAAGATAAGAGATAAAAAATAAGAGATAGAAAAAATTAAGATACCAAAACATATACTAATTCACTTCAACAATAGAAAGTTATATCTAGTTTTTCTTTTGCATTCAATAAAAATTTTACTAAAGAAGAAAATATTTTATATATAAAAAATAATATCAAATATTTTTTATAAGATTTTTTAGACTTAAAAATCAATGTATTTTTGAATAAATATCTTTAAGCTCAAAAATTTAAATATATAAAAAAAATTACTAACAAGAGATGATAAAATAGAAAAATAGTTATAATAAAAAAGTCTTGATTTTAAAAATATCACTTGTGATAGTAAATAGAAGAATAGTGATAGTACATAAGCTTTGAATTTAAAAATAACAATTGAAAAAATTATTCTTTATATATAAAAATAATAAAGAATAAAGATTTGAAAACTTTCATTTAATGTCAATTGATGTAAAATATTTTTTAGTATCTTTTTTATTGATTTTTTTATTATATATAAGAGATAAAAAATATAGTTATCAAAAGATAAATTATGGTTTCTAATGTCTTCTATCTTCCATTTGTTGCATGCCATTGTTCATAGAATGTAATTGTATTTTTTAGAAATGTTTTTATATTAAATCTCATCTATATCTTAAACATTGTACTTGCTGTGAATAATATTTTTTTTATATATATGTATATGTACCAACAACTTTAAAAGTTTTTATTTGTACTTAATTGTTTGTTTTCTTTTTACTTTGATTTACTAATTTTAATGAATAAAATTTCATAAATACACATTAAATACTAGATGTTTAGAGAATATTTTTTTTAAGTATATTTTGAATATTTAAATACTAATGTATAAATTCATTTTTAGATAGATTTTTTAAATAAATTATATAAATATTTGTTCAACTAGATTCTCTATATATATTGTAAAAACATAAAAGAAAATAAAAGTTAAAATAATTTTTTTTACTTAATTTTTTTAATATGTTTCGACTTAAATTGCATGTTCAGTGAAAGATCATAATAATATTCTTATCCAAGATCCAAAGATGAAAATGAAATTTTTACCAATTTAAAAATTTAATTTAATATTGATATAATATTCTAAAAATAAATATCAATTTTACATTTAAGTTGTTTATTTAATTTATTATTTCATTCAATTTATTATTAATTTATTATCTCATAATATAGAATATTTTAGTAACTACTTTTAAAAAAATATAATATTTTTTAAAATTATTTATATTAAATTACGAATCTCATCAATATAATATATATAGGTAAATAAATTATTAAATATTTTTATACGTATACAAAATATTATGAATATTATTATTTACGTTGCTTTATTTATCTATTAATTTACAAAAATGTTGTTCATAGTAAATACTTATTTATATATTTTGTTTCTAATTTTATTTAGTTTTATTTTAAAAATTATTTTAAGAGTTTATTATAAAAATTTAAGATATTAAAATTGAATAAAAATAAATTCTTTTATTTTAAATTAATTTATTTAAGATAAAAAAATACTTCATTATTTTGAAATCCAATATTTACATTGAATTTAGTTATGGTTGAAAGTAAATTAAAAGTTTCAGTATTTACATTTTTATTTTTAATCAAAAGATAAATACTAAAAACCTCTATTAATATTGAAATTATTTTAATGAAATATTAAAATATATTTTACTTTAGTAAGGTTATGAAATTATCATCGGTGATGGTTAGTGAAAGTTAAAAATAATTACTAAAATAACTGTGGTTAGACTCATTTATTTATAAATAGCAGTTTGTATAATGTAGTATTTAAAATATTAGTATTAAACTTGTATAAAGCTCTATAAATCTCTCCCTGGTCAAATGATTAGGTAGATTTATTCTCAAATACTTTGTTCCCAACCAATATTTCAATTTTCATAATTTTATTTTCATTTTCATTTTTTCATTTTTTTAATCATCTCTTTTTCTTTATAATTTTTTCTCTTAATCTATCACTAAGATTTATATCTTTTTAATTAAAGTTATCCAATTAATAAAGAAGTTTAGAAAAAGTAATTAATTTTTTTTATGAATGAGATCAGAAATTCAATACAATTTTTTATATAAATAGTAATCTATAAGATTGAACGGTTTTAACATTTATTAGTAACATTTTAAAAAGGTTTCAATATTAACTCATTTTTAGAATCTGAGCTCCTTTTGAAAATAAAAACAATACAAAATAAAAGGAGAGAACATGATAGGGAGAAGTAATTAAAGAGCACATGACTCCGCGTGCATTTTAAGCAACATGAATTCGTAAATATTATGAGAGAAACGTCTCTGAACTAAGTTTCTTAAGAAAATTTTGTAATAGTTATATTATAGAACACGTGGGGTCATTGATCCTCAAGTAGTATAATCAGTGGGTTACGTAGGTGGTTTTGTTGGGACAGAGATCTCAAATAAAGGCTTTACATTTGTTGGCTATTATATGCAAATTGACTTTTCTTACATTCAAAGTGTCGCCTAAATTACTGATTGGCTGATCTAAACCTACTCTTAATTTACTTTGTGAATTAAACAATTTATTAGCACATGATTCATGAGTTTTTAAAGTAAGGGAAGTAGTGTTTTAAGGGATGGTGCATTGATAGTTTCCAACCAATAGTTGCTTTTTTCCATTTTCTTGTAAGTAAGGAAAAATCAATCATAGAATCTAAATCCCCTAGTTGGATTGCGTTTGAGAGAAGTTCTGCTAAAAATGATAGCTATTTCTTTCTTTATTTTCGTTTGTTAGTAATGAATTCATACATAACCATCAACCACGGTTCTTTCATTTCGGTTTTGGATCTAGATATTTTGTAGCCTAATATTCATTTAAAATTCTACCATAAAATATTGAATTTTATTTAATAAGAGAATGCGGGCTTGGGAGTGTGAATTAACGTACTTTATAAACAATTTGGGTAAAATGCTTAAATTGAAAATGGATAAAGCGCATCACTTAACACATGAATTTGGTTAGATTCTAATTCTCATCATATTTTTAATTAGAGAAACATACAGTTAACAATATCATTTTAGAAACATAAAATTTCTTATCAAGATTCATATTTCTTTTACATTCATAAGTAACTACAAGGTTATATTTTATTATTCTTAGGTCTAAGCCCAACATTAGCATATTTCTTAAGAAATTATATAAATTAAAATTAAATTAGTTTACATATGTTTTTGATTTTTTGAAAAATTATAAATTTTTATTTGGTTCTTCTTTCTCTATTTATTTTCAAACTAGTCCTTTAAAAAGTATATTTCTTTACGAATGATTCATTCTGTGTTTTTTTATTTAATTTCTCTAAATGTTATCATAATTATTTATTTAGTTTCTTATTTAGATGACCAATTGGGAAACCTACGATATTTAAGTGGACCAAATGAAAAATTTGTGATATGCAGAGAGATCAGCAGGAAAAACTCATAATATTTATTATTTAAAGAGAATCAAAGAATAAGATTTACAAAAAAATGATCGGATAAAAAAATATTTTTATAAAGGATTAAATTTGAAAAATTAAAAATAAAGTTTCAAATGAAGATTACAAATTGTTGAAAAGTTGAAAACTTAAAATTAAGCTTTAAAAATTAGCACAAATACCATAATTCCCAAAATAAAAAAAAAATATAACAAGTTATCAATAATCATGTTGCAAACATGTAGTAGTATAAAGACTACATATGTAGGGATCCATTATTTGCGACCAACCTAACAAGGAAAGGCTCTAATAGATGCTCATTAGAGCAACCAATTCTATAGATGCTCTAAAATGGAAGACTTTATGATGATGATGGGTACGCAGCATTTTAGGAGGTTGTCATTTGAGTGATTCGATCCCACGTTGTTGATGGACTTGGAAAGCTATCCCTAAACCTTTCCTTTCAATTATTATTTGGATAACTCTTTACTTGATCAATAACATGGACGCCCAGAAAGTGTTTCGTTTTTTATGTTATAAAGATACGATTGTAGAGGCCATTATTTTTGTGGAGATTTTGACCAATTGGTATCGTCAATTTGTTCCATATTCTGTGGCCTCCAAAAGTTGTAAATGCTTGAAAATGAGTCTAACCAAATTGGTTGGCTAACTTGGCTTAGAACTACGTAGCAGGTTGATAAGACGTAAATCGTTTTCATTTGTCTACAACGAATATTCGACTTGGGTGACTTTTATTTCCTTTTTCTATGCCTAAATCATTAGCAATTTGAAAAGTTAACACAGAAAGTTGAATGTATAAGTCGAATCATATTGGAGCAAAGAGCAATGATGGGCTCGTATGTTTTGGGACTCAGATTCCCCCAAAGAAAGAGTAAAGGTCGTGATGGGAGGTTTATCTATTAAAATCTCACTATCGGTCCATTTTTATTGAATAAATTCTATACGACAATTTAAAATTTAATAGATTCCATATCAGTCTTAATTTATTCGATCCAATCACCAGATTATATATACAAAAATTAATTCTCTTTTTTGGGGCAGAAATTTTAAATATAATTTATAACAATAAAATTTGAATATGTGAACATCCGTCTTGTGACTTTGATGGAAAAGACTTTGATTGGATTTAAGAAAAATTATAGAATTGAGTTTAAAAATAAAAATAGCTACTCTGTTCTTTTTCTAAATTTATCATAATAATTATAATGATATTTATATTAGAGTATTAAATTTTATATTTTATTAAAAATATACTTTTATTATTAAATTTTTAATATATACTTTATATATTGTTTAAATTGAAATATATTTAATATATTATTTATTTAAAAATATATATAAATAAATAAAAATTTTAAAAAATAGAATATAAATTTGTTGCAAGTTTTCTCGAATCCGATAAAATTAGGATTAGATTTTATCTTTTGATCCTCACCTTCTCTAACATCCGACTCAAAATCCATCAACATTACACCCAATGATCTAATATTAAAGTGATCTAAGAAAATTAAAAGTTAAAAATAAATTAATCGAAAAAGTTAAAATCTTAAAAGCTTAAAAGATTACATTATTATACGTAGTTTGATTAATGAACCAAACAGTAAGCATAATAAATCCATAAAAGCTTAAAGGGATTAATTTGAAAGTTTTTTTATTTTTTTTATTTTTATATTAATACTTGGATCATGGAAAATTGAATGCGCACAATGTATCTTTCCCTTGGAACATTCCTTCATTCTTTTCTTAAATAAAAAATAAAGGTAATGTTTGAAAACTGAACAGAACAAAATAAAATCCAATTGAATAATGATGTTTCCTGTACTGTATTTAACACCTACTGTTTATCCAAATTTTTTGGTAAATAAAAATATAAAAAATAATTTAGGAGTTAATACAAATTGTCAAGATGTATTTTTTAAAGTTCAATGAAATTAAACCTTTTGATCGTAAAACACACAAAATGAACTAGAAATCATAAACTAAACAAGATGAAATATGTGAATGAAGCAAAAACTAAAAAATCTTAAGAAAGAAACTTTAAAGGGCTTAAAGAAACAAGAAATTAAGAGAAAAAATAAGTAAAGATGTATAAAAATTTAAGCTTGCAGAAAGTAAATTGGGGAAATTGCATTGAATTTTCTGTGAGCTAGTAGTTTGGAATAGTTAGTTGTGTTAGGCATGTTAGAGAAGTTTGAGCAATTCGAATCTGAGCTTTATTCAATCAAATGATGTGGTATTTATAATTTATAAACATTAAGTATAATTTCTAAGCGTCTGACATGTAATCAATGGTTATCTAATTACCTTTTTATTATTACAACATGTGAACTTGCAAGAAAAACAAAATACTTGCCTACTTAACATCTTGTCACTTATAAATATTGGTAAATAACTTCTTTTCGAAACAAAAACCCTTTTCAAATGCATTTGTATGTTCCCTAGAATATTTTCTTTTTCAAAAACATTCCAATTGACGCTCTTCTTAAAAAATGACTCAGTGTTGGTATTTGTCTTTTTCCTTCGGATAACTTACATTTCTTGGCCTTTGAATAACTCTCAAATACATCACAAAATTAGGGATTTGATGTCACTTTTGTATGAACTTCTTTCTTCCACCTTTACAATTATGATCTCTTTATAATGTATTTTCTTATTATGTTTCTAAATTTTCAATCAAAAATATATCGGACGACCCTCCAAAATGTCGGATCTCAAGGTTATTGTAAGAGATTTAGCATTTTAAAATTTGAATTAAGAAAAAAATTGTCTTTTTTTCTATATTCGAAATATTTTTCAACTTCTAATAATAGAATGCTCATATTTTCTATTTATCAATATGATTTAACTTATATATAATATCATTTCTAAAATACTTTTTAGATGTTATTATATTATCACCATTAATTTTACTATTTTGTTCTTTTATATATATATATACTAGATTGATTTTTTTTTATTTTCTTTCATCATTGATATTTTTTTGTAAATTTTATTTTTTACAATTTTGTTAAAGGTTTAAATTTTATGTTTTTGGAGCTTCCTTTACTCCATCCCTTTAAATTAAAATATTTTTTTTGTGGTTGAAAATAATATTTAACTTTTCATCTTAACCAAAATTATATTCTAGGTATTTTTCTTTGCTTTTTTAAATTCATTAGTAATAGTTTCTTTTAAACTTTTTTCTTTATTTTTATATTAATAACATTTAAAAATTTACTTTTACAAAATATTATAATATTTTTATTTTATTATACCTTGAAAATATTTCATTCCATACATAATTACAAAAGATATGATGATCATATGAAATAATATTACATTTATTCTAAAATAAAATATTGATAAAAATATTAAAACATAGAAAATGAAACCTTGATCCCCTTCTTACTCCAGAACAAAACTCATGCTTTTGTAAGACCTTATAATTTCTCCAAAACCTTTGAATTTGAATGCAAAAGCTTCTTTACAGGAACTTCCTAAAAAGTCATGGTATAATAAATATTTGTATTAAATAGATTTATTGATAATATAAAACTAATATTTTAAATAATTTAAATCATCAATAAATCGAAATTTAGTTGAAAAGGGTTTGAGAGGAAAAGATACAACATTAGAAGGAGTTAGAAGTTAGACATCTTCAATTTTCTAATGTTAATGGAAAATAATTTTATATTGCTTATTCTAGAATTGATGTATAAAAATATGGTGATATTTTTATTAATAAAATTAATACATTCTATTTTAGTTTCCAAACAACTGATGTAGAAAAGATTTATTATGTTGGTTATATTACGATGCAGAAAGTATTTTTTACATTATTTACTATTTCAACCAATGTAAAATGTAAATATTTTACATTAGTTGCTTTGTTAAACAAAGGTAATAAATATTTTGTATGTTATATTTTTGAAAAATTAATATAAAATATCTTATTTTATAATTAGGTCTTTGTCTTCTTCATGTCATTTTACTTTTCATAAAGTCTTTTTTCCTTGCACCGTCATTGTCCTTCTTTCGCCCACCCTTATCCCAAGTCAAGGAGATGCTTGTTTAGTATTATACATTTGTTTCCGAATCCATTTCTTTCTCCAAATCAAGAGAACGTCGTTTGTCATTCTCTCCAATTGCCATTTTCGAATGTTTTTCTTCTTTCATCATTGCTTACTTTGAATCGTCAACATAGATAAGATAATCGTTGTTTTCATCATCATTGTTTTGAATCAACATTTTTATTATTTTTTATGTCCTCTTCGTTGTCAACATAGGTTTTGTGCCATACCTTCACCAATTTATCATCACCATAGACTTTACTGTCCTAAAGAAGGGTTTATGGCTACCAATGCTTACTTTTAGGTATTTTTATAGTTTAATTTGTTATATTATTCATTTAACTATTTGGTTTTTTATCATATATATGCCTAATAGTTATTCATTCTTTTATATATATATATATATGCTTAACTAACTTTGTTTGACTATATATATATACTTAAGTTTTATTATATATGTTTAAGTGGTGATTTTGTTTGATGTAATAAACACATAAATAGATATCATTTTGTTCCTTATGTAGTAGAATTTAAAACTCCTAACCAACCACTACCACTTAAAAAGTTTATATGCATACCTAATGTCATAAAGTTCAAGAGTAAAGTGATTTAGGAATTAGGTCACAAAGGATAAAAATAAAGTGATTGGTTCCAACAAAGTTTAGAGGGTCCTTGCTTTACCTAATGAGCATGTCTATTGATCATATAAGGCTTATGGTTTAAGTTTAAACCTTAGTGACACATCCTTTTTATTACCATTCTTCATTAAGACAATTTGGTTTAGTAATTATCTTTATGCAACAAGTACCTTGTTATGAAGCTCAACCAACAATATGAAATTAATGGATTTATTGGGATCCATTATCCCTTATGATTTTTACTTTCCATGTCTCAGATTAGATCCATATTAAAGAATAAATTATCCCGTTTCTTGCGCTTGACTACACTTAGATTTGGTTGTGTTTGTTTTTATGATGTCTATGTAATCGTTTGCTTGATTTCATGAATTCGTAGGATTTTTATTTTTGTGATCATAATATGCTTGATTTCATGAATTGTAACTTAGATACTTGAGGGTAAATTGGGTATGAATGAGTATAACCTTAGTTTCCTGTTTGAGATTGAATATAATGAGTAAACCACTCAACGGGTGAAGCATTGATTATATTGAATCTTGAATTATCTAGGTTTGATAGCTTGATAAATAATTTTTTTCATTTATTGGTTCAAAATTTCTACTCAAACTCAAACTCGTTGTATTAAGTTATGTACTGGAAGACTAATCTGAAATGCTGTCAAAATTTTGCCAAGTATAATATTCAATGTTTAAGAAGAAACTTTAACTTGTGGTTGGAAAACTTTGTCCTTGAATGATATAGGGTATTACCAATAGAAAAGGATGTTGGGTTGTGATATGTTTGGAAATGTTCTTAGATAAATCTACCCTATGATTGGAAAGTATGAATTGTACATGGATAAATGCATTACACACAATGATGAGTATGAGAATAGGATGGAAGCTTTCTTGGAATTTGCACAACAAAATATTCTGGATAGTAATGAAAAATTTCACTATCTTTGTGTTAATTGTTTGAATGAAAAATGGCTAAGAATTGACAAAATCATGAAGCATATGCTTTGTTATGGGTTTTGCAAGAGTTATACAAGATAGATTTGTCATGATGAATTGTTAGAGATGCCTAGTTAGTCTCAAAGTATGGAGGTTGATGAGGATATAAAAGATTGAATAGAGAATATGATTCAAAAAATAGAAAATGAACCTTTTTTATGAGAAAATATGTATGAGAGCTTGTGTAGTGATGCATGTCGCAACCGTATATCCGACGAGACGACGAACTCGCTAAAATTTTAAAAAAGAATTTTATTGATAATGTGTGGAGTCGCCACCAAATTTTTATTTAAGGGAAAAGATTTGGAAAAACCCTGACTCGAGGAAGAGATTCGAGGTTCGGGAGTCGGTTGCGAATAGGGAAGGTGTTAGGCACCCTATTCGCCCATTCCGAGGAACGGTACCCTTAAATCGAGTGTGTGATTATTTGAAAATAGTTTGATCCCTTAGTTAACATGTAAATAAATTACTTGATGGAGGTTAGTCTGACAGGACTTGATCCTACTCCTACGTATTTCCCGGTGCAATGGGAAACTCAAGGCTTACGTAGTTCTGGTGTGATTTGAAGGCTTGACCTTCGAAGGTACTTGAGTAGAGTGTTTAACAATGGATGGTGCTCGAAGGCTTGACCTTTGAAACTGCTTGAAAAAGGATATTTGAAATGACTAGAGTGTTTTGAAAATATTTTAATGAGAATCCTTAGTCCACATATGCACAGGATCCAAGACAACTACGACTGCACTGGGATCCAAGACAACTACGACTGCACTGGGATCCATACGAATTCCTAAACCCCGAACAGCAGAAAAAGCTACCAGTTCGTGCTTAGGATTCGTCGCGTGAGACTTAGGAATTCTAAAATGAAGTTTTATTATTTTACCAAAAGGATTCTTAGTCCACGTATGCACAAGGTCTGAGGCGGCTAAGGCAGCACGGGGTCCATATGAACTACTAAACGTTGAACAGCAGGTGAATCGCCAGTTCCCCGTTTAGAGCCCATTGCGTGAGACCAAAGATCCCAAAACCTTTGAAAAGAATTTTAATTTGAATATAATAAAGAAATGACTTGATTCGAAAAGGAATTTGTCTTGAAGTAATCTTCGA
Source organism: Canavalia gladiata (assembly GCA_037954105.1). NCBI lineage: Eukaryota > Viridiplantae > Streptophyta > Magnoliopsida > Fabales > Fabaceae > Canavalia > Canavalia gladiata. Next base: position 14,366,790 of record CM075662.1, on the reverse strand, counting down.
TTTTGAATTTGAGAAATGAATCTTGAAGTGAACTTGATGAAAACTTGAGAATTGAACTAAATTTGATTTGAGAAAAGGAATTGAATTTGTTTTTGGGAACTCGCGGGAGAAAGAATTGAATTTGATTGGATTTTACTTGTAGAAAAGAATTAAACTTAACTTTATTTGAAGAGAAAGAATTCGGTTTGAATTTTGGGAAAAAGAATTTGTGGGTTTTGGATTGTTTTTAATGGGAAGAGGGTTGATTTTGAAGAAAAAGATTTTTCTTGAATTTGGGGAGGAAGAAGGGATTCAATTTGAAGGAAAAGGATTTTATTTGAATTTTACGAAGAAGATTTGAATTGAGTTTGAGGGAAAAGAATTAGATTTGGTTTGATTTGGAGAATTTAAGAATGAGGGATTTCCCTTTATTTTGATTTGAGAAAAGAAAAGAGAAAGAAAAAAAAATTTGACTTGATTTTAACTTGCTTTGTTTGAGGAAGAGAATTGGAAGGAGGATTTGAGAATTGCCTTCCATTCTTGAACTTGAAGAGATAAGGTTGATATTTAAAAGAAAAGAAATAAATAAATAAATAACTTTTATTTGTAACCTAGTAAAAAATTTGAATCAAAATAAAATTTGGAAATAAAAAGAATCAAGCTTGATGAAAGAAGGAATTTTGAATTAAAGTTTGGGAACAAGAGAATTTTTATCTTTTGTTTTATTTTATTTCTTAAGAAGAGAAAAAGAAAGGAAAAGGACTAAATAAGCTTGGTTTAGTGACAGGATTTATGTGTAATTAATTGACCACTAACCACCCATGTGTAGCGTTGAACTTCAAGGATTAACAAACTGCAAAGCGTTGGGACGTATTTGCCTTATAACTTCGTGTTAGGTTTGTATCCAGCCATCAACGCATGAGGCGTGCATGGCACGTGAAAAAAACTTCCCACACTAAAATTTTCAGCGTGCAGGATTCAAATGCTAGACCAGGAGGGGCATTGCGTGAGCGAGTAGACCACTGGGCTAGAACCTTGGTTGAGATTATTTGTAATGCCCAATAAGCTTTAAGCTCAGCTTAGTAAATCTATGTTTTGAGGCTACATGCATGGGCCTTGCTCGTGCGTTTATTACTTATGCCCCGACAATTTCACGTGAGGTTGATTTCTGTGTAAAACTCAAGATGATGTGGGCATTTCAACTTTTAAAACATGATACTCTAACTCGCATTGGACCCACACTGAGAGTCTTGACCCCCATCATATCACGAGATGTTTTTAGACGAGCTAAATATGCTAAATAAAATAGCAACACAGTGCCAAAATGGAGAGCGAAAAAAATCAGAAAGAACGATCTGAAAAAAAAAAGAAAGAGAACCATCACTGTTCGGTTACTTAATTATCAAGGCTGGGCGCTTGATCCTGCTGTGGTTGTGGCTACCCATGCCTAGCATATCAGCGCGTCACCTGCCAGCCATAAGACCAGTAACATCCTTTGGGTCTCTTTTAGGTAGATTGAACCATTACCCATGCATAGCCTCAAGAGAAAACTATCCCACATCATCATTTTATTAGCATCTTTTTTTTTTGTAGACAATGAGTCGATCGTTCTAATTCTTCATCTAAAATGGTACAGATGGAACTTTCTTTCTAAGAAAAGCTAGCTTGCTAGGAGTTCATTGGAGAGAAACTAAGAAGAATGTTGGACCTAAATTTGTCCATGATGAACACTAATGGTATCCATTTTACTAACTGCAATTCCAGGATTCCCATTTAATGCTTTTCCTCTCCTAATTCGAAACATCTTTGCATGAGTATATCTAGTTGCATGGCCCACGTGCATGGGGCTTTCAAGATGACGTCGATCTCTCGTGTGAAAATTACGTGCATAGATACTTGAAGGCTCACTCACCTTCAACATCTGGTTGGTTCATTCCCTTTTGGCCGGTGTACCGACTCACACTACAGGATGTCCATTTCACAACCTTCTCTTTTAGCCGAGGGTTAAACTCATGGGAAGCGGTGAATATGAATAGAAATACTTATCAATACACTGAGGAGATTCAGTCGTTAATCCAGATGTGAACAGAATATGAACAGAAAAGCTTCTCAACACATTGGCGACGTTAATCCAGATGATCCTTCTAAGGATTCGTTCTACCTCAATTCTGACTCGTGCATTACATCGTGTTTCATCTCGAACTACAACGACGCTCAAGAAGGCTAGCTGAGGCTAGGGTGAACAAGAAGGTGTTACCATGGACCCTTTTCCCCCAAGTTTGATGTTGTGACTTGTAAGTTTGAGGTGTCTTTGAAGGGAAATTCCAGATGGTTTCCTAGCTTATCCATTCTTAACTAGCAGCGGCCACGATGCTCAAAAGAATCTATGCTCTCTCAGTTTTGGATCATATTAAGTACCAGATCTTTACACGCATTTACTAACGTCCACTCTTTCTGATTTTTTTTTGTATTTATTATTTTATTATTTTATTTTATTTCTGTTAATTCCCTTTTTTTTTATTTACTTCTTTTTTTTTGTATTTTTCAGTTTTAAATTTTTGTTTATTAAATTTGCTTTTATTGTTTACTTTTAATTTTCGATTTTAATGTTTATTATTTTGTTGTCTTTCTATTTATTATTTATGTATTTTTACGATTTTGGATTTTGGTGTTTTTACTTTTATTATTATTTTTTTTTATATTTTTGTTTGTTTAATTTTCTTTTCTTATTTTCTCATCATTTATTATATATATTTTATTATTGTCTGTTTCTCTATTTGTCTATTTGTTTTCTTTCTGTTTATTATTTAAATTAGTATTGGTTTCTTAATTAATTTTATGATTGGGGACCTCAGACATAATTGGGTGTTTACAATGCAGATAAACCATTGTATTTGAGGTTACAAGACTATGAGTAGTGTTAAGGTTATTCAATTTGAAGGCAAGAAACGACTGGAAAGATACAAGCTTCACCTAATTGCTTGAGTTGTTGAAAGATATGCTACTAGAAGGAAATGCATTGTTAAAACGTAATTATGATGCAAAAAAGGTAATATGTTCGATGGGTATGAAGTATAAGAAAAACATGCATGTTCATGATTTCATAATTTACACAAAAAGGTTTGAAGGGTTGCATCAGCATCTCACATAAGTTAAAGGATGGTGATTCTAATTCTGATGAGAGCAAAATGAGGTCTAAGGAAAAGTGTTATGGTATCTTTCAATGATTCCATGGTTCAAAAGGTTGTTTGCTAATGCAACTGATGAAAAATGCTTAGATGGCATGCAAATGGAAGACAAGGTGATGTGAAGTTACGTCATCTTGTTGATTTTTTGTAATGGAAGATAGTTAATCAATTATTTCCAGAGTTTTCAAATGAGACTTAGACTTGCAACATATGGAATAAACCCTTATGATAATTTGAGTAGTAAGCATAGGTCATGGCCTATTCTATTGGTGATTATAACCTTTTTTTTGTAGAATTGTGCATGAAGGGAGAATATATTTTATTGTTTATGATGAAATAAATGTTTATTTGAGTCCCTTGATTGAAGACTTAAGAATGTTATGGATAGAAGAAGTGGATGTGTTAGACGAATATGGTAGTGAATATTATAATATACGTTCCATGATATTTTGTACTATTGATGACTTTCCAACATATGAAAATATATATATGGATATAGTGTTAAAAGGCATAAAACATGTTCTATTTGTGAAAAAGGTACAAGTTACAATCAATTGAATTATGGAAAGAAAATAGTTTACCTTAGTCATTGAAGATTTCTCAAACGTAATTGTGAACACCTAATTCTGTCTAAGACCAAAATCCTATGTAAAATGTAAAATTTTGTTCTAAAGAAAAAAGAAAAAAGAAAAAAAAGGAATTTCAAGAAGAAAAAAAAGCAATAAATAAATAAATAAATCAAAACCGAATAAAACAAAAGCAAGAAAATTTTATTTTGGGAAGTTAGTTAGAAGTTAATTAGGTTAGTTAAGAAATAGTTAGAATAAAAATAAAGAAAAAAAAGAAAAGAAAGAAAAAAGAAGAGAAAGAAAAAAGAAAAGAAAGAAATAATAAGAAAAAAAGAAAAAACATAAGAAAAAAAAAGAAAAAAGGAAAAAGAAATGAAATGCAAAAATAAAAAATTAATTAATTACAAAAATAATAAAAACTCAAAAGCCAAAAAATATGAGAAAAGTGAAAAAACAGAAAAAACTAAAAAAAAATGAAAAAACCGAAAAATAAAAACTGAAGATAATAGAAAAATAAAAACAGAAAAAAAAAGGAAAAACTAATAAGAAAACAAAAAAGTGGGGGATTGGAAAGGGGAGCAAAAAGAAAACAGAGGAGCGGCTTCTCTGGGGGGAGGCTGGACTCTTTCAAAGTTCATGAGAGTAATTCTCGTGGGGGGGGGACTTTCTATTTTCTCCAGTTTTCTCAGATTCGAGGAGGACTCTCTGAGATTTGATGTCTTTCTCCTTGAAAGTTTATGGTGGATCCTTCACTCTTCTCTCAGACTTTCTCTCACGCAAAGCTAGTTCTGGTTCTATTCAGAAAAGTGTTGGATTTTAGAGTTTCTAGCCGCAAACCTGTTTTTGCTTAATCTCGGCGAAGAGAAAACTACCTTGGTTCTTTATTTCTCTCAGGTAAAACTTCTTATACTTAGTTCTCTTCTGCTCAGATTGGTGGTGTTCCGAATGCAGGCTTTGTTTTCTCCATAATTCATATACATTAGGTGAATTGGAATATCTTCACTACATGTTCCTTGACTGAATGTTAATTCGAACTGGCTTCGATAACGTAATAGTCCTTTGACAATTTGTTCATTCGCATCTAATGGCATGCAGTTGTTGTGCAAGTAGGAAAGGGATGTCATTTTTGTATATGCAATATTAAGCTCATTTAGAAATGATTATGAAGTTTAGCCAAATTCCTACAAGTTGTTGGCTCCAGTTCGTGTGATTTTATGCCAAATCAGCATGCATAGCATGCTATGCCATGTTTCTTCATTCACTGGTGAAGTTATAGTGACGATAAGTCTCGAATGTTATGTCGATCTTGAAACGGTATAGGAAGTTCAAGTTAGAGGTCAAATACAGGTTGGCTAGAAGTATTATTCTGTTCTTGCTCAAGTTATTTGGCCAAATGCCTGGCTGAATCGTTCCGGATATCCAAACAATGTAGAAGATGATAGGAAACAATAGAATGAAACCATAGCAAGCTGTCACAAATAGGAGAAATCCATGCATTACTCCTGTTACTACCCTCTGTTAGTCGAGATGATTGGTCAACTAAAAGACCTGGTCAATTAGTGTCATTGCACCTATCCCCTTACATGCCTAATCTAGAGTTGCAGAAGAACCTGCCGTGGTCTAGCTAGGAATAGTTGTAAGGGATCATGGGGACCTCTGGAAAACAATAAGGATTGTTTGAATGATAATGGACTTTCAGGCTTGCACGACCTATGATTCAAAGCTTTTGACTCTTGTACGTGAAAGAGAAAACAGAAGCAAAAGGAAGTTGCTTTGGATTAACGCTAAGCATGCACGCATATAATACCGTATACAATGCTGGTTTTTAAAGAAATGATTGAAAGTATGGTCCCAACTATGGGGTATGATAGTTCCTTAGGTGATAGATATTTGGATGAGATCAAAAGGCAACGTGCTATTTCGTGCATGCTAACCAAAACCCCAACATTTCAATACCTTCGTTCAACAATGTGTCATGGCTTTGTTAAAGCTGCAAGTAATGCTCTGTGCACTTTAAACAAATTGCCGAAGCTACTTATTTAGAGATCTGTGGCATTTTGGTTATCGCACCAGGGGATGGTTCATCATTTTCCATAACTATACATGAATCCCCATCGAGATCATGGTGCACTGTTGATGTGAAATTGGCCTAGGAAAGTATAATGCCATGGTTCAGTGATAGAACAAACTCGGACCTTTGACCATTAGCCTAAGGTAAGTTCCAAATTCTCTTGGGCAGCTAAGCAGCACCCGTGACTCCCCTGTATACACACATGGCTCAACTCGTAAATAGAAGGGGTGATACGACTGTACATAGTCTTGGTCAAGTCTCCTCCCATAGAGTTTTTCTTGGTTACTATCTTCAAAGTTACTACCCCGCACTCCCTGCCTCAGGCCTTAAGCGTTAAGTTCCTGTAGCCATATATCTTTCTTTCATTCACGTGGCCCTGTTCAGCACGTCCTACATCTAGTTACTGCACCCTAGTCCATGTCCTGGAAGCCAACCTTATCTGCTGCAGTCACTAAGGCTGAACACAAGCAAGGCAATGAGAGCATGATCTTTTAGTGGCGGGAAGCCATCTCCGCACCACATAGCCTTTTGCTAAGCCTCATTCATCCCCTACGCCATTCGGTCCTTGGCCAAAATTAGGTTTAATAGTTGATTCTCAAAACTGAAATATGTACTTATTAAAACCAGGATCCAGTAGATAGTGAATCTTGCATGGCTGGTAATCCAACTATATGACTTTCGGGTAATGAAATGTATCAAGTTCAGAACTGGGCATTGCTACATGTTACACTATGGTTTATGTGAGAAGGTTTGGGTAGAATGTATAAGCTTATACCTCTCGAATAATCAAGAATGCCCATTAAAGTTTCCATTGACCCCATCTACATTTACGAGCCTAAATCCGTTTCAATTGGTACCAGTTCAGGTGAAGGAAATAATCTTAAACAGGGGATCATAAGTCCCAACCACCCAAGATTTGTGTTGTCTCCACTAGAGCATATGCTCACAATCCTAACGGCACACTTGGCATAACCATATTCGGTAACCATGCACTCAAATTATGAACCATTCCATACTGGATGGAGGCTGCCGAATCTTACCTAGCATGAGTTCAATAATGGCTTCGCCCCTCTCGTTGTGTTATAAAATGTTATAGGCTTATAGGACTTGGGCTGGACTAACTCAACGCCCATCTATCATGCATGACACGTCTTTTATCGTAAGATCCGTAACTAGACCAGGCACGCTATTATTGCTAAATTAGGTGAAATGACGAGTAAATCTAAGTAATAAACAGAATGGGCCACGGGTTGTAGGCTACTGCCTTGTTTAAATTCCATAAAAGAAAAATATAGTTGGTATAAGGAGTCCCATGTAGATTGGGTCTCTCTACATGCAAAGATTTCGAATAAAGGAATCAGATAGGCTGGGCCCACCCCAATCCGTTTCATGAAACCTGGTCAGCATTTGAATCTTAATCAAAATCAAGCAGTGGGCTAATTTCCTTCACCACATAGAAAACCAGCAACCATCTTCTTAAATGGGTCGTGAGATCAAGTTCGATTTCATTTTTATTAAAACTGAATTTTTTTAGTTAATTCAAAATTAAATCCATTTAAGGTTAAGCCCAACTTCCTTTTTTCAAATCAAACCTCTTTTTAATTTGGGTCAAGCCCAACTCCTTTTCTCTTATCTTAAAATTATGTTTTAATTTGGGCCAAGCCCAATCCTTCTTCCTTTAATTTGAAATCCATTCCCTTCTCTTAAAATGAAAGCCCAATCCTTTTCATTCCAAATCAATTTTTTTCCTTTTTTTTAAATTCATTTTCCCAATTTGGGCCAAGCCCAATTTTTTTAATCAAATTTAGTTTTTTTTTATCAAATCCACTTTGTAAATTTGGGGTCAAACTCACTTGTTTTCGAACCCATTCTCTTCATCAAACTCATTTTCATTAATTTGGGTTAAGCCTAATTCTTTTCTTTAATTTTAAATCACTTTTTTTGGGTCAAGCCCAATTCCTTTTAATTTGTAATCAAATCCATTTTTAATCAAATTCATTTTTTTTACTTGGGTCAAGCCCATTCCATTTTAATACATTTACATAATCAAATTCATTTTCCTAATTTGGGTCAAACCCAATTCCTTTCTTAATTTGTAATCAAGTTCATTTTCTTAATCAAAATCATTGTTTGTGCTAATTACATCGAAAATGTCTGTTTTAATTTTCTAAAGTTTGTGCAAACGAATTTTAATACGAACAGGTAGCCTTCTTTGCTATTCTGGGTTTTAATTCATGCAGATTCATACGCAGCTTACGACGGTTTGGATCTCGCAAACACATAATTTTAGAAAATCACTGTTTACCAACTCTGTAAAAACGTCCGTTTCCAAAATATTTGTTTTTAATTTTCTAAAATTTATGCAACGGATTTTAATACGAACAGACAGCCTTCTCCGCTGTTCCGTGTTTTAATTCGTGTGAATCCAGTGGCTTACGATGGTTTGGATTTTGCAAGCATGTAATTTTAGAAAATCACTGTTTACTAACTCCATTAAAAAACGCCTACCTCCAAAAACGTTTGTCTTCTTCCTAAAAATTCGTGCAACGGATTATAACATGAACAGGAAGCCTTCTCTACTGTTCCTTGTTTTAATTTGTGCAAACTCACTCACGGCTTATGACGGTTTGAGTTATGCAAGCACGGAACTTTAATCTATTCAAAACAATCTTTTACTCATATCACCCCTCCATTTTTCAAGAGATCAAGTCTCTTAAAACCAGAACTTCGTAGCCTTGAATTTCCCATTGCACCCGGGAATACGTAGGAGCAGGATCAAGTCTTATCAAACTATTTTTAGACAAACCTATTCTATTTAAGGGATCAAACAGTTTTCAAATAAATCACACACTCAGTTTAAGGGTACCGTTCTTTGGAATGGGCGAGTAGGGTGCTTAGCACCTTCCTTATTCGTAACCGACTCTCGAACCTAGAATTTCTTCTTCAAGTTAGGGTTTTTTCCAAATATTTTCCCTTAAAATAAAATTTGATGGCGGCTCCACAATCTAAAAATTCCTTTTCTAAAATTTTAGCGAGTTCGTCATTTCGTTGTAATTACGGTTATGACAGTAATCACCCCAGTTGTAGGAAAGCTTTTAATGGAATGTTAGAGAATAAAATCATTCTAAAGGCCTTCATTGGAGAAGGTGTTTATGACTGATTCAGGAACATCCAAATTAATGTTTGAAAAGTCAGAGATGAAACCTATCGAGAGAAATAGATGGAAGAAGAAATCAATCTTCTTTGATCTTCCATACGGGTGCAAGCTAGATGTAAGACATTGTATCGATATCATGCGTATGGAAAAAATGTAAGTGATAATATTATAGGAACAATCGTAAACATATAAGGAAAGACAATTGATGGTGATAATTCTCGATTGGACTTGCTTCATATGTGTATAAGAGAAGAGTTAGGGTCATAGTTTGTTGGTAAGAAAATTAATTTGCATCCAGTATGTCATAATTTGTCAAAAAAAAAAATGAGAATGAAAAGAGTTTCTATGATTATAATATGTTGATACAATAACTACTACTAGTTGTTATTTGTGATATTTAACCAAAAAAAGTTAAACACACCATAAATAGGTTGTGTTTCTTCTTCAATATTATATGTAGCAAAGTTTTGAATCCTAAAAAATTGGTTGGGCTTGAAAATAAAACTGTGATTATCTTATGCCAATTGAATATTTATTTTCCTCGATCCTTTTTTGACATCATGGTTCACTTTATTGTTCAGATTGTGAGGGAGATTAGGTTATGTAGACTTGTTTATGTATAGTGCATGTCCAGTTGAATGGTACATGAAGATACTAAAGGGGTATATTAGGAATCAACAACATCTGAAAGCATCTATTGTTGAAACATAACAGAAGAGGCTATTGAGTTTTGTACATAGTATTTATCAAAAGAGGAACCTAAATGATTCCTTAGTCTTGTCATGATGGAAGATGTGGAGGTAAGGATACACAAGGCATGATTGTGGAAAACGGGTTGAGAAGAAATCCTTCAAGCATATTGGTATATTTTGAATAATATTGATGATGTTTAGCCTTAATTAAGTGATCGCGAAACCATTATTAAGAAAAAATATCTTCAAATGAATGAAAATTGGTTGTTATCATATGTTGGAGTAGATATGATATTAATAACTTTTCCTTTTATAAAAAGTCACATGATGAGAAAAGTAGTATGCAAAATAGTGAGGCAATAATGGTGGCTAAGTCAATGCACTTTTTTAGTTTGAAAAATAAAAATCTTGTTAGGGCCTCCATATCTTACGTTGGAGTTATTAAAGAGATTTGAAAGATTGATTACATTAAGTTTAAAATTTCTATTTTTAAAATCATGTGAATTGATAGTAAGAGTGACTTACAAGTTAATAAATTAAGGTTTATATTAGTGGATTTTTATAAATTAATTTATAAGGAAGACGTTTTTTATCATGGCTTACCAAGAAAAACAAATTACATGTTAATGAATTAAGGTTTACATTAGTGGATTTTGATAAAGTAACTTATAAGGATGACATTTTTGTATCATGGCTTACTAAGAAAAACAAGTATTTTATATCCAAGATCTTTCTAAGAAAAGATGATAAGTTGTTGTTCAAGGAAATACCACGATTGATAGTGATGACACCATTGAAATGACAAATATCGATATTTTACTAGGTCCTTTCTCATCAAACAATCCTATTGTGAATGAAGAAAATGAAATTGATTATGTATATGCTATTCAAGATGACCATCATGAAGCAATATGATAGAATATTGCTACATGAATTCTATATGTTACTATTTTACTTTATTGCTAATAATTAATAAATTTTAGTCATGTTTATAATATTTATCTAAATTAGTTAATTTTTATTAATTGATGTTCTTAACATATATTTTTTACATGTTTAAACAGGAACATGACTAATCCATTTGAGAATTCTCATTCACAAAGTGGATTTGATAGCCAATCTTGGAAGAATAAAGGAAGATGAGCCACACATTTTAAGGAGTTAACCCTTAGTTGAAGTGGTGATTAGACAATTATGATAGAATTTGAGTAAAGAACTGGGCATCTTCTGAGCTAAACAAAATAAAACAAAGCTTAAGAGCTATGTGACTTTCCTTGGATGTAGTAAGGATTAGGATGATGTAGATCTTTGTACTAAGGAGAAAATTTGAGAAACTTGATGCAGTTGATGGTAAATTTTTCCTTCTTCACATATAGGACATACTTTGTGCCCCTTAAGACTATATCCATAAAATTTCATAAGTTGGAAAGTTATTAATAGTGAAAAAGGGCATGGCCCACATCTTGAAATTTTCATTATAAAATTTTAAATAACAAAATTACCATTACTTAAATTAACTAAATCATTCATTTTTTATTCTTTCACTTTAATTAACTAACTTACTAAATTTATATGGTTCAAATTTAATTATCTAAATTACTATCATTTTATGATTAAATTTTATTTAACTAAATAACTGTAATTTTAAGGTTCTAATAAAAATAACTAAGTTACAAAAATTTCATTATTTAAATTTAATTAACTAAACTTACTACAAAATTATGGTTGTAATTTTTTAATTAACTAAATTTTATTACCATAATTACGACAATAACTATACGATTTAATTTTCAAAATTTTTCACCTGTTGCTTTACGACCTTCTTTTCTAACTGTTTAACTTTCAAATTTTTTCACCTGTTGCTTGACAACCTTCTTTTGTAACCGTTATTTTTCCCCTTTTGTTACTCATCATTTTCATCCTTTTCTTTCGTGTTCAATGATGGCTCGTTCCAAAAATCTGTGATCGTTCTTGTCTCATGGTTTGACAACCAGTTTCCCTAAGGCATATGGCATGTCTCTTCCCAAAGCTGTTTCTTTCTGACTTGGAATGTTGTATGCATTTTGTGTTGATTGTAGATCCTTTCGCTCTTTCTTGCAAAGTTGCAATGTTGTCTTCCTGACTTTTGCTATGGTATAAAATTCTCCAACATATTTGTATATATGAGAGTCGAAGGAGTACACTTGATCTTTTTCAGAGACCGCTGCTACATTACTTCTAATATGCTCGTTAATACACATAAGTCATATCTTTTCCTTTCCAAGTTTTGAATTTCTTATTAGCATGTCACTTTTTATTTAAGTTTTTTAATTTATTCACCTTTTCCTTCTCTTTTACAGCTTCTACAGAACGCCCTATTAGCGCAAGCCTCACAAAGCGTTATTGAGTTCTTCCTTGGAAATCCCATCGTTTCAAAATGTTCTGCAGGTAATAAGCCCTTCGATTTATTTTTGCTAAGATTGAAAGCCCTTGCTGATTTCCCTCTACTGGTAAGACGATCGGTGTTTTTTCTTCCATTTATAAGAAAGAAGATGGCATGTCTATTTAGAGTTTATTGTGCTTCAGATGAAAGGCTAAGTTGTCACATCTCTCTTCTCGCTTTTTTGCGTATAAAGGCAATCTGTCATGTTTTTCTTGTAATCGATTCTGATGTTTGTTATTATACTGTTACGGATACCACTTACATTCAAGAACAAGTACCCAGTGGCACTCCAGTCAAAGACCTTGCTCTGTTGACTTCAACAGAATTGCCACTAGCGACTCGTCAAGTTCAGGTCCCTCTGCAGACGATGGTACATTTATCCCTAACAGCCCCAATCTTCCTCTTTCTAGGCCCTCCGATTTTACTGATTTGCCCCCAAACAATGCTTCCGTGCTTACTTCTTTTGTTCTTCATCACTTTCATTTTGCATTTCCCCTTGATCTTTCTAAAAGTTATCGCGTCATGCTATCCTCGTTTTTCAAAACTTTCTTGCATTCTATGGAGGAACGATCCAGTTTAGATTGTCTGAATGTTCATAACCATGAAGTATCAGAATTTTTGGAAACCTTCGAGATGATGTGTCTTCCCAATTGGTTCAAATTGAGGATCTATATTTCAGATTGTGCTCTCCATTTTGTAATCAGATTCTTCTTCTATGTCATGTCCTAGATCTGTATCTTGTTATTTTGTTTTTCGTACTTGTGTGTTATCTCCATCTTGGTGCCTGAAATGTTGTTTCCTACACTACTTTCGTTTAAAATTTTGTTTCATTTTCATGTTTATGGACTTGTATGGATATTTTGTTGTTTGGCTTGATTCATACTTTCACTTTGATTACATATATGCATGTGTATGTTTTACAAATTTTCGTTTACTTATTCTTATACATATAGGTATACAAACATATTATCATTTTCAGTTGAACTATTGATCAAGATCTTGTAATTGCTTAAAAGAAGCAAGAGTGTAGAGCATAGTCTAAGGAAGTTGTCTATTTTTCCTCCTTAATATCTAAACGCTTTGAGTCTTTCTGGGAAACATTGGCCGCGTACTCAAGCTCTAATGATTGCTTATCTAAAGCAAGGTTACAAGCATGCTTTAGAGGGTTGTTCACCTATTCAGCCTCTAGATATGTTGCATGTTTAGCATATCTTCACCGAATAGACACTCGTATGTTGATGGAAGGAGTAAGGGAGGAAGGAATTAGTGAGTTAAGAAAAAGAAATAAAGATTTCATTTGTTTGGATAATTTATTTTATATATATAAGGAAATAATTAATTTTTGTATGTTTTATATATTTTTAATTCCTTTATATGAGGAGAAAATTAAAGAGGGAAAGTATTTTTTTTAAATTAGTGTTTTAATTATTAAATAAAATTATAATATTAATAAAAGAATAATATAATAAAAAATTATGTTTAAATTAATTTTTAATGTATATATAAAATAAAATTTATACTACTTGTTGTCTTATTTTTTTCTTTTATTTTTTTGATCCTTCCTATTTTTCATATCATTCAAACAAAATAAATATATAAGCTTTGAACATCTAGACCATTCTATAACATCCTAAATATCATTTGACTATCATTTCATTCATGCCTTCATCAAGAATTCTTCTCATTTCTATATTACTCTCTCAGTGATATTCTATATCACAGTATATTTTAATCAAACAATATATTTTCACTAGTTCTGTTACTCTATCTTCTATTCTTAGGACATGAATTTCTTTTTTAATGGTCGTCATCATCATAATCATTGAATAATTAGAATTTCATAATAAAAAATTTTTGAAAAATCATTTTGTCTTCACTTAAAAAAGATCCTTTTTTCTTTCTGAATGTGCACAAGGTATATTAAGAGTAGTATTAACTTTTCACAAAAATTCTTTCTTTATTGATCCTTGAGTTAATTAGATTCCTTTTTAAAGTTTTAAAATAACATGCATGCTCAAACAATCCAACTAATATGTCATGCACATATAGCCCCAAACAATCCAAACTACCTTCACATTTACCACGTATGAGTATCATATATCACATCCTTTTTATAAACAATCAAGAATATATTTCATATAGTTTACATTCATATTTGTGTACTTAAGAGACAACATAATAAGTTAGCATAATTATTCCAATTAGAAACCTATCTTCTAATTAATATTTCTTAATTATGCTTTATGTAAATTTCTTAAACAACATGCAACATTCCTCTATGAATTTTTCCATCTTACTTGATTCCTTAAGTTTTATGAGAAATCTCTCATAGGAGCTTAGTTCATTCATCATTCTAAGTTACTTCTCAATCTTTTCTTTTCTCAAAGATTGAGTTCCTCTTTATATTTGTATTCTAAGTTTATGAAACGTGGAATCTTAGATTTGGCCGAATGGCCTATTTAGATAGATCTTCTTTGTGTTCATCAATTTAGATTCTTTATGGATAACTTTTTTATTTCAAGTTTGAGTGCTAGAAGTTTTATGTTTTGTTGACTAATAAATTTACCAATGAAGTTTAAGCCATTAATTAATTTACTTATTTACCTTCTTACTCATCTATTTTATGATTGGTTGAACCTACTCCTTAAGCCCCTAAAATATTATGGTTCATTTTTTTTATTTTTAGAAGATGGTTTGTACTAGTTAGAAATTAGGCTATTAGGCTAAACCAACTTAAATTTTTTTAAGAATTTTCCTTCTTATTTAACTAGCATGGCTAAATGGTCATTTACGCTTCCACAATCCCATAATTGATTTCTAATCATCACCTTATACATAGTTAAGTTCATTTTAAGTCTTAACAGGATTTTAACTTACTTTCACCAAGTTTCCTTAAGTATGATTGAATGGTTACCCAAACCATCACCAAGTCTCTTTTAAATTTATAATTCTTTTCTTCAACATGGTTAGACTTCTCTTTACACCTTAACCAAATATTAAACTCAATTCCTCTTGATTAATGGAGAGTGGCTGAATCTACACTTTGTCCAAGTAAGGATCTCCTTTCTCAATTTCTTATCACTTAACTTTTGTGTCATCAATTTTAGCGCTTGTTATATAATACCCTAAGGAGGATTATAGATGTGATGAACTATGTTAATGAGACAGAGTTTGAGGATTAGTCTCTCCTTACGTAGAAGAGGATTCTTAGCAAAGGTTGTCAGTTGCCTATGGTCGTTGTGATGAGGTGGGAAAACGTTTTTAGGGTCAAATGTCTCCAAAGGAATTGCAAACCTTGTTGTCGACAAGTTCAGGCTCAATACCTCATAGATGAACTGGTGTTCTAATGAGAAATAAATTCTTACATTAGCTTGTGTTGTGATTAAAAGACTGTGAGGGTTTGCTGACCAATACATATTGCTAATGTCGATGTAGACCACTATCGTCACAAAGAACATGGTTGTTTGGAAAGAAAATGGGGAAAGAAGGAGTGAGAAACCATATTTCTCTGTAGGTTTCTACTCCACATCTAGTGTCATCACTCTAATTCTAACCACTTCAATTTATTAAAACAATCATGACATACATACAATATTTTAGGCTTCTCAGTAGGTTTCTACTTTACATCTAGTGTCATCACTCTAATTCCAACCACTTTAGTTTATTAGAAAAATCATGACATGCATACAATATTTTCTTTTAATCTTTCAAAACTCCTACTAAAGTGGATTACTTTTATATAGATAAAATCATTAATACATAAACTTATGTTTGACTTAAACTTTATAAATTTGTTATCACAATACATATATTATTTGACTCATGTTTTGTTTTATGTCTTGTACATTATCTCTTCCATTTCCTATTCCACAACTTCGAAAAATTCTCTAGACATACACATACATTATAAACAGTCAAACTATATCTTCTCACTGGCTTTGCTACTCTACCTTCTATTCTTAATGATATGAGATCATTCCTAGATGGTCATCACCATATCATAATAAGTGAAGAACCATTTTGTCTTTATAGAAGGATTTTAGAGAACCCTTTTGTCTTCTCTTCAGTAGGATATTGAGTATCCCCTGGATGTGCACAAAACACAATAAGAGTAGATTAACTTTTAACATAAGTTTACTTTAGTGATCCCTTAAACCATTTAGGTTCATTTTAAAGGCTTCTTGATAATCATGTATACTTAAACAATATTCAACCAATATGATATGCACATTTAGATCTCAAATCATCAATCATATAAACTCATCATACATAGCATCATCTTTTCAATACTTATGAGCATTTAATATTCAACTCACATTAAACAATGTGCATTCGTAAAACATCACAAGTTGACATATAAATCACATTTGGATAACATAATTACGTACACCCAGTACATGCCCAACTTATTTAACTCTTTAACTTTTTATGATGAATCACTTAAGTGACTTAATTCTCTCAACCTTCTAAGATGCTTTTCAACCTTTCCTTTTTCTCAAAGTGTCATTAGTTTCACATGATTTCTTTTACAAACTTAGAGGTTTTTTCCAAGGTGGCCAAATGCCACCTTTTAAGTTTTTATTCTTTGTACTCTTCAATTTGTAAGTCTTATGCATATCTTATTCATATTAAGTTTAGAGATTAAGTGTTAGGAAGTTTTTAACTTATTTATGCAAATTTAGTCAAGCATGGCTGGGTGATGCCCATGCCATTTTCAAGCTTCATTTAACTTTTAATTCTTTACTTTTACATGGGAAAACTTCTTAATGTACCTAAACCAAGTTTTTAAACTCATTTCTTCCTATTTAATTTAAGTAGTCAAAAGCGAATCCTTGGTTCCTAAGGCTTTCTAGTTTACTTTTCCTTGTCTTATGAGTTAATTTTTACCAACTAAAGTCTAATTTATTAATTAGTACATCACTTAGAAATTTTTTAAGACTTCTTCATTCTTGATTGTCATGGTTGAATGGTTTAGTGTAGTTATTCAACCTCATGGTTCATTTCTAATCACTTCATTTATGCATGCCTAGGTTTAATCTTGAATAATAGTGAATTATTAACTTTCTTTTACTAACTTAGCTAATATATCCAGATGAGCTCTTTAACTCTTTTTAAAATCAAATCTTAATTTTAATCCTTTCTACTTATATGCCAAGGATTTTCAATTAATATTAGTTAAGAATTAAATCTCCTTCTTGATCAATTTACCCTAAGGTGGGCGAATGGATCCGTTAACTATTTCTAAAACTTCCCTACACTTTTAATCTCTTATACTTATTTACCAAGGATCCTTAGTTAAACCTAGTTAAGGATTAAAACTCCTCATTGACTAATTAATCTTAAAGTGACTGAATGCTACTTTGAAAGTTTAGGGCATCAAATTTTATCTCTACTTAACCTAGGTTAACAAATCCTTCTACTTGGAGTTTAAGCTACAAGTTTTATAAAGTTTAGTTAATTTTTAGAACTTCTTCTATATTTCTAAAGGTCATGACCGAATGACTCCTCTCCTGCACTTAGCTCCTTAATTTATTTTTAATTATCAACTTATGCATATTTGAAATCCATCTTAAGTATTAATTATGGATTTCACTTGATTTTATTTATTTTGGTTATTATGGACTTAGCCATTTTTAGACCTTAAATACACATCTAATTCTTCCATGTACCTAATGAATATTCTTAATGCATCCTTAACCAATTTTAAATTTATTTTTTCTTGAATTACACTAAGGTGGTTGAATGCACACTTTGTGGTTTTTAGGTCATTTTTTCTCAAATTTTCTTCTTCAAAAAGTTGTTTCACATCATTTAGAACTTGGTTATATGGTTCGTATCACTTTTAAAAATTTTAAGAAGTTTTATCCGTAACTTCAAAATTATGTTTGAATGCACACTTTTGACTTTCCAAGGTCACCTTATCAAATTTTCTTCTCATTCAACCTTGGTTCCTTAATTTTGTGCACTTATAACACCTAAGTACTTAATTGATACAAGGCTTGTCCAAACTCCACAACTTGGGGTATGGTCAAAATGAATCTTAAGTGTCGTGTGAGGTTTGTGCCATTTGTGGTCTCCAAATTTTAACTTTTACTTTGTAGTTTTTTTATCTATGCCTAAAGCAAGTTTTTGGACTTATGAATTAATTTTGCTTTCAATTTTGAATATTTAAGTCCATTGGTTTAGATTTGGACATAATATTACACAAGTCCACTATAGTAAGAAAATCAACAAATTTCAAGCTTTAAACATAAAAACATGCAAAATAGCATTTTTTTCAAACATCATAGTGTAGATCCACAAGATCTACTCAAAGATCCATTTATCTCCTATCAAGAATACTTAAAAAAATTACTTATGAATTCTTAAAAATTCCCAAAGCATCAAAATGGATTTTAAAATAAATTTCACCGATTAAAATTCTTTCAAGTTATTTACCTAAACTAAAATTTCACCCAAGAAAATTTTAGTTTAGTTAAACTTCTAAGTGACCTAAGTTATGAAATCAGGTTTTAAATAAACTAAATCAACCGTTAAACAAAGTTAATCAAAGCAAAAATAGGTTAAAAACTCTAGGGGTGCATTCGGCCACCCTAGAGAGATTTTGGTAAAAATGGACTTAATATGTGATTAAGAATAAATCAAGCATTTTCAGCAAGTAAACAACGTATTTGGTGGTTTAATCAACATTTAAAAGGTTAAGTTTCAGAATATATGGCCTAGGTAAGCTTAGGGAAAAATCCAAAAATTGCTAAGTGGTAAAATTCCCAACTAAGCTTAAAATGGGTAACTAAAAATTTACAATAACTTAAGCAAGGGTAAATGTCATTCCATTAAATTTTGAGTAAAAAGACTTAAGATTACCTTAGAGTATGTCAATTCTGAAGTATAAACTTGGCCTCCAAGTAATGGTCAACTTAGGTCAACTAGGGTTAAGAAATGGTCGACTTAAGTCAAATAGGGTTAGGAGAAAGAAACCCTAAACCTATAAGAGTGGCATTCGACCACTTAGTGGTTAATTAACTTAAAAGGAGGTTTTAATTTCCAATTACGGTTAATTAAGGACCATTTTTATGTGAATAGGAATTTAAAGTATGAAAAAGTTTTGAGGGTAAAGAGACCTATTGATTTTTTTATGCAAATGATCCTATGGTGCAGAAGGAAATTATGGAAACCTAAGTCTGGGAGGTTGGAATTCGGATACCATGTTTTAAATTAACTAAGAAGGAGTTTCAATCCTTAACTAGGCCCAAATAATGATCCTAAATATGTAAGCAAAATATAATTAAGGTGTATGAAAGGTGAAATTTGAGGAAGTAGGTCATCTGACCATTTAGGAATAAATTGACCTAGAAGATTAATTAATTTCTACTTAAATATTATTTGGTTTAGAATAAAAGAAACTTTAAAGGTTTAAGAGTCAATTAGACCTAATTATTAAGGTAGTAGAAAGGAGAACAACACAAGGTAACATATTTCAAAGATTTATTAAGAAGGATGGTTAGGACTTAAATATGAAGTTAGAAGTACATTAAGTAATTTTGGTCATAATATACCCTAAGGATAAAGAAGTTTTAAAAGTGTCTAAGATGGATTCCAATTAATGAGTTAGACTCCAAATGACCTAAACTACTTTAGTAACCAAGGAAAAACGAAAATAGAAGAAGTTACAATTCTAGATTTTATATTTGGCCATACAAAGAAAATAAAGGGAAAAGGAATTTAAAGATCCTAATTTAGATAACTTAGGAAGTATTAGAATATTAAGGATTAAAAGTTTAAAGGAAAATAGGAAAAGGTAAAAAAATTCCATTCGGTCATGTTTAATCAAAATTGTCCTAAATAAGTTAAAAGATTTGTTAATACTTAATACTTGAACTTAGAATAATTAGGACATGTATAAGACTTGAACAAAAGAGAACACAAAGAGAAAAGAACTTTAAAGGTGTCATTCGGCCACCTAGATTAAGATGCTAAGACGTAAAATCTTAATGAATAAATATAAATTTGAGGAAAGGAAAGGATGAGAGATAACTTAGAAGAATGAGTGATGTAAGTTCTTTGTGTGATTTCAACATCAAACCGAATTGAAGCATTAGATTGGTAGTGTAAATATGACATTATGCTATGTGATTTACCAATCAAATTTCATTATTATTTATGAATGTTCAATATCTATGAATGAATAAATAATGGATACTCATGAATGAGAAAGGATGATGATTATGTATTAGATTGGTTTATGATGATGATTGAGATGAAAATTCGAAACCTATATGTGCATTCCATATTGGTTGGAAATTTGTTTGAGCATGCATAATTATTTGGAAGCCACCAAAATGAACTTAAAAAGATTAAGGGATCACTAAAGCAAAATTTATGTGAAAATGTAATGTTACTCTCTTTGTGCCTTATGCGCACTAGTATCCAGAGGGCCCTAAAAAGCTCTACTGAAGAGAAGCCAAAGGTTGTTTCTTGAAGCCAAAGGTGGCTTCTAGGAGCCAAAGGTCGCTCCTAGGAGCCAAAGGTCGCTCCAAAAATCCTTCTACTGTGAAGGCATGGAGTCCTTCATCCCTTATGTGGTGGTGACGATCACCTAGAAATGAGCTCATATCCTTAATTTTTAGTAGGAGGTGGGAGTAAAGTTAGTGAGAAGATATTGTTTGACAAATTTAATACATGTCTATGTCTAATTGTTTTCTCTCAAAGGTGGAGAAACTAGATTCATAAAGTGTCTCAAAGGTTGGACAAAGAAATGATAAAAACAAAGAAAAGTAGTAAAGAATAAAGTTTAAGACATAGAATAATTGTATGTCAAATGATATCTTATTTGTGATCCTAAAGTTATGAATGTTAAGAAGAATGTATGGTGAGACACTAAGTTGTATGTTTTAAATAAAATTGATTCACTTCAGAGAAATGTTTTCAAAGCATTAAAAGTAACCTTTTATGCAAGAAATGATTTCTAAAATAAACTAAAGTGGTTGGGATTAAAGTGATGATATTAGAACTAAGTAGATAGCCTACCGAAAAACTTAGTTTCTCATCTCTACTTCTTCCCACTTTCTTCCCAGACACCTCAGATGTTGTTCATTATGGTAGCAGTTCACGTACTTGAAGCAGACGTGAGGCACTCTCTCTGGAAGGTGTACATCGCACTAATGTCAAAAATAATTGGATGCAAGCATCCTAACTACTAATATGTAGTATTAGCTAACTTATGTATATATTGTATAATAGTTGTAAGTTTACGGTGTGTAATAACTATATGATAAGGCTCACGGGCCTAAGACTTCTGGTCTGTATGATATGTCATGTATAATTATTGTATGATGTATATGTTATTCTTAAATCTTGTTTATTTATTATAAGAAAATGATAAACGAAAAGAACAATGTGAACATGTAGTATTCTTAAGGTTTTGAACGTACGTAGAAATCCGCTTAACGGTGTATCTTACCGTTACACACGTTTTATAAACGATGCTTGCAGTTTATATCAAACAGTTTTAAAAAAAAAATTTCATATAAGTATTTTCTAAAATGAATTTCGCATCATGAGATAACAAAATAGAAATGGGATCGACTTAAGCGTGAAATCGGTATTCATTTTTAGGATGTTATACACATGCTCATTCAATAAGAAGATATTACTCAGCCAAGCAATTAAGGTATGTATAAACTAAGTTATTAAACCTAATATGATGTAGAACCTATGGCCTAAATGAAGCATGAACAACTAACATACCAGACTCAGGGAAAGCAAAGCAAATGACTTTTATGCAAGTCTTTTTCTATATGCTTTTTTTTTCTTCTTTTTCTTTTCTAAGTCTGTTTTGTTTTTCTTCTTTTATTTTCAATTTTCCCAACTTCTTTTTGTCATAATTTTGGTCCAAATTCCAAGGAGTTCAAGTTCTCAATTGATCCTTGCATAGGCTCTTGTTAAGGTCCTAAGTCCACACATTCATCCTTATGCATTTTGCACTTCATCTTTTGCATAGTTTTAGTATTCTAAGTCATAAGTCCTTATCCAATTGTCTCCAATCCAACTTAGATCATAAGATACAGGAAAAAGAATTAAGTATATTTTAATTTCATTTAAGCATACACTTAATCCTTTAGGTTCAATGCCTTAATCATGTATGACTTAAGATAGATTTAGCATATAGGATGCATGCATATGGTGACACACTCTTAGGAATTTTTGCAAGGAAACAATTACAAACACAAACAACTCAAAAAGGCACGCACATAGAAGGATCAAAACATGTAGAATAATACCTAAAAAAAACTAAAAATACCAAATCAACACAAGAACTTCAAGAATACATGAAATTTTGGGGCTAATTTTTGAATTCATATCTCATAAATTTTCTTAAAAAATTTTCAAAGATCTTAAAAATTCAGACTGATCAATTGAAAGATATGGATCACTAGAAGCAAACAAAATAAGTTTGACAAAGATCAATTCGTAAATGAGCAAGTTATGCACAAATCAAATAAGCTAGGTGCATTTGTGTCTCAACATGAACACACTTCAGTAATCTAGCGTTAAAAATTTCATTTCAAGTAATCACACAAAATATATTAATTATGAAATTAGAAAGAGAGATAAAGAGAAAAAAATCATCAAAATCAAAAATCATTTAACTAATCAAAAATGAAAACGACAAGAGAAAATAAGATCAACTAGAAAATCCAAGAAGAAGAAAGAAAATGAACACAAATTAAGAAACGGATCTAACCTCCATTATTGGATCTTTGATACCAGATTAATGAAGCTTTGGAAGGAGGATGTAAACTATGCAATGAAGATCGAAGAGGAGGTGGAAGATGAAGGTGAAATTGGTGTAGATCTTGAAGTGCTTAGGAGCATCATCATCCTTAGAAGAATAAGCTCCTTCTCTGTCATCATAACCATCATGGATAAAGAGGATTCCTAACTCCAAACTGGTCTAAAAAAGGAGATAAAAGAGAGCATTTCTCACACAATTCTAAATATAATTTAATTATGACTCAAAAGTTTTGAAAAATATACACAAGGGTTCCTTATATAGGTCTTGAGTGGTGCCTAAGTGCATGGCTGCATGAGGTAGCTTAAGGAGTTTAAATTAGGCCTCTCATGGAGCCTAAAATGAGTCTCACATCCCTCCTTGGGACATCCTAAGAAATGGGTCAAGTCAAGCCCAAAAATCACAATTACAAGGAAATAGGCTTAAATCATATATATATTTGGGCCTCCTAATTCCTAAAATACAAGAAAATAATTAAGTTATATTCTACTTATTTGAAGCCTAATAGGTCAGAGGTCTCTGCAACTAGGGACCTCTACGTCATTATGTTTCATATTTTCAACATATAAAATATTTTCTAAAAGGTAGATAATCTTTACTAGTTCTATCTTACCTTTTAATTTTCCTTATTGGTTGCCTCCAAAGGCCACATTTCCTCCTTCATTTGGTTCCAGGTCTAGAAACATAGACTTGTCTCTTGTCATGTGTTGTTAGCAATCACTATTAGGTACCATTTTGGAATCCTTCTTTTTTCTACTAAGGATGTCTATTAAAGGAATGATCAGGTTCTTAGATATATATTTTCTTAGATCCTTGTATGTTACCTTTTCTATCTATATTGACACACCTTTGAGTTATGTCCAAACTTATTATAGATAGTACGCATATAGACAAGAAGTAAAGTTTGTGATATTTTTATGATAATCTTGAAATTCAATTACAATTTTATCTTTTGGATATTTGTCATCCCTTAATATTAAATCTAATTTATTTGAACCTTTTGTAAATTTAGACAAGTTATTAGTGAGCTTGTCTACCTTTTCCTGAAGTTCTTAAATCTTATTAGATGAGTTTCAGTTAGTCTTAAGAATTTTTTATTTTATTTTTAGAAACCTAGAGAAAATGACCACCACCAAGATCTTCAAGCACTTAGAGATCAAGATAATGAAGTTGAACTTCCCTCATCCCAACTCTCCAAAAGATGATTCTGAGCCAGTTGTAAACACCACGTTTACTAAGTATTTCCTTGCCTCGTAGACTCAAGCTCATTTAATGACGACAACCTTATTAAACCTTCTCTTGCTAAAAGGCATGCTCTCTTTGACAGGAGCCCCAAGAACAAAGAATAAAGAGAAGAATAGATGTCTTACTCGTCCAATCACAACCACCACCACCATTGTTATCCCTACAAAAAATGATCATCTTGTATAACTTACCATGCGCCTCCATCCAAATATCCTCCTCTAATTATTATAAACAATGACGAAGATACTTCACTTCTTATAGAGCTTCATCTCTCACACCTTTACACATCATACTTCTTACT
Source organism: Canavalia gladiata (assembly GCA_037954105.1). Classification (NCBI taxonomy): domain Eukaryota; kingdom Viridiplantae; phylum Streptophyta; class Magnoliopsida; order Fabales; family Fabaceae; genus Canavalia; species Canavalia gladiata. The sequence continues at coordinate 14,342,374 of CM075662.1, read as the reverse complement.
TCTATCCATTTATCCTCTCCACTCAACTATACTCCACCTTTCTTGAACCTGCACAACCCATACCTCCTCTCGAATATCAGTGTTCACTACCTCTTACATCCTCTCCTCTTTGTAGAAAACTAAAACCCCTTCACCACCACTACCACCCTTATTTGTCTTACACCTATCCCTTATCTATGAAACCACCATCGTGACCTCTCTCTAATTTGACGAAAACCTAAACAACATGGTTGCCTCTATACCTTCCTCTTCACCATAACCCTCCTCTACTCCCAAACCACCTTTTCCAATAAGTTTGGCATCTCTTGTCACACCCTAAGGCCCAGTTCCCTTAGTCATCCTTCCTCACCTACCATTTAAATTATTATAACCCTACTTGTCTTATTCTCACTTTTCCATATGGAAAAATATGTATAAACTTATTTGACTCTAGTCCATTCTACACCTTTAAGCTTTTTTTTATGACTAACTCAATCATGTCTTGGCTCTCTATGCAGGATTTGCAGATGATAACCAAGCTATGCCACGATCAGAGATTCTCACTTCAAAAGATGCATTGCTACTTCACTTTACATCGACATCCTAATCCCGCAGCATGTATGACCCCTTTTATTGAGATAAAGATTCAACCAAACCGCCTTGCTCCTCATTTGTCTTTGATCCTATAGTAAATACTTCTCCTGCCCTATCCCTATTGAAATGTCTTATAATCAACTAAAGGAACTTGGTGCTCTCGAAGGTCTCACTGACTTTAAGTTCTCTTAATGGATCTATAACTACTATAATCGGGTAAACAAGACCAAGTGTTCTTTTAGTATGTCGGAAGAACAAAAGCCCACTAAGTTGAATGCTCAGTCCCATCACCAATATTTCTATATTGTGTCCTCCCATTTACATCATGTCATTCCTCCTACCTCCCCCTACCATTTTTTCCTGTGTGCATAATGTTTCCTTTCCCCTTTTCTGTATCCCTATTCTATTTTTGTAGTTTTTATAAGGGATGTCTTGTTTTTCTTTATTACTAATAGATCCTTACCTATTTCTCTTTTGCTTCTGCCTCTCCTTCAATGTCTACTTCTCATTCTCTTTCTCTTATTTCCTGTTCATCTTCTGTTTTGTCCCTACCCCATAATCCTATATTCTGTGGACCTTAGTATTTTCCTTTTCCTATCTACTATCCTTATTTTCCAATTTATTTTGCTTCTCAAACCTTGCACTACGTCTCAACAAATTCAATGCCTCATTGAATAACACTACATCTTTTTGTCTCACAACCATTAAAGACTGCCAACATCAACGTCAACTATGAAGGGTTAAATGGACTTAGATGAATCTTCGAAATGAACTTTGACACTCTAGAAAGCATGTGGATCAAATGCTTGAAAAAATGTATAATGATATGGTCTAGCTGGTTCAGACGCATTTTGAGAGTTTTGGTTGTTAATATTTTTAATTGACGAATATCAGGGAAGAAATCAGTCTATTAAATTTGTTTTTGTGAACTTTATGGATTAGAGTTTATATTTTGCATTGAATTTTTTATGGACTCCGTAGATTTTACATCTCAAATCATTTATTAATAATTTATTGGAAAGTTTATATTTTATCTCTAATACTCTCTGACTATACAATTTATTCATTTCTCTAGTTGCTTATTTATATGAACCTTGTACATTGTTCAAATGGTTCGGATCCTCTTGTATATGAACCATGTCAACCTTTACATTGAAGAGAACCTATGAAAAATATAAAAAATTAAATTTCATTACAGTCCAATGTATGAATTATAGTACATGCTCCTACATAACAATCTTTGAAGTATTTGTCAAAATTTTAATATTGACTTAAATAACCTAAAATCCTAAAGGTAGATGGTTGAATAACCCACTTTTTCTAAACAAAGACCTCTTCAACAAGTCACAAGAGATGGATGCTTGAATAAGATTCTTTCTCTAAAAGATGGATGTTTTTCTCTTCTTCCAAAATCTTCTCTTCTTTATTAATCAAATGGCCACAAACCTAAGAGAAGAGGTGAATTAGGTTGATAGTTTTTTTTCAAAAATTTACCAACAAATTAAAACAGTGAGTCCAAAAATATACATCATCCAAGAAACCTTGAATATAATATATGAGTTACACAAGATTTAGAATGTCAATGTAATCTTAATGATCAATTCGTGAAAACCATAATTAATTCATTATGATTAATCAAGAATAAGAAATTATGCAAAATGTAGAAGATCAAATGTCGAAATATAAAATTGTAGAGAAAAAGAAAATCACACAAGAAATTTATCTTGGTTCACTCTCAATCACCAAAGAGTTACATTCAGTCCCCAAGCACCGTTTGGAATTTTCTTCACTGTTTGTAGAGATATAACATCTTCTTACAGACAACCACTTCAAGATCCCCCATTAGAAGTCTCAAGAACCATCCAAAGATCACTCACTTTACACAAACACAAACACCTTCAAGAGAGAACTTTTTCTCTCAAGAAAACAACCAAGATTAAGAAGATATAGCACAAGATCATATCAAAATCATCCTTGAAGCTTAATACAAATAAAATTTTATAGCAATGACAAACTTTCACGCTTTGATCAAAAAGGCTCTCACACAAAAAATTTGAAAATTCCTTCTTTTTTTCATTTTCTTTCTTTCTCTTGTCAAAAATGGGTTAGTAACAAGTATTTATATGTAAACTTAAATGATTACTCTTTCAAATGGATTAGTTTTAAACATTGAAACTCAAAAACTTTTCAAAACTTTTAGAACTATAGCTTGATTATCGATTACTATCAATAATCAATTACTAAAGCTTTTTATAACTCTTGTAATTTGATTAGTTCAACTAGTAATTAATTATTATAACTCTGAATTGTATTGGTAATCAATTACACTCATTTTTAATCGATTTTTTACCTCAAGAATACTTTGATAATCGATTATACCATATGGTTAACTTAGTATAAAATTTTGTTTAAATATGTTTAACATTTGGTCAATTTGCTACTGATACATGGTTAACTCAATACAAAGATTTGGTTAACTCATATAATGTTTAGGTTACTTCATGTATATATTACAAAACCAAATTTTCATGGTTCAAAATATTTAAATTTTATATATTTTTTTGAAAATATAATTTTAATCTTAAAACCTTTCATTTGAAAATATTGTTAAGTTTTTTTTTCAAAAATCAATTTAAATAACTTGATCAAAACAAGTGATATATATATATATATATATATATATATAATTCTAATTGTTAATCATATTATTACTTGAAAAAATATTTTCCGCATTCTTTCCTTTCAAGAATACTGTTTTTCCTCTTTTGCTTTCGCGTTCTACACATAAAAAAAATTGGTTTCTTATTTCTGATTTTAAATGAACATAGCTACGTCAATCTTCTACGTTTTAAATTTTTACACTTCTGCAAAAGCGGAGTTCTATGTTTAACCTAAAATCTATTACTATTCTTTGTTAAAAGAACTTAAAAGACTCATCCACATAAAAGTTGTTACGTCGTTTTATTTTGCAACATCAACTAGGTGTAAGAGGTAAAAACACTATTGGTATATGAATTAATCACTTCCGACTTTTATTTACTGTCTCATTCCATTCTTCTAAATGGGTTTTTTTTCTTGGTCGTAAGAGGTTCTAAGTGACGCTGTTGCGCATGATTGGAGGGTGGGACTGCTCGTGTTGCGTACGTAGAAAAGAAATGAAACATGCCGGATGTCACTCTTGTTAGACGTGTCTTCCTTTTTATGTGACAAAACGGTTTCAACCTTTCTAAAAATTTAATTTTAATTCAACACCACCTGAATAATAATAAGAAGAAAAAAGCCTTCGCTCCTCTTCCAAAACTTTACTATAGAATTCCTTCAACCATTTCTTTCCACGTACTTAAGGACTAAGGTTTCAACTTAGCATACCACCTAAAAGCATGGGAAGTTAAAGGCCTCAAACATCCAAAAGTAAGTAGGATAGGACATGCCTTCGACCCTGCATTTCTAGAACGAGGCATTGCGCTCTAAAAACCTTGCCACGATGTTTGTATGTGGGAGAGAACTTAGATTAGCTGTGAGTGTTGCCATGTTTTGTTGGTTAGTGATTACCTACTACACGGTGCCTTTCTCAACTTTTCCTACAGGAGTTTCCAAGTTCATAAATAAATGTTAGTGATAGCCGTCCATCTCCCACGCACATCACTTTCGTTTTCATCCGAACTCTTCCGAGTTGAATGTTAGCCTTCTCAACATCATTGGAATCCTCCTTGATTACTCATGTGCCAGTTGATTTGGGATACTCTAGTAGGGTTCATAAGCTTAATGAAATACACAACAACAATCGATGGTGGAGGGTGAACAGGTAGGCGTAATCAACTTTCTTAGAGGAAGAACATATATATCCAAGAACACTTCTCGTGGCATACCTGATGGCTTTATTATTATATTTTTAATCCATCTCCTTTGATAAAAAAAGGACCACACACACGAGTCCAGGAAACCGTTTATAACGCTTGTTGCACCGCTACCATATTCTTCAGAGCACAACAGCAATGCCCTCTGTATCCATGGGCTATTTTGGTTAAAGGGGTCAGATGCATTTCTTAGAGAAAAAGGTTTTGATGCCTTAATAGCGAAAACCTTGGTTTTCCTCAAAGATGTCTTAAAAGTTGTTCTTTAGTTCACCCTCATAATGTGAATATATACCCTCATTCCCAACTTCCCTAAAGAAAGCAAGCGTCTTCTCTCGACCAGAAACGTCTTTCCCTCGCTCAGGTTCATTAAACACGCTCCCCTGTTTTCTTTTCTTGCCCGACTTTTGGGCTAGTCTTTCCTCATAAATTAATGCGCTCCCAACACTCAATAAGGCTTAGTTTAAGATGGAAATTGGAACATACATTCTAAATGTAAGAACAAAGCAAAACTGAAACAAGCGCTGTTCATAAATCAGGCAAAAACGAAAAAGGAAAGTTCAATTCAATTCTATATAGGATAAACTGAATGAAATGTGTGCCACAAAAAAGGGGAGCATGCAAAGCACGGTTTTTCCCCTCCTTTTCAATCGGGATGCAAAATACATTTTAAATAAAGTATATTCATTATTCTCTCCATTTTTATTTTTATCTGTAACTAACCTTTTCAGTTATAGTAAAAAAAAAATTAATGCAATTTTCACTTTTTTTCTCATTTATAATTGGTATAATAACAATTAAATACAGATAAAAACAATTAAAAAATAATACATTTTTGTTTATATTAAAATTAATTTGATTTTTATTAATTTTTATACAATTGTTTGATCTCTCATTTATAACAGGTGTATAAAACATTTAAGAATTAAATAAAAATAAGAACATAACTAAAAAATAATAATTAATATTATTTTAAGTTTTTAAGTAGATAAATAAACAAAAATTATTTTAAAAGTGAACAAATAAAAGAATGAAGAGAATAACATTGTTAACAGAAATTTTCTTCAGAAACTAGAGTTCACTAATATTCATTGACACCAGAAGGCTTAAGTATCAATTTCTCCTCACAAAATCTTGTCAAATACAATAACTAGATATTAACAAGTTGAACGTGTAGAAGCAACGAAGTGCTATAATCTTAACAACATAGTAACCACCACTTCGAGAGTGATTCCTCTTTTATTTATATATGTTTGTTTAGAAGAACTCAAGAGCTTGAATTAACACATTTTGGGCATATGAGAGGGAGAAAACAAGAGGAAAGAGATATACATACATTGGTTGGTATGATCAGTGACATCGGGGTCGACATTGTTTGGGGCCGTGAGCGAGAGGCAAACTCTTGCAATGTTCAACGGCGTTGACCAAGTCATGGTCCCTGAAGCCGATAAGAAACTGGGCCAACCCTTCAAGAAAAAGCGCCGCCTGATACACAGTGGTGGCACTGATAATGTCCACAAGAACGTTCCGTCGAAGCCGATTCGCATAAAGAAAAACGCTCACCAATTCTTCAATGTGTCCCTTAACGTCAGCACAGACAGCCAATTTAGCCGCACCTTTCCGCTCCCTGCAGCGGAACCAATCCCCTACGACGCGGTTCACGAAAGCATCCTCGGCGCGCTTCAATCGGTCCGTGAGAGTGGGGACGATGGCTCTGAGGCCGCACTCGATCTGGTCCATGCGAGCGGCGAGGGCCTCGGAGGGGTTGCGCCAAGCCAATGCCACTTGCCAGGGGCGATCGATTAGGGTTTCGGAGAGGGGGAGGTCAGGGAGGGGGAAGTGGTCGTCGTTTTGATCGTGGTCGTTGTCGTTGTCGTTGTCGTTTTCGCTGGAGGAATCTTCATTGAGGAAGGAGCGAGCGAGGCTGGTGAAGAGTAAAGGGTGGAGGTCGCCGAGCCAGAGGAGGGGTTTTTCGAGGGAGTTGTGCCAGTCTTGGGAGAGGAGTTGAGAGGAATCAGAAGTGGCGACGGCATCGAGAGCGTGGTAGTAGGATTGGAAATGTTGGTGGAGCATCTCCACGTGGGTGGAGAGAATCATCGGTGACTCACCCGCGATGGAGCGACGGAGGAGGGGGAGGAGGTTGTTCTTTAAGGTGCTGAACCACTCCATGTAGTACTCCTTAAATGGCCGCGAGTGCTTGTGACGGCTGAACAGTGGGGCTACCGCTTTCAACATCTTCTTGGAATCTTGGCTTCCTGATGGGTGAGGGATGGGGTTCAACGGTTTTTTTTTTTTTTTGTTTTGGGCGCGAATTTCATCATCACATGGCTTTATTCTATTATGTATTTATACCTCTGCCAAACTGAACTGGTGCTAGAATTACCTTGGAATTCATTGCATTTGCACTACATCCTTCCCGTACAACCATATGAAATTCTTAAAACAGATTATAATTAGGGGATTGCTTTTTGCACCCCTCAAAATTTCTTTTTTCACCCCTCAAAATTTCTTTTTGCACCCCCTCATGTGTAAAAAGACAAAAATACTCTTATTTATTAAACTTTTCTCCTCTTCCGTCTTCCCGTCCTCGTGCTCCTCTCTATTTTTTTTTTCTTTCTTTCTTATTTTTGTTTCCCATTATTACATCTTCTTCCTTATTAATTGAATCCATATGTTCTGCTTTGGTGGGAGAAAAAGCTAAGAAAATAAACCTCGAAGAAACGTCGAAAGAGCATCGGAGAAGACGAACGGACTTTGTATTCCGCAAACTAATTTGCGGAACGTTAAACGCTTTCCGCAAATTAGTTTACGGAATGCATCAGTGTATTCCGTAAATAAACTTACGGAATGTAATTTTTTTGTTCCGCAAATTAGATTACGAAATGTAAAATGTAACCTTCCGTAAATTAATCTACGGAAAACAAAAAATTACATTCCGCAAATTAATTTACGGAATACATTTTGCATTCCGTAAATTAATTTGCGGAACAGACGAATACTTGCGGAAGAGAAAAAAATTTTGCGGAAGAGATGAGAATGTGTTAAGGGTAAAATGGTAATAAAAAAATTCCAAAAAATTAAAGGGGGGTGCAAAAAGAAAAAAGGGGTGCGAAAAGTCTAGCCCTTATAATTAGGGGTGAGTAGAAAAAATAGACCCGCCCGAAGCCGAAGCCCAATTATGAATTAAGGACGGGTCGGGTTTGCATCGGATGTGTTTGAATAGAGGGTTTTACTTTTTGTATTTTTTTTTTTTTACCTTCTTCAATTTTTTGAAATTTTTTTATTACCATTTTATCTTTAGTATTTTTTCATTTTTTTCAAAAAAAATTTTCTCTTCCATAAATATTCGTTTATTCTGCAAATTAATCTACGAAATGCATCAATGTGTTCTGTCAATTAATTTGCGGAATGTAATTTTTTGTTTTCCATAAATTAATTTACGGAATGTTACATTTTTATGTATGGATAAGTGTGGATGGGTTGAGAATTAATTTAATTAATTGAATTTAATCGAACTGATTTGTTTAATATATATATATATTATTTGTTATTAATTTTTCATTTTTTTAATTTGAAGTTTAATTTTTGATTTATTTATAATTTATTATTTTTAAATGTATTTTTTTATGGGAATTTATTTTAAAATGAAACTCATAGTATAAAGTAAAAATTTCTATTGAACTTAATTTTAAAGTAAATTGATTTTAAACATTTAATTATCTTTCACTATTTTTATTGATTAAGATTTTGTTATCTATATTTTCTCCAATACTTTTACTTCTATTTATTTTTGTATAAGTGGAAAAATTTGAATTAATGATGTGTAAGTGATGAATAAATTAATTAATAAATAATGATACTTATACACTTTAATAACAATATCTGCATCTCGTAATTCAATGACCTTCTTCTTAATTGTTATGCACTTAAGTTGTAACTTCAATTTCTATTTATGTATACCTTTGATAGTGAAAAGTGTTGATTCAACATTCATGACTTTCTGCTAATGTTCAATGTTGATTATGTTTTCATTGATATGCTAATTTCTTACTATAGTGATTTTTAATTCATTATAATTTTCAATATATATTAATTAATTTAATTTTATCTTCATTTTACAGATTTTGCAAATAATTTGTGATTACCTATATCCTACAAGGATGTTTCATGTAACTGTCAACATTCAATATTTGTTGACAAATTGTAATTTATAAATTATTTTATTTTATTTTTTTTATAATTATGTGTTTATTCAAAAATAATGTGTAATATTGTGTATTATGTATATTAAGCTAAATTTAACTTTATTTATTTATGATATCCTGCATATGAATAAATGGATAATGAAATTATAGATTTAAGTATATTTAAAGTTGGTTCAAAATTACAATTATATATTATAATATATGATTTTAAAAGTTGATCAGATAAAAATTCAAAATTAAAGTTATATATTGTGATATGATATTTTAAAAGTTGCTCAAGTGAAAATTTAAATTTTACAAGTTTATAATATTTTAAAACTTGTTGAGATAAAAATTCTAGTTTTACAGTCTCATAATTTTTGAATATTAAAATAAAGTGCCAATCGATCGCTGGTAAACTATTTTTAAATGATAAAAAAGATAATTAAAAAAAATGTCAAATTTCAGCATTACAAAATTTTTTAGTTGAGCCCGCAATGTAAGCCCAATCCAACTGATCCAAATTTTTTACCCGCTATCCGCCTAACCCGAAATCCAACCCTCTGATTGAGTGAAAACGGCTCATAAATATATAATAGATGACTTCTAATGGTTCTGGGTTTTGCTATCCAAACCCACCCAATGACCATCTCTAATTATAATGGTTTAACTCAAAAATACCTTCATCCAATTTTAAGTAATTAAATTAAATATTTTAATGCATATTTAGAAAAAAATTAAAAAAAAAACTTAACCTTCTTAAGAAATTAATAGTATAAATAATTATTTTTAATACTTAAACCAAATACTCTCTTAATCATATAAAAATTGATACTTCTAATATTTTCTTTTATATTAAATTTTCTAAGCTAAATTACAATTGTTTTATCAATCTATTTAAATTAGGCTATAACTATAAAAAAAAATTAAACCCTCTCACACTTTCTTACAAGTTCGAATAATGTTTCTTTAATTTGGCATTTACTCCTTGCATACCTCTTTGCCAGCGCAATATATTCGATCTGCACCACCTCTTTTATAATGCCAATGAAAACATGCTCTTTTATTTGGGGAATTACAATTCTACATGGATAATAATTCGAGTTAGTACTCTCCTATCCCTATTATGTATCATATGCTAAAAACTTTTGTTGTCACTTAATATAAATTATTTTAAAAAATTATCAAATATTAAATATTTTTCTCAGTCCACCCTTAATATTTAATGAATCATATTAAATTATTTTACAATTTTTAACATTCTTTATACTTTTTTCAATACCAATGCTTGTTCTAATTGAAAGAGATAATTTAAATGGAGGGAAATGTTAAAGGAATGATTGAATTTGAAACAAGGATGATACTGAAAAGTTTTATAATTTTCAGATCATTACCTGTAAAGTTTTTTAATATATATAAATTAGTTGAAAATAACTTATAATAGGAACTAAAAAAAGTATAAAATAATGCATGTAATAAATTATTTCAAAATAAATGCTTACAGTGTTCTTAAAGCAGTGGTTAAAAAGGAAAAAACAGAAAGAACACTGGTTAAGAAAAATGCTAACCACCAGTAAGACCCTTATTTTAAATACAATCACGAAATTGGTGAAAAACCTGTTTGGATTGATAGTAAAACTAGGCAAAACAATTCGATGACTAACAAATTGACCCGATAATAAGAGACTCGAGGAATGCACTCGTACAAAACGAAAAATGAAATGGAAAAGGGAAAATTTGCTCTTCCCGGGGATTCATTGCTCCGCGTCTTTACTACTCCTAAACATGAAAACTAGATTGCCTTTGGAAAACGGAAAACTCGTGTAGTAGTGCTAGAGTGGTAGCATGATAGAATTACATTACAAGTAAAATTATTTAAAAGAATCAATTATTTGCAATTCTAGAAGTGGAGCTCAGACAAGTAGCGTAACAATATTTACAAGAAATGCACCTAATTTGATCATGAACTGATGAAAGAAAAAGTAAGACAATGAGCTCCAAAGGTGATGAGAAAAAAGAAAACAATTTTACAACAGTTTGCTATTTACTCTTTTCTACTATACCTCATGATTTGATTGAGATTATACGATAGAATTAATGCTGCAAGTCAATACCAAGAAAGCCGGTACGATTTCTTCTTCGATCAGCTCCTCATAGAGAAGCCTACTTGAAAGCCTGTTTATTTCTTTTTCCTGCCGCTTCTGTATCATAAGCTCATTCTTTTCTCTTCTACTCGGCATCTCTCGGGCAAGCAAAGTCAATTAAATAAATTTACATATATTAATGCAAAGGATTATTATGTGAAAATTCAATGGCAAAGTGTCTGTCCATAAGACACCCAGTGTACAAAAGTATCAGGAAATTCCTCTAGAACTTTGGACGGTGAATCACCGAAGGATAACTCTGACCCAGTTTGCTCTCTTCCCTGAAAATATTACATTAAATTAGCATCTGGTATATGAAATAAAAACCAAGGCATTTAGAAGTCATACAATTTCAACTATTGCAGGACTAATTTGAAGTGACAATCCTGGATGAATAATAATGCGCACCAAATACGTTTCAACTATCAGATCACAGCAAGTGGCAATATCACTTTACCAGTCCAAGAACAGCCTAAACTGTTATACTTTTTCCTTTCCAGTCAAAACAAAATTTCAAACTCAACCTCCAAACTATAGACAATGCGTCAAGGGAATGCAGACCAGTATGGATAATTAGAGGAGCCAAAACATCAAAGGTCCAGTAAATCTATGGGTAAAGTAAGTCGTGAATGTGATGTGATATTGTTTCGAAGTACATTTCTATTGATATTTCTTTAATATATATATATATATATATATATATATATATATATATATATCCTAAATTTGCCATAATAGAACATGTACAAGTACAAGCGGGGTGGTACCTGAATGTTTGAGTCTAAATCACTGGTGGAGGGAATTGTATCTCCTCCCACAGTAACTCCATTAATAACATTTTCTGAAGAAAGCCGAGCAAACAGAGAGTTGGTAATTGATGACCTGCATTCAATATAAATAAGCTTTATAAAATATTGTATTTGGAGATATTCTAAAATTATTACTAGGAGGATGGGAAGAAGTAAAGCCACTTTGGAGACTGTAAGATACATGCTATTGTATGTACCTACACCTCGGACATAGATATTCACACCCCAAATTTGTAATTCTTAATTATATTCCTCATTTACTCTTCCCGGCTGTCTTGTTTACATAATTCTCCCCTTGAAATATCCTTGAAACCAACTAATCTTTCTAGAGATATTACTACACTGGAAAGCGATGCAGCATTACCTCTCAGATGGCTCGTCATCACATGAATTTCCTGAAGAAGACAGCCAATCCAGGTCAACAAAGTTAGAACAGCTGAATGAATCCCCATGTTCAGAATAGAAAATACGGTCACTGTCAAGGGAGTGCCCTCTTTGTATGTCTCCAAAAAGCTGTCTCTGAGGCATTGAGGGAGTGCACCTATGTAAACAAAAAGAATTACAAACCATGTTAGGATAAATTTTAACTAATTTGCAAGAAAAGAAAATAGAAGCCAGTGAAAAAAGAAAAAGCAGAGTTCTGGAAATGTTTTCAAGAGAAAAACAAATAATACTCAAGCTAGAGTGTTAGAGAGGATGCATGTCAATCAATTGCATGATTTTTCTGCAACAAAGGTCATACAGTAGGAGTGATGAATTCAAGGAAATGTGTGACTTGATTTCACAACATGGACAAGTATTTGAAAAGAGGACAATGCTGAACTTCTTGAACAGACCAAGAGGGAACATTTTTTTAAGTCAATTGATGCATCTCGCATATCCAAAACAGCTAACAAGATATTTTAGATGATAGATGGTGTAGTTGAAGAGGTGGGTGAAGAAAATGTTGCCCAAGTTGTGACGAACAATGCTGGTGAGATGTTGATAGAGAAGAGAAAAAAGTCTATTGGACTCCCTATGTAGCACATTGTATCGATTTGATGTTGGAAGACTTCGAAGATACCAATTCATGAAGAGATAATTCCAAAAGGTGGAAAAATTACATTCTTTCAAGGACTTCTTGTGTTTAGGTATTGCAAGAGTTCACAAAAGGAAAAGTGTTAGTGAGGTCGATTTGCCACATCTTACTTTACTATGGGGTGCCTTCATGACAACAAGGGAACTTTGCTAAGAATATTCTCAGGCAAAGAATGGAAGTCCAGCTGATTTGCAAGTACAAAGGATGGAAAATTGTTGAGAATTTGGTTTGGAATAGGGAGTTTTGGAAAAATATTATAATTTGTTTTAAGGTTGCTATTTCTCTAATGAAAGTGATTAATTTAGTTGATTCCAATGAAAAACCTGCCATGGGGTGTAATTATGAGGTAATGATCAAACCTAAAAGAGCATACAAAATACTTTCAGTTCTGCCAAATAAAAAGGTAATTGTCAATCAAGTGTCAATTATCAACTTTAGTTTAGATTGAACTTTTGTGGTCTTTGTTCGAAAACTAATTCAATTCATTTTAATATTTAGTTATCTACTTCTATGGAAGATTATTGATGAAGGATTGGATAAACTGCTCCATAAATCTTTGCATGTTGCAAGCTATTTTCTTAATCCTCAATTACACTATAGTCCTAAATTCAAAGATGACCTTTAAGTTAAACATGGACTATTTGGTTGTCTAACAAGGATGGCGGCAAATGAAGAGGAGCAAGCTAAGGTTGATGTTCCACTCGATGATTTCAAGAGATGAGTAGGGTCTTTCGGTAGTGACTTGGCTAAAATCACACTTAACAAGAATCCTACAACACTATGGTGGGATGATTTTGAATAGAACATCCAAAGCTCAAAACCTTGTCATTCATATATTAAACTTGACATGCAATTCATTCAGATGTGAATGTAACGACAGTGAATTTTAGACAGTAAGATTTCAAACAAATGAAATAGAATTGTCTTCTAAATCTAATCCAAATTTTAAATTGCCTAATGCCTAGTAATTGTTATCTTAATCGTATTAGGTCCACATAGAGAAGAAACTGCTTGAAGCATAAGACAAGGGATGATATTGTTTTTGTCATGGCTAATTCAAAATTTGTCAAACCAAAAGTTAGAAGATCACCAATTGAGCTAAATCTTGATGACCTTTCTTTTGATGATGAGTGGATTATGAGTAATGATAATGAAGACATTGAAGAGGAGGACTTGGTTCAAGACCAAGTTAGAGAGAATGTGGATGGTGATGCCTCTGAAGATGATGTGGGTATTGCTAATTTAGATGAATATGATGAAGATGAACTTGATGGAGATGAAGATCAAGTCAAGGAAAATTATGAATTTTTTAACTACCATGATCTACTATATTAGAACTTGATGTTTATGTTTTATACCTTTGTTATTTTTAAGAACTTGGAATTTGGTAAATGTCTCATGTTTAGTTTGTTATTTATGACCTATGAGTTGCTAATGACCTTTTTATCATCTTATGAACTATGAATCTATATTACTTAAGTGTTTGTGGTGATTTAGAGGAATTTTTATGCTTATTTATACTATTTTACATGCATATATATGATAAGATATTTCTTGACATTTTCATTTGTCTCAATACTTCCTCTCAAGCTAAAGTTTATTAAGCTTTAAACATGTTACAAATAAATCCTTTATATAAAAATTAATAATTCAGACCATGAAAACCTACTGATACTTGTTAGAATATCAGGATAAAGAGACAGAGAAGTAGAATTATAAGAAGAAGGATTTAATGAATATATGATTGAAAAATCAATTATTCTGATACAAGAGGTTAACAATATTTAAACTAATCTGAACTTAAAATCTTATCTAAACATAACAAATTAACTACCTATAACAAAAAACAAACTAACTGTTTATAACAGAAAATTAGTTACAGAATCCTAACAGATAGTAGGTTATACTCTAACATTGGCCCCTCAAACTCAAGGTAGATTGTGCAACAATAGAATAGTCAACTACATTGAGTTTATCTTTAAGGTAACAGAACCTAGTTGTGCCTAGGGCCTTAGTGAGTATGTTAGCAATCTGATCCTCAACATGGATATGGCATACATGAAGACTTTTATTGAGAACCGTTCTTGGACAAAATAAAGATCTAGTTCAATGTGTTTGGCTCGTGAGTGAAGAACAGGATTCAAAGTGAGAGCCATAGTGCTTAAGTTGTCATAGTAGACAATTGGAGTTTGGATGAGAACCTGTAATTCTTGTAACAGTGATTGAATCCAAAGAATTTCAGTCACAGTCATGGCCAAGCTCCAATATTCCACTTTAGCACTAGACCTGGCAACCAATGTTTGTTTTCGTGACCACCAGGAAATTAGATTAGGTCCGAGATAGATACATGCTCCTAAAGTTGATTTATGATCATCAATATTAGAGGCCCAGTCAACATCACAAAAGGCCCTAATACAAAGATCTTGAGTAGTCTTAACTGGGTGAAGTTGAAGGCCATGGGTGATTGTGCCTCATAGATATCTAAGGATACGTTTGACCAACTTCCAGTGGCTTTCCAATGGCTAAGAAAGAAATTGGCAGACCTCATTGACACTATAATAGATTTTTGGTCTAGTGACAGTAACATATTGAAGTGCCCCAACAATGGATCTATAGTGTGAAGGATCAGCAATGTAATCTGATCCATACTTGGACAATTTTGAGTTACTAACCATGGGCGTTGATAGTCCTTTGGCAGCAAGCATGTTTGTCTTATGGAGAAGATCTGAAATATATTTATGTTGAGAAAGAATAGATCCGTTTGAAATATATTTAACTTCAATACCTAGGAAGTAATCAAGGTTGCCAAGTTGTTTGAGTGCAAAAATAGAATTGAGTTTTGAGGTGAGTTCTTTAAGAAGTTGGGGACAATTGTCTGTGATTAAGATGTCATCAACATAGACTAGAAGATAATGCAAGCAGTGGAGGTGGTAAAAATGAACAGAGAAGAGTCACAGCGACAGGTTTTAAACCCAAATTGATGGAGAGTGACACCGAGCTTGTCAAACTAGGCTCTAGGTGCCTGTTTGAGTCCATAAAGCGATTTATGGAGCTTACAAACAAGAGATTTGTCTTGAGCTTCAAATCCCGGAAGCTATGTCATATAAATGTCTTTAGTGAGTGTGCCGTTTAGGAATACATTATTCATGTCAAGATATTGGATAGACCACTTGTGAGTCAAAGCAAAAGTGAGTATAGTACAAACAGTAACAGGTTTTACCACTAGAGAAAGTGTTTCAGTATAGTCAAACCCATACTGTTAGTGAAAGCCCTTAGCAACCAGTCTTGCTTTATATTTATTAACAGAACCATCTGGATTTTCCTTGACTCTAAAGATCCACTTGCATCCGATAGCACTTCGATGGGATGGAAGAGACACAAGAGACCAAGTTTGTTTGGCCATAAGAGCAGCATATTTAGCTTGCATGGCTGCAACCCAATTTGGGTCAGCTAAGGCTTGAGGTACTATTGTTGGTTCAACATGAGACAACAACAAGGTGGGTTGAATTCTGGGACAGAATATACCAGACTTGGAATGTCTTTGCATAGGATGTGTTGATTGTGGCTTGGGTGGTTATCTTAGTAGAGAAGATGATGTCAGTGCTAGCGATTCAACAGGACCTGAAGTAGCATTAGCTGGTCTGCAAGGCATATTTAAAGCTAGTGATGTAGAGGATATGTATTAAGGACCAGAATAGAGGATGATATTGTAGAAGTAGTAGAAGCTGAAGTCTCAAATATTGAAGGAAAAAGGAATGGATAAGGAAAGCGTTGTTCATTATAAATTACATCCTTAGAGATGTAAATCTTTCCATCCTTAGAGTAGCACTTGTATCCTTTGTGTTGTGCAGAGTACCCCAAAAATATACATTCTTGGGAGCAAAAGTCCAATTTGAACTTATTATAAGGCCTCATAAAAGGATAACAAGCACATCCAAATGTGTGTAAAAATTGATAATCCGATGTACTGTGAAAAAGCTTGGAAAAAGTGTTATCCCATTGTAAATTGGCTGAGGGCAGCAAGTTGATAAGATGAACTGCAGTTAAGAAAGCATAGTCTCTAAAAGAAAGAGGAAGAGAAGTTTGTGCCAATAAGGTAAGTCTCATTTCAACAATGTGTCGATGTTTGCGCTCAACTGTGTCATTTTGATGATGAGTGTGAGGACAGATTAGATGATGTTGAATCCCAAGTTCATCCAAAAATTGTGAGAAGGGACGAAATTCTCCCCCCCCCCACCTAATCTGTTTGTACTGATTTAATTTTTGTTGAAAATTGAGCTTTCACAATGTTCTTGAATTTCTTAAAAGTAAGCAAAGAATAAGATTTTTGGTGAATTAGGTAGATCCATGTAAGTGCATGCATTAATGAACGAGATATAATATGAGTAACCTTGAGAAGACAAAAAAGGAGCAGGTCCCCATAGATCGGCATATATAAGATCGAAAGGTGCAGTATACATTGAAGTAGATAGAGAAGAATGTAAACAATGAGGTTTTCCAAAACTGCAAGATGTAAGGTAGAATCACTTTTATTATTGAATGGGATATTACATTGTTGCACTACAACTTTAAGTGCACTAGAGTGAGGGTGTCCTAGACGATTTTGCCAAGTAGCATGGGAAGGACAGGAACTTGAAGATACAATGGGAGATACATGTATATCACCAATTAAATTGGTACTTAGTACAGTAGGAAGCCTTGAAGTTGAAAGTTGCAGGTTGTTGAACTTGTAGAGACCATTACTGTTGAGCACCCCTTCCAAGAGAATCTGATGGGAATCCTAAGATTTAGCATAACAGTGTTCAGGATGAAATTCAAAAGAAACGTGATTATCACGTGCGAATTTGCAAACATTGACAAGATTTTTGGCGTTATCCGAAACTAACAATAAATTGTTTAATGTGAGAGTAGTGTGTGGTTGTGTTGATGATTGAAAATGAGAACCAATAGAGGAGATGGGCAGACCTTGGCCATTTCCAACAAGAAGTTGTTCGCTGCCTTAGAAAGGATGACCCTGTTGTAGATTATCGAAATGAGGAGTTACATGATGTGTACCTCCAAAGTCAAGGAACCCATCTTGAGATGGAAGATTGGTTGGGGATGCTATCAGAAAAGCATGAGGATTAGGAGAAGATTGAAAGGGTGGAGCCGAGACCTGGCCATAATGAATTTGATTTGAAGTAGGATATGGTTGCCGTTGTGAAGAAAACTGAACAGGAGGCCTAGAAAAAATCGGTTGATCATAATGAGACTGTTGGTAATTAGTACAAGCATAAGCAGGATCAAAATAATGATAACACTGGAGTGCATAATGACCAGGTTTTTGACAGACTTGACAAATATTTCAAGGATAAAATTGATTTCTGCCTCGGCAACAGTATCCTCAATTATTACGACCTCTATAGCCTTTATTGTAGCTGCGTCCAGAATTCATGTGTGATCTGTATTGGTGTTGATAATCTGCAGGAAAGGATTGTTGTGGAACAGGCACATTTGCTGGCAGACTAGAGGATGCTGAGCAAGATTAGCCGAGAATGCGTCAAAATTAGTGAGCTGGCGAGTTTTCATGAGATGTGCTTCATGAGCAGGGAGGATGGCTTCAAGATTATGTACTGAATAAGGTTCAATACGACTTGATACCATAGTTACAAATACATCATAATCCTCGAGAAGGCCTAGAATGAAGAACATGTTTGGAACATGGTTGAACTTGCCAAAAGGAAGATGTTAGAGGGTTGATACGGCTGAAAAAGATGTTTAGTTTGAAGGAAGAATAATGAAAATAAAATAAAACTCCAACATTTTAGGGAGTTCGCAGAATAGTGACAAAATAGGTCATGGAAGATGGTACCGCTTTGATACCATGTTAAAGGTGTTTTAAGTATAGAGTTAGAAAAAGATGTTAGAGAATAAAAGAGAATCAATATTAATTAAGTCAAATTATAGTATGTTCTGATGTGTTTTGATGTAAAGAGCACCAAATCTTATTTACACTAATCACAATCCTAGCTTAGGAAAAAAATCATAATAACATAAGAGAATAAGGTACCTAATCCTAAGAAATAATTAGGAATAAGAGAAACTAATCCTAAAGGCTACTCTAAAATATGATAAGATATTTTTGAATATTTTTATATATTCTAATAGTATTAAAAACAATAAAGATAAAATATTTGTATTAAAAGTTATTTGTAGTAAAATGATTTTAAAATAAATAACTATTTTATAAATAGTTTTTATTATTTAATTTTTATTTTATAAAAATGTAATATAATCATTTTATATTAATTTGTAATTTTAATTTAATTTAATTTTTTTGTAATTTTTATTAGTCTATTATATTAAAAGATATTTTTTATTACTCGTTAAACCTTGGTTCTACCAATGTCTTCACCAATTCAATAATCAGCTGGTTTAAAAACATTGCATGAATCTGAATAAAAATAAGGTGGCATGTTTGTGATTATTGATAAGAACATTGCACCAATTCAATTATGTATTACAAATGTGTAGTAGGAAACTACCTAATGGCAGTTATTTGTAGAAAATAACTAACTGACTGTAGTTTTTTATTAGGAGTGTATCTGATAGTAATGGCAATTATTTGTAGAAAATAACTAACTGCAGTCTATATTAGGAGTGTATCTGATAGTAATGGCAGTTATTTGCAGAAAATAACTGAATGCAGTAATATAAGTATATCTTATAATAAGGTGTGAAGAGGGTGGAGAAATATTAATGTTTTCTACAGTTTGTGGACAGAGATTACTCTCTGCAGGAGACTTTTGTCTCTAGGACAATAACCATATTGCTGTACTGTGTGTCATATGTGTTCAGCTACAGATATTTAATCAAATTATCTCCGGCACTCTATCACATACACTCTGTTTAAAGGCTAAAGATACAACAGAAAACAGAGCCTTGGAAGAGATTGGAGGTTGGAGGCACCCACTAGTTTGTGTTTGACCCAGTAGGGGTGTGGCTATTTGGGGCTGAAGTGGTGGAGTTAGCTTGATCATCATACCTCTAAATCAGAGCCCCAATGGAATTTTGTTAGCAGCTGCCATAGCTGACTTTGAGAACAAGGTGAATTTTTATGGGGGATGACTGTTAGAGAGCCCATTAGTTAGTTAGTTAGTTAGTTAATTTAGTCACATGTATAAATAGAACAGAAGAGAGAAAAGGAGGAAATCTTGTTATTTGAGAGGATTGGTGCCTTTTTGGAATGTGAGGTGCAGACCCTCAAAGTTCTGCAGTGCTGTAATCAAGGGAGGTTTTCCCTATATTTTGTAATAAGATACCAGGTCTCTATCAGGATATTTAAATGTGGTACTTCACCTTACAGGAGCACTGTTTGGAGTATTTATGTTGTGTCTGCAGTTATCTCTTCCTACATGCCATGAACTAGATAACATATTTGCATTCACATTAGTTATAATATGGATACAGACCTTGAAAATGACATGTCATTCTCGGAAGTCAATATTTCAGGCGACGACTCACAAAAGGACTTGTTTCCTTCTTCTGATTCGTCCAGCAAACCTAACTTTGAGACACTTTCAAGCTTTGGATTTTGGGTCGACTTAGGTGTTGAACTTTTGCGAATGATGCTTCCATCTGAGAAACATCTTTTGACAAATGACCTACAAACCATATTTCAGAGTTACCATATAAGCTGCATCAACAAGAACTTCCCAAGTATATGCTTGTATTATAGTGACAATCATAACAAGCCATAATGATTGTGTAGTCTCACTGAATATAAATTTTATGCTCTCTCTCATTTAACAAAAAACAGACCATGTCACACTGTTAATACTCAGCAACATCGTATGCAAGGTTTGAACAGTTAAACTCTTCAAATCAAAAAGATTCAGCAACCCTCCGTCAAAGACACAAATGGAATTTAAAATCTATCTCAGCACAGCTAGATTCAGAACCTTCATAATAAATTCTAGCAGCTCCTTGATGACTGTTACAGCAGTCAAAAAGTATCAGATTTCATTAGCATACACAGGTTTGCACATATGCGAAAAGGCAAATTAGAATTTATGATCAATCTTCAAAAACAATTCTTATTGCTGCATTTAACTTTAACAGTGGAGAGGCTTGTATACAAAGGGTTCATAAATCTCATGCATAATCTCTTTCATATGCAATAACATGGAAACTCACATTTAGTTTTGGGGTGAGTGTACACAACTAAGATAAGATTAGTCATACACTTCACTTTCCAATAATAATAATAGTTCCTCTATCTCCTATCAATTTAAATTCATGTACTTTCTTCTTCAAGCATAGAGGCAAGCAGTTCAGTAAGTATGTTGTCAAAAACACTAGTATGTCGAGCACACTCATGGTATTCTGTAGTTCCAGTTATACACAATGTATTAGTATTCTAGAATTTATCTAATTTCTGGAATATATGTATTTGCAGTGCCTTGTCATTATGATTGCAGCACAGAGGCGGTCAAATATAATCAACTGTACAGGAATTGTTCACACTATTGCAGCAGTTTTATCATATATTTTGTCTTTTAATTGTTTATGCTTCATTAATTTGGACGGATAGAATCCAACTATTCTAAGGGTCTCAAGTTGTCTTAAATTAGGGTTTCTGTCCTATATAAAGGAGTTTCGATGGTTGCAAGGGGATAGCTCAAATTTTCTTAACAAATAAACTTCGATTTCCCTGGATATTAACCAGAAGATCACCCCTTTATTTAGCTGTTTACCTGATCTCTTTTTCCTTCTTTTTCTGTCCCAATATCTTCAGCACAACTTAATACTATATTCCTAATTATCCTACATCACATTGAATTTTAGATTTTTTATGTCAGGGTGTTATGCTGCATTAATGAAGATGTACTGCAAGTTCCAGATGCACAAACCCTAACAAAAAATCCAAGGTCTTCACTCAAGAACCAATATATGACCAGGAATTAGAAAAGAAGCTTCATTTCCCATTAATTAAATTCAAATACCTTGCATCATCATCCCCATTTCTTCCTATATTATAATGTTGATCTGAGCCCAAGTCCCATAGAGCAGGCTTACCCAGTTGTGGCTGAAAATGCCCCAGGAATCTGTGCCAAGAAAATGGGAGGATTATTTTATGATGAGAAGAACAGAATAATTAGTTAATCACACCACAAAGACAACCTTTGCAAACAGGATATATATAATAGTACAAGATCAAAATGTCAACTGGTAAAGATAGTTTTGAAATGGAAATAGGATAATGTCATCAATCAAGTGAAAAATAGGGGGGACTTCAGCGAATTCAAAACCGGTTAAGATCTGTGTAAGATAAAATAAATAAAATTTATATATTAGATAAAATTCAATTTACTTAAAATTTGGCTTTTCAGTAGTTTTAACTTCTAATGTGAATTATTGTTTGGTGAGTAATTTTTAAGAACTTCAATCATACAAATTTTAGAATCACAGAATGCTTCCATATTTAAGGTGTTTCACTACCTGCAAACCAGCTATGAAATAGGATTATGGGGTGTTCTAATAATGACAATTTTAATTATACAATATTGGGATGCATTGCTGCATTTTTTCTTTTTCTGGTGATGATGTTTTTCGGTTCATCTGTTTGGAAGACATCTTCCTTACACATGTACTTTCCCTCCTTTTGTTTCCAATGAATTTTCTTTAGAAATAAATATTAAAACTAATGCTATTATACCTACTCATAATCCTAAAAATATTTCCCAGTTGAGTTCACATGGCACCAGATCATAGAAGGTAGAATAAATGGGATGCCAATGCAACTACCTCAGAAACTCATCTCAGTCAAAGGAAATACATTTATCAGGGAAGCATTGATGCACAACCCATACAAAGACTTTTCCTCAACTCTGTCATCTTATCTATATTGTTAAGATGTTTTACATTGGTTAGGAATATGGTCAAAATATAAGACTTGTAGCAATCCTCCTCTCTTAAGCTAGTTTTCAGGAATAAGTTAGGCCCAGTTTTTTAATATAGTATTAGAGCCTATCTAGTTTTATTGTTGGACCATTTACAGATGTTCAATCCAGCAAACTTCACATACCAAATGTTCATTCTTGGGCATAAGGGGATGTTAAAATGTTCTGCATTGGCAAAGAATATGGTCATAATACTCCTTATATGGCTTGTAACAATCCTCCTCTCTTGAATTTTCTAATATACACCATTTCCCAATTATGAGATTTTAAAGTTATCAAGGTTCAACATTTCTTTGGTTAGCTTTAGAGGTTATGGTAGGTGTAAAGAGGGGAAGCTACATGGCAATGGCAATTTATGCTGCGCTATGCTGTCTTTGGAGTTAGAATTAAGTGTTTTGAGACTGTTTTCTTTGTTTCACTTTCATGTTCAGCACACAGCTTTTACAGAGTTAAGCAGAAGAATTAGATAGTCTTTGGCATTGAAGTCAGTTTTTATCTGTTGTTGTTGTTATTTTATTATTATTATTATTATTACTATTATTATTATTATTATGATGATGATGATGAGGTAAATTGTTGGACAAAGATTTCTTATCCTAGAGTACAATACATGTTTTCCTCTAATACAATTTTCTCTAATGTCCCAATTAAAGGTCATTTCGAGAGACACATGTTATAGATCCAATCACCAGAAATAATATTAGTTGGGAGAAAATAAACAACTATGACATGAATGACTGAGGGATGTACATGTTAATTGCATTTTGCCTCTCAGCATCCATGTAAGCATTGCTGTAATAGCGTTGAAGAGTCCTAAAAAACTCCTGGGATTGTGTTGTAGCTTTCCACTGTCCCCTCCTCTGAGAGAATATCTACATGGCAAGTAGGAAAAGAAGTTAAAGGAAAAGACCGTTTGAAAAGGTTAAAAAAACAAATGCTATACCAATGCCCAAAAAATTAACATTTTTCAGCATAAAACTCCCATGACCACAGCAACTTTACCTGTATAGCTAGCTATAAAGAAAAATATAACAGCCAAGAAAGAAAGAAAATTCTGATTAGCTCCTTTGAAGTGTAGGTTGGACTTTAGACAGTAAACTGGAGAGTAATGGTTGATTGAAAAATCAATAGTTAAGGTTATGATAAAACACATGTGCAACAAGTTCTAACTTGTTAAATTTTCAATTGTTGATCTTCCAATCAACAACTATCAGCCCGCACAATGCTCTCTAAGTAGAGCTGTCAAAATAACTCATGGCCTATGGGTCAACCCATCCAATCCTATCCCTCTATTTTGTAGCTTACCTAAACATAGGACTTTTTAATCCCTAACCCATGTGACTCTTAATTAAGGTGTGTAAGCCCATGGACCAGCCTACCTGACCCCATGTTTTATCTCTCTATTTTGTAGTCTACCTAGAAATAGGGTAGTTTAAGTCGTAACCCATGTGATAATTAAATTAAGGGGCTGGATGAGAATTAGTCCAAGACCCAAATAATATATTTTTCAATTAAAAAAAATATTCTTTAATTTTTTTCTCTCTATTTTTTTGTTCTACTAAATTCTTTTTCTCTCTTTCAAATTATTTCTTTTTAAATTTTATCTTTCTAAAAATTTTCTCTCCTTAAATTCTTCCTCTCTCTAAAATTTTACATTCTCTAAAATGTTTTTCTCTATCTAAATTTCTCTCTCTAATTTTTTTTTGCTCAAATTCTCTCTAAATTTTCTATCTCTCTCTTTAAATTATCTTTCTCTAATTTTTCTTTCTCTCTCAATATCTTTTATTTGAATTTTTTTCTCTCAGTAAATTCTCTCAATATTTTGCGTTTCTCTCACTTTAAAATTTCTCTCTCTCTTAAATTTTTTTTTCTTCCATTTCTTCTTGTTGAAACATCACAGTGATATGATATTGATATTATAAGAAACTGATGCTGATTTATACTAATATCGATTTAATTTTATTCTTTCCTTTTAAATCAAATTTATGTAAATAGTCTTTGAAAGGAAACTTAGGATATATTATGAGTTAGAAATTGGGTTCAGATCTAGCTCAATCCCAAAAACTAACTCATGAGGTGAGGATTGTACTCATCTTATAATATATTTTGATTGACCTTATTTCTAGACAATGTGGGATTCTAACACACCCAATCATAGTCAAGATTGGACATCTGAACTTGGACAATTATGGGTGAACCAATTGCTGCGAGAATAAACATTTGCAAATATCTCAATAATGGATCTAGGATGGACTATGATACCAATTTCTCTTATATTATGTAATTAGGATTATAGCCAGAATAAGGTTTGATTCTTTCCTTATTTTCAACTCCCTATATATCTATGAATTCATGTTCATTCTGTACAAAAAATTATCATTAAAAAGTATATTTCCCAATCAAGTTTTCAAGTCTCTCAAGTTGGTATCAAAGCTCACGATCAATGGGCCTAATAATTCAACATAAAAACCTTAGCCATCACCTAGTTGTCCCTTTGTCCTGCCAACTGTTAAGGTTGGAACATTGACCCTAGGCCTAGAAAAGTAGCTCCAATCTTTCTCTTCTCTCTTTAGGATCATCCTAATCAAATCCCACCATTTTCTCTTTAAGTTTTGGAATAGCAACCAAGGGTTTAGCATCCTTCATTTTCTCTAGAAATCCCACCATCACCTCAGAGAAACTTAATGGTAAGAATTACTTGAATTGGGCTGCTGTAGTCAAAATCTGGTTTCGTTGTCAGAGACTTTATGACCATCTTATCATGATGTCCAAGGAGGTTGATGAAGATAAGTGTGAAGATTGGGAGCAAGCTATCAACTTGTATCTCTCTTATGGTAGTCCATTGACCAAAAAATGTTAAACCATGATCATTGCTATACCTGATATGACATATGGAAGAAAGCTCAAACTATATACTTGAATGATATTGAGCAATTCTACGATGTTGTTCACAACCTGACCACCCTCCAAATGGTAGATGAAGATATCTCATCCTATGTTAATAAGGCCCAATCTACAATTAATGAGTATAAATCTCTCATGACTAACAATAAAAAATCTAAAATGGTAGAAAAATTGATAATGTTTGCATGATCTATGTCCTACATGGTCTTCATAAAAATTATGAATTTGTTCAAAATCAAGTTTTAACCTCCTTTCCTATTTCCTCGGCAGAGGATCTTCTTAATCGTTTGATTCAAATCCCTACTTAAGAGACAACAAAAAGAGTAAGGGAATCCCCAACTTTTATATCTAGTTTTGCAGGTCATGATCGTGGAGGTCGTGGTTGCGGTCATAATGGTGGAAGGGGTCGTGATGGTAGATGCACTCTATGCACTTATTGTAAGTGTTTCAATCATACCCAAGAAAGTTGTTACTCTTTGAATGGCTTCCCAAAGAAACCTGTGAATATGACTCAATCCAGCGACGACACAAGTCAGTTTGTGTCTAAGAACCCAAGACAAAATGTGCTATCCAATAAAGAGTATAAGGAGTTCTTACCATATAAGGCATTACAAGCTTCATCATCTTCCATTATTGCTCATATTGGTAATTCTACAATTCATCTCTATCAATCTTCATTTGTTGGTCCCTGGATTTTAGACTCTGGTGCTTCCTATCATGTAATGGGAAACCCACTTCTTTTCTCAAAGTTATTCCAACCCAAAGCTCCTCATCATATTGCCCTTGCAGATGGATCAAAAACCAAAGAAAGTGGCATTGGTTAAGCCACTCCTCTTCCATCCTGTGCACCTTGTCCACAGCAATTCATCTTTAGAAGAAAGCTCACATGACACATCTCTTGCAAGTAACTTAAATGACTCATCTTCTATATCAGTCTTTTCTATTTTGGATCCACCTAAGCCTTCAAATGACCTTCTCATTGCTCTTCGTAAAGGTATTCATTCTTCCTATAATCCTCACCCTATATATAACTTTCTTAGTTATCATTGTCTATCTCCTTCACATTATACATTTGTCTCTCTATTTCCCCTATCACTATTCCTAAGTCCCCACCGGAAGCTCTTCCACACCCAAGATGGGCAATAGGCTACGCTTGATGAAATGATAGCCTTAGAATCCACTATCAAAGTTGGTCTGGATGGACAAATCAATCGACTGGAAGCTTGCTTGGTAGCGAAAGGCTATATCCAAGTGTTTGGACTTTTGACTATAATGATACTTTCTCCCTAGTGCAAAAATCACCACTACACGTCTTTTTCTTTCTATGGCAGCCATGCGACATTGGCCATTATATCAATCAAACATGAAGAATGTCTTTCTCCATGGAGGCATAGAAGAAGTATATGTTGAGCAATTGCTTATTTTGTAGCTCAAAGGATGTCTCAAGAATACGTATGTCATTTACTTAAGGCCTTATATGGCCTTAAACAATCTCCTCGAGCATGGTTTGGAAGATTTAGTGCAGTTGTCCATGAATGTGGAATGATTCGAAGTGAAGCAGACCACTCTGTTATAAATGCTCTTCTAACCAACATATTTATCTGCTTGTTTATGTTGGTGACATAGTTATTACAGGTGATGATCATGATGGAGTATACAACTAAAATAACACCTAGCCCACCATTTTAAAATAAAAGATTTGGGATTATTACAATATTTCCTTAGAGTTAAGGCTCAGTCAAAGACAGGAATTGCTCCATCACAAAGGAAATATGCTCTAGATATTTTGAAGGAAATATGCTCTAGAAATTTTGGAGGAAACTAGCATGTTAGATTGTACGCCTATCGATATGCTATGGTTGCACATGTTAAACTTCTACCTAATCAAGGGGAGTCCTTCTAGAATCCAAAACGACATCAAAGGTTGGTAGGGAAGTTGAATATTTGACCATGAAAAGGCTAGATATTTCATTTGTGGTAAGCATTATTAGTTGTCGGTGATTAGTCCAAAAATAGCAGATTCTGTATTTATTCTCACCAAATTAGAGAGGATCCCTTGTTTTTATTTGTACAGATTGGATAGATTCGTTTTTTATTTATTCCAAAGATTATGTACATATTGTTTCCTTTTTTAGTTAGGTAAGAGATTTTATAACTCCTATTTTATAGGCTGAAATCAGATACTTTTTTCCTATTTAAACTGTTTGTTGTAATCATTCATAAGCAGTGGAATAAAAATCAATTCTTCACATAGTATCAGAGCACGATCTGAACCATCACTAACAACTAGTGAAGTCCTATCATGGAGAGTGAAAAATCAGAGATCACCAACAATGGAGACCAGTACTCTCTTTGGTAACAGCTCAAGCGAGGGATCAGTTCTCCCTATTACAAGCTACAAATTGAATGGTCAAAATTTCATTCAATGGGGAATGTCTATTCGGATTTTTCTCCGAGCAAAAGGAAAAGAGCATTACAGGAGACTCCAAACAACCAGAGAAAGGAGATTCTAACCTTCAAAAATGGCAACTAGAAAACAGCTTGGTGATGTCGTGGTTGCTTAACACCATGACGAATGAAATTGGGGAAAATTTCATGTATTACAACACCACCAAGGAGATGTGGGATGCAGTGAAGGAAATGTTCTCAAACATGGACAACACCTCAACAATTTTTGAGATCAAAAGTTTGCTACATGATCCCCAGTAAGGTGAGTCCATAGTCACAGAATACTTTAATGCTCTTAATCGGTACTGGCAAAAGCTTGATATTTACGAAGAGATAGAGTGGAAATGTCCTGAAGATAAAAAACAGTATATGGACCTAGTTGAAAAAGATCGAATCTACAAGTTCCTGATGGGACTCAATCAAAAATTGGATGAAGTTCGTGGAAGAATTCTTGGAAGTAAGCCCCTGCCAAAAATTCAAGAGGTGTTCTCTGAGATAAGGAGAGCAGAGAGAAGGAGGAAGTTGATGATAGGAAATCCTAATCCAACAACCTACCGTGAAAACTCAGCTATGGCAGCAAGAAGTAACCAGTTCCGGCCATCTCTAAAGAAAAATTGACCATGGTGCGAACACTGCAGAAAACCAAGCCACACAAAGGATATTAGTTGGGCTATTCATGGAAAGTCAACTGATGGAAAACCACCTCGTGGAAAGGAGACTTGAGGTAATGTAGCCGTTGTGAGTTCCCAAGGTAAAGGAATGTGTTAGACCCCCAATTACTAAAGTATATGTTAGGAGAAGAAGAGGGCAGACTGAAAAAGAAATAATAAGTACTAACTAACAGTTAGTTAGTTAGTCGAGGTAGTTAGGAGATATAAAAGAGAGAGTTTCAGTTGAGATGGGACAGTTTTTATTTGTTGGTTGGAAAGAAGTTGGTAGAGGAGAGACCAAGGACTCTCGAATTCCCTTGTAAACAGTCTTGTAGACCTCTTGTTCATTACCCCCTTAATTCTGTCCCTTTTCAGGCAGGATTCAAGGAGGAGAATACAGATTTACTTTTCTCTATTTTTCTTTTGTATTCTTTAATCTAATCCAATTCTTACAACTGGTATCAGAGCTCCAAGATTCTTGGGAAGCGGATGGTGAATACAAGAATGGAGGCACAAATGGAAGCGATGGAGAGGAATCTAAACGCTTGGAGAGAAGAACTGGAGATGATGGAAACTCGCAGAGAACTCCAAGAAGCTCGTCTGAATCGGATTAAGGAACTTTTGGGATCACTAGCCTCAGAAAGTCGACAAAACAAAAAGGGGCAGAGATCGAAATCAAATGAAGAAATTGATGAAGAAGGAGTAAAGGAACCTGATGGCCCAAGATCGAAGGAGGACACGAGTGATTGTTGGAGAAAGCTTGAGATTCCTATCTTTTCAGGAGAAGATGCTTTTGGATGGGTTAATAGAGTAGAGAGATATTTTTTGTTAAGAAAAGTATCGGAAACAGAAAGGTTGAAGGCGGTGATGGTGGCCATAGAAGGCAAAGCCCTTAGCTGGTTGCAGTGATGGGAATCTTGTGTTGAAAATCCCTCTTGGGAAGTATTCAAGAATTCTTTAATTAGAAGATTTCAACCCTCCATGATGAAGAATCCCTTTGAATTACTGTTGGGATTAAAACAAACTACGACGGTGGAGGAATTTCGGGAACAATTTGAGCTATATGCTGGACCCTTAAGGAAGATTGACCAACAATATTTGCAGGGTATTTTCTTGAATGGACTAAAGGATGAGATTAAGGCAAAGCTTAAGCTGCACCTTACGAGAAATTTAGCTGAATTGATGGATATGGCCCAGGTGATTGATGAAAAAAATGCAACGCTAGCAAAAGGGTTGAATTACAATTCTCACAAAACAACGAGGGAAAAATCACTCCCTGTTTTTCCTAGTGCTCGAACTGCCACCTATGATTCAGGACACAAGATAATGACTAAGACAGATAATCAAGGTGGATCAATGGTTGGGTCTATTTCTAGTCGACCTAACAATAATTTCAAAAATAAGGGAAGAAGATTATCTCAAGCTGAGTTGCAAGATAAGATGAACAAAAGACTTTGTTTCTCTTGTGATGAGAAGTATAGTCATCATCATGTATGCAAAAGCAGGCATTTTTTGGTAATGGAAGAGGAGCATGAAAACGACAATGAGGTGTTAGATGTGGGTGAAGAAGAAGATTTGAAAGCATTGCAGCTATCATTGCATAGCATAATGGGTTTGACATCTAAGAAATCCCTGAAGTTATTGGGGACTGTGGCTGGAAAACAGGTGGTAGTTTTGGTGGACTGAGGAGCTTCTCACAACTTTGTGGCTACAAGAGTGGTAAAGGAGTTACACTTACCCATCACTGATACAATTGATTACCTTGTGGAGGTAGGAGAAGGTCATAAGGTAAGATGTAAAGGAGTTGTCAAGGAATGGAGCTGGAACTCAAAGATATAAGAATTCAACAGAATTTTTTTCTGTTTGAACTAGGAGGGGCATATGTAGTTTTGGGACTTGACTGGCTTGAAAGTTTAGGAGAGATTAGAGCTAATTTTAGAGAGCTCACACTTCAGTTTGAAATAGAAGGGAAGTTGAATATGTTGAAGGGTGATCCAGGATTAAGCAAAGCTTCAGCTTCATTAAAGTCAGTGGTCAAAGCTTTGCAAGATGAAGGGTGCGGGTTCTTAATTAAATGTAATTTGTTAGAGGAAAAATATGAACACAAGCACATAATCCCACCCACGGTAGCAGCAGTATTACAGGCATTCCCTGAAGTCTTTGAAAGCCCTCGAGGATTGCCCCCCTCTAAATTACATGATCATGCAATTGTATTGAAAGAAGGGGCTGCCACTCCCAATCTAAGACCTTATAGGTATCCTCACTATCAAAAATCAGAGATTGAAAGGTTGGTAGGAGAAATGCTACACACTGGGATTATTCGACCTAGTGTCAGCCCATTCTCTAGCCCTATCATATTAGTCAAAAAGAAGGATGGCGGATGGCGTTTCTGTGTAGATTACAGAGCACTCATCGATGAATTGTTAGATGAGTTAAGAGGTGCTACAATTTTTTTGAAGCTAGATTTAAAGTCAGGTTATCATCAAATCCGAATGAGAGAAGAAGACATTTCCAAGACAGCTTTCAGGACACATGAGGGTCATTATGAATTTGTTGTTATGCATTTTGGACTCACAAATGCCCCATCAACATTTCAAGCCTTAATGAATCATGTCTTGAAGCCGTTCTTAAGGAGGGTTTGTGTTGGTATTCTTTGATGATATCTTGGTCTATAGTAAGGATGTTAAGGATCATGTGCTTCATCTTAGTACTGTTCTACAGAAGTTAAAGGAGAATTGTTTGTATGCTAATTTTAACAAATGCAGTTTTGGATAGCAACAATTGGAGTACTTGGGACACATTGTTTCAGGTAAAGGGGTGGCAGCTGATCCAAAAAAATTAGATGCTATGACTTCATGGCCTGTTCCAAAAGATCTTAAGGCCTTAAGAGGTTTCTTGGGACTCAGGGTACTATAGGAGGTTTGTGCAGGACTATGGGAAGATAGCCAAACCTTTGACTCAACTACTTAAAAAGGATGGATTTCATTGGGATTCGGAGGCTCAAGTTGCTTTCGAAACTCTCAAAACTGCCATGGTCTCTTTACTTATTTTGGCTGTCCCTGATTTTTCCAAGACTTTTGTGGTAGAGACTGATGCTTCAAGTAAAGGATTAGGGGTTGTGTTATTGCAAGAAGGGAGACCAGTTGTTTTTTAAGCCAACCTTTGACTCCCAAAGCTCAATTAAGATCAGTTTATGAGGGGAACTTATGGCAATAGTTTTAGCAGTCCAAAAATGGAAACACTGTCTCTTGGGTAGGCATTTCATCATTCACACAGATAAAAAGAGTTTAAAGTTTCTTGCTGACCAGAGATTATGGGGAGAAGAGTAGTTAAATGGGCCTCCAAACTCATAGGATTTGATTTTGAGATTCACTACAAACCAGGTATCACCAACATCGTGGCAGATGCACGTTCTAGAAGAATGACATTTGAAGCCATCTCTTTGCTACAATTTCCTGGGCTAGATTCGTGGATGAAGATATTTTAACAGATCCAAAACTACATCGCATCATGCAAGATTTATTGAAGGATCCTACTGCACACACTCATTTTTCGCTGAAGGGAGGGAAGTTGTATTATAAAGGGAGGTTAGTGCTATCTAAATCATCCTTGGTGGTTCCTGACATTATTGTTGAATTTCATAATACTACTTCAGGAGGTCATTCAGGTTTTTTACGGACTTATAAACGACTGGCAGCTTTGGTGTATTGGGAAAGAATGAAGGGAGATATTCAACAATTTGTCTCTGCTTGTGATGTGTGTCAGAGACACAAACAAGATTCATTATCGCCTGCTGCTCTTTTGCAGCCTCTCCCTATTCCGTCACAGAATTGGTCAGATATTTCTAGGGATTTTATTGGTGGGTTACCTAAAGCTCAAGGGAAGGACACTATCCTAGTTGTGGTGGACCGATTATCTAAATATGCTCACTTTATACCACCGTGTCATCCTTATACAGCAAAAGAAGTCGCAGAGTTTTTTCTCAAAGAAATAGTTAGATTGCATGGTTTTCCTACTTCTATTGTCTTTGATCGGGACAAGATATTTTTGAGCGGGACAAGATATTTTTGAGCGGGTTCTGATCAGAATTGTTTAAACAAGCTGGTACAAAACTCAAGTATAGTTCAGCCTATCATCCTCAAACAGATGGCCAAACAAAAGTGGTTAATAAATGTTTAGAAACGTATCTAAGGTGCTTCACTAGTACCAAGCCTAAACAATGGTTGCGTTGGTTAAGTTGGGCAGAATTTTGGTTTAATACCAATTATAATGGCTCTACTAAACTCACCCCATTCAAAGCTCTCTATGGCATAGATCCCCCATTGTTATTAAAAGGGACCACTATTCCTTCTACTATTGAAGAAGTGAATAAAATTACTACTGCTAGAGATACTGTTCTGCAAGACTTGAAAGATAACTTGGTGAAAGTTCAAAATCGTATGAAGGTGCAAGCAGATAAACATCGAAGGGAGGTGGATTACAATCAAGGTGACTTTGTCTATTTAAAGATTCAGCCTAACAGGTTGGAATCTTTAGCCAAACGGATAAACGAGAAACTGCGTCCAAGGTTTTATGGTCCTTTTCAAATCCTAGAACGTATTGGTGCTGTGGCATACAAGTTAGCCTTGCTTGACAATTGCAAGATTCATCCAGTCTTTCATGTTTCTCTTCTTAAAAAAGCTTTAGCTCCTACAACAGTTGTTCAACCTCTACCATAGGGTCTCACTGATGAGTTGGAATTACAGACTCAACCAGAAAAAGTGTTGGATATTCAGGCTACAGCAAGTGGAAGCATTGAAGTTTTAATTCAATGAGAAGGTCTCCTAGATTTTGAAAATTCTTGGGAATCTTATGACACAATTCAGGACACTTTTCCTGACTTTAACCTTGAGGACAAGGTTAATCCTTTGGGGGGGGAGTATTGTTAGACCCCCAATTACTAAAGTATATGTTAGGAGAAGAAGAGGGCAGATTGAAAAAGAAATAATAAGTAATAACTAACAGTTAGTTAGTTAGTTGAGGTAGTTAGGAGATATAAAAGAGGGAGTTTCAGCTGAGATAGGACAGTTTTTAGTTGTTGATAGGAAAGAAGTTGGTAGAGGAGAGACCAGGGACTCTCGAATTCCCTTGTAAACAATCTTGTAGATCTCTTGTTCATTACCCCCTTAATTATGTCCCCTTTCAGGCAGGATTCAAGGAGGAGAATACATATTTACTTTTCTCTATTTTTCTATTGTATTGTTTAATCTGATCCAGTTCTTACAGAATGACGTCTTATGTTGCTCCCTTCAACAAGGAACAAATGGAACTCATACAAAAACTCCTTCAACAAACTATACCAGAGGTTGGAAAAAACATTGGTGCAGCCTCCTTAGCACAAAAAGGTAATTTTCTTAATGCCCTAAATGCCAACAAAGGAAAACCAAAGTCCTGGATTGTAGATTCAAGAGCTTCAGATCATATGACTGGAAATATAACAACACTTAATAGTTATACTCCATATAACAGTCATTCAACAATCTGAATAGCTGATGGTACTCTCTCAAAAGTTATGGGTAAAGGCTCTGTCATAATTTCTAAAAACATTGTTTTGGAATCAATTCTCTATGTTCCCAAACTTGATTGTAATTAGTTGTCCATTAGCAGATTGACAAAGGATATGAATTGTGTTACCAAATTTTCTTCCAATTTGTATGAATTTCAGATTTTGGGATCGAGTAAGAAGATTAGCAGTGCTAAGGAATGTGCTAGACTTTATCTCCTTCAAGTTGATGGCTCCAAAGGTGAACCCAAAGCAAACGCTTGTGCAATAGTAAATTCAGGGACTAAGAGTTCTATAATGATGAGGCACTATAGATCAGGCCACCCAAATTTTTTGTACTTGAAAAGGATGTTCCCTTCATTGTTCAATGATAATAAAAGAATTTTCCAACGTGAAGTATGCCAAATGTCCAAACACATGAGAAACACTTACCTGGTACAAATTTATGAGTCATCCCAACCATTTTCTTTAGTCCATAGCGATGTGTGAGGACCATCAAGAGTCAAACAACATCACTGGTTCTAGGTAGTTTGTCATCTTTATTGATGACCACACAAGGGTCACATGGATCTTTCTAATGAAAGAAAAATCAGAAGTGGAAAGGATATTTGAATGCTTTCTCACAAAATGGTGCAAACTTAATTCCAAACCAACATCAAAGTCTTTAGAATTAACAATGGTCGGAAGTATTCTCACTCATCTTTGACCTTATATTTCCAAAAGCATGGAATTGTGCATCAAAGCTCATGCGTGGACACCCACAATAGAATGGGGTTGCAGAATGGAAAAATAAACATATTTTGGAGGTCACAAGATCGCTAATGATGGCTACTAATGTACCAAAGCATTTTTGGGGAGATGCTGTACTTTCTGCTACATACCTTATAAATAGGATGCCCTCTTGAGTCCTTAACTTTTGCACCCCACAATCTATCATCCATACCTTTTACCCAACAAATCATATTCTCAATACACTTTGCCTCAAGATATTGGGATGCACAGCCATTGTCCACAACAAACTTGATCCAAAATCCATAAAGTGCATCTTCATTGGTTACTCACCGCACCAAAAAGGCTACAAGTGCTACTCTCCAATGACGAAAAAATTTTATCACACTATGAATGTCACATTCTTTGAAAACCAGCCCTATTACCCCAAAGTTGAAACTCAGGGGGAGAAGACATCTAGTATAACAGCAGACTTTCAACTTTTGGGAATAGAAACAATTGAAATGGTTGAACCTAAAGAGACTACAACAAATGTCCCAATTACACTTGCTGAACTTGAGGGGGAGCAGATTCAAGGGCAAAATTTACTAAACCAACAGGAGCAAATTCAAGGGGAGCAGATTCACAAGAAACTACTGCACAAAAAAACCAATTTATAGGTTTACTTTCGGGAAAAGAAAATGCAGAAGGAGGTAGAGTCTAGCACAACTCCACTACAAGGCCATGAATCCAACCAAATTCCAGAAAATGAAAATCTAACAAGTAACACTATTCCTAACTCAAGTCTTGATCATAATAGTCAAGGACTAACTGAACTTGATGTACCCATTGCCATAAGGAAAGGTATTAGAACCTGTACCCAACATCCAATTGAGAAACATGTGTCTTATGGAAAATTATCTTACAGATACAAAGCCTTTGTAACCTCTCTTGATGGCATCAAGATTCCAAAGAACATTCAAGAAGCTGCTCAACATCCAAAGTGGGCAGCAACAGCGGCAGAAGAGATGAAGGCCTTGGTGAAAAACGGCACTTGAGTGCTCACCACTTTACCAAAAGGAGAAAAGGCAGGTGGATTTTCTCCATTAAGTATAATGCTGATGGAAGCATAAATCGATATAAGACACGATTGGTGGCAAAGGGGTTCACTCAATCATACAGAAATGATTATAAGGAGATGTTTACACCTGTGGCCAAACTCAATTCAGTGCAAGTCATCTTGTCTTTGGCTATAAATACGGATTGGCCACTACATCAATTGGATATCAAGAATGCATTCTTGAATGGTGAACTTTAAGAGGAAGTGTACATGCAAATCCCACCAGGACTTGAGTCTTCCAGCACCATTCACAAAGTGTGCAAACTTCAAAAATCCCTATATGGTCTTAAACAATCCCTAAGAGCTTGGTTTGATAGATTGACCCAAGTTGTCAAAAAGGATGGATTCTTACAATATCAAACAAACCACACCATGTTTGTTAAACACTCTTTGGAAGGGAAGATAGTCTTGTTCATAATATATGTAGAAGACATAGTTATCACAGGAGACAACCATGAATAGATTGAGCACCTAAAGAATCTCTTGTCTAAGGAATTTGAAGTCAAAGATCTTGGTCAGCTCAAGTACTTTATAGGAATGGAAGTGGCTAGATCTAAGGATGGGATCTATGTATCCCAAAGGAAGTACACCATTGACTTGCTACAAGAAAAAGGGATGCTTGGACGTAAAGCTGCACACACACCTGTGGAACTAGTCAAAAAGAGCAATGATGAAAACCAAAGTCAACAAACTAACAAAGAGAGGTACCAAAGTTTAGTGGGAAAAATTAATCTACTTGACTCACACTAGACCCAACATTGGGTTTGCTGTGAGCATGGTCAGCCGCCACATGAACAATCCAAATGACATTAATATGAAAGTTGTAACCAGAATTTTGCAATACTTGAAAGGTACACCTGGTAACGGGCTGTATTTCCAGAAATCCCATAATAGGAGCATAGAAGTGTACCCTAATTCAAATTGGGTAGGGTGCACAACAGACCGAAAATCAACTACAAGCTATTGCACCTTTGTTTGGGGCAATATGGTCACTTAGAGGAGTAAAAAACAGCAAATAGTGGCAAGAAGCAACGCTGAAGCTGAATTTAGAGGCATGGCACGTGGCATTTATAAAGGGATATAGCTGAAAAGGATGTGAGAAGAACTCAAAGTTCCTACTAACTACTTAGTAAGGATACCGTGATAATAAAGCTGCCATTAGTATTGCAAAAAACCAAATCCACCATGATAGAACAAAACATGTGGAAATTTATCGATATTTCATAAAGGAGAAGCTTGACCTTAGGATCATTAGTGTTGATCATGTACCTTCAAGCAGCCAAACAATAGATATCTTAAGTAAGGCTCTTCCTAGACACACATATGAAAGCATCAGGACCAATTTGGGCATGATAGACAGCTATCACCCAAATTGAGGGGGATTGTTGGCAACTATATTCCAAAAATGGTAGATTTTGTTTTTATTCTCACCAAATCAGAGAGGATACTTTTATTTGTACAGATAGGATAGATCTGCTTTTTATTTATTCTAAAGATTATGTACATATTGTTTCCCTTTTTAGTTAGGTAAGAGATTATAACTCCTGATTTATAGGCTGAAATCAGATACTTTTTTCCTATTTATACTGTTAGCTGTAATCATTCAAAAATTGCAGAATCAAAATCAATTCTCCATATTAGTCAATTCCTCAATTCCCCTTGTTATGGCCCCTGGGATGCAATTGTGAGAATGCTAACGTACATTAAATAATCCCCTGGAAAAGGTCTATTATACAGTAACAGAGGTCATTCCAATATTGTTGCATACACAAATGCAGATTGGATAGGTTGTCCAACTAATAGACATTTCGCACCAAGGTATTGTGTTCTTACCAGGGGTAACTGATTTCATGGAAAGTAAGAAACAAAATGATGTAACAAAATGTTGTTACTAGATCTAGCATAGAGGATGAACATAGAGTAATGGTTCTCACCAAATATGAACTTATATGGTTGAAAATTCTACTCACAGAACTGCATTTCTGTGAAGTCAACCCTAAATTTGTCTCTAAATCTGTTTATCACAAACGAACCAAACATACTGAGATTGATTGTCACTTTATGAGAAGATTATATCATTTCTTGGCTCTAATGACCAGTTAACAGATATCTTCACCAAGTCTTTTTGCAGACCAAGGATAGCTTACATATGTGGCAAGCTTGATGCATGCAATTTATATGTTCTAACTTGAATGGGAGTGTTGACATATCACAAGATATAATACTTATATCACAGGGATATGATGTTGATTTACATTGATAATGACTTAATTTTATTTTTTCCTTTTATATCAGATTTATGTATTTATGTAAATAGTCTTTTTAAGTAAACTTAGGACATATTATGTAATTAGGATTATAACCGGAATCAAGTAGGATTCATTCCTTATTTTCAACTCCCTATATACCTATATATTCATGTACATTCTGTACAAAGAATCATCTATAGAAAGTATATTTTCCATTAAAGCTTTCAAGTCTCTCGAGTCTTTCTTTCTCTCTCTCTCTAAATTTTCTCTTTAATTTTTTGTTTCTAAAATATTTTTAAATTTTTTATCTTTCTATCTAGGTTTTTTTATCTTTGTCTAAATATTTTGTCTATCTATCTCGAAAATTTCTTTCCCTCTCTAATTTTTACTTTCTCCCTAAATTCTTTCTTTCTATTTTGTCTTTCTCTCTCAATTTCTTTTGTCTGAATTTTTCCTCTTTTTATATTTTCTCTAAATATTTTGAATCTCTCTTTTTCTATAATTTCTTTCTATCTCTTAAATCCTTTTCCTCCCTCATTTCTTTCATTCTCTCTAAATTTTATCTCCAATTTTTTTATCTCTCAATTAACTTTCTCAAATTTCTATATCTTTTTTATATTTTTTATCTTTAAATATTTTCTCTCTATCTCTAAATTTTTTAACGTCTAATTTCTTTCTCTTTATAATTATTTAAGTTCCCTCTTTCTAAATTTTTTGTCCCTAACTTATTTAAATAGAAGAAAAGAAAGTAAAGCGAAAAAGAATTTTTATAGAGGAAAAAAAACTTGAAAAGAGAGAAAAAAATTTGAGAATTTTTGACAAATAAAGAAAAATTAAATTTAAAAGTAAAATTTTGAGCTTATGATTTGGTCCTAATCTACAAGGTTTAGTGAAAAATTTTTCATGTGAGAGCCCTATGGTTCCTTTTGGCCCTAACCCATGAGAGAGGGGTTGATTGGATTGAATGAGCTTATTTGACAACTCTAGTAATATTAATTAAAGTGGTCAATCAGCTCATGGAGTAGGTTAACTAATAGAATGGATCTGACCAACTACATAAATGTTAACAATTTTTTTCAAAATTTTGAGCCCATGGACTGGTCCTAACCCACAGGATTTAGTGGGCTTTTTAACCTTGTGAGCTTCTTATGTGTGGCTTTTTAGCTCTATGGACTATCATGGTCCTAACCTGCATGGGCTAGGGTTGTATTGGGACAAGTGGGCCTATTTAACAGCTCTATCTCTAAGGTGCACCTTGCAATTTAGAGGAGCCAAATCAAGAATTCTGAAGATTGACCGGTCTGCCAAT
Organism: Canavalia gladiata; assembly: GCA_037954105.1. Classification (NCBI taxonomy): domain Eukaryota; kingdom Viridiplantae; phylum Streptophyta; class Magnoliopsida; order Fabales; family Fabaceae; genus Canavalia; species Canavalia gladiata. Next base: position 14,302,861 of record CM075662.1, on the reverse strand, counting down.
GGAGTGATCCCCCTTTTGATGAAAGCAAAATTAACTCTAATAGTGGTCATGGTGGTCATTTGTCCAAATCAGAACTCCAAGTTTGTTAATGTATACAGAAAATGATACATGCATGTATTACACGAGAAAAACCCATTCTCAAGTCACAATACAAATTAGAAATCTAACAAGACTATTATTGTACACCAGATGGCTCACATAACACAGTTATACATTTGGACAGATACGAATTGCAGTAAACAATGAAATAATTTTAACTTTTAATTGATAGAGAGGTTTCCTTTCTTTTATCAATTTCTTATTTTCTTCTGCTAAAATTTCTTTATCTCAATAATAATAATAATAAGAAGAAGAAGAAGAAGAAGAAGAAGATAAACAATTACATCTCATCCATTATAAAGTTTAAAACCAATAACAAAATTTTGAAAATGACTTCAAGGGTAAACAAGAGACCAAATGATAAAGCAAAAATGTTAGCTCCCAAGTTAATTATAACTGCTAAATGAAGCAAAGAATATCAGAATTCACCTTGTTGTGTGCAGCAGAACCACCATATTGGTGTGCAAGTGTGTCACCCATCCGCTCATAAAATCCCATCAAAACTTCACTTAGAGGATCTTCAAGCTCAATTTTCAGTTGGTCAATTATTCCAAGAGCATGGAGCTGGTGACCAAGAGAAGCTAACCCATATGCGTATTGTGCAACATTTGTGCGATCTATGCAGTCTATGCAATTGGTTCTGAGAACTCCCGTCTGAAGCATGGGCAGCTTGATAGAATGGTTTCCATTAGCAACATTGTTTCCTCCACTAGGTTTCCTCTCTAAATTATTAGCATCTTCATTATCAACATCTTGTCTTGCGGGTTGAAAGCTTCCCATATCAAAATTGCCATATGCAAAACTTAACATCAGTAAACAAGAGATGTCAGTGGATGAACTTTAGGTATTCCAGCTTCCATCAATGTATCAAAGAAATGGTGAAAGACATTGAAGGAAAAAGATAGACTTAACTCAATAGATGGACATTTTATATCATCTTCAGGTCTGGTAGTTGGCACTACTTGGCAGTAGAAAAAACCCGTTAATGTCAAAGCATATGCAGCCACTTTTCCCAGAAGTAGCAAAACATTTGTATCTTTGCTGAAAGTAGAAAAAGTCAACAAATTTAAGTCAGCTTATTTTAGCGAACACATATAATTAATTACTAAGGACAAAATTATATAATGAAAGACACTAACCTCTGAAAATGTTTTAGATCCCAGTGAAGAAACCTCAGCCTGCTCTCCTGTGATAAATCTTTGTTGATGAAATCAATAGCGTTACCAAATTCAGATCGAAGAATGGACTCGCGAGGTTTCCTCTCATGTGTCTTGGTAAAAAGTAGCAATATCAATCACTTAAGAATCTCACACAAGATAAAAATAAAAATAAAGGACAGAGAAACACATTAACACCCTTCTGTAAATTACATGTGGGCAAAGACACAAGAAAATTGCATATTGGGGAAATTGGATATATCTAATAAATTGGGAAAAATAAAATAATTTCCTTCAAAAGACGAAAATGGCAAACTACCTTTATCAAATTCAAAATTATTATGGGATTCCCGTATCTTTTGACAAGATTTTCAAAGTGAAGTCTGGTGGCTTGATAAGTCTGATCCTTCTTTGACACTGGGGAAGAACAACTAACTACATAAGTAAGCGAATAATGACTCATGCATTAAAGTAGAGAGAAGATAATAGAAATGTAACTCTGAAAGTGTTATAATATTTGGGAAATGGGAAGACATACATATAATATCTGGCTTAATATTTAGACGCGAAGTTTCCTGTGACCAGAAAAGGGGGATTGAACCCCGGTTCTGGACAACAGAGCATATTTGGACTGGAAGACCATCAGGAGCATCCTCATACACAATTTGTTCAGTCTCTACATCATTAGCTACACTACCCTTCTCATTTACCCCTCGTCTCAAATACCTACATAACAATAAGCAAATAAATGAAGCTGAGAATTGCATATACCATTTTTCTGCAAATATGCAATCTTGAGTAGTGTTTGGTGAAATGAAAAACTCAACATTAACAGTAAAGCTGGTGTGTTTCATAAAATTGACAAACTTAAAACTGAATCTTTAGTAAGGCATCTGACGAAAAATTCACCACTGAACTTTTCTGTGTAAAAAAGATTCTAAATTGTAGTGTATCAATGGAAAATATTCACATCTAATTTAATAAACAAGGCTACAATAAAAGAAAATAATATTATTCAATGATTTTGGAAAGGAAATAGTTCAGCTGAATATATGCAACATTTTTCAGGCAACATTTTTGCACATCAATTTATCATTAGTGCACTACCTTTTCAATTCAGCACTGAAGTTATGTTATAAAACAGTCCCTACATATTTCAGGAACTGAATCTGATTGGGTGTTCATAACCTATGAAGACTGATGTAATTTTCTTTGATTGTTGATGAAGCAAAATCATCCATTGATGAATAATCACAATATAATTTTTTTAAAAAGGAAACAAGAGTATTTGATGCTTCCTTATGAGCATTTGAAAGGAACAAACAAGATTGGCAAATCATCTGAGTCCTTTAATATCAACCCGCTGCCAATACAGCTAACTGATAGGGCAACAGGGGGGAAAAGCACATGAAGAAGCCATCCTCCATCATGGTGCTACTTCATCAGTTCCAATTGTAATTTAATGCCCTCTTTCCGCATATATTTGACAGTTGTTACCTTTGGGTCATTGATAAATCCCATGTTATATGTCATTCTCGTTTTTGTAAAAACTCAATTCAAGAATCTATAAAATATTCCAGAGTGAGCATCTCTTGACAATGTCATACCTAACAAAATCTGATCCTTTACTCCATTGGAGCACAACAACAATGATAAGCACACCAGGGAATTAAGCAAATATTTGGTCTTAACGCCAAAGCTAATCAAATTGGCAAATACCCAGGCACAAAACTTCAACCTTGCCTCACTTGCCTTCAGCCATCTTCAAACTATATTTTTCCCTTTTCTCTTTATCCAATCTTCTGGTTTTAAGACTATTCTATTAAATAGCCAAAGGAGATTGAATATACAAATGTAGAAACATAATACATGTCAAGATATAGCTTTCAGAAAATATGACCTTAACATAAAATGAACAACTTTTCATTCTTCCATATAATGGAATTCACAATGTTGTAAATAATATAAATAGGGTAGTTGTGTAAATAGAAAAATCATGTAATAATTGTGTAAATAGAAAATCATTTAATTAGTACGACTCTAAATGGTAGACCGTGTATTTATTGTGCAATCCATATAAATAATTAGCTCCGTTGTGTATTGAGACACACAGATTCATACTATCCTCTTGTTTCTCTCATCTCTCTCAACATGGTACCTAGAGTCTGGCAAGAGGACAATTCTAATCTGTTGAAATCCAGTGGGTACGCTGCCTATTGGTAAAAAAAATCTCCAGAAACCATGTTTCTCTCCAGTTTTCAGCATTCTTCTTTTCCTACGGCCATGTTTGTCTCTTTCTGGCCTCCTGTTTTGCATTTTTACCACTGTTCACTTTTCTAGCAGTCATGCTTGGGAAAGCGTTACCAAGTTCAGATCAGCCTGCTCCTGAGTTTCATGGCCATTGAAGCAGCAACTCACCCACATGCACTGTAATATTTCAGAGGAAGTATGCAATGAACATGTTAAAGGAGACAGGTATAGCTGGCAATGAACAGAACCCACTCAAAATTAGTGACTCAACTTGACAATTGACTCATTGAACTGGGTTTCATGAACCAAATGAGTTGAACTTGAGCTGAAAATTGAACTCATTAAATAAACGGATTGAACTTAAGCTATGCATAGTTCGACTCAACTCAACTCATTTCCAAACCTAGAGACAAGATTGATAAATGTCAAGCTTGTTAATGCTCTTATGGATTCTAATACTAAGCTTCTATCAAATCAAGGAGAACCCTTTGAAGATCTTGAAAAATATAAGCATCTTGTAGGAAAGTTGAATTACCTCACTGTCACTAGTCCTAATATCTTTTTTCCTATAAGCATGGTAAGTCAATTCTCAACACTTCTTGTAAAGAGCATTAGGAAGTAATTGTTACATTATAAAATTTATCAAGGGAACTCCAAGAAAAGGCCTTTTATATGAAGACAACAGACATACCAAAGTTGTGGGATACTCTTATGCAGATTGGGTAGGCTCTCCTAAAGATAGGTGATGCACCTCTCTATGTCTTTCTTAGTGATAACTTAATCTCTAGAAGAGCAAGAAATAGAATGTTGTTGCAAGATCAAGTACAAAAGATGAGTATCGAAACATGGCTTAATCCACATGCGAGTTTATATAGCTCAAACAATTACATAAAAAAAATTGAAGTTTAGAGAGGCTACACATATGGATGTCATTTGTGATAATCAAGCTGCCCTACATATAGGCTCAAACTGAGTATTTCATTAGGTTGTCGTTTCATTAGGTTTTATCTGGAGATATAGTCACCAACTTTGTCTATTTTAGTGATCAATTGGCGAATATCTTCACCAAGTCATTAAGGGGTGCTTGCATCAATTATATATGTTGCAAGTTTGAAGTATATGATTTATATGCTCCAGCTTGAAGGAATGTTGTAAATAATAGGGAAATTGAATAAATAGAAAAATTATGTAATAATTGTATAAATAGAAAAATCATGTTTAACTATGGATCATGCATTTGTTGTGTACTACTTATTGTACTCTCAATAAAAATAATTAGCTTGATTGTGTATTAGGACACACGAATTCATCCAATGCTTTTTGTATCTCTCATCACTCTCAACATACAATAACCACCCAAAAGTAGCATATGTTACCACCATCACATACAAAGAAAAGGATAAAGACACCAGTTATGCAGCTAGAGAAAATAGCCTGAATCATTTTAATTATTTTTTGTTTAGTTGAGTTAATTTTTAAACAAATTAAAAAGGATTTTCTATGCCAAAAGAGTCTCTATGGCAGCTAATAGAAGGTGTTAGAATATATACACTCAATAGCATAAGATTAGTTTTCTGCCAATTATCATTATCTTACAATGACAATTTCCAGTTAGTTAGAATAATTAATTGTCTTCTAGTATAAATATTGTATTTTCTCAGTTTTCATCATATAATAACACAATCAATTTTCAGTCATTTTCTCTCTCCATCTCTTCTCTGTTTTCTTTTCAATATGGTATCATGAGCTACATTTTTCCTTGGGGCTTAATGACACATGCAAATCCCTTGCATGTGGTGCATGCACATTCTGATCCACCGCCCCTGGTGGTTCGATATCATCTCCAATCATCTTCTCTCACTCCATCTCTATTCAACTTGATGATCGCAACTTCCTACTTTTGAAGCAATGATTAAAGCTTATCCTTGGGGCTTAATACACATGCAAATACCTTGCATGTGGTGCATGCACATTCTGATCCACCGCCTGTGGTGGTTCGACATCATCTCCAATCATTTTCTCTCACTCCATCTCTATTCAACTTGATGATCACAACTTCCTACTTTTGAAGCGATGATTAAAGCTCATTGGCTTAATCGCTTGTCGTCAAATCGAAAATTCTGACATTGATTAGGAAGCTGGTCATGTTAGATAATCCTATCTTCAACGGGAACAAGATCAAATGTTGTTTTCTTGGCTTTTCTCATCACTTTCTAAATTTGTACTCACTCATGTAATAGGTTGTATCCACTCGTAGTAGGTTTAGGATGAGATTCACAACTATTTCCATTCGAATGTCAAATCCAAGGCTCACAACTTCGTACAGAACTTCACAACACAGAAAACGCACTAGATCTATATTTGAATTTTTGTTTCGCATCAAAGCACTTGTAGATTCTTTACTTTCAATTGGAGACTTGGTCACATCTCGTGATCATACTGATATAATCCTTGAAGGATTGCCTAAAGAATATGATGCGTTTGTTACACCAATTAGTAGTAGACTTGACGATGCAAGTGACATTAAAGCTTTGCTTCAAGCTCACGAAGCATGCGTTGAGAAGCCCCAACAAACAAGACTTGCAGATGCAATTTCTGTTAATGTTGTTCTAACTACTCCAAAGAATCCAACAAGTCAACACCAACATCTTTCTAGTTCTACACATGCCTCATCACCATATCCCACCTCTAATCCTCTTGGCATTGTTCAGCATCAAACATCTTCAATTTTCAATACCATGCAATCTTTTCAACTTGCCTCAAATTTTAGGGGAGGTCAAGGATCTCACAGTCATGGATGTTTTAGTCGCTCCCATTGCAGAGGAAGTTATAACTTCTATCGAGGCTCCATCTTTTTCCATATATGTTTTAAGCATGGAAATGAGGCTTCCAATTGCTTTTAGCATTTCTATCAATCATTTCTTGGGGTTCACCCTTGATGCCTCAAACTATGCATCCTGGTAATGGTTATTTGTCCAAATGGCCACCACAACCATCCCTCTCACCCTTTATTGTGCCTCACTCAATACCTCCTTCTAGGCAATTTGTCACCTCTCAACCACAACCTATGTTTTCCAACACTGCACCTGTTCAAACCTTTACATCTACTATTCCTCCTTAGGCTCAAGCCTATTTAGCTACACCAACAAGCTTCACTTCTCAATCTTATCCAAATTCAGGTGCTATGTGTCATGTCATAGTTGATCCTAATAATCTAATGCAAAGTTATTCATTTTTAGGATTGATAAAATTCTCATGGACAACAGCCAAGTTTGCCCATTGTCTCAATAGGCTCATCATCATTTATTTCACCATTGAAACCACACACTGCACTACATCTGTAGAATCTCCAATGTGTACCTTCTATCACTAAGAATTTGGTTAGCATAAGTCAATTCACCAAGGATAACTCAGCATATTTTTAGTTCATCCCTACTCTTGCTTTGTCAAATCGCAAGGCACTCATGAAGTTCTCCTCACTAGTTCCCTTGGCCCTGATGGACTATATCAATTTCACAACATTCAACCAACTAGGGAGCATTCTCCTACTTCTACTATTACCTTACCTTTAACACATACTGCTAGTGTAAATAATGTTGATTCATGTGTAAATATCAACACTTGGCACCATTGTTTAGGGCTCCCATACATTGATGTACAAACTTGTACTCCAACATTGTTGCCCTCTATCCCTTCCACCTCAATTTACTCTGCACCATATGGGGACCAGCCTCTATTACATCTATTCTTGGTTATCCACACAATATAACCTTTGTGGATGGTCATACACATGTCACTTGGATATATCTGCTCAAGCTAAAATCAGAATCTCTTGTTGTTTTTTAATAGTTTCATGCTATGGTTAAACTACAATTTAATTCTCCAATTAAATCTATACAAACAAATTGGGGGAGTGAGTATCACCCTTTTACCAAATACATCCAAGATCTTGGTATAACACAGAGTAATTTGTCCACGTACCCTTTATCAAAATGGGTTAGTAGAACAAAAGCATCATCAAATAATTGATAAGGGACTAACCATCCTTTCAAATGCATCATTACCCTTAAAGTTTTAGGATCATGCTTTTGTTGTTGCAGTCTACCTTATTAATCGACTTCTCATTGCAGCACTTAACTTTGATGTTCCATTTGTCAAGCTTTACCAAAAACCATCAGATTACAAGTTCCTTCACACTTTTGGCCGTGCCTGCTACCCTCTCTTTAGGCCATATAATCAACACAAGTTGGCATTTCGGACTCAGGAATGTCTCTTTTTGGGCTACTCACCTTCTCACCAAGGATACAAGTGTTTTTCTTCCGATGGCAAGCTCTTTTTAACAAAACATGTTTTCCTTACTCGTTATTTTTCTCTTCCACCCTAATAGTAGGCTAATAATTAAAAGAGTATACACTAGGAGATGTAGAGGAAATAGGCCTCAAGTAGAAGGGCCCAACTAATAGGTACAATTGTTAGTTAGTTGGGGAAGTGTTTACTTGTACAAGGAAAGGGGAGAAGTTAGTTAAATGAGAAGTCAATTAGTTGAGGAGAGAAGGGAGCCTCTCGAATTGCTCTTGGCATTGTATCTGGTTTTTGCCTAGCTTAGCCATTGGGATTAGGCCAAAAACTCTTTTCTTGAATAAACACAGATTCTTTTCATTCTTTTTCTAGTACCATTGTAACACAACTCATCTTCCTCACCTTCACCCACTTTACCTAATCAAATTCAATCTCCTCCTTCCTCCTTTACCTCTCCCATTCTATCTGATTCATCTACTACTACTTTTCCATCTCCTTCTCCACCTTCTTCACCATTTTCCTCCTCCGTTGCCCTATCTTAACACTTCATCCATCTCATCATTCTCCCACCTCCTCTACTTCCTCTTCTGGTTCAGAATATGTTCCCTCCTCTTCCTCATAATTCATTACTTCTCTACACCATATATAGACCAGATTGATTTCAGGTGTTCCTCAACCACACATTACGCCCACTCATACAGAACCTAGCTTTGTTAAGCAAGCTCTTGTAGATCCCAGTTGGTTTGCTGCCATGAAAGCTGAATATAATGCTCTTTTGCGCAACACTTGGTCAGTAGTCCCTTATTACCCCCTCATAGAGATGCTATTAACAGCGAGTGGATCTTTCATATCAAGGAATATCCTAACAAGTCTTTTAATAAAATTAAGGCCTGGTTATGGCAAAAAGGTTTCACCAACAATATGGATTTGACTACATTGGAACCTTTTCCCTAGTAGTCAAACCAATAACTATCCATATCATTCTTACTTTTGCTCTCACTTACAAGTGGCCCATCCAAGGATTGGATGTCAATAATGCCTTCTTGAATGGCTCTCTTGAAGAAGAAGTACAAATGACCAAATCCCTAAGCTTTGAAACTAAAGACAAGACTTTAGTTTGTATACAACAAAAGGTCCTCTATGGCCTCAAACAAGAGCTCCTTGAGCTTGGTTTCAACATTTTGCCAACACTGTAATCTCCCTTGGTTATCAATCAAGTAAATGCAATCCCTCTCTCTTCATTCTTTCCAGCTCATCTCACACTTGTTATATCCTTGTTTATGTTGATGACATTATCATCCCACTAGTAGCTCCTTTAAACTCATCCAGCAAATTATCACCAAACTGCACTCCATCTTTGCCTTAAAACTTCTTGGTCCGCTTGACTACTTCCTAGGATTTTAAGTCAAACATCTTTCTAATGGTTCTCTTCTTCTTTCCCAAGCAAAATACATCTATGATCTCCTTCACCATGTTGTTATGCTTTATGCAAAAAAAATAGGTACTCCAATGGATGGAGGGTGTAAATTATTGAAGCATGGCTCTAACTACATGGAAGATCCCCATCTTCATCGCTCTATTGTCAATGCTTTACAATATGTTACCTATTAGAAGTCCTACATTGTCTAGAGGTATGGTCAACCATGCATATATAAAGTAAGGGTAATCTTTATCCTATGAGCTAGTTTTTTGGGATTAAGTTAGGTCCAAGCCCAATTTTCAACATGGTATTAGAGTCTATCCTAAATCCGTTAATGCACCACCTGCAAATATCCAATCCTACAAACTTCACACTCCAGATGTCCAATCTTGGGCGTGAGGAGGTATATGAGAAGTTCTACATTGTCTAGAGATATGACCAACCATGTATATATAAACTAAGGACAACCCTTACCTTATAAGCTAGCTTTTGGGGTTAAGTTAAGCTTAACTCCAATTTTCAACATTATCATTACAAGGCCAAAGATTAGCTACTGTGTCGACAAAGCTAGTCAGTTTCTTCCTCAACCTCTAGAGCAGCATTAGAATTTGGTCAAACGCATTTTACAATATCTTAAAGGCTCCATTTTACTGTAACAGCCTTGTTTTAATTTATTTTATGTCCTTTTAGTTTCTTTTATCCAAGATATCTAAGATGGCTCACTACCAGAATTTGTTTTAAGTGAACATTTATATTCTATAACGGATTTTATCGACTTGCTCTGATAGGGATGGTTTAGATTTCATCAATAACAGCAGTTTTTGCTTCTATTTTTACTGGTTTCTAACATCAAAACAGTCCCATTTATCTGTGCTTTAGATCTCCTACACTTTTCTCTAGTACTAAGACTTCAAATGTCAAATTAGATGTACTACAAGTTAAGATTATTTACCCTCAAGCACACTCACTAGCCAATCGATTTTACTTGCTACCATCTTCATCCTTTCAATTTTCAAGTTTGTATCATGAATCATGGTTGTCAGTCATCACATCATGGACCAAATCATCAATTAGAGGTCTATTTCCTAAAGTGTTATGTTATTTATACTCCTTGTTTATACAATAATTCACACAACACTTTTTTCTTTATCTCTCTATCACATCACCCATCACATCTCATGTTTATCTCTCGTCTCTATCTCTTTCTAACTTGTATATTTTGTAGGATATAAATGTTGTGAAAGTAACATTTCTCTTTCCTAAATCTTGAAATGATCAATTATTATAAATTGCATCAAATATAGTGTACATAATAAAACAGTAGAAATAGAATAGTTTCCTTATTTACTTTTTGATGCACAACAATTTCTCCTTAATTTTCACTCTATCAACACGGTATTTAGAATCACGAAAGACCCAATTTTTTCAAACGTCCATTTTCACCCCCATTTTTATGTAAATTAATTACTAGGTTTCTCCATGATCTCTCTGTGGTGGTGCATCCTGGATCTATGGTTCTGTGGTGTTTCACCTCCACTACCATCATCCAATGTCATATATCATGCTTCTAGTGGAGGGTCGCCATTGCCAAATAAGTCACAAACCCCCATGCCCCAGTTGCTGGTTCACAGCATCTACCCATCTTTACATTGCATTATGGAACATCAGAGCCTGTTTGCAGCCAATATCTTTGCAAACCTCTTCCAACAAGATTCTGGCCACACCCATCCATCACCACCTTAGTTCATCAACCAACGATGGCTGTTTGGTTCCCATACCTCTGAGATCTGTATTGCCAGGATCACAACAGAATCAAGATTCTTCGATTCCTATATGTTTCTGGCAATTTAGTATGTGATGATGTCAAAAAGTTGAAGCTCCATGTAATGTGTATTGATTGGGTGAGGACTCGCAATGAATCACTATTTATGCAATTTCAATTACCATGCTGTCTGCATTCTTTTATTTAGCATTTTCTTGTTATGCCAGACGATCTTGTGTAGAGATTGCTTGCTTTCAAAGTTTCACTGCCAGTCAATTTTATGAAGCTAACAATATAGTTACTATCCTAAACCCTTAAATTTAGTTTACCTATTCCAGCTCTTTTCCATCAACACTCAAATGGAAAATAGAGATGCTTTATCCATCCATCAAAAAATTGATTGGCTCATCAAAATTTAATCAGGTAAATTTCTCTTCAAATAGAAATGTCGTTAAAAATTCTAGCCAAGGATTCCATGGAACATTCCCATATATGACTATATTGTAACTTCAGAAGCATAGTAAATTAGTGAAAAGTCAAAACAGCTAGAAAATACAAAAATCATAAGAGCATAAGGAACATAAACTCAGTATAAAATAGATACAACCATCAGAGAAGTTATTCAATAGACTTCCAAGTTTGCAGAGAGACAAAGCCAAAGTATATTCAGAAAGATATATATTTATAACCAATTGAAGCATATGCACCACATAATGACACTGGCAAATGGCATGCATCATACCGTCTAAAAACAATGCATCTAATGTTATTGGGAAGAAAATACAATGAAATTTACATACCTGGTGCCAGCATAAAGACGAGACCGTCTTGCAATGAGTGTAAGTATGAACTCCCGCCCAGATATTGTAAGTGTGTCCTAGCAAAGCCACCAGATAGACATTCAAGCATGAGATGACAGAAACAGAACACAAAACAATAGTACATAAGACAGATACTTAATTCTCCAATCAGTGTATATAGTATCTAGTCAAAAAAAGAAAATGACAGAAGCAATATCATCTAGTTGTGTTGAAATAAAACAAATAGAGCATATTTTAATTGCCACTTGAATAAGACATATCAAAACCATTACAATTTCATAATGAAAGCAGAGCCCAATATCTCTCTAATTGTTTAAGTGTGTGCTAGCAATCTTAAAACAATTGCACAGCTGAAGGGGGAAATAAATAGAATGTGTGAAAATTAATGATAAAAGTTTTTTACAATGCCATTAAGAGCCATCTATAAGCTCACCTGTTTAAAAAAGCCATACACTAGTGCAACCGTCCAAATAGTATTCTGGAGGTGATTCCTAATTCCTCGAGTCAAAAACTCATTCCAAACAAACATGGTCTCATAAAGGACATGACCTGTCTCACTATCACACAAGTTCCTTTGAAGAGTACACATAATATGGTATGAGTAGCTGAAAAAGAAGTCTTTTGTAAGGTCGACCATGCATAGGAGCTTCTTGTATCTAAAAAAGTGAGCAAAACACAAAATGAATACAAAACCTGAAAACATTAAGAATAGTAAGATTTGACAATAGACCACAATATTGTTTTCAAATCAAAGATGATGGCAAGTGTCAACCATTAAGAATTGAGCTCTGGAAAATTAATTTTAAGCCACAATTCCATTAGGAACAAAATCTATCAAAAATTGAGTTCTCAACAACCTGTGGATATAAAAAAAAAATCTTGGAACTTCTTAACAATTTGTTATTCAAGCCAAACAGAAGGAATGCAATTTTAGCACAATCTTTCCACAAACTTCCATATTAATGTTAAAGATCTTATTAATGGAGGAAGTTAAAATAATTTAAACAGTTGATAGAGAGATACTGAAATATGATTAAAATAAGAATAAATCTGAAGCAACTGTGTGTTTTAAATGATTAGAGAAAACAGCAGACAAATGTCAGCATTCAGAAATAGTTCAGATAAATGCAAAATATGATGAACATCTATTGGGCTAACATTCAGTGTTTCTTATGAAGTACAAAAGTAAAATCAATATAACATCCAAGATTGTAAAGACCTGTTTTCATTTTTAGAATTGGCAATGTTGGACTGAACAGAAGAATTTTGCAGTGGAATCATCTCACTCTTTGAGACAGCATATACTGTATGACCACAGATTACACCAATTTGCCTTCTTTTTGTAATAAGCAGCATGTAGTAAGGCCCCAAAAATTTTATGAACCCTAAATGCAGAATAACAAATCAACATACAGACTGATAATTTGTTGAAAATCAACTGGACAGTACACATTGGATCTACATACCAACAATTCCATAACAAATGGTAACAAATTTCAGTCCACCTGTGGACCTGTTCCCCTCATGTATACGCCTCAACAGGTCAGAACATTCACTTTCTGTATATGTGGTTGAATCTTCAAGCAAATTTAGCTCAGAGGGATCTAGACGATCAATCTTTAGCACTCTCCAATATGTCCTGCTCTTGTCCCTTCCTATCATGTAAAAGTTCTGTGGTATAAACATAAAAACAAATGCACAGGGTTAGAATATTTGAATAAAGAACATATGATAAACACAGCAACTTCAACAGTGTCCAATCATGTAACCCGATACTTCTAAAATGGGATATCCAGAGTTTAATATACACATTAGATTACACAGGCATGAGAATTCAACTGCAAATTGTCAAACCCAGCATCTAAAGCATAAACAGAGGCTAGGGGAGACCCACTTTCAAAGTTAAGAAAAAATCCACTCAAGGTAAAATGAAAACAGGAAGCATCACTGTAGATGTTCACTAGCTAAGCCATAAAAATTACAGTCAGATTGATTATGAAAATGCAAAAGACATATATAACAATAATAAAGAAGGAAGAGAAATAGCTCATAAGTTTACAAAGTTAACGATGCAGTCTGCTTTGCCAAACTAATTCTCATACTGTAAAACAGTGGACCAAGAAGTCCAACACATGGGATGATTAGAAGTTAGTTTCTATTTCCTCCCAGAAACTATTAACATCGTTATTTTCAGAACTAAGAAGAGCCACCACTGAGACGATGAATGGTATAAAATTAGCACAATAAATTCACTGGAATGCTTGAGATCCCTCGAACATGCATTTCATCAACGTATATGAATATTGACCAGAAAGATGCGCATCGGCCTTATTTTTAACCTGCAGTAGATGTGATCATGGCCCCTCCTCTCAATTAGATGCAAGAGGGAAAAAAATTATTCATATATTTACTTCTACGATACAGCCAATCTATCCAAATGAAACCAAAAAGAAAGAAACGCATAGTACTAAAATTCAGCCAAAAACACACAGCATGCTTCACATGAAACGATCAATAGCAACAAAATCAACGAGATCTCAGTAGAATCAGAGTAGAGACTTCCTGTGATAGAAAGCATAGAAAATTGGGAAGAAGAAGAGTGCATAGCACACATACCGATTGAGTCTCGTAAAGCCTAAATTTGTGCATACAGGCATGCGCAGCAGCAGCAGCAGCAGCAGCAGCAGCAGCAGCAGCAGGAGGAGGAGGAGGAGGTGGTGGAGGAGGAGGGGGAGGGGGAGGAGGAGGAGGAGGAGGAGGAGGAGAGTGAGAAGAAGGCTCATTCTCTAACGACGCCATGGCTTCTCCTTCGCCCAATTATTCAGATCCCCCGAGCCTCAGGCTCAGAGGGAAACCATCAAAATCGCATGCAAAGTGTGGCCACCAAAATCACCGAATTTCCTCTCACACGATCACCACCTAACACGAGGAGCCACAACACCAATGCACCAAAACGCACAACTCCATGCTCTGAAAAACCCTAGGTTGCTTCAAATACAGCATTCTCCGTATCCGACCAAATTCATTGACCTTTCTTCCCCATTCCACCTCCTCCTCCACCACCAATACCAACAACAACCAGAACCTTCGCCGCCATCGCCTCCACCGCCAGAGGCTTCCGGAGCTTTTCACCCTCCGATCACGACTCAAGCTCACCGCAGAGTCTCGCTGCAGCACAGATCGAAAAATTGCAAATTGCGAGTTTTTAAAGTAATGAAGAGGAACGCGTAGAGAAAATCAGCACGTGTGTATTTTCAAAATGGGAAGTCTTAACGGAGCGTATTGAGATGGGAACACGAGATCGACCAGAGAAATAGAAGGGGAAGAAGATGAAGAAGAGATTTGGGAGGTTTCAGAAGAAAAAGTTGCCCAAACACGGGAACGAACGGGAAGAACGACCAACAGCTAATAATTGATTCAATTTTTGTTTATTTTATATTTATATTTTATATTTTTATTTAATTTTATAAAAAAATTTATGAATTATTGACAACTCACTGCTCAGATCCAAAGAAGAACAATCAAAGCCACAACTTCGGTGACCGCTCCGCTCCGTCCACACATTAAAATTTAGGAAAAAAAATCTGAAACAACGATGTGAAGTTATTTTCATTTTATTATATTGGATTGGATTAGATCACAAGATTGTTTTTATAATAATTGTAACAATTATATTTGATTTTTCTTTCATATAGTCAAGTTCGTTGTTTTTTCAACGACCGATGTAAATGTGATTGTGAACTAACGTGTCATGGAAAACTTTCTTGGCCACTCCAAGGAAGAGCTAGTTAATTCGCATGAATGATTATATCTTTAAATTAGTCGTAAAAAAATTATTAATTAAATAATCGATTATATAAAATAAATTTTATATTTTTTTTAAATGATCTATTTTATTTAGATTATATAAAATAGTTATTTTTAATAATAAAAGCATAAAAATGAATATAAAATTATTTATAATGATATATGTATACTAAAATAATTAATTATTAAAAATAAAAAAAAATTTAAATAATTATAAAATAAGTTGATAACTTTAATTAAAATTTTAATTATTTTAAATAAGTTATTTTCTTTATAAAAATAACAATAAGTTAAATTTTAATAGTTACTAAATAAAATTTAATAATGATTTTTTATATATTTTTAAAATAATTACAAAAGAAATCATTTCTGAACGCACGATGCCATACATTATACAAATATGGCATAAGTTATTGGTTCCCGACATTATCACATTTTTTGGTTTTAATTACTATAAAAAATTATTCGATTTTCATTCTTTAAAATTATAAAAATCATATGGTTTTAATCTCTGCTGGTAAGGAAACAAAATATATCATTTTTATTAAATATGAAGAATAAAATTAAATAAAATATTTATAAGAATTAAAATAAAAATATATATTATATAAATCAATAACTCATTTAAATCTATAAATATTTTAATGAAAAAAATATAAATTAAAAAAATATAGTATATTCAAAAAGAAATTAATTTTAAAAGATAAAAATCATGTAATTAATTTCCATGTTCGTTTTTTTTTCTATTTATCCTAAATGTATTTAGTTTAAATAGTAAGGAATTTTATTCACCTCAAATGATAAATTTTACACTCAACTCTTCTAAGGATTCATTTCGAAAGAGATATTTTTAATTTATTTAAATTTGTATTTTTTATAACATTTAAGTAAAATGTTTGTATTTTTAAAACTCAAACGTTTATTATATAATTTTTATATGATAAATATTTGTTAAATAAATAATTAAATAATTTATTTATTCAAACAGCATAACTTGTAATTTGACTCTGATTAATTGGCTTAGAAATCTTGGATTTGAATCTTAAACCATAATTATGTAACCAATGAACTGTTATTTTAATGAAAATTTTCAAACATTTCATTATAATTAGAATAGGTTGAGAAAACTAAGTGTTGATTGTAATAAAAAAAAATTTTAAATCTCATTGATTGAATAGAAAATATTAATTTAATTTTGATAAAAAATTTATAAAATATGTGCTATAAGATGATAAGACATGTGATTATATAAAAATTAGATAAATTATAGGAGTTAATCAAATTTTAAGAATAAGAATTTAAATTTATAATATAAAATAATTAATATCTTAATTGTGTAGTTATGTGTTTTAAATTAATTTATTTTAGTTTATAAAATTATATTATTAGATATGTATTATTACTATTTTTATTTATTTAATTTAATTATGTATATATATTTTCAATTTATATTTACTAATTTAAATTAATTTTTGTGTCAAGAGACTGAAATGTTTACAAGACGGCAATATTGTAATGGTTTTATTATCAATTGCTCTTACATTTCAAGAATGATCAAGCCCTTTTGTTTTAAAGAATATACAAGAAATTGAGCATTCTATTCCATTTCAGGAATGATAAAATAAATGCTTTAATTAGCTAATTTACTCCTTATAGTTAATTTTAAATATTTGTCATTTTCTCTACAAAGAGATACGAAATTTAATTTGAAGCTCTAATTGTTTTCCCTTTTCAGATATTTTAAGGTTTGAAAGGAGATAAATCAATAAATATCTTTTAGGTGCTTTCTTATCAAGGGAAATTTTTATTTAATTTTTCAAAGAGTATGGATTTATAATATCGTTCTAAAAAGGTTCTTATTAGTAGTTCTTCAAAAATTAACTGTTGATGATTTTTTTAAAAAATTGTCGCTCAATTAATTTATTGAAGATATAATCATTTTTAAATTTGTATTTTATGTTATGTTTTTTTTATAAAAAATACTATAATATTTTAAATATTGGGGCAAGTGATTTATAATTTCTTTATAAAATCAATATAAGAAATCAGTTCTCAATAAGTAATTATTAGTAATTTTTATAAAATATATAAACATAATTGATAATCCAATAATTTTTTTATTGAAGTTATGGCATTATTACTTTTTTTACTGAAACAAAGGCCATGGGCCATGGCCACATTAGGTTTCGGCATGTCATGTGAATATATATATATATATATATATATATTATTTGATGTGAACTATTTTGGAGCTTTCATATTGAGTTGAATGGACATGTTAGCTTCACTTGAAATTAAAATAATTCTTATATCATCCCCTCATAAATTTTAGGATTTTTATTTAGGTTAAAAAACACTTTATTATTAAGAGAAAGAATTAATAAATTTATTTAATTAGTCATACGCTTTCATTAAAATTAGATGAACTCAACGAAGAACAAAACTAAGTTAGAAATACACAAAGATTCAAGTTTTCGTAACACAGAAGCAATACCGAACCAACGAACCACTGGGAAGAGAGAAGCACTGGGAGATAAAATAATTGAAGAACACGAACATGGCAATGTAAAGAACTCAGCATTGTGGGCACAATGACAATTAATGAACACGGCTCAAGATATTATATAGTTATTTTATAATTTGAATAAAATTTACAAATAAAATATATTATTTTTTATTATCAATAATAAATATTTTTTATATTAAATAAAAATTGAACAAATAAGTGTTTTTTAAAAATAATATTAACTTTTAAAAAAAAATTTAAGTATATGTATGTAACAACTATACTCTGGTTTTTTAAATTTATAGCTAAAACATATACTCTTTGCTTGAATGAATAGATTTTAGAGGAAAAAAGAGTTAGACGAATGAGAAAATGTCAAACAGTAAAATATTAACCCTTGTTTTGGTTGAGTGAAAATGGTGACGGAGAGGGAACTTTAGGTAGTATCCACTTAAAAAATCTCTCCTATATAAAATTGTGACAAAAGGAAAGGGAATTATGGTATATTTTTATACTAAAAAATATAATTATGAAAAAAAAGTATTATTTTTATTAAAAATAAAAAATTTTAATTTTAATTTTAATTTTTTTTAATAATTATTATAAATAAATTTTTATATTATTCACTTATTTTTTCCTATTTTTATTCATCAAAACATCCTATTTTTTTATCTTATTTATATTCTTACATATATATGGATTTATTTATGTATGTAAGTATATGATAACTATATCCATAATTTTTAAATTTATTATTAAAACAAATATTAATAGAACTAGACTTCTATAAATTAATAATACATATATCCGCAGTTTTAAATCTATTAATTATTAAAATAAATAATGAAGAAATTAGTCTTTGATGGATATATAATATTATACGTACTATTTATCATAAATTTATAGATATATGTTATTCACACTTATAATTTTATACGTTGTCCCTAAAAATATTTGTAGGTATATGAATTTTTTTTAGTATAAGTTGCATTTCATATATATATATATATATATATATATATATATATTTGAAATGATGTAATTATCTAATTGAAGAGAAGAGTTATATAATTAAATTAGTGTTTGATGGGTAATAAATAATATTTCTATTGATTTTTTATAAAGAGATATCCTTTAATATTACTTTTATCCTAACTATAAGAAAGATAGTCTATTTTTTAATGTATTACTTATTAAAGATTTTATAATATAATTTTTTAAAAATAAAATTTAAATTTATAACATATAAATTATTTTAGCTATTTTTCATTAATCTTGATAAACTAATTTTTTATTTTTTATAAAAAATGAAAATAATAATAATAATAAGAGCAGTGGAAATAGACCTAACTATAAGAAAGATAGTCTATTTTTTAATGTATTACTTATTAAAGATTTTATAATATAATTTTTTAAAAATAAAATTTAAATTTATAACATATAAATTATTTTAGCTATTTTTTATTGATAAACTAATTATTTATTTTTTATAAAAAAATGAAAAGAATAATAATAATAATAATAATAATAATAAGAGTAGTGGAAATAGACACCGTGTCCACATGCAAGTGTGCATCTATAGCCCAACAACGCCATATACTTTGCTCATATTTCGAATTTTTATATATCGTACAAACATTCAAAGTGTTATTTATTTTATTTTTTGTAAATAAACTCAGTAGTGAAATTGCTGAGTTTCTGGGTGATCAACTAGATCAGCAATTGTGAGCTTGTTCTCATTGCTGAAGAGGTTTTCCAAATTATATGGTCCAACTGAGGAAGGTGGTCCATTCCATAAATCCTTAGCGAATTGCTCATGGATCTTCTCTGTTGGGTGGAAAGAATCCCACCATACATAATCGTCAATATTATTGCATAAGCTGTACTCTGTAACTTTCTTTGTACCCCCACAAGTGAAGATGCCTCCATATGGTCCACTTCCACAACAAGCATTAATTCCATCATTAAAACCTTCGACAAATATCAAATTTTGATTGGTTACACATTGTGATCGATACATGGTGACAGTTAGGAAAAACTAATGGATTGCAACACATACCATAATTTCTGGGGTTATTTATTCTATCTTGAAGCCAATTATAGAAATTAGAGTTGGAATACTTGAACCCTTTAAGGATATTGTCCATGCTTGTGAGAACATTACTCAAAGCATTATTATGTGCTAGAGCAAGAGTAGAAGCTGCTTCAAAACAACCACCTTTGTTGGCTTCTAGGTTTAGTGTTCTAAGAGCTGGTAAGCAACCCAAAGGAGCTAAACTTAGAAACCCAAACTTTCTAGCCCCTTTCTCATATAGAGTCTGTACACAGAATGATTTACTTGATATGTTAATGTTTAGTAAAAAAAGCTAAGTTGGGGTTTATTTTGTTAATTTTGTTGCTAATTAGCTGGCTTACCTGAATTGCCTGTGTCAAGTTTCCAATGACCATCCCAATATATTGTTCAGGATTGAAGCTTTCTTGCATTTTTGGGTTACCCAGATAACCACCCATGTAATCGTTGCTTCCTATGCTAATGAAATAAATTGCCTCTGAGATCAACTCATTTGCCTTCTTCACTCCAAGCTTTTCCTCTAGTGTTTTTCTCACTTCTTCAAAGTGCCTTAATTGTGTTTGTAGATCGATTACCTACATAATAGCAGCTTGTTATCGAGTTCTAGGCTCACAAGTCACGTACACATTCTGGATGCAGAAGAGTTTATGTAAAAATAATTAATGAAAAATTAGTAATGTAATTTTTTAAACATAATCTTTAATATATTTCTTATAATTGATCCATTTTTTCAAAATATTAATTTCAATCTTCAAAACTGATTTTAAATATATAAAAGTATATATTTTTATTAAAAATAAATATTTATTACATAAAAGATATAAATATGTAATAAATGTTTTTTTGTAAAATTTTTTATAAATACTTAAAATCAATTGTAAAAATTGAAAAATTAACAAAAACAAATTTTAGAAAAACTAAAACAGTAGCCTTATAAATTAATTCTATTTCAAAAATTAATTCTTTTAAAGAAAGACAAGTTACAAAAAAAATTGAAAATATATTAAAAAAGCTTTAATAGTATTTTGCATAAGAAAATATTATTGAATTAGATACTAATAAAATTGTATCAAGTTTCACATTCTTATTCCTATATTTACTAATTTACCAGTCCCTGATTGGTTTCACCAAGAACACCGGCTCCACCAGAAGCAAAGTTGACACCATTACTATAATCAGCTAATGGTTGTAAAAACGGAGGAATCAGTGGCAGCTTAGCATATTCAGCTGTATCAGGATGCACACACACGAAGGACAAAGTTAAAAAAAAAAAGTTAAGTAACGAATTGTAAATTCACAAAGCTATGCACTTGTCTCATTGTCTCTTTTTCTTAGTCAAAGATCATTGAATTATTAGAATTATACACTTGAAGTTTAACAATGAAAAGAAAAAAAAGTAAAACGGATGTTAACGCATACCTATAAAATCTACAATGACACGTCCATCAGAGAATCGTCCAGTGGGTTCTTCAAAATAACCATTTTTTCCATATGGTTTGTAATCTGCTTTGTTCTCAGGAGTTGTATTTATGTAGTTATTGTTTCCAGAATCTACTGTAGAGTCACCAAATATGAAAAATGCTTTAGTGGTGGTACTGCTCTGGGATGTGCTGAAACTCCTTGAAGTAATGAACTGAATTAAGGTTATGAAAACAACAAAGCAACCCATAGAATTTTTCCTTTCCATCTTGAACACTTTCAATTAAGCTGCCACTTTGATGTTTCTTCTAATGTTGTTTATATAGCGGTTATATACTATATGTTTCCACGGGCCATGCAATCGATGCAGCGCTTCAGAAAAAATAATGTTAATTAAAGGTATTAATTTAGGATCTAAATTTAAGGGTAATATATAGAGTTAACGACATTTAAACATCTATGAAAGTATATTAAATCCAATCGAGATCTATTTTATATTTATCATATTTATTTTAATAAATTTTATAAATATAAATTATAAATAAATTTTAAAATTTATTTAAAATTTTAAAATAAATTTTTATTATATTATTAATATATTAATATTTATTTTTAATTAAATTTTACTTATATATTATTTTTAAATATTTTATATATATATAAAATTATTTAATTTCAACTTCGTTTTCATTTATATCCTAAAAAAATTAAAACAATTTTTTATTACGTGAATAATATTCATTATATTTATGAATTCTAAATATTTAAAAAATTAAAAATTTAAATAAATTTAGAAATATTTTAAATGTGCACCTGCCATGTACTTTCTTGGTATATATTATCATAAATTTATAAAATTTAATTTAGTTAGATATTAATATTGAAAAAAAATTATTCCATTATTCCAACAATTTATTAATATGTTTATGATTTTTCCTATAAAAATATTACTGATTTTTATGATAAATAAGATTATAATTTAAATACTATTTAATAATTTACTTGATTGATTGATAGATATAAATTAACAAATTATACATTTATTTATTTAATATTAAAAATATAAATTAATTTTAAATGATTTAAGCATAAAATTGTATTGTATGGTATTTAATTATAATAAAAAAATATTAAATTGGTTACATAATAAATAAAATCAAAAACTTATATAACGAATGGTTAATTTAAATTTATATATAAAATAATAAAAATAATAATTATATAAATATATTAAAAATTTTGTAGAGATAAAAAGAATAATAAGAGTTGTTATGAAGTTGTTTGACATAACAAACATTTATTTTTGACATCATTAAAAACTAAATCTCAATTTTTTTTCATAATATAAATAAAAGTATAACAAAAAAATAAATAAATTTTTATATATAGTAGAAAAGTTTTTAAAATAATATATATAAGTGAAAATATTAAAAATTATTAATATATTAATGATATAATATAAAATTTATTTATAAAATTATAAATATATTTAAGTGTTGATTTATAATTTTTGTATTTACAAAGTCTATTAAAATAAATATGATAGATATAAAATAAATATTGATCATATTTAATGTATGTAGATAAATATTAAAACATCTTTGATTTGCATACATTATCTTTAGATTTACAAAGATAAAAAAAATTATCTTAATTTAATTAATTAATATGATGATACAAGTTTAATTTTATATATTCATGCACTCATCTTATTCTCTTGTACTGGTTATTAGAAAAACTCTCGTCTCTAAACTTTTCTAAATAGCTCAAATTATGCACATACTTTATATTTTATGCGGGTATCTTTCCCTTTAGCGTGGAGACAATGCAACATGACTTGAATACGACAATTCTTCAATAATTTCATATGTAAGCCTAACATACATAGACAACATTTTAATATTGACGGATCATTGTAATTGCCAACCAAGGAAATGAGAGGTGAATATTACAATGCAGATATATATTGGTCAGTGTTATTGATGAATGCAGTACAGGATAAAATATTTAATTACCATGTAAAAAAAAGGTATATCATTTTGTCCAATTTTTTGTTTTGTTTTTTTACTGGGATTTTGCCTTTTATTTCTCACTCCCTTAACATTTTCACTTTCACCCGTTGACGGAAACAATTTCTTTAATACATTAAATTTATTTGTGATCTAGACTAAAAATATTTTTCATAGATAATCTTATTCGAATTTAAAACATTCACAATGAAATTAACTCTCTCAAACAAAAAACAAAACAAAGTTAGTTAAGTAAATGTTGCAACTGGTCTTCGTATATGAGAAAATATAGGCAAAGAGATAGAGGCGGGACAGATAGTTGGTTACAATCATAAATTGTTTGTTAGAGTTAGTGATCAATCATATAGCGTGTGAAAGAATGTATTTGTCTTCACTGGTTCAGTGCTTGACTAGTTTTTCATTGGAATGAAGCTTTTATTAAACACTTTAAACATTTTAAGTTTTGACAATGACAAGCACATACAATAAACACGCTAAACACACAAGTTTATTAAAATTTAGTACATGCAAGGGTGTGGTAATCTCTGTAGAAACAATCCAATTTGTCATATATATTTAATGGAACCATATTGGACCATGTTAGAGTATATATTTATTAAATCATGCACATTGACTCATAAATTATGAAAGATTAACTATATTTTTTAAGTGATCAGTAATTGTGTGGATAATACAAGTACTGGGAATATTGAAAGAAGAAAATTAATAATATTAATTATTCGTATTTTTAGCTGTACAATGCACGGATTTAGATATTTGTTTGTATCTAATTAAGTTATGACTAGTTCACTAAAAAAATTATCACAAGTAAATATATTAAATATAATTATAATAATGTAAATATTAAATTTATAATATAGATACATGTGAATATCTCATTCTGCTCAAGATTAAAATTTTATTTATTATGTAAATTTTTGTTCCAAATCTATTTAAAGTATAAATAAAAAAACAAATTTTTTTTAATAAAAATAAAATAAAAAATAAAATAAAATAATAAAAGAAAATAATAAAAAACAAAAAAATATAAAATAATAATAATAATAATAAATAAATAAAAACAACAAGTAAATGAACAAAAATATAAAATATAATAAATCAAAAAATTAGGAAAAAAAAAGAAAAAATAATAAAATAAAATAAATAATAAAGGATAAAAAAACAAAAATAAATAAATAAAAACGGAAAAGTAGAAATAGAAAAGGATAAAACGAAAATAAAAATAAAAGAAAAAAACATAAAAAAAAGAGAAAAAGGAAAAATGAAATAAAAAGAAAACGGTTAGGCAGTTAAAAAAGGTTGCTCCAGAGTCAACCTATAAATAAGTATACTGGACTTTTGGAGGGGGTTTTAAAATTTCAGAGCATCGGGGAGCTTCTGAGGAGGGTTTCTCATTTTTCGTTGATCTTTCCTCTGGCTGCTAGAGGTTCTTAGAAAGTTTCTCTGCACTCCACAACTAGGAAAACTACCGTTCCTCTCCTCTGATTCTAGCAAAAACGAACCACACATCTTTGCAATTTCCAGGTATGCTTCATAGTATTTTAATCCATTATGTGCTCTCAATTAAGGTGGATTATAGCTTAATACTAATTGCATTAGTAGCGTCAATCCATGTGTTTCATAAAGTTAAAGATTTGTGTTGTTAGAATAAGCTTAGGAATTGCCTTGATGCATGATCTTATGTATAAGACTACCAATGAACAACCTTAGAATCTGCAAACCTCACCTAATCAGACTTAGTTAAAGGACGCCATAAATTAAGGGCAATACTGGAATATGGAGAATGGAATTCGTGGTGATTACCATACCTGGAATAAAACAGGCCAGTGTATCATATTCAGGGTACACTCAAGGTGAATATCTTCTCCTAAAATTTCTGAGGATCAGGAGCTTTCTATTACTCTAGAAATATTGGCAGCCGATTCAATTATTAGTGTGATTATAAAAGTAAATGCTGAAAAGATTCTTGAAGAACTACAAGCTTGTCAAACTGGTATGGGCAACTATTTTGGGTTATGCCACTTTTGTCTCATATATCTTGTAACTGGACGTGTCCCTGAGAGCATTAGAGAAGTCTTTGGTTGGTAAAAGATTCCTACTGGTCCATGGATGCCTAAAATGATAAGTAGTTAAGTGAGTGTTGAGCAAACCGTTCTTAGGAGTTCGAAATTTCTGCAATAATAGATGCTACGCACCAAGACAGAAACAAGCATTCAGTTATTGGGAACAGTCATGGTTGCTACTAAGACAAAGGTTGTTGTGATGGAAGATGATCATAACATCACCATGTATAGTGTGCATGGATCAATGTTGCGAATAGAAGAACCAGTTCACTGAAAAAATATGTTTTTGGATCGGGCTTTACACTGGCTTTGACATGGTGGTTTATTACATCTATTGGGCATGGCCTCGCATGATCATGCATTGCTTTTGCACAGGTTGCAAGAGTGGGATTAGTTTTCAAGTCGTTGCTGAAGTTTAGACCGGTTGCTGCTAAGGCCACGGTTATCATCATCACCATAATTATTTGGTGGAAGGAACTGATAAAGTTCAAGTGCAATCAGTTCAGGCGTGAAAATACTGTGAGCCAACAAGGATCATTTGTCAATGCTTTGCTATCTCTTGAAGGCATATTAAGCCTAAAAAAAATGGTACCCCAACTGCCAAGCATAATTGTCCCTCAGATAGTGCATTCTCCCAGCTGCTTTGGGTGTCTTATAAGGCCACAACAGACAACAAGTGTATGGACATGGAGCCAACTGGAATGTTTGTTAACAGTGAGGAACAAGGACCAAGTGGGATGAAAGTATCACTGATTTTGAGGCCCCCTTTCCAACTAATGATGTCTTATTCCGATGGTTTTGAACAATTTGTGGATGGATCTCTCGAACAGAAGTGGCATCACTTGAATCAGTGTAATGGTCAGGGTCAAACACTACACTAGAGTCAATGCCAGGACTGAATAATGACATAGCAAAAATACTCAAACCAACCCCAGACTCTGTATGCAGGGGTCGATAAGGCATAACTTCCTTGTTGGGTCTTGAGGCCTTGCATTGTTATAGAAACATTTGGTGATGGACTGGTTTATCTGCTCACCATGAATCAAGAGGCTGAATGGTTTGCGGATCAGAGCATGGTGGAAGTACTTCACTTTTCATGTTCTTCACTAAACATCGTAGAGCATACAGAAGTGAGATTTGATAAAGATATACTTCTCTTTGCCTTAACTTTAACTAATCTAGCAATAGAATTTGGTGGGCTATCTGTTTATTGTTATCCGAGGCTATTGTCAGGGTCGTTAACACGAAATGCAAAATAGTTACAATGGACTGGAGATAAACAATGCATGAGACCTTAGTAGTCAGCCCATGAAGTCACACTTGCAGCTGTGAATTTAAGACAAATGCCTACCCTAACCTAGTATGAAGCAGTCTTGAAGATTATGCAAAATTTCAATTTGAGCATCAAATCTGGTTCTCTACAAGTTCAATAAAGAAGAATTTCCCGTTGCTATGAAGCCTACTTCAGATTTCATATCAGACTTGGGTGGCAGTGAATTCCTTGATCATGTTGGGCTAGAAATGGGTTTTCATGTTATTATGAGGTCAATTAATGGTACAACGACCAACAACCCTCAAGTCATGCCAAGTCAGGCAGTAGCTTTGTTTTCACTGAGGTGAGTGGCAAATTAGAAAACCAAGTGGATTTCTTTGCACCAAGTTCTGCATCAGTTTCACCCACATGGGAATTCTTTGATCCTCCAGATTTTGGTCAAATTAAATTCTGGAATTCTAAGACTATGCTGAGAGCCCAGCCTAGTGGTTTCCTTGCTTCCCCCAAAATACTAGGCTAGGGTTCGATCCTCGTAACCGACAATTCTCTTTTAAAATACGCACAGGTTGATCTCTACACCTTGGGTCATGCTTTCATGACTTTATGGGCCTCTCATACTCTTATGCTCAAATCAGCCACTTCCCAAAAGGAACCAGGTCACTTGTTCCGGATTAAGCAGATTGGATCATGCTACCACTTAACTCCAAAATGGGCTACATAATTGGGCTATAATAAAAAAAATTAATCAAATTAATTTTAAATTTTCTTTAAGCCCTATTCCACTTTCTATTAAGTCTAATTTTGTTTCTACTTGAAGCCTAATTCCTTTTTGGTCAAAACCAATTTTTGCTAAAATTTAAAATTAAGTTTATTTTTATAATTGA